>OX467092.1:25062581-27462581 GCA_950106755.1 Climacium dendroides
TCTCCACCTGACACGGAAAAGGAAACACAACAATCATTTCAAGGACACTCACCTCATGCGACAGAAAGTTTCTTCAAGAGGCACAAGCTTCACCCGACGGGCCTCAGAATAATCTCTCTGATCTCGCAACAAAACCTCGTCGACACGACTTCCACTTCCTCACAAGTCTCGCAGAGCTCGTGGTTTGGGTCCAAGGACTAGACGGAGAAGTGAGCCCTTGCGCAAGAAAAACGCCGAGCCCTCACGAAAACACTTGCAACGCAGGATGTAAAGCTGCCAGAACTCCTGGCCATGTGTCCCGTAGAAAACTGGGAAATAAAATATAATACTCCATAGAAAACTGGGAAATGGCCCTGAGTCGTAGACCAATGCCGTGAGATAAGGAGGACTCGTTGCCTTCTGCCCGATGAGATGCTTCCAAGAGAATTCTGTATTGAAGGGTAGGCAGGTCTGGAACTGTGTGCATTCGTTCATTTGGTTGCGGCAGACTTGCTTCCGTTGGTGGTAACTCAACTCTCATCCACTGAGATTTATCCCCATCCGACGACGATTCAGCAAGAAAGAATGATTCCTCCCTGTGAATGCGGCACTATCACCAAGGTACACGGATTTGTCTGAATCCTGAATTTACCTGCTAAATGCTCAACTACCCACCCGGTGAATGGTTTTGAAAATTGCAACTCATCCAACTACTTACTATTGAATTTTTGACAGAGCAAGCTTCCAAGGAAGATTCCACGCGGAATTAATTATCAACGACAAGGAAAAATCTGATTGCTCTACATGAACCACTAATATAGATATTAACCCTTCAAGGACGAGCCGGTCACCGTGGAAATCATCTGTTTTGGTATCGTGTGGCTAAAAAAATCCATAAGCACTCATTGGAAATCAAACTACTGTACAAGACTTCTCTTTTCACACAAAACTTGGAGGATGAATAGTTGCACTTGTCTTACATGGAGAGATTCTTTGCCATTCATCAACCGTAAAACGTCCTTGGCGCCGTTTATGGGTTAATTGTAGAGGAGTTAGTATTTGTCATTCTCGTTTACAAGTGATCTTCCTTTATTCAATTCAAGCACTTAGGGTATAAATTGGAATGCTTCAGAGCACCAAAATGACGATGTTCTCAAAGCTAGAGTTGGTACTTCTTCCGCCCTGTTTTGAATTTGCTGCTTTCGCTCAGTCTGCAGTTTGTCTGGTTTTGAGTCTGCTTAGCCTTTGGGGTAAAGTACTCCTGCGCTGCGCTTTGTAATGAAATCCTCTCCTTTTTGTTAAGAAATTTTCTACTCATTTGCTAAAAAAAACACCCAAAACTAAGGATTATATTACTGTAATGAGGTTTCAGACAGATGCCTAGAAAGTGCCAATTTCTGGATAATATCTTGACAATTTGACCAAGTTGTGTCTGCAATTCAAGTCGTGGCTGCCCCCGTCGCCACTATTCATTTGGAGAAGTCTGTAAGACCGACAATTAGTCGGAGAAATAAATAAATAAATAATGCAGAGACTATTCATGCATCTTTGAGAGTAAGTATTAACAGTAACTTGAACAAAGCATACATGGACCTTACTTTCATTAGTCTTGTTTTGTTTTGTTTTTTCATTTTTAAAGTTCGTCATTGATAAGGAAATGCGACTAAATGTTTGTTCCTTCGTTAAGGTAGTGGGCTCATGAAGCAACCCTTTAAGGGATGGTCGGCCTTATTGATGGTCTTTAGATGCATGAAATTATTTGTCTTTATTTTTCACTTGAAGAAAAATTGATTTGGAACCTAATCCAAGTGGTTTCATATTTTTCAGAGCATTTATGAATTACTTATGAATTTCCAAAGAATTTTGCCATAGGTACCTATTTATGATCCCTAGGCCTTGCAAAACCCACACATGCGGTCTAAAAACAAGCATTGTAGCATGCGAAAAGTAATAGATAAGGTTCCTAAATGCGATTTGTACTAAACTTAACTCCTAAAGTGTCAAGGCTTATTTTTGGTCAAAAAATCACTCAAAACTGTCATTTTTGCTCAATTCATCCAAAGCAACCCCAAAAAATAGTTTTTATAAAATGTAACCATAGGATCTTGTACTTTACTTGTATGAGATCACGTGGTAAAAATTTCATGAAGTTTGATAATACAGATTAAAAGATATTAACATTCAAAGTTTGAGTGAATTCTTTTTTTTAATGCACATACATGTTTTCAGAAATAGACCCACATTGGCTCTAATTATATCCCCTATCAAAGTATGAACAAATAATTGGTAAATGATAAACCGCTCTTTCATCATCAAAGGAACATTGATTACCCATTTACCAACCACTTAAGGTCCATTTTAAAGCCACCTAGGAGACGCTCTGAAGAAGAAGGTCAGAATTCTAGCCACCTACCTTAGATGTTATTTCAGGCATGAACAATATAGCAAGTTCCTATTTCAAAAAATATATTTTAAATTTTTATTAAAATAGAAATCAAATAAATTATTTATAAAATATTATATATGATAATTAATAATAAATCTGATGTGGATCTGATGTGGCCATCTTGGCCACGTCAAATTGGATACCAAATTTTAATTATTTTTTAAATTATTTTCTTAATAGAACAATGTTTTAATAACAATCTTTTAAATTTTAAAATAAAATGGTTTTTAAATGATTTTTATATTTTATATTTTTGATCAAAAATATTATTTCTAGCATGCAAAGCAAAACAACCCTCCAAAAGGTCTCAAATCACATGTAATGTATAAATTACACTTTTTACAATATGATTGATACAAGTTATTAATTTTTAATAGAAAATCCTTATATCCTTAGGGATTAAATGATTAATATACATTGTGGTGCATTTATGTTTAAATTATGTGTGTAATTTCATAAATTTTTATTCCATTTTCACAACATGTTGTATTTATTTCCTCCAAAACATTAATACAAAGTTTAAGATTTCTAAATATGATGGGACTAATGAATTACAATCAAATGTAATGAAGTGAATGTAGATTAGATCTATCTAATATTTGCTAGGAAGTATGTTGATTATACTACAATTTTTTTTTAAATGAATCATTTCTTTGGAATTTAAACTTAAATTATTCTATATACATTGGTTGTTGTGAAATACAATTCAAATTTGTGGAGTTTGAATGTGTAGCATGTCAAGCACGAGCCCCTAGTATTAATGGTAGCAAACGTGATATTCCAGAGGGACTTATGATTTTAGTAGTATGATGACTAGCGGTTGGCGCTTGCTATGCTACGCATTCATCATTAGAATTTCATAAGAATTTTTATGTATTAGATAGAATGTAGAGCAAGAATTTCAAAAAATCTTCAGGTAAAAATTACTAAAATCTTTATATAATTTTTTTAACAAATAAATATATACTGAAATAAACAATAGAAATTTAATGAATGATGAATGAAATACATGCAATGATGAATACGATAAAAGATAGAATGCATTAGAAATTTGAGTCAATTGTTACAAACAATGGCAACCCAAATAAAAAAATTTAAAGGAAAAAATTGTAAATCTCAAAAGCTTTGTAATCAATTTAATTGTTGTGAAATCCAAAATCAGTTCAATCTAATAAATTTCTCAAATCATTTGGTTGTAGCAATAGAAAATTGAAATTAGAAGCTCAAAGCTCACAAAAGCACAAAATTATAGAAATGTAAAAGAAGTATAAAGCCAAGAAAAGCAATGGATTTGCTACCTTTATAATATCACCATATTGATCCTCTTTAATATCACCTCAATTGCAATGACTATATTATTTCTATAATATCACCTTTTTGTAAAAAATGATATTACAAAGGTCATTGTGAAGTGCTACTTTGTTTCAGTAATATCACATTGTGTGAAAATATGATTTCTATGTATGCATTATTGAAAATATTTTTATAAAATAATTATTTAAAAGACTTATCGAAATCATTATCGTGCATTCTATTCAAATATATCAAATTTTTACTAACATGTGATACAATGAATGCGTAGTGTAGCAAGCACGAGCCCCTAGTATTAATGAGAGCATTTGTGATATTACAGAGGGACTTATGATTTTAGTAGTATGAATGATATTGACTTGATCAATTTATATAAAGGAAGAAATACAAATACTTGGAGTCACAAGCATCTATATCAAGGACTACTAAATGACATTTTGGTCTTATTTATCTTCATTGGTATTATAAGGCAATACATCTTCAAGCAATTTCATGCCAAATTCAAGGTCAAATTCAATGACTTCTTTATATTATTTGGCAAGAATTAAAAACATTGCTTTCAACAAGGAAAAATTTGGCAATGGAGTGGAATCTAACATTGAATCTTCCAAAGTTCATTGGACTAAGCAAGAATGCTTACAATTTGACAATGAATATTCAATGGAAAATGATTGTGTATACTTTGAAATGCTAAAAAAGTCATTTGAAACAAGCCCTTATTATAGCTTCTTTTGAGAATTTGACAATCTTATAGTAGGTGAGAAAATCACCAAAGGAGGGCAAGCAGAGGTTTATGAAGCTACATATGTCAATGAAAGAAGATCGAATAGTAATTGTATGGTAAAGGTATTCAAGAGAGGTATTCGTCTTAGACATCTTCAATCTCAATGGCCTCAAGGGATATTTTCTTGGTTTTGGTTTGGAAGCTATGATCCTAACATTGTTGAAGAGGCTCTACTCACCCCATTGGAGTTGATTCAAGGTGGAACATTGTTAAAGAATGAGAAGTTTCAACATATATTTGTCATGGTAATGTGGAGACAATGGGGTGATTTGTACAAGCTCAAAGATAAACGATTGATTTTTCAAAAATCATATGGGTTTACCTTTCAATTACAATCATATTTTTACTTTGATGTGGTCAATTGCAAAAGATATGGAGACATTACATGAATATTATGGCATTATACATAAAGATCTTAAAGCGTCAAATGTACTGATTAGACCATGGGGTGAAAACATCCCAATAGATGGTTGCTATGAGTTTCTGTCAATTGTAGCCAATTTTGAATGCTAATAGGTGTGGTAGATACTAGATTTTGGAGAGCACCTTAACTACTTTTATAATTGAAAAATGGAGTTTCAAGTCTCAATTTAGAATTTACAAATAAAATTGATGTATATAGTTACAGCATGACATATTACAAGAGTGTAACTAGATGCATTCCATTTGAAGATTATCCTTCAACTAACTATGATGCTATTCTAAGTGGACAAAGACCAAAGTTGCCACATGATCTTCATCCATTGATAGAAGATATCATAGATTGTTGTTGGCATAGTGATTCTTTACATAGGCCCTCTTTTTGTGACATACTTGATGAACTTATGCAAATATGTCCTCATGTGCTATAGTGTTCAAAATTTTGAGATTTTATATTCAAAATTTATTATTATATCTTCAAATGCTAGAATAAAGTAGAAAATATATGGCATATATATAGGTGGCAATTTGATTAGTAGATTAATGCACATGTATACTGTAAAATGTATGTAAAAAAAATGTATGCTTTGATGAAACAAGAAATGTTCATAGTTTCCAAAGAGTGATAGAGATTTCTTCGAGCCTCAGCCAAATTTGAAGACGAGATTTTGGAGACTTTACAACTACATGAGACACGACTCTTTGGGCTTTGGAAACAAGCTTCCGAGAAGATAACACCCTGAGCCCTAAACCCCTCGTAGAAATTTCAAATCGCATTTCTCAAGTCGCCCTCCCATGAATTCTAGGAGCAAATGTCTTGCACTTTGACAACCCTGAAATTGACGCTGCAAAGATCAAGGCAACACCAAATATTTGGAGGAGCTTGCACGTACATCACTCGGAGTGACAGTGTTGCAAATCATAAGAATACAGTTGCCTTATCAAAAAGCACATCACGAAGTAACAAAGTGACCTACCAATACGTCTACAACAAGCAAAACAAAATCATCTTTTTGTAACAAACCCTATCAGGAGCAGCAGGTGTGCAACCTGCAAGAATGAAGCTAACTACTTTCTACACCAGGTGTCTCCCAACGAGCACAGTGAATATGAAAAAGAAGCTAGGCTACGAGAGGCTCTGGCAAACTGTAGCATTGGCTCGTTTTCCAAGTAGCAAACTACTCAAACTTCCTGCCAGTCACTGTAAATAAGGGCCTATTGTCGATGCAAGGCTTGGCCTCCTCTCCTTCGGTCCAGAGCCAACAAACCCTAAGGTCACGATCTCACCTATACAATCAGGATGAATTCTCCAATGCTATGGCGGAAGCACCAGCACCGCTTCGTTAATGATCATCGCTTCAAGCCTAAGCTGCTTTAGACGCAAGAAAAGACGATAGTATCTTCAAGCTCGTTACTAAAAACATACAAGGAATCCTCGATCTGCCTGCATGAATTGCTTGCATCTGCGAGTCATTCAGTCGATCTTCTTCATAGGCCTGGCTTCGAGGCCGCCCTCCACCCGCTTCTGCACCACAAACGGCATGTGCGTACCACAGAGCATGTCCCACGTGATGAAGAACGGCTGCGAGAAGTTGAACTTGGTGCCGTACAACTGGTGGTGGATGTCATGGTAGGCGGTGTTGTTCCAGAAGATGTAGTGGAACGGGTTCCAGGGGAGCCACAGTCCGCAGTGGTCGTCGATGGTCTTGATGGTGGCGAAGGAGAAGAAGAAGATGGACGTGCGGGGCGTCATGCCCGTCACTAAGAACGACATGGCCCCGCCCACCGTGTCCAGCAGCAGGCCTTCCACAGGATGGTTGTACAAGGCGCCGAAGGCGAAAGGCACCACGAGTCGGTGGTGCAACGAGTGCACATGCTTGTACATGAACTTGTTCACGTGCATCCACCGATGGCAAAAATACTGCCAGGTATCCATGACCCCCATCGCCACCACGAACTGGACGGCCACTATCCAAGGGCTCGGCTGCTCAACTTTCTCTTCTTGACCCGTTATCTGCAGCAGGAGACAGATTAGGGTAAACATCTAGGCCGGGAAATGTTTCCACAGAACTTGCAAGTTTTTTTCATTCTCTCACCCCTGCGATAGAGCCTGGTAAACCGCAAGATCTCCGAACGCAACGGCGGTGCGCAAGGGCCCGATTAAAGTTGAGAATTACACAATACGCAACGAGGTTTTTGAAGCATAGTTTCAAATCTAGTAGGAAGTAATAGGCTTACGACACCGGTGCGATTCAGTGCTAATACCCCACGGCTTCGGCAGGATAAGAATTAGGTTAAGCTTAAAAAAGGTATCGTACACAGAAGAAGCACACAAGTTTATCTCTAAATACAGGACAGACGAAAAAGGACCCCAGGGACCTCCCTCTCAAGTAATGTACATTCACAGTTGGCACCTCATAACAAAGGATGTTTCTTCACTCTGTAACCCCCCCCCGTACACCACAAAATCTCCAACCAAGCCGACGAGCACACAAAAATGCGAATTCCACAACAACAAAAGTCATTATTTCAAAACTAGCCAAAAAACAGAGTCCGCGATTCAGGGCTCCTCTTCGCGAGCTCCACCACGATTAAAATTAGGTTTAGGCGTTAAAAGCGAAGAGCTCGTACCGTAAACAGCAGAAGCGCGACGACCACTTGGATTGCTTGCTGCAACAGCACCCCACGCACCACCTGCGGCACCGTCACCAAGTTCTTCCGCTTCTCATCCTCCACGGAATGCAAGCGATACTTGGAGAATCTCGGCACAGTGATGAGGACGTGATACATTCCGGAGTAGAGCCAGTACACGACGATGGGCGCAAACGTGCCCAGCACCTCATCGCTTACCGAATGCCCCCACACCATCATCTTTGCTGCACTGAATGAATCTGTGGCTCAAATTACCAGAAAATTACGCTACCACCGACTGAGCTCGTTTGCAACGGAGATTGTCCACAAAAGCTTCGGTGGGAGAGATGATGGAACCCCTAGCGAGCTTTCCGTTGTGTAATAACTTAGCTGGGAAAGAACCGCAACTGGGTTTTGCGGAGCAACACGAAGGCGCTGCCCGCGTCAGATTAGAAAAGGGAAACTTCGAAGCTTCCATCGTCGTCAATAGCTGTCGTCAATAGCTGAAGGGGCGAGGGGGGTGAGTCACTTCAGCTTAAGTCACAGAGGGCACCTATTTCCAACACTGCAAAGGTGCAACACAAAATTACTTTTGTTTTTTTGGTGAATTTTCACCAAAATCTTTTGTATTCGCTAATTTTACTCTTAAAAAAGAAAAAGAAAAAAGAGAAGGATAAAATTGTCAAAACCATGGTTTGTGAAGTTGGTTCAATTATGGATTAAGTTTTACTAATTTTAGGTTAGGTTATAGATGAAAATTTTAAGTGATGAATGGGTGAAAAAAATTGAATGGTTTGTTTACTTGCTTTTGGGTGCATATTGGACTACCACCAAGAAAAAAAAAGAAAAAAAAAACTATCCTAAATCCTAAAAGATTTGGGAGTATGAATTGAAGTGTACAATAGTGACCAAAGTTTGTTTTTATGTTGAAATAAATTCAATGTCATGTGACAATCCCAATTTGGATCATTAGTGCATCTCATCCATGTTTAAGAAGCTTCAAAATGGTCATCTGTTTTGCTTATATGATGCTGTATTTGAGTGTGATTAGGTTTAGGTGTTAAAATGGTATCCCAATGAAACATGTTAATTGTTGAATTATCGATCTAGTGGTGTATGTCTTGCCTTGTTTTAGATCATATTTCAAATTTTAGAAGGCAAATACAACATTATATATATATAACATTTCAATACCTTAATGGAACATTCAGACGATTTTCTTTCCAAAAAAATTGAGGTAACATTTTGGGTGGAGATTGAATAACATGGTTAAAACTTAATCAAAACTAATCATCAAAAACTTTCAAAGTTTTTTTGCTTTATTCTTATCTTCAATAATTGTAATAAAATTGCAAGTTGAATTTTGATGCATAACTCATTGGGTGTTTTCTAAAGAGGAAAAATAAACCCATTAGAGATTAGTAAAACTCCTAGGATATTCTACTCTAAACAAGAGCAATTCTCTCATAACCAAGCATGAGGGTTTGGCGATGTCATTTGAGATTATAGTGAAGTCATTCAAAATTGAGTAAAATTTTCTAACATCCAAAATGGAATATTAAGTTTTTTTTAGTCACAATTGATAAAATAATGCTAAGTTTAGGTATGGTATAAGAAACTCATTTGTGTATAAATGTTAAAATTTGATTGATTTATTTTCTAAATCAATGAATAATTTTAATATTCTTATATTGAACATTGTGTAATGAACATCTATTTATTATAAAAATTTATTAAGGCATGTTTTTAGAAATATGAAATTATTTTACTATTTTTATCTTATTAATCAACAAAATAGGATTTTTTTAAAATTAAATAAAGTGAATTGGCCCATATTTCAATATATGTGTTGATCACTCAAGGATTCAACATTCAAAATTTAATCAACAAATAAATGCAAACATGTCCCAAGTATACAAAATTTAATAGATAGATACGAGGATAGATATTAGTTTGTAGTTATAGTTTTTATTGCATAGATATGATTTACAATATGGATCATCTTTTACAACATTGGATAATACACTATAAGAAAACCTTGTTTTACGTGACGGATTGACATCAAAAGGAACGGATTTTAGGTGACATCAAAGGTGACATCAAAAAAGCAAACCTATGTTTTTATGTCAACAACGATGTCCATTGATGTTATATTGGACATCATTGTTGACATAAAAACATGGGTTTGCTTTTTTGATGTCACCTTTGATGTCACCTAAAATCCGTTCCTTTTGATGTCAATCCGTCACGTAAAACAAGTTTTTTTTATAGTGATAGTCAACATTCATTTTTTCTTCAATCTTTCATTATTATAGCACATCTTTATATTTTGAAAATTAGACTAAACTTGGTTTATCACAAGTTAAAATAAATATTCTATTATTGTTTAAAGTCATATGTCTTCTATATTTCATATAGATTTTAAATTTAAAAGTGAACATTTGTTGAAATTACTATTGATTTTTTAAGGATTGAGTGAAAAGAATTCATATTGAATTCAAAATATGTTCAAAAAATAAAAAATTCTTCATGGGTGTATGCAATAGTAAAGAATATTGTGTGGTAAAATATTTACCATGTCTTTCAATAATTAGAAAATTAAGAGACCTTGATTTTAGGCTCGAAGTTCAAATTGCAAAAGAAATCTTCAGTTTGAGAAATTTTTCAAAATTTCAAAATTTCAACTTTAGTAACTTCAAATCATTAGGTGGATAAAAAATTCCAAAAAAGATCATTTATATGGTTCAAACTCATGTTAAGAACAAGGACCTTGATGTTGCCAAAATATATTATTGTGATGAAAATTACAGTAATTATTTTTTTACTTCCAAAGTTTCAAAATTAAATTTTATTAAATATTAAGTGTAGGACAGAGTTAGTACTTCTCTGCCAATTATTTATTTATTTTCCAAGAAATCAAGTTTGGCATATGCTAAAAATAGAATTGTTTACCAATGTTCTTTTTTTCACCCTACAATTTTTTTGTTTTCTGAAAAATAATTTTCTTAAAATTTTAGAATCTATTTTTAGAATTGTCTTTTGTTGACCCTATCCTACAACTACAATATAAGGTGATTAATGAATTGAGCATTTTCTTACAATGAAAAGTCAAAATGTATTAAAATCAAAGAATTTCCAATTTCAATCACTATAAATGCATTCAAGCAAATTCCTTCAAATTTGGATAAAACAATATTTTTTTCCATCCAACAGGCCTTCTTTAACACTTCAGGACCAAGGGATAGTTCATGTTTTTAAATTTGTGAAGATGTATTATAAAATGCAACTTAGAAGAATAATTCAATGATGACTCTTAAACAATAGTTGTAAATATGATTTGTAGATAATATTCATATGGTTAGATCAACTAGTATACAAACCTATATTTTTCAATAAAATTTCAAAGCCCAAAATTGAAAATTCCTTCTGAAATTGATTGTTGATTGAATATTTGTGATTTTCACAAGAATTTATTTCCATTAAGTTCAAAATGTTAAGTTCTAATCATAGTGATTTTTTTTTTTTTTTTTTTAATTTTTTTTTTCAAGTTGTTTTTGAAGGGTCATTTTTAAAATTAAAAAGGTTTCTTTTGTGAGGCCAAACCTATCCCTAAGTTTGCAAGTGAAGTCTTCATAATTTACTAGTGTGCTTTGTGTTGTAGCTATTGTCAAAATAAAAGTAAAAGTATTTTTTTAATTTTTTAATTTCTAAAAACTTCAAAAATCAATAACTTTCATTCTACGAGTCAAAATACTATGAAATAAAGCCCGCACCCCTCTTTGCAAGAGCTTTCCGAAGGTACCAAGAACATGATTGGAGGATGCACAATTCAAGAGATCTCAACGTAACAAACAAACAAAACAAATGGTCTATCTTAATGGATGGATACCATACAAACTAGTGTGTCCTTATGTTGTTGCTACAATCAAAACAAAAATAAAAGTAGTTTTTTAATTTTTAAAGCCAAAAATAACTCAAAAATCCATAACTTTTCCACCATAGGTTCAAATGCTCACAATCAGGGGACACAGTCTATGAGATTTCAATGTATCAAACAAAACAAATAAACAACCTAGTATTTTAAGGTATGAACTAGTGTAACTTGTGTTGTTGCTACAATCAAATTAAAAATACAAGTAATTTTCTAATTTTCTAATCCATAAAACTTCAAAATTCAATATCTTTTCAATCATGAATCCAAATGTCACAAAACAAAGCTCATGTGCCCCTCCTCACCAAGAGCTTTCGACAATACTAAGAATGTGCCCGTGGGACATATGGTCTGGGAGATCTCAATGTAAAAATAAAACAAAACAAAAAGCCTATCTTAATGGATGGACTAGTATGTCTATACCATTGCCATAGTCATAAGCAAAGTAAAAGTAATTTTTTTAATTTTTTAACTCATAAAAACTTCAAACTTCAAAAACTTTCACATTGTAGGTCCAAACACCACAAACAAAGCTCATGCATCCCTCTTCACTAAGGGCTTTTCAACAATACCAAGCGCACCACCAAGGGACGCATATTTTGGAAGATCTCAATGTAACAAACAAAACAAAACAAATAATCAAACAAACAATCTAACTTAATAGATGGAGTAGTGTACCATGTGCCATTGCCATAGTCAAAATAAAAAATAAAAATAATATTTTAATTTTAAAAATTGAAAATAACTCAAAAATCCATAATTTTTCCACTATATGTGCAAACACAACAAAACCAAGCTCGTGCACCCTTCCTCGCTGAGGACTTTCTAATGGTACCAAGCACGCAATCGGGGGACACATAATCTAGGAGATCTCACCATATCAAACAAAACAGAACAAAACAAACAACCTATCTTAATGGATGGATGTTAAAGAACTAACACAGTGGCAACAAATCTTCCAAAAAAATGATGGATGAAAAAATGTGTTTTTGTGTGATTGGGATGTGTTTGTGTTCATCCGTTGTTCAAAATTTGTGCTGTAAGGTTATGCAATCCAAAGGACTCACAGTGTCCTCTGCAGGTGCCACGGGCACTGGCTCAGGCCTTGCAGGATTACCATACCCGGATCTCGAGAGTATGGCCCTGGTGCATACCCTGCAAAAACCTTGCTTAAACCCTAAACCCCTGGCGCCGCACCGCTCCGCATCATCTTCCTCGCTGGGAATGCGAGTCGATGGACCTTCACGATGTCGTTGCGATCTTTTACGGGTCTCCTGTGACTGCAAAAGCTACATAAATCCCAATGGTTAGCGAAGGAGATGACGAAATGCAGGAGCAAATTCGTCAATTAGCAACGCCGGCACTCCTTTTACTGGAGTCACCGTTTCTCAGGGTCAGTAGCTTTGCTTTTTGGTCCTGAATCCTGATGGAAATGCTTTAAAAAGACAGAAGATAGGCGAAGTGTAGGGCTGCTTTTTCCTTCGCAGCCCATCCAACCTGCCGACTTCTAAGTGCCGTACGCGAATTCGATCTGTGCTTGCGTTAATAAAATTTCACTTTCGCTCACGGAAAGCTTGTGATTCTGTCGCTTGCCTTTTCGCGGTCTACTGGTGGAGCGAAGCCGCTTCCTCAATGTGATTCTGGTCTTTGTTTAAAATTCCGAAGTGAAAGCGAGGTGTGGTCTCTTGATTCCGTCCTTTACAAGTCATTTCTTTGCCTGAATATCAGGTAGATGAAGAAGCTGAGTAAGCTGGAAGAGATGCATTGAGCACCCCTTAGATTACAGTCTGTAGAATTGAATGTCGTGTTCGGAAGTAAGCAGCATTCCAGGTCTGGTGAAGAGCTTTAGGGTGACCGATCTTGAACAATCATCATTGGAAGATTTCGTAGTAGAAACCTCTGGTTTCATGACTCGCGGCCTAGACGTTGTCTTTGTTGCCATTACTTTAGCGCAGGTTCTCCTTGTAGGGTTCGGTGCCCTACTCTTCTCTCGTCTGGACCTCTCGTCGTTGTTCTTTGGCCAAGAATGGGTGTCATTTGAGGAAGTGCTCAGTTGGACTGAAATATGATTTCTTTGTGTTTGTGTTATCCAACCCTAAGGAGCCCTGGTGTTTATAGGGATGCAGGGCACGATGTAACGCATGTGGAGCCGAAGTTTAGGCGCTAGCAACGCACTCTTTCTTTAAGAAGCTCGGAGAGTGTAGCTATGGCAGCCAACCATTGGGTGGACCTGCTGGCTCTCTCCACAACCTTGGGGCCAATTACCTCGAATGCAGCTCACTCAAGATTGCCGCCCTTCGAGAGTACGTTTACAGCGAATTTTCTCAAGGGACAAGGCCAGTGCTCCAAGCCCATAGTACGAAAGAAATTCACATGCTACCCGACATTGAATACCCTCGCTGCGCTTGCCACTCAAGTCCATCAGGGGACTTCGAAGAGGGTTTTGCAGAACGGAGGGGAAAGCTCCATTGACTGGTGGAGTCTGAAGTTGGAGCACTGTCGGAAACCACTAACCAAAGAGATGATGAAGCGGCTCAAGTGGAGCAATCCGCTTGGATTGGACGAGTCCCTCCGTGGTGGCAGTCTCAAGAAGGGCACCAAGAGCGCTGAGCTTCTGGAGATGAAGTCTTCTTTTCCTCTTGAAGTTTTTCTCTGCAGAACAGGAGACGCTTACGAAGCGGTTGGGATTGACGCCTGCATCCTGGTGGAGTACGTGGGAGTAGCGCCCGTGGGGCGGAAAGATTCCGTTCCGAAGGCGAGCTGTCCCCTCGTCAATCTTCGACAAGCTATTGATGAACTCACCCAAGAGGGATTCTCTGTTTGTGTTGTCGAGGAAGTGCAAGGCTCAGCAACCGGGCGTGGACGTCGAAAGGAGCGCTTCATTGCAGGACATGCCCATCCAGGGAGTCCTTATGTTTACGGCCTGGCTGCTCAGAATGTGGACCTGGAGTTTCCAGAAGCCGTACGCGTTGTGGGTGTTTCGCACAACGAGCAAGGCTACTGCCTCATCTTTGCCTCGGAAATCATGCGCACCTTTGCAGTGGAAGATGGACTCACGGAGGAGGCCGCTGTTGCTTTGCTCCGCGCTCAAAAATGTCACAAGCTCTACACGCACGTTTCCTTAAAGTTCGAGTCGAAAAGCAATGGCAGTTGGTTGAAACGGGGTCTACTTTGGAGTGAATGCCAGAAACTGCAGCACGAATGGTATGAGGAGGATCCCGTTGACGAACTCCTCGCCAAAGTACGAGAGGTCTATGGACTCGGTGAATCTGCAGAGTTTCGAGAAATATTAGTTCCACCAGGGGAGAGACCACGACCTCTCTACATTGGGACTGCTTCGCAAATAGGGATCATTCCGACCACTGGCGTTCCTAGCCTTCTGAGTGTCGTTCTTCCAGAGGAAGCTAATCATTTATGTGTTTCGTATCTGAAGAATCTCCTGCTGCATCCCCCTCCTCATCGTGTGGCGGAGTCTATACAAGGGGCCTGTGCAGGTCTGAGAGATCTCATGTGCTCTGTTCCAGATTTCACATGTGTGTCGGCGTCTAAGCTTAAGAGGCTCATCGAATCGAAGGAGGCGAATCATGTGGAACTTTCACGTATTCAGCGATTAGCGGAGGATGTGCTGTACATGAGCAATAACTCTCAACTGTCCGGGGTGCTGGAGCTTCTACTCGAACCGGCGTGGCTGGCGACAGGTTTTTCCACATCTCTTTGTCTTCGAATTATAGAGTTATCCTTTAATTGTGTCAATAATTGGGCATTCTGACCTTATGTTCGTGGAAAAGCAGGGTTCAATTTAAACTCGTCAAACAAAATTTGGTGACTCTGATTGGATCTGCGACTGTTCACAATCCTTTGTGGTCATTTTTTGAATCGGGTTGAAACCCCGAGGAGTTAAAGGATAACTGTAGTGTCCTCTTATATTTCGCAGTTTGACTATCAGTTTTCTTAGAGATACAAGGGTGCATTTTAGAGCTCCTACTGTCAGGAGTTCTTTGAAGTACGATATTGCTTCATTTGAACATGATGTTATTGGTGTCTCAGTGACAACAAGATGCTGTTTATCTTATTCCAAGGGTCATGACGGCAGGTCTTCGCATTGGAAGGAAACAGCTGATTGCCGATTGCAAGATGCTTTTAAGCAAATTGGGGAACATGCTAGTATCTGAGGGTGACCTGGATCAAGCCCGGAGTCAGGGTGCAGGGATTCCTGAGGACTTCTTCAGAGACCTCGAGGATACTTGGAGAGGTCGGGTGAAGCGGGAGCATGCTGAAGAAGTCTACAGAGAAGTCGATCAAGCAGCTAGTGAGCTTATCAGTGCTGTAAAGAATGACTTCTGTCCAATTGTGTCGCACGACAATACGAAAGGCGTGAAAATGGAGATCTGCTATAGCTACGAGGATCAAGCAGTGTGGCTGCAAGGGAAAAAGTTGTTTGTCCCGGGGTCGGATGCCTCTCTGGACGCAGCGTTGAATTTCCTAGTCCCTGCTGTAGATACCAAAGGGAAGAAGATCGGGGAGGAGTGGTGGACAACAAGCACGGTGGAAAGCTCTTTGAGCAAGTACCGCGCTGCAGTTGAGAAAGCTAGTGTGAGAGTCCTTGAGCTACTGAGAGCCATAGCGGGAGACTTACAGCCAAAGACGGAGGTGCTGATCTTCGTCTCGACTCTGTCCGTGATTGCAAAAACCTTGTACATGCATGTGGATGAAGGGACGCGTCGTAACTGGGTTGTGCCAACACTCTCTTCAACGGAACGGCAGATGGTGCTCGAGGATCTTGTCCCGTATTGGAATGATCCAGCGCAGGAAACGGTGCAGCCCAATATGGTTCAAATGAAGTCCATGTACCTCCTTACAGGTAATAACAAAAGATGATGTCCCCCTATATTTCAGTTCATTGTTGGCTATGTTTCTCTATTTTCCTGCAGACTTGTATTCTCTGTATGGCACACTTATATGGACTCTGTGTGGGATGATGAATCCTTGTCTTAGTAACTGTGTCCTTGATATTTTAGTTCGAACCTTCTGAGTCTCAATTTATTGTGTTGAAGAGCGTGTTATCTCAAGCTCACTTTATTCTCTTTTATTGATTATATTTAATACTTTCTTGTGGCAAATCAATCACAGTTTCTTTCAAATTGTTGAATTTTCCTCATTGAGCAGATGTTCTTCTGGCCTGGTATTAGAGTTGAATGGGATGAAAGAGCAGGCTTGACGAACTTATTAGTTAGAGCAGATGGTCTAATGATTTTATGGTATCTGCCTACTCATGGAGCTTTTTATTCTGCAATCAGGACCCAATGGAGGTGGGAAATCTAGTATGTTGAGGTCAATTTGTGCCGGAGCTCTTCTTGCAACCTGTGGACTGATGGTGCCTGCACGTAAAGCCTTCGTGCCTCGATTTGATGCCATCATTTTGCGGATGATGTCCACCGACAGTCCGGCAGATGGCAAGAGTGCGTTTCAAATGGTATGGGCACAGCGTCGCAGGTCTTGAGGTTATTTGTTGAAAAGTTCTAGACGTAGATTTTAGACTATTGATTGAAAACCTCTCAACTTGACCAATTCATTTGTTATGAATACGTATAACCTCAACGATGTCTGAAAGGATATCTGTTCATTATGCTTATCATCGGTCACTGCAATACTTAAAAGTGGAACATGCCAAATAGTTCCAAACAAGGTTCTAGTATTTCTTTTGGGCGGGATTTCGAAATCTTTGTAGAATTTTTTTTCATAAATCTGTTTGTGAGGTTGAGTGCTAACAATGTATGCATCATTTAGTGGTATTTGACGTTCTGAGAATGCTTGTTCTTGACAGGAAATGGCAGAGCTAAGAACTATTTTGGCAGAAGCAACGGACAAGAGCGTTGTACTGGTGGATGAGCTTTGTCGAGGAACTGACGTTGGAAAAGGCTCATTTATTGCTGCTAGTGTCATTGAGACGCTTGATCGAATTGGTTGTATCGGCGTCCTCTCAACGCACTTGCATGACCTGTTGGACATGGAATTGCGAACAAGGTATTTTGCAATCTCGTCGTCGAGGACGTCTAGCTTATCATAATATACCTGATTTACTTAGCCAGACAATCTTCTAATGTTAGCAGTGCAAGGTCCACTGATTGGTGAAGGACTAGCTGGATTGTGTGGATCAATAGTTTTAAATTCCAGCCCATTGGTCTTGATCTTGTATTTACTAAGAATGGATAGAGT
Source organism: Climacium dendroides (assembly GCA_950106755.1). Lineage (NCBI taxonomy): Eukaryota > Viridiplantae > Streptophyta > Bryopsida > Hypnales > Climaciaceae > Climacium > Climacium dendroides. Next base: position 25,080,300 of record OX467092.1, read on the forward strand.
TGAAACAAGGATTTTGCTGGCAGGGTGAGATACTTGTTACTTACGGTAGTTTTTGTTTACATCCAGCAACGTTGTTCAGAAGGCTATGGGTACGAAGGAGGTGGATGGTCGTTACTATCCAACGTGGAAGTTGGTTGATGGTGCCTGCCGTGAGAGCCTAGCCTTTGAAGTGGCGCGGAAGGAAGGTGTCCCTGCTGATGTGGTAGACAGAGCAGAGGAGCTTTGTGTCACGAATATGTTGTACCCTAACGGTCTCATGGCCGAGAATCAAGACAATGGACAGGCTGGACTGAAAGTAGTAAAGACTGTAAGCGAAGATGAGAGGTATATACAATAGAAATCTCTCCCCACCTGTATTAATTATGTAGCTAGAGCAAAATTGTATAACCTAATTTCCGTCGTCCTGAAACTTATTATTTTGTGTCATTCTGATGCAGGCATTCCTAGTGAAATCCTTGATTAATAATCTTTCTCATCTCATATGCGGTGTATGTGCTTGGACTTCAGGATGACTGCGGAGAAGCTCTTCCTCATGATTGCAAGATTTGTGATCAAGTTCGCTAAGCCCTGAGACTCCCAATGACAAGATGATTACGCATTGCCAACGAGAATTCAGAGACCTAATTCGGCTACAAAGAGTATACTGTTGATGTATGGCATTTACTACTGTAGATGGGGAGTAGCGTTTTCAGGCACTGCCAGGGTCCATGAAAGGCTCAGCCTCCATCTTAGGTATTGTATTTTGATTTTGAGATCTGGGTGTGGCAGGTTAGCTGCTCTCCAGTGTATAATTAATTGCAGACCAAATTGAATAGGCAACACATCATAGAGGATCTGCTGCAATTGCAGCCGTTTTTAAGAGAGAGTGCTGCCTGGTTCTGCCGTGCTGAAGTTCTGTCCTCTTTGGGCTCCTACAGAAAATTGCTAGAATGATGCAGATAAGAACATTTTTGGGGTAAACAGTGCCTGAAGGCTGAAAGACAATTTCCAGTTTACTTACAGCATGTACTGTAGAGATTTAGAATTTGGAGGGTAGTTACCTCCAATTGGCGTTTCCTCGTTCTGTTGATTACTTTGGTGAATTGGAGACGTTCCCTGTAATCGTTTTGCTGAGTCTAAGTGACAAATTTGATTGAAAGATTTTAGGGTCATTGTCCTTCCAATTGTTTTTATGGGGATACTCAAGATGCGTAATTCTTGGGCTTTCTCACACCGGGTTGTTTTGGATGTTGTGTTGCATATATTATATGGTTAATTTTCTACAAATGGTATTGCAACCCTAGCATTCAAATTTTTTCTCAATGACTTTGTCATGCAATGTATAGTTTGATTCCTTAGGAGGTATTGTAATCAACATCCTTAGGAGGTATTGTAATCAGCTTGGCACTCGATTTCTTGAACAATTAGTCTCCAAAGTCTTGACTTGGATAATGATACCTTGGACTGCATGTTAATCTAGGATTTTGTATGAACAATCTTATTTTGAAGCATGACTCTTACGTGAACAATTCAAATACATGACTGGAAAGATTTTTTTCTACAATCTTACTTCAATACCCTACACAATCCCGCTACACATCTTGTGTAGTCGATTCCCACCCTCCCTTCCGGTAGAATATGTTAAGTGCTTCACAGAATGAAGTTAGAGTCATGAGTTTACATACTATATAATCACCTATTTCCAAATTGATCAAATTATGTGTAGAATATGTGTGGTTGCAATAAATCCATGAATGGTATGAAACTGCCTGTATTTGGGTGTATTGTATTGGGGTGTATTCTATATCTCTGTAAAAATTTTGTGCGGTTAATTTTTTACTTGTCAAACTAAATGTTGAGCTTATTCTGTTATAAGTTTTTCTCCTAAGTCACTCATTGAAAGAAAAATTATATTCCTAGAAAGTTAATGTATTTTTTCTATCTTCACAAAAAGTTTCAAAAAATCGCAATGAATATTAAGATTGTAGGAACCCACCCAAAATCCATTTCATTCCCAAGGGAATATTGGGACTTTAGAGTTAAGTAGAAAAAATGTTTGAATCAATGCATTCTAAGTGGCAAATAATGTGTAATCATGTGTGGGAAAAGTGACCTTGTAGCATTTAGAGGTGACTTTTATTCTTCAAGTTTGACATCCATTCCTTTTGAAGTGTACTTCATTCCTTAACCCCTAATTAAAGTCTCAAGGGTGTTTTCTTTTGTCAAAAACCACTCAAAACTACCACTTTTGTTGCGTTCACCTAAAAAAACAAAGGGTACTTTTTTCAAAAATTTAACCATTGGATCTTGTACTTAACTTTTTTGAAAATATGTGGTAAAAGTTTCATCAAATTTGATTGCATAGATTGCAAGATATTAGCATCCAAAGTCAAGAAAGCAAGCTCTTTTGCAACTTGCTTGACTAGATTTTTTGGCTTTGAATCTTTTTAACTGAATTTTTTTGTACTATCAAATTTAATTTTCTAAGTTTTTATGTTGAATACTTGAGTTGAGAATCTAAGAAAAAAAATTCAACAAAAAAAAACTTAATTTTCACTCATTAAAAAATTATTAAGTAGAAGTAGGTTAAAGATTGATGGAAAAACTAAACCATTAACCCAATAAGGACCATGGTTGATTTTGGGGGCGGGCAAGACCTTTTTTTTATTTTAAGGAGAACATGATAAAAAAAATATCAAACCGCAATGAATTTGGAAGATTTGCCCATACCAATTGAAATCCATGTGAATGCTTGGGGCTTCAAAGTAAATTTTGTGGCATTTGAACATCCTAATTTAGATATTATAATGCATCTCTATGTATTTTTAGCCCATATGTTGTTGGTTTTTTCAACCCCTAAAGTGCATGCTAGCACAAAATTTCCTGATTTTTGTCTGAGTACATTCATTTATAAATTCTCCACACCTATCCCCTTTCATCCAACTCCAAAATCTTTATCAAATGCTGGCTAAAAAGGAAAAAGTGTCAATTTCGACCAGAAAGTGGTCAACTAGACCTTAATGGGTTAATACCTTTGAGATGGAATTGAAATAAAATAATCCCAAATGTGAGATTGTTCCATAAAGCAAACCTAACCATGTCTAACAATTTTTGGGGATAATTGTAAAAATTGCATTCACAAATGAACCCCATACATTATTTTTTCAAAGAGATGCTTAGATTGCCCAAAAAACTAAGATTGTCCATAACTTTCTCATCACTAGTCATACATCTTCAAAAAGTTTCAAAAGCATTCCCTACAAATTGAGACAATAGAAACCTATTTGGACCCAAATTGTACCCTAAGGGGACAAACAATCTTTTAGGGGTTAAAGGATATTTGATCTTTATAGAATATGATGAGACAATGATCAAATTCAAGAAAAGAAGGAATTTGTAGGTAACAAAATCTAAAATGGGCACAAGCTATGCTATGCATCCTTTGGAAGTATTGCACCATTGACTTGTATATGCCAAAATGTCTTGAAATTGAATGTATACAATTGAATGTATATCCAATCTCAAGTGCTTCATTGAAATATACTATATTTGATCCAAAACATCAATATACCATATAATATATTTTGGATCCCCCATTTGGAACCATATTATATGCCAATATAACATAAGATACAATTATGACTATCAAATGTATTACATGGTACATGATCAGATTCAATTTTATTTTATAGATCATTGAATCTGATCATTGTCTTATCATGTTCTATACTATATTCCAATAGATTCAATAGAACTATATTCCAATAGATCATTGAATCTGATCATGTATTATATTATAGTTTTCTCTTCTAGGAACTAGACTATTTGCATTTTGATATAAGGCAACTATTCATAATTCAACTTGATTTCCAATGTGATGGTTTTGCCTTGAGAAATTTGAACTTTGGCAAATATCAATGATTCTTTTGGTTTCTAGTTTTCTTTAGGATTTAACCCTTGAAGGTTTGTAGGAAACCATAAACACAATATTGTGTTTCACTTATAGAATACAAATTATGTACTAAAATATGACAAGACACATACCGTTGAATAACAATTCAGAAACTAGCATTGGTCACTTGAATATCATTTTAATATCTAACCTTTAACATGCTCTAAATGTATATTGCAACACCATACAAATAGAAAATGTGACCATATTATAACTTTTGAGGCGTGTCAAAATTAATGTGTAATAGTTATCCAAATCAAAAGTGTCATGGTCATTGAATTGGTTCAATATAAATACAAATCATTGTTACTAAATAATGTCACTAAATAATACTCCTATCTCAAAATGATCTTCTAGTTGTCCTTCATTTTTGTTCTAAGATGATCTTCTAGTAGGTGCATCTTCTAACATATAACGTATGTAGTTGGAGGCAGTTATTGGTACGATATAATGCAACTCTAATAAGAAACATTCAAAATTTACTATAGCATGTTGAGATTATTATAAATGAAGCTCCAATAAAAAACAAACATGTAGGAAACATGGACTATTGAGATTATTCCCCACAGTGGGAGCCCTTTGTAATCAAGTTATAGGCCACATCAAAAGTGGTGAGTCAATGGCCTCATGGTCCTAGGCCATAGGGTGAGAGCTCAAGCCTCAGGCCACAAAAGGTGGCCCTCAAACACTATTACTATTACTTAGAAATTGATCAATTAAGTAATTGTCCTAGTACAAAATAATTGGACAATTGTGTGGCCATTGGTGCTCCTCAATAATGCTTCAAATTTTTTATTTTTGAATATTCCAAAATTACATTTTCAAAAGGACCTGGGAACTCAAAATTATAGCATGTTGGAAATGCACCAAGCTCTACTTAAAAATTTTGAAAAATGTTATTTCAACCTTAATCCAAAACATTTTGTTAACATAAAGATCATTTTGGAACAGAAGGAATATTGAATAACTGTATTCATACATGAAAAACTTCTATTCATACACATTCAAATTAAAAACAACAACCATGTTACCTCTCCAATTGGGCTTCCCAAACCTTTGAGGGTTAACATATGCCCCTCACGTAAATGTGCCCATACCAAATTTCCCGCTGTATTTGTTTCTTTGATACCAGTAGCCACAGATGAGACACGCATGGATGAATATCATCCCTAAACGTTCATCCGTCTCTTCCTGAAGTGAAGAAGCACAAGAGCGCTGCACTTCACAGACGCTCTTTCGCTTCCCGACCATGGCGCCCGCTCCTCCCAATTGCTTCCGTTTCAAAGGGTAATGCATCTGCTACTGTCTCTCAGTTTGCTCTGAATTTTCGATTCCGTACAGAATTTTGAAATTCGAATTTACTTTACTTTTAAGTTTTGTAGAAATATCCATTGGCGTTGCTTTCCAGGAGAGAGATGAGCGCAGATTGAGCGATGGCGTGCGCATTGGATGGGGGAGGCTGAAGAATTGTACGTGTGGAGCCTCTGGTAAGTTTGGAAGAAATTTAGCACTCGATCTGGGTGTTTGATATTGCGGATAAGGATGTCTTTTTTTAATCGGGATATTGGCAATACGGAATTTTTTTAATTTCAGAAACATTGGCAGTGAAATTACGCTCTGGAATTTCGGGCTTCTCCTGAATCGCCTGGATCGGATTTATTTTTTCGTGATTTTATCTTAGTGAGAAGCGAGAAGATTTTATTTATTTTCTTACTTTATCGCGTTCTCTGTTTTGGAGTTTTCACCTTGCGAATTTAGGTCGTTTTGCTGTAGAGATGGACGTTGTAGGTGTGGAGTCTCTGGTGATGTTTAGGGGAAGCAATGTAGCACTGGATCAGGACTACTGATATCGTGCACGGCATGTGTAGTGGACCCTTTTCATCGTGATTTATGTCTTAGTGAACGTCGAGAAGATTTTTTTCCCCCCCTAGTGATCGTGATTTTAGAGTTTTCACCTCGCAGTTTTAGGTCATTTTCCTGTGGAGATGGACGCTGTTTGGAGAAGAATGAGGCTTTGAAAATTTAGACCGTGAAATGTAACACTCGATGTCGTTTACGGCATGTGAAGTGGTTATCTATTCTAGAGTTGAGATGCGGGGTTTTTGTCCGAAAGTACTGGCAGCGAAATTGCGGTCTGGAATCTCAGTCTTCTATACATAGCGTTTTCAACGTGATTTTATGTCTAAGTAAACGACCGGGAAGATTTTGTTTTTTCTCTTATTTAGAGTTTTCAGCTTGCAATTTGATAGCTCAGTGCAGTTCGGTTATGTGATTGAAATTTTGGGAAAAAACGAAGCGCGAGAGCGTGCGGGTTAATAATACTGAGGCAATTTTCATATGAGATTCTTACCTTCACAATTGTCCTCCTTTGAAAGATTTTAAAGTTGGTTATCGTGCGAGCGAACGTTTCTGTTACAGTGGAACTCATATGTATACCGTGCTGGAGGAAGTCCTTGGGTGGTAATAAAAGGAAAAGTGTTTGTCGAATGATATCTGATGCAAGTTAGCAAGTCCTGATGATATTTCCATATATGTGCTTGCGATGAGCACCAGGTAGAGGATAGTAATTACATCACATTAACGCATGAGGAATGTGATTATTGGGAGATCAGTAAAGAGCTTTGGAGAGATCACTTTCGGCACAAGAATGGAATCTATTGAGTTTAGATTTTTATCACTACGAATTTCTTAGGCGATCATTCAAAGAGAGAAACCACTATAAGTGAGAGTAGACAATCCATTCCCATTCAAAGATCAGTGACCATAGAGATTTAGCCAAATCATGTTTACACCCCACTTGCTAATTGAAGACCAATCAAGTGTATGAGTTGCTGTTCGTAACAGGGGTCAGTATAGTAGCCGGACCAGATCCGTAACGGTTTTAGTATTTTCTTCATTAGTAGCAAACCAGGGGAAGATGTAATGGATTATTATCGACTTATATGCGTGTTTGGTGTCTGACATTGGATCTGCTGTGACGCAATAAACCGAGACTTTTTTCCTCCGTAATCGAGAGACCAACGAGTTGGCAGATTGTTTTTTTTCCCACAGAAGCAGAGAATGAGCTCTTACTGTCCGTGTCCGCAGATGAATAGAAACATAAGTCGCTCACTAGTATCTCTCTTCTTTTCTCCAATTGTCAGACAGGCCTGTGATTCCAGGCAGCTACTTCATCACACCAAAATGGAGGATGCATACCTCAAGCAGGACGAAATGGTTGCACAGCTTATGTCAATGGGATTTGAGCATCATCTGGCGCTGGAGGCAATAAGCAACCCTAAGCTTCACTCCATTTCTGATATGGTAGATTACTTGTTAGCAGGAAATTCAAACGTGGAATGTCCTCTTAAGGAATGTGAGAAAGTCTTGAGCGATTTGCAAGAGAGCAACAGCAAAAGGAGGATGAGCCCTGATGATGACGCCTGTAACATGTGGAACTTCAAAGAGAAGGTGAAAGCGAGCTGTAGCGAAGATGCTCCTGTAAAAATGGAACCCTTGGAGCCCTTCTCAAAGACAGACAGCTTGAAGTTGTCAATAGAAGCCCCAACGGAAGAGACTAGGGGAAAGGACCGATTTGGCAAGCAAGGGTTTTGGGTACAAGAAGCTGGTGCGTGGGGGGGCTTTGATGACGAAATTTTTGATGAGGAGGAGGAACCTCCACTTCAAAAGTGTGATACTGCAGAGGAAAATATTATCACTCGTGTCATTGTGCCACTCGTGCCTAAGAAAAAGCTGGTCATCGGGCAGCAGTCCGAATCAGGCCGTAATGACACACCGCCTATGAGAAGTGAAGCAAGTGTTTCAGGAAAGGATAACCACTTAGGAGTTCATGAAAGGTTGATTAGTCAGGGGGAACCTTCAGATAACGCTGAAATGGTCACATATGGCCACACGGGGAAGCTTACAGATAGATCAACAGGAAACAGCTCTGGTACAACTCAGGCAAGTCCTCGTAATGGACTCGGGCTCGATGCTCTGCAGGAATGCCGGAGTGGTTCTAATATTTGCGAAGAATTTCAGGTTGTGCTGAGAGAATCGATGAATCCTGTTACCACTGATAATTCTAATTCCACTTGTGGAACGAAACGAAACCTGGTGAGTGATTCTCCTACCTTGATTTCACCCGAATCTGTCCGAAAGCGGCATGCAGTGGGCTGGTCTACCGTTCCGGAGGTTATCATACCTGACGATTCCTCAACCGGTGGCAGAGATTCATCAATAAATTTCAGCGCCAATGCGGAACCGATGCAGATATTGAGCCTTGAAAGCGACAAGAGTAGCAAAGCTTCATCCAACAATTTTTACAGGTTCTTTCCTCAATGTTCAGGATAATGTTTCTAAAAGCGTGGATTAGATCTGGGCCACATTGTTTCTTTGATTTTCGTTATTAGTACTCTCAATGAACTGTATTCCTATTGACTCTTCTGGCGATTCGGGGTTCAAATGTTTAATGTCTTTCCGCTTGTCTTAGAGTACTATTTTGGAGTTTCGTCAAGGACGTCAGGAGACACATGGAACTGCTACTTTGACATGTTTGTATAGTCTTTTAATCGACCTCTTTGTTCTCTTTTCTGGATTGCCAACACAGTTACTCCAAGAATTACCAGTCATAATATTCATAGTAATTGTGGATTGTATTGCAGGTGTCCGAAATCTGTGGATGCCAAAGCAATGATTCGGAATGCTGAACCAGCAGCAGATGTGAAGCCTGTCATAGAGAAAAAGCATGCTGTTATTCTAGGAAGAATTTCGAACGCAGTAACTGACATAGGGTCTTCGAGGTTCAAAGATATAGTGGAGACTGAAGATGTGAAGCCACGAGGTTTGGGACTTCTCAAAAATCGTCGGAGTGACGAACAGGTATTCCTCCATTGCATTATCATTCCAAGGATCTTAATCTCTATGTTCTACATTTATTCTTCAGATTAGACTGGGGTAATCTTAATTTTTATTTGGGGTAGTCTTAATTTTTATTTTATCTTTTTGGTTATTTTTTACCATCCATTTACTTGCTCTTGTGAATCTATTTAATTGATGTCATGAGCATTATCTTACGCTAGTTACCTGCGAGCTTCTACTAAAATTTGCTTCGGAAGTTATCACAATATTCATGTCATCTGAGGTAGTAACCGCTTATTTTGCATGCTATTCTACCAGGAAATCGTTGCCCAGAGTAAGAGGAAGCGAGGAACTGTGCAAGTGAAACCTGATCCAGATGGTCCACGTGACGGTCCGAAAACCTATATACTTAGCAACTTAAATGGCGGTGCCACTCCTAAGCTTGTAGAATGGGAGAGGGCGGCTCTCACAGCTTTGCGAAAGCATTTTGGCTACCAGGAACTGAAAGGCTTTCAAAGAGAGGCGCTTGAAGCGTGGGCTGGAAATCGGGACTCCTTCGTTCTTGCTGCTACGGGATCTGGTAATGCACTGATATCTTTATTGACTTGTATTCATGATTATTGTTGGCTTGATGTTTTCCTCATTATACCTATCAGTTTGTCACAGAATAATCTTACGTGAGCCCCTGAAAGATAACGCTCATTATCACAGTCCTTTACTATCAAACACTTGCACCGGTGTTTAGGTGGTCTACGTTTTTCGGCAGGTGACTTGAGATGTCTCTCAATCACTATATAGACTTGTCTAATTGCTGTTGTCACCTGATCTTACAGATGTTATGTATTGTAGGCAAGTCTCTGTGCTTTCAGCTTCCAGCGTTGATGACCGGGAAGGTAGTCGTAGTGGTTTCCCCACTCATCAGCCTTATGCACGATCAATGCTTACAGCTAGCACGGCAGGGAGTGTCTGCATGTTTCCTTGGGTCCGGCCAAGTTGACAAAACAATCGAGCTTAAAGCCATGGCTGGAATTTTTAACATTGTTTACGTCTGCCCAGAAACTCTTCCGAGGTAAGTGTGCCATTTGGTTCATCAATTTGTTGACGTACTTCATAGAACGTATTGCAATGCTTAGACACAAGTACGTGTGTCCTGAGGAGGTGATTGGGCAGGCTGGAGAATTATTTGCAGGGCCTTGCTCGGGGCAAGGGCATTGCTCTTTTTGCAGTGGATGAGGCACATTGCATATCCAAGTGGGGGCACGACTTTCGTCCAAGCTACAGGTACACACACTCACTCTCTCTCTTATGTTGACCGCTTGAGTAATGTTTTGTCAGCAATGAAAATCTTGATTGCACGTCTCGAGAAATTACTATTAGTGCAACGTATATTTGAGCGATGTAAGTAATTCGTGATTGTATTCAAAGATTGGTCTGTTACGTTGAATGCTGATTACCAGTCTTGAGGGATTTTGAATTAGTTTAGTCTAATTTGAGAATTTTTGTTGATTGTAGACAATTATCCATGCTGAGAGATAAATTCAAAGTTGGCTCTATTCCGGGATTGAAGCACCAAATACCCATCATGGCTCTGACCGCCACTGCAACTCCTTGTGTGCGGGAAGATATTCTGAAATCCTTAGGGATTGCTGCTGGGAATCCAAGAATTGTGCTCACTACTTTTTTCAGGCCAAATCTTTATTTTTCTGTAAGTGGAATAGATTCTGCTATATCTAAAGACGTTTGATGTCGACTTCAGTTTGATTTGCAATTGGGAACAGTTTTCGTATAATTCCCTAACAGTCTTGAAATTGAACTGCTACGATGTCTGCACATGGACTTACATACATACATTATCATATATATATATATACGTAAATTTTGTGCTCGGATTATCCTGTTTTCTAGGTGCACCACAGTAAAACTACGAAGGAATCATCATATGAAGATGATTTTGCATCTCTTATCACGACGTATTCTAAGGAGGGCAGTGGATTTCGGCGTACGGCTTCCGCATCAGGAGGAAGTTTTCAACAAGGGAGCAACATAATTAGCTCTAAACAGGGTAGCCATAAATTGAAAGTGGGTTATTCCCAGCTAACAGATAGTACACAAAGTCCAAGTGTCGCATGTCCTAATATTGATAGAATCAAGACACTGGGGAAAGAATTGGCTGATGAAGACGATTTAATCATCTTGTCTGAGGAGGATGAAGAGGCGGACTTGAGTGGGGAGGGCGATGAATTTAAGGACTATGACGATGATGGTGCTGAGCTAACAGCTCAGTTCTTGGAGGATGAAGATGAAGACGAGAGGCTTGGTGGTGATTGTTATGGTAAGCTTTAGCAGTCTTCCTCATTGCTCCTTTCTCGTTGTCGCAATATCTGGTTGTGCTATGAGACGGGTCGTTACATGTGAGTATTATTTTTGAAGTGCGTTCCAAGCCTCTATGATTTAATCCCTGCTTTTTATTAAATGAAGAGCTTACCAATTCTGGATGACAGGACTGAATTATGTTGATAACATCATAGTGACTGTCAACCTTGGCTCGCAGCTGAGTGTGGAGAATTTAGCGGCCGTGGTGCTGCAGTGGAGAAATCTGCTAGCCAGCATAGTAGTGGGGCAACGGATATGAGAGACGGTCCCACCATTATATACATGCCAACAAGAAAGGAAACTGAGGCTGTTGCAAAGTTTCTATGCAGTCATGGCGTTGTAGCTGCTGCTTATCATGCTAAGGTGATATCTCCAGGAAGAGGAAACCAGTGCTTGCAAGTATTGCCTAGTACGAGCTATTACCATTAGTCTGAAGCGTGTGGGTACTAAATGGTAACGTTCACATTGCTTGTGCAGTTGCCTAGAGCTCATTTGAGACAAGTCCATGAGGGATTTCATGGAGGCACTTTGCAGGTTTTGCCGTCTTGGCCTCTTTGTAACCTTTCATTGGTGTTGCAAAGTCCAACTGTAAAATACCTCTGCGTGAGCTTTGGTTGTCCAATTAGTTAAGTATATCTAATGTCCTATTCTCATATTCATAACCGGAGAGGATATCCTTGTACTTGCAGGTCGTTGTGGCCACTATTGCATTTGGAATGGGAATCGACAAGCCGAATGTAAGGCGTGTGATCCATTATGGTTGGCCCCAGGTCGGTATTGATTTTCTTCCTGCTTTCTTGGTATGAAGGCTTGTATTCATGTTTTTTATTCGAATAATAATTTCCTCGAGATATGTAAGCTGCGTTTGTGCAAGGCTACAGGGGCGATAGTCTTCTTTGAATATAACTGAGTCCAGAATTTGTTATTTGTCACTGCCCCTAACTCTCTTTACATATTATGTTGTTTAATCCAAAGAACCATTCATTAAAAATACAAGCATTTGACAGAGTTTGGAGGCATACTACCAAGAAGCGGGTCGAGCTGGCAGAGATGGTGCTCGTTCAGATTGTGGTACGTTCCCTAGGATTCGAAATCCCCTTTAGCGAACTGAGGCGCCCAATTAAGATGAAATATTTCTACTCTTGGACATCTGGCTTGTCAGTTCGCATGTGAACATATTCTAGTCTTTAGTTTGTAGTGTTGTGCTCTTCACTGAAATCGGGTTGCCAATTTTTCAATCAAGGATTGCTATGTGACCCAGAAAATTTTCTACCCTGATTCTTACAATGGTTTAAAATTATTTGAATGTGACAATTAGGAATAGCAGCTGAGTGATGTCCCTCACTGTACTTTCGTTCCTGATGGACGTCAATTTCTCCATTCTTGCAGAACTATTTGTTGACATGACCGTTCTGCCTTCATTACTGCCCAGCCGCCGAGATGCTGCACAAACAAAGCATTCACTTGAAATGCTCTCTCAGTGTTTCAGGCACTAATCTGCCATTGCCATGTCCATTGTTCACGTCTTATACAACTGACTTGGAAGATTGTCTCGCAGCACATTGTCATTAGCATGAAGTACCTAGTCTCCACTAGTCATCTCCTTTCTGCTAGAATGTTGCATGTATCTGTTTGCTACATAACTTCTTTCATTGAATTTTGTGAGACATGCGTGTACTTTCTGCTGACTCAGGTTTGTCAAGCAGGTATGGCATCCACCAAGATTGCTGCAGAGTGCAGGTTATTCTTCAATACTTTGGCGAAGTTCTTGAGAGTGGCCTGTGCAATATGTAAGTCCCACTTTCGACTTATTAATAGTTCTGTCACAGAAGGCTCCACTCTTTTTCCTGTACTCTTGATAATTAGTTCTTTCTGGTTCTGCTTCTAAGATGTTTTGCTTTAGGGTTTAGGATGGCATCTTCAAATTGATGAAGATGAATTTTACTAATCGCCAGTGCTTCGGTCTTTTGCCAGGTGTGATGTGTGTATCAAGGGCCCACCTCCTAGTCAAAACTTATTAAGAGAAGCGGTGTTGCTACTGTCAGTAATTTCTGCCCCTCAGGTGAACCCCCATTACTGGATTCACAGTATTGTTACTCGCTAGTCATGCATTAGAACTGTAAAGCCTGTTCAGAGACTTGGTGCCAATTGGAACATCTATGAGAACCTTTGCTTATGCATAGGTATTCCTTTTTTCGAAACCTGAACCTGAGTATTTCTGTGATTGATTCTTCTTCTTAACACAATCTGATCTTGATGATGTGGAAAAATACAGAGGGAAGCTGCCTCAGGAACTGGTGTACAACCAAGGGAGCGAACACCAAGAGGAAGAGGGAGAGCCGGCAGTCCATCAATGAGACCCACAGGACCAACTGTAGGAGACGTTGTAGAACAAATGGAGAAGCAGGTAAGGGTGTACAAATATCTACCATGCTTCCAGAGGGAGAGGACATCATTAGTTTATAGTTGCTTATAACCTCTTGGCATCAGTCCGAATTTAGTGACGGTGGTGAACTTGCACTCTGCGCAGGATCTACAGAAGGATAGATTATGGTGGAGGGGCTTCGTGCGCATTTTGGCTGACCGGGGATACATCCGGAATGCAGTGAGAGCATCTTCTCTTTAAAACTTGCTCTCGCAATTGTAGATCGTATACATCTAGGCATCACAACCTCAGCGGAGCTGAATAATGATGCATTTGGAGGGAGTTCTGTTCACCTTAGAATAAAACAGCAGGCATCCAATGTAAATACATCACAAAAGACTCCCCATCAGATTCACAAATTAATGCTAAGAGACATCAAATTCATATCGTCCTCATGTCAGTTAATGTAATTGTCATCGGCATCAACCTGATGTTACAATGACAACTAATATTGTCTTAACATTAAACCAGCATTCTACATTGAGATTATGTTAAGGAGGCTACATCATATAGAACAAGTTTTGCAAATCATACCTTCCTCTCGTAACTTTGTGAATCTGATGGGGGGATCTTTTGAGATGTTGAACCAAGGCCATATGCCTTACCCTCCTGAGCCTCCGTCATCCAACTCTTTTTCTCAAATTTTATACCGTAGTTCCCGAGTATAAATGACCAGAAAACATCTCCAGTATTGATTTGACCTGGGAAGATGACCAGTTTCCACACACGAGTATTTAATTATATTGTACTGAGGCTTCTCACGATTGGAAAATCATGGGTATTATTTTCTAACCCGATCTTGTTTTCAGACATCGACAATCACGAACAAGTTGGTGGTACCCACGATCAAACACCCTGTGCTCACCCCCGAAGGCCATGAGTTTCTGCGAACGCACAAGAGCACCTTGTCACAGGATGCAAGCACACCAAGACAGCCTCTGTTGGTGCACTTAGAAGGTGACATGATACAAGCTTTGAGAATGCCCAAGAACAGTAGAGCAACAGAAGGAGCACGGGATTGGGGGAGGGGTTGGGCTGACCCTGAGATTCGCCGTCAGCGTCTCAGCAAGCGTGGCCGAGGTAGGAGTCGGAAAAGAGGGAGGTCTCGACAGAAACAGCATAACAAAGCAGAAACCAAGACGGTTAGGGGTCGCCTTGCTAATAAGCTAGGTCTCAAGAGATCATGAGAGCACAATCATTGTCGATTTCCTTGTTTCCGTTTGTGCTTTTGTGTAGATTTTGAAATTCAATGTAGAGGAAGTAAAGCCTTTTGAAACGACATTCTCAATTAATGGCGGGTTTCACAGACTGCCAATCAGACTATCTTCATTTCAGTAGATTATTTGGGGTCTCATTGGTGCTTCTCTTCACAGGGCAGGAGCTACTGATCAAATAAAACAAAATGATCTCTAATTGAAAATTGAAACATGATGCAGGTATTTTGTCTTCCACTAATTTCATTATCTTGAGTAGTTACTCTTGCTTGATCAATAATGCATGAAACCCTTTTTATGAATTCAATTTCAAAACTCCACCCCATGAGTAGAATTTTCATTGCAACAAAAATTGTTGGTCATCAAATTGACATGTTTTAGAATCCAATAAGGTGGGAAATTGGTTGAATATTGATTTAATGCACATGATAATTAAGATAGGATTAGCTATTAACTAGAATATTTCTCTGACAGCTGTGGTTTTGTGATAGAAAAATTCCAGTTTTTGGTCACTCATAGGCAAATTATGGATAAATTTAATTGAAGTTCAAGAATGCCATTTGGAAATTGAATGCAAAAGTTATAAGAGGTCAAAGCTCTTCTCAAAGTTTCACTATCCTAAAACTAATATTTTCCACTCAAGACTCATTTTTTATGAAGATTTATTTGAGCAAACTTTTGGATACAAATGGTTTTAATTTTCAATCTTCAACATCTTGAAACTTGATTCTAATGTTGAACACCAAAGAGAAAATTCTAATAGATGAATCTGAAGACCAAAGAGGTGCATTAGTGATTGATTGATTTTATATCCAAACTAATAAAACTATCATACCCATTTTAATAAAATATTCTACATTTTTTTGATAAATTTATAGCAATTTGTACAAATTTGGCTATTTTTTCAGATTTACTACAAACAAAGTAGAAAGTGGCTAATTACCCCAAAGCTTCTTCAATGAAGTTAGCCAAAAAATTCTCATCACCAATTATTTATCCAATTACTAGTACAACCTCTAATTAGTTATACACCAAAAGTATTGTCTGTACAAAAAAAAAATCTTGTGTAGGTTTGCATACACCAACCCAAACTAATTTAAAAGATTGAGTTTGGTAATTAGAAATTTAGAACCACATGCACTTATACAAAAGTTGATTTAATTAGCGCACTTCACAATATAATAATATAACACCAAATTGGCAACTTGTTGTAATATGAAAATTATGCAAATATCACGAGGTTCACTAATATGAAAGTCATCAATATGTAGATAAAACCAATATAATGTGATCTCAAATAGTGTGATTGTTGTTTTATTAGGTGATGGTAAGAAACACTAACTTGTCCTACTTTTTTGTCAAACCTTCAATGCCACAATGTTTTCCATATACAACAATTACCTTTTAAAGCATGGAGTTTATGACTGTATAGTCAAGCTTAAAAGTCCCTCCATTCTTTCACTATTTATGAGTGAAATTTTTTGGTTTTATTTTTCAAATATGAATTCATATATTTGGTATTTGATATAAAATTTTCAAGTTTTTGTATAAATTTCAAATTACCATGAATTTCTTAAGACAAAATGAAGAAAACTCATATCAAATACAAATTATGTTCAAAAAATTATAATTTTTTAGAATAGAAGTAATATTAGAAAAAGAATAGGGTCTCAAGAGGGCCATCAGATCTAAACCAACATTGCAAATTCAAAAAAATCAAAAAAATATTTTTTACACTTTTTGCACTCCAGTTCTAAAATCTAGTGGCCTTTTCGAGACCTTTCTTTTTAATGATTACAGTGCATAACATTGTGGTAAAAAAAATTTGTCACTCCATATTTAGAAATGTGATTGTAGATCTTCAACTTCAAACTTCATTAAAATGCTTGACTATTTAGAAATGTGATTGTAGATCTTCAACTTCAAACTTCATTAAAATGCTTGACTATACAGTCATTTTATATATTTTTCAAAATTTCCAATTAGAGTTGAAATTGTAATTAATTAACTTTATAATGTTTTCTTTCCACAAAAGCAAAAAAAAAAATTTTGAATGTCAAAATCAAGTCTTGAAGGGGAAAAAAGCTCAAAGTATTAAAATACATTGTGTACCATTCTTTTGATAAACTATCCCATATAAAATTTTAAAAATATATAAAATGTCTTGAACTTAATTCAATGATGTTGATATAGAATTAGTAAACTTTCATACAAACTATTGAATAGAAATCATTGATTCTTTAATATCTACAAAGTCAAGTTGACCATGATCCAAGGACACAAAACGTCCTCAATATCCTTCTCAGGTTAAAAGAAATGAATCAAATGGATGTAGTTGAAATTCACAATGAAGGTAGATATGACTATTTTAAAACTCCGTCTATTTCTTTTTATTGCTCTCTTGAATCCTAAAGCCCCAAGGGTGTTTTCTGTCAAAAACAACTCAAAATTACTAGTTCTGTTGCATATACCAAAGAAAACCAAAAAAGTACCTTTTTCAAAAATCTAACCATAGAATCTTGTACTTAACTTGTTTGAAAGCATGTAGTAAAAATTTCATCAAATTTGACCACATAGATTGCAAGATATCTGCATCCAAAGTCAAGAAAACCTGAGTTCCTTTGCAACTTGCTTGATTAGATCTTGTAGCTTTGAATCTTTTAACTGAATCTTTTTATACTACTGGTTTTGATTTTCTAAATTTTTATGTTGAATAGTTCAGTTGAGAATCAAAGGAAAAAAATTCAACCAAAAAACACTTAATTTTCACTCATTAAAATATTGTTAAGTAGAAGTAGGTTAAAGATTGAAGGAAAATCTAAATCATTAATAGCACTAAGATGGAATTGAAATAAAATAATTCCAACAGTGAGATTGTACTAGAAAGCAAACCTAACCATGTCTAACAATCTTTTTGGAAAAATTGTAAAAATTGCATTTACAAATGAATCCTATAAATTATTTTTTCAAGAAGATGCTTAGATTGCCTGAAAAAACAAGATTGTCCATAACTTTCTCATCACTAGTCCAAATAGAATGAATCAAAGCTTCAAATGTAGACAAAAATGTAAAATTTTAGGAAAATATTTTGACTTTTTAAATTTCTTTTGTGCTACCTATTGACCTCCATTTTGGGGTTATTGTGCCATAACTTTTTCTCCCAGGCACCAATTGAAATAAAAATTATATATCCACAGAGCTCTTGCAAAACCACACATCCTCAAAAAGTTTCAAAAACATTCCCTACAAATTGAGACAATAAAAACCTACCCGAACCCAAATTGTCCTCCAAGGGGACAAACGGTCCTTTAGCAAGAAAGAGAGTCCAACAAGCAAGAAGGTTGCTAGTACAAGACTGGAAACAGCTGACTGTGGCACCTGCAAAGTCCTGTCTGTAACATGCCAATTCTGGGCCCGTGCATTCTCTTGCATAGCGAATTAGAAAGCTTAGAAAGCCCACCCCATTGAAAGCACTCGCCACAAGTTAAAAAAAACTCAAAATTGTCATGTAAAAATATGAAATCGCCATTTGGAGGCACCCATTACCAACCACTGCCCCATAGGCAATCAGTAGGGTGTCTCAAATCCAAGAGAGGGTGGGACTCATTTGCATTAATTTTGAATTCCAAAGAAACTAGGTTCTGTAACCAATGTGGTCCCAACACTGCTACAAAACTTGTGCCTCTTTTTGTGTGCCATAGTTACCTACAAGTACTCTTCCAATGGTCAATTTCGTAAGACTTTAGACATTGGACTCGGGTCAAAGCCCTACTTCAAGCTTTCATAATTTGTAGTAATTTCAGTTCAAGCTATAAATTCACCAAACTTTCTACTATAGTGTTATTTCTATCTTTACAATTCAATAAATATTTGTTTTGCCAAATATTATTGCAGATCATATCTACCATGGCTTAAGTTAACGATTATGGGTGGCTTCACCTTACTGCAAAATGGCAAGGAATGGCATGAATCACTTAAATGGCATAACT
Organism: Climacium dendroides; assembly: GCA_950106755.1. Lineage (NCBI taxonomy): Eukaryota > Viridiplantae > Streptophyta > Bryopsida > Hypnales > Climaciaceae > Climacium > Climacium dendroides. The sequence goes on from OX467092.1 coordinate 25,099,071, forward strand.
TCAAGACCAAATTATTGTGTCACAATTAACCCTTAAGTGCTCCAACATCCAATTTCTGGACAATGAATGGATTCATATTCATATTTCTTTCACATTATTGCTTGGATGAAAGTCATACTAATTTGTGGAGATAGTTTGTCAAGTTCTTGTCCTATCTAATGGTTGGATTTGGTGTTGGTAAAGCACATATGTATATTTTAAAATAGATTATTTGTTTTATTTTATTTGTTTGATACCTTGAGATTTTAAAACCCGTAAGGCATCCAACAACATTTTTAGTACTACTTAAAAGCTCTTGGGAAGGAAGGGTGCACAGACTTTGTTTTGTGACATTTGGACAAATGCTATAAAATTTATTGAATTCAAAGTTTTTATGAATTCAAAAATTGATTTAAGTTATCTTTTATTTTAGAAAAAATCATTACTTTCATGTTGCATGCCCAAACACCATGAGACAAAGACCTTGCACTCTTCATGCATAAAGCTTTCTATTCATGTTCGTTTCATGGTATTTAGACCTACAGTGTGAAAGTTATTGAATTTCAAAGTTTTCATGAACCAATTACGTATAAAGCTTTCTATCAAAACAACAATGGAACCTCTCACAGTGCAACAAAGCCCTTAAACTTCATTTTTGCAAATCAAGTTTTAAACTAGTGTAAATGCAATTTTGGCTTAGTCAACCACTTGACATACTTCCACATTTGTAATTTTAGAAAAACTAGTGTCCCTTGTGTCGTTGCCACAACCAAAATAAAAATAATGTTTTAATGTTTTAAATTTGTACATTTTTTGAAATTCATTATCTTTTATGCACAAAGGAGTGTAAGATTTAACCTCTAAAGGCCTATTGGCCTCTTGGGGGACAATTTGGAGTTTGAGTAGATTCCTATGAGTTTGAATTTGTACTTGATTTTTGTAAAACTATTGGAAGACTTGTGGTTTTGCAAGAACTTTGTAAATATATAATTTTTGTTTTAATCCAATGCTAGGTGAACAAGTTAGGGGGGGTAGGCAAATTTTCATTTGAGGGACAAGTTGGGCTACCAATATTTTGTTAATTGAAGCCAGGGACAAATGCATAGGCTGTGCTAGTCAAAAAGACTAAAGTTGGGGTAGGGCAATAGGTGAAGGATTGCAACCATACACCAAACCTCCATTATGTTAGAGCTCCTAAAATTTCATGCAAAAATTCTAAAATCCAAGAATTAAATCTACAAAATAAATGAAAATATCAATGTCATTTGATAAATTTGCCATCAAGAAAGAACTTGTTAGCAAATATAGGATTTGCTTCATTAGCATTTGGTGAAAGTATGGATAAAGAGGTTGTTTTATTAATGAAATCCATTGTCCATCATAAATCCTCAAAGGGTATGGGATAATTATTAAAATGAAAGTTTGACTGCTCATTGTCAAAATTTAAAAATTGTGTTTAAAGTAGAATTTGAGACCTCATTTAGTCATGGTATAATAACTTTTCCAAAAAATTTCGAATTAAAATAAATTAGAAAATCAAGGTAACTTTCATCTCTAAAAATCTATTTGAGATTAGATCCTCCAATCAAAAATTACTTAGACAAAATTTAGAGAAGAAATTTGAAAATATCAAAAAGAATTCCTTTCAAACTTTCTCTAAATTTTGTCTATAAATTTTGATTCGAGGCTCAAAATCTCAAACAAATTTTTAGAAATGAAAGTTATCATGATTTCCCAATTTCTTTTAGTTCAAAGTTTTTTTGAAAAAAATTATTTTACTATGACTAAATGAGGTTTGACATTCTACTTCAAACACAATTCCTCAATTTTGACTTAACTATGAGAAGTTGAGCTCTTATATTAAAGAAAAAAGCGGACCTGAAGAGGGCCGCTTGACAATGATATCCTTAGGAATTTACATGTCACTACTGGTCCTATTTCCGTTGGCTAATACAAAGTTCACGAAGTGTAACTTTCACAAAAGCTGTTAGACTAGGGCATTTAAAATACATTTGGGCAAAAGAGTACAGGTAGTTGAATATTAAATGGCTTTTAAAGCTAGTTGCCAAAGCCAAAGGCAACTAGCTTTAGAAGCCACTTACTTAATTTTGAATGTTCGGATAGGACAAAATGAGTTTCTCTTTATACAAGTGGGTAGTGGTGGGTGCAACTATCCATATGGGATATGTAAATTAGGAAGAATAAGAACTCAACCGTAGGCAAATGTAGGAATTGTGTGAAAATTTTGATTTTAAACCTCATTTAGGCATAGTAGAACAAAAAATTTCAAAAAACTTTGAACCAACAAAAGTTGAAGGATTAAATCAAGTTTCATTTCCAAAAATACGTTTAAGATTTCAAGTCTCTAATAAAAAATTATGGACAAATTTCAAAGAGGGGTTGGAAGGGACCTTTTTTTATGACATTTTACAAACACCCTCTTTGAAATTTGTCCATAACTTTTTATTAAAGACTTGAAATCACAAACAAATTTTTGGAAATGAAACTCAGTTTGATTTCCCACCTTCTTTTAGTTCAAAGTTTCTTGAAAAAGTTATACAACTATACTTAAATGAGGTCCAAAATTTAAATTAGCTTTGGCAATTAGCTTCAAAAGTCATTTAGTGTGGCTAAATTTAACTAAATTCAACTTAATTTGGCAAAGACCCTTAAAAATAAGGATTAAGAAGCATTAGTATACCATATATCCTGATTTTTTAACACTTTGTTCTTGGTTTTTGAACCATTGACAACCATTTGATATTGCGATTCAAGGTAATCAACGATAGGGGAAAAAAATTCAATAACCAAAATAAATGTTTATTGCGGGGTCCTTTGAGGGCTATAGAGTGGCCTCTTGAGGCCTGTTTTTTTCTCTAATGATTAATTCTAATTTACATATCCTACATGGATTGTTCTACCTTCTATTATCCCATATGTATATAAACAATTTCCTTCTTCCCTACCAAGTTTTAAAATTATGTGGTGGCAAATGTGCTCAAAAAATTATTTTGTGCATTGTGAGCTCTTGAACATTGTTACATTGCAAGATTTTTTTGGATGTGCTCCCTTGTGTGCTCCATGTCTTATTTTGACTTAAAATTTTTTGGAGACGTAATGGATATCATGTTGAGTATGCTAGATTTTTAAATTCAGAATTTGTGGTGCAAAAATTTTCCACAATCAATGGTCAAAGGCATCTAAAATTGTTGTGCACAATGGAAAAAAAACTTTCCCTTCAAATTCTAATATCTTTCAATTTGTATGGTCAAATGTCTTGAAATATTTAGCACCCCTACAAGTCTACTATAAGATCCTATGATTAGATTTTCAAGAAAAACATTTTGTTGAAAATTGCAATGAACACAATAGTAAAGACAATTTTGAGTGGTTTTCTATAGAAAAATGACATTGAGCCTAAAAAGGTTAAAGAACACAAAAATTTCAAAAAATCACAATATTAAGAGAACCTCATTTCAATTCAAATCCATTCCAAAAGTTTTACTCAAAAAATGATAATATTTTGTTTGTAATCGAATTTTAAAGGACTTTTAAAATTTCCCTTTCAAAATTTATAAGAAAATATTAGAGATAGCATGAATGGGTTAAAATAGTGATATTCCATGTGCCATTTTCACAGTGTGCCATTCTCACAATTTAGACCAGGCGATTTGAAATCTATTAGTGTACTAGATTTCAGACCACTCAGTTTGAATTGTGGGATGTCAAAGTCACAAAATATTCGCCATTTCAATGAAATTCTCCATATGAATGAATTTAACAGATACAAATACAGATGGAATCTAAAACTCAAAATCTACAACTTTTATTCATAAATCAATTCCAAAATATTATTCCAAATAGTACGTTATAATGAGTTTTCCCAAATCGTCAATTCTAATTCTTGGGAAGACTCTGGATGTTTAGGGGTTAACTCCTCTTATCTTTTCAAAATTGCCCATCACACCTACCAAACTGAAACCCGGTGTCTTGCTGAAGTTCCTTCATTTGTTATGATAAAGAAACTGAACTGAACTGAATCCCGGGTGCTGACTTTCAGTAAACCTTGTGACGCCGGCTCCGGAATAATAAAATTAGTGTGAATAAAATAGCGTGAAGCAATCCAAAGGGCATACGTAACTTGGTCCCGGGGCCAAAGCTGCCAAGCACTGTACTCGAACAATTCAGCATCCTTCCTGTCCACTCGTCAACCCTAGATTCGCTCCTGCTGACCCAAGCTCTCTTAGCACCACTGATTCCAAAAGCAGGCACCAGAGACTTAGAAATTGCTATTGTAATAATAGGTACTTCAATTGAATTAATCCCAACTTACGAGGTCCACGCCATAGGCACAACGATCCCACTGTACAGTACAGTACTGTACGCTAGCTTCAAAGATCCTCTAGCTGCACTAGTGCAGATCCTCTGCAGTTGTGCAGTCAGCACCAACCTAGCCAGCAATGTGCGTGATCGATCAATGAGGTCAGCTAGAGTACGTGTTTTAAATAATTTACTAAGGTCGGAACACCCAAAATCAACACCACTGCCCCACAATTCTACACCTACATTTGGACCAAAAGGGTCAAGAAAAAACTAGAGATACTGATGACACAAGATGTGTTGATTTTTGGTACACCCAAAGGACAAGACCTTGGAGATTCACAACTTATTCATCCAGTGTGCAAATACTACATGCCAGAGTGCGTTGGAATTAATCCGACCTCTTTCAGTTGCCCAGAGGACGGGACCCAATAATTAGTTTGTGTTGAATAACAGTAATAATGCTAAGTTGTAATTACGGTAGGTGCGCACATACATACATATATACATTCAGTGGTAGGGGTGACAAGGACACCCCTGCCGGATCGATCCATGAGTGAAAACTGTGCAGCTCCGACTACGTGTTTTTAACCGATTTGCTAAGCGGGTTGACAAGGGCAGCAGCATGATCGGTCAATGAGTAAAACTGGCTGTGCAGTTTCCTAGTGTATCCATTTAATAATCGATGGAGTGGGTTGACAAGTTGGCCTAAAGGCAGGGGTGGACATTGTGTCGTTGAAAATGCGCGTTGACCTGCACTTTAGTTTAGGAAAGCCAGGTTTCCCACCCCAATCAAGCAAGCACACCCCTTCGGCATGGTCCCCACTGCAGGTGTCGTAGAGGTTGCGTTCGCGAGCTTCGGGGATTCCGGACTGCTCCCCATGCGTCCCAAGCCACTGTGGCGGACTTGCGCTTCTTGCACCTTCTCAAGTCGCTACTTTATTAGTAATTGTTGGACTTGCATGTCCAGTTAATAAGTTATGTTGCGGCGTTACTATTGTACTTGGAAGTTAAGTTAGACTTGAAAATGATGAGGGTGACTGGGACGGAATGCCGCCTTAACTTAACGTACTGTAGGTGTGAGTTGTTCGTATTGTTAATTCATTAACTTACTGCAGGCGTGGCCCCTCCGTCCGTTCTGGGATCTGGCAACGGAACAGCTGATTGCCTGCGGACTGCAGTGAATAGATAACAATATGGAAGTCAAGCACTCCGACCCCCACGTACTGTTTCGATAGACCCATTAGACCGGCGGGCACGGAAAGTCCGTTGTGCGGACTCGGGTCCACGTGGGCAGGGGAAGAGTCCGCATACGGTCTTCTTGCTACACTAATAATGAAATTTAGTGTTACCCCACGTAAGCTAATCGATTTGCATGCTATAATACTTTTACCAAGTATGTTTATAGAAATTTTCTTCTTTGAATAATATTGAATTAATGATATTTATGTTTTTGGTGAAAATGTTCATCAAGAAAGAAATTATTGTATGGGGAATTTCATTAAAATGGCAAATATTCTGTGACTTTGACAACCCACAGTTCAAAATGGGCAGTCTGAAATCTATCAGTGTACTAGATTTCAAACCGCCTAGTTTGAACTGTGGGAATGGCACAGTGTGAAAATGGCACATGGAATATGGCCATTTTAATGAAATTCCCCATTTTTAGTAACATTGAGTTTGATTCATAGGCCCTAAAGTGGGTAATTGGAAGAAACACTTGTCACTTTCTTTTGGTCCCCCTAGCCTCAAACAAGTGTTTTTTTGCTCATAATTTTTGTGTCGTATGTTAGCTTTTACATGAATGGGCAATTTCATTAAAATGGCAAAATTCCTCTATTTTGATAGATTTTATAGTTCATAGTAGGTGGTCTGAAGTATTCTTTCCTAGATGTGTGAAATCTAAACATGTGCTAGATGCCACTTTTACATCTCACAACGGATAGTTTGAAATCTATAGTAGTCATAGATTTTTTAAATCTATAAAAATCCAAGATTTCTGAGAACTATACCTATCCTAGATGACACTTTTACAATTTAGAGTAGGCAGTCTGAAAGTGGCATATGAAATGCTGCCATTTTAACAAAATTTTCCATATGAAATTTGAAATTATAGTACATGTAGTAGTTGTAGACATTGAATTTTTTTTGCATTTTTAAGAATTATTTTATTATTTTTAAGTAGCCCCCAATTGGATGTCTACCTTTGCCATCTGAGAGGCAATACTACTTTTGATTCAAAAATGCAAATTTGAAGCTCAAAACTAGAAAATAAGGACTTCTATTAGAGTTATATAAACTCACAAAGAAATTTTCTAAAAGTAATAAATTGTCCACCTTCTACATGTATTTGAAGTGCACTATCTTTGTACAAGTATAGAGAATATAATTTTTTCCCAAAGATAAAAATTGTTGAAAAATATCATCCTTAAGTTAAAATAATGGCTTTTTTTTATTGAATTTTATTGAATTATTTTACTATTTTCTACAAATTAAACATCAAAGTGCCCATTTTTTTGGTATTTTCCATCATGCTTTTTTTGAGCATAATTTTTAGAGATAAATTTTTCTAGGTGGGTGACTACAACAAAAACCAAATAATTTTGATAGAGTTTTACCAAATTGTTTTTTAATCCAAGTTATAACTTTTGAATTTTAAATTCATTGCCAAAAAATTTAAAAATCTGTTTCTAGATGTTTTGATTGAAATTGTATCCTTTATTTTTCAAAAAAAAATTAAAATCATCTTATATTTAAAATTCAATTTTTCTAATTTCTCACACTTTGAATTCTTTTTGTTTTTAGTAATAAGGAGTACCCAAATTTAATATACTAGAGCTAAAATTTTGGTGGTCTATTCCAACACTAGTGAGGCATATTTTATATCAAGGGCATCAAAAAATACATTATATTATGTCCTCTACATTTGTACAAATAGATCAAAAAAAGGGCTCCAAGGCATACACTTCTAAACATTGAAGATGGTTTCACGTTCATTTTTTTGGAGAAATCTCATCACCTTCAAGTCTTCACAAGTTTACAAATGGCCAATTTTTAGTTTTAAAAAAAATCTATTATTGATTTATTAAAAATCAAAACATTAAAATACGCCTTTTCTGGGACATTTAGAATTGTTGGTAGAAGAAGGTTATTTCAACGTTTTGATTTTTAATAAATCAATAATAGCAAAAAATTTAAAAACTAAAAATTGTTCATTTGTGAGGACTTGATGGTGATGAGATTTCACCAAAAAAATGAACTTGAAACCATCTTCAATGTTCAAGAAGTGTGCACACCATGGAGCCTATTTTTTGGCCTATTTGCATGAATGTGGAGGACATAAAATAATGTATTTTATGATGCCCTTTATATGAAATATGTCCCACTAGTGCAGGAATAGACCACTCTAATATTTTAGCTATAGTATATTAAATTTGGATACTTTCTACCATTTCTAATACTAAGAACAAAAAACCCGAAAGTGCGATAAATTAGAGAAGTTTAATTTTAAATATAAAATTTAAATATAAAATAAATTTTAAAGTTAAAAAAAATAAGGACACAATTACAATCAAAACATTTAAAAGTAGATTTTAAAAAAATTTAGAATTGGATTTAAAATTCAAAAGGTATAGCTTGGATAAAAACCAATTTGGCAAAATGCTACCATAATCATTTGGTCTTTCTTACAATCACCTAAGTCTGAATTTTTAAAGACATATTATTTTCAATGCTTTACAAATTATCCATGTTTCATTTCATTTTAAAAAATTATTTTGAAAGTCGCAATAATCACTAAAATAGGGTGTTTTGACTTTTGAGCCAAGACTAATAAGTGTTTCTTGCAATGATCCAAGTACCAAAGTCCTTACAAAGTACTCTTAGGATTTTGGATAGGCTTGTGTGACCTCAATTTTTGGCATGATTTTTTGAAGATAGGAAATTGCACTAGCTTTTGAGGAATACAATTTTTATTCCATTAAATGCCCTAAAACAAAAGCTATGCCACCTTAAGTCCAACATAACAAACATGATGTCTGAAACCCTCCATTTGTCTTGAAAAATTCAACTTTAAGGTTGACTTTCAAAAAAGTACTCCCCAATTATGATTTCAAGATATTAAAGTCTCATTTTATTGAAGTGTTCCAATTTTATACACATATTACATTTTAAATTTAGGGTCACAATTAAAGTAAGATTCCAATTTGTCTTAGCTAATGAATATAGCCTTATTAGACAAAAATATCATATATATTTGACACTTCTCTATGACAACATGCAATGTTAGACGTTTAGAACAACTCCAAGACTTGATTTTTGTCAAACAAGACAATCTAGTATAAGAAAATTATAAATTTTGAATTTTTTTTTCCAAAGATTATATATTTGTCTATATGTAAAGCTTTTTTTCATTCTATTTGGATTGGTGACAAGATAATTGTGGACAATCTTATTTTTAAGGCAATCTAGGCATCTTCTAGACAAAATAACTTGTAGAATTTATTTTTGAATGTAATTTTCATAATTTAAAAAAAAAAATTGTTCAAAAAGGTTAAGTTTTCTTGCTAGAACAATCTTACTGTTGGGATTTTCGTGTTTCAACTCCATCTTAGAACTATAGTAGACCTTTAAATAGACAACAGTCTCTAAAGTAATTAATATTGATTGCTAGTCCCTAGTTGGGCAACATACAAATGTCATGAATGCAAATGCCTCTCCCTTGATGTAATAACCTCTCTAAATATAATGTGTCATACTATTCCTAGCCTGGCTCTTTATAAATGTTCTACTATATTAATAATTTAGTTTTTTCTTCAATCTTGAACCTACTTCTATATGTGTAAATCTTAATTGTGTATTTTGGATTTTTTCTAGACTCTTAATTCAATTCTTCAAGGTGCAAAAAAACTTGTTTTCTTCACTTTAAATGCAAATATCTTTTGATCTACAAAGTTGAAGTTTTTGAAATCTCTTCCACACATTCTTATAAAAGCCTAACATAAGATCCTACTATTAAATATGGAAAAAAATCAATTTTTAAATTTTTTTGTTCTTTGCAATTTTGAGTTTTTTTTATGGAAAAATGGACTTGGAGCTTTAGGATTTAGTGTAGTAGAAATATGGTCTGTATAGATTAGGATAGATTACTACAAGAATTGACCCACGAGTAGTCTACACAAATCATATTTCTACTTGTATAGTCTTTTTATCTTAGGAAAGTATATGCACTTATTATTTACCATGAAGTGATCAAATTTTAGAAATTGTATTTCATATTTTGATACAAAAACCCCAAATTAGAGTGGAGAGGTTACTAAGTACAAAATTAACCAATCTAAAATAAAAAGAAGGTCTTTACATTTATTTTTTGTTCATCCTTGTACAAAGTGCAAAGAAAGAGTTCAAAAAATAGATGAACTAAAGTTTCAACCATTCCACTTGGTAGAAACTAATTAAAGATTTTAATATTAAGTTTAGTACTAGAACCTACTTTCTATAAGGAGCTTCTTTACATTACAAGGGGATGGCACATAAAGTTTTTCACTTCTCCTACTTGTTAATCCATAAGTGATTGAGGTATGCTTTTGACAAAAATAGTCAAAAATTGTCACTTCATAGTTTCTTTTGATTAAAAAAATGAAAAGAAAAAAAACTTTTTCTTATAAATTTAAAAGTACAAAACTATATTAAACTACAATAGAAATGTGTAGTAGAAATTAAAGTAAACTTTAACCATAGAGGGGTTACAATTCTTGCATTTGAATTTAGAAGGGATTTTTTCTAAAACTATGCAACAAGATTCACAAGAAGTTCGCGTGTATTAAACTCACCCTTTTTCCTTCACCACGTAATATTTTCTTCAACCTTGGGACACAAAGAGAGGCACAAAAGTTTTATTTGTATCTCTTTGTAATAACCTATTAAGATTCATATATATCTATACAATAAACCATTAAACCCATGTTATCATGTGAGAATTTTCCTATCTTACTTCCCTTCTAAACATACATGATTTGCCTAGATATAATACTTCATTCCTTTCTTCCTATGAGCTCTCATTAGCATGAAACAATTGTACTATTTTTTAGCTTTGCGTTCAATATTGCTAATTTATTTAACCTAAGTACTTTAAAATTAGAAATTCATTTTTATGAAAAATAAATAAAATAGGTCAAATTCTAGATGGTGTGGCAACTAAAAAGACCATACCTTAGAAAGATCAAGCCCTCCAAAATATTCTAAGTAGAAAAACTCAAAAAGTAAAAAATCTCAAAAAAAAAATATGGATACATTGACATTTAATCCCTGAAGGAACAAGTGTTTATTCAATTTATTCAAGAAACCTTGGATACATTTGTTCAAATTCAATTTTAAGTAGATGATCATGGATTTTTGACACGAGGAATGATTGTATGAACATTTATCCTTTAGGCAAAAATATAATCATTTTCACATTTAGGTGTTTGGATCACAAATTTTGATGTCCAAAATTTTTCAAGTAGTATACGTAAAACTCTCTTTACATCTAAAATTTTGCAAATGTATAACTAATATGATATAAAGTGCAATTGTCAAAAACAACAACCATATATGGGCAATTTTGTTAAAATGGCGAAATTCCGCTAGTTTGGCAGTTTTTACAGTTCAAAGCGGGCGGTCTGAAATGTACAAACGTCTTAGATGTCTGAAATCTATACCATTTTAAATGTCTGAAATCTACATGTGTGATAGATGTCATTTTTAAAATTCAAATCATGCAGTCTGAAATTTATGGTAGACATAGATTTATGAAATATATAAAAGTCCAAGATTCTTGAAAACTATACCTATCCTAGATGTCACTTTTACAATTTAGAGCGGGCGGTTTGAAAATGGCACATGGAATGCCGCCATTTTAACAAAATTGCCCATATATGTAGTGGAAAAATCTTACTTTAGGAGTTAAAGTTTGTTGATCTTATTTTTACATTAATTTAATTGGATAAAACCTTTTTATTCTAACTTCAAATGCTATAATCCTTCAATCTGCTAGTTAAAAGTTCTTTAAAAATTTTCCTCACATTTCCATAGTTGTCTAACACAAATTTGTTAGATTGAATTCATTTTATATCATTTTAAAAATTGGCAATTTTTGACAATCCAAAGTGGCAATTTTTGACAATTTCAGCTCAAAATGTGCTCTAGAATCTCTTAGTATTAAATCACCAATAAATTAAAAAAATTGATACTAATGAGATTTAAAAATTTTCCATTTGAAAAAAAATTCAAGATAAGATTCAAATTAATATTCAATTAAAGTAGTAGAGGTGAAATCTTTTTGAATGTCTAAAAGCACCTGCATAAAACAATTGTCTTTGAACAAAGCTAGAAAGGACCATATATACTATTTATAGGTGATCCTAATATAATTACTTTATAGTTTACATCTAAAGTAGGAACATGTCCCTTGATTCTTTGAAGCTCATGTAAGATTACTAATTTTGTTTACACTAGTTCAAAAAATCATGAAAATTTGAAGTGTGATATATTTATAAAATTATCATTTAAATTACCATTTAAATTATTATTATTTTTAATAAAAATAATAAATTTAACATAAAAGGTGCTATAAATCTTTATTTTAAATTCTTTTAATCCATTGGCTCTATTATTTAAAAGTCATGTAGAAGGAATGAAGGATGTGCAAAGATGACACCCAAAAAATTTAATTTTTCTATGAAATCATATTTTTTCAAAGACCAAAAGATGTTCTTAAACAAATTCCATAGGAGAAAGTAAAAAAACTATAGTACTTTCTTGCACTAAGTTTATTCTATAAGCAAATACTACAAATATTTTTATCTTCAATTTTTTTAACTTTATAATATCATAGCATCACAATTTTTTTAAATTCACTAAAAAAGTAGCTTGAGTGTCCAAGAGGTTGGTTGAGATGTTGAAAGATTAACCCCTATGTCATGCCCTAAGCCTTTCCAATTGCGTTTTTCCTATGAAAAATAAGCATGAACTTACAGTTATCTCTAATGAAGTAAATTGTTTTTTTATAAAATCTAACTGTGTTGATGTTTAACCCCTAAATGCCCAAGCCTTTTGAATTGTGTTCTTCCTATGAACAAAGAACAAAGGCTTATAGTTATCCCCAATGAAGCAATTTAAACCGTACAGATGTTTATGGAGTTTTCTTAGTTGTGAGTATTTCAATTTTGAGTTTGAAATTGCATAGGAGTTGTGAGATCATAACTAGAGAAATGTAATTATCCTATTTTTATTATGTTTCTCTTCACCACAATGATTGAGAAATTTACCATTAGATGTAATTTAGGTGGTCTATAGGGCTGTAAGTTCTCCCAAGTTCCCGGACTATGGAAACTTGGCTACAAACACTTGTCAAATAGACTATAAGATTGTTTATCATTCTTTAAAAGATTATTAATAAGACTATAAGGTAGAAGAAAAAATTAAATTTTTAATAGCTCAAAGATGGAATTGAAACATGCTAAATCCAATAATGAGATTGTTCTACCAAACAATTTGAAGCATGTGGAACTTTTTTTCTTAAAAATTTATAAAAATTGAGTTAAAAAATGAATCCATTATTTATGTTTTTTTTATAATTATTGCTTAGAAAACAAGATGCTCCATAAACTTGACATTACTAATCCAAATGGAATGAATAAAAGCTTTTGATGTAAAAAAAATATAATCCATGAGAAAAAAATATTTAATTATTTAATTCTTTTTATCATCCCGAAAATTTCCATTTTGTATTTAGGACAGAATGATTTTTGATAACTGATTTAAATTGAAATTATATTCCTAGAAAATTGATGTATTTTTCTATATTTGAAAAAATAATCATTAAATCACACCCAAAACTAGGATCATACAAACCTACATGAACTTTCATTTGTTCCCGTAAAAAAGAATGGTCTTTTAGGAGTTCAAATAAAATATAAAAATACTTCAATAAAATAAACTCTATTATGATACAATATTTTATGTTTATCCTTTCCACTAGAAGCCAATTGGAAAACAATCAAAATATTTGATTATTCTAAATTCACTAAGTCACACATCCTATCATCTAGAATTGTCTTTAATTGAACAATCATATGTTAACTTCATGCTACTTAGTCTGCATCAACTTTCTCACTCAAGTCATAGTATATTGTCACTAACATCTTTGTAGATGAAAAAAACAATATAAATCAATGTCAATATTTGTTGAAACAAATGCTCTTCCACCTATGTTTCCATCAAATTCCAAATAAATCTAAGCTTGTATGAGTTTAGCATGGTTTATAAATTCCTATGGATCTCACATCTACCTAAACCACTTGTAAAAATACCAATAGAAGCCAATGCCATGAGCCATTGGATATACACTTTTGTACCTATAGAACTCTAAAATGCGCTTAAGTTCATCACGACCTTCACTTGCTCATAAAGGCATGAAGCCATTATTCAAATTCAAAATACAAAATTGTCAATATACTCTAAACAAATGCATAAATATACTTTTGTCCCATTACTAAATCATCAATATTAATCAAAGCAATAAACAAATGATCTTCACCAACATAACATCCAATACATCATCAATTTTTAAACCTAGAATCCCTCAATTAGAATAGTACCCTAATATGAATCTTGTGACTATCACTACTTATAAAAATCTAATTGGGTATTCTATATAAACTTATATCATGGTTCATTTCATTACAATTGTCATCTTTACAATGAAATTTCTTTAAAACTACCAATTTAAATCTAAAATAATCTTAAATTAGTTCCAATAGTATCTAATATAATCATGATTGCTACATTTATTTATATTCACCCTAGAAGTCCAAATATCCCCTTTATTTTAGTTCATTGAATCACAATTGTAAACTTTGCTCAAGCATGTAATTTTTTTGTACCACCTTCAAACCATAAACTCTACAATATCCAAAGCAAGTGTTTTGTTTACGCAACTTGAAAAGATAGCAAGTCAACATTCATAAATCTAATCACTCCTCTCCAAGTTGGCAATTCCTTTTATGATAAGTTTGTACTTATTAAACTCTTATTACAGATACATATTAGAAGTCTTAAAATATTACAATTTTTTAAAGTAATTGATATCACTAAAACAAATTTTAAAATCTTTCAAGATATTTATTAAAATACTATAATTATGCTTTTCAAAAAATAATTCATAAGTCTATAACAATAACTTACATGTTTAAAAGGAGAAGGGAAAGCCCTCTATTTTTTAGCCTATTGTTGGTAAAAAAGTATAATAACATCATTATAATATACTAATTTAAGAATAATGATACAATATAATTATACATTATAATATTATAATATATTATTATTAATAAAATAAAAGTGTTATCTTCATATGCATCTAATATATATTAAGTACGCTTAGATAGGATAAATTCATATTCATTCATCCTTCTATGACTTAATAGCCCAAGTCCTCCTAGTATATTGTATTGTACTTACTACTTTAGATTAGTAACAAGATAGATTACCATTATTTTTTTGCCATCAATCCAAAAATGGCTGAGAATCTATTTTGTTTTTTTTAGAACAAGGACATGCTTTGTTGACTTTATAACTTGAAATTTTGCATGATTTTCTTATGATGGATGCTTATCATCCTAATCTATAAATGAAGCTTTGTTTTACATGATTTTGAAAAATATTACAAAAGTTGATTGATTTTTTGCAATTTCAATGTCAAACCGGGTAGCAAAATATATATTCTATTCTAAAAAAATAATAATTAGTTTTATTGGATTGTATATTTGATTGATATCTATACAAAAACATTTGAACTATTAAACTTTGAGTAATGACATGAAACTTATGACAAATTTTATTTTGTTGATGATGAAGGTAGAAAAATATATAAAATAGTCTTTTGCACTTAGTTTTGAATTTTTTCAAATTAAAACAGAAAGAAAGAATATGAATTGTCTATTAGAATGTCTTTATCATTGGGATTTTCAATTTTTAATTTTTTGTAAGAGTTATTAGAGCTTTAGTTTTTTCTTTCATCAAGTACCACTTTCCATGTTATAATTCTATTATGAAAGAATATGAAAGTTTTTGGTTAAATTTCTTGCATGCATTCTCAAACCATTTTTCAACAAATTCAATAAAACATATAAGTTATGGGATAATGAGATCTATTTGCATTTTTTTTCTCTAAAAATTTTGAAAGACAAAACTTTATCTTTTGAAAGGGCTGAGAAAAGACTATATATTAAGGTTTAGGCACATTGACTTTGCAAGTAGTGGAGACATTCATTGATTCACTCTTAGATTTACTATAAAATTTTGTCAGGATGTACTTGAAGAAGAGTCCTATGGTCCTAAAGAGTCCTATGTTTGATTTTTAAAAATAATAAACATAGATAAAGATTTAGCCTTACTTTGGAGATGATTGCTTAAAGCTCTTTTGGACCTCTAAATATTAAAGAACTTTAGGGATTAAGATCTTACTAAAGCTTCTAATTTATACAATGATTGATTTGCATATGGGCTTTGAATCTATGACCATACTATTCCTATGACATCAATAGTTACACCTACTTGATTATATTTGTTAAGGATCACAAAATGTATTCAAAATAAACACAATATATTCTATTAAACAAACATGTAATTTTTTTTTGTTAAAATGGTGGAATTCCATGTGTCATTTTCACTTTTTGGACTATGTAGATTAAACCGTAAAAATGCCATCTAGGACAAATATACATTTCCTAAATCTTAGATTTTTATAGATTTCAAGAATCTATAATTGGTATAGATTTCAAACCGCTTAGTCTAAACTGTAAAAATAACATTTTAGGACAAGTGTAGATTTCAAACATCTAAGAATACTATAGATTTCAAACATCTAAGACTAGTGAACATTTCAGAGTTTAAACTGCCCGGTTGGAACTATAAATCTACCAAAGTTGCAGAATGGTGCCATTTTAATGAAATTCCTCTCTTATAAACAACTAAAACCTTTTACATATCATAATCAAGATCATCACTCATCAAATCTCAATTTGACCAAAAATACTAGGATAAGTATTATTTAACATTACACAAAATTATTACATTGCAAACTTAAACATTAGAAAATGTCCAGCACTCTACCATGCATATATTAACAATAAATCAAATTAGTTCAATTTGCATAGAAGTTACGTAAAAATACTATAAACGGATTATTTCAATGTGCAAGATATGAGGAATTAGTTGAGAAATTGAGCTCAATGTGCTTAAAAATAAGGATGAGGAAGAATACCAAAAAAATCCTTCAAGAATGAATATTTTATTAAATATAAATGTGGATTTTTCATCAAGATCCATTCCTATCTCATAGCTTTAAATAAAACAATTACCTTTGAAATTTGTTGCGAATTAAGTGTAAGCAAATAGAGCTAAATCAATTAAAAATAGAGTTAGCTATTGTCTATTTTAGGACACTCTATTGGGTCATTATAGGGGCTTCTTAGTTTATGGTATTCTTACCTTAGGACACATAGAATCTACCTAGGTATGTATTTTAGATTTTGTATAGCAAACATCCTGCTTGTAGACTATTGTTGTAGGACCCCTAAACAAAGTCATTAAACATACTCTTCATATATGCTAGTTATTTTTTTTTAAATAATTTTCTTTATGCCATCAATAACAAAGAATGACATTGTTTCTCCCCTGGTTTTCATGCCCCTAATTTAAAAAAAATTGGACACGTTTAGAGACACCTATGTATAGCTACAACATTTATCCTCAAACATCCATAGAAAATTTAAAAGAAATAGTTTTGAGATAATTCTTTTTTTTTGCTAAGTTTTCTTCAATAACAAAAGAAGTTGAATTTCCTACAAGGATGGAAATAGGTTACCTAACCTTATCAAAGAATGACACTGTTTCTCTCGTGGTTCTCATGCCCCCAATTTAAAAAAAATTGGACACATCTAGGGACACCTATACATAGCTACTACCTTTCCCCTCAAACATTCATAGAAAATTCAAAAGAAATAATTTTGAGATAATTTTTTTTCTGCTAAGTTTTCTTCAATAACAAAAGAAGTTGAATTTCCTAGAAGGATGGAAATAGGTTACCTCACCTTAGGCCTTAGCAAATAATGACACTATTTCTCTCGTGGTTTTCATGCCCCTAGTTTAGAAAAATTTGGACACATCTAGGGACACCTATACATAGCTACTATCATTTCCTTCAAACATCCATAGAAAATTCAAAAGAAACAATTTTGAAATAGTTCTTTTTCTACTAAATTTTTTTGGAATAACAAAAGAAGTTGAATTTCCTACAGGAATGGGAATAGGTTACGTCACCTTGGCAAAGAATGACACTGTTTCTCCCGTGGTTTTCATGCCCCTGCTTTAAAAATGGCCGGCCCCGCTCTCTCCGATCCGAAAAAACCCGTACAGTCAACAACGGACACGTTAAAAATAAGCTGGAAATTCATTAGAACCAAAAAACAAGTGAAGGAAACGAACCCAAAATCAGTGAGCAGATTCATCCGGAGTAACTGGACCGGTACTCATTCCACCGCATGATCCAGCCACGAAATAAAATACAGGCCCTCCATTTGTCCCCCACCCGGAATTAGTAATCCCCAGTTTCGAAAGCGGTGCTGGGAACGCTTTCGACATAGGAAACAGGACTGGAAATTGGTAAAGAATCAATGCAACTGTTGAGTTGTGGGATAAATGACTTGTCCACGAGGCTACTGAAGGTAAAGCGACCTTGAATTGCCTGCAAATTCTGGTAGGAACAAACTCGCACTAGGACGTGGGCCCTAGTTGACTGTAGACTTTCGCCCCAGGTCGTCGTCGTCGACGTAAACAAGGGCGTCAACTCCACCCCCACAAAAGCTAATTAATTAAGAGCAAGAGCTTCATTCAGGCTATAGTCCCCTTAGGAGCTCTTCTTGTGCGCTTGGATCGAGTGTCGTGGATCGTTAGACTCCAGACGAATGCTAGCTTGATCAGGTTCCAGTCGACGTCGATCGATCAGATCAATCGGGTCGATCGGTCCCCGACCCATTTCGAATTTTGACAATAAAGCTAGCTTGCTGGATTCTTTCGATTCGAAGTGTAGTGGTACTCGCTCGTTATGTAGTGGTTTCGAGTTTGTATTCATGGTGTAGTGATCAATCGTTCGATCGATCGATCGAATAGCGTTGCTTGTCAAGTTTGTCTGTAGAATTGACGTGAAGCTCGTCGATCGATATGGCGGTGTTGCCGTACTGTAACTTGAATCCGCCAACGACTGTGCCCCGAACTGAGCCAGCGGGCATGATCGAGGAGTTTCGTCAGTACCTTCTGGAGGACGACGTTGACAATTGTCTTCCGGAGGAGCATTTCTTGCAGGGGAACTACAACCAGGAAAACATGAGCACGGAGGCTTTTCTCAAGAGCCTGGTGTCGCCGCTGGTGTCACCCCTGGTTTCTCCCCGCGCTAGTGATCAGGTGCTTGAGCCCATCTGGGCTACTAGTTCTTCTTCGGATCAGAGTACTCTATCAGAGGATGCTAGTGACCGGCCTGCCGTGATTAGTAACCGCACGGGACGCCCACTTTCGAATCTCACCTTGCCGTCTAGCTACTGGGCACCGAGTGCAGTCCCTGCTAAGGTAGTGGAGTCCCCTTCTTCAGAACAGGAATCGGAGAACATGTTCGTGCAGAGCGTCTTGCAGGATTACAGTCCCGAGTCAATGTCCCCCGAGTCCGGTTCGAAGCTGAAGAAAGCGCGCACGTCGTCGACGGGTTCGTTGCAGCAGACCTGTAACACCAGCGTGGATCAGAAGAGAAGCTCGTCGGATTCCAGAGCCAGTCCGACGTCGGATTCACCCCGACCCTTGACCTTCAGGGGTGTGAGACGTCGTCCGTGGGGGAAATTTGCTGCGGAGATTCGAGACTCGGCGCAGAATGGCGCGCGCATCTGGCTAGGAACTTACGATACGGCCTACGACGCCGCGTGCGCGTACGATCAAGCGGCATTCGAGATGCGTGGGTGCAAGGCACTTCTGAATTTCCCTCTCAAAGCCAACTTCTACGCCGCCAAGGCTAAGCAAACGAACGCCACTACCGAGACGACTCCAAGGTCTCCGGCGCCTGTAAGTACGCGAGGACCTGCTGCTCCGAAGTCGACGTCGACGTCTCAAGGTTCACCACCAATCTCCCAGTCGCCACGAGAATTCAGCCATGGCGGCAGCAGCCCGCACCAATTCTCCGGTGCCTTATCTCCCGAGCTTCAGTTCCGGAGGACCGCGTTGTGGCTGCAACGAGCGATGCAGGAGCCATACTTGATGCAGATGGCGCAGCTGCTCGGAGCCCGGCAACGCATTGCGGCAGTGCCCACTTATTACAGCGACTATTTTCAGCAGCAAAGTCCTCACGGATTCTCTCAACAGGTAGGGAACTAAGGCACCACCCCTTGCCTGCAACATTAATTTCAACCGCATGTATATTCCTTACAAATGGCGGAACCCCTTGCTCGATCTACACCTGTTACAGTTTTTCAGAGCTTTGTTAGGACTCTGGTGCTTTGAAACATGTGATTTACAGAAGAAGCTTAACTCCACCGGTAGGTCTGATAGATCGACGTGAAACTCACATGTGATTTATACAAATATATGTCCATGCACAAGTGGTTAATTCTTTCTGTGAAAATTACTACAGTCCTATGGGTGCAGAATTTGTCAGTTTGCACACTTAGTCTGCACAAAATTTTCTATGTACTAACGAATTTTTTTGATTTGATGTAGGTCATGGATGTTTTCGGAAGTGGACTGAAGAGATCTTGGTCCAGTGCTGAGCTTTGGGAGGAGTCTGTGAAACGGAGGTGCTATTCGTGGTGATATTTGTACATCACTGAGTTTGATTTTAAGTGAGGCGATGGTCACTTGACATACGGTCGGTTACTGACTGGCATACGTCAGAGCAACCGTATGTTAAGTGGCATGGATCCTGATCGATTTTCCTTCTCATTTTCAAGGATTCCACTACATCTCCAATTTTTGCACTTGCATGTGGAGCTCGATCAATTTGTAAGCAAATTTCTATGTGAAGTGTCACATAAATGCACAGATAACAGATTATGAGGTTATGGTTCCAACTTACAATTTGCAACCTAAGCTAGACCATATGATTGTACTGCTCAAGGAGCGTCCGGAGCCTGATGAACGTGCAATTTGAGGAGGCTCTTAACATGTGGTGTACAAAGACTATCATGACATATGCAGTGGTAGAATAAATGAACTATGGTGAAACTGCAAATTTGGTGATGATGATGATGCAGTATATGGTAGAATAAGTTAGACTTCAAATTTTCAGGATTTGGAGATCTATCTGAGACTCCAAGAGGGACCGTACAGTATGTATGTACTTGTAAATGTAAAATGTACTACTGTGATAAGACTTGTATAGTTTAAATTAGATGAGGAGTACGTCCGTGGCAGCCAAAAAGGTTTGTTGGGTGAGAATTGCAGAAATATGAAAAAAAACTGTGAATTATCGATCTTTCCTGGTTTGCTATGGTGCATCCAGATGTATTTACACCAACGATTTCTTTCACGAATCTGTTTTGTTCCACTTGAGTACCATTTATCTACAGTTGTCTCGTTTACTAAAATCTTGTGTGGGGTCGTGTGTTACTACTGTATGTGATAGTTTTGGAATCAACTGGCTTTGTATCTCCCTGCTCCAACTTGTCGGAGTTTGACATTCGTATTCTGTCTCCGTTGAAATGTACGAGGACTACCGTAGTACAGCTAGTATCCCTTGCACTGGGAGGGAATAATTCTTTTTCGCCCTGGCTAGCTTATACTGAAGAAATGGAAGCTTATGTGGAAACAATTTCTTCTCCACAAAATCGTCGGCAATTCTTGAGACGGATATATGAGAATAAGGGGTAAGTTTATTTAAGTATATTGTAAAAAAAGATTAAGCAAGTAAAAAATGATATCTACTCAAAAACATTTGGACTGAGATAAAATGTTTAAAACCATTTTTTGAACTTGATGTATGGAGGGTGGAGTCAAAATTGTAATTAGGGGTTAGTTTTCACCTAAAGATAAATAAAAATTATAATTTTTTTTCAATTATATTTTTGGAGAATTTTTGTATTTTTTGTGAATTTTGAAAGTCAAATCTTAAAGTATTCATTGTGTTTTAGACATGCATGTTTCAATTGTTTATAAAAAGTCCCATGTTCTACTATTTTGTAACTATATTGTGCCATGCATAAAATTGGAAAGATCTTGCAAGGATGACCTCTATGAATCTATGACCACAAAAGAAATATTAAAAATTCATTGCTTCATATCTTCTATTTTTTCAAATATTTGAGTAGAGGATCATTGCAAGAAACATTGGTTCTATTTAGTGTCACAATAAGAGTGACTTTCTTGTCATCTACTATAACATTTGAAGCACAAGTTCAATGAACATGAAATTTCTATTGAACACATCTAGTTTGATGGTCATTAGAACCCTTACTTTTTAGAAAATAAAAAATAATTTTATATTTTAAAATATTATATGCCAAGCATATATATACCATAAAATAGAAAAGCATATATATAAATATATAATAGAAAATATAAAAGCATATATATATACCAAAGGAAATCTAAAAATATATTATTTTATATTCTCCACATGAGTGCAAACAATACTTTCATTGCACACAAATTTTGAACATTGAAGATGATTCTAAGATCATTCTTTTGGTGAAATCTCATCACCACCAACTCTTTCCAAATGGAAGTTTTTTAGTTTCTTACAAATTAAAATATGAAAGAATCTATTTTCAAGAGATTTTGCACTTTTTTGGTTTTCCTACTTAGAGAATTTTTCTATGCTTCCTTTTTAGGATACCTTCTTCTTAAAGGCATATACAATAAATATATTTTTTAATTTTTTAATAATAAATTTACAATAAATTATTCGCAGAAAATTAGGAATATTGTGCAAAACACTACAAAAATTACACAGTGTTTCTTGCAATAATCTCAGAATTTTTTTTCTAGAGATGCAATCTAATGTTTTCCAGAAATTTTAAAACTTTCAAATTATTTCTTGAGGATTTGAAATTATTTTGAAGTTTTGAAAAAAAAAAATTTTAATTCATATCAAATAAAAAATATGCTTTTATAAATCTAAAATTTTCAAAATTAGCATGTATTATAATGTAGAACATCATGGTATGTACCAAAATTCTATATCATTCTAAAATTGAAAAATCAATAGACCATGATGTTAAATTTGTACAATAGAAAAATAGGGGGCCTCAAGAGAGCCATTTGACTTTGTCCAATAGTGCAAATACAACAAAATATGAAATTCAAAAATAATATTTTTTTTGAAACTACGATTTGTCATGTCTCCTCAAAGTCTAAAAATGGTGTGTTAGATATGAGCATCCATAATCTACAAATTGTTTTTATTACATGCATTAAAACCTACATTACATTTTTAGATTTTAGAGGTATAAATCTACATTCTAGAATATTGAATTTCATAAATTGAGTTGGTTTGGAGTTGGAGACATCTTGAAATAACACTAAAAAATGCACAAATTCCCCCTAATAGAATTTTGTCTCACATTTCTCTATAGTGGCCACATTCCTTGTGTTTTGAAAAAAAAGGTAAAAAGGAAGCTGTCATAGGGGATTTCCATTATAGTGCCTACATGGGACTTTGAAAAATGTTCCTTGTAATGTGTGGGATTTGTTGATCATCTCAATGACTCAATTTTTACATTTACATTTTTTTTTTAAAAATCCACAAAGTTTAAAAGATAAATATCATTTAAAAATAATAATCATAGACTCTCAACTCAATTCTTCATGATAATTTTTTTTAATTCAAACCTCAAAGTGCAAAAATTCAAAGTCTTATAATTTAGTCACACAAGGTGCAAAAGAACTTGTTTTCTTTGCTTCAAATGTAAGTATCTTACAATATGTGCAGTCAAAGTTTCTGGAATTTCATCTACACATTTTTATATAAGTCTATTGTAAGATCCTATGGTTAAATATGCAAAATAATAATAATTTTTAAAAGTGTTTAGCTCTTTGTAATAAAATTTGTAGTTTTGAGTATTTTTTGACTAAAAAAAATTGATCATGGATCTAAAGGGATTAAAATTAATTTTCATCCATTGTACTAGAATACAATTTATTGTACTAGACTAAGGATGTTCTTTATGTGCATATAAGGTAGAACAACCCAATGTTGTGAGTCACCCAATTCTAACATTTATTAGTCCCTCTTATGTGCATCAGACACCCACCCATTATCACAATCTTAACAACCCTTTAAGCATCATCACAATGCACTTGAGGAAGGAACACACCAATGTATGGTTTAGCATGGGTTTGCCTATACTTTATCAATTTAATCCCAATAAACTTTGAAAAATCATAGAAAATTCATTCTTAATCAAAGTATCTTGATTCTACTTGCAAATGACTTCTCTCAAACTTCTCAATCTTTCAAAAATACATGAGTTGACAAATAGCTTCTCCAACATACCTAAATAACAATCTCCTTAGTAATTAATAGGCATGTTTACCTTATTATTACTTTACCAACAAGAATAGAATGAAATGAAAATAATTGTCCGGCCACTTGTAGCTGGCAGGCTTGTATTTTAGCTTTTAAAGTGGAGGCACCCATTACCAACCAATGTCCCATAGACAATGAGTAGGGTGTCTCAAATTCAGGAGAGGGTGGGATTCATTTGTATTAATTTCAAACTCAAAGAAACTAGTTTCTGTAACCAATATGGTCCCAACACTACTACAAAACTTGTGCCTCCTTTTGTATGTCAGAGTTTCCTACAAGTTCTCTTCCAGTGATCAATTTTGTAAGACTCTAGACATTGGACATGGGTCAAACCCAACTTCAAGCTTTCATAATTCATGGTAATTTCAATTCAAGTTGTAAATTCACCAAACTTTCTATCACAACGCCATTTCTATCTTTGCACTTCAGTAAATATTTGCTTCACCAAATACTCTTGCAAATCATATCCACCATGGCTTAAGTTATTGTTTATGGGGTGGCTTCACCTTACCACATTTGCAATGAAACTCCATTTCATTTGTTTCAAAAACATTAAATTAATTGTTCATTATTCTGAGTGTAGTTATGATAGCCAAAAGTAAGTCCACATCTAATTTTCGGTCAATTAACCAAGATGAGCCAGATTCTATTTTGTTTTATTTTTTCAATTTATTAGGAAGAAAGCTCAATGGACTTTTTTTTTTATGTCATCCCCTATTTTCATCCATGATACAGGGTCGGTGTTCAGTTGTGTTCTCCGGTTCCCTGTAACTTAACCCTTTACGTACTAAGAATTCATGATTTTAAGTTGCATACTTTGATTGATTATATTATAGAAAGTATAATGAAAATGGAAAATTTTATTATATTGTTAGCTTGAGTTAAGAACATTGCATATATTGGTTTAAGTAAACAATTATTAAAATAGATTTTTAAAATTCAAATAAACTCTTCAAAATTGTTTTAAAAACATGAAGCCCAATTTGGGCTTCTTAGACATTAAAGGGTTAATTTGTGAGTTTCTGTTCGGTATTTCATTTTCTTTTCTTCTTTTTTTTGCAACCAAAAAAAAACCAGAAAAAAAACATTAAAAAAACCCAGAAAAAACCGGAATTTTGTTCAGTATTTCTTTAGTGATAGGGATGCACATAATTGACTCTCAGTTTCACAAAAAAAAAATTTACATAATTGACACCTAAGGACTTGAAAGTCCCAATGTGGCAGCAACAATGTTGCAGCAATAAGTTACATAAGAACATTCTGTTAACTTTCATTTTTTTTCTTTCATTTTTTTACTTTTCTTTTTCGCCAGTTTGAAGTACCGGGAACTTCGTAACCGCCCAGTTGAAATCGCATGCAATCATTCGTATCCTGGTTTTAACCAGTGTGTCATGTGGCAACGACAGACACAGTCAAAATAAAAACCAAAAGTAATTTTATAACAATTTTTTAACTCATAAAAAAACCTTCATATTTTCTCTATCAACAAAGATCCAAAAAACATGAAACAAAGCCCGTGCACCCTTCCTCACAAAGTGCCGCTTTCCAATGGGACCAAGAATGTGATTGGAGGACTCATGGTCCGAAAGATCTCACCGTAACAAACAAAACAAAACAAATAGCCTAATAAATTAAGGTATGGATTTTCTATCTATAAATAATAATTTGTGAAGTATGAAAATTCGACACAGGATAAGGAGACGTACGAGAGTCGAGAGTGAGGGGAATTCATCCAAGGTTGAATGGATAAACACTTTAAAATGGTTTAGAAATTTTTTGTGAACTCAAAAAGTGTGGGTATTTCTACTATGTAGAACTTAGGAATTTTTGTGATAGTGAAGAGTATTATTTAGAAAATATTGTACTGTACACTTAGAACAAGAAAAAGTGGTGCAATTTTTTTGGATATAGTGACTTCAGAAGGGTATCAATAGTGTAGGGGAACTAAATGCCAATTTTTTGTATGCACTTACATGCAAATAAAAAATATTGTTGTAGTAATAATTTTGTACAACCTATTCCTTAGAATTCCTTAAAAATGCTTGCTCAACTAAAGGATTAGAGGACATAGTAAATTTGTTCCTTATTGGTTGAAAAGATTGAGTATAGATGTAGTGGTGATTGCTTTGGAAAATAATGACTTTTATTAAATGTGAAATACTAAATATTCTTGAAGTATGCCATTCATTTCATTTGAAGTGACATTCATTTTTCCATAAAGTAACCTTTGAATATTATTATAATGAATAGATTAACCAGTTACATAGGTACATATGTAATGTAGTTTTTTTCTAAATTTTATTTTCATTTGCTTATATAATATAATATTGTAGTTTTTCTCCATTACCAATATACTACCACATAATTGGCCATTTGCATCAATGCCATATTTACTATTTTTCTACTAATAAGTGAATTTTAGACATTCAAAACATGTAGAAATTTCTAAAAGGCTATCACTTGATGCTTGTATAGATCTTTCATTAGGAAAAATTTCAAGCCTTGAAAGGGTTGTGAAGAAAAGGTTCCTCAAGTTGTGAACAAGCGCAACGCTAGCCATATTATTTAATAATAATAATAAAATTAATTAATTAATTAAAGTTTTTAAAAAATAAAAAAATATTTTAAAATTTTTAATTATAAAATTTTAAAAAATAAATAAAAAGTAATCAAATAATCACAATCTGATGAGGCCAAAGTTTAGACACATTAGACTACTAGAGTTTTGTAATTTTGGATTTAATTTAAAATTATATTTAAAAATAATTTTTAATGTTTATTTAAAATATTTGTTAAACTTGAACCACGTCATCTAGGCCTTGCTATTCGTTGGATTTTTTTTTTTTTAAATTTTCTTGTTATTTTGGCTAGCATTCCTCACTATCCGGGAACAAACAGTCCTCCTTCAAGGCTCAAACTTCTTCTAATGGAATGTTTTGTATAGATCTTTTGATGATTTGTATAGATTTGTGGATGTTTGCATAGTCTCCTAATGACCAATTTTTTCTATTATTAATTATGAACTTTCAAAAGTTTAGAAGTAGTTAAATGTGACATATCATCACCTCATGCATATATTTGTAGTTTGCACTAAATTCTAATATGGTCATTTCACTTACAATTTTGTTGTTTCTAAGCTTTTTGAAGATTCAGTTGGACCTCCAAATCTTCTAGGGGTTAAGTCACAACGTGACATTATTGAACAATGGAAGTATGGTGCTATCAGCTTGATGTTGTAAGAAATCAATGTATTCATTGTAGGATTCATTGACATAGATAAAATAATTTGTAATCAAAACCATTTACAACTAATGTTGTAGAATCCTACAATACATACCAGTATACTTTGACATGCTCTTTGACTACATAATGCAAATTTAACTCTTTCTTGAATTTTTTGCTAAGATTTTTATTAAAAGATCTTTGTGCCCTATCAAATAATGTGAAAAAGAACTAAGACCTTATTACACAAGTTAATTCAATTAGTGCAAGAGTTTGAGTGATGTGAGGTCCTTCACATTAATTGAATGACTTTTGAATGAATGCACTTTAAATAGAATGAACATTTGGATAAAACTTAGAGATAAAAATGTATGAAAGTTGAATCGAAGCAAATGATTTGTGAATGAATGACACTATCTCTATATTTTAATTGATGTAAAATTAAAACCTAAAAATATTATCATTGGAACTTGTGAATTAAAAAAACACTTGAAAATTTGGATTTAGATATTGGATAGCTAAAATAGACCCCATAACATGCAAGCTAGAAGACAAAAATTATAGAGGCCACAGCTATTAAGATGAGAAAAAATACATATATAAATGGTGCAACACTAAAAAGATTAGTTCCATTTGTATGGGTTTTTTTGGTTTGATTTCCATAACCTCTATATTTTTTGTTTTCAAATATCTACAATCCCATATTCTAAACAATGTGAATTTCAAGGCCACACGTCACATTTGGTGAGTGTGTGAAGCCTTCAAATCACCCTCTAAGACTAAGTTTAGATGAATTCTTGTACTTGATTGCAACTTGTAATGGAATCTTGTCTAACTTTTTACATGTGATAATTCATGATTGGTCCATTCACTATATATTGGACACATGTAGAGAGTGTAATTCGGTCCTTTAAATTTGAAGGTGAGATTATGTGTTTTGGAAGGCAAAGGCTTACATTCATGGTGCTCTTTGTTTGCTGTCAATTAGATCTATTTCAATCCTCCAAAATCTATATCCAAATATTTATGTGTATATTTTTTGGGATCCACTTCTATTGACAATGCTTCCAAATTCTAATCCCACATCATTCAAAAGTTAATAATGTATTGTGGCATTATTTTGTGATGTAGATTATGCACCCAATATGTTGGCCAAATAAAAAATATAACTATTTTTTGAATGATATGGCACAGTCAATGATAGTGCTTCCAAGTTCTAATTCCACACAAATCATTCAATGAGTTTGCTAGGTCCATTAAAATGCCCTTCTTATTAAGTAGGACACCTTGCAATACAATAAATTGATGAATTAACTTTTATAATGAAAATTCACCAAAGGTACAATCATAAGATTCAATTGTATGTTAAAGTTAGAAATGATGATAATGTCAAATCTATCATCATTTCCAATCCTACATCCAATTCCATTTTCATGTACCAACGGAGTACATTCTAGAAAATAAATGTGCAATATGAGTACATGTACTAGTGCTAAGTACTGACTTACACACATGTGCAATCAAGGTTGGTGCTGGTGCACTTCACTAATCAGTACTGGTGCACCTCACCAATGATCGGTGGAATTGACACTTTAGAAGAATGGGACTCTCATCACAGTAATCATCTATGAAGTCCACTAATGGAGACTCCACTCATGTAAGGTAAATGTACCCAATGTCAACCACTACCCATATCCAACTAAGGCTTGTAGGGGGCATTGTTTCCAACCAAGGCCAAATCAAATTTCCAACCGAAGCTTAGAATGTGTTTTTATCTCTTTTTTAAAGTTGGGACTAATAAGATCATGACACATGTCCCAAAGTAATGACCAACAAAGTAGAAATTAGTGAGCATGAAACTGATTCTTGAATGATCGGAATTGAAAAACTCTAAGCATTGACTATGGTCTCCCAAGCACTTTATACCATATTTAACTACTTTTGGACTTTGCAAAGTCCAAAATTGGTAAAGGGACATCTAAGACAGTTATAGATTTTGATTTCTATAGATTTTAGGAATCTAGACATGATATAGATTTTGGACTAGGTGGTTTGAAAAATGTACAATAAGTTTAGATTTTAGATATCTATGACAACCGGAGATCTCCCGTTAGACAAAGTCCAAAATTCCCTGAAAAGTCCAAAAGTAGTTAAATATGCCAAAAAGTTTTTGGCTCCCAAAATTCTATACTAAATTGTGAAATTAGGTTGCTTGAACAATTAGGTTGCCTTACTCAGGAAAGTTGCCTCGTGACTCACCACTCGTCCAGATGGAGGCACAAGCAATTCTCTAAACCCGAGCCATGAACCAGTGCACCAACCCATGCAACACACATGGTTCCTACATTATTGCATCCATCTACACTAACTGTACATATTTATATAGTGTGGAATGTCGAGAATTTAGTGTGAGGCAACCTAATTTCACTATTTAATGTAAGTAATTTCAATTTCAGCAACAGAATTACGAAACAATTTGCAATCCCCATATTTCCTACCTTTCTGCATGGTAAGAAATTCGTCGCGCCTTAAACTGCAGAAAATCCCTCCAGTGACCCAGTTACCTTAAGCCGGCTGTAGCGAGGGGAGGAATTTGGCGACAGGAAATGGCCGGTCACGCCTCCCCTCTCTTCGAAACGCTGCAAGGAGGGCACACGTAACACGGATGGAGGCATTGTTTCCCGGACTCGTTTTCCAAATATCTAGCCATGGCGGATTCCAGGGCTCTTTTCTGCTCGGAAAAGAAGCAGAATGATTCCCACATCCTTCTTCTGAAGCTGAATAATCCGAAGAGGCCTCCTCAGAAGCTGCAAGTGAGAGTCTCGTTCTGCCCCCATGCAGCTAATCATAGAGCTGGCAAGCTGAACATGCGTGCGTCCATCCCCAGTTTTGAACCCGCATTTCAGACCGACAATCGGAAAACCCTACCGTTCGGGAACTGGGACCGTGGACCTCGGAAGGAAGGCCACCTTGCCACCTTGGGAGCTAGAGAACCAGCATGCACAGAAAGGCCGCGCCGGCCGCGCCGGCGGGGTCAAGGCATGGCAACTAGGCAAGGCAGGCTGCGATTCATCCCTCGCAGGAGCTGAAAACTGATCGAGTGAAACGCGTCCGAACGAAGGCCCCGATCAGGGCTGCCGTAACGACTCCGGCTTCACACGACGCAGAGTGAGTAGTCCGATGGAGGACACAGAATTCTTGTTTTGGAAGTGCATATGTTCTTCTTTGGAATTTTGTGCCAAAAGGAGAGGTTTAGCACAGTAGTTTGACCTCCTATGGAGTAGGTCCTCGTGGGGTTTTGTAAACAATTGATTCACATTGTACCAAAAAGGATGATTTCCAAGGTGACTAGTTTGTCCTTTCAGAGGATGGGTCTTCTTGCTTGCCCAAAGGCTGAGGGCTTAGGGGCATGCAAAAGTGAATAGTGAATAGTGCTTTGATTTTGTAGCCTAAATGTGTGCTTGGGAAGCTAGATTCACTCTCATTTGAGGTGGGTCCAAAAGGGTGAAACTTTCTAATTTTTTATATAGAAAACACCCCCTTTTTTTTTAACAATTCTTTGAAAGCCAAGTTGGAGGAGTTTAGTAGTTTATTGTTTAAAGGTTATAGTACAGTAGGGGAGTGTGATGTTGTAAAACGCAACTCCGTGAATATGTAATAGCTGCATTCATTACAAGATGCCAATCTTAAAGTAACCAACATATTTTATTGTTGAAGAGTCTTAGAATAAGAGATTTTGAATGGTTGTAGAATGGCCTTCTATAATGACATGATTTCCTAGATGTAGATGGAGTTGGGTCTTGGCTTGATTTTCAACAACCTATTGTAACCCTAAATGCCCAAGGATTTTTTTGAGCTTATTGGAGTTTGCTCAAAACTAAATAAGAAGTCCAAATTTTGATAATTCATTTCAATTTTAAAAAATTGTAACCGTACAAATTCAAATTAAGAATATTATGGATTATGTGGAAAAAAAATTCAACAATATTATTTATGATTGAAAATTTGTAATGTTTGACAAATATAGTGTTGAAATTGTGAAAGTGATTTGAAGTCTTTCAGTCCTCTTTTCACATGTCAATCTATAAATTGAGCTTATGACAAAAGCATGAGGTTAAAGAACATAACATGCATAGCCTTTATCAATTTATAGCTTCTCAAAATCTACTCTACTATTTCTTTTAAATGAATTTCAAATGTGATTTCTCCCTAAGATCCTATGTATTTGAGGCTCATCTCCATTATCCTTTAATACTAAAAAATCAAGATTTGCAATGGATACCTTGCACAAAATCTTCAATAGAATATTATAAATATTCTTTTTCAAAATCAAATTGAGGATATTGACTATCATTAAAATAAATATTATTTTTGTTGGAACTTGTTGAGAAGTCAAATAAAGAGGATTCTAAAGCACTTTAATATGCATTATTTAAACACCTTGTGAATAAATTTTGGAGCAAAGTATAGTTTGAACTTTGAAGGTGTACAAAGTCTAAAGAATTCACTAGGGTTCATTTAGAAAACCATATGAAATCAAAGATAGACAAAATTTCTTCTTTGGAAGTAAAATTATACATTTTGTAGAAAAATAGGATTATGTGAATTTATTTTGATAGTATTCCTTGAATGTTCATAGAGTATTTTGAAATATTTCATGAATATTCTAGTTATATATATCCTTCTCTAAAATATCCAATGAACTTACATGGTTCCCTAAATTATAAAGGAGTGACTTCCTAAGGTACCATGAATAGTTACTAAGTATTAACTCTCTTAGTCTCTCAATCATGTTAATTATATTCATCTTATGCCATTAATATACAGACTTAGTGTCACTTTTGAATCCAAATGTAGATGTTGCATTAGCTGGGCAATGATGATAATGAGTGATAACTTACACAAATTAATTCAATAATGCAAAACACTAATTGCTTTTTTGTTGCATTTTTCTACCATAATTTTTTTTATTTGCTTATTGGGTACTAGGCCAAGAAAGAAGTACCTCATTTGCACAAAAGTCATTAAAATTTTGGAAATAATCTTGTTCTAATAATAAAGCAATATAAAACAACTAGTATCAGTCGAGCACTATTTGAATAACTGGTTTGTTGATTTTGTACAATTCTTTTTTTAATCTTGTTTAGATTCAATAAAAAATTAGAAGGTTTTCAAATAAGAGAGATTAATTCAAATGGATCTTATAGCAAATTTGCAATCAAATTACTTTTACATGAGAATGAATTTGTAAAATTTCAATTTTTTTTGCCTGGCAACGAAAATGGAGAAGACTCCCTTCCGATAGATGGGCCTTAGATATTTATAAAAAAATAATGAAGTGCATTTGTTGCGCAAGTAGGTTCATGGAGACTCCGGAGCACTTCTTTGTCGATTGTAAAGTTTGTAGATAAATTGAAGTCATCTTACTCCTTATCTTTGAAGTTTCTACTCAATTGTTGCGGCAAGAATTAATACTAGAGTTTTGCTACAAAAGTGATAGCAAGATCTATTGCTCAAGTAAGGTGGGCACCCAAAAATGTGCCACTTACCCTAAACTTTCATCTTAACTACATGTACATTTCCAAAATCAATTATGTATCTAATATGTGGAAGAAACTGCTTTAAAACCAAATTTTGTTCCTTCATAACTTTTGCATACAATATCCAAATGTCACATTCTTTGGTGTGTTAGAACCTCTTTACAATTGTCAACAAGAAAATATGAAAATTTGATCAGTTTAATAATATAAATTATACAAAGAAGCAAAAAAAGGTAATTTTGGAGGTGCCCAACTTGAACACATTCTAGACTTTACATGTGGTGTCATGCATGTGATTTTTCTTTGGCAAATTTGGTGTGCGTATTGCTATCTAATTTTCAATAGTACTCTTATCAATTTTTTTTTAATTTGCTCACTTGCATAGCATGATACTATCTGGTGAAAAGATGCATCCCACCGCCCTTGTCCTCCCTTTTCATTTTTTATTTAAAAAAATTTCAGACCATGGACCTTTCATAGAAAAGAAAAACAATCTCCAAGCCATTAATCTGGGATATGAATATGTATATGAAAACAAATATGAATATGTATACATATACAAAATAGATATGAATACAAATGCAATAGACAAATACGGATACATGTATAGAAGATGGGTATGGATATGGGTACGATTATGGATATGGATATAGATATGAGTATAGAAAACAAATATGGATATAAGTGTGAATACAAGTACGAGTACGAGTACAAAAGACATATATATGTACACACTAAAATCTCATATCAATTGTAGAACCTCATGTCAATTTGAAATTACAAATTAGAGGTGGAGGAGATATTTAGGGTTTAGGTTGGGTTGGAGGTTGGGCTGGGTACTTGGGTTGGGGAATAAAAAAATATTTAATTTGGATTGCAGGGGGGGATTGGGGAATTAAAAAAAATTAATTTGGATGGGTGAGTGGGTGGGGGTGTAAAACCTTTGCCTCACTATGCACTCAAAATACAAGTACACATTGAAGTATTGGTTACAAGAATTTTTTTGTGAATTGATCATCATTTGAGGATAGTTTTACACATCAATTCATAGAGATGATGAGGTGCACAACTATCCTCAAGACTTTCTACAAGTGCATCAAGTTCACCAAATCTTTATTGTAGAGGAATTATCTTTTTTTTAGTATTTTAACTTTGTTTTCGGTAGTAGCAACTTGTCCGTTTACTTACTAGATGGAACATGGTTCCTCAATTCCTTAACTATGTTGCCTTTTTTCAAAGGAATTCCAATTACTATTTTTTTTACTTCCTTTTAACCTCTAAAGTTATTTTATGTTTAGAAATCCCAAATTACTTCAAAATACTTGTTCCTAAAGCAAAGCTTAAATCTTCATTTATATTTATTTTTTAATGAATCCATTTGTAGATTTTTATCTTTGATTAACTTGATCAAGTACATCCTCCCAAAATTTTAGAACAAATATTCCCATTGATTATAAGTTCAATGCACCTAAACTTCAAAATATAGGCTTTTCTAGATAGACCTTCTAAAAGGTGAAGTTTTATTTAGGTTCTAGGCTCTCGTAAATAGGGGCTATAAAATTTAGCTAAAATAAATGGGAGTTGATTTTAGAAACAAATCACAATTAAATTTAGTTGAATCATGTAAATCTATGGTTTAAATGTAGTACTTTGTACTTCATTGCATTGTATAATAATAGAATTTCAAAGTCCATATGTAAATATGGAGAATTTCGTTAAAATGGTGGCATTCTATGTGCCATTTTTAGATCGCCCGCTCTAAATTGTAAAAGTGACAACTATGATAGATATGGTTTTCAGTATTATTGGACTTTTATAGATTTAAAAAATTTATGATTACTATAGATTTCATACTACACGATCTGAATTGTAAAAATGGCTTCTATCACTGGTGTAGATTTCATACATCTAAGAATAATATAGATTTAAGACATCTAGGACATTTGTACATTTCAAACCTTCCACTCTGAACTAGAAAAACTGACAAAGTAGCAAAATTTCGCCATTTTAACAAAATTGCCCATAAATGACTAGTTGAGATTTCATGGAAAAAATTTGATTACAAAGTACTAAAAAAAGTAGTTTTAGTTGTTGGACTTGTATGGATTTAGATATGAAGGACTAAATTAGACACAACTTTGTAATTACTAACCTTATGAAACTTGCCGGCTTGCATTCAAGTTTTATCCTTGCGTGTATGTATAAAAAACATCCGCATTGTAAAATCAAATAAGTAGCATTGCAATTCTCTACCCGAAATTGTTATGAATCCAGAAATAGCTCCTCAATCGCTCCAGGGTTAATGAAAATGCTCATTTGGTTTTGAAATTCATTAAAATTTGAATGAGAAGAAATGACTCCATTTATTACTACAAATTCGGCAAACATGTAAGCAAACCAAACATAATAAGCTTTGTGCTTTCCTTGCAGAGAAATCAATCGGCTGTCTCTCACTTGCGAAAAACAACTACCATACCATAATAATAAGCTCTGCTGGCTAAAGCAAACTAGAAATGCCAAAAAAGGTATTCTCGCTATTATTTTATATTTTTTCTCCCCAACCAAGTCCAAGCCCACTCAAGGTCCGTTCTCGACTGGGTCTGCAACGCTTACTGTACCGATGTGGCCCTCACCACTCCACTGCATGGCCGAGCATCCTGCAAACCAGCTCCAATTGTCTATCCCCGTTTTCCTTAAAAAACTACATTTCCTCTTGGACGAGCTTCGCCCCATTCCTCATGCCGAACTAAAATAAGTGTTGCCCTCCCTCCTGCACAGTGCTGCAGTGCTGTACAGTTTGCTCTTTTTCTCTTTATAACTGGGGAATCCCACCATCCCATTCCGGCCGATTGACTCTGGGCTTGCTGGTACCCTCCTCCCCATACAAGTCAGCCATGTGTTGTTCGCAGAAACGGGAAAGTTTTTCCACGTGTGGCTTCCGTCTTAGAATCGGTCCTCCCATTCTTTATCACGTTCCTCAAGGTCCGCTCGGGGGTCCGCTCGCTTCCGTCTTCCGCCAGTCTCAAAAGGATTCGTCTTTCATTCCTTACTTGGCACCATTTTATATGCACCATCTTATACGACCACAGTCAGCGGGTGCCATATATGCATACTAGCTGTACCGGTACACGGCAGAGGGAAATATCTGAAACTATTCCTTCATATTCCCCACCTGGAGGACCAGCACTGGGAAGCTTTAACTTCGATCGAGACCGGCTGAATCGAAGCAGGAGCCAGAGTCGGTCCGAGCTAGTGATCGAGCTCGGTAACTTACGTCAGGGTGAGCGAAGAATCAATCCCTCTGTCATCTATTATTTGCAGGTCCCGTGGCGGAGCTGAGCTTCGATCAGGCCGCCAGATGGCGTTGGAGAACAAGAAGAAGAAGAAGAAGAAGCTGCTCAGGCTTCAGTTCAGGAACACTGGACTATGATACGGTAATCACTGTTTGAGAGTTCCGCTCGGGAACTGCCTCCGTCGTCGATCAGTCATGGACGTGCGTGTTGATCTTCTTAGGGCTAAGGTGAAGCATGAAAGGACGAGACCTACCATTGTAAAGTTACTTTCTTTCAAAATGATCGGATTCTTGGACCAAATCACAAGTACATTCTTCATTTCTACAGTGATCTCAAAAGTCATCCATTGACCACTTGGGGCCTTTTGTGTCCTTACAGGATCAATATCTTGTTGTTGCCTTCCTAATAAGATAACCCCTCCAAACTCCAACCCTTTTCTAAGACTGACCTCTACATACTTTTGACTAAAATGTTTGTACTCCTATGATTCACGAGAGTCTAGGGTCGGTTTTAGAAACACCTATTTCCTACGCTTTTAAAATTCATAGTTTATTCATATATGGTGTCCAAAATGTGCATTCTAAGAGAATTTAAAGTCTCTTTT
Organism: Climacium dendroides; assembly: GCA_950106755.1. NCBI lineage: Eukaryota > Viridiplantae > Streptophyta > Bryopsida > Hypnales > Climaciaceae > Climacium > Climacium dendroides. The sequence goes on from OX467092.1 coordinate 25,135,629, forward strand.
TGACTCTACCTACAAGATTCTACAAAAAAAATTCCAATATAATAATGGAAACGATATTGAATTTCTTATTTCATTGATTTTAGGTGTGGTTAACTTATTGCTAGGTACCGACAAGTTTTGAAGGCACTGGGCTCTCTTTGTCATCTTTAGCCACTAGCAATGGCCAAGTGGTGAATTGGAAGAATCAAGAATCCTTTAGCTTGTCTTTTTGTCTAGCTCTCTTTGTTGTCATATTCAACTATGAGAGTAGATGATGTAACAAGTAGAAGTATATCAAAAATCATTAAAGGTGATTGCAAGATTGACTGATTTTATATTGTTTTGGTTGTTTTCATTGAGGTTTTCATGAATTTTTTTATTCTTTAAAGTTAAAAAGATATTTTTCTTAAATATAAAAATATAGCCAATATGGTATATAAGAAGATGCCAAGATGGTACACCATGAAGGAAAAGCATAAAAAAATTCTTTAAATAGGAGAACTAAAAGAATGAAAAATCTCAAGAAAATAGGTACCTTAATGTTTTAATTTGTAAAAACTAGGGAAATTTTTTTTACAAACAAACTAAAAATTTGTCATTTGTAAGGACTTGATGAAAATGGGATTTTACTAAAAGAATGAGCTTGAAGCCATCTCCAATGTTCACTATTCACTAAAAAGAGATTGCACCTCCTAGTTTGCATTAGTTCCCCCCCTCTCTTGAAAAAATCATAAGTTGTTGATTTTTTTTTAAAAATGCTTCCCCTCCAAAATGCCGTCCATTTCTCAAAAAATCACAAGCCGTTGATCTTTGTGAGATTTAATCTGAGCCGTCCAAATATGAATCCAAAATACAATACCAAATGCAGATATGGGTATAAATACAATATATTGTATGAATATTGGAGATGGATATGGATATAGGAGTGGATACAGATATTGATACAAATACGGATACTGATGTAGATATTAATATAGGATATGGTTTTAGTACTAAATTGTCCTATATTGATTGTCCCACCTCAAAATTACAAATAGAGAAGGAGATGTAAGGGAGGGGATGGAAATAATTAATTAATTAATTAATTAATATTAATTGGAGGAGGGGGTTATTAATAAAAATTAATTAATTTTTTTAAGTGCATTGTAACATAGTTTGTTACAATGCATCCAAAAGAGGCAATCACTGCCTGCTATTATGTCTTATGGCAATTACTGCCACAAGACAATGCACGTACTAGGGAGCCCTATTGGTACAAACATGGAGGACATAAAATAATCTATTTTTAGATGATCTTCATAAGAAACATGTCCCCCCTACTATGGAAATAGACTATAAAAATTTCAGCTCTAGATCATCAATTTTGGGTACTCAATAGTATAGAGAACCCACAAAACCTTCAAGTGTGACAAATTAGCAAAATAGACTTTTAAATATAAAAAGATATTTTAAAATTTCTGAAAAATAAGGAATATGATTACAATGGAAACATACCTCTTCAATAAAAAATTCAAGTTCATCAAAGTCATGCTTCAAAAGTTATAATGAACCTCAAGGCCGTCACACTATATGTCACATAAATTAAATACCGATGTTTTTAGTAAACATCCTTTAAGATAATAAACAATGTAAGGTAGACCATCCCATTCTTGATCCTATTCCCATCCCTTGGATCCTTACCTTCTAAAGACATTGATAGGTAGGTACTACCTTTTCACTTCAAATATTCATAGAAAATTTAAAAAAAAAAAATTTAAGATAATTTTCTTGTTCATTGAGGGTTTTTTTCCAAAACACTAATAAAAACAAACTAATCAATTTTTGGTTCTTAGTAAGAGGGTGAATTTCTTAAAGGACAAGTATTACCTTTATCTTAACCCCCAAATGACAAAGAGGACAAAAAGTGTCCTCACACAATTTGAAGTCCAGTTCAAAGTGTTGTAACTTTTGCATTCAAGGTTCAAATTCAATAAAACTTGTTGAGAAAGATGTGTTCTCCCCTCTAGTTTGTGTGGCAAATATTTCAGATCAATCCAAGATGTACTGAGTTTTGGGGGGGCCATTGAAGTTCACAGCTTCAATTTGAGTTCACCAAACTGCATTTAGGGTTGCAACTTCGGGCTCTTTCATAAAACATTCATTTTCAATAAAATTTGTTGGGTTTTGTTCCCCTTGAAGTCTAGTTATTGTGGTAAAGTTTTCATGTCAATCCAAGTTGTTGTAAATGTTTGGGAGCAATTCGAAGTTCAACATCTTGACATTTTGGGAGTAGAGTGAACTTCGGCGGCCTATTTCTTCTTCATACAAAGTCCATTTTCAATAAAAAAATTTGGAAAATTTGCGCATATTAGTCAAGTTTGTGAGGCAAAAATCTCATGTCAATCCAAGAAGTAATGAGTGAGTGAGAAGCATTCTTGTAGTAGTAGGTTCAACCTTAGATGTGTTTTTTGCAATTTTTCTTGTTGTTTTTTGACATTTCAAAGCTGTTTTTTAGACACAATGAGTCGATTGAATGAAAAAAAAAAATTCACCAATTCACTAGTTTTGAATTTGTAGTGTAAAGTTTTTTCATTTGAGTAGGTTTAGAAAACAAATTTCACCTCCAAATGTGTTTTGGGGAAAATTTCAACATCTATTTTTGACACTAAAACATTATAATCTTGCAATCTATATGGTCAAATGACTTCAAATTTTGTACATATCATCTAAAACATATACACTACAAGATTGAACGGTTGAGATTTGTATAACTTGAAGATATCTAGACCTATAGAGCTTCAAAAGCAATGATGTTTTCAAACCTTGGATATTGAATGTCACTTTGGGGTTAAGGTAGAAGTATCCAAACCCTTTGGCCCCCAATTCTACCATTTACAGGTTTTTCTAAGAGTTAAGAATATGACCTTATAAGTCATCAAAGCTCTCTATGGACCTCTAAACGCTACAAACGATCGTCTCATGGTGAATTTCTACCCTTACTTTGCATACCGTGATGACTCGGGCAAAGTGATGATTCCATTTGCCCTATAGTCAAATTAAGGGGTTCAAGTTTGTTGGTTTAATAAAGGCTATGCAGTGTTTATTATGTAGAGCACCAGCAAACAAAAGCCCACTCACATTCCTTAAAATTGGAGGGAGTGCCAAACAATGGTAAACCTGTAGGTGCATGTATCGCTCAAAAAAACCTTAAGGCTATGGCCAGAGAACGAATTCTCCTTTCATAATTCACGTCTCCTTCAATGTCATGTATGCTTGAAACTTGAAAAGTTGCAAACTGGACAGGAAGGAAACTAACAAGCAGCTACTCTTGTGAGGGTGTGCAGATTCGTGTTTCTGGCTCTGTCTGGCTCCTACTCAAACTTTCTCACATGTCAATTTTAAGCCTCCACCCCGTCGGTCCAGAGTCAACAAAGCAGGCTTTCATCTGTCATCTGTCATCCTAACAAATGAATATACGAAAATTTTTTATTTGAGAAGAGAAAGCATTACAAATTATGTACGTGCCAACTTATAGAAAAAATTCTTGACAATATGAAGATCCGCAGCAGCTGAGATTTTACATAATGCCAAGATTCAGGCCTTCAGCTAAAGCAACCTGACGATACAAACATCTCTTACCTATGCAACATAATTCTGCAAAGCAGAAGTATCCAGAGCCTTAAATTCCTTCACAGCTGCAAGAACAAACTCCCCAAGCTTCTTTGTAGATTCCTGTGACGGACCCTGAAATATGACGCAACAGAATGCATCCAGTCAGAAGATAAAATGAAAAGGACATAGATAAGAAGATGAGCGGGCAGCATGGATAAGATTTTTTTTCAAGGTGTTAAATAATAACACATCAATTTTCACCTCAATATTTAAAGGCAGAACAGGGTCATGTAGCGACAATCGAAGTAGAAACCATCCTCCATAGCCAGAAACACGAATCTGCACACCCTCACAAGAGGCAGGCTTGTGATTTTAGTAAATAGAAAGAATTTCAAATGACAACTTACACCCACTACCAGTAAAGTGGATCGGCATCTGCGTGCATGTTCAAGCGCTTACCCCTTCATGGTTTACAGCTGCTTTCTGTAAGTTGGGATCCGAGGCCACCACTTGATCCAATTTGTCCAGGACTTGCTGCCCATACGGTTTGAATCCACTGACCATGACCACGCGAATATTTAGTAACACGTCTAAGGGACGATTACTACATTTCAGCCATATTTCTAGTCCTACATCCTAAACCAAACATGAAATCTTCGTATAGAAGTTCATCTCAATGATTCGAGCAACTATAGTTTTAATTGACACATTCCAAATATCAATGTATAACAAGGTATCTGTAAAGAGAATCAACTTACTCTGATCCGATATCAGCATGAGATTGGTCAATTTTGAACCTAATCTCAGAGGAAACGGCTGGATCTTCAAGGTCCGCAATGAGGTCGGAGAGCACTTGGCTCCCCGAAGTTTCTCCCGACACTTTGGCAGCAGCCAACTTAATCAACAATTTCACCTGCAAGTCTTACATCGAGTCAGTTATCTTAATAGCTGCAAAATACATTATTGGTTCTACTAATTTGAATGTCATGTATTCAACCGGACGCCCAATTTACAAATCCTTCTTTCATCAAAGTAAAGATTGCTGGACATATCTTCGTACTTCAGACGGACATCTCCAGGATACACCTTTTGAAGGTAAATACCGGAAACTAAGAAGATATCGGTATTGGAGTAAATGATAAGAATATTCCAGAGTGTTTTGTGCATCGAGATCTATTTGCAGAATATAGAGAAAGGTGACTTAAACCTGACTGCTCAGGGATATTAAAGAATTATAATCCGCACCCCAAAACAAGAGTAACACTCTAGCCTCTTTGTTGTGATAGAATATTGACAACTAGGATCGACTGAAATACTTAGAACCATGAGCAAGGAATTTGTAATCACCATCAAATATGCACCATCATCAAGCCAGTGGTTTTCTTTGAGGGCACCATGTCCACTTGTTTCAATAGCCAAGTGAGTCTCCTCTCCAACCGAATTCTGTCCCACGACAATCAATTAGCCAGAAGATAAAACAAAAGCAGAATCATATATCCCCAAGCAAACAGTTGAAACATTCAAACAACACACATCACGTTTACTTAAGTTTCCAATAAAAACGTGATACTTCTGCAGCTCAGTATACTGTAAAATTGATTTACTACACTCTGATAGAGCAGACTTACCAGACGAACGCCTTCATCAATGACATTCTTGTAGCCCCTCTTGAAGCGATGATGCTTGCCACCTATTCCAATTCAATCAAAGTTAGCGGACGGAGTATTCATCGGAGCAGTTTCTAACATTAAGTGAACCCCAGAGTTGACCAGTGCAAAAGAAATGAGACATGATTAACTAATGTCCATGATAATCAACAACAACGCCTACACCAAGGAGTAAAATCAGAAAAGTGACTTGAGGCGCAAGCAATACTAACAATAGTGGACATAAAATTCTATATTGCACTTAAGATCATAACCAGTAAATACTTGTAAAGCCGCTAACAAAATTTTCGCGATGCCAAACAATAACTACCACATACGATTATAACACAGTAATCAACATAATTGCAACAAACTTCGAGGTTTAACATACCTAGTTTTTGTTCAATGAAAGTAGTAAGGCCATCCGAGGTCACACTGTCTGTGACAATTGTAGTTCCTGGATGCTGATAACAGGGCAATAGGAGCTGGGTGAGAATGCTCCCAATATATATTACGTACAGGAAAGACAGGATCCGCCTTGCTATGACCGAAAGAAGGTATCCTCAGATTAAACTCTAAAACCTACCAGAGATATCATGCCACAATTACCTGCTCCAATACAATAGCAGACAGAAGAGCAATAAGGCGGTTGCGATTCAACTCTCTGCCACTGGAATCTACAGCAGCGGCTCTGTAAATCATACACACAATATGGTGGTCAGTAAAGAATGAAGTTTAATATCTCTGAAACAGAACCACAGGAATGCGTGAAATTACGATAACAACAGTTCACCTCGCAGGTTATGGAACCATGGAAGGTTTAGGTTCTTCACCTATCCACATCTGTGTCAAATATGATGCCAAGATCTGCTTTGTGGTCCAAGACGGCTTTGGTGATAGATTCCATCGCTTTTTTGTCTTCAGGATTAGGGATGTGGTTCGGGAACATACCTGGTTCACAAGAAGTTTACCAAGGTCCGGTCCATAAGTTCAGTCAATGTAGAAGACGTTCCAATATGAACAAAGCTAACCGCGGACAACAATGTCGCAATCGAGATCATGGATCTCAATAACAGCCGAGTGGTATGGTCGAATTAAAAAGACAAGCATATGCAATCACACAAATCTTGATGAACAATCAATTTGGACAGCACCACCAGACGAAAAAATGCTAAATCCAACAAAGGAGGTCCAAGTTGACCGCCATGACTCTAACATATTGCAAATCTGGCTTTCCACAGTCGGAAAGAACGGTTCTTCTTGTAAAGGCTATGGCCATCCATTTTCACTCTCACGATCAATATTTCTTTATCGTCAATTTTGATGGACAGACCTGAACTCTGTAAAAGTTTAAATTTTCTTCATTGACAACAGAGAATAAAGAGTAACTATTTGACTATGACGAAAAACATCATCTTCCACATCAGCCTGTGTCCGAAAAGTCCCGTCAACAGTGACCAAAGAGAATAGCATTTTCCAGAAACCTACCATCAGGTTCCAGGAATTGACTCCCAGCAGTGACTGCTCCCAAACGCTCCAGGACACGCCCCTGAGCATGTTCAGTCAAGATATCACAAATGCAGAGAATAGAAGCAAAGAAATAGATTCAGAACAGAAAAATGCTACACTGGTACATTTGAGACCACCAGATAGTTAGGATGAGAAATTGTTGTACGGCTGTGACTTCAAAACTCGAAGGAATCGTGCAGAGGCAGATGAACGTTGCTACCGCTACTGCGGGTATCAATCTCAAGCCTAATGTTCAGAGTATATTTCAGGGTAGACAAATAAACAAGGTACGAAAGAGATAAAAACCATGATCATGATACTCATATTTTAAATTAATTGACAGGCTTCCTTACTGCAAAGAAGCCGCCTGCTCCATTTCCTGCGTCCACGACTATATGAAATCCCTCCAATGGCCGCTCTGTTTACCCAAAATATAAAAGGTAGAAGTAAGTTTCTTCCATACAAATGGACCAAAAAATTACTTTAATTGAACGCATCGACTTTAAGCCCATTGAAGAATAATTCCAGGACAAAAAAAGTAGCTCACCAACACCTCCGGCTCCCTTGCGAACCGCATCCACAAGATCAGCAGTATACTGTTCCATGTAATCCACAGAATGCTCCACTTTGAATGCTAGAGCTGCTGCCGAATCTGTACTCTCTTGGGACATCACATGGTGTATCTTGTCTGCTCTTGCTAGAATGTCACTGATTTCGTTCTTGTTAAGACCTCCGTCACTCGTGAAGAACTTCAGCCCGTTTCTATTCCATGGAAGGTGGCTTGCTGTACAGATATTGAAGCACCAAGATAATCAGTCCAATGAATCATATACTCATACTTCACCTCAGGGTGCAGTGCAGAAAAGGAGAAAGTATGACTTATCGAACAGCGTCATAAAGGGAGATAAATGGTAAGTAGTAGAGTTCGAATGTCTTGGTAAAGGCTATCATCAAATCATCAAACTCTCAATGAAGAGAAGACTTCTTCACGTGCCAGTAGTACCTGTGATCATTATCGCTCCTTGAACAGGGCAGAAAATATCACCCCGAGCTGTTAAGGTGCTGTTGAACATCGCTGGCGTTGATGCCAATCTATTGAGAACATCACAACATAAGAAACTTAACCAAGAAAGAATTCATACAGATACAACTACACCTCACACTGACTAAGCGACTGTACAGGGTAGAGTGGAAAACTAAGGAGATCGACGGCCTAGATGAACCTCAATTGTAGAAGACGTTGTCATGCAAGTTTCTCAAAGAAAACCTACCCATACTCAATAACTTCCAAGCCAGCACCAGCAATACCCCGTGCTACGGCATTCTGAACAAATCAAATGACGATTGTTAGCAAAGAACCTTCCCCAGTAAAGCACTGAGTTACTGAAAACACTAGAAGAACCTTCTCCGCACGACGAAGAAGGCATGCGATGGTATAATGGGGCACAACTAATAGCGATGGATTCTAGAGTGGGAGGCAACCCCACTTGTTGAAAACAAGACACCTGCTCAATATCGGCCTAGTGTAGCCCTTGACATAGTTAATCTTCAACTGAATTGTTCACATCTCCTAATAGAACCCACAACACGCTTCCTTAATAGGAAGCACGCACGAAGACCACGAAGCTCTTGGTGCTTGATGGAGCCCCTGAGACTCAGAAGTCCAATTGTAACCTGTTCCGTCCCCATATTGTTCTCACCTGAATAGATTTTGCGGATATCCTTGAGTCGTGCCCAAGAGAGACTCTAAGTTTCGTAGAGAAATCAGATTCCTTCCTATCAAGAAGCCACGCTGCAAATGCAGCACCAATAGCCTCAGCAGCAGCCTCCGTGAGATTGACAGATTCGCCCTCCACACCTTCCACTGCTATTCCTCGAATATCACTGCACTTTCAGAACATGGAAACTGAATGAACCGCATCATACCCGCTACCACTTAAGTGGCTACCAATCGGCATGACTTCGTGCCTGAATAACCAAAACCCTGAAAGTATCAATCAATGACTCGACAAGTTTGCACAAGGCAAACTGGAATCTAGAATCTTAAAGAGAAAGAAGTATTCACCTGCCATTCTGTAGTTTCTTAAAATCCACCTTCTGAGTCAATGTCGATTCGCTCCCCGTCGAAACAGCGGCTGTGAAGACATCAGGTTTTATATTAATAGTACTCAATTTTTGACAACAAGATTCCACAAACGATCCTTTTTAATTATAACATTTTCTCGTAAACAGTAAGGTAACCACACCAAATTGCAAGACCTATCAAATCTGAAACTCTGGAATCTTGCACAATGGGTACATATTGATTTTGAAAATGTACAGTGCATCAGAACTCATGCCAGATTTAGACCATCTATCAATTAAAGTTTGAACGCTTATAACTTTTGCTTGTGGTATCCAAATAATGCATTCTCTGGCGTGTCGGAATCTCTTTGATTTGCTAACATGAATAATTGAAAATCCGGTCATTCTAATAATAGTACCTAAGCTCAGCGCTTGAAGTGTCGCATTTAGGTGTGGTTGCCTTCGACTGTGGCAGGTCGCATAATTATTGATCCGAAATATTCTAACTTGAAGCTCAATTCAGTTTGCAATTCAAATTCAATAGAAAACAGACCTCGAGTCGCCATGAATTTTCTAGATCGGCGAGACAAAAGCGACCTCGAGTCAAAGTTGGTGTTGACCTTGCCAATTGGCAAGAATGTCGATCGCAAACCAAATAAAACTTGAGGTTGTTCGCCGCTAATTTTCTCACACGCGCCACCCTGACCGATAGAGGCGTGCACCGGAGGCTTGCTCAACTGCCACACAGAAGCTGCAGATGAAACCAAGAAAATGGAATTCAGAGGTAGAAAAAAACAAAAAATTCAAATTCTTCAAACCTACTCAAATTACAAGAAACACTACCGCTCCATCCATTGTCCCGGAAACAGCCAAAATCCTAATAACAAGGAATCCAATCAAATTCTAGGATATAATGAACCCTACGCAAAAATTAATAAAAAAAACTCAATCCTTCTAAAAACTCACATTCATCAATATTACATGCACATAGTCAAAATAGCATTGTGACATCAAAATCCAAACAGACATTCAGGTATTGAAAACTTCCGACAACTACAAATCTCACGAAAACTTCCGAACCTACGCAATTAAAAAGAAATGCATTCCCCTTTCACTGTTAAAAAAGCAGCCCAAAATCTTAATCTCAAGTAAGCTAGTCCAATTCTAAGATATAAACCTACGCGAAGCTACTAAAAACACACTCAATCCTTCTAACAATCTCACACTCTTCAATACTCGAGCAGAATCAGTAAAGCATTGAAACATCAAAACATCAAAACACGGCGAAATCCAAGAAAATGAAATTCAGAGATCGAAAAGTAATCACAACTTCAAATCTCAGAAAAAATTTCAAACCTACTCGATTGATAAGAAGCGCGTTCCCTTCCCGCTGTTCAAAAGCCTAATCTCAAGAACTCAAATCCAATTCTAGGATATCTATGCCCTACACGCAGTTAATACAAAACATACTCAATCCTTCTGAATATATAACAACGAGCAAAGATTCGGTAAACATTGTAACATCAAAACACGACGAAATCCAACCAGACATTCAACGTGAAGACCTGATCATCACCAGAAACAGAGGAAAACTAGCCATTCATCAAATTGTCAACTAGTAACCGATTTCCAAGTTTCCCGGTGCTGAAAAGAACCAGAAAATTGCGAAAAATGAAATGAGGAAGAGCACAGAAGGAAAGGAGCGGGGGTGGCGACAGTACAGGCCATGGAAGCAGACGAGCTCGCTGATGAGGCCACAAAGGACTGCAAGCACCGAACGGTCAGTCTTTCAGCATCGGTGTTGATGCAGAAACAAAGGGCGGGTTTCCCTCACTAGGGAACATGTGAGTGAACATGCTGGGGAAAATTGTGAAGGGAACGTGAAGAGGGAACGTGAAGAGGGAACGTGAAAGGAACATGCCAGGGAAATATGTGAAGGGAACGTGAAGAGGGAACGTGCGAGGTGAACGACGGTAAGAATGATGGACTGGGAAGGGGGACACCGGTATGCCATGTGTGCCCCCCAGAATAAATAAAAAATGCAGGGCGATGGGAACGGTACGGGAACTCCGAAGGGGAACGTGAAGAGTTTAGGGTAGGAGGCTCATAAACCGACCTAATGACCATCTCTAGGAAAATCAGTAGTGTAATATTTTTATGTATTTTTGGTAGAAAGAGAAAAGAGAAATAGTTCGTTGACAATTTAAACCATAATTTTTTGACTTATAATGAATTAACTATGAATTTTCAAAGTGAAAGGTGCATAGGTGCATAGGTGCATTGGTGCTCATAGACTGTACCAATCTTCAATTAAAGTCAACCTTTGAATGGAACACTTCAAATTTATAATTTTGACTCTCAGAGAATGATTCACATCACGCTTTGATTTATTTAAACCTTACATGAATGTATATTTTACTCAAAGTGATTTAAAAACACAATTAAAAAGCAAAAAATGCATTGAATAAATTGTGATCCATTTTTTAAACTCTTTGCACCATTTATGACAATTCTACATGACGATTCTAAATGCCCGCTCACAATTTGAGCCTCCTACCTTAATTGATCTTGGAATTTCAAAGCCTTAAGGAAGGTGGCTCAAAATCCGCCCTTCTTCTTCAAACCGTCCTATAGGTAGCTTTAGAATGGATGCGAGGTGATCCTTGAATGGACCTCTTTGGTCCGTTAGCGAATTCAAGAAAAAATATTTTTTTTATTGCAAGAGCCTATCATTGTCTTTGGGTTTTTCACATTTCTTTATAAGTTACAAGGGGACGAATTTTGGGACACCTATGGTCACAAATAGGTGCTTATGACCAGAATCTTTGAAAATTCATAAGTAATTAAAAAATGCTTGAATAAATACGAAACTACTTGTGTTGTATTCGACATCTATTTTTCTTTCTCTGAAAAATGAGCTAAAAATCATTTTGTTCATGGAAACCTATGAAAAAAAAATCAGCCCTTAAAAGGGCGCTTTTAAAGCCTCCTACCTTAATTGATCTTGGAATTTCAAGGCCTTAATTGATCTTGGAATTTCAAGGCCTTAATTGATCTTGGAATTTCAAGACTTTAATTGATCTTGGAATTTCAAGGCCTATTGAATGTCCAATATAGGGGCAAATTTTGTACTACAAACTTGTGATGTCCGCACCTACAACTGCATTCCCTAAGTAATTGTGAGGGATTGTTTTTGTGGAGATAGATGAAATGACTAAGGGCTACTTTACACATAGGAGGCTAGCGTAAAAAAATTGGTGAATTATTACAAAAATCTGTATAGGTTGGTTGTCAACAACAAAAGTTTAAGAATTTTGATTTTTGGGGGGTAGGATGTTTCTCAATTTTGTTTAAAACACAAAAGGATATTTGTCAAATTTTTTATTACTATATTAAATATATTAATTTAAATAAATAAAATTTTAAATAGCATAAATAGGTGTTTATATTTTGCACTTGATTGTCATATGAGCAATTTGTAAAACTCAAAGAATTTACACCCTACGGGACCAACAACAACAAAAAGATACATGAATGAAAGTAGAAGAAGAAAGCCAAAATTATTAACCCTAGAGGGACAATGAGGCCTAAAAATGGATGATGGATGACTTTCAAGATTAAAAATAAACAAATAATGCACCTATTGGTTTAGAAATCAAATCATATTAGGCAAAATATTTTGGTGATAGATCTCATCTTTTCAAGATTAATCTTCTTGTCTATTTTTCCTCATTGGTCAAAACTTGAGAGAATTGTCACTCCAATTCCACATAAGAACTTGCAAAATATCATTTAATACAAGTGGTAAAACAATGGAAATCATATAGAATTTCATTTTGTTTATAAGAAGCTATGAATAATTTCTTTTCTAAATGAAGCTAATGTGGATTCTTGGTTGTTGGAGATGTATATATGAAACACTATTAAAAGTTGTATCCTATCCTTTTGTGCCTCCTCAAGTAGTGTTGCTTCATACCTCCTTTATATTGAGCAATCCTAAAGCTTTGATAGCTTCACATAAACCAAGACCTCTATTTTGAAATACAATCATCATGAGAATCATCAATTTTACCTCCAAAGGTTCATGACCATGTTTCACCAAAACACTTAAAAACTTTCATTTCTAGCACAAAGAAATACAATGAAATACAAATATTTGTTTTGCATATTTGATCAACTATAGGATCTTGCATTAGACTTGTATGAAATTTTGTGAAAAAAAATTTAGACACTTTGGCCATATGGATTATAAGATATTAGTATTCATAGAGAAAAAAAAGATTTTTAAACCTTGCTTTTTTAGGTTTTTAGACTTTGAATCCCCTTAACTTAACCCCTAAAGTTTTTTCATGTTTAAAGGCCCCAAACTCCTTCAAAATACTAACCTCCAAAGCAAGGCTAAAATCTTCATCTATATTAATTTTGTAACAAATTCAACTATAGGATCTTGTAATTAACTTGTTAGAATACACCCTTCTAAAGTTTTAGGATAAAAAACCTTACCCATGGCAAGATCATGATCTTTGGAATTCATAAAAAAATATCTTAATTTAATTTCAACCCTTTCCAAATGGTTAGATACTTAGGTTTCATTTGTCAAACTTTTTACCCAAAATGTGTAGATCCTACAATTTACAACTCCCTATAATATGTTCAAGAAATAAGTTGGGAAGACATATAAAGAATTTCAAAAAAAATATTTCATTTTTATGATTGAAAAAATAGTAAGTACAAAGAAGTAGAGAATGATTTAAAATATTAAATTATTAAAAATTTAGTTATGGAAATTGACAATCTTAATATTTAATTGTAATGTTGTAATAAGCAATCTATATTTCATGAGTTTTTTTCAAAAAATATCTTTCAATTAAATATAGGACTTCAAAGTCTATTTTAAAGTATAAATTCTATAATTGTCTACAATTAAAATCTCCTCAAAACTTTCATCTCATTAATTAAAATCAAAGGATTCAAAGCTTTCTACATATATATAAATATGGAAAATCAATTTCAAGTTTATATTTTTTAAAAAGAAATTTTCTTAAGCTACCTAGGCTATCTAGATTGAGAAAGAAACTACATATCATACAACAACTTTTTAACCACATAGTCAAAAGCTACAAAAATTGTTGCGCTTTAAAGCAATGGCGCTAGCATGTGAGCTTAGAAATGCAAGCCTACAAGCCTTGAACCTAGGTAAAAGTGGGTACTCTACAGCTATTGAAGGTAATTGTAGCGTATATACCTATAACAAAAATATCCTATAACCATGGAAGGTGCTTGTAATATAGGTACCTATAGCCTAAAGACTTATAATATAAATATCTTATAACCATAGAAAGTATTTATAACATAGGTGTCTATAACATTGACACTTACATTATAGGCTCCTATAACATATATATGTCCTATAGTCACAGAAAGTACCTATAACATAGATATATATAGCATACAAGCCTAAGCTCATAGGCTCACATGCTTGCAACCTTGCACCTTAAAACTACTTCTTGATTACATTGTTGTATGGAAATTTCAAAGAAAAAATCCAAAATTCCATTCTCAATGAGCTGCCTAAAATTTTCATGTTGTCAAAAAATTTTGTTTGGTCCTTTAGGGGTTAAGTATTTAAAACTAAAAAGTTTTGAGGTTTAAATTTCTATGGTGGAGAATCAACTTTTTAAATCAAGAGGAAAATTTTTCAATTTTTTCAATTATTTTTATTTTAAAAAATTATTACAAAGAAATAGATAGAAGATGGAAGGGAAAATCAAATTGTTAATAATTTTGAAATGAAATTGAAACATATCAATCTAAATGATGAGATTGTTGTTGCAAGTAATCTACACTCTATAGATATTTTTATTTTGGAAAATAATAAAAATAGAATTTGATTTTTCATGAAGATGCCTTGATTGCCTAGAAATGAGGGTTGTTATTATGTAAGCTTAGGAGCATGAGCTCATGAGCCTAAAAAACTATATACCTATGTTATAGATATTTATATTATAGAAACTTTCTATAATTATAGTGTAACTATGTTATAGATACCTATATTATAGGTATTTATATTATAAGCACTTTCAATGGTTGTAGAATACCTACTTATAAATATGCTTAGAGCTCACATTTTTATACTCACACACTAACATCATTGGCCCCAAAAATGAGACTTTTGGTATAGTTTTCATATCACTAATTTAAATGAAATGAAACAAAGCCTTCGTGTAAACATATATATTGTTAGAGGACAATCCCTTGCGTTAAAAAATCACAAAATGGATGTTGACTTTTAGAAGCATATTTGTTATTTCATTTATGAATTTGTTGAAAATTTGTTATTGATTTATACTTAATATTTGAAATTTTCATCAATTGATTTAGTATATTTATTTATTCATGAAATTATATAATCATTAATTCATTATCTAATTATCAATGTTAACTTAGCATGTGAATAATCTAACATGCTTGACTATAAGTCTTTTTCTTAATTCTATTTGTAGATACAAAAAAAATGTTGATTTTAAACTACAATAAGCATCCCACTAACTTAATATTTTTTTAAGGCCAAATTCAGATTTTCACTAACAATGTACTCAAAACACACACAATGCATGTTAACATGGCCTTAAATGGGATTTGGCTTCTCTAGAGGGTTGTGAGTTCCCCTACATACCCAGACCTTGGAAACACAAAGAAACTCAGCTACAACATTAGTTTGATGTTGTAAAGCAACTTCCATATTAAATAATAATAAGTATTTTTTTAAATATTTAAATAATAATAATTTTAATCATAATATTTAAATATTTTTAAAATTTGGCTAGTAGGGGCTAATTCCCAACACAAGGAACAAGCCTAAAACAACCTTCCAATGCAATTGAAACTCATTTAATGAATATAAAAAGTACATATATTTAGATGTTTAATTCTTTTATGTTTATATTTTCATTAATATTCATCAATTGACAATATAATTATTTAATTGCAAACCACACTAACATCTATAGTATACTTTACAAGAAAAAAATAACTAAAATAAACTAAAGTTTGGATTTTTGAATTTTTTTCATATTGTTTAAGCTTGTGCATTTTGTACATTTTATGCTTAGGAGTGGATAATATTTCTTCCAGACTCCAAATGAAATAAAAATTATACTCCCACAAAATTAGTACATTCCCTCAACTTTAGAAAAGTTTCAAAAGATTAGAATAAAAATTGATATTATAGGACCCTACCAAAAATTCTATAAAATCCATTCTACAACTTTGAATTTTTAGGTGCTCATTTCAAAGGGGAGTTGAATACGTTTGCCTTTTTGTATAAAATGTGCATCTTAGAATATAGAGATGCAGTTGAAAGTGCATGAAAGATCTAATTAACCTTAAAAATTTAAAAACTTATATAGTATCAATGGGGGTGCTCTATGAGCTCCCAGTTTGTTATTTGGAGTTGATGAATTTTTTTTTTTTTACAAGTTCAAATAAAGTTTTATATACAAAAAGCCCCCAAAAGAGTGCAAAATCAAAATAGGTTTGTCACATGCCAATGTAGTATGTAGTCTTAAATAGAGTGTTATTCCAAAAGTAAGCCCAAATCTTACATGTAAGTAGGGTAGAAACTTGACATTTGTATAAATTGTAGATATTAAGTGAATATTGCTCAAACTACCTAAATTGAAGATTGATTTCAGTTTCTCATTTGATTTTGTGAAATAGTAGAAACTCCAATTATTAGCCTATATGTGTGACAAACTCAAAGATGGAATAGTGGAGGGCATCTATGACCAAAGAAAAGTGTTTCTAGATAGACATCATGTCAAGAATTCAACAACAAAATTAGTTTGCTAAGATTGTCTACTATACAAAAGATTTTTTATTCATCAATTATTAAAAGAGATGGTGGGATTTTATTCTCCTTCCTCAAATGTGTAAAAATATGAGCCTAAAAATCTTTTATAGAAGTTCCACAAGAAATCCTAGAATTTTTTTATGCTTAGAAGAGCTTCTTCTGGATAATTAGATACAAGAATCTAGGATGAAAAATTCCTTGAAATTACCTAGGGTGTGGTAAAATCTCACTAAAAATTACTAAAAATTATTATTAATTTTTTTATGCTAATAAGATGTTGTAGAAGAAGGATAATGACCTATTTGAAAATTATCCATTTACTACAATAAGTTCATTTCAAAGGAGACGGTCAAGTAGGAAATCTACGTTAATAGGTTCAATCTTTAGAACAAGTGACACAACTTCTAATTAACACACTTACATGCACCACATTACAAAGACATCAATTTGGCTCAAAATATCATTATATTAATCTAAATTGGTGAATAAATCACCATTACAATTTCTCACTCTAATCTCTCATCTAACTAACTTCTCATTTACTTCATTACATCTAGTCTATAATCACAACTCATCTCCACCATTAGCACAACTTAACACTCATCACATCACTCAAAAATAACAAAGATATGCAACCAATTTGGATTGGGACTTGTACTAGACACATTCAACAATGGGCTTTGAATTGGCCATCCAAATAGGAATTGGAACTTAGTAGTTACCACCCATGAAGAGATGACCTAACCACCTAGTACTAACTACCAAATTGAATTGACATCCAATTTAGCTCCAAATCCAAATTGGATATATTCAGCTACTTAGTTGGCATTCTACCATCTGTGTACTTGGATCCTAGTTTTGGCTCATACTTCACCTCAAAATTCACTGCAAATTGGTTGAATCCAGTTATCAAAATTACCAAATTGGACACTAGACATGGGAACAACCTATCCAAAATAAATAACATACAACCAAAATGCACATCAAAAATCCAAAAATGAATTTAAATTGGTTATCTACATACGTTCCAACAAGTTTTTTAACATTCCAACATCTAAAAGTATACAAACTAAAAAGATTCTTCAAAACTAACAAATTAAATTGAAAGAAATTTGCAGAATTGATGGGTGTTTTGGAGGCATACTAAATCAAAATGAAGTTGAAGCAGGGTCTTTTTGAATTCCTTCATACCTACTAAAGAGCCCCTATTAGTTTAGAAAATGTGAACTCTAAAAATTGGATTTTTACTTCTTTTCAATTTTCAATTGGCATTAGATTTTGTTATTTTTTTTGCAAAGAAAAAAGGGTAGGGGTCTCATGGAGTGCATTTTGTAAAAAAATAAGGATATAGGTAAAAACACTGGATAATTAAAGGGGGGGTAATTATTTTTTGGCTATCATTTATTTTGCACTCTATCATTATGTAAATTTGTAATTTGGCTCATTAAAAAGGGAGAATATATTAATTGTAATTCCCAATTGCCATAAATATATGAAATGCTATATTAGTTCAATTTTTATGCACTACTCATAATTACAAAATTTGATCTAGGGTTTAGGTTTACAATTAAGGGATTTAATTTGCCAATTTGGTAATTCCATTTGCCTTTCAAGGAAAATTTATTTGAAAATATTTCAAGAAGTCTAAACTACGTATCAAGAAGAATAAAAAACACAAGCAAAATCTAAATTTCAGGTAGACTAAGTGAGTAGAAGCCATCTTCAACAAAAATGCTTTGTTCCAAGCCTATTTTCTAGAGAGCAATAATGCTAGTAGAGATAACAAAAAAAGCTAAAAATTTGAGCCCTACCTAAAGAGAGAAAATTCAAGCAATTGTGCACTTTTGAAGCTTTGTGATCATGTAGTCTAAAAGCATTCTCAGTTTTTTGTGAGATATTGAACCCTTTGTGAGGAAATCAACATGTAAAGTAGTAAGTATAGATAGTATAAGTAGTTCAAGCACCTAGGCAAGTCTAGCATACCATCATGGAGCCAATGTGATTTAAGAATTTAGTTGATTATGCACAAACCAAGGCAAATGACTCATATGACCCTCCAAACATGTAATGGCTAGATCAAAAATCTTTACTAATTAATATGTGATATAGTTATGAACCTAAGTGTCATTAAAAATTAACTCAAGGCCAATTAAAATGCTAATTTAGGTAGTTTACTAGTCCATAGTTGTTGATAAATACAATATATATATATAGTTATACTTAATAAAAGTCTAGGCTAAATACAACATAGACTGCATGTGATAGGTTGATGACCCTCATTTAATTCTCAAACTAAAGTTGGTATGTAAGTTAGATCATTAGAGCTTAAATAATCTAGAATAAAAAGATAATATAAAATAAATGTGGAATTAAATGCTATCCCTAAATCCATAATTAAGACTTTTGTCCCATTGAATTAATAAAGAAGGGAGTATCCTAAGTCTAAACTTTTCCTAATGCATCCCATTATTCCATACCCTATAGTATTTACGATACATCCAATGACATTTTATATACACTTTAGTATAATCAATCAAATTATAACTTTTAGTCCAAATGTTTTTTTGGCCCCCTACATTTGTTTGCTCCTACTTTTATACTTCTACTACTTACTACACCTCTTGAGGTAGGGGCTCAATTAAAAATGGAACTCTAAAGCCAATGACGCAGTTCATTTGCAATGTGGAGTCTTTTCCTAAAGTGAAAGTTTAAGACTAGTATAGAAAGAAGAAAATCAAAAGATTAGGATGAAAATGCTAATTGATAAGTTTACTTATAGAAAAATAAAAACGAGATCCCCATTAAAAAAGTATTTAAAGGAACCCATTCCACTCTCAAAAGCATACTTTGTTGCTACTTTGACTCCATTGGCTGTATGTAGTTGAATTTTGACCATTTTATAGCCAAATCACCAATCAATTGTTTTTTTGAGCTTTTGTATTTGTTGTTGTTATTTTTTAATTTTTCTTTGAAGGACATCGGGGTCCCTTCAAACCTTGCTATTGTATGCACTTGTTGCAAGTTTTTTTTTACTAACTTTTTTTTGTTTGGAATTTATTCAACAAGTTGTACTAATCTTAAAGATCACTTCCTTTGTATCTTGGCAATGCCGCTTAAGGGACCCTTTTGTATTTTGTAAGTTGAGTTCAAATTAACTTGGTTGTACTAACACCACTTGTACTAATTTTTATTTTACCTCATGTTGTATATTAATTCATTTGTACTAATTGGTGTGCAACAACGTATTTTTGTGCCTTGCTATTACATTAACATGTTATTTATAATCTCTCTATCCCCCTAGACAATAGAGCTTTGGATTTAGAAGTCTTGAAAATGTTGGTAAAATTTATACAAACTTCCTAAACAATGGAGCTTTGATTTTACAAATTTTAGAAGTGATGGTGAATTTTCCAAAATATCCCAAGGCAACAAAGCTTTGATCCCATTAGTCCTAGATATAATGTCCAAATTCTCAAAAGATAGACAAAAGTTGTGCCTATGCTTGCATCGCATAGTCATTTGCCAAGTTTGGTTTCCAAAATTTAATTTTGAAACATCAAGTTAGTCTCCAAAAATTTAGTAGTCAAAAATCCATGTTAGCCCATTAGTTTAGTGTCAAAATTTAGAATTTAAACCTCTAAGTATTATTTCCTTCAAGTATAAAAAATTAGCACCAAATAAACGATTCTTGGTGTTCAAAATCCCCCCAAATTTAAAAGCCAAGATAGAAAAAAATTCAGTAGAAAAAGAGGCCTCAAAACCAACAAGAACCAAATTTGCAACCAAAAGTTTTATAACTATGTTTTTTTTCTTTGTTGGAATTGGACCAATTGTAGGCACCACATAGCAACATGAACAAGTGGTACAATAAGTGAACGAAAGGATTGCAGCTAGTCACAAGCTACCACATAGCAACACAACAACTGAATTATACAATTACTAAACAGAAGGGTCAAACCAATCACAAACCACCATGCAGTAGCATAGTGGACAGTACAAATAGCAAAGAAGGGTCTAGCAAAGCACATGGTGACATGTGGTAGGCCAAGAAGTGGGGCTTATTAATATGGGCTTGCTAATATATTTAGCCAATTGGAATTTAGTTTTGGACTATGGTTTGGGATTGTCTGGTTTCTAAGGTGTTTAGAAAAATCATAAACTAAAAAATAGGATTAGTATAAGAAAGGAAAAGGAGAAGAAGTTTAGAGCATAATAAAAAATTGCAAAAAAACTCTATTTTCATAAACCAAACAAGAAGATTACCTTAAGCAAGTATTTTCTTGAAAATTGTGACAAATATTTCAATTTCAAGTCAAATAGGAGAATGTTAATAAGTTAGTAAAATAGTCTTGAAAGGAAAAGAAAGAGGGAAAAAAGAAAAAGAAAGAAGAATAGGAAGTAGCTTAAAGTTCAACTTTTTAACTTGTATTAAATTCCACAACATTAAGTAGTGAGCAAAATTCAAGAGGAGGGTAAAAATGGCAAATGAAAATAGATTTGAGGTTGGTTTTGAGCACCTCATAGATGAAGTGCTTTTCGAGATGAGTTACTAAATTCTCTACCTTTTAAAAAAAAATTAATTAACAATTTGTAACCTTAGCTAAACTTCAAGTTAGATGCAGACCATAAAGGTTAAATTTATTTTCAATTTTGGTTTTAAAAACTTATAGAATAGGTCCAAAGGTTTTCAAAAACATAAAACCCTTGGAGATTAGGTTTAAAACGAGGAAGATATAAGCAAGATGAAGTTTAGGTGATTAATTGGATGAAAATTAGTTAATTTCATCCCAAAAGAACAAGATTATAAACTTAAGAATTTGAAGGAATCCGAACCCTAAAAGTAAAATTTAAATTTAGTTTTGAGTTGTGGGCTAATAGTAAATAGTGAATGAAATTTGAAGTACCAATTTGTAGTCAAACTTTATCCATCAATAATTTTCACTAAGAAAGTTCAAGATTGAAGTAAATTAGCAAAAATAATAAAACCTAAACAAAGTTCAAAAGTCTAAAATAATAACTATTTAAAAGTAATTCAAAGTCTTAGGGAAAGACAGATGTTAAGTTAAAAACTAAGAAAATAATCAAAGAAGAAATTTAGATTTGGAAGTCCATAGAACAAGATCATAAGAGTCCAAAACTAAATTAGAAATTGAAATATACCTAAAAACCTAGAAGATATTAAAGGATGAAGTTTGAGGTGATGAATGGATGAAATTAAGAAATCATCTATCCAAAACTAAATTTTGGATTTAAATAGTAGGTGTCAATCTAAAATCTTAGAAAAAATTCCAAGTCAAATTGAATTTAGGAGTCTATAGAAAATGATGGATGAAGTCTAAATTGTCGTCTAAAGGTTAAAACTTCATCAAGTCATAACTTTTTCTAGGAGTGTCAGATTTTCACAAATTTTATGTTTTTGAAAATAGGATGAACTAAACTTTATCTGAATCTTGATAAATTTAGACTGTAAAGTCTTGTCCTAAAAACCATAGCAAGCTTAATTAGTTTGTCCATTTGATTAAAATTTGTGTTTGAAGTTAAGTTTTGTTGATTATTTTGCAAGTTTAAATCATCTAAAAAGATAGAAAAGATCCATTGCTTGAAAGGCACAATGGAAAATGCTTAAGCATCCACATAGTACAAACTTCCACATAAACCTAGAACTTGGTTGTATTCCATTTAAATGCCAAAGGTGGGCATTGAAACACTCACATGCTCCTGTACATGCTCCATGAAATTTGTACTTTTATTTGACATTTAGATGTAATTTTCATAAAATATCATATTTATAGAACATATATATATGGTGCAATTACACATATATTATTGTTGGATGTAGGATGATAGCTCTGGATGACCTACAACCTACATCTAGTAGAACACTCAAGACCATGATTCTACTAGCAAAACGCTTGAATTGGGAAGACGAAGCAATGGAGGGTTATAGAGCTCTTTCTATGATGACCAATACTCTCCGCCTAGTGTCAAGGAGCATTAATCTCAATACTGCAGTTTTATATAGCTCTCTCTTTCCTGTTCGGAATATGTGTGTTACGCAAGGACTATACTAGTGAGGGTGTTGAGAGCTCGTTGCAAGTTACAACTGATCGAGTGCACTCTGTGTTCGAGTTTGGCTTAGAGGGATGTACGTCAAGTTTATTAAGAAATAATATACCTACCTTTGTTGCTTATTCACGGAAGTGTGAGTATTGTCTTTGTGCTTGTTGAAAATCTAAGCATCTTGTTAGTTGATTGTTAGCTTGCCGTGTCGATAACTACTATAGATTATAGGCCCACGCCTTTTTTTTCCTAATTGAGAATCACACACAACTTTAAAGTTTTCTTGGTCATTTTTTAATTCTCTAATTCCCTTCGTTATCATGGCCGATAGTAGCCATGATCTTGAAAGGATCTCCCGGTTCAAGGGATCCAACTTCCACATTTGGAAGTTCCAGATGCATGTTGTACTTCTTGGCCAGGAGCTTTTGGACGTTGTTAATGGCTTCGAAGTCCAACCTGCCGCCATAGCAAAGGATGTAGTAAAAGTCACTTGGTGTAGGAAAGACAATCAAGCTATTAGCCTTCTTTGTCAAGGTATTGATGAGAGCACGTTTAAGCATGTTACGAGTTGAGTCACGTCTAAACAAATTTGGGACAAGCTCAAGCTCTTTCACGAGCAAAATGCTTCAGAAAACATTCACATTCTACAGCAAGAGTTCTACAAGTGTTCAATGAATCAAGGAAATAACATTGCAGATTTTATAGGCAAACTAGATGTGATCGTACAACATTTAGCAACCAGAGGTGATGCTACATTCAACAAACAAGTTGTGATCTCAAAGATCTTCTATAATTTGTTGAGAGGGTTCGACAATTTGATCTCCGCCTGGCGTATGCAACTTGAGGCATCAAAAACAATAGATAATCTAATCCTACAACTGCTTCAAACCAAGAGTACGCTTAAGTCTAGAGTTGATGAAATCACCGCTTCAGCTGCATATGTAGCTGCCTCGAGTGGCAAGAATTCTCCATACACACTTGAGCAACGTGTAGCTAAGCGAAAAAAAAATTAGTGATCACAAGAAAACCACCAAGTGATGGAAGTGCGGCATCACCGGGCATTGGGGACATGAGTGCATAGCAAATGAGGTGGATCAACGAAAACATCAAGAATCGCAAAGTCAACCACAAAGCAACAACAATCAATCTAAGCAATGTTCCAATGGCCATAAAACGTTTATATAGCTACGTTAACTAAATTCCCATCAGATTCTTCTTTTTGGTTTATTGACAACGGTTGAACTGAACATATGACTGACAACTAGTCTTACTTTTCCACCTACCAAGATGTGTCTATGGAGCGCCGTCTACTCCAAAGGATTGGAGGAACACTACTTACGGTTGCTGGAGTAGGTGACATCCATATCAAAATCCAACACGATCATGAAGACACCTTTGGCATTCTCAAAGGGATAATCTATGTACCTTCTCTTTGTCACAATCTATTTTTCTCTTATGTTGCAGCCCAGAAAAAGATTTTTATCCTACATACCGATATGGCCATATGGGCTGTCAGTTGATCAAAGGAAGATAGACAGTCATGACCAGGAGCATCTATAACTGCATTTATAAGTTAAACATAGAAGTCGTTCACCATGACGTGCCCTATGTAGCACTAATTGCTACTTTTGCTACATTATTTGGTGTACCCACCACTGTTGGTAGTCACCAGACTCTCGACATCTGGCATCGGCGACTTGCCCACCTCAACTATGCGACAATTCAACAAATGGTATCCCAAGGCATCATTGACGGGCTCATACTCGGTGATCGCCACAAATCCTTCTACTTTGGTTGCACTTATGGCAAACATGCCAGGGCATCGTTTCCATTTGACAATCACCAAAAATGCTCGAAGAACCTGATCTAATTCATTTTTGCCTTTGTGGTCCTATGAGTGTACCATCAGTGGGAGGCACCTTATATTTCATCTTATTCAAGGATGATTGCTCTGGATTTTGAGTTATAGACTACCTAAAAACGAAGCTCGAGACTCTTGCTACGTTCCAACGTTTTGTTGTTCAACTTAAGCGGGAGATTGGCCACTTTGTTAAGGTGATGAGGAGCAACTATGGCACCAAGTATATAAGCTGATTGTTCACAAAATATTTGGAGGAGCAAAATATCAAGCAAGAGTTGACCACCTCGTATATACTAGAGCAGAATGGAGCATCAGAACGGGAGAATCAAACTATAATGGAAGTTGTTAGAAGTATGTTACATTCTTCAAATGTACATGTTTGTTTTGGGGCAAAGGCAACCCACATTGCAATATATATCCTCAACCGTACTTCCACTAGAACAATCAAAGGCTGCACCTCCTTTGAACTTTGGTATAAAGAGAAACTGTTCGTTTCTCATATGAGAATTTTTGGTGCCACCTATTACGTATATATACCCAAAGAACTTCGTAAGAAGTTCACAGCCAAGAGTCGTAAAGGCATTTTTATCGGCTATTTAGCCACGAATAGAACCTATAGAATTTCGAGCAATGAGCTCCAACGCATTGATGAAAGCTGCGATGTTTTATTCGACGAGGATAGTCAGGATACTATACTAATTCAATCCGTCAACAATGATACATACCAATGGCTTGGAGTCGAGGGTGAACCTGCTTCATCCCCACCATTGATCCGTGTTGCTGTTCATGCACCGGCCTACTTACCCGCCCTAGTTCAAATCCAAGTTCAACTACTAGTCCACGCACCAGTTCAAGTACCAATACCCGTACTTTTCGACTTCGTCAACTTCAATCCACCAAGTGTTGAATTTGACAACATTGATATTATTACTAATTCCAATAGTACCGATGATAGTACCGCAGTCCATGATCAGCATGCTGATGAACCCAATGCCGTTGATTGCTATACAGATGAACAATACATTGTTATAGACCTCGATGAAGATCGACCTTCTATACTACATGCCGAACTAGTGGGAGATCAAGCAAATCCTCCCAACAATGATCTAACTGTTCTCCCACCGCGAACTCGGAATCCACCTACCCGACTCGGTGAGTGGATCTACCCAGTCAATCGACATTCTTACACTTCTGTTGCACGCCTTGTGATACTAGATGAACTTGACTCCTACCAAGAAGCGATAGCATCCCCTGAAAAGGAGTATTAGCTAGCTGCAATGCAAGAAGAATACGAATCTCTTGTCCAAAATGATACATGGACCCTTGAAGAACTTCTTGCAGAAGCTAACTTGGTGAAGTGTCGATGAGTTTACAAACTCAAATTCACAGCAAATGGCTCAGTTAGCAAATATAAAGCAAGGTTAGTAGCTAAAGGCTTCACGCAACAGAAGGATATTGACTATGAAGAAACATTCAGCCCAGTCATGAAATTTGATTCTATACAAACGGTCCTATCTGTAGTTGCCGCAGAAGATCTAAACCTTACCCAATTTGATGTCTACACCACCTATCTCAATGGACTCCTACAAGAATTGATTTTTATGCAACAACCTATAGGATTTGAAGTCCCACATTGTACAGCCAACAAACGACTCATTTTTCGACTTCACAAGGCATTATATGGTATGAAGCAAGGTGCTCGCATTTGGAATCGGAAGTTTGATTATTTCTTACAAGCTTACGACCTAGTTGTTTCGAATGTGGATTGTTGCATTTATATGAACACACTACAACAAAAATAGTGTTTTATGACTGCAAAATATGACTGCAGTGAGTCGTAAAATAAAAAAATATGATTCACGCAGAAATCACTGTAGATGACTTGGGATATGACTGACTCCAGTCATTTGGAAGCAGTCGCTTCAGACAT
Source organism: Climacium dendroides (assembly GCA_950106755.1). Taxonomy (NCBI): domain Eukaryota; kingdom Viridiplantae; phylum Streptophyta; class Bryopsida; order Hypnales; family Climaciaceae; genus Climacium; species Climacium dendroides. Next base: position 25,162,121 of record OX467092.1, read on the forward strand.
CAGTCATATTGGCAGTCATATAAGTTGAAGGGTATAAATACCCATATTTAGCCATAGTATGCCAACATGGTGTATACTTTGACTCTCCTAGGGGGGGGTCTTAACTTTTTATTGAGTTGCTTGGGCAAACAAAAAAATCCTACGTGGAATATGACTGTGGCGAGTCATATTTTTTGATGACATGGAATATGACTAGAGTGAGTCATATTTTGCAATAATGTGAAATATGACTATAGTAAATCATATTTTGTAGTGATGTGAAATATGACTATGGTGCATCATATTTTGCAGTAACACGAAATATGACTTTTCCCAATTATATTTTTAAATGATGTATAAAACAATTCTTTTCAATCATATTTTTTGATGATTTGTAAAACGACTATGTGTAGTCATGCATCAACATAATTTAGTAGTTAAGTAAGAGAATCCATTTAATTAAAAATGAATACATATGATTTCTTAAATGGACTAAAATTAATCACATTAGAAAGTCAAAGACAAGAAAAAATGTGATTTTTTTCAATAACATTTATTAGTTACTAATACAAAGTATATCACAATGGCTCTTTATATATGTATATTTCCACATATTTGAAGAACCTATATTCCAATAAAATATAAAGATGTTACCTCATTTGTATTGCAAGTAACCTTCAATAATTTCATTTCAAACTCCAATGCCTACATGTATAAATAAGAAGATTAATTTTCAACAAATGAACAATATAATTCAAACTTCAAATATTTAAAGCACTACAAAATATGAAGACATGTTTAAGATTAAAAAAAAAGTTATAACAATGATGATAGAGAGACTAAAAAACAAAAAGTAGCAAAAAAGAAGAAGTAAAAACTAAATGACATTATGACTGCAAAATATGACTGCAAAATATGATTGCAAAATATGACTAGGAGGCAAGAAAAAAAAAACCTAAGATGGAAGAAGAAACAAAAGTTAAAAGGCAAGAAGAAGCAAAATCTAAGATGGAAGAAGAAACAAAAGTTAAGAGGCAAGAAAAAGCAAAATCTAAGAAGGAAAAAGGAGCAAAACTTAAGAAGGAAGAAGAAGTGAAATTTAAGAAGGAAGAAGAAGACAAATCTAAGGAGGAAGAAGAAGCAAAACTTAAAAAGCAAAACTTAAAAAGCAAGAAAAAAAAACTTAAGAAGGAAAAAGAAATAAAAGTTGAAAGACAAGAAGAAGCAAAATCTAAGAAAGAAGAAGAAGCAAAAGCTAAGTATGAAGAAGAAGCAAATGTAAGAAGCAAGAAGTAAGAAGGAGCAAGATCAAGTAAGAAGAAATAAGAAGAAGAAAAACCTAAGAGGCAATAAAAAACAAAACTTAAGAAGCAACAAAAACAAAGATGAAGGAACGAAAAAGAAAGAAGAAGAAGTAAAACCTAAATAGGGAGAAGAAGCAAAACCTAAAAAGTAAGAAGAAACAAGAAGAAAAACCTCAAAGGCAACAAGAAACAAAACTTAAGAAGCAATAAAAACAAAAAAGAAGAAACAAAAAAGAAAGAAGAAGGGGCAAAAAGAAGAGTGGCTACAAAAAGTGGTGGCTAGGGTTTCAAAACCCTAATTTTGTGGCAGCTAGGGTTTCAAAACCCTATTTTGTGGCGGCTAGGGTTTCAAAATCCTAAATTAGTGGCAACTACAAAAAAGTGATTTTAAAAAAATATGACTACAAAAAAATCCTACGTGGAAAAATATGACTAGATACTTTCTAAATATATTCCCTACTCAAATTATTTTTGGGCTGCCCTAAAATAAATCTTACTATCATGGAGATGTGATTGCAAAATATAACTAGAAAATATGACTGGGCATTACCTAAATATGTTCCCTATCGTTCTCTATGAAGTATTTTGGTATTCCCAATGGTCATATACTATATGGCCATGATGTATCAGGCTAAAATATGACTCGCAATCATATTTGCAGTCATATTTTTTTTACCTTAAAAAATATGACTACAAGCAGTTGCCAGTCATCCTCAGTCATAATTCTGTAGTCATAAAACACTGCCATTGTTGTAGTGACAAGATCAATCCTAAATTAATCCTATGTATTTGGATGGATAATGGTCTTGTTTGTAGCACCTTCAATGACGGCATCGAAGAAATCCTTAGTTACATAGGAGGTGCTTTCATAATTATGCAAGGCCTTGTAGAAGTTTATATTGGACTGCACATTACATGTGACCGTGAATGCGACCTTATCCATATTGATCAGTGACATTACTTGGAGAAAATTTTATGAAGGCTCAATCATGAAAATTGTCAATGTCTTGGTGCCCTTAGATCCACCCAACATAGCCCATATACGCCTCGCCAAGCCAAAAGATTCTCCAACCACATTCCCATACAGAGAATGCATTGACTACTTACAGTTTGCTTACATTGGAACCAAGTTTGACATTAGCTACGCCGTTAGTAATATGTCTTGGTTTAATAACAACCCAACTACAACTCATGTTTGTAGAGCTAAATGAATTCTAAAGTATATCAAAGGGACACTTCACCTCACCATTACATATGGACGTAATTCACAACCAAATTGTCTAATTGCCCATTGTAATGCTAATTACGCTATAGACTGTAATGACCAAAAATCTCAGTTAGGCTTCCTCTTGATGATGAACAATGGTCCTGTGGCTTGGAGTAGCCGGAAACAATCATGCATGTCACTTAGTACCACTAAATCTAAGTATATAATAGCCAACTTAGCCACCCAGGAAATCCTTTGGATGAGGCGTCTGCTCTACAGCATATGGTTTCCCCAGGCACATCCCACGCCGCTCTTCTGTAAAACTATAACAACCAATCAGCAATTCAACTTGCCCAAAACTTGTTCTTTCACTAGCGGACCAAACACATTGACACTTGGAACCACAAGATAAGAGACGTTGAAGCAAATGGCCAAATCGCAATCACCTACATTGCTGCAGATGATCAACTTGCGGACATCATGACCAAATCCCTTTCTCATGATCGTTTTGAGCATCTTCGTGGTTTGATCGGACCACTAGTACAATCAGTCAACAAATAATACACTGTGTTAAAGTGGAAGGTACTGTAGGTCATCACAGTGCTAAGTGAGAGTGTTGGATGTAGGATGATAGCTCTGGATGACCTACAGCCTACATCTAGTAGAGCACTCAATACCATGATTCTACTAGCGAAACGCTTGAATTGGGAAGACGAAGCAATGGAGCTTTTTCTATAATGACCAGTACTTCCTGCCTAGTATCAAGGAGTGTTAAGGAGTATTAATCTCAATACTGCAATTTTATATAGCTCTCTCTCTCTCCTGTTTGAAATATGTATGTCACGCAAGGACTATGCTAGTGAGGGTGTTGAGAGCTCGTTTCAAGTTGCAAGTGATCGAGTGCATTTTATGTCCGAGTTTGGCTTAGAGGGATGTACGTCAAGTTTATTAAGAAATAATATACCTGCCTTTGTTGCTTATTCACGGAAGTGTGAGTATTGTCTTTGTACTTGTTGGAAATCTAAGCATCTTGTTAGTTGATTGTTAGCTTGTTGCATCAATAACTACCACAATTATCAATTTGTAAAGGAATGAACCATGAAACAAAAATCCCAACCACTTCCAATTTTTGCATTACATTGATATGTTGTTGTAAGAGAGGCCATGCATTCTCTTTTGTAACAAATTTTGCATGAAATTGTAGTAATTTGTTATACAGCATTATCATACAACTTTGGAAACACCATCTAATAGGTTTATACAATACACATTTTTTGTATATACAAGCATTTGTTATTGCATGTGGGAATAGTTACCATGTGGCACTTGGATGTGTATCTCATTCCAAAATTTGGAATCTACTCTCTTCAATTTTGAACTTCATTCTTTCGAGATGGACATTTATATTGTGGAAGTGATTTGTAGGTAACATAATATATGATAGGTACATGCTATGCTAGTCAAATTTTAAAATTATTACAACCAAATAGAATTAGGGTATATGTACAGTGTCATGGCTTGGTATTTACATACCTCCAATATCCACCTTTGAAATTTTCACATTCTCAACTAAGATCATTGAAGGTTAGAAATAATAAGGGTTTAATTATAATTTTGTAATATACTTCACTCTCAAAAAGAATCCCTTCATTAAGTGTGTAGTCCATCATTGAATTATCAATGTTCCATCACATTTTTTTTGTAATAGAGCAAGACACAATTGAGTTAAATATTCATTTATTTGTTCCTCTAATAAAACATGCTATTGTGGAAAAGAAAAGACTAATTTAGCTCTCGAAAACCCTTCCTGCAAATCTTTACTTGGATTAGGTTTTCTAGAATGTTGCCTATGCTTATCAAAAAAGCAACTCTATGATATCTTTCAATTAGCATGCATTGCTTGATTCTTTAGGCTCCTAATGTTGAAAGCATGTACCTCTCTAGTCACTAGACTATACATTTGCTACATCACCACCACTCTAACTATTTATTGTTTGTCATTTATAACAACACTATTTGAATCATTACATCTAAGTTTATGGCATACTCTCCAAGACCAATCTTCCTTGATATTTTTCATTCTAAATATATTAGATTTAGTAAAAAGAAATGAAATACTATATTGATGCAAAGAAGATTTGTCTTTATAAAACAAAATACAAACAAATAAGAGACCATATCGATAGTTAGACAACAACTATATTAAATGCAAAGTCTTGTACTTCCCCTCTTGCCTTCCTAATTGAGTTTTGAGCATATGTGTTTTGCCATCCTTAATTCTTTGGTCTAATTGTAATTTTTTTTTCCTTTTGATTACTCTCCCCTTTTAAGAAATATGGAATGGAATTTTGCAATTTTGCAAAATTGTTTTGTTTGTATTGCAACAAATATTTGTACCTAAATTGGCTAGAATAAAATCTAATATTGAACACCCCTCAAATACACTAATTTATTCAAAAAAATGGTCTAGCTGAGGGTGTTATAATGAATTAAAATTAAGAAAACCCCAAAATTAGGGTTTTATCAAACCCTAATGCATTATGATTGTTCTTTTTTGTAAATTTTTACATTTTCGTGAGAGAGATTCTATACCTTTTTTGCTTTCATCAATGGTATTAGTGCACAACTTGAATTAAGAATTTTTTCTTTCTACTTAATTCAAATTTTGCATGATTTTAAATCCTAAATTATTGAAAAAATTTAGATTCTGCCTAGAGTTGAAGTTAAGTCCTGATTGAGAACCACTTATTATTGCAACTGCAATTGTTCACTTTGATACTCCTTTTAGTTTTTAAAATTTTGCCATGAATTGTTTAGTATTTAAATCAATGTTTTTCATTGATATTTGAATTTTTTTGGCTAAGGAGTATTGTTCATCATATACAAATTATATATTTGAGAAATTTTGAAGTCTCGTAGGGACAATTTTTTTACTATAAACCTATCAACTTTGAGCAAGATCCCATTCATAAAAAGAATTTTTGAATCATTAGCAATATGTTTTGTGTTATACTTTGAAGGAATTCTATCATTTTGTATGCAATTTATTTTGGTTCAATGTAAGAAAATTGATTTGTAAAATCACATATTAGAATACAATTTCTTGTGCTATACCATTGCAATCATGATCAACATGCTTCTTGCATCTAAATCCAATATTGAATATTGTCAAGCTTTATATGTTTTTAATATTGAAGGAAAAAGTTGGTACTCATTGTGAGAAGAAATGATATGCCTTAATTTGATATATAAGGCCATGGGGGTACAATTTCAACAAGTTTAGTACATGAATGGGATTCTTTTTTACATACATCTCTTAAGTCAAATTTGATACAATAATCATGTACTATAGAAGAAATTCCAGCCTTTTATGCAATATTAACTGAAATTGCTTAAATTTATCAAGGTATTATATTCTAATTGGAAAGCTATCCTACACTAAATAATTAAATTTGAATGTATTGCTTGAAACAACATTCTTATTTATATTATTGTGGGATTTCTTCCATTCCATGCATACTTTACAATTGAATTTTAACAAATGACAACTTTAAGTATAGTTTTGTGAATAATTTTAATAATTTATATTTATATTCATACAAAAATCAATTCATTCTTCAAAATATAAGATCTATAATTACAACAATGATACTACTAGAGGCTTTACAATAATATCTACATAAATTTCTCCATTACTTGTATAGATTTCCAACTTTCTACAAACACAAAAGGAAGTAAAGTAATAAGACTACAACATATATAATTTTCTAAACTAGAATGACTATTACACAATTTGTTTGACAATTGAATTTTTTATTCCTTGAATTTAATTGAAGCACTATGGCTGATTTAGCCAATACTAGTACCTCCTCACAATCTGAGCAGATGGAAACGTTATTAGTGAGCATTCCACCTTCAAATAATTCAGAAGAACTTGATCGACAAAATAAAGTATTGGCACAAATACAAGAAAAACTTAAAAAACAATTGTTGGATAAAAAGAATGAAATAAAAGATCGGATTTATGAGCAAAAGAGACAATTGCTTCGTGCAACAAAAGATCGAGAAGAGGCAGGAGTGCAATTGTATGACCTCCAATGCAATCTCTCTAGTCTCCATGCAAGCTTGAACAAAACCACTACATCTCTTACAACAACTACTCAAGGTCATGCACAGGTTAATTTTATTATGGTTTTACTTGACTATTTGTTCAACAATTGGATTGTCTCAAGGTTATACCTATTACATTTTATCTTTACTGTTGATGGCATTGAATGTTAGCATTCTATATATGTATATATTGCTAAAGATATAGTCTACTTGTGACAGGCAAAGGAAGAAATGGATAAATCACAAAAGCATTGGGATGCACGTTCAATAGAATACAACAATTTAAAAGAAAAAACTACTAAGACTAGACAAGAACTTGATAGTATAAAAAATTCACTCAAAGTAGTAGAAAAACATAATGAAATGTTGAGGGGTGATGTTGCATTGAATAGACGTGCTACATATGCAACAGAAGAGGCAGTAATTGCTATTGAGGTCTTAAAGAGAAAACAAGATATAATCATTGATGAATGTCAAGATCGCATCAAGATCATTAGTGATAGAGTAGACATGGCTAAAGCTCAGTTTGAAGGTTTGTTAAATTTAGTTTTTAAGATCTCTAATTATCATTATGCTATCACCAATTTTGAATAAATTAACAATAATATTCCACTTCTATTAATATATTTAAAAATATTATTAATTTTAATTTTAAATCAATAATATCTAATAATGATATAGGCATGTAGCTAATTGACAAATTAGATGTGTTCAATTTTTATGAATATATATATTTTATTTTTATTTATTTATTTAAAATAAGATTCAATTGTAATCAATGTTAGTTATTATAACTTAAAAATTGGTACTTGAAAAAACTAAATTGATTAATGTTGATTTATTTTTTCAGCTCAAAAAAGAGAAACAAATGTAGCAAATCTTGTACTTCGTGAAGCAGATATAGAAATGGGTTCAATACATGCAGAAAAACGGCAACTTACATTTCAATGGAATTCTACTTTAGTTGTTTTGACTCGATGTGATCGAGCTGTAAAGGTTAATATTTTTCTTCAAAATATATATATATATATATTTATAACTTTATAACTTTCAAATTAATCAACTTCTATAAGTTTATTTAACTTTTAGCATAAATATCACAGTCATTTTTATGAAATATCATTATAGTTATTAAAAATTATAGTAAGATAATGATTATATTTTTGGAATTAAATTAAATTACAAACTAGATTATGTAATGATAAATTTCAAAAAAATCATATTGTAATGATTTTGATTGAATTTCTTTAAAAAAAAATTAAATATTTGCAAGAATTTAATGTAAAATCCAAAATGGAATTGATACTAAAAAGGCCATATTCGTTATATTGAGACTTTTTGCAGATTTTAAGACTAAATGCTAGATTTTATAAATTCATTTACAAAAATAATAATTGAAACCAAGAATAAATAATGCTCAAATAGTGATTCTAAAATGAAAATTTTAAAGTTGGTGTTGTTACCTATTTATAAAAAATACTAATAAAGAGATAGAGTGGATTATCTTCAAGTCAAAGATAAAAATGAGATTGTGAAAAATCTCAATATAACGAATATGGCCTTTAAATTAAAATTTCATTTATAATTGATTGTGCAAATAGATTTTAAAAATTGCAATTCATCAACAAGGAGAATCAAAACTTGGAATAATAGTGGAGAAAAAAAGATATCTAAAAGACACTGCAAGGTGGTTGTATCTAAATGAAAGGGCAAAATTTCAATTTTTAAAAATTGATAGCGGCATGAAAGAAACAAGAAAATATACAGACTTTGTAACAAAAAAGCATACAAAAATTCTTCAACAATATGCTAAAGTTTATATTAAGGTTGAAAAAATACAAGGTCAAGTTGAATTGGTTTTAGAAGATATTAAAAAAATGGAAGTTGAGATCAAGGTAAAATATATATTTTTTAATTTATTTTTAGAGCTACATTGGTTGAAAAACATATATTTATTTCATATTAATATTAAATTTTATAATTCAAATCTCAAATTAGTACTAAGATATTAAGACATTGACATATAGAATTTATATGTCATTTAGGAAATTAATAAACAATATAGAAGAGAAACAACCAAGATACATGAGCTTGAAAATAAAATATTAACAGGACTATTAGAGCAAGTCATTCTTGAAGAAAAGGGAGTTGAAGCAACTGTATCAAACATCACTGAGTTGAGAAAGTTGGTCAAAGATGAAGATACAATGGCAACCGATTTAAACCATGAACTTTCTCGCATCCGTTGTGACATTCTTGCAGTTGAAGCATACAATCAAGAAGTAGCCTCCACATTAAAAGCTGTAAACAACAATGTTGCTTCAAAATATAATCTCATATCTAAATTTGATGCTGAGATTAAACAAAAAGGACGAGAAATAGACATTAAAACAAAAGAAATCATATTGTTGAATAGAAAATATGAACAATTAATAGCTAATTTCAATGTTGATGCTGGTGCTTCATCACCATGGGAAGCAATGCTATATAGTTTGAAACAAGAAATCAATCAAAAAATGAAAGAATCTAATGAATCTCAAAAGCGATGGTTATCTTTGCAAACTTCATTAGTGGTCCTTCAAAATGATGTCAATACTTTGTCAGAGAAAGCACAACGAGCTGCTTATGATCAAGGAGTGTTAACTCAAAGAAAACACAGAGTTGATACACAATATAATATGTTAGCAAAAGCAACCAAAGACCTTCAAATTGGAATACGACAAAAACAAAATTTAATTGTTAGGTGTTGTTTCAATTCTTTGTTATGCTAATTTTTTAGGTCAATAAATCAATGAATTTTTATATATTTATATATATATTAAGTATTAAAATTTAAACTAATATTTTTCAAGACATGTGGTTATTATATTATTTTTAATACCTATAAATCATGATTTTTTCAAAAAAAATTATAGTAATTATTTTATCATTTGATTAATTAAATTATTTTATAAATTTTTACAAAAAAAAATTTCACAAATTTTTTATAGATTCTTCAAATTTTTAAATAATTTAAAAATATTCCAAGGATTTAATTATTTAAACGTCTTCAAAGTTTTGAGCCCTCTTAAAGTTTACTAGCATTATCATTTTACAATTTGAATTAAACTTACTTTTGAATCACTACATAGGTTGAATGATTTGATTGGTAAAAATAAAAGCTTAGAAATTTCATTACTTGATATCACAGAAAACATGCGAATTCAACATTATTTGGCTTTGAAAGATTTGGCTACAGAAACAATAAATTTACAAACCCAATTAGATAATTTTGTAGCTGAAAAGACTCATGCAAATAAGCATTTAGACGAATTAGAGCACCATGTGATGTTATGGAGATATAAAATATCTTTTGAAATTGAAACTCAAGTAATATATCTTTTTGATATGAGAATTAATTTAAAAATTAACCAATAAAGACTATTTGTATATTTTGTATTTTCATCTATTTTAAAATTCAAAATAATTATAAATTATATTTTGTTTCTAAAATTAATCATAATGCAACATTTTATTCAAGTTATTATCTTATAATTAACAATTTTGATAGCATAGGCTGCTATAGATCCTAATGTTGGAGCAGGAGAACTTGCAACACTTAAAAAATCTGTAGATCGAATGCAATTTGAACTTGATAGTCTCAATATTCAAAGGAAAAAACTAATAAGCATTTTGGAATCAAAAGTTGACAACCGAAAAATTATTACTGCTAAAATTGAAGTTTGTCTTTGTTTGATTTGAATATATTAAGATATTAAATTTATGGTATTTTAATATCTATATATAATATTATTGAAAAGTTATTATTAAATATTTTTTAAAACAGCTATAGTAATTTATCCTATTAGTGCATTTGACACTAATTTATCAAAATCACATTGTTTTAAATTGGTATAGAATGAAAATTTTCTTGTAGAGTATTGATGTCCATAGAATAAGATTTTTTTAGTGATTCTAATTTTACAACCTCAATAATAGGATACATTTCCATACCTTGCATGAAAAATTAAAATCATTTTGATAAAATTAGAATTATTCTATATATATTTATTTTATTATATTATATTAAAAAATAATATTTTATATTCTAATGATGAAAATTATAATATTTAAATATTGAGATTTAGATTTTTTTTCTAATTTTTTTCCATAAATAGTGTACATTCAAATATAGTGACAAGTCTAATACAAATTATCTAAATTCTTAAGGCCATAATTTTATTGAGGTATTCAAGCTTGAAGTGAACATTTCTATATTTTGTATTTGATTTAAAATAGAAATCCATTTATTATAGGGAATAAGCTATCGCAAAGGCATCCAAGGTCCTAGTGGTTTTGAAGCTAGTTTGGTTCGAGGTGTTGAAGACTTAAAAAAAGCTATAAGGGATACAAACAAAAGTGTTATAGAATGTGATAAAAGGTATAATTCTTGTAATTGTCATCACATATAATAGTAACATGTAAATGTTGCATTATTTCTATTTTTTAATTTAAATAACATAAATTTTAAAATAAAAATATCATTATGGAATTGTAAATTAAGTTTTTTAGCATATTTATTTATATATTTATAAATAAAATTTATTTTGAATTTATCAAGCATTTGTATATTAACTTTAATATATTTTTGGATAGGTTGTTAGGCCTTGAAGAACAAAAAGTAGCGCTTAATAAAAAAGTATCAATGCTTAATGATAATCTTAGCGAGGCACTATTTCAACAAGAAAATGACAAGTTGTCTTATTACAATTATATCATTTATACATACTTGAGATATTTATAATTATCTATTAAAAATAATATGTATTTTTATATTATAAATTATATATTTAATTTAATTTATAAATTTTCTAAAATATAGAACTAAAAATACATGTCATTTAAATATAATATTGTGTGTAGGATACGATTAAGAGAGGCAATCAATGGAAGATCAAAGGCATTTTTAGCTACTGCTTTGTACCAACGTCTTGCTAGAAAATATGAAGACTTTAAAAGTAATAAATGGAAAGGCATTGTTATAAAAAAGACAATTAGTGAAGACTTCAAAGAAGCACAAATAAAAGGAACTACATTAATTAAAATTATTGTTGAATTAACTGAACAACTACCAATGATGCAACAAAAATTAGATAGTTTAATTATCCAAATAGAATTGGCTCTTAAAGCTCCTCAATAATATGATATTTATAATTATATGGTATTGTAATATAATGTTTGGGTATTTAAAAAAATTTAGAAAGAAAATAAAAAACCTTTGTATATTTATAAAGCATATGTTTTGAAAGATAAAATATTTTTGAACACGATGATTTATAAATGATAATGTAAATAATGTTATGATCGTTTCTAACTCATGTCTTCTGATTCCTTGCTGTTTTCTTGCACCAAAAAACCTCGGAAAATGTAAAAGACCACATTATAAAAATCTCGCAACAAATGTAATGTAAATATGTTTGAATAAAATTGAATATTTTGTCTTATTAATGATCTTTTGTTTATACTAAAAAGCTTTGTTCAATTTTCAAGTAAAGGCCTACTCAAACTTTGTGATATCCACTAAACATGTTGCTTAAAAAGATGCAAAGCTCCATTTTTTCGTTTAAAGATAAAAAAGTTATACAAATATGGTCACACTAGACAAAAAGAACTTCAATACTTAATACTTATATAAGGATAATTCACACTACTAGTAATTAACTCCTAAAGGACCAAACTATGTTTTTTTTGACAAAATAGCAATTTTGGGCAATTCACTACAAATGGAATTTTTTTTTTAAAATTTTAGACAACATGAGTAGCTCTAAGGCCCAAAAATTTTCATACTTTTGAGTTCATGGTTAATAGATTATTGTACGTTGATAGGAACAAGGACAAGAGCTACTGGCATAGCTCAATGAATGCCCTAAGTTATCTTTCTTGATTTTGGATCCACTTGGACACAACAAAGATTTTACAAATTTGCAAATAACATCTTTTGTTCAGATGAGACCTGAATTACTTTTGGAGATTGAATTAATAGTAGATGAATATTTTAGCTATGTTTTGATCAATTGTTATTATTGTTTTCATAGGTTTGTACCTTACTGGAGGTAATCCTAAAAATAGAAGTATGAGAGCATCACCACTCATTCATTGGAAAACTACCTCACCAAATGGTTTTTGGTGAGCTCCACCAACAAATAGTTATCTATTTTTTCTCTCCATATCTCTAGTAGCTTTGCATTTTCATTGATGGAAGTTGCTATAATTGTCAAATTTTCCAAAATGGAAGACAAAAACATTGTCAAACAAGAAAAATTGATGCTTGGAGAAAAGATGAGCGGGCTCATTAGAATTTTGGGTTGATTTCTTATTTGGACAGAGCCAAGCTATTTTTTGGGCTCCAAGGTCTGCAATGGAGGATATTTTTGAGGCCGGGCTTTGGATAGAGTAGGCCAAAGGTTCTCCCAATGCAAGAGTGGAGATGGCATGAACAAGATATATTGTATGGATTTGAAGGAAAAAAACTTTATAAAGTTTTTTACTTATTCAAATTGTATCTATTCATGATGGTACTTGTAGTCTACTTCAAAGAGAAGAAAGTTGGCGCATTTGAAAGTGTTGCTTGCAAGAAAGAAAGTGGCAACAAAGAGAAAGATGAACAAGGTTTTTTTCACTTTTTTGAAATGAACAAAAAGAAAATTTGAATTTCTTTGTGAGTATTGCAGTGGCAATGTACCAAAAAAGTTTTGGATGTGGCAATAGGAGCCACTTAACAAACAAAATACTTGGCAAATTCATTTTAACATTCCATTTATTTGGCAATCACACATGGTTGCAAAATTTTCTAGTGGTGATTTTGACAAAAAAAACACAAGTAAAATGGCAAAAACTTGGTGACAAATTTCTATTAGATGGTGATATACTAGATGCATTGAGCCACATGAAAGTCAAAAAATTCAAGTGAGCGTTTATGCATTTGACAATTTATCTTAAGGTCATGGAATGACTAGTTGGAAACTCTGCTTTTTCACAAACAACTACAAATTCAATATATACAAAAGAGATTCAAATATGCATGGTAGATCAAAAAATATTAATGCCGCCTACCTATGAAAACTTGAAAACTACAATGTAAGTCCTTTGAAGTCCTAAACTTGAGGATGCATACAACTATTTTGCCTATAGTTTTAAAATTCTATGTCCTTTTAAAATCTTGAACGTGGACCTGTACCCACCCAAACATCCCTAGGACACCCAAGTAAGTCAAGTGAACTAAAATAAATAAAACAGCATAAATCCATGTCATTCATAACATGCTATAGATTCCTTCACTTACACCCACCCAAACACCCCTTTGATGACAAAGTTAGGAAAGTTACAAGAAAATCTTTAATTTATAAGGGAAGAAAACATCACATGATCAGCAAATGAAGAAATGGGAGTAATAAGTCCATCAGAGTTTGCAATATGATTCCAAGTTTTAAAAGAACATTGCATACTCTTTGTAACCTATAGTGGCTTAGACATCATGCATCTAATGTTACATAGTCTAGCTAGCGAGATTGGAAGGAAAACCAACCTCACCTATAAAGTACTATGATACAATACTACCTATTGATGACTACTACTTTAATGAAAACCCTGCTACCAACTTCAAAATTACTTTGCATACTCATGCTATATCCTAAATGCTTGTCATGTATCTCCCTTGATTCCTTGATACAAAACACTTATAAAAAACAGCTTGGTAAGGAAAATTCTCTATGGTGAAAATTTGTTGGAAGTACATTTTGATGACAAGCTAGATGTATTCTTCAAGGTTATTGTGTAGTTTTGATTTCACGAATATGATACTTGAAAATGTATACTCATCCTCTATAGGACCAATGCATAATATGGACGACTTCAATTTTCACTAATTTGAAAAATTCCCCAAAGTTTTGCATAAGGTTATTATTACTGTCAAGAATATACTAAACCTTTGTTAAAAGGCTGACATTGTAAAGGAAGAACATTATTGGATGGGAATTGGACTTCATGCACATTTTTAAAAGCTCTATTGAGATAGGAGTGCATTGCAATCAATTAACAATTTAATCAACATCTTTTTCATGCCTTCACCTAAATCTGTCCATGTTCGTAAGTATTCATGAGCATGGGAAGATGCCTATTATGTCAAACATGTCTTCAACATTCCCTTGGCACTGAATTGCAGATACAAAATGCCAAATGCGGTATGTGCTAAAAAAATCTATTGTCAAACTCATGGATAAGCATCTTTGTTATTTTTGCAAAGAACAAACAAAAACAACAATGTCCATACTAATTCAAAGGTAAATTCTAGTGCATCAAGGAGTAAGTAAATCTATAACCTTGACTACTGCAAGTGTTATCACCTACTCTATTGGACTTGCATAAAAGCATTCACACAACCATACAAACAATAAAAAATTGCACCTAATACTTACTAGTGTACTCAACCTTTACTTTTATAAGCAAAGATGCTTAGAGCTCTCGATCCACTACCCTTCTTTTGTACTCAATATGGATTTGTTTGCTATGACATAACATGTGTTGTTGGGATCTACGATCTAATTTATAAAGATCTACTCATGACTGCAATCTAATAGGTTATTGAAGCTCCAAAACTTGTCCTTGTCTTTGTACATACAATGGAGGGATCTTTGGCATACCTTCACTACTACCATGAAATTACAAATGTATACATCTCTCTTTTGCATGAAATTGATGAGAGTATCAATGGCCTCTAGTAGTGATAAGAGTACACACATACCTAGTAATTGGATGGATCTAGAAAGAACACAAGGCAAGCCTAAAGCGCACATGAGCACAATTAATTTGGAAGTTAAGTGGTTGTAGATAGTAAGCAATAACTATAAGAAAACTACATTTTATACAACATTTTATAATTTTAGCAGATAGATTTTAGATGACACGTCCAATGTAACATTTAGATGGATAATGAATTAGACTAAATATGCAAGAATTGAAATTGGATACACCTTAACTCGTAATTACAAGTGATCATCTACAAAGATATCTTCACTATAGCAAACTAACATTGAATCCAAGTCAGTCTAGCCGACCTTTGATGTCAAGAAAAAAATGAATGCAACCAAATTTGACCAAGTAATTGATGAAGTCAACCAAGACCGCTAATGGAAAAAAATGCAAAGAAAGTCAAAGAAGCAACTAAGAATGTTAATGAAAAAGTAGGCCACAATCTAGACCATAATGGTCAATTGCAAAATCAGTATGTGAATTGAAAATGAAAGAACTAAATAACAGCTGCACTCAAAGTCAACCAACTATAGCAAATTTAAAATCACACACACATAATTATGGTTGGAAGTTGATCACTTCAACCAAACCCTCAATCCCAAAACTCAACTGTAATCTACAATAATAAAACATGCAAAATGTCAATAAAGAAAATAAATTATAAAGAATGTTGCAAACCTTGAGCAAGAGAATTGCCGGCAAACGCCAGTGACACTTAAAAACTTTGGCAAACTTACTGGCCTTCCCAATTCCACCTTAGTTTTGAATTTGAGTGAGCGGAGCGCAAGGATGCTCAACTCTTAATTAAATTGTTTGAATGCATTCTAAAGTTTCATACGGAACTTTAGTGTTGGATATATTGTAAGCAGTTAGTAGCTTTGAAATCAAAATTAACACTAGAAGAAAAATGTGTTTTGCACAACCGGCTACTATGCAATTAGTGTCCTATACAACTATCCTACGACTGTAAAACTTTTCTATTAACATCAATCTAAAGCAATTGTTTTATGTCATTGTTTTACTTCATTAATGCAATATTTTAGTCGCAAAGTAGTCAATCTATAGTTGCAAAAAACGACTAAGAAATAATTAGGAAAACATTGCAATTGTAAAATGACCATAGTTGTTTTTTAATTGCTTTCTAATCGTTTTTAAGTCACTTTCTAGTCATACTTTAGTTGTTTCTTAGTCGTTTCCTACAATACTAAAAAATTCAACTTTTTTGTTGATTTAGTTGCATAGATTTAATTCACTTTTTTGTTGATTTGAATAGAAATCTATAGAAAAGTGAACTAAAGGAATGCAACCAAATCAACAAAAAAATTGAATTTTTTAGTAGTGAAGTTAGTTGTTTTCTAATCGCTTTTAAATCATATGCTAATTATTTTTTAGTTGTTTTCTAATTGTTTCCTAATTGCTTTCAAAATTCATTCTCATTTGTCTTATATTAATTGTTCCATATCAATTGTAAAGAGTATCATTAGGTTGGATATATAAGACTTGTAAGTTGTTGTAGTTTTATGCAATGAATTTTGTCGATTTGATTTTAAGAATTTTATAATTTTTAAATTTTTATGATTTATAGATTTCTATAGAGTATAATTTCTACAATCTATAGAAATCAAAAAATATTTGAAATTCAAGAAATTTTAAAATCTATAAAATTGTAAGGCTTCCTAAACCAATAAATATACCAATATTTGAATTTTTGAAATCTAGGAAGAAGGTAGATTTGAAATTTAAAAATCTAAAAAAAATTAGATTTGAAATTCTAAAATCTAAAAAAAAGATAGTTGTGAAATTTTGCAATTTACAAATCATTGAGATTAATAATTTAAAATCTATAAATATACAAGTTTCAAACAAGTTGTAGATGGGTCATAAACAAGGTATGACTTTTGCAATTGGTATACCTTTTTCTTAGATTTTAGGGTGTCCACTATGACTAGATATCTTCAAATTATCACCAGTCACAAACTAGTCACAAATGTCCTATACAACTGAAAAACCAATTGCATAGTATAGTTGCAAAACCTTTCATTTTTTTTTAGTGCTAGTATGGCTTCAAATCATCAATGGGATGCATCAACAACAAAATAATCCACATACACATCATGAGCAATATAGAACAAAGGACACAATAGGTGGTCAAACCTATGCCCAATAAAGGATGCACCCTCCACAAACTCTTCACACAATGTGCCATCCTCCTCCTTTGTGTCTTCTGATTTATTAGTGATTCTAGAAGCTCATCCTCTAATGCCAAAATTCATCCTCTAATGTCCATGCACCACCAAAAGTGTATGTAGAGTAATCCTCATACCTTTTCAATAATCTTTTATGAAATCGTTTTTCTTCCTAAACTCTTCAAATTGGTTGTTGTTTGTCATTTGGCTCTAATTGGTTGTCATTTGGCTCTAATGTGCAATGAAACCATTCAACTCTTTTTGATCTCATTAAAAGAACACATCTATTATAGAGTCAAAGATGGCGAACTACTGCTTAGGACTTTGGGACGATTGTCTTTAGTTTCAAACCACAAGCAAATTCCTTTGTTATGCTCTAACAACCACTCCATGTCTATACACAAGTTTTATACTCCATCAAAGGCCATCAATCAAAATCCATGTAATACTTGAATTGTTGGGTTATAGAATGATCTTCTAAGAAATCCCTCCCTTTGCCCAAGTCCCCTTGCACAAATAGCTTATTATCAAGAACCTCAATGAAATGAAAAATTACAAGGTGGGTTTCACAATCTATGAAAGATTTCATGAACCTTAAAAGTGTCAAGTAGTTATTATGAGGTCACACAATTGAACGGTATCCATGTGAAGTTTCTTCATCCTATTACATCTTGCCTTCAATGCCTTCAACTATTTCTTGTAATTTGCAATGTCCTTTTCCAAATTCGAAACCTAAAGCTTATGCTTCTTGGCGATGTCCGCCAATTGCAACGCATGATGTTCACATTTCCTTGTATAGTGTACTTGGAGGGCGGGCGGCCAATTCAAATTCTAAGACTGAGAATCGAGTTTGATGATGAAATTCAAACACTTCTAAGGCTTTTTCTGTGGATACTAATGCACTTCTCAATTTCTCTGATTCAGTCTCATGACGTGCAACTAACATTTCTAGTTGCTTGATTCTTTCTCTCTGCAGCATGATTTCGATCTTTGTTTCTTGGATACTCGTTCCCATGCTACGAATGTAACCTAGCAACCCATTTTCACCCTCTGCTAGCAAATTCCAGTAGGTCTTTTGGATTAGGACACTTTTCTATTCATGGGTTGATAGGGTAGATTGAACCATCTAATCAAATATCTAAATTTGTATCTCTATTTTTTTTTTGCGGGGAACAAAGACTTTGACGTTTGCTCATGTAAGATTTTCCCTCCAACGATGCAAGAAGCGTATTTCCCCGGAATCGTGGTGCTCAGCTTATAGCCAGTCTGCGCCACATCTCTCACCGCCACCCTACGCCAACTCACGATCGACTCACAGGAACTAACAAATCTCAATTTCAATGAAACCAAGCGGGATGGAGAAAAACCACTCCACTTCTACCTCATTACAATTGTTGGATGGTGATAAGATTGCCACACTATTTGCCTCCATTAAGGATCTGCTATAAATTTTCAGAGGAACAAGTCTGTCGTCTGGAGCAACTTCCAACAGTGAGATGCCTCACTGGTTTTGGTGCCGTGAAAGTTGTCATCATACAAACAACACACGCAAAATATATCAACCACGTGTTGGGCTTGGAAGCTGCAAGTAATTCGATTGTACTCCAATTGGGGTGAAACACCTGCATAAGAGAGCTCATCCGTATGATGTGGGGATTTATTTTGACGCAAACAATAATGGAATTGTTCTTCTCAGTGACAGCTTCTTCTCCAAGGATGTGGCATCAAGAGAAGAAGATACAGTACATCACAAGGAGTGGTTATTCCTTTCAAGACTTCACAATGGTTGCATTATGTGGCATTACGATGTTTCATTGCACGGGTGGTCATTTGACTGACGGGTTGGTTTGTACTTCCGATGGAGGAGGAAAGTGAAACCAGGCTGACATTAGGGTGGAAGATTAAAAACGAAATTGATGCTTCCCGGATTTCAAACATCACTTTTGACAGTTTGTTACGATGAATTTGGTGTTTGAATGGACCGCAACTCCATCACTTGAATTCAAAAATGTACATGTATAAAGAGCGTCACGCATACAGGTTTCCGTCAAAGTTGTAGTTCTTTACTGCATAAACGACAGCGCCAAAGATCGACAATTATACCGTTTTGAGCAATCATCGATGCATCATCGGGCATTTCTGATCAACAAAGATAGCATAATTTTGTCTTCTCCAAACAAGTTGCTTGTAGATTTCTGCTGCACGTACAATCTATCGAATTCCAGGCGACACTTTCAAAACACAACTGATCTGGCAAAATGAATTGATAGTAGAAAGTAATAGTTGATATTATCAAAGGATACACAAGCTGTGACAGATTCTACATATAGTATGTTGTAATATGCAACAATAAGTGAATAATCTTCTCCACATGCATCATGTGTCATTCTGCTCTCCTAAACTAGAGGCTCTTATGACAACAGCAGAAACAGGAACCAAGAGAATGGCACCTTAATAATAGAAGAACTAGATAGATTTATCAACGTGGCACTCGTACAAAACCCTTTGGTCCTTCAACGTCTTCCGAGGCCACAAGAAATTTTCCTCCAGCTTGTCAGGGAGCAAGTAGCCCCGGTCTTTGTCAAGTCGGTCCAAACTATGAAGCTTCTGGATTTGAATTGATTTTAAATACGCTACACCCCTGAAGGAAGATATTTCATCAAGTTGGGCTCTGGGAAACTCATGAACACCCACCATGAAGTCTTCCTGGCATCACCGCAATCACAATTCCAAGCACATGCGTTGCATTACACCCCTCTCCATGAGCACATAAGCATCTGCAAAGATTTCAAGAGCCATGGAATTTCTACAAATATCTTATTCCCACAGCCATGGAATTTCAACAAAACCCTTATTTACCTCATTGCTTATTAAGAGATTGTCATTCAGTAAGCCAGGTTTTGTATTGTGAGGGCATTGTGTGATGGAGAGGGCCAACGAGGAGGGCGGAACCTGATGAGGAGGCTGTTTCCATCGAGCAATGCACAACGACAAGAAGCTTTGCCCGGTGTAACTCGCGTTAAGGGATGAAAAATGTGTAATGCCCGATTACGCCTTGATTACGGCTCTGAACCTGTCCTACAAATGAACGGGACATTTTCTTCATGGTTTACGGTACTACATTTCACTTTGAGCCATGCTTATGTGTTCATGGAACGAATGCAATTTGAAGGAACTTAAGTAGATCACTGATGTAAATGAAGGAATTGAATTGAGGGATGTGAAGAAACGTCTCATCCTGTAACCTGGGATTTCTACAATACTTAAGCTTGAGATCAATGTGTCTCACTTCTGTCTCTAAGGGCTGTTCAGTCTCCTTGACTTATCAGTTGAAATAACAAAACACAAATTAGTGTCATTTCGTTTCTGAACGGCAAGACGTATATCCCAATAAAAATCAAGTGACACACCTGTCCAGTAATACATGGAGGAATTGGAAGGAATGTAATTGAAGCAATTGGAAGGAATTGGATTACATCTCCAGGCACATATCAAGAGGTTGATTCACACCACTGGAATAATGAGAATGATCAAAACCTTGGCATTAAAATGGGAATGTGTATGACATGTGTTGCCTTGGCATTTAAGATCTGAAGTCAATAGTGAAATGCTCGTTTCATTCCCATGCAGGTTTGTGTGGGATCTGATAAGGCTATGGTATCCAGCTCAAACAGCCTTAGCAATTCAAAAGCAGGCGCTGCCTTCACTCTCAAGCTTGGCGCTGTCACAAAGCCTTTTTCTTCCTATGAAGGGGCATCTCACTCATCTCCTTGTCATGGTGACTTTGCTGTTGATTCTCAAACCTTTGCTAAGCTCAGCCAAGAGCCAAGAGGGTGTACACGAATAGTGCTTCTGTCTTTGGTACAAAATATTTGGCTGGTGTGTGAAAGATTGAAAATGGACACACGTCACAAAGCACAGTCGACTTCCCTCAGCGTGAATTGACACGACATTCTCACATTCTGTAGGGAGTACGAGGACGGAGTGCCTTGAAGCTCAAAGTTGGTGCTTGGTATGGATCAAGTGCATTTAGTCAAACATTATAATCATGTTGCTTTTGTAGGCCTGTCTTGCACTATCTGTATTTGGGTCTCATGAGTCACCCATGTGAAGATGGAATTGAATCATCATTGGATGACTGAGGTGATCTTCAAATCTCGTTACTTTGGCACAATTCTGGACAAGGAAAGATTGGATATTCATCTGCACAAAGTTTTGAAATCTAGATTTTTTGTTTCCAGCTGGTAGAGTAAACCGAACAACTGTATGCATCCAAAAACCAGACAATAGCCGGTGCCACTTATTGCACAGTAACCGCACTATTCAACTATCAATTCAATTGCACTGAAAACAAAATTTTGTATGGGAGGCAACCCATTCTTGATCAGCGACCAATTTTGGCACCGTAGGGTGGTGTAATTATGTGCATGAGGTGATGAACAATGATTAATTATGGCACAATTTTCAGCACAATTGTGCCGTATCATGATTGGCTACAAGACTCTCAATATTGCAACCAACCCTTAGTAAATTTTGCAACCAACTCTTGATCGAAAAATAGGAAGGTCTATATAACAAGTATGGATGGAACAAAATCTTCAACTAAAAAAATTCATAGTAATTTTGTTTTGAGAAATAAAAATCTGAAAAATTATAGAAACCTTATGAACTTTATTTCAACACATGGAAAAATCTCCCCACTGAAGAAACCTACCCTGCAAATATGTATATTAGTTTAAGTGGTAAAAAATGGGTTGTCTCCCTTATCACCGCCCAATGACCAATGACCACACATTGTATAGTGAAGGATTGCAAGGAATTTTTAACTAGATTCCAAGTGCATTGCCTTTAAATTGCAATTAAATTTGTAGGAAGAAATCTTTTTCCATTTTGTTTTTCAAAGGTGAATCCTAAAATGACATTTAATAATCACACCAAATTTCAAAATATGCAAGTCTCTACATTTGTATAGAGAAGAATTTGAATTTTATTTGTGCGGTGATTGGCAAGTTTACTTGAGCCTTGAAAAATGCCAAGATCACCGAATTCTACCAATTCAACAAAATTGAAGTTTGTGGCACCAAGAGGAGCATTACATAATAACTTAGTTGTATAGTTAGTTACCATTCTTAGGAGTTGGACAAAACAAAAAGGAAAAGAAACTTCTTGCAAGTACAAGTACATAATTTGAAGCCTAATTATATAAGTTACTAATTTTCAAAGTGGAAACTTGTTATTTTCAAAGATTGGAGTGAAGTAGGGTAGGCTTTTGTGATAATTCAATTTCTTGTAATCCGTTGAAGCAAATTGAACCCAAACCTTAACAAGCCAATGCATAGTTGAAGAATGGTAATATGTCTTGGTTAGGAAGTAGACTCTATAATAAGAATTGACATGCTCCTTCTCTTGAAGAATTTTGAAGTCCCCATCATATGACAACAAGGTAGCTATTACACACCATAGTTGGGTGGACTATAGTGATCAAAGCATCTCCACTAAGAGATTATAGAATCAACCCAATTTAATGTACTTGGCATGTTTCTATGAGTTTGATGGCACTACAAGAAAACAACGTCCAAATTGACAAAAAAATGTTTGAATTGACAAAAAATTGACTAAAAAAATATTTGAATTGACAAAAAAAAATGATAGCATTCCCTTGTAGTGTGGCCCTACTTCTTAATTGGGCCCACACCTACAATTGCACAATGATGAGTTTTGATGCAAGTTTACAATTTGAAGTATAACCTATAATAAAAACTGACATATTCCTTTCCTTAAAGAATTCTAAGGTCTCCATTATATGACAACAAGGTAGCTATTATACACCATAGTTGGATGGACTATAGTGATCAAAGCATCTCCATCAGGAGACTACAGAATTAGCCCAATCTAATGTACTTGGCATGTCATTATGAGTTTGATGGCCCTACTTCTTAATTGGGCCCTCACCAACAATTGCACAATGATGAGTTCCAATGCAAGCTTACAATTTGAAGTGGGGTGTCAAAATCTTGTTATGCTTGCATTGAAAATTTCTCAAGTCTCCAATTGGTGAGATAGAAGTATCCACTAAGGCACGGCAAACCTCTTGTCAGAACAATATTTTGCGTTTTAGTGAAAATGTTCTAAGCACTCCACCAATGCCCAAGTTTGAACTCATGACCAATTCACCAGTGTACTAAGGCCAATGCCACTTAACCAAGGCCACAAGTGACTATTGCATAATTGACAACTATTAAAACCAAGCACACTACAAGGATATGGTTAATTTCACTAAAATCAAATCTACAAAAATACCAATTTAATTCTAAAAAACAAGAATAGAAAATACCCAATCAACAACCTCAAAAGCCCACAAATTAGACACAAAATTATACCAATCATCGTAAGTATTTCCTCGTTATTGTTACATCATCAATCATGCTCCAAACTATTGTATAACCACCCACAGTCACTCAACTTATGCCCGTGGATCATCATACAATGTTTGTACTCCTCACATTCTCAAAGATGCCAAGAGCTTGAATAGCATTTCACACATTTTACTTGCTAACTTTGGATCCTGCACCCGCACACTCCAAAAACACCTGTCCGTTGTAGCTTATGTGTACGATCTCTCTTGGCACCCTAATGGGTTCATGAGCTAGCTTCCCTAGATAGACCCTTAAAGGACCAAGCTGGGTTACCGATTTTAGGCAATTCACTATGAATGGAATTTTAATTTTTTTTCTTTGAAATTTTCACGCATGTGGATTATTTTATTTTTCTTCAAGGCCCACAAAATTTCATAACTTTTTGACTACATTGTTAAAAAATTATTGTATGGTATGTAGTTTTTTCTTTTTTTTGAACCAACAATTCAGGAAAGTAAAAAAAAAAGGAAATAAAATATAAACAATTATTTGTTTTTTGTTTTTTTTATATTCATATGTATGCAAAAAGCTTTAAATAATTCCATTTTGCTTAATGAGATACAAGTTATAAGGAGTTTCAGTTTGTAGGCAATTATGGAATCTCTACTCTCTAAAATAAACTTTGAAGTCCATTATTTCACACAATTTTTGAAGCTTTTTGAAAAAATAAATCCTAGGATGTAGATTGTTTATTACAATATGACAACAATTAAGATTGGCATTTTTATAATTATGTAACTAATTTCTTAACAATTTAGTATTTTGAATCATTCTCTACTTCTTTTTACTTACTATTTTATTCCTATCATTCCTATGTGCAATACAGATAAATTAGTAGTTTAATCATGCATCAATATTTCTCTTCATAAAATTCATCTATCAATTTAAATCTTAAGGATTTTAAATCACAATTAGAACTTGCAGTTTTTTACATTGGAAAGTTTGATAAAAGTTTTGAATAGTGGCTTTGAGGTTGGCCATGGCCTTCAAGAGGGCGGAAACTCATCAATGATTGGTCATTTGAACAAGCTACATGATGCCCATTTAAGAAAATTTCTTGAAATCCAAATTTGATTAGCCCTCTTAGGACCTCAAATGTCTTTTAAGGATTAGACGCAAAAGTTGGGGTGAAATGTCCCCTTTGCTTGTTCTATCAAAGTCATTCCAAAAGTGCATGTAAAAAGAAAAAGTCTCCCTATTTTATACTTGAGTAATTTATTTTTATACCTCTCCTAACTAACATGGGAGCTTTTATTGCAAAATACGAATTCAAAATTTGCAAATTTTATCATATGTAGGAAATAAAAAAATTTCAGTATTTTCCTTCAAGGAAGAGCAAGGGGATCAGTTCCCCCTAGCCAATGCAAGAGCCATTAAAATAGAAGTACCTATTCTTGATAACTTAAGCATTTCAACTTGTACAATATAAAAATTCAATGAAAAATTGAGTTCAATGTGTGCAAACAAAGGTGAGGAAGAATGCAAAAAAATGATTCTTTTCCTTCCTACAAAAGAATATTTTTTCCAATACAAATGTGAATTTTTCTTTGGGACTAGTGTGCCTTGTATTGTTGCTACAGTCAAAACAAAAATAAAAGTAATTTTCTAATTTTTTAGTTCATAAAAACTTCAAAATTCAATAACTTTCACACCATATGTCCGAACACCACGAAACCAAGCCGGTGGCACCCCTCCTCGTTGAGGGCTTTCTGACAATACCAAGAACGCGACCGGGGGACACATGGTCTAGGAGATCTCAATGTGACAAACAAACAAAACAAATAGCCAAACTTAAGGTATAGATCTATTCAGGTCTCATAGACTTACTGGTATTGTAGTTAGCTTTGGCACTTTCCCCTAAGCAAGAAGGGAAGAGAGATGAGTGAACAAAAAGGTACAAATAGAGAATCTCTCTCAATGAATAGTGCATCCATTATTGTCTACAATAGGTCAACCTAAAAAGCCATGACAGGGGCTGTCCAAAATAGGTACTTCTACCTTACCGTAATCTTCACTCACTGTCACCAAGGAAGGACCTGCCTGCAACAAAAACTTTTCTGAAAGTGAGAGACAGAGAGCGATGCAAAGGAAAACTGACGAGGGTGAGTGCCAACTTCGCCTCGCAAATCTTTAAGTTGTATGAAACACTTGCATATGTCGTCACTTGGAAGATAAACCCGTCTAGGAAGAGTTCCTCTAAAGTTGCAGATAAGGGAGGGAGTTTTCACTAGCTTGAACTGAAAAAACAAGTCTTATATGGCAAGCTGAGGAAAAGGCCAAACCAATGTTCGGGGAGAATTGCCAGTTTAGTTCATCGCTAGCCACTGGAATTGGGGAAAAAAACGGCTGCAATTTGAAAACATCAAAAAAAATTGGTGAAGAAATCTATAAAATTTCTATTTGGAGTAAAGAATAGAAAAGAAATTGGACTCAGTACTTGAAAAAACATATCAATATTAATGGGAATTAATAAAGAGTAGTTGGTAAAACTCAAATAATATTAATACCACATGTTGGGCAAAACATCAGATGTTAAGTTTACAAGTGTGAATGTACCATCACTTGCCTTATCAACCGCTACAATGGAAGTGTTAAAGCATCGTCACTCATTCACAAGGAATAGTCCCAGCCCACTTAGTACAAAGCCCACATTCAGAAACATCCTCTACGATAGACCGGTCAACTTCCAAAATCAACTTGGCTCCACCCAAATAAGCATTCAATCCTCCATCACAACATGTCCACTCATCTCTTCTCTAAGCTTGGACTCTCCTTGTCCTTGTCTAACAATGTTTTTGTTTCCCTTTTTGAAAAGTTTGACAACTATAGTAGCTTCTACCAATGAGAATGCAACACTATTTGAGATATGGATAGAAAAGGTGGGGAACTATTTGTTATTGGAGTTGGGAAGGAGAGTTCAACCTGCCAAAAGCCATTTGGCAAAGCAATTCCTAATGAATGAGCGGCAATTCTCTTAAGTACTGATTTATGTAGTAACATGCCTATAATATGTCAACAATATTTTATACTATTACTAAGGGCGCAATATTAGTGCTACTAAAAGATGTCACAATTGGCACAACACAATAATATTACAACTTGCACTAATTTAAACCATAAATCATTCCCAAAGTATCTTTTCTAATGTAAAGAGGATTTACATGTCTAATCTTTGGATCTTGTAGTTGGCTAATATAAGAATGTATAGAAGAGCTTTGAAAACTTTAATAATAGCATTCAAAGGGAAAGAAACCCACTTTTTGTACATTGTTACAATAGATTATAAGACTTTGATTTTGCTTCTCCTAAAAATTTTGCACCAAAAGTTTTGATTGAATTTTTCTAATGCAAAATTGAGTTGAGAGTTTTGGGGTTTGTAAAGAAAAAATGATATATCTTCTTAAAAAAATTGTCAAGTAGAAACACTGATGTCTATACATCATCAATGTATTAGTATTCCATATGGAATATAGATAAAGCAATGGTTTAAAACTATGGGTTTTCTAAAATAATAAATCAATGGTTACAAATGTCCAATGGGGAGTTTGTCTTCCTATAAAAATCAACGGCTACAAATTTCCAATGGAGAAGTCCGTCTTCCTCTAAAAATCCACAACTCCAAATTTTTGATGACAGGGAGACAAGCACATGGTTGCTTGCAACTTTGGGATACATTGTTGGTGTATTTGAGTGGATAGTCACTCCATGTACCAAAGCCTCAATCAACAAACTTGGAGCCAAGTATTCTTGTCTAATTTCTTAATTCTATATTCCAAAATCTAGGGGTTCAAATACTAGTGTCAATTCAAGTTATCACCAAAAAATAAGGGATAATTAATACATGCATCAATAAACCCTATTTGCATTTGTACTCATATGTATGTCTATCTATATTTGTACAAATGTTAGTAACCCTACATATTCATATTCATACATCTCTCTATTTGTATCCACAATTGTACCAATAATTATAGGTAGACTTGCCTAAGTTGACCCCTCATTGTCATTTTATTTCTCTTCTAGCCAACCCTTAGCTTCTCAGCTATTTGTAGTTGGTGCTTTTCAAGGGATAAGGTGGATGCACTAGAATCACCCCTATATAAAACCACCACCATCACTATGTATGCATCTCCAAAATCAAGATGTACATATGTTGAAGAAACAATTTTAGATCATTTACCAAAAACAACTTTGATCCTTCATAACTTTTGCATACAATATCTAAATATCATATTAATTGGTACATTGGTTTGATGTGTTGGAATCTTCTTTCACCTATCAATAAGAAAATACAAAAATTTGACCCATTCAATAATACAAATCAGGCATAGTAGCAAAAAGTGGCGATTTGGAGGTAAGGTAGGAGGTTCTAAAATCGCAAGGCTATTAAGAATTGTCCCTATAAATAGCTATGAAATGGACAAGAAGGGTTCTTAAATTGACTACTATAGTCATTCGAATAAATTGAGGAAAAAAAGCATAATTATTAATGTAAGAGCAAATTATTGTTTTTGCTTTCCCCATTGTAAGTTGCAAGTGAATGGTTTATGGAAGACCTAGGGTCATAAATAGGGGCCTGCAACACAATTTGTTTGAAAATTCATAAGTAATTCAAAAATTCTTCAAAAAAATATGAAACCACTTGTGTTAAATTCCTCATCTATTTCTCTTTGTCTGAAAAATGAGTTAAAAATATTCCTATCGGAGGAAATACATAAAAAAAAGGCAGACCAACCCTCATATGAGTAGTTTCTGAGCCTCCTACCTTGTTCACCTCTGTCTCCAGTGATGATTATTCAATGCCTATGTGAAAAAGGCATAAGTACCCATGACTGAGTTTCTTCAATGAGAAGTTTGTTTGTTGAGTGTCTGTATATCCCAAATTTCTACACATTGGGCAGAGTATTTTCCAAGTACTTCAAAATGATGAATGGGTATGAAAAAACGACTTTTATGTTTTATTCTTCAAGTAGCACTTTATAATGATTTCCTCCAAATTGTCAATTCTGGAGAAGAGTCCAGACGTTCTGGGATTAATCAGAGTTAGCAAAATAATGGGATTCTCATTGCAGATGTTTGAAAATAGAAAGATTTATTTGTCTCCCCCGCCAGGCCGCCACTGGGCAACAGAATTTAGTAAAAAAAAAAATAGTATCCTACAAATTTTTGTCAGAACCATTGTTTGTTTGTTTTTTCAATCCTGACCACCAGGTACAGTACAGTACTGAAGCATACTTAAAAACATCTGAAAGCTTCCAGAGTTCAGTTAACTCTCTTTTTTTTCTGTTTTTTTTCCTGATGAGCTTACTTTCATAATCCATTTTCCATTTGTTACTAAACGTAGGTTAATAGGGTTGAACTGAGGGTTGAAATTGACTCCTTCCCACTGGGTGACTCAGTGAGTCCTTTGGCACCCGCCAGCTGTTTTTTTCTTTCTGTTCTTTTCTTTTCCCTTGGGCGATACAAAAGCTGTAATGTAAGGTAATGTATTCATGGCCAATGAGTGTGAGTGCCTCCAAATGGGGAAGGACCGTCAGGCTGGCCACAGTTCCCAGCTCCAGCTCTGCCTTGCATGGCCAACTGAGAACTGGACCCGCTGCCTTCCAGTTTGCCAGTTTGCATCCAAGATCATTTCCCAGGGATTCCATATCTGCGACCAGCCTGCATTATGTGGTTCATAATGGCCAAGCACGCTCCACACCCAGACAGACACCCAGATGCTGAGGAGGCTTGAGCAGACTGAGCAAAGCCAAGCTAAGCTTCAGTTCTACCCAGCCCATAATGAAGTTATCCCTCACCACCCTCCCTCGCTCGCTTGCTGAGTTTGGCAAGACAAGAGAATGAGGCCAATTACTTACACCTGGCCCCAAATAAAACTTACCCGGGGATTCTCCGGACAACACTCCAGAGGCCGCTAAGCCAAATAAGCTAATAAGGTAGGCTAATAAGTTAACAAGCTAAGCTGAGCTGAGCTGCGCTGCTGCACTTCCAGGGTTGGTTTGTGTCCCACCTTCGTTTGTTTATCCATTGGTAAGCAGCTTCAGGAGATGTCCTTGCCAACAAGGACAGACTGTAAGGAAAAAACTCAATTACTCCAAGTGCTTCACGGTGTGCCAAACTGTTGAATGGTTAGTACTAAGGTCGCTGACCCATCCCCAACCACTTAAGCCAATGAGGCATGTTTGGAGGGAAGGTTTTTTGAATGTGGAACTTTTCCCATGTGCTGAAATTTTTGACTCTGGAAGGGTTGCATATTTTTCCAAAAAATTTATTAAAAAAATATAATTATTATGAATTTTTTAGTGAAAGATTCTCTAGTGACTTGGAATGGTGACATATAGACCTTTCAATTTCTAACCATAGGTTGATTGCAAAATTGACCAAGGGTTGGTTGCAATATTGATAGCTTTCCAACTGATCGTAATGCACCACAACTGCTCCTTCAACTCCACCACAACTTCATGGAAAGAAAGCAGCCTACACATTGGAAATGGGGTGATGGTTGGAAATGGGTTGGCTACTATAACTAATCTTGCCAAGTCTTGCAACTTGACTTATAAGGTAGACAACCCTATTACCGCCCTGATTGGCAATCTAAATATCTTGGGGCCAACTCCAAGAGAGGCACATATTTTTCAAAGGTGTTTGCTTGTTTCAGAAATCAAACCCAAGTGGGATTGTAATTTTTCAATTCAGATTGTAGTTTTTGTGAGTTTTTGAAGCAGTCTAACCTAAAATTTCAAAATTGCCTATAGAGTGGAGTCATAAACACTCTATTAACAACCCACAATTTGCCTTTCCATGTGTTTATGAGCACTTAAAGTATTCACCAATAAAGCATTGACAAATTATTCCTTGTGACGTTAATGCATTGATTTTGTCATAAAAATAAATGGAGTTGGATGAGTTTGGTGGTAGAAATAAGCAAATGGTGCAAATGGGCTAAGTCTACATTAGTTCAAGTGCTTCACATCTTGGAAGAGTACCGAATCAACAATTGATCTTGCCATGTCCAAGAACTTAACTTAATCGCAACACTCATACAAATATTTGCTTGTCCCACCTTGAAGTAGGAATACTATAAACAATTCATGGACCTTAAATAGTTAGAATGTACATGCTCTTGTCATTTCAAGGCATTAATGTAGATCTACAATACATGTCTTATTTCTTGGAATCCCAAAACAAAGCACATACTTTCAAGCTACATGTATGCCTTGAAATGACGAGAGCATATACATTTTTAATGTTTAATTAAAGCCCATAAACCGTTCATGGTATTCCTACCTTAGTCCTCTTTTTTCATCGTCATCCAAAACATTCATCCAATATATGTCATGCATCACTTAGTTGCTTGTTCAAATTGCTAGTAGCATGTTTTTGTTTGTTTGTTTTTAATAGAAGGGGGCATGCCTAATGCTTAAAAGGAGAAAAATAGTGCCACAAACTAAAGGCCAAAGGCTAAACAACTAGGTGAAAAAAAAAATCACTATAAAAAAAAAAATCACTATAAAAAAAAACATGTGTATTATGTGACATTCACTACAAAAAAATGGGTGTCCACAATGATTGCAAAATGACTGCAAAATGACTTCTATAGTCATTTTGCAGTCATTTTGTAGTCATTGTGGACACCCATTTTTTTGTAGTGATTTTATTATTTTCACAAACAAATTTTAGGTGACATCAAATAAAGCAACTTGTATTTTTATGTCAATAGTAACATCCAATATAACATTTAGACATTACTATTGACATGAAAATACAAGTTGTTTTATGAGACATCACCTTAAAATTGTCTAACAAAAATTATAAAACGTTACGTAAAACATATGTTTTCGATAGTGAATCAAATGCTAATTAGGAATTTGAGGTTGAAGACCAACATCCCTATAAGGTGACCTCCTTCTCCAAAAAACAAGAATAAATGGTGAAATGCCAAGAACAAAGTTTTGAAGACTTAAAACACAAGACCCAAACAACATTATTAGAACCACCAAAAACCACCTCTAAATTACAAGAAAGTTCTACAATGGACTTTTCAATTTCCAAGTAACGACTTTGTCATGATGAAAGCCAAAAAATGGAGAGCACTCATTCATTGGCAAGCTCCCCGGCTCGAGCTTGGATGTGGCCGATGAAGAAAAAGTGGTTGATTGTGTACCCGGGGAAGGACAAAAAAAGTTTGGTCACAATACAAATGGCTCTCCAAACACTAGGAGAGCATTCCTACTATGCCAATTGACTTATCCTAGATCTTGTCACTATGTTGGTTTGTGCACCATTTCTTACATTTTTTTAATCAAGTGATATTTTATTGGCTCTTGATTTTGAAAAGTCATTAATGCATGAGGTTTTCTTGTTTTTGAGTGTTTGCTTCCTAGGAATGAATGGAGGATAGAAACAACTCAATAGCTACAGGGCTCAAGCTAATCCATTTTCCCTACCTTGTTTTGCAGAAACGGCTAGCAATACTCTAAGTTAGGTATTGTCACATGTAAATATGGTTAAACTATAGTAATTTTTATTGGATCTTATATGGAATCAAAAGGATTTAAGGTTTGGTCCTTAATGTCCTTAGCACAATTCAAAGTTAAAAGCATTTCCACCAATGCACAAGGAAATGGTGCCAATTTTCAATACTTGTTAAGTTC
Organism: Climacium dendroides; assembly: GCA_950106755.1. NCBI lineage: Eukaryota > Viridiplantae > Streptophyta > Bryopsida > Hypnales > Climaciaceae > Climacium > Climacium dendroides. The sequence continues at coordinate 25,194,764 of OX467092.1, forward strand.
AAAAGCATAGGAAGGGCTTGCTTGTGTATTGTAATAGGTTGACAAGCCTACATCCTTAATTAGGGAGTTGGAGTTCACAATTATCACATTCCTAAGTTGGTTGGGGAAGTGGGGCTTAATTCTCAACCTTGGGCCATCTCCCAACTTGAAATGAATGGCGAATGAATGCAAGGCCGGATTTCATGACTACTCCCCATCAAAAAATAAGACCAAACATTTTTTTTCGTCATTATTGTGCTAGAAGTCAAACGAGCAAGATACGGGAAGATGAAGTGTGGCAATGAAAATTCTTTATCACTTGTATTGAAAAACACTCCAAGTTACAACTAGTAGGTCAACTCCAAGCTTCCTAATGTGCCAAACCCTTTGCCGAGGTTTGGTCCTTCTATGCTTGTTTGGAGTAGGATCCTTTGTTGTTTAGCTGCTTAGAAATATAAAAATGGTCATTGAGGCTTGCCCTCTTGTTTTGAGTATTGTTTCCCCTTGCAATGAAATTTGTCCATGTGTTTGAAAACAACAAAAAACATAACAAAACAAAAACAAAAACAACAAAAAACAACTTTGCAAGGGAAATATGACATGCCCCGGTGGAGATGCTCTAAGTGTATGAGTGGCCAAGAAACTGAAGCACACAGCAGTGAGCCTGCCGTCCAGCACAAAGCTCGAGCAAGAGGCTCGTTCAGTTAACTTTAGTTGCCTTTGGTCACGGGGGCTCATGGCCATAATTTCCATGAAGAAGCTGTTAGAAATTAGTAGCTCATGATTTCGACTTTTAAATTAAATTATTATTATTTTTTCTTCCTGTCAGGTGGGGTGGTCATGCGGTCATGCCCAATGTTTCATTTATGAGCTGAGAACCAGTGTCTGAGGTGGAAATAATTATCAAGTGAAGTGAACCTCCAAATGTTGCTACTTCATTCGGCTGGGTCTTGATGGATGGAAGGGAGCTGGTCAGTCCGCTGCCCTGGAAGGGAATTTCGTGGAGACCGTCGGTCAATCCGCATTGAAGGGAAGCGTACCTGCTCTCGACCCTTGACTGACCGACTCCAAATCTACAACAATCCCGTGCAGGCAAAAATTCATCCAAAACTCCACACAAACAGAGCCCATAGTCAACCGCTCAAGCAATTCCACACGTGTTTTGGAGTAGTAAGGTAGTCGGTCCACGAACCGAGCATCTAAGGACTGAAACTGAATTTTGGGCAGGTGAAACTTCTCAAAATATTTTTGAGTAAATTTTCCTTGAAAGATGAGAGGAATTGGCATCGAACCCAAGTTGTTTCATATTTTTTGGATCATTTTTGAATTAGTTATGAATTTTCAAACAAGATGTGGTATAGGTCCCTATTTATGTCCCTAGGGCTTCCATGAACTATTCACGTGCAACTTGTGAAGATAAATGGGAAAGCAAAGAGTATGATTGGCTCTTGTCATTAACAATATTTTTTTTCTTTCCATTCATTCAAGGACTACAAAGGTCCATTTAAGAACCACTTCATATCCATTCACAACCACCTATATGGGTTGTTCTTAATGCCCGCTTGTATTTTGAGCCTCCTACCTTAGAAGGCAACATAAATTTTTTGCTCTTTAGAAAGATAGAAATGATGGATATTTTCAATTTTTTATGATTTTTTTTTAATTTCAAATTACTATGAATTTTAGAAGTCAAAAGTTGGCCTAAACCCATACCCAATTTATAGACTTTTCCAATTCCAATCATTCAAGAACTATATTCTTGCTGCCTACTTCCTACTCTCTTGCTCACTACGTCAAGACATATGTTAGTCCCACCCTAGAAAAGGAGAAAAATATCACATTCCAAGCTTTGGTTGGAAATTTGCTCCAACCTTAGTTGGAAATAGTTGCACTCTGTAGGTTGGCTATGGATCCTTGGTTGGGAATGTGTGGTGCTACCACAGTGGTCTCATCAAAAAGCCTCATTGCGGGAAATGGAAGGATAAAGTCAGAGTGTACATGAGGGAGTCCTAAGAAAAGGTGTTGGAACTACCAAATTGGGGTATTTCAACTAACAATAGAATTGGGGAAAGCTTGCTCAAATTAGTCACTTCAACTTCATTTAATTTGAGAGCCACGCCTCAGTTAACCCCTAAATGTCACAAGGGATGAAAAACATCCTCATAGCCTAAAAGTCAAATTCAAGGGGCTGTAATTTTTGCATCCAATGTCCAAATTCAATAAAAGCTTGTTGGAGAAGTGGCACATACTAATCTAGTTTGTGTGATAAAATTTTCAGATCAATACAAGATGTATAATAGTTTTGGGAGCCAATCAAAGTTCATAGGTTCAATTTGAGCTCACCAAATTGCATTTGATGGCTGCAACTTTGGGGGCTTGTATCTTTGTAATCTAATGTTTGTTTTCAATCAAATTTGTTGGATTTTGTTTCCACTGAAGTCTTATTATTGTGGTAAAGTTTTCATGTCAATCCGAGTTGTTTCGAATGATTGGAAGCAATTCAAAGTTCAAAATCTAGACATTGGTGGATTCCAGTGAACTTCGGCAGCCTATAACTTCTTTGTACAATGTCCAAATCCAACAATACTTATTGTTAAAGTTGTGCATATTAGTCTAGTTTGTGTGGTTAAAATTTTATAGCAATCCAAAAGGTTATGAGTGATTGAGAAGCATTTTAATACAAAGAGGTTCAATCATAGATGTGATTTTCTGTTACTTTTTTCATTGTATTATGACATTTCAAATCCATTTTGCGGACACAATGATTCATTTGAATGATATTTTTACACCAAAGTGTATATATTCTGGTTTTGAATCACTTTGTAGCTTAAAGTTTTTTCAATTGAGTAGGTTTAGAAATCGAATTTCACCTCAAAATGTGTTTTAAAGAAAATTTCAGCACCTTTTTCCAACACTAAAACATTATAATCTTCCAATCTATACGGTCAAATGACCCCAAATTTGTTCCACACCATTTACAACATGCACACTATAATATTGTACGGTTGAGATCTTCAAACATTACTCTAATTTTGACTTTTAAAACTTGCAAAGGTAGGCAATTTTTATGCCTGGTTGGACCTCCGGCAATGAGGGGTTAAGCTTACTTGGTGAAAAATGAAACACATACACAAGGGTAGTTTTCTCATGCCCCAAAGAAATGTACACAAGTGAAGGAAAATCATGAGCTTGACTACCAGTGCAGGTCTGTAAAGTACAGTATAGCCACCTGTTCAAAAAGTGTACAAACTACACTAATGATGATAAATAGTATTACCTACACTAATTTTTTTTAATAAGCCATAAGTTTTTACTCTTGATGAATATTTTTACCAACTACGGATGTAGAGTTTTCCCACTTAGAATGACACTAGGATTTATGATTTTCGTAAAAATATTTATGAAGAGTAAAAACTTATAGCATTTCTAAAACAATTAGTATGGGTAACACTATTTATCATCATTAGTGTAGTGTAGGTGTGGCTTTAGAAATGTGAAGCATCATGTAAGCTTACAATACATCTCAAGGGGTTATTACACTTGCAAGCCAAGCAACCAACCAACCTTGAGTTTAAGCGTGGGCTTCCTCCATCTTAGCCATTTACATGGATGCACAGTTGTGAATCACCTAAATCCTACGAGTGAAACGAGTAGGATTTAGGCTTGGAGTGGAAGTGTCGATAGGTGTGTAGCTTCAGTAATCAAGGCACAAAGCGTTGGTTAGGGTAAATATGAAGGGATAATTTTATTTCTAGCTAGGATTTTTGGATTTTATTAAAAAAAATTAGGTCCTTTCATCTCCACCATGGATCCATCTAGATGGCTAAGATGAAGGGAGCCCATGCTCAAACTTGAGGTTGGTTGAAGACGAGGCTTGCAAGTATGTTCTTTGAAATGCTTGGAGTCAATTTTGGGTACACTCCAAGCATTGGGCCAAGTTAGTTCCCATGATGATGCAGTGAAATGGTTTACTAAAATGGTTTGCATAGGAATTGAATGAAATCATTTTACATAACTCAAACTCAATTTAAGTCACCCTTTACATAAAATGGAGCAATAAATGGTATATGGAACTACATATGATATTTAGAATATGAATAACAAGCTAAAATATAATTGCACTTATAAAATTTGTGTCCATTTTGTGCACTATTTTTGCATTTATCATGGGTGAATGAAATGACCCAAGCTTTCAACTTAATAGTTGTAACCATCTACATCCTATTTAACCACTTTGTCGTTATTAGGTGCTTGAAATCAAACTAGCAATGTATTTATTTTGGAAATAGGTAGTTAAATATGAAGCTTAGATGTGGCTTGGATTTGTATGCTCAATATGTACTAATTAGAACTTGATTTGGATTAAGAGAGATCTTGAAATACATGAATGGTCACATCAATGTGCAATGTGTGCATACACTCATGTGAAAATTTAACAAATAGTGAGAAAAATTGACAAATAGTATAAAATATGTGGTCATAAGAATGGAATTAGTTCGAATTGAACTAGTGGGTATATAAAAGACAAAAAAAGTACATGATTGGATTTTGTTACAAAAGATGATTACAAAAGAAAGCCTCAACTTAGACTTCTATAATTGAAAATTTCTTTGTACAATGTGGTATTTCCTAGTCAAATAAATTTGCTTTCCCAAAAGTATGACTATGACAATATTACAATCTCTATGTAGCTATTTATTTTTCCAAATCCTAATCTTGCCCCTAAATCACTTGTAAGTAGATGTTCAAAAAAATAATTTTTGCAAAGTCTCACATGCTTTAAATGGTCATGAACCTTAAAATCCTTGCAAATGTTATAGGACAATGAAACATGCATATGATTTGTTGATTTTAAGTTGTCTATTGCAAACACTATTGAACTAGTATACAATCATTAATTTTCTTATCATCTATTACTCACTCAATCATAACACCTTTAATAATCTTGCTTTTGCAAGACACTATGATTTAAATTAAGATGCATCATTTGATGATTATATAATTTATCATAGATGCTTCTCTAAGAGATGTATGTTTCTACATGGTTATTTGATTGAAACATGTACAAAAAACAATTCTACATTACAAACAATCATCCAAAAATGCGGAATAAAAAAATTCATCTAACTTCAAACATTGTAATCTTTCAATTTGTGTGGTCAAAGCTTAAAAAAATAAATTCTGCAAAATTCCCTAAAAGTCTAGTACCAATTCATACAGTTGAATTAAAAAAAAACTTTTCTTTTCCATTTTTTACTTACTACTCTAAAAAGTCACAATTTTTCACCATTTCAATCCGCAATGTGCCTCAATCCTTTTCAGGTAAATTATAAATTGTACTATTGTATCTGCTCCAGCAGAATATAAGTTACAACAGATTAGTATTGAATGTAAGTTACTGGTCAAAGAGAGTGCAATTCAAGCTGTTAGGATAGTTTGCTCTCACAGCGACCATTCAAGAGCTAATTGCGTTTGGGGATAGCTAAACTCTTTAAACAAATTCAATAAAATTTTCACAGGAAGAAAAATGGAAGAAAAATGGAAGAAAAATGTCATCTCATCCAAGCCATTTCATATCTTTTGAACCTTTGTAAAATTAGTTATAAATTTTTGAAGTTGAAATGAAGTGGCCACTAAAAGCGATCACCTCCTAAAATGTACACTCTTGGTACATCGAAGAAAGCAAAATGTACCTCTTTGCCATGATTGCTTTTAGAACAATCCACCTTATCATGTAATCAGCTAACAAAATAGAGTGAAGTAAAAGCATCAGTTGTCAACCACACCCAGTGTCCAACCTGTAGGGTGCACAATTTTCAACTTGAGGCTGAAACTCAAGCTTTAAATGTTTTTTTTTTTGTCCTCTTCAAGGTTGGGACCAATATGCTTATAGCACATGTCTAACAGCAGTAAGTGAGAAAATTGGAAGTAGTAAACAAGAAATTAGTTCTTCAATGATCACAATTACTATACTCTAGACATAGACTATGGGTGGATAGTATTTTTGGCTCCCAAAATTTATTGTAATTTCAAGCTTTGGAATAAAATTCTGAAAAAATAAGAATCCCTATATTTCTTATCTTCCTACATGGGAAAAATTTCCACCACCTCATACTCCTCACCATCTGATCGAAATTTATTTCAGTGATCCACTACTGGTGCTTCTACCTTACTCGTATTTGCGAGCAAGATGATCCTCAATCATGCCACCTAGCATTTCAATTCAATCATGCCGGAGGTGTGTGTGTGTGTGACGGAATGTGAGTTCAGTAGTGTCCAAGTGTGAGTTGGAAAAAGAGGAACAATGCTTCCTTGCCAACTTAAGGTACTTGCAGGACTGCCATGAAATGGCTAAAACCCTGTCTGCAAATGATTAGAGGCTCCGCAATCTCTATGGGAGAAACTTGTACCTACTCCTGATGACTTGAGCACTTCAGCCCCTGCAACACGGGAAATGAGCTCATTGAGAAACGGAGCTCAATGAGTGCAAACATGAGGACGAGGAAGAATGCCAAAAAAAATGAAGAAAAAAGACTTCAAGAATGAATATTTTATTCAATATAAATGTGGATTTTTCATTCTAGTTTATAGACTCACCTATTGTAGTTAGCTGTGGCACTTTGCCCTATATAAGAAGAGAATAGAGATGAGTGGACGAGAAGATACAAACAAAGAATATTTCTCAGTGAATACTACATCCACCTATTGTTCACAATAAGTCGGGCATAAGAATCCATAACATGGGGTTGTTCAAAATAGGCACTTCTACCATACCTTACTTTTCTTCAAGCAATTATAGCATTTTTTAAAGCACCTACAATGCATACTTGGCAATGAAGCCCTATACTGACAAATGGCGGGCCATTCCTTGGGGCCCACACATTGCCATTTGTTTCTTTGGAGAAATTGATCCAATGCAAAGTTGGCAATCCAAATGTCAAGTGGATTTTTCCATATAATAAAAAGAAAGAAAGAAAAAGAATCTACATAAAAAAGACTTTTCATGGAAATAAGGGGAGGTGGAATTGATTAGTATATATATCAATGATTGAAATGCGTTAACAATAATGACTATTCCTACAACCGGCCAATTCACGGGCCCTTCACATTTGCAAATTAGCTTGTCTCTAGTGGATGCATACCAAGGTTGTGGAATTTCAAGCTGCAATAATGGTTAAATTAAAGCGCAATTTTAATTGGAAATAAGTCTACACTTGGCACAATGCTAATATTGTTTGTGTTGCAGGGAGCACTGAAAATGCTCTTACTTGTTCACAACCTAAATATTCTTTGTAGGTTTGTAAAAGAAATGTGGGCAATCCCATCTCTTTGTGTTGTTTTGATGCCATTGTTAAAACAGCTTCACTTGCTTTGTCTATACTTCTAGTATTGATCTTTTTCCTTTTTTTTGTAAAGCAAGGAATACCATTGCTATGCAGTGTGAACAAACTTTAATATATGAAATTTGATATAAATTAAACATATATTGCATCTCAAATTGATTGAATCAATATATACATAGAAAAAATATGGATTGTTTATTGTTTCATTCATCATCACCAATGGAAACATTGGGTGTTTACACCAAGGAAATGAACTAGGTGATGTGAAAGTAGAGGCTCAGTATAAGAAATAACATGCCTAGTTGTGAAAGTGGCAAGAGATGTCATTTCTTGTCATGAGCCTCTCCTTTCATAAAACTAGACATAATCACAATGTTGAATAGTTGGATCTTGGTTAGCCATACTCAAACAAATGTTTGAAAAGAGGGCATTCTAATGTTGAAGCACCTCTTCCATCTTGGAAAAGAGTATATTCTTGGATATCAAATGAGAGGTTTTCATCTATTCTAAAATGGATACAATTGAGGTTATTGTCCCACGAGAAGACTGCAGAAGACAAAATTGAACCACTAATGCAGGCTCTACGGAGTTTTTATTCATGCCAAAGTTGCCAATTCCATCCTACTTTGCAGTATTCTTTTTGACACTTGCTTCCACTTCAAAATGGAATCCTGTTTGCCAGAATTATTTATAATGCATTTCCCATTTCTTAGAATCCCTCTGCGCAACCCTTTAGAAAATCATCTTCCCTGTCACTAAAGAGGAAATCGCAATCACCCACGCCAAAGAACAGTGGAGCAGGCTCTGTTAACACTGAAGTTCAGTACAGGAAGTGCAGTAACTCTCAGAGACTGCGCTCCAGAGCCCGCTCACGCAGACTCCAGAAGCCAGAGCGGGCACAGTCCGTATTAAATTGAAGACTCTCGGAAGGGCGAGGCGAATTAATAAACTGCTCGCAAGGCCATGCCCATGGCACACATTTCCAGACCGAAATTGATGACACGGACCCAATAGTGTAACGGAACAATTAACAAACACGGTCCAGTAAAAAAAAGGGACCAATAAAAGGAGGTCCACACTCCCCCAAAATGGTTAAAAATCCAAACTGGGAAGCCTAAGTACCATCGATGGTAAACTGAAAGGGCTACATCAAGGTGTGTCCGCCTTTCTGACGGCGCTAGCTAGCTCTTACTGTCCTGGCCAGTCGTTTCCATCAGACTCTCCAATTGACGTTCCAATCTCCGTTTCTTCTCCAACACTCCAACGCCCACTTCCGAACGGTCTATTAATCTCGATGTGTCTAGATACTAATCTCATACTATCCATCAGCTGAGCTGGAAACGGCGACAAGAGCTCGAGCGTCGGTCGTGGTCGCTCTTCAATCAATTGGGAGCTGGAGAGGAGGTGTTGTTGATCGAAGTTTTGATTAGTGGAGTCCGAGAGTGGTAATTGTCCACTATTTGTTGGGAGTTCATTGAGTTGGGAATTTTGGCACTGGGGAGGTGTACGTCTTCAATGGAGTGAAGGCGGTACCGGTCGAGCATTGGTTCTTGTTTTTCTGCAGGTAGGAATTGGTTTGAGAAATTAAAGGCAGTCTAAGAAGCTGTTGCTCCTGTCTTTCTCCTCTAGGTTAGCTGTTGGATCATCTCAATTTAGGAAGGTTTTGTATTTGTAGCATTAGCACTTATCTTCAATTATGCATTTCATGACGACTTTGGATTGAAGGAGTTTGCAGATTAACTGTTATTGTTGGCCATTACTGTACTGTAGGATCAAGGTTTCGCAATTTCAGCTACTCCGAGACTCTTTGCAAGAAATCAGTATTCCTTAGGAAACTCAAATTACGGGGTTTTGGTGTGTCTGTGACGTACCATGTAGGCTAAGCATAGATGTTTTCTCACTTTCTGTGTCGAGGTGTGACCTGAGAATTGTACAGTACTTGTGATGGGATCCCTTCTGTAGTTGACGATACAGTCTCCTGAACTCGTTTTTACACTTGGAATTCCCACCAAGTCTTCCGCCGAAGTGATCATTTCGCCTCAACCTTCGAATTCCCACTTCAGTTCGGACAGTGTGATCACCATCCCGAGTGTTGTTAGTATGAATTGATTTGCGTGCATGCCCAGCTTCTACTTATGTTTTTGTTTGTTTTAACTCTTGATCCCTTCGCGTGCAGTTCTGGACCACCATTCCCAAGGAACCAAGCGTGCTGCTCCATCGACACATTGCTTGCTTGCATCAAAGCGGCCCTTTTTTTTCCCGTTTTGGCAAAGTTCTGTGCAGGTATGCCAAACTGAACTGTTGGTACGACCGTCGTAGTTTCCAGAAGAAGTCCTCCCCACTTGTGCATCATTTATTTCTTGAAAAATCGAACGCGTAATGGGCATGGACTGAAAATGTAGCTCCTGATAACCAATTGCACCTTCTACTCTTCAGGATGTCTCCCCCGAACTCTCCCCTCCCGGTGACTATTACCATACTGTTCTCGTTCTTCATCCTCCCTCTACAAGCCCAACTCCTGCACCCCGTTGACATGATCGCCCTCCGCTCCATCAAAGCCTCCATGTACGACTTACCCGGCGGCACCTTCTTCTCCACCTGGCAGTTCACCCTCAAAATCAACCCCTGCCAGAGCTTCACCGGGCTCCAATGCGTGAAAATCGGCAGCTTCAACCGAATTTCGTCTCTTTCCTTGGGCCCGCAATCAGCAAATAGCCCTGGTTTGGGCGGCACTCTCCCTGTTGCCCTTGGATCGCTTTCTCAGCTGCAAAGCCTCACGATTTCCTCTGGAACTCTGAGTGGCCCCATCCCTGACAGCATCGGCAGCTTACAGCTCCTGCAAACCTTCTCCTTGAGTCCCAATTACATATCTGGCCCCATCCCCTCCACATTCGCCAACTTACAGCAGCTGGAGACTCTTCAGATTCGGAAGAATGAACTGAAGGGTCTGATACCTGCTGGGATTGGGAGGTTGAGGAATTTGAGAGTGTTGATATTGGCTGAGAATCGGCTGTACGGGCCTGTTCCTAGTTTGAAGGAAACGAGCTTGACTCACTTCGACGTGCACGCGAATGAGCTTTCGGGAGGGTTGCCCGAGCTGCCCGATTCCGTGCAGTATCTGTCTGTGACGCAGAATATGTTGTCTGGTGAGGTGAAGGAGTTGGAAGGGATGAGGGGGTTGAGTTACTTGGATTTGAGCTTCAATGCGTTTTCGGGAGGGATCCCGAGTGCGTTGTTTGAGTTTCCGTTGTTGTTTCTGTTGTTGGATCACAACCAGTTTCATGGCGCGGTGAGTGTGCCTGGGTGGGTGACGATTCCGGTGGTGGATTTGAGTCACAATCAGTTGCAAGGGAGCATCTCGCCGTACTTGGCCGGCGCGCAGAACTTGTTTTTGAATCATAACTTGTTCGTCGGCACCGTGCCACAGGTACTTTCCTCGTTTCACAGAGCTTTTTTACATTACCTGAGTAACTACTGTATTGAACCCATGTCCAGAAAACACATGAAAAGCACGTAAAAAAAGTAACCTGCATTTGGATGTTGTTTCATGGTCTCGGCAGGTTGAAACAGCATCTCATTTTTGTTGTTCTTTTCACGTGGATGTTTTCGGCACGTACGGGATGGAAATCACATGCCAATGGTGTATTTTGCTTTAATTTTGGTTTTCCAATTACAAGCTCGCGTGGAAATCACGCATGTCACTTGCTAGGCTGTTAGTCCGTCGAACTTGGTTGGAATTGGTCGCTAAGAAGAGATTTGCAGGAGTGTTTGATGCTACGAAATGTTTTTTTCCCCTACTCGGGCCAGTTAGTGCTTTCCCAGTTCGATTATTGAAAGATGCAAATAATGCGGTCCTGGTGTGATTGGAATTGGTCACTAATGGTCCAATCCACTACTGCGGTGATGTTTCAATTTACAGGGGGATGGCACTGCACTGATTTGTTCTATTAGATACTAATTTACTGCAGTCGCTCTATTATAAATCAGGTCAGGTTGAAGCAACATGTTAAGTCTGTATTGAACTAATTTCGACAACAAATGAATGAAATACTTTTGTAGGCGGCAAATTTTGCACCCTTACTAATTTTGCACCAGGACCAACCAGTGCACTGATTGTTTTGATCCTTTTGGGGCTACTTTCCAAGCCCGTTTGGTGGTTGAAAGATGTAAATAGTTCTGATGTGTTTATGTGAATGTGTGTCGTGTGATTGGAATTGGCCTTCCATCGGCCATAACCTTGTGAACGATGTAGTTTCAGCAGTGGCCGGCGTTTGCACTGCAGTGGTGCTTCTTGCCATTCGGGCTCTCATTAATTGCTAGTACTTCGATCAAGCCATGTTCGAAAGATGTCCGAGAAATTGTGTGCTCCCGACCGTGCGTAAGAAAAGGTAGGTGTTGCTGAGGTTTAATTTTGTGGTGTGATTGCCATGCTGCAGGACTTCGCCAACAAGATGCAGGAGTCCACATTGCAATCTCTGTACCTGCAGCACAACTACCTGACCAACTCGGGAGCCCTTGGCCTTGCGTCTCTTCCACCGAGTGTGGCGGTGTGTTTGCAGTACAATTGCATGGTTCCTCCGTCGCAGTCCCTGTGCCCTCCCAATGTGGACATGCCGGCCATCAGGCCTGGAGACCAGTGCGTCAGAGCCAGCAATACAGGCTCCCCGGGCGACTAGAAAAGAAATCGATGCACTAAGCTACACAACTTTCCTTCCGCTCCTTCAGAACCTTCCTCCATTTTGTGTATAACTTCGATGGAATTGGCTCCACTTTCTTTTTGCAGCTCCCCCCGTTCTCGTTTTTCTTTTGGTGTACAGACGGAATATCCTATTTTGTGGCACCTGTAGGTTTGACAGAGGCAGAGACAATGGCCTGTGAGCTCTAGGAAAGCTTGCATTTGTGAATATAGAGGAAATTTTGTAGAAAAAATGGAATGAGTTTTACTTCTCAGGCGGTTGCTTGACTTGTGTCCAGATCGCGAGATTTCTTTTGTGGTATTTCGTTTTTTGGGAACCCACCCTCTGTTTGAGGAGGAATTGCTTAATTGGAATAAGTTAGTGGCTGGTCTTTGTGATGTGTGAGCGATCCCACAACAGGTTTAGGGTTTTGAGTTGTTCTGGCGAAGTTCAGTTCATTGGGCAGGAAATTGGCAACATCCACGGGCGATGGTAGAATTGGAATTATGATAGAACTCCTTTGTTTCTTTTGGAGTTTTTAGTGTTTTTTCTTGATGTATGGCTAATGTTTGCAACGCGTTTGGGGTTGTCGCAGTTATTGTAGATACTCATGGCTGAGTAACTTCACATTTTCTGGGATGGAAAGTACTGTCACTTCTGGTTTTCAATTCAAAGGAAATGAAAATCCAGTCCTTTTTACAGTCCTCTTTAATTATTCAAATCTAATGGACTTACAATCTTGCAAAAACTGCATAGCAGAAAACAAGAGGGTCTATCCATTAACCCTCAAACGCTGTGCGTGACAAGGAATCCTGCAACTATTCATCCTCGGAATTAGGGGTGGAAAGGGAAGATCTTCTACAATAGTTTGACTCCCAATGAATATTTTTGTTTTTTTTAAACTAAATGATGTCACATGGTTCCAAAAGGTTGATTTTCATGGTCACTAGCCCAACGTTTAAGGGTTAACCTTTTATGTATGATGAATTCATCCTTTTAGTATGTGTTTTTCAAATGTGTCATTGAAATAAAGGTAAACATTTGAAGGTTGCATTAAAGAAAGTCTAGGAATTCATTTTGTGGTAGTGTAGGGTACAAAAATGGGAACAAGGATGCTTTTTGATGTTTCTACCTTAACCCCTAAAGGACCAAACAATGTTTTTTGGCAACATAGTGATTTTGGGTAGCTCACTATAAATGGAATTTTTATTTTTTTTCATTGAAATTTTCACACAACATGTGCCCAAGGAGTAGCTTTAAGGTCCAACATTTTTCATAACTATTGACTACATGGTTTAAAAGTTATTGTATGATATGTCATTTTTAACATTCGGCGGGCAATTTGGGTTGCAAACAAAATTTCTTTAAAAATTTCTTTTAAAAAAAAATGAAAATTTAAAATTGGCTCTTTAGATTTATATATAGGTGGAGATCTTTGAATCATTCCATTTTGATAAATGAGATGAAAGTTATGAGGAGTTTTAGTTGTGGGTAGTTTGCGGGTAGTTATGAAATCATTAGGCATAGATGGTCTATTACAACATTACAACCATTGGGATTGGCATTTTTCAATTCCATAAATAAATTGATAACAATTTAGTATTTTGAATCATTTTCTACTTCTTTCTACTTTCTATTTTTTTCCTATATGTTGTACAAATCCAAATGATTTGAAATTTTTTCAAACATGTAGACAACTTGCCTTGAAGAATGAATTCAAAGAGTAACCACCATTTTGGACATTTTTTCATAATGATTTGACCTTGTGAAGTGCAGTTGCTTGATTTTTTGCAGGGACTAAAAAAGGATTTTTGTTTCTTCAAATGCTAATATCTTGCAATCTACATGGTAAAAATTTATGAAATTTTTTCCACATCTTCTCAAACCAAATCAATATAAGATCCTATGGTTAGATATGACCAAAAATGTATTTTTTTCAAAATTTTGATACTTGTACTAGAGATGGCAATTTTGGAACAATTTTGGTGAAAACATAGTCAAAATCCTTTAGGGGTTAATTCTTAAATATCCGAGTTATATTCTCAAAGACGAATGGAGGGCTTACAAACGTTGTTTAGATTAAAAACCAATTGCAATATGGGCTAACAATATGCAAAGTAGTACAATGTAAAGTAATGCAAAATGTTGGTCATAAATGGAAAAGATATGGTCACTGAATGCATTGGTAGAGTAGTAGTACTAGCACAACAACTGGCATAGAGTGTCTAACTTTGGTTGGGAACGTGAGATGTTTTTGTTGGGTGTTGTCTTGTCACCTACCAACTGCTAATCTAGCTTGGGAGGAGGGTTCCTAGGTTTGTTGGGCATGAAGGCAATGCTCTCTGAAGGAAGAAGGGCATCCAAGGTTGTTCGAGGGAGTGGCCATCATAATGATTGCAAGTACCGTAGTACAAGCTAGGATTGTGAAGCACTGATTAGGGATTCCGAAATTTGTTTGTGCACTTCCAAATGCTTTGAATTCTTTCACACTCGAGGAACTTGTGTTGGATTTGCAATTGAACCTTGTTCTGTAATGTGAAGGTGAAGTGGACACCAATTTAGTTCAAGTGGGGAAGCTTTTGCCAACAAAATTCTCATGTGGAACTTGCATACAAATGAGTTGGATGTTGGAAACTCCAACGTGACGTTCCATGCAATCTTTGAACAAGTTGCTTGTTAGTATGGCATTGAAGGATGAAGCACATGGTTTTGTAAGAACCAAAAAGAATTCCTCATAAAGAAAAATGCTTCCAAAACGTAGCTCATTTGTATGCATGCACATTTGAGCATATACGGGTAGAGAGGTTCATATAAAGTCTAGCATGAAAACCTTCAATTGCCACAAAATTTATTCCTCAAACATTCATGTCAATTCCATCAGTATGGTCAAATCTTTGGAATACATTATTCTTTTCATATTTTTTTTCATGTATCCCCTACAACCACAAAACATCTTGTCCGCCTTTAGAATCAACCTCAGTCCTTAATGAGTTAATGACAAATACTATTAAGACAAGTATTGATCAATAGGTAATGTCAACATTGCCAAATTCTTCGCTACCAATAAGTCTAATTTTGTGGGGATACAAAAGAGAAGTCACAAATGCTATACCAAAGGGTTGTTTCACACTATGACCAAAGGTTAAGAAGTTGTGGGGTTTCTCCAATCAAATTTCAAAAAAACAAAAGTTTAGCATCTTGACCCTTCACACTAAAAGGCACAACTCCAAAAGCCATAGTTTTCCAACTACATACATGGCAATAAATTGTCTACATGGCAACAGACTCTCAAAAGAAGTTTGGGTTGGCTAGAAATGGAGATCCAAACTATGGTTGAGAGATTGTTGACTTATAACAAGATCTCAATTCATTGCTAAGAGTTTGGACTTTGGGCTTGACCTTCAAAGGCTTCACACTATGGCCAACTAAAGGCTCCAATTCCTATCATTTATTGCCTATTAAAAAGACTGTTTCTTTGGATTCTCACGAAAGGTTTGGCCACTCACTCCCATGGCCTTTCTACTTGGATTGCCATAGTGTGAAGTGGCCCTCATTTCCCTCATTTGGATCTTAATCTGTCCATTCACCATGTAGAATTGGGCTCAAAAATCTCAAACTACTATGTGAAATCAATCCTTTTCACACACTTAAGCAATTTTATGATAGCAGTTTGAGATTTTTAGGATAAATTTAGTTTGGAGTTGAATTATTTTATAGATCATTGTATGTAATTGCATACTTGGATTTACTTTGTTTGATCGCAACCCTGTTGAATAAATAAGTTTTTTTATAAGCATTTTTTAATTTAATTGCCCAATTTTTGGTTGGATCTTGTTAGAAGTCAAAAGAGTAATGGGTATGATGAATTTTAAAATAAATAGTGAAATAATTCATTTCAAATGCAATAGATGCTCAAAATTTTTTAAAATTTATAATATTGAAAAGAGTCAGTGTCTCTAGATACTTCCAAATATGATTTTAGTGTGCAACAAGTAGTAATATGACAATTTTCTTGTTCAATATTCTAATTGTTCTTGATATCAATTTTGTGGAGTAAGAATTAGTTGCCATATGAGGGATATAATACTCATGAGATTAGGATTTCAAATTCAACCAACAACGAAATGTAATGAAATGTTTGCACCAACTAGGCAAAATTTTATCCTAGTTTAATACGGCACATGATATGACAAGGACAAATCTTCATACATAACATAGTAGGTGGGTTGTATTTTAAATTCTTGAGTTGAATGCATTTATGAAATTCTAATCTTCTTCATGCAATAAAAGACATAATGAAGGTTATAATTTGCATCCATGGAATTATTATATCATGATGTATTGACGGGAATAATGAGGGTATTTGAATTAAAGAAAGATCAAGTGGGATTTTTACATAGGGGTTTGAAGGAGAATGCATCTATAGAATTTTAATCTTCTTAATGCAATGAAACTCATAATAAAGGTTATAATTTACATTCAGCAGGTTCGAACATCATTGGGTTGGGAGCACGTGCCAATGTTGTCAAAGGGATTGTGGCCACAAACAACTATGGTGGATGGAGTTGGCACTAAGAGGGGCGCAAAATACAATTATAATGAGCCACAAAACATTGTGGACAAAAAGAAGAAGAAGTGTTGGGATGATGATTGTGACAATGATGAAACTCCATGGGTGAGGATTGGAATGTGGCTTAGAAACATGTAGAGAGTGAGATAGAAGACAATTCAATCCATTCAAGGTAACTCACAGGATGTATCAGACCTTGGCCTTTGTTGTAGTGACTAGCCTGCTGACTACCATCCATGCAACAATTGCATAGTTTCCTTTGTCGCATCTCTAACAACACTTTACAGCTCCTAATGGATTCACCATGCTTTTCTTTTGATGTCACTTAAATCACAACTCACTAACACTGCACATGCCAAAACATTCACAGTATTAGTTTCTATTTCCAACTCATTTTACCAAGTTCCAATCCTTGGGACTACTAACACACACTCTGCACATGCTACCAGCCATGTCACTTGGTGATATGGGGCGGAACTTCTATTGATGTTCAAGTACTCAATGGAGTCACTACTCTCCATCATTGATGCTAACTGCTCTTAAATGGTATTCCATTCCATCCTAAGTCCATTGTATATTCACTACTTTCACATCATGACTACCTAGGAACCATAATTCCGGACATATTGAAAATGAGTCAACAAATAGCAAGATTCCATCCATCCGTTGCCACGAGATACCCACAAAAGTGTCCCATGGTGCCTTGGGATCAGTGGCAAAATTGTATCACCAAACCTTGAGTCATCAAGATTCACTAAGGCTTTCAAAGAGAGTGAGGAGGAAGACTAACCCCTCCCATAGTATTTTTATGGTATTTGGCAAACCTCCTCTTGTGCATCAAAAGGACACCCAGAATTCACTTTGAAATTGGAAAACCACCCATTTTCAACCAAAATCACCAACTTATGACCCCATTTAGACTCCCAAACTTCCAAATGGTGTAACTTTGTGACTAGAGTTCCAAATCCCACATATATGTTCATTTTGGATATTCACACAATGAATAAATGCCGATGTATTACTTACTTGTCTCATTTGAACACATTCTCACAAAGTTATGACCCTCCAAAGATTTGAATTCATTAAGAGTGGCATCGTGCCTTCACCACAGTCCTTTTCTTGGCCATGACTTTGGGCTCCTAGCTTAGAACCTTGTAATGCTCATCATTATAGCTTCCTTATGTTCTTAGCATTGGAATCCTCACTTTTAGTCCTTAAATGTTCCAAACCACTAAGACACTGTCAACTTTAAACGGCTATAACTTTTGATCAACTAGTTTAAATTACATGTTCTTTAAACTGTTTGATGCATCTTCTCAAGATCTTTCCAAGTATGTATGATACTCTATCATTCTTTTGAAATATAGGGAGCTATTGTGCCTTATTTGCTCGGGAGTCATTCATTTTTTCCTTCTCAAATTTTTGCTAGGCTTAGGAAGTCACCCCCAAGGTCCCTTTTGCTCACCAAGGCACTTTGGGCACTCCAAAGAGATAGAGGTGTAACACCCTTATAGTACAACAAATGAGAGACAATGTTGTCTAGAAGACACTATAGCTAGTGAAGATGGTTATTCTTGAAATGCAAGTTGTTGGACAAGGGGAGCTAATGTGAAAGGGAACCCTATGGAGAAAAGATGAGACGAAGATCCATAGTGGATTGGAATAGAGCAAAGGCACAAACACAAACTCAAGGTCAATGGCAAAATGCATCCTAACAATGTCAATCCTATGAAACGTATAAAGAGAGGACAGGGACAACCAACAAAGACAAAAATTCAAAAAGGAAGATTGAGGCTAGTCAAATCGCTGGAAAGTGGAGACAAAAATCCAAGGGAGTATTTTTATGGAGAAGCTTTTCTTGCAATGTCAACTAGAAACCCCGCTACACTTATACGGGTAGTAGAAATACATAGCGAATACAACAATGACTTGGATAGAGAAATTCACAGGACCATTGATGTTGTATTTCAAATGGGGAAGAGTGATACCATGCGATGTATCTAGTCCACATAAGACAGTGTGCTCAACTTCAAGCTAGATCTAGAATTGAGAAATTTGATGATGCCTACACGGATGGTGGTGGGTCAAGATTGCTTAACTATTATTCTATAGATGGGGAAGTTTGAAGGACACATGGCATTGCATTGATATTGAATGACCAGATTGGGGTTTCTTAAGCCAATGATGTACCACTCAAAGTTGTCCATAGTCACAGCTAGATGAGTAGTGTGCTTGCGTTGAAACGAAGAGGAGGTGAAGATGGCTATGTGTGTTCGGGCTAATGTATTGGTACAAAATGCCCTAAACCCAAATCGCTAGTCCAAGGTTGACAAAAACGAACGTCTTGGGTAAAATTACGTCTAAAATTTAGATGTCCGTATGTAGACAATGCACATCAAGAGGGGGTATAAAATCATAGTCAAAAAATTTATCATGAGGTAAATCAATGGATGGAAAATGCATTGGCAGATGCATTGGCAAATGACAGACAACGAATGCATTGGTGGTTTTCAGATTGGTGCTAGTCTACCCGTTCATTTGTTTGTCTACTAGTTTATTCATTTGCCTCATGATATACTATCAAAAAGGTATTGATGAGAGTTTTTCAATAGTATATAATACATCTAGTTTGGACAAAAACTCTAGCGCCGAGATCCCTCTAAATATTGGTTGTTGTTCGCCATCCCCCATCCGCCCGTCCACTTACTTGTCATTCGTTCACCAACCGTTTGTTTGTTTGCCTTGTAGTATACTATTAGAAAGGTATCAACGAGAGCTTTCCAACAATGTACAATGCATCCAATTTGGACAATAATCTCAAGTGGTCAAATCCCTCTAAAGACTAGCCGTCATTTGCCTTTTGCCTATTTGCCTCATAATATATCATTGGAATGGTATCGACGAGAGCTTTCCAATGGTGTATAATGCATCCAATTTGAATAAAAACTCCAATGGCAAAACCCCTTCAAAAATCGGTTGCCATCCATTGTCTACCATCTATTGTCTATCCATTTGCCATTCATCCATTTGCCATCCCATTAATAGCTAAAACATTGGATTCTACAAAGCATAGATTCACTTTCCAAGACTACAATGTAGCATTAATGTGTGAAAGGATAATTCAAGTTATTTTTCTATACATTTGATCATGTATTTTGAATACTATATCCTAAACCCTAAAGTCTTGTTACATGTTGCACCTCTATTTGTTTAGGTTTGATAAAGGTAATAGCGTTTTTTACCCCCTTTAGAAATTATTTTATAAGTGGGCTAGCCCCTTATAAATACTTAAAGCACTTTGGTGACTATTTTTACACTTTTAAATTGCAAATGATTTTAAGATCTTTGGTAAGATTATATTTAAATCCTTACAATTTGATTTTTTACCTAGAAGTCCCTCCCACCCTCCTGTATGTCCTATTTCCTTGTAGTTTTTGCGAAAAAAATTAAAGCTATAATCTCTTCTTTCACACTAATCTTTTTTATTTTTTTTAATCTTCTTTTAACAGGGATTCTTCTAGCCATAGTAAATTAATTTTCTCTTGGCTTGGACTATACAAAAGTAAGTTTTTTCTTCTTTTAAATAAGGTGGTTTAATTTAATCTAACAAAGGGTGTGAAAATTAGAAGCTTCTATGTTGGATGGAGTAGGACACAAGGTGATTTGACTTGACCAATCTCCTTAGTTGTCACTAGAAGTGTGTCTAGCATTTCATAGATAGTACCATGCCTAGTCATTAATTGGTGGATACTAATTTTGTAGTCCTCAAATATCCATGGAATAATGTAGGTTTCTATTCTCCTAATTTGGATTCCTTTTAGAACAAATTTGCTGACTTGGTTAATTTTCCTCCATATAATCCAAATCCTAATTCTTTTTGAACCTCAAGTACAATTTTTTGTTGCCCAAAGCATGTCTCCTTGGGACCTAGCATTGGATGACCATACTAGGATATAAATTTAGGACCTAGACTATACTTAAGACTACACAATTTGGTTTTGTTGGCTTGCTCTCACAAAGTGGTAGTGAACAAGTGTTTGCTATAAGGAGTAGAGATGGCGTCTACCCATGTTGTTTATGATGCACCTTGTAGTAGACTATAATTTGTAAATTATGGCTATGGTTTTTGTGTGATGTATAGAGCTTTGCTAGGTTGATTTTTCTATTGTGACTATAATAACACATTGTTATGGGCTGAACACACCTTGTCTACAACTTACCAACATTCTTATGTTTGATTTGTTATGGGGACAAGTGAGGTCCATAGCCTCTTTGGGTAATTCATCATGGCAGCTTTCTCCAAGACCTTAACAATAGATTATATTATTTTGGAAATTTAAATCACTTGGATTACAGGATTTGGTTTACCACATGATTTAGAGACTAGATTATGCTTGATTGATATTTTTATTTACTAGTATGGTATCATTTAATGATGTTGATTTGATCTTTATTTGATATATGCTCGATTGACATTTTTATTTGCTAGTATGGTACCATTTAAAGATGATGATGTGGTCTTTGTTGGGTTATTTATACATACATACTTCTTTGAAAAAGTATATTAAAGAGGTGTTTTAATTGATGGGATGGATATGATGGTTTAATGACTGGATATAAGAAATCTCCATTTTGTCATATACTAGATCTAAGAATTGAATAGTTCTTTTTTAGAAATGGATTTGTATATTATTTACAGGAAAGTTCCTATTTAGGGATGGCCCTCCAACCCACTTGGGTTACTTAAACTTTGAACCTTACACCAATTACCCAAAACATTGGTGCGGTGTGTAGAATTTGTTTGACCTCCAATTCTCTTTAAATGTAATTATCAGTATGTACTACATATATAGACCTCATTGACTTATTCATTTATGTTTCCAATGTGTTTTGGATTTTCTTTGTCAATTATTATGTATCAATGTACAAATATGGAACATACAATTATAACCAAAAGTGTTTCTTTAAGTTTTGTTGTAAAATGTATTGATAGTTTGAAACACTAAGGTACACATAGTATAAGCAATTGTAATATTTTGTTATTCTATTAGAGGATGCTACTAAAAATGTTTTAAGCACTTAAATCAATTTAATGTAACTTAATGTGGTGGAATGTAGCTAAAGATTAAATATTGCATTTATACAACAAAAATATAATTGAAGTTATTTTCATACACTCTTATACCTATGTAATCATACTTTTCTTAAAACTTTAATAATTTGGATTTTGATGTGAATAGTTGTAGGGAAGTTGTCTCAATTTAGTTTTGATAGGACAATGAAACTTAATTTTTATTTTAAAGTAAAAGAGGACTAATAGTCAAATAAGAAAAGTGGATAAATGAATAATTGGACATGGGATCAAGAAAGACAACTTCATCAAGATTTTAAGAATCATCTTGAAAGTGGGGTATACATCAGGAAAATAAAAACAATTGAAATAGTATTGCTAAAGTGCCGTGGCAACTACTCTTGTTTGCAATTCCAGTTTCAAATGCACTGCGATACTGAAACATTATCCATTGTTGCAGTATTGCTTCTATGAAATTATTGCAAAAATATTGAAGTCCTATACAATGTAACAGTTTTGATTTGCAAACCTATTGCAATATTGAAAACATGAGTAAATTTTTCAATACTATTTTAGTGCTGATTGACTATTGTTTTGAATTTTGAATTGTAACTGAAACAATGTGAAAACATTATTGTTGCATTATTGCAACAATTTTACAATGATACAAACTTGTTGCAATATTGTTGCTAATTCTTTTATTGTTACACATTGTAATATTGTTGTTGAATTGTTTCATTACTAATAGTTTTATTTGAATCCAACTAGAAACAATATTCTTATAATTTACATTTTAAAGTTAGACGTGTATTGTTATGGAACTATTTCAATACTACAATTATATTGCTACAATGGTTAAAGTTTAAATACACTTAATTAATTCTCAATTTTCTAATTTTTTATTTATTTTTATTTTCATTCCTTGCTTGGACAAATGGAGAGCCATTTGATTAACTCCTTCAGTTCTTTGACTATGCTTTCTTCCAAAATTCTCCAAAATTGCCATTTCTTGGATAAGTATCAAATTTTTGGAAAAAACATTTTTGGACACATATAACTACAAGATTTTGTACTAAACTAGTTTGAGAAGATGTGGAAAACATTTTAGAATTTTCCACCATCTAATTCGCAAGATGTTAGTGTTTGAATTGATAAATGATGAATAGATTCATAGTTTTGTTTGTTTCTTTTTTCTATTTATGTGGAAGTCATCATTAGTTGTAGAGGTGCTTCATGAAGTTCTTGTCTTATTTGATGGTTGAATTTGGTATTATTAGAATACATATTTTTCTAAAATTACAAATGTGTTTAGTGTGTCAAGTGGTCAAATTGTATGAACTCTAGTTCAAAATTGGATTTGTAAAAATGAGTTCATAGATGTAAAGAGCACAAAAATTTCAAAAAATCTCCATATCTAGAGAACTTCACTTCAAGTCTATTCCAACAAATTTTATTCAAAAAGTGATAATTTTTTCCTTGTAATTGAATTTAAAAGCAATTTCAAAATTTTCCTTTCACAATTTATAGAAAATATTAGTGTTAGCATTTGTGAATCTAATCATACGGATTAAATCTACTACTCAAAATCTACAACTTTTTTTATATAACAGTTCCAAAATATTCTTCCAAATTGTACTTTTCAATATTTTTTTCAAAATGATCAATTATAAAGAATATTCTAAAGTCTAGGGGTTAAAGGCGGGGTTAAGTTAATCTCATGACACTTGTACTATGTTTAGTAGGGGACACATTAGTGGTACATGCATGTTCTTTAGATTTTATAGCTCTAAAATGGACAGTTGAGGGATTCTAAGCTGGCTCAACCAGTTTCTTCATTCCAATTCATTGACTTAGCGCTAGTAAGAGTAGCAAGCTCTAGAGAAATGGATAGTGAAGGAAGAGAAAGTTCGAGGCGTGCAGTGCATCAAGCACCGCGTCCACTTTTAAGTCAAGGGAGATCTCCATCGTAGGCATCACAAGTGCCGCAAGAGGCACAAAATGGTAAGTGGTGTTTTTTAATTTCATTAAATTACTTGAATTTCCAAAAAAAACTTTGTAGCATTTGGCTTTATGACATTGATTCTCAAAGAAGGCAACAAGATTTCTTTGAAATTGTATTGGACTATCCAAGACAACATGCAACAACGTGTACTTTCCAGAAACTTTTTGCACTAGCTAGGGTAAGTACCTCCAAATAAGGTTCTAACATGCTCATTTTGCAGTTTTGTTGTATTCGTTTTGTTGGAATCACCCATTGTTCGTGTAAACAATACAATTCTAAAAATCCTTCAATGAAAGTTATTTGACCTCTTTGTAATTCTATTTTTGTAACTTAGGAAGCAAGGGTGTCGGAGAAAATCCACACCATGTTCTGTGGTGTTCACGTAAGTGACCTTTAGCACATCACAAAGCTGATGAAAGACCCATTTGGAAACTATCTAATACAGAAGCTACTGGAGGTGTGCAACGAGTCCTAGCGGATGGGAATCTTTTGAGTTGTAACTATAGATGGGGAGCTGCTAAGATATCCTTGAATATGTACAGGTACGCCAATTAGAGTTTTAGTGCATCAAGTCAATTTTTAGCTAGGGTTTTAGGTCTACATTAGGGTTTGTATTTTTATCTGGACTATGCATGTCCTGGTGATGTCTAATGCTATTGGATGTTACGAAAAATGAGTTTCTTAGGTGACGTTGATTGATACTTTGGCCAAAGTCTTTAGTAGGCCTATTGAAGATTAAGCTATAGTTTGTGGTTGGGCCATACCACCTAGTAGGATCCAACTTGGATCAACCACTACAAGAGAAACGTGTCCTAAATGACAGAAATCAGCCCCTCCTAAATGACAAAAATTTGACAAGTTTCTGTCAATTAGGACAAAAAACTGTCCGAATTCACATAAAATTGTCCAAATTGACAAAAATCTGTCAATTTTCAGTCAATTAGGAGGGGCTGATTTCTGTCATTTAGGACTAGTTTTTGTCATTTCGGACATGTTTTCTTGTAGTGAACACGAGATTCTCTAGTGCTAATTTTTTTGATATAAGATTCTTCAATGATTTTGTCTTGAAGCTTGCGTAAAGCATATAATTTCTCTCATATTCTTTACAATTTAAACCTTTTCTCTAGTTCTGTTGTTCTATTGTTTCCTAGGACTCGGGCCGTGCAGAAGCTAATAGAGAATCTAAAGTCCCCTAAGCAAGTGAATATGGTAATTACAGTTTTGATGGAAGGTATTGTTGGGTTGATGAAAGATCTTAAGGGGAATCACATGGTGTAGTGATGCTTACAGAAGCTTAGTCATGAAGACAACCAAGTTTGTTCTGGTGTTATAAATATTTCGATCAACAACGCAATCTATACAAAATTTAGAATTTCTCTTTTGTTTTTTGGTACATACAAGGCTACATTGAAGTGAGGAGTTTCTAACATCTCTTATGCTTGCGTTTTTTACATCAATAGTTAGTCAATAATTATCTATCCATCTCCTTTGAACAATTCATCTTGGATGCGACTATTGCACATTGCATGGAGATAGCGACTAATTCTATATGTTTTTTTGTCTACATAGATCACTATGAAACAAGCTTGTGCAATGTTAGAATCTCAAGTAAATAGAAGACAACAATGCGCAAGAAATGCAAGTGCTTCGATAGTATTCTAAGTCACGAGTTTTATTCTTGTGGATTCATGTATCATTTTTATTTTGTTTAGGAGCTGCAGGCTTTGAAGTTCAGAGAATCTTCTGATGATACTACAAAATTATGGTTCCTAGGTAGTCATGATGTGAAAGTAGTGAATATACAATGGACTTAGGATGGAATGGAATACCATTTAAGAGCAGTTAGCATCAATGATGGAGAGTAGTGACTCCATTGAGTACTTGAACATCAATAGAAGTTCCGCCCCATATCACCAAGTGACATGGCTGGTAGCATGTGCAGAGTGTGTGTTAGTAGTCCCAAGGATTGGAACTTGGTAAAATGAGTTGGAAATAGAAACTAATACTGTGAATGTTTTGGCATGTGCAGTGTTAGTGAGTTGTGATTTAAGTGACATCAAAAGAAAAGCATGGTGAATCCATTAGGAGCTGTAAAGTGTTGTTAGAGATGCGACAAAGGAAACTATGCAATTGTTGCATGGATGGTAGTCAGCAGGCTAGTCACTACAACAAAGGCCAAGGTCTGATACATCCTGTGAGTTACCTTGAATGGATTGAATTGTCTTCTATCTCACTCTCTACATGTTTCTAAGCCACATTCCAATCCTCACCCATGGAGTTTCATCATTGTCACAATCATCATCCCAACACTTCTTCTTCTTTTTGTCCACAATGTTTTGTGGCTCATTATAATTGTATTTTGCGCCCCTCTTAGTGCCAACTCCATCCACCATAGTTGTTTGTGGCCACAATCCCTTTGACAACATTGGCACGTGCTCCCAACCCAATGATGTTCGAACCTGCTGAATGTAAATTATAACCTTTATTATGAGTTTCATTGCATTAAGAAGATTAAAATTCTATAGATGCATTCTCCTTCAAACCCCTATGTAAAAATCCCACTTGATCTTTCTTTAATTCAAATACCCTCATTATTCCCGTCAATACATCATGATATAATAATTCCATGGATGCAAATTATAACCTTCATTATGTCTTTTATTGCATGAAGAAGATTAGAATTTCATAAATGCATTCAACTCAAGAATTTAAAATACAACCCACCTACTATGTTATGTATGAAGATTTGTCCTTGTCATATCATGTGCCGTATTAAACTAGGATAAAATTTTGCCTAGTTGGTGCAAACATTTCATTACATTTCGTTGTTGGTTGAATTTGAAATCCTAATCTCATGAGTATTATATCCCTCATATGGCAACTAATTCTTACTCCACAAAATTGATATCAAGAACAATTAGAATATTGAACAAGAAAATTGTCATATTACTACTTGTTGCACACTAAAATCATATTTGGAAGTATCTAGAGACACTGACTCTTTTCAATATTATAAATTTTAAAAAATTTTGAGCATCTATTGCATTTGAAATGAATTATTTCACTATTTATTTTAAAATTCATCATACCCATTACTCTTTTGACTTCTAACAAGATCCAACCAAAAATTGGGCAATTAAATTAAAAAATGCTTATAAAAAAACTTATTTATTCAACAGGGTTGCGATCAAACAAAGTAAATCCAAGTATGCAATTACATACAATGATCTATAAAATAATTCAACTCCAAACTAAATTTATCCTAAAAATCTCAAACTGCTATCATAAAATTGCTTAAGTGTGTGAAAAGGATTGATTTCACATAGTAGTTTGAGATTTTTGAGCCCAATTCTACATGGTGAATGGACAGATTAAGATCCAAATGAGGGAAATGAGGGCCACTTCACACTATGGCAATCCAAGTAGAAAGGCCATGGGAGTGAGTGGCCAAACCTTTCGTGAGAATCCAAAGAAACAGTCTTTTTAATAGGCAATAAATGATAGGAATTGGAGCCTTTAGTTGGCCATAGTGTGAAGCCTTTGAAGGTCAAGCCCAAAGTCCAAACTCTTAGCAATGAATTGAGATCTTGTTATAAGTCAACAATCTCTCAACCATAGTTTGGATCTCCATTTCTAGCCAACCCAAACTTCTTTTGAGAGTCTGTTGCCATGTAGACAATTTATTGCCATGTATGTAGTTGGAAAACTATGGCTTTTGGAGTTGTGCCTTTTAGTGTGAAGGGTCAAGATGCTAAACTTTTGTTTTTTTGAAATTTGATTGGAGAAACCCCACAACTTCTTAACCTTTGGTCATAGTGTGAAACAACCCTTTGGTATAGCATTTGTGACTTCTCTTTTGTATCCCCACAAAATTAGACTTATTGGTAGCGAAGAATTTGGCAATGTTGACATTACCTATTGATCAATACTTGTCTTAATAGTATTTGTCATTAACTCATTAAGGACTGAGGTTGATTCTAAAGGCGGACAAGATGTTTTGTGGTTGTAGGGGATACATGAAAAAAAATATGAAAAGAATAATGTATTCCAAAGATTTGACCATACTGATGGAATTGACATGAATGTTTGAGGAATAAATTTTGTGGCAATTGAAGGTTTTCATGCTAGACTTTATATGAACCTCTCTACCCGTATATGCTCAAATGTGCATGCATACAAATGAGCTACGTTTTGGAAGCATTTTTCTTTATGAGGAATTCTTTTTGGTTCTTACAAAACCATGTGCTTCATCCTTCAATGCCATACTAACAAGCAACTTGTTCAAAGATTGCATGGAACGTCACGTTGGAGTTTCCAACATCCAACTCATTTGTATGCAAGTTCCACATGAGAATTTTGTTGGCAAAAGCTTCCCCACTTGAACTAAATTGGTGTCCACTTCACCTTCACATTACAGAACAAGGTTCAATTGCAAATCCAACACAAGTTCCTCGAGTGTGAAAGAATTCAAAGCATTTGGAAGTGCACAAACAAATTTCGGAATCCCTAATCAGTGCTTCACAATCCTAGCTTGTACTACGGTACTTGCAATCATTATGATGGCCACTCCCTCGAACAACCTTGGATGCCCTTCTTCCTTCAGAGAGCATTGCCTTCATGCCCAACAAACCTAGGAACCCTCCTCCCAAGCTAGATTAGCAGTTGGTAGGTGACAAGACAACACCCAACAAAAACATCTCACGTTCCCAACCAAAGTTAGACACTCTATGCCAGTTGTTGTGCTAGTACTACTACTCTACCAATGCATTCAGTGACCATATCTTTTCCATTTATGACCAACATTTTGCATTACTTTACATTGTACTACTTTGCATATTGTTAGCCCATATTGCAATTGGTTTTTAATCTAAACAACGTTTGTAAGCCCTCCATTCGTCTTTGAGAATATAACTCGGATATTTAAGAATTAACCCCTAAAGGATTTTGACTATGTTTTCACCAAAATTGTTCCAAAATTGCCATCTCTAGTACAAGTATCAAAATTTTGAAAAAAATACATTTTTGGTCATATCTAACCATAGGATCTTATATTGATTTGGTTTGAGAAGATGTGGAAAAAATTTCATAAATTTTTACCATGTAGATTGCAAGATATTAGCATTTGAAGAAACAAAAATCCTTTTTTAGTCCCTGCAAAAAATCAAGCAACTGCACTTCACAAGGTCAAATCATTATGAAAAAATGTCCAAAATGGTGGTTACTCTTTGAATTCATTCTTCAAGGCAAGTTGTCTACATGTTTGAAAAAATTTCAAATCATTTGGATTTGTACAACATATAGGAAAAAAATAGAAAGTAGAAAGAAGTAGAAAATGATTCAAAATACTAAATTGTTATCAATTTATTTATGGAATTGAAAAATGCCAATCCCAATGGTTGTAATGTTGTAATAGACCATCTATGCCTAATGATTTCATAACTACCCGCAAACTACCCACAACTAAAACTCCTCATAACTTTCATCTCATTTATCAAAATGGAATGATTCAAAGATCTCCACCTATATATAAATCTAAAGAGCCAATTTTAAATTTTCATTTTTTTTAAAAGAAATTTTTAAAGAAATTTTGTTTGCAACCCAAATTGCCCGCCGAATGTTAAAAGTGACATATCATACAATAACTTTTAAACCATGTAGTCAATAGTTATGAAAAATGTTGGACCTTAAAGCTACTCCTTGGGCACATGTTGTGTGAAAATTTCAATGAAAAAAAATAAAAATTCCATTTATAGTGAGCTACCCAAAATCACTATGTTGCCAAAAAACATTGTTTGGTCCTTTAGGGGTTAAGGTAGAAACATCAAAAAGCATCCTTGTTCCCATTTTTGTACCCTACACTACCACAAAATGAATTCCTAGACTTTCTTTAATGCAACCTTCAAATGTTTACCTTTATTTCAATGACACATTTGAAAAACACATACTAAAAGGATGAATTCATCATACATAAAAGGTTAACCCTTAAACGTTGGGCTAGTGACCATGAAAATCAACCCTTTTGGAACCATGTGACATCATTTAGTTTAAAAAAAACAAAAATATTCATTGGGAGTCAAACTATTGTAGAAGATCTTCCCTTTCCACCCCTAATTCTTCCCTTTCCACCCCTAATTCTGAGGATGAATAGTTGCAGGATTCCTTGTCACGCACAGCGTTTGAGGGTTAATGGATAGACCCTCTTGTTTTCTGCTATGCAGTTTTTGCAAGATTGTAAGTCCATTAGATTTGGATAATTAAAGAGGACTGTAAAAAGGACTGGATTTTCATTTCCTTTGAATTGAAAACCAGAAGTGACAGTACTTTCCACCCCAGAAAATGTGAAGTTACTCAGCCATGAGTATCTACAATAACTGCGACAACCCCAAACGTGTTGCAAACATTAGCCATACATCAAGAAAAAACACTAAAAACTCCAAAAGAAACAAAGGAGTTCTATCATAATTCCAATTCTACCATCGCCCGTGGATGTTGCCAATTTCCTGCCCAATGAACTGAACTTCGCCAGAACAACTCAAAACCCTAAACCTGTTGTGGGATCGCTCACACGTCACAAAGACCAGCCACTAACTTATTCCCACAATTAAGCAATTCCTCCTCAAACAGAGGGTGGGTTCCAAAAAACGAAATACCACAAAAGAAATCTCGTGGTCTGGACACAAGTCAAGCAACCGCCTGAGAAGTAAAACTCATTCCATTTTTTCTACAAAATTTCCTCTATATTCACAAATGCAAGCTTTCCTAGAGCTCACAGGCCATTGTCTCTGCCTCTGTCAAACCTACAGGTGCCACAAAATAGGATACTCCGTCTGTACACTGAAAAATAAACGAGAACGGGGGGAGCTGCAAAAAAAAAGTGGAGCCAATTCCATCGAAGTTATACACGAAATGGAGGAAGGTTCCGAAGGAGCGGAAGGAAAGTTGTGTAGCTTAGTGCATCGATTTCTTTTCTAGTCTCCCGGGGAGCCTGTATTGCTGGCTCTGACGCACTGGTCTCCAGGCCTGATGGCCGGCATGTCCACATTGGGAGGGCACAGGGACTGCGACGGAGGAACCATGCAATTGTACTGCAAACACACCGCCACACTCGGTGGAAGAGACGCAAGGCCAAGGGCTCCCGAGTCGGTCAGGTAGTTGTGCTGCAGGTACAGAGATTGCAATGTGGACTCCTGCATCTTGTTGGCGAAGTCCTGCAGCATGGCAATCACACCACAAAATTAAACCTCAGCAACACCTACCTTTTCTTACGCACGGTCGGGAGCACACAATTTCTCGGACATCTTTCGAACATGGCTTGATCGAAGTACTAGCAATTAATGAGAGCCCGAATGGCAAGAAGCACCGCTGCAGTGCAAACGCCGGCCACTGCTGAAACTACATCGTTCACAAGGTTATGGGCCGATGGAAGGCCAATTCCAATCACACGACACACATTCACATAAACACATCAGAACTATTTACATCTTTCAACCACCAAACGGGCTTGGAAAGTAGCCCCAAAAGGATCAAAACAATCAGTGCACTGGTTGGTCCTGGTGCAAAATTAGTAAGGGTGCAAAATTTGCCGCCTACAAAAGTATTTCATTCATTTGTTGTCGAAATTAGTTCAATACAGACTTAACATAATGCTTCAACCTGACCTGATTTATAATAGAGCGACTGCAGTAAATCAGTATCTAATAGAACAAATCAGTGCAGTGCCATCCCCCTGTAAATTGAAACATCACCGCAGTAGTGGATCGGACCATTAGTGACCAATTCCAATCACACCAGGACCGCATTATTTACATCTTTCAATAATCGAACTGGGAAAGCAATAACTGGGCCGAGTAGGGAAAAAAACATTTCTTAGCATCAAACACTCCTGCAAATCTCTTCTTAGCGACCAATTCCAACCAAGTTCGACGGACTACCAGCCTAGCAAGTGATATGCGTGATTTCCACGCGAGCTTGTAATTGGAAAACCAAAAAGCAAAATACACCATCGGCATGTGATTTCCATCCCGTACGTGCCGAAAACATCCACGTGAAAAGAACAACAAAAATGAGATGCTGTTTCAACCTGCCGAGACCATGAAACAACATCCAAATGCAGGTTACTTTCTTTACGTGCTTTTCATGTGTTTTCTGGACATGGGTTCAATACAGTAGTTACTCAGGTAATGCACAAAAAGCTCTGTGAAACGAGGAAAGTACCTGTGGCACGGTGCCGACGAACAAGTTATGATTCAAAAACAAGTTCTGCGCGCCGGCCAAGTACGGCGAGATGCTCCCTTGCAACTGATTGTGACTCAAATCCACCACCGGAATCGTCACCCACCCAGGCACACTCACCGCGCCATGAAACTGGTTGTGATCCAACAACAGAAACAACAACGGAAACTCAAACAACGCACTCGGGATCCCTCCCGAAAACGCATTGAAGCTCAAATCCAAGTAACTCAACCCCCTCATCCCTTCCAACTCCTTCACCTCACCAGACAACATATTCTGCGTCACAGACAGATACTGCACGGAATCGGGCAGCTCGGGCAATCCTCCCGAAAGCTCATTCGCGTGCACGTCGAAGTGAGTCAAGCTCGTTTCCTTCAAACTAGGAACAGGCCCGTACAGCCGATTCTCAGCCAATATCAACACTCTCAAATTCCTCAACCTCCCAATCCCAGCAGGTATCAGACCCTTCAGTTCATTCTTCCGAATCTGAAGAGTCTCCAGCTGCTGTAAGTTGGCGAATGTGGAGGGGATGGGGCCAGATATGTAATTGGGACTCAAGGAGAAGATTTGCAGGAGCTGTAAGCTGCCGATGCTGTCAGGGATGGGGCCACTCAGAGTTCCAGAGGAAATCGTGAGGCTTTGCAGCTGAGAAAGCGATCCAAGGGCAACAGGGAGAGTGCCGCCCAAACCAGGGCTATTTGCTGATTGCGGGCCCAAGGAAAGAGACGAAATTCGGTTGAAGCTGCCGATTTTCACGCATTGGAGCCCGGTGAAGCTCTGGCAGGGGTTGATTTTGAGGGTGAACTGCCAGGTGGAGAAGAACGTGCCGCCGGGTAAGTCGTACATGGAGGCTTTGATGGAGCGGAGGGCGATCATGTCAACGGGGTGCAGGAGTTGGGCTTGTAGAGGGAGGATGAAGAACGAGAACAGTATGGTAATAGTCACCGGGAGGGGAGAGTTCGGGGGAGACATCCTGAAGAGTAGAAGGTGCAATTGGTTATCAGGAGCTACATTTTCAGTCCATGCCCATTACGCGTTCGATTTTTCAAGAAATAAATGATGCACAAGTGGGGAGAACTTCTTCTGGAAACTACGACGGTCGTACCAACAGTTCAGTTTGGCATACCTGCACAGAACTTTGCCAAATCAACAAAAAAAGGGCCGCTTTGATGCAAGCAAGCAATGTGTCGATGGAGCAGCACGCTTGGTTCCTTGGGAATGGTGGTCCAGAACTGCACGCGAAGGGATCAAGTGTTAAAACAAACAAAAACATAAGTAGAAGCTGGGCATGCACGCAAATCAATTCATACTAACAACACTCGGGATGGTGATCACACTGTCCGAACTGAAGTGGGAATTCGAAGGTTGAGGCGAAATGATCACTTCGGCGGAAGACTTGGTGGGAATTCCAAGTGTAAAAACGAGTTCAGGAGACTGTATCGTCAACTACAGAAAGGATTCCATCACAAGTACGGTACAATTCTCAGGTCACACCTCGACACAGAAAGTGAGAAAACATGGTACGTCACAGACACACCAAAACCCCGCAATTTGAGTTTTCTAAGGAATACTGATTTCTTGCAAAGAGTCTCGGAGTAGCTGAAATTGCGAAACCTTGATCCTACAGTACAGTAATGGCCAACAATAACAGTTGTTCTGCAAACTCCTTCAATCCGAAGTCTTCATGAAATGCATAATTGAAGATAAGTGCTACTGCTACAAATACAAAATCTTACTAAACTGAGATGATCCAACAGCGAACCTAGAGGAGAAAGACGGGAGCAACAGCTTCTTAGACTGCTTTTAATTTCTCAAACCAATTCCTACCTGCAGAAAAACAAGAACCAATGCTCGACCGGTACCGCCTTCACTCCATTGAAGACGTACACCTACCCAGTGCCAAAATTCCCAACTCAATGAACTCCCAACAAATAGTGGACAATTACCACTCTCGGACTCCACTAATCAAAACTTCGATCAACAACACCTCCTCTCCAGCTCCCAATTGATTGAAGAGCGACCACGACCGACGCTCGAGCTCTTGTCGCCGTTTCCAGCTCAGCTGATGGATAGTATGAGATTAGTATCTAGACACATCCAGATTAATAGACCGTTCGGAAGTGGGCGTTGGAGTGTTGGAGAAGAAACGGAGATTGGAACGTCAATTGGAGAGTCTGATGGAAACGACTGGCCAGGACAGTAAGAGCTAGCTAGCGCCG
Organism: Climacium dendroides; assembly: GCA_950106755.1. NCBI lineage: Eukaryota > Viridiplantae > Streptophyta > Bryopsida > Hypnales > Climaciaceae > Climacium > Climacium dendroides. The sequence goes on from OX467092.1 coordinate 25,228,856, forward strand.
TCAGAAAGGCGGACACACCTTGATGTAGCTCTTTCAGTTTACCATCGATGGTACTTAAGCTTCCCAGTTTGGATTTTTAACCATTTTGGGGGAGTGTGGACCTCCTTTTATTGGTCCCTTTTTTTTACTGGACCGTGTTTGTTAATTGTTCCGTTACACTATTGGGTCCGTGTCATCAATTTCGGTCTGGAAATGTGTGCCATGGGCATGGCCTTGCGAGCAGTTTATTAATTCGCCTCGCCCTTCCGAGAGTCTTCAATTTAATACGGACTGTGCCCGCTCTGGCTTCTGGAGTCTGCGTGAGCGGGCTCTGGAGCGCAGTCTCTGAGAGTTACTGCACTTCCTGTACTGAACTTCAGTGTTACCAGAACCTGCTCCACTGTTCTTTGGCGTGGGTGATTGCGATTTCCTCTTTAGTGACAGGGAAGATGATTTTCTTAAGGGTTGGGCAGAGGGATTCTAAGAAATGGGAAATGCATTATAAATAATTCTGGCAAACAGGATTCCATTTTGAAGTGGAAGCAAGTGTCAAAAAGAATACTGCAAAGTAGGATGGAATTGGCAACTTTGGCATGAATAAAAACTCCGTAGAGCCTGCATTAGTGGTTCAATTTTGTCTTCTGCAGTCTTCTTGTGGGACAATAACCTCAATTTTATCCATTTCAGGATAGATGAAAACCTCTCATTTGATATCCAAGAATATGCTCTTTTCCAAGATAGAAGAGGTGCTTCAACATTAGAATGCCCTCTTTTCAAACATTTGTTTGAGTATGGCTAACCAAGATCCAACTATTCAACATTGTGATTATGTCTAGTTTTATGAAAGGAGAGGCTCATGAGGAAAAATGACATCTCTTGCCACTTTCACAACTAGGCATGTTATTTCTTATACTGAGCCTCTACTTTCACATCACCTAGTTCATTTCCTTGGTGCAAGCACCCAATGTTTCCATTTGTGATCATGAAACAATAAACAATCCATATTTTTTTTTCTATATATATATATATATTGATTCAATTAGTTTCAAATGCAATATATGTTTAATTTATATCAAATTTCATATATCAAAGTTTGTTCTCAAGGGCATAGCAATGGTATTACTTGCTTTGCAATAAAAAAAAAGCAAAAAGATCAATACTAGAAGTATAGACAAAGCTAGTGAAGTGGTTCAAACAATGGCATTAAAACAACACAAAGAGATAGGATTGCCCACATTTCTTATGCAAATCTACAAAGAATTTTTAGGTTTGTGAACAAGTACGAGCATTTGCAATGCTCCTTGCAGCACAAACAATATCAACACTATGCCACGTGCAAATTTATTTTTAATTAAAATTGTGCTTTAATGCAACCATTGTTGCAGCTTGAAATTCCACAACCTCAGCATGCAACCACCAAAGACCGACTAATTTGCAAATGTGAAGGGCCCATGAATTGGCCAGTTGTAGGAATAGTCATTATTGTCAACATTGTTTTGACACAAATGAAACAGAATTTCATTGCAATAAAAATGGGGTACAAAGCCACTAGCCACAAGCAGCCTAGTGAGAACGACAAGGATAAGGACCCAACAAGACGACAAATGAGGGACAAACAAGCAAGGTCAACAACCCAAAGACCTAGCATAGAGAAAGGCCGTCAAGCCTCTCACGGCTAGCCGTGAAGACAAAGATCTAACAATCTCGTCAAGGAAGACACTCAAGGAGGTTCAAAATGAAGCCTTTGAGAGGACTAGAGGCTCTTCATCTTGGTTGCTCTTCTTCCATGGTGACAAACATATCCTCTCCGCATCTGCAACTTTTGAATGCACTTACAAGCTTGAGCTGGGTAACTTGGGAGCGCCCTCTTGAGTTGCATACATTGATCCATTTGGCCCTCCATAGTCAACCATACCTCCCCAAATGTGTTGGATTAAACAGATAGCTGATCACATGTAGTTGTTGAAGATAGTGTCATTCCTTTGAATCCAAAGGGACTACATAACGATGATGTGCAATTCCAACCAAAAAAAGTTTTAATCAAGTTGTCAACACTTTTCAAGCATTGATATGTGAGCTAATTAATTCCACCTCCCTTTGTTTCCATGAAATGTCTTTTTTTGATGTAGATTCTTTCTTTCTTTTTATTAAATGGAAAAGTCTACTTGACATTTAGATTGCCAACTTTGCATTGGATCAATTTCTCCAAAGAAACAACCAGCAATGTGTGGGCCCCAAGGAATGGCCCGCCATTTGCCGTTACATGGCTTGTATGCTGAGTATGCATTGCAAATGCTTTTAAAAATGTTATAATTGCTTGAAGAAAAGTAAGGTATGGTAGAAGTACCTATTTCGAACAACCCCATGTCGTGGCTTCTAATGCTGACTTATTGTAGACAATAGGTGGATGTAGAATTCATTGAGAAAGATTTTTTGTTTGTATCTTCTTGTTCACTCATCTCTCTTCCCTCCTTGCATAGGGAGAAGTGCCACAACTAACCACAATAGGTGAATCTATAAAATCAGAATGAATAATCCACATTTGTATTGAATTAAAATATTCATTCTCGAAGATCTTTTAAAAAAAAATTGCATTCTTCTTCATCCTCATGTTTGCACTCATTGAGCTCTGTTTCTCAATGAGCTCAGTTTCTCAACAAGCTCATTTCCCATGTTGCAGGGGCTGAAATGCTCAAGTCATCAGGAGTAGGTACAAGTTTCTCCCATAGAGATTGTGGAGCCTCTAATCATTTGCAGACAGGGTTTTAGCCATTTCATGGCAGTCCTGCAGCACCATAAGTTGGCAAGGAAGCATTGTTCCTCTTTTTCCAACTCACACTTGGACACTACTGAACTCACATTCCGTCACACACACACACTCCTCCGGCATGATTGAATTGAAATGCAAGGTGGCATGATTGAGGATCATCTTGCTCGCAAATACGAGTAAGGTAGAAGCACCAGTAGTGGATTGCTGAAGCGAATTTTGACCAGATGGTGAGGAGTAAGAGGTGGTGGAAATTTTTCCCATGTAGGAAGATAGGAAATAGAGGTATTCTTATTTTTTGTAGAATTTTATTCCCAAGTTTGAAATTACAATAAGTTTTGGGAGCCAAAAAATACTATCCACCCATAGTCCATGTCTAGAATATTGTAATTCTAATCATTGAAGAACTAATTTTTTGTTCACTACTTCCTACTTTCTCACTTACTACTGTTAGACATGCGCCATAAGCATATTAGTCCCAACCTTGAAAAGGACAAAAAAAAACACATTTAAAGCTTGAGTTTCAACCTCAAGTTGAAAATAGTGCACCCTACAGGTTGGGCATTGGGTGTGGTTGACAATTGATGCTTCTACTTTACTCTATTTTGTTAGCTGATTACATGATAAGGTGGATTGTTCTAAAAGCATTCATGGCAAAGAGGTACATTTTGCTTTCTTCAATATACCAAGAGTGTACATTTTAGGAGGTGATCACTTTTAGTGGCCACTTCATTTCAACTTCAAAAATTCATAACTAATTTTACAAAGGTTCAAAAGATATGAAATGGCTTGGATGAGATGACATTTTTCTTCCATTTTTCTTCCAGTGAAAATTTTATTGAAATTGTTTAAAGAGTTTAGCTATCCCAAAACGCAATTAGCTCTTAAATGGTCGCTGTGAGAGCAAACTATCCTAACAGCTTGAATTGCACTCTCTTTGACCAGTAACTTACATTCAATACTAATCTGCTGTAACTTATATTCTGCTTGAGGAGATACAATAGTACAATTTATAATTTACCTGAAAAGGATTGAGGCACATTGCGGATTGAAATGGTGAAAAATTGTGACTTTTTAGAGTAGTAAGTAAAAAATGGAAAAGAATTTTTTTTTTTTAATTCAACTGTATGAATCGGTATTAGACTTCTATGGAATTTTGTAGAATTTATTTTTTTAAACTTTGACCACACAGATTGAAAGATTAAAATGTTTGAAGTTAGATGAATTTTTTTATACTACATTTTTGGATGACTGTTTGTAATGTAGAATTGTTTTTTGTACATGTTTCAATCAAATAACCATATAGAAACATACATCTCTTAGAGAAGCATCTATGATAAATTATATAATCATCAAATGATGCATCTTAATTTAAATCATAGTGACTTGCAAAAGCAAGATTATTAGAGGCATTATGATTGAGTGAGTAATAGATGTTAAGAAAATTAATGATTGTATACTAGTTCAATAGTGTTTGCAATAGACAACTCAAAATCAACAAATCATAAGCATTGTTTCATTGTCCTATAACATTTCAAAGGATTTTGAGGTTCATGACCATTTAGAGCATGCGAGGCTTTGCAAAAATTGTTTTTAGAACATATGCTTACAAGTGATTTAGGGACAAGATTAGGATTTTAAAAAATAAATAGCTACATAGAGATTGTAATATTGTCATGGTCATACTTTTTAGAAAGCAAATTTATTTGGCTAGGAAATACCACATTGTACAAAGAAACTTTCAATTATAGAAGTCTAAGTTGAAGCTTTCTTTTGTAATCATCTTTTGTAACAAAATCCAATCATGTACCCTTTTTGTCTTTCATATACCTACTAGTTCAATTCGAAGTAATTCCGTTTTGTGCACAAAATGGACACAAATTTTATAAGTACAATTATATTTTAGCATATTATTCATATTCCAAATGTCATATGTAGTTCCATATACCATTCATTGCTCCATATTATGTAAGGGGTGACTTAAATTGAGTTTGAGTTACGTAAAATTATTTCATTCAATTCCCATGCAAACCATTTTAGAAACCTTCATCTCCATCCAACCTCGAGTTGGAGCGTGGGCTCCTTCCATCTTAGCCATCCAGATGGATCCACAGTGGAGATGAAAAGACCTCAATTTTTTTTAATAAAATCCAAAAATCCTAGCTAGAAATAAAATTACCCCTTCATATTTATCCTAACCGATGCTTTGTGCCTTGATTACTGAAGCTACACACCTATCGACACTTCCACTCCAAGCCTAAATCCTACTGGTTTCACTCGTAGGGTTTAGGTGATTCACAACTGTGCATCCATATAAATGGCTGAGATGGAGGAAGCCCACACTCAAACTCAAGGTTGGTTGGTTTCTTGGCTTGCAAGTGTAATAACCCCTTGGGATGTATTGTAAGCTTACATGATGCTTCACATTTCTGAAGCCACACCTACACTAGTTTGTACACTTTTTCAACAGGTGGCTATACTGTACTTTACAGACCTACACTGGCAGTCAAGCTCATGATTTTCCTTCACTTGTGTACATTTCTTTGGGGCATGAAAAAACTATCCTTGTGTGTGTTTCATTTTTCACCAAGTAAGCTTGACTGAGGCGTGGCTCTCAAATTGAAGCGACTGCTTTGAGCAAGCTTTGCCCAATTCAGTTGTTAGTTGAAATAACCCAATTTGGTAGTTCCAACACCTTTTCTCAGGACTCCCTCCCATCCATACACTCTGGCTTCCAAATCTGGCTCCTTCCATTTCACACAATGAGGCTTTTGATGAGACCACTATGGTAGAAGCTCACATTCCCAACCAAGGATCCATATCCAAGCCATACATATCCAAGCTGTAGAGTGTACCTATTTTCAACCAAGGCTAGAACAGATTTCCAATGAAAGCTTGGAATGTGATTTTTTTCCTCCTTTTCTGGGGTGGGACTAACAAGGTCATGATATATGTCTTGACGTAGTGAGCAAGAGAGTAAGAAATAGGGAGCAAGAATATAGTTCTTGAATGATTGGAATTGGAAAAGTCTATACATTGGGTATGGGTTTAGGCCAACTTTTGACTTCTAAAATTCATAGTAATTTGAAATTAAGGAAAAAAATCATAAAAATTTGACAATACCCATCATTTCTATCTTTCTAAAGAGCAAAAAAGTTATGTTGTCTTCTAAGGTAGGAGGCTCAAAATACAAGCGGGCATTAAGAACAGCCCATATAGATGGTCGTGAATGGATATGAAGTGGTTCTTAAATGGACCTTTGTAGTCCTTGAATGAATGGAAAGAAAAAAAGTATTGTTAATGACAAGAGCCAATCATACTCTTTGCTTTCCCATTTATCATCAGAAGTTGCACGTGAATAGTTCATGGAAACCCTAGGGACATAAATAGGGACCTATACCACATCTCGTTTAAAAATTCATAACTAATTCAAAAATGATCCAAAAAATATGAAACAACTTGGGTTCGATGCCAATTCCTCTCATTTTTCAAGGAAAATTTACTGAAAAATATTTTGAGAAGTTTCACCTGCCCAAAATTCAGTTTCAGTCCTAAGATGCTCGGTTCATGAACCGACTACCTTACTACTCCAAAACACATGTGGAATTGCTTGAGCGGTTGACTATGGGCTCTGTTTGTGTGGAGTTTTGGATGAATTTTTGCCTGCAGTGGACTGTCTGCCACGTGGGGCAGGGGATTGTTGTAGATTTGGAGTCGGTCAGTCAAGGGTCGAGAGGAGGTACACTTCCCTTCAATGTGGATTGACCCACAGTCTCCATGAAATTCCCTTCCAGGGCAGCTGACGGACCAGCTCCCTTCCATCCATCAACTGAAGACCCAGCCGAATGAAGTACCAACATTTGGAGGTTCACTTCACTTGATAATTATTTCCACCTCAGCCACTGGTTCTCAGCTCATAAATGAAACATTGGGCATGACCCCATGACCAACCCACCTGACAGGAAGAAAAAAAACATTTAATTTAATTTAAAAGTCGAAGTCATGAGCTAATAATTTCTAACAGCTTCTTCATGGAAATTATGGCCATGAGCCCCCATGACCAAAGGCAACTAAAGTTAACCGAACAGCCTCTTGCTCGAGCTTTGTGCTGGACGGCAGGCTCACTGCTGTGTGCTTCAGTTTCTTGCCCACCCATACACTTAGAGCATCTCCACTGGGACATGCCATACTTCCCTAGCAAAGTTGTTGTTTTGTTTTGTTTTTGTTTTTGCTTTGTTATGTTTTTTGTTGTTTTCAAACACATGGACAGTTTTCATTGCAAGGGGAAACAATACTCAAAACAAGAGGGCAAGCCTCAATGACCATTTTTATATTTCTAAACAGCTAAACAACAAAGGATCCTACCCTAAACAAGCATAGAAGGGCCAAACCTCGACAAAGGGTTTGGCACATTAGGAAGCTTGGAGTTGACCTACTAGTTGTAACTTGGAGTGTTTTTCAATACAAGTGATAAAGAATTTTCATTGCCACTCTTCATCTTTCCGTATCTTGCTCGTTTGACTTCTAGCACAGTAATGACGAAAAAAAATATTTGGTCTTATTTTTTGATGGGGAGTAGTCATGAAATCCGGCCTTGCATTCATTCGCCATTCATTTCAAGTTGGGAGATGGCCCAAGGTTGAGAATTAAGCCCCACTTCCCCAACCAACTTAGAAATGTAATAATTGTGAACTCCAACTTCCTAATTAAGGATGTAGGCATGTCAACCTATTATAATTGCAACCTTAGAATTTGGATTTTCACTTTGCACAGTGAGGGTACAATACACAAGCAGGCCCTTCCTATGCTTTTGAACTTGACAAGTATTGAAAATTGGCACCATTTCCTTGTGCATTGGTGGAAATGCTTTTAACTTTGAATTGTGCTAAGGACAATAAGGACCAAACCTTAAATTCTTTTGATTCCATATAAGATCCAATAAAAATTACTATAGTTTAACCATATTTACATGTGACAATACCTAACTTAAAGTATCACTAGCCGTTTCTGCAAAACAAGGTGGGGAAAATGGATTAGCTTGAGCCCCGTAGCTATTGAGTTGTTTCTATCCCCCATTCATTCCTGGGAAGCAAACACTCCAAAACAAGAAAACCTCATGCATTAATGACTTTTCAAAATCAAGAGCCAATAAAATATCACTTGATTAAAAAAATGTAAGAAATGGCTCACAAACCAACATAATGACAAGATCTAGGATTAGTCAATTGGCATAGTAGGGATGGTCTCCTAGTATTTGGAGAGCCATTTGTATTGTCACCAAACTTTTTTTGTCCTTCCCTAGGTACGCAATCAACCACTTTTTCTTCATCGACCACATCCAAGCTCGAGCTGGGGAGCTTGCCAATGAATGAGTGCTCTCCATTTTTTGGCTTTCATCATGACAAAGTATTTTTATTTATAGTTTCTATGATCCAACATGGCAACAACTATTCTTTTTTTGCAGCATTGCTTCTATGATTTTAGGAGCATTGGCTGCAATGGCTCAAAACAAAGTCAAAAGACTACCTCAGACGTAGGTATAGGTATCTCAGGTAAAGACTCTATCTTAGGTGTAGATACAGATTCTTTCTCAGGAAATTGAAAAAGTCCATTGTAGAACTTTCTTGTAATTTAAAGGTGGATTTTGGTGGTTCTAATAATGTTGTTTGGGTCTTGTGTTTTAAGTCTCCAAAACTTTGTTCTTGGCATTTCACCATTTGTTCTTGGTTTTTTTTCTAAATAAATTTTGAATCTTCCCCCCCCCCCAAAAAAAAATTATTCCTATATTTATTTGAATGCTCATAGGTGATTGTAGTTGTTTTACACTTCCTATTTATACTTAGGTGACACTAGCATTCAAGTTGGTTAGGCAATCAAACAAGAAGCTTGTTTATTTTATGTTTATAAATTGAGGAGTTATTATACTCTTATAGCAACATTTGCTAGAATTTTGCACATCTTTAGTTCAATTCTTCAATATAAACAACTAAATCAAAGTGACATTTATAAGAACAAGGTGACTACAAATTCAAGAAATTCACTACCAATTTGTTGATGATCAAATAACTTAAAGTCCCAACTATTTTCAATACATCCATTTGTCTATTAAACTCAGTGTGCTAGTCCATTTTGAGCCTAATGTGGCCAAGTCTTCAAATGGAAACTTACCACAAGATAGAAAATTGATATCCTTGTCAAAAGTTAGTATAATTAAGAGCATTTAGTTAAAAGAGACCTTTAGATCTAATGGATGTAAGATGCATTTAAAAAAAATCCTATCAAGTATTTATATTATAATATATAAAATATTATGTATAACAAAGGAAATGTCTTTGATGAAAAATGGAATTGAAACAAGTATAACTTGCCAATACCTTTTTTATATTTATAGTTGGGAGTATATCAACAATAAAATATTGTACTCTTAGATATTTACTGTGAGGAAGCTTTTAAGTTGCTATATAATGCTATAATATTTGTGAGTTCTATCTATTAAGTTGGTTTTACATTGATTTTTAGTCCAATGTATGGTACTAGCATTGGATTTAGGGTTTAATGTAATTTAATTAGTGCTATTACAAAATTATTATTTGGAAAATTAATGAAATATTATACTTTTCACTAGTTTAAATTAGTATGGCATTGATAAATTAATGTCATCTATACTAATAAAATGAATCAAAGAAATGAAGATTCTCCACCTTGGGGGCTTCTCCAATGTTGCAACCAACATTTCCTTGGTTGGCTAAATAGTTTGTCAAATCTAACAAAAAAGAGCTTATATGTACTAACATCACTGCAAATTTACTTCAATGACATGTGGCCAATATTTGGATTATTGTTCTTAAAAACAAAAACTAATAGCAACTTCAATAGTTGTGGCTTCACATGGAAGGGATTGAGAGAGCTTGGACTATCATGACTAAGTATGGTAAAGCTACTTGAATGAAGGCTATCAAACAAGCTAAAAGAAAAATGGAAATTAATGCTTAGATTTTGATATAGTTTGACAAAACTTAGCTAGGCAAGAAAGTGGAAGGCAAAGCGTGCAAATTATTTGGAGAAGAAGGTCACCTTATAGGGATCTTATTCTTCAACCTCAAAGCCCTAATTAGCATTTGATTCACTATAGAAAACATATGTTTTATGTGACGTTTTATAATTTTTGTAGACAGTTTTAAGGTGATGTCAAATAAAACAACTTGTATTTTCATGTCAATAGTAATGTCTAAATGTTATATTGGGCGTTACTATTGATATAAAAACACAAGTTGTTTTATTTGATGTCACCTAAAATTTGTTTGTGAAAATTATAAAACGTCACATAATACACATGTTTCTTATAGTGATTTGTTCTTTTTTCACCCTAGTATTTAGCCTTTGGCCTTTGGGTTGTGGTACTATTCTTCTCCTTTTAAGTATTAGGCATGCCCCCCTTCTATTAAAAACAAACAAATAAAAACATGCTACTAGCAATTTGAATGTGATGCATGACATATATTGGATGAATGTTTTAGATGACGATGAAATAAAAGGACTAAGGTAGGAATACCATGAACGGTTTATGGAATTTAATTAAACATTAAAAATGTGTATGCTCTCGTCATTTTAAGGCATACATGTAGCTTGAAAGTATGTGCTTTGTTTTGGGATTCCAAGAAATAAGACATGTATTGTAGATCTACATTAATGCCTTGAAATGACAAGAGCATGTACATTCTAACTATTTAAGGTCCATGAATTGTTTATAGTATTCCTACTCGAAGGTGGGACATGCAAATATTTGTACGAGTGTTGCGATTAAGTTAAGTTCTTGGACATGGCAAGATCAGTTGTTGATTTGGCACCAACTACTCTTCCAAGATGTGAAGCACTTGAACTAATGTAGACTTAGCCCATTTCCGCCATTTGCTTATTTCTACCCCCCTAACTTTGGCCCCATTTCTACCACCAAACTCATCCAACTCCATTTATTTTTATGACAAAATCGATGCATTAACGCCACAAGGGATAATTTGTGAATGCTTTATTGGTGAATACTTTAAGCACTCATAAACACATGGAAAGGCAGTTGTGGGTTGTTAATAGGGTATTAATGACTCCACTCTATAGATAATTTTGAAATTTTAGGTTAGACTGCTTCAAAAACTCACAAAAACTACAATCTGAATTGAAAAATTGCAATCCTACTTGGGTTTGATTTGTGAAACAAGCAAACACCTTTGAAAAATATGTGCCCCTCTTGGAGTTGGCCCCAAGATATTTAGATTGCCAATTAGGGCGGTAAAAGGGTTGTCTATTTTATAAGTCAAGTTGCAAGACTTGGCAAGATTAGTTATAGTAGCCAACCCATTTCCAACCATCATCCCATTTCCAATGTGTAGGCTGCTTTCTTTCCATGAAGTTGTGGTGGAGTTAAAAGAGCAATTGTGGTGCATTACAATTGGTTGTAAGGCTATCAATAGTGCAGCTAGCCCTTGGTTGATTTTGCTATCAACCTATGGTCAGAAATTGAAAGGTCCATATCACCATTCTAGGTCACTAAAAAATATTTCACTAAAAAATTCATAATAATTATATTTTTTTAATAATTTTTTTGGAAAAATATGCAATCCTTCCAGAGTCCAGAATTTCAGCACATGGGAAAAGTTCCACATTCAAAAAACCTTCCCACCAAACATGCCTCATTGGCTCAAGTGGTTGGGGATGGGTCAGTGACCTTAGTACTAACCATTCAACAGTTTGGCACACCGCAAAGCACTTGGAGTAATTGAGTTTTTTCCTTACAGTCTGTCCTGTTTGGCAAGGACATCTCCTGAAGCTGCTTACCAATGGATAAACAAACGAAGGTGGGACACAAACCAACCCTGGAAGCGCAGCGACGCAGCTGAGCTTAGCTTGTTAACTTATTAGCCTAACTTATTAGCTTATTTAGCTTAGCGGCCTCTGGAGTGTTGTGGGTAAGTTTTATTTGGGGCCAGGTGTAAGTAATTGGCCTCATTCTCTTGTCTTGCCAAACTCCGCAAGCGAGCGAGGGAGTGGTGAGGAATAACTTACTTATGGGCTGGGTAGAACCGAAGCTTAGCTTGGCTCAGTCTGCTCAAGCCTCCTCAGCGTCTGGGTGTCTGTCTGGGTGTGGAGCGTGCTTGGACATTATGAACCACATAATGCAGGCTGGTCACAGATATGGAATCCCTGGGAAATGATCTTGGATGCAAACTGGCAAACTGGAAGGCAGCGGTCCAGCTCTCAGTTGGCCATGCAAGGCAGAGCTGGAGCTGGGAACTGTGGCCAGCCAGCCAGCGTCGAACTGACGGTCCTTCCCCATTTGGAGGCACTCACACTCATTGGCCATGAATACCTTACCTTACAGTACAGCTTTTTTATCGCCCAAGGGAACAGAAAAGAACAGAAGAAAAAACAGCTGGCGGGTGCCAAAGGACTCACTGAGTCACCGAGTGGGAAGGAGTCAATTTCAACCGTCAGTTCAACCCTATTAACCCCTAAATGCCGGACCTCTAACCACTGATTTCAAGCCTCCTTGCCACCACCCAGTTTGTTGCCATTGTAGGATTAGATATGTATGAAAATTTTTATATTTATTTTTCAAAGATGAAACTACATGTCTTCTTTACTTCACAAAAAAATTATATTTATTTTGAGGAAAATTGATTTTTTAAAGATTTTTTGAAGGAAAAGTAAAGAAAAATTATATCAAATACAAAATTATTTCAAAAAATCTGAAAATTTCACCATGTGTGTACATGACAATGACAAACATCATGGTGTATATTCAAGTCCCGTGACATTCTATAATTAGAATGTAGTAGACATTGAAAATACAACCAAATTGCAAATTGCAATGAAATATTCAATATTACGAATTTTCCAAAATTTCAATTGGAGTAGAAACTAGAGTAGAGGTACTTCATTTTGTTAGTTGGGTTCAAACTCAAAAAACATCATTTTCATGGAGAAATTTCAGATTTAGAGCAAGAAGTAACAACTTCCTAGAATACATTGAAAATAGCATATTTTGTGATCCGTTTTTTTTACTAACTTCTCATTCATGTGATGACAAACACTAGCAAAACTACAAAATCACTTAGGAACTCTTCATAATCCACCATAAAAGATCAAGAAGAAAAAAGTGAATGAAAAATTGTTTTCCATCTCCCTCCATATTGATGCTTAGTCATCCAAACGCCACAAAATGGCGCTGGCAGTGTTACTGGGTTAACCTATGTTTAGTAACAAATGGAAAATGGATTATGAAAGTAAGCTCATCAGAAACAAAAAAAAACAAAAAACAAATAGAGTTAACTGAACTCTGGAAGCTTTCAGATGTTCTTAAGTATGCTTCAGAACTGTACAGTACATACTGTACCTGGTGGTCAGGATTGAAAACAAAACAAAACAATGGTTCTGACAAAAATTTGTAGGATACTATTTTTTTTTTTTTTAAAATTCTGTTGCCCAGTGGCAAGGGGGAGACAAGTAAATCTTTCTATTTTCAAACATCTGTAATGAGAATCCCATTATTTTGCTAACTCTGATTAACTCATATGCAAAACCCTAACCACAGGGTACAATAACTCAGTGAACAGGTTGGAAGTTGGAACTGGTAAATTGCTCTCTACCATTGTTTGTAAAATGCGTTGGCATGGTCTCTCCCATCCATCTCTAAATGAATTTCAGTGGTCTTGTTCCTCTCCAGGCCACTTGTGGGTAGGGTTTGTTTGTTCCTTTTCTGGCAATGGAATTCCCTTCCATTTGTCCCCCAAAAAAGAATTTCAGTAGATGAAATTATTATTATTTCAAAATCAGAATCATTACAGTAGTCAAATTGTAGTGATAGGACATGTCCTTGCCTGGGGGTAAGTTAACTTAGTCCAAGTGAGGATCATGGAAAACTGAGGTCCAATTTATATGGGAGTTCCAGCAAGAAAACAAAAAAGTAATACCGTAGTTTCTCTTACTCATTCATCATTTTTTTTAGAAACAGATGAAACAGAGTTCCATTGCCAATAAAAGGAATAATGCAAGGCAGCCACAGGTGGCTTGGCAGTGAGGAAGACAGACAAAGGACCTCAGCTCAGTCATCATTTTGAAGTACTGGAAATCGTACTTCTTCACCAAATAAGTTTAACCCCTGAGCGCCCCAGCGCCCCAAATGTGGCCTCCTACTATAAGACATTTGACCATCATAATATCCTAGGCTGTATGGTGAAAACTTTCACAAATTTCTCCAAAGATGCCTTCCCTACCTCTCTTCCAATCTAAACGGTCATGTCTCTTGGATCTTATTTTTTAATTGGTGGGGTCTACTTGAATGGCAATTTGTAGCTTGTTTTTAGAATTTGCGCTGGGCGCTCAGGGGTTAATGTGTAGCAATTGGGGATGTACAGCCACTCAACAAACAAACTTCTCAGTTCCAAGTTTCATTGAACTTCATAAGTTAGTCATAGTCATACTGATGCCAATTCCTCATTAAAGTGACTTTCTCATGGGTATTTATTTATGCCTTTTCCACAAAGGCATGGAATAATCATCACATGAGAAAAAAGGATCAGTGGACAAGTTGGGTACAACAACAGAGCTGTTCATGCTAAGGATACCAATTAGGCACGGTAGCAAAACCCCACTTCCTGCTGCTATGCCTAATTAGTATTATGGCTAATTAGTATTATTAGACTGCTAAAATTTTGGTATATTCTTATTGGCAAGTGAAGGAAGTTCCAGCGCACCAAATCAACATACCAATTAACACGATATTTGGATACCACATGCAAAAGTTATGAAGGATAAAAATTTTTTTGGTAGATGTTTTAAAATTGTTTCTTCAACATAAGGTAGAACTACCCATTACCACCATTTACCCAATTCCACCATTTACCCAATTCCACCACTTACAGGTTCCTCCCATTTCTGTCACTGGCCCATCTTATTACCACAATCTTACTCATCCATGATCATGATGGCAATGCACTGGGGAGCAGACACATCAGCCCACGCTTCAACAATGGTCTGGTCATGCTTTACCAAGGGTCTACTCACAGTTTTACATTTCAGCTTTGAAAAATCACAAAAAATTCAATTCTTCTCAGAATGTCTTTATTTTTTTTGTGATTGGCTTCTCTCAAACAATTCAATCTCTAAAAAATATGAGAGCTCATAAATAGCTTCTCCAAAGTACCTGGATAGAAAATCTGTATGGTAATGGGTAGTTCTACCTTATGTATAAGGTAAACGAGCCCATTGCGGTCAGATGACACATTGTGGTCAACTAGGGAGTGCTTCTTTTTCATTATGTGAAATTTTGGCCTTAATGCACGTAAGAAATGACAGTTATGGATTGATTAGTGACCTCATTAGGAGACTTCAATTTTTCAAAAGAAATTCAATGTCAAAAATGACTTTTTAGTTTTCTTTCTGAGAAAATATTCGTAGCTGCTTTGGGTGAATGACATGAGCATAGTGGAGTCAGATTTTGTTGGTGATGGGATGATCTACAGACTCTTTTGGGCTGAACACTTCAAAAATTCATAACAAATTCATACTTTGTTGAAAAAGTACAATTTCAATTGTTCTCACTATTTCTCACACTTGCCTGTATGTGGGAAAAAAATCGAAAAATTTCAGCAACAACATGTGGTTGAACTCCTAATTCTAACCACAATAGGCTGGTTTACCTTATATTGATTTGGGAGATGTATACAGAGTAATGATGGTGGTTTTATAGAGGGGCAATTTTGGCCATGTATCCATTTTATCTCCTAAAAACTATTTCCCTGAAAAACACCAACCATGTGCAGCTAAGAAGCTAGGGGCAACTATGAGAGAAATAAAATGAAAATGAGGGGTCTATTTAGGCAAGTCTACCTATATTGGTACAAATGTGGATACAAGAATGAATACAAGGTTGTTGATGCATGTGCTAATTATTCTTTATTTTTTGTAATAACTTGAATTAATATTAATATTTGAAAACCTAGATTTTATAATATAAAATAAAAAAATTAGACAAGAATTTTCGGCTTCAAGTTTGTTGGTTGAGGTTTTGGTACATTGAATGACTATCCACTATCCATTCAAATACACCAAACTACATTATTTCATACAATATAACCCCCAAAATGCAAGCAACCTTATGCTTGTCCCCCTCATTAAAGATTTGTAGCCATCAATCTTCTAGGGGAAAATCTCCCCTCCCATTGGAAATCACTAGCTGTTGACTTAATTTTTTTGGAAAATCAATAGCTTTGAACCACCACCATCAATATGTTGTTGATTTTTTTATAAAATCTTTTAACTCCCTTATTATATTATTGATCTTCAAAAATAAATGCAATATGTATACTTATGATTACCTAATATGGAACATGGTGTATAGAATACATATGGATATTGCATATAGAATACAAAAAACAATATGATGAATAGACACATGTATTTCTTCTTGACCAATTTTTAAAGAATAAATATTAATTTTTTCTTTAGATCCCCCTCTTCTTGAAATCTATTTGAAAATTCTTTGCAACACTTCACCGTAAAATGTGCAACCATAAGGTAGTGATGAAATTTTTTTGTTCCCATTACAATTGAATTCATAGTTGAATTGTGCAATTAATGTTTGATAATTGTAACAGTTGTTGTCTACTTGTATGATTTGTGCACGTTTACTCTAGCTTGTTCAAATGATCAATTAATAATGAGCTTATGCCGTTGTTTTGAAGACCCACATGAAACCTCAAGGCCACTATTCAAAATTTTGATCAAACTTTCCAAAAACTTCGAGTTCAAATTGTAATTCAACCCCCATAAAACTTAGATTGACATATGCACTTTGTGAAGAGAAAGAGAATGATACCAAGGAAGTTCACATGTAGTTGAATACTGTGCAGTTTCCAACGGATTCTCTTTGTTAGTATTGTTGCGTAGAGGATTTTGGGGAATAATCAATCAGTTGACACTTCCAACCCTCACTTGAAGTTTCCTCTCCAAATGATTGTGTTTCAGATAACATGATGAAGCTGTTGCCTCAGACTAAGTTACTGTACCGGTTTAGAAAAGAGAGGTATCCCGCACATAAGCTACAATAACGGACAAGTGTTTTTGGAGTGTGCGGGTGCGGGATCTAAAACGCCCTTGCGGTCCCTCTATACGACCCATATTTAGCTTTATAACTCTTCAATTGTGGTTCACTATATGAATCGTGATACATTGTTATTTTCATACTACCATGATCATTAATTTATTTTGTACTAAACAATATTTGGTCAACATTTTTCTAGTCAAATATCACCATATTCATAATATACTATACATGCACAAAGGGCTTTCAAGCCCTTCTAGGGTTAACATGTAAAATATGTGAAATGATATTGAAATTCTTGGATGCTTTGAGAATGTGAAGAGTACAAACATTGCATGATCCACGCACATAACTTGATTGAATAACTAGAGAAGGCAGTTACTACCTCTTTTGAGCACATTGTGAGGAATTGTGGGGCTTTGTGAGAAAATCATACATGAAAAATTGACAAGGTACATGTGTCATTCAATCATTGGTAGTTAAACTTTTCCAAAAAATTTGAAAGGATTACACATGTCACTTTTGCGTTGGTTGAGAAAATGAGATGGATGCTTGTGACAATCCACCCCACCTCATATTTTTATTTCTTTGACATTTGTTTGCTTGCAAACAATATGGAATATTTGAAATGTATATTGTATGGCCATATATATATTTGTACAATTCGTATGCATATATATATATATCTTATATCTTTGTTTGTATTTCATACGTATTACAAATGCTATATGTATTTAGTATTCGATATTGTGTATGTATTCCATATTCTATATCCTAAAGCATCAATGGTCATAATATTTCTTTGATTGGTTGGATCGACAACCCTATAGTTAGGAGATACAAAGATTGGTATAATTTTGTGTTTCATTTGTGGGCTTTTGAGGTTGCTAATTGGGCATTTTCTTTTCATGGTTTGGAAGTTAATAATAAGTTTTTTTAGATTTGATTTTAGTGAAATTGACCATGTCCTTGTAGTGCAATTGGCTTCATTAGTCATCAATTAAGGTAGTCTACTGTAAAAGCGACCATATTTCCACTTTCAAGATCCCTAACTAATACAATTAAGCTTCAAATTATGTGCTTTTCTGTGCAGGGAGTTCCATTTTGCCTTGTCCCACTCCAAAGAATGGTAACTGACTATGCAACTAAGTTACTACCTAATGCTCATGCTCGAACTTCTTATTCACTGATGGGAATCCACGAACCACCAACTTCAGTTTCCTTGAATTGGTGGAATCCCATGTCCTAGGCATTTTTCAGGGTGAGTGTCTGGAAACAAAAAAATTCTAGTTTTCAAAACTTTGTGCTGATGAATATCCAATCTTTTCTTGTCCAGAATTGTGCCAAAGTAACGAGATTTGAAGATCACCTCAGTCATCCAATGATGATTCAATTCCATCTTCACATGGGTGATTGATAAGACCCAAATACAGGTAGCGCAAGGCAGGCCTACAAAAGCAACATGATTATAATGTTTGATTAAATACACTTGATCCATACCAAGCACCAACTTTGAGCTTCAAAGCTCTCCGTCCTCGTACTCCCTACAGAATGTGAGAACGTCATGTCAATTCACGCTGAGGGAAGTCGACTGTGCTTTGTGACGTGTGTCCATTTTCAATCTTTCACACACCAGCCAAATATTTTGTACGAAAGACAGAAGCACTATTCGTGTACACCCTCTTGGCTGAGCTTAGCAGAGGTTTGAGAATCAACGCAAAAGTCACCATGACAAGGAGATGAGTGAGATGCCCCTTCATAGGAAGAAAAAGGCTTTGTGACAGAGCCAAGCTTGAGAGTGAAGGCAGAGCCTGCTTTTGAATTGCTAAGGCTGTTTGAGCTGGATACCATAGCCTTATCAGATCCCACACAAACTGTCCACTTCAATGAAGGAATGCATCATGTTAATAGATTATTTTAATTTTATGTATGCACAGCAAACTGTAATTGTGCTACCTCACTTACAACAACACAGGCAAGAATTTGCATGGATGGACTTCCCAAGTTTGCAGACATACGGCATCTGGGCAGTAAGGACATTTGCATGCTTGACAGGAGAAGTTCTCTACCTTACCTTACTGCCGAAACTCCATGCCTGAGAATACAAAGTGGATATGAGTGACACCAAACAAATTTTTAAAAAAAAGGAAGAAGAAGGAAGTGGAAAAGCCAGGCTGCTTGTTTAGGTACCCAAACAGAACAGAAGCTTGAAGCAGACATCAGTCAGTTAGAGGGTGACTAGTCACTAACCTTACTGGAATTCATCTCTCGATTATTTGTTGCTGTGGATTTCGTTTGCCCCAATGTGGTTTTCAAGAGCAGAAAAGTAGGACTAACAAGTTCCAGGTTGTGAGTTCCAAGTAGCATTCACAGAACTGGCTAAAGTTCGCTACATTGCTACTTAAAATTTCCAGTAGCTAAAGGTATGTTCACACTTGGTATTAAAGAGTGTTGTTCCTGAGGGTCTTAAGAATGAATTCAAACCTAATTCTGGACTGGATTCACATTGCATACATCACCCTTGACTCCAAGTGCGAACATACCTTAAATGTACATGGCAGAAAATCCTTGAAAAAATTTGGATTTTAGCCAAGACTGCAACAAACAATAGAATTTGAGAGGCAATTTGCAGCTTCCTCCACATTGGAGTTAGCATCTGTTTAGTTAGTTTTGTATTACAGTACTCCCAATAATCCTTTACAACTTGCAAAATCTTTTTTATCCTATTTTTTTTACTACTAAGGCAAAACAACCCATTGTGGTTTTTTTTCGAGTATGTGAGATGTGGGCCACAATGCATGTCTTACATGACAGCAATGGAGTGAACACTGACATCATTAGGAACTTCTAATTTTTCAGTGTGAAGTTCATTGTCAAAAATGACTTTTTGGCATTCCATAATAGAATTTTTTTGGACTACATTAGGTAGTGAGATGAGCATTACAAATGCACATTTTGTTGGTTTTAAGGTAGTCTACAGACTCTTTTGGGCTGAACACTTCAGAAATTCCTTGCAAATTCATACTTTGTCAAAAAAATATAATTTCAATTGCACTTGCTGTTTCTCACACTTGTACTAATGTGAGAAAAAAGTTCAAAAATTTCAGCAACAAGATAATGTCAAACTCCTTATTCTGACCACAATGGGCTGTTTTACCTTACTCTCAAGGCAGCCAAAGTTGATGCATGTTTGTCTTGAAGGTAGCATTGATTGCACTAAATTCCATAAACTAGTTCTGGGATCACTGGTTCGAAGTGGGTGTGTAGTCACCCAGCTGAAACCTCAAAGCTACAAAATCTAGGCCTTGAATAGATTTGAGATTTTGGGGATGAGTATCTCTTGGCTCTCCATTTCCAGATGGTGTTTCAAGTCACTCCTGACCAGTTCCTAACAGAGAGCCCATTTTGCCGAATGAGCTCGTTTTGTGAGAGGACACCAATGCGACAAATATGTGACCATTCCTGAACTCTGGAGAATGACTTGTTGGTAAGGTAAAACTACCCATTACCACCATTTACCCAATTCCGCCACCTACAGGTTCCTCCCACTTCCGTCACTGGTCCATCTTATTACCACAATCTTACTAATCCATGATCATGATGGCAATGCATTGGGGAGCAAACGCATGAGCCCACGCTTCAACAATGGTCTGATCATGCTTCAACAAGGGTCTACTCATAGTTTTACATTTCAGCTTTGAAAAATCACAAAAAATTCAACTCTTGTTGGAACGTCTTCATTTTTTTTGCAATTGACTTCTCTCAAACAATTCAATCTCTGAAAAACATGAGAGCTCATAAATAACTTCTCCAAAGTACCTAGATAGCAAATTTGTATGGTAATGGGTAGTTCTACCTTAACAAAGATTTGTAGCTCCAGACCTGCACTTATGCAAGCCATAAGTCATGAAATTAATAATATGGGCAAGGATTCTATCTACTGTATTTAAATGAAATGTATAGTACAGAGTTAGGATTACACATCCATTTATGCACTAGATAGGACAATAAACAAAAGTGAACCAGACGAAAGAATGTACTCAATTTCGTTGTGTATTGCAATATTCACAATTAAAAAAAAAACTTGTTTGAGAAGGTTAAGTTTGCTTGTTAGAACAATCTCACCATTAGGATTATTGTGTTTCAATCCAAATGATCAGAGCTATTAACAATATAGTCTACGAAATATTTACCCTACACTCTTATATTGCTTGAGTGCAAGATCCTACAATTTGATGGGAAAAAAACATGAAAATTTTAAAAGTTTTGCACCTCACAATGGAAATGACAGTTTACAGTATTTTTTTGGATAGAAAAAAGTCGCAGACTTTAGGGGTCCAACAATCTAAATTTCAAGAAATTGGAAGTGTTCCTGATGCCACTACAATGTTCAAGTCTATTCCATTTCAAGATTTACGCTTTGGAATGTCACATTTTGGCAATCTGCAACACACCATTCTAACAAATAAATTCAGGTAAAGACAGATATTGCCAAGATTGGAGTGATAATTAAAATCTGTTCCTACCAATAGCAATTCTTGGCTTATAACTTCTGTGACCAATTTTATTCTGAAATCCACATCTTTATAAAATTTTAGTAAGTGTCAAGATATCACAATTTTGTTTCTCTATCATAGTTACTAATATCTTGAAAATTGACGGCAATTCAATAGGTTCATACTTCCTCTTCCTGTCATAGAAACGTCAATTTCATTAAAATATAAGCAATCCATTAACCCATAAAGTTTTAAGGCCTTTTTCCATCAAAAAGCCCTTGAAATTGCCATTTCTATTGCAAAGAGTAAATAAGTATAACAATTGTTTTTTTTGGGTGTTTTTTTTTGCATATCTAACCATAAGATCTTTGACTAAACTAGTGCTATAAGAATGTGTGGAAGAGATTTTAGAACTTTTGATCCCATAGATTGCAAGGCATTTGCAATTAAAGTGAAGAAAATATGTTTTTTGCACCTTGCGTGATTAGATTGTAAGACTTTTAATCTTCTTAACTTTGAATTTTTATATTACATTACACATTTAAAATTTCTAACTTTTTTATGTTGAAGAATTGAGTTGAAAGTTTGGAAAAAAAATCCACAAACAACACACTTAATTTTCATTCTTTAAAAAATTACTAAATAAAATAGACAAGAAAAAACACTAAATTTCTAATAGATATAAGATGGAATTGGATATCTCTAATTTCAGTAATGAGATTGTTCAAGCAAACAAAATAAACCATTGAAAACTTTTTTTTTTAAATCATGAAAATTGAGTTTGGAAATGAATCTTTCAAGTTAATTTTTTTGGAAGAAGATGCTTATATTTCTTGAAAAACAAGACTCCCCATAATTCTCTCATCTTTAGTTCAAATGGAATCAAATCAAATATTGCCATGTAGACAAAAAAAAATTCTATAAAAAAAAATAGAATTTCTTTTGACATTAAATGTTTTTTTTACAGCTCGCAAAATACCAGTTTGAAATTAGGGTGGCATAAATTTTGCTCTTACACATTGACTGATATTCATATATATATATATATATATATATATATATATATATATATATATATATATATATATGTGGCTCTATCTTCATAAAAACTTCTAAAAGACCACATCATAAATTGAAGTCGCACAATCCTATCCCAAAATCCATTTTGTCCCTCAGAGGGACTTCAGGACTTTAGAGGTTAAGATGACATTGTAAATCCTCAAGCAAGGTAGAAAATTAAATGTTCTAGGGAGCTAGAGAGGAACTTTAGCCTACCAATGCATATATTGTAGATGAAATACAATCCATACCTTAAATTTGTTTCTTTGTTTTGTTTGTTACATTGAGATCTCTTGGACATGCATACCCTGGTAGCGTGCTTGGTATTGTCAGAAGCCCTCATCGAGGAGGGGTGCACCAGCTTGGTTTCATGGCATTCCAACTCATAGTGAGAAAGTTACTGAATTTCAAAGTTTCTATGAATTAAAAAATTAGAAATTTAATACTTTTACTTTAATTTTGGTTGGGAATGCGAGCTTTTGCCATACAGCACTCAAGGACTCGTAAGCTTGTCGAAATCCATGGCAATGACATATTGCTCTGAATCAAGAATCACTTTAGGCAAGGTGCCTATGTACTTGGTCTTTCCAGTAGTAAGCCATGGTTGAAAACCAGTTCGGTCATACTTATCCTTCGGGACACAAGCACAAACCCTCAACTTCGTTAAACCCAATGCACTGGCCGCATCCTGTAAATCCTGGACTATATACCCGTGGGGGGAACGGGTACGACTGAAAAATTGCAACAACAAATCAGGATGAAGTACCCCATCAATACTTTTCAAATTTTCTTGTGTTGCCCGATAATATCCGTCCGACTTGAACTCAGGAAACTTTTCCCAAGAGTCGAAAAAAACAAGCTTCTTCCCGGACAGCTTCAGAGCCTCCACCTCAGTACCCTTCGCAGGTCCACCTGAAGCAATGAGTTCTTTTTATAAGCAAAATGACTATGCCCATTGACTTTAGATAGCTATTTTAATAGAATCTTCTACATCTTTTGATAAATTTTCTAGCAGATTACTATATTGGGTACATTTCTAGCTAGTTTTGACAAACTTGTTATCAATATTGAAGCAAATTGGCTATAATTACCTCCTGCAGCTCCTTTGATCAAATTAGCCAATAATATTCTCCTCTAGCCATTTCCCTAAAATTCATGCCAGAAAATTTCACTCACCTTGAGTAACCTTCTTCATCTGAAACAGTCCGCCTTGCTCGACGAGAAGATGTCCCACAAGCTCAAACATATACCCATAAAGGTTGCCAATACTGGTGACATTTGCATATGACCTCATAAATTTCACCAAATCCCCCTTACTTAGATCTTTAAAATGCTGGCCGAACGAATTTCGTACAGAAATGGACGCAAAGTCGAAAACCTTGCGGCTGTACTTATCGTTCTCACTGTCCTCACCTTCTCCACATTTAATGTGGACAAGAGCATTCCCCTTTGCAGGCCCTTCAAAATTCCCAACAAACAATTGCAAAGCCTTATCCTTGCCAACTGCCTTCATAGATTTTTCTATGTAACCGAGACGGTCTACAGAATGACTCCCACACAAAACAAACCTGGGGATGCCTCCGATCGTCTCAAAATAACGAAGAGACTCTTCTTTCACTGGGACCTGCATTTCATGCCAGTTGGACCTATGCTGCTCAAACTCGTCCAGAAATTCAGACTTCCTCCTTTTCCCATACAGGAAAATACTGCACTTTAACCCTGTTATTCTTGCCATACCCATGATAATTCTCCCTTTTCAAAGAGCAAACATGTAAAACATGGCATTTCCAGGAAACAGAAGACAACTGACCCCCGTCGATGACAAGCCATGCGTTTTCATCATTAAGTACCTCCAACACGTCAAGGTGATCGCTGAAAGTAGAGACCATCGGTGAATCCTCTCGAGTGAAGTCCAACAAATGAACGTCTTCTCCAAATTTCCACGCAACCTTTTGCTTTAATGTGGCCTGATAGCATATCCAAAACAGCAAGAACATAGACTTCCCTATGCCGGATGTCCCCAAAATGGTGAATCTTGCACGAGGCGCAGCTGCCGACATGATGTCCTTCATATCCGTGTAGCAATTGCGGACCCAAAGAAGAATCCCACCCCAAAAATTGCCGAGTGGGTCAGCCTCCAGTTTGAGGAAGGGCCTGTGCATCTTCACATCTGCAAATTCCCCAACGGCCTTCTCAACGGCCTTTTTATGACTCTCAAGAGCCTGCTCATAATCCTGCTTCCATCTCTTGTAACTCGCTGCTGCCGATGACACAAACTCCTGCATGCTTGCCTCCACATGCCGCCTTTTCGGAGCTCTTAACCCTAGGGACACACAGCAATTTCATGCACATGTAAACTGACTTCTGTAGGGACGAACAGTTAAGGGAAGGAAGATCCATCCTGGCCACACTCAACCCTAAAACCGCTCACAAAACAAACCTGACAAAACCCTACAGTAGACCAAAGAGTGTAGGTATCTCCCTCAACGAACGTGGCTACACTGCATGAAACCCTACGATACGCATTTAAATGGACAAATCCTAACGCATTTCATTGGCATTTCAAGAGAAAAAAACAAGTGATACATCAGCTGGATCAAGGACACCTTAGTCAGGAATCTGGGATGAGATACACAAGCATCCCATTTCAGGGGTTGGGCCATGGTGCTTCTCATACTACAAAAATAATATGCGTAACTTTTTACATAAATCACGCACAAAGATTGACTCGTGCCATGTCATAATCACTCCGGTCAGGGGACTCTATATTCGGCACGATTTCAAGCGCCACGAATACAGCCACGAACCATCCCTACAAGTAAGCATCAGTCCTCCATGCCAAAATTGCAGCAGAATTCGCCCATGGAACAATGCAACACAACGGCACAGCATTATTGCTATCATTAAACAAAGAAGTTCGATACTCATCTGATTTATTTAGCACCAAGAATCTACATAACCTAAGGGACAAACAGCTCCTGGGAGTACAAGAGGGACACAACGCTGTTCAAGCAAGAAGTAAGAAAGAGAAAATCCTAGTTTGCTCTAAATAGGAAAGTTCGAAAATAAACCACCAGCAGCGGGTTTGATGAGGGACAAAAGAGATGCGAGAAAGAAAGTAGGCTAAGAAGATAGACACAACGGTGTTCAAGCAAGAAGCAAGAAAGTGACAATCCGAGCTGCGCCAACGCGATTACGATTAGCAAGGCACAAGTGACGACAATCAGGTGACAACAAACCGGAAGTGCTTGAACCTTAAACCCTCTATCACCAATCTCAACTCAGCCCACCGCAACGAAGGTGGCCACACTCAACCCGTCGTCATCGGCTTCCACCGTCCTAAACCCTAAACCAGAAGAGACTGAGACGAAGTGCGCGTGGGAAACATACCTGTAGACACTGGAGCCTCACCAGTGACTATCACAGGATCTTCTTCCGTTCCAACAGGTTTTCCTTTCTGTTTGAAGGCCTCCTCAATCGTCTCCCACTTAAGTTCTGACTTCAATCCTTCTTTAGTATATCGAACTCCATTCAATTTAATAGACATTGGAACGAACCCAAACTTTAGACCAAGTTCAGAGAAATCAATCTTCCCATCTGCGGTACAGATAAACCTAACAGGTAGACATGTATCCGTCTTGAAGTAGACACTCGTCATTGTGATAACCTGCATCCACGTCGAAGTCAGAGCCCCATCAAAGACACGACCGCAAGCTTAATCCAAACCCTACACAAACACCTAAACCAAATCATTCTCCGGTAACGAAGCTCACCTCCACACACAGAAGCTCGGCGCCACCGATGCACAACACCCGCACACACAGCTCTCGAGAGAAGAAGCGGATGAGGGGTCGAAAGAGAAGACAGAAGGAGGACAGATCCTTAAACCCTAAACCGCCCACAGCCGTAGGATCCCTGGACTTATCCAAGCCATTCGTATTTATAACCGTTAGATCAAGTGAAGAGATCCAAGCCATCCATCATTCCATGAGGAAAGTTGGAGCCTATACTTTTACATTATTGCATATAGTATTGTGTTAATACAAAAATAATAACAATTTTTTAAAGGCATTTTCATATTGCGTTTCTAGTGCATTAATAATGTGTTTCTATAAAGTGCAATGTTAACTATTGAAATATACAACTAAACAGTCCTTTTCTCAATACTTTTGCAATATTACATTTGTGCTACCATAGTAGTAGACCAACAAGGTACATAATCTATCTTCTTGCAATATTGCATATTAATTATATACGTACTTTTGGTGTATTGCAATAGTTAGAAAATACTATATAGTTGCAACACAACATTAATCATAATTCAGTACACTCTTAATATTACTAAAATAGAATATTGGATGAAATTCATAATGTGATTGCATGAATAACTATTTGTGTTGAATAAGATAACTATGGGACATGAAACTAACTAATTAATGCATGAGTGGTTTAGAGTTTCTTGTTGTAAGTTCTATTTTGTTTTATTTTTATTTTTCAATTAACAATTTAAAAAAATAAGGTAATGGGTTCTATCTTTTTCTTCTCTTTCAAAGAAAAAAATGAAATAAAATAGTTTAATGAAAAATATTGTTCCTAAGAAACTAATAAAAAATTAATAATATATAATTATTCTTTAGGATGACAATTGACAAATCATTTTTTTGAAAATATAGAAATTACCAAAGGAATGTAGTGAATATGTTTTATAATCTACTACAATGTATAGTGGGTACTATAATCTTATAACCAGCCTATTTGAGTCATTCAAATTTGTTTGTATGACATGGAGTTTAACTAGTATATATTAATAAGCATAATTTTCTTTGCATCCTTAGTACATTTAATGAGTGAAAAACTCATAATTTTTTGTTTTCTTTTAATTTGTAGACCCTCAACTCAATTCTTCATCATATAAAATTAGAAATTCAAAATCAACACAACAAAAATTTCAAGTTTAAAAGGCTCAACAACAAAAATGTAGTTGAGCAAGGTGCACAAAAACTTATTTCCTTCACTGTAAATGCAAAATAACTTGCAATCTACATGGTCAAAGTTTCTAAAATTTCTTCCACACTTTTGCACTAGTCTAGTACAAGATCCTATGATTACATATGCAAAAAAACATTTTATTTTTTTGTTTTTTCTTTGCTATAGAAATGACAGCTTTGAGTGGTTTTTGATGCATTGGAAAAAAAACCTTGGGACTTTAGGAGTTAAGCTAGGTTGTTTGTTTTGTTTGTTTGTTTATCTTGTTTGTTATAGTAAGATCTATTGGATCGTGTGTCCTCTAGTTGCATGCTTAGTACCACTGAAAAGCCTTTTCTCAAGAAAGGTGCATAGGCTTTGATTTGTGGCGTTTGGACCCGCGGTGCGAAAATTATTAAATTTCAAAGTTATTATGAATAAAATAAATAAATAAATACTTTTACTTTTGTTTTGACTGTGGCAATGGTGGAGGGCTCACTAGTACCACCTTAAGGTAGGCTCTTTATGTGTTTGTTTGTTACAATGAGATTTCTTGCATCGGACATCCTCGAGTCTTTTGGGGGTATTGTCAAAAAGCTCTTTGTAAGGAAGAGAGCACGGGCTTTGTTTCATGGCGTTTGGTCCTACGGTGTGAAAGATATTGAATTTCAATAAGGTTAAGTTTTTATGAATTAAAAAACTACTTTGATTTTGATTTTGACTATGGCATTGTGTATTGAAGGGCCTGCTTGTGTATTGTACCTCGACTAGTGCAAAGTGAAAATCCAAATTCTGAGGTTGCAATTATAATAGGTTGACATGCCTATATTCTTAATTAGGGAGTTGGAGTTTACAATTATTACATTCCTAAGTTGGTTGGGGAAGTGGGGCTTAATTCTCAACCTTGGGCCATCTCCCAACTTGAAATGAATGGCGAATGAATGCAAGGCCGGATTTCATGACTACTCCCCATCAAAAAATAAGACCAAACATTTTTTTTCATCATTACTGTGCTAAAAGTCAAACGAGCAAGATACGGAAAGATGAAGTGTGGCAATGAAAATTCTTTGTCACTTGTATTGAAAAACACTCCAAGTTGCAACTAGTAGGTCAACTCCAAGCTTCCTAATGTGCCAAACCCTTTGCCAAGGTTTGGCCCTTCTATGCTTGTTTAGGGTAGGATCCTTTGTTGTTTAGCTGTTTAGAAATATAAAAATGGTCATTGAGGCTTGCCCTCTTGTTTTGAGTATTGTTTCCCCTTGCAATGAAAACTGTCCATGTGTTTGAAAACAACAAAAAACATAACAAAACAAAAACAAAAACAAAACAAAACAACAACTTTGCTAGGGAAGTATGGCATGCCCCAGTGGAGATGCTCTAAAAGTGTATGGGTGGCCAAGAAACTGAAGCACACACCAGTGAGCCTGCCGTCCAACAGCAAGAGGCTCGGTCAGTTAACCTAGAAACGACGACGAGGCCATTTTGTGGCTTTTTGATGAATGTTTATTGAACTGTAGAGAGTTGGGAAGCAATTTCTCATCCACTTCTTTCTTGTTGACCTTCCATGTTGGGTTATGAAGATAATCTAGTTGAGTTTGGAGTTATGCTATTATTTGTCTTCACATAAATGAGAAGTTACTTAAAAAAAACGGATCACAAAATATGCTATTTTAGTGTATTTTAGAAAGTTGTTGTTCCTTGCTTTAAATCTGAAATTTCTCTACAAAAATGATATTTTTTGAATTTAAGCCCAACTAACAAAACAAAGTTCATTCACTCTGGTTTCTACTCCAATTTGAATTTTGAAAAAATTCCTAATAATCAATTTTTCATTGCAGTTTGAACTTTGGATGCATTTTCAATGTCTACTACGTTATAATTATAGAATGGCACGGAAAATGAGTTTACACCATGTTGTTCATCACTATAATATGCACACATGGTGAAATTTTCAGATTTTTTGAAATAATTTTCTATTTGACATGATTTTTCTCCATTATATCTACAAAAATTCACAAAAAAAACAAATATTTACAAAAAAATCTAAAATTTTGGTGCAACAAAGAAGGCATTTTGTTTCATCTCTGAAAAATAAATTAAATTTTTTTCATACATATCTTGTTGCAAAATGGCAACAAACTGAGTGATGACAATGAGGCTTGAAATCAGTGGTCATAGGTCCGTCATTTAAGGGTTAAGTTAGCTGCCTTTGGTCATGGGGGGGAGCTCATGGCCATAATTTCCTTGAAGAAGCTGTTATGGCAAGTTAGAAATTATTAGCTCATGATTTCGACTTTTAAATTAAATTAAATTGTTTTTAAAAAAATTCTTCCTGTCAGGTGGGTTGGTCATGCGGTCATGCCCAATGTTTCATTTATGAGCTGAGAACCAGTGGCTGAGGTGGAAATAATTATTAAGTGGAGTGACCCTCCAAATGTTGGTACTTCATTCGGCTGGGTCTTCAGTTGATGGATGGAAGTGAGCTGGTCAGTCAGCTGCCCTAGAGGGGAATTTCATGCAGACCGTGGGTGAATGCGCATTGAAGGGAAGCGTACCTCCTCTCGACCCTTAAGAACCACTTCATATCCATTCACAACCACCTATAGGCTGTTCTTAATGTGTTTCACTATTTCTCACCCCTTCTTTTATGACTCTGCCACCTTCTGGCCCTCTCCTCCATGCCAGCCCTTCGCGGGCCTCGATTCATGAACCGTAGTAGCTGACAGCATTGATGTCCATTTTACCTTGCGGTTTTTACCTGGCAGACACTTCCCGCGGTAAATCACAATCTCTGCAAGAATGTGTTTCGCGTCCATTTCCGCACAGTACTTGTTTTGGAAATGACTCAGTGTCCCCAGTCAATGTTTCAATGTTTTGGGTGTTTTAGGGTTTCAGATGAAGCAGCTGTGTTTCTGGACCGAGGGTTTCAGGCGGCTAGGGTTTAGGGTCATTGATATTTGTTCAATGTCCCGAGTCAGTGTTTCGGCTTGGTTTAGCGGTTTAAGGTGGACCACCTCTGTTTTTTGGGGCGAGGGTTTCATCTGGTTAGGGTTTGGGGTGCTTATCCGGCGCCTTTGGTCGACCGCGCCCACGGTTTTGCTTGAAATTGAATTTTTTGCGACAGATTGCCGCTTCGGTGGGCTGCACTTCTTGTTTTGCGACGGAAGGAGGCAGCAATCGACGGGCTTAGCACGTAGGAAGGTTTAGGCGTGATTGCGGATAGGCTTTGAATGGCTTTAGGCTAGGAATTCCAACGGGAACTGCAAGGTTTAGTAGCGAAGTCGTTGCAGCAAGGCCCATTCTGTGAATTGATGCACGTGTGATAGCAGTTCAGGGATTAGGGTGCATTTTCTTCTTTTTTGCAAATCCGTTGTGCTTCTTGGGTGCATATCCATCGATCTTCTGTTGGGCCAATCTTCAATGGAATCAGTGTTTAGAGTGCATTTTCCCACATACGGTGTAATACGCAGCAGTACGTCCTCGTACATCAGGAGCATTTAAAGAGGATCCTTCTGAATCCTACACGAGTTGGGAAGGGAGCTCAGGTTTACGCTGTACTACTACGATTTTGACATGGTTTAGGGTTTACGGGGGGAGAGGGTCTACGCTTACGCTGCAAATAGCCCTTTTCCAGGTGGTTTGTTTCTAGGGTTTGGGGAGGTTGCTTTTACTCGGTAGTGCCTTGTTTTAGTCCTTCCATGGTTGAAACAAAATCACCCTTCGCAATGAATGGTCTTGGTGGAGATACAAAGCCCGCTCCTGCTTCAGGAGGAATCCAGTACGTGACAAGGTCAAGTCAATTGGTAGTGCAACTCGAACTTGTCCAGGCTAATGTGCAGTTTCCTCCTGATGGGCCCATCTTCGTGCATTCCTTGCTGTGGTGCCTTCGTGAAACACAACATGTACGCAAAAGACAAGGGAAGGACACTAAGAAGGTAGCGGTTGTACAGTAATGTTTCATCCCCACCAGTAGAGTCCAGGACTTCATCGTGGGCATGGAAAATACAAAAGGCGATGTAACCAGCAAGTTTGTGAAAATACGAACAAAGCCAATGAAAGATGGAGAAAAATACTTTGCAACTAAAACTACTGCAAATGAGGTTACACGGTACAGAACTCTTCCTTTTTTTACCTCCTTTGTAGTTGAAATTCATACTTTCTAATGGACATTCAGTCTCTACTCTGGCATATCTTCTGTTCACATCATTTAGGGACCGCGATCACCTCTTACTCCATTTGCTCTCCTACTTACCAAGTGTTTCGAAATACTGTATACCTGTACCTTGGGTTTTGCAGCTACCATTGTCAATTCGGTCCACAGGACCACTCTGCAAATGTAAAGACAATAAGCTCAATGTTGCTTAGGAAGAAAAGACCAAAGGCTATTGTTGTTGGAGCTGTGAAGACAAAAGGCAAAGCAAAACAGAAGATTCCTCTTGTGGAAGGGGAAGTGCAGCCACCAAAACAGAATAAAACAAGAGCTAAGAAGATGTCAAGAAAAGGGAACGAGGCAAAAGGTGCTTCCAAGCCCAAGCGTACCACAAAGAAGCTTCCAACAAAGAACCTTCCAACAAAGAACCTTCCAATGCCGTCGGGTAACATTGAACTTGGCGTGGGAGAAATTGCAAACATTGTTCGTCGCCTCAACATGGAAAGCGGCTGCAGGACGTCTAGAAACACTGTCATGGTTGGGGCATCTGCTGCAGGAGAAAACACTGCACCGCCAGCTAAGCGCCGGAGTCAGTTACGCCCGCGCCGGAATGCTGCAATTCCAGGTGCCCCTGAAACCGTATTACTATTCACGGATCCGTCCGCTATTCCTTTAAGTGACAAGCCCAAGACACCTCGAGGATTGAGTATAGACTTGAATTTACCAACTAACAATGCTGAATCATCTCGGCTTCCACTTATCGAAGCTGAATCTAGAGTATTGCGATGGCAGGCTTCAAGTGCCATCAAGCTCCAAAAGAAAACAAAAAAGGTTGTGTGCAAGCGTCCTAAGGCGCCGAAAAAGACCCCCATAACACTGCCGGCTGCCTTCTTGGAACTTGACTTGAATGGCCCGCCCCCTCTCCACTACGACAACTTGGACGTGGTATTATTGACCAACAATGTTGGGGAAACACGGCTGCCTTTTGCACAATGTGCAACTGTAGTGGAAAGTAGTAGGACCAAACGAGACGCCTCTAGGCAAGCTATTGAGTCTCACACAAGTAACAATGTCCCTGTGCTGATCACCCTGAATGAGCTGGAAAACAATGACTTACAGACAACAAAGCCAAGTGGGACCAAGAAGAGTCCACAAAGACCTGTTGTCTTTGGGAAGCCAAGAGATTCGCTGAAACAGTGGGGAGGTGGTTTGAAGTGGGGGTGCTTGGCGTCATTTAGTGTGAAAACACTATATTTGCTTCCACATGTCACGGAGATAACACTCTACCAAAGTGACCATGTGAATGAAGCCGGTATTCAATGCCATGGATTGAGCAATGCAAGAGACCGAAGTGCATTCACATGGCACTTGTCAGAAGAAATTAAAGAATTTGTCTTGAAACTTCTCCGGGATGGACACAGTGTTCCACAGATCATGTCGAAACACATTCAGATTGTGAAGGACTCCCTTAGTGCAGGCAGTGGCATTTCGAGGGACATGTTCCTACATGAGCGAGATGTCAGGAATTTGGCTACGAAGGTGGCACGGGAGACGTATATGCTGCACACTTTTGATGCAAAAAGTGTACAGATGTAGGTGGAGCAAAATCGAGGCAGTTTTTTTTTACCAAGAAACGGGACTGGTCACACAAGGTACACTGACACACTCGACAATGCCCTTCACAATAGGAATTCAAACACCTTGGCAAAAAGACATGCTGGTCAAGTTTGGCCACGAGAGTGGTGTTTCAATTGATGCCACCTTTGGCACTAACGAGAATAAGGTATGCATTCTTGTAACACTACCGTCACAATTAGGCGGTTTAGCTCTATCCATTTCTGCCTTATCTTGAAATTTGAGAAAGGATTTAGGGTCAGCATATTAGGAATTTCTGAGTATGTCTGATTCTGCAAGTTCAGGGTTGCGTATCTTTGCTTACGGATGAGTCTTCTTATTGCTGGAAACATTGTTGGTACGTATGCACAGTTTCCTCTCTACACGGTCATGGTGTTCGACAAATGGCACAATGGAATCCCGGTGGCTTTTATTATTACATCGCGTTCAGCACAGGAGGATCTCACTCCCTAGATGTGGGCGTTGGATGTTGCATTGAGACGAGATATGCCGAATTGGAAGCCCAATGCATTCATTGTGGATTGCGCACCAGGAGAAATAAATAGTTTGAGGTATGTTGTCTTCCCACTATCTAATATCACAGTATGATGTCCAGCTTCATGTCTTTGGGGAAAGGGTGAGTAAGGTAGAGTGGAAATGATTGTCTAGGTTCAGACCAGTCACTTGAAGGACATGCACAAAAAAACCCTACTTTTTCAAACAGTACGTGCTGAATTGTGGATTTAAGAAGAAACAGTGACACCAATGAAACACTGACTTCTGCGTCCCTGTCTTAGGGTGGTGTGGCCAAATACGACGATTTTTCTATGCCTCTGGCATGTCCATCGAGCATGGCAAAAGCAAGCATGCATAAAAATTCAAGACATTGACACTCGAGCGGCCATTTTGAGGGGTCTTTGTTCTATCATGTATGAGCAGAGCGATTTCAGTGGAGTTGCCGCTTCTGATTGGGCTACCTAGAGATTGCAGCAACTTCAGTTCATGCACCCTGCAGCGAACGAATTCTGGGATTATGTGAGGGAACAATGGCTGCCGAAGGTGCATATGTGGGTGGTTGGCTACCGCAATTTGCCATATGCGGGACAAGATACGAATGCTGCAGTGGAGAGTTATCACGGATACATGAAATCTGTGCTAAAGGCGGAAAGGAGTCGAATGACAGGGCGTCGAGTCGATTGGTGCATCCACGTGCTTACAGGTGACGTGCTCACGCACTACTGGTACCAACGAGTGCGCAAGCAATTCGGATTCATTGACAACCGGAAGGAACAGGACATTGTTGTTTCCGCTCTTATCCTAGCGCGAGACATACCTGACATGGACGTAACACTACCGGAATTTGAGGGCGGGCCAGCGTTTGTTACGTCTTCTGCACAACGCCATTTGCGCTATGTTGTGCACAATCCAGGAGAGTTATGGGCTTCTTGTAATTGTGTTCATGCACAGCGAGGAAACACTTGCAAGCACAAGGTGAAAGTTCTAAGACTTATGCAACCTGAGCTCGCGGAGGGGATTGTTACTAGATTTTGTGGAGCACGAAAGGGATTAGGAGTGGCGGGAACAAGTGAACTACTTGTGCATGGTGGAGTCCAGGTCACTCCGGTGCAGTACAGAGTTGAGGTAGTGTATGAATCGGCACGGAAGGTTGTGGACCTGTACACCACGGTAAGTACCTTAGTACAAGAAATTCTGGATTTTAGTAAGGGAAACGACATCTTGATGGAACATTTGCACACTGATTTGCATAAGCTACAAGGAAAGCTGAAGATACTGCAGGCCGATATTGAGTTGGGGATTATCCACCCAGTGAGGTCCACACCAGTGTTTCAGCGTGTGCAGGATGGACTGGGAATGGGCTTGGGACGATTGAGGGACATGCTTGAGACAAGAAGAAGGCCTGGAGTTTACAGAAGACTACGTTTAGGTGGAGAGGCTGCGGCTTGATGGAAGGAAACCTGATGAAACGCCTTGGGAGGAGACGGTTCAGTGTTTCATATTTCTGAGGAGTAGAGGCAACGTAGGTCGCCGCAGTGATCAGAGTCCACTGTTTTAGTTTTAAGTCTTCAGGATTACCAGGGAGGGCTATCATATCTTTAGAGACTGAGTTGAGGATTGGTGTACTAGGCCAATGCCACAAGAGTTATTACTTCTAAATCCAAAGAATGTGCAACAATTTTATTCCTTGCAATTTGTGAACTTTGAGAATACCAAGAAGGTGTGATGCCTAACTTTGAAAGCATCGCAGTCATGCATTGTGTGTGATCTATGGACCATATCTTCTACCTTGTCATTTGATCTAAAGTTGAAATTATATTTTTGGGAATGAGATGAATCACCCACTTGGAAATACAAATGGGAAGTCACTTGATCTAAGTGTTCCAAAAAATATGTAATGAGATGAAACACTGACTTGTAAATTAAAATGGGGAGTGATTTGATCTAAGGGCCCAAGAAATTATGGAATGAGATGAATCACCCACTTAGAATTACAAATGGAGAGTCATCTGATCTAAGTAACAAAGAAATAAGAAAAGAAGGTAACAAAGAACCCTATAAGTTCATTAGGAAATGGAAAAAATCACATACAATAAAAGAAAGAATGGCACATAGATCCAATCAATTAAAAAAAAGGAATTACAAATAAAAAAAATATGGAATTAAAAAAAGAAACGCATCAAAAACCCAAGAAATGGATAGATCCAGAAGGGGTGAAAATGAAATACTTAAAAAAAAAATAGAAGAAGAACAACTCCTTCGATACACTAAAATCTAATATATTAAAAAATGATATTAATGAAACACCAATAAACGTTAGAAAAATAAAAAAAAGGAAGAAAAGAAGGTAACAAACAATGAACCCTATAAGTTCATTAGGAAATAGAAAAATTCACTTACAATAAAAGAAAGAAAGCCACATAGACCAAAACAATGAAAAAAATTAACTCCCAAAAAAAAATATGGAATCAAAAAATTGGCACAGTAAAAAAGCCAAGACATGGATACATCGAAAAGGGTGAGAAATGGAATAATTTTAAAATAATTTGAAGAAGAACAACTCCTTGAATATGCTAAATCCTACATTAATAAAGGATATTAATGAAGCATGTAAAAGAAAAAAAAATAGGAAGAAAAGAACATAACAAATAATGAACACTATGATTTTCTTAAGCATCGCAGTTATGTATTGTGTGTGATCTGTGGACCATATCTTCTACCTTATCATTTCATCTAAGTTCAAAATAAATTATGGAATGAGATGAATCCCCCACTTGGAAATACAAATGGGGAGTCACTTGATCTAAGTGGCCCCCCCCAAAAGGAATGATATGAAACACTGACATTTAAGGGACATGCTTGAGGTTTGAAGAAGAAGATTACGTTTGGTTGCAAAATTACCATCTTTAGATTGCCTCATCTACAACCTCGTGCACTAATGCCTGACAAGGTCTCAATGTTTCGGTGTGGGCTTCTTATTGAACTTACAAGGAATTTGCAGACAAATTTGAGTCATGTACTACGATTAGGATATTAGAGAAGGACGCTGAAGACACTTTGTTTGTCGGGGATACGAATTCCCGCGAAGTCTCATAATCCATTTCATGAAATTGGGGACTTTGCAAAAAATAAATATTTCACTTGCCTTGGGAGTAATGCAAGTTGACCTTACTCGTAAACGTCAATATTTTTTAACCCTCTAGGATGCAGATTTACTGAATTCTTACTTCCTGTTTTATAGTACAAAAACATCTAAAGACTGATGAGCGAGTTCTGCAGCCCTAATACAAAGTGGAGATTTAAGAATGCACAAAACACTAAGATTTGTACTCCAAAACAGGGCTTTCAATGTAGTCGAACAAGAGGCGCAGGTATACAAGTGGTTTGGGGTAGGAGCCCATTTGAGTTGCACCAAAAATACAAGACAGGATTTACTTCAGAAATAAAACAACCCTGCGTACTTAGATTGTCAAGAACATTATAACAACTCAGCTCCGTTGATTTCACAAGTCACAGTTACTGGTTTTGGCAATCAGACATCAAAATGGAAAAGGGACAATTCAGTTGCAATTAACATTTGGGTTCAAATGTTGATATAAGTGCAACCCCCCCCTAAACCGGTAGTGATGCCAAAAATCAATCACTGTAATACAGTGTTGATGACGAGGGCAGAGTCAGGATGCTCAATGAAACACTGTTTGCATTATTCTAAGCAGGGCTTCCAATGTCTGTAGAATAGCTTAATCTATATACATTTGGTGGTCTAGGTAAGAGCCTAATATAACTATACAAAATCTGAAGGACCCATAAGGAAAAACAGAAAGCAAAATCTACAGAGTCCCTATACACTATACACCCAGAGGAGTGCACTTCCATACACAAAGTCAGATACTAGCATCATCGCATGTCCTTCCACTCACTTTTTCTTTGGAAGGGTAAACCCCAACAACAAAGTGTCATCCGAGGTGTCCTTGCAGTAGGTCACTCGGAAAGAAGGCTCATATGGCTGTGAAACATCGGTGGCTCCTAGTTCATCTGCAACAACTGCTATGACATTCTTCTGCAAGTCACGCGGTTTTGCGGAGGATGCTATCTGCGACCTGAACAACTCCTCTGCAGTGTTTTGGGACGTCAATGTGGCCTCACCATGGAAAATACGGAGGAAACACTCCATGTTTTGAAGGACACAGAAACCGCATTCGTGATTCCCGGTTTGGCGATGACAAGGGACATCTTCCGCTGCTGGAGGCAAGCTCAGTCGTGGCTCGTGCAGTATCTCCCACACATGATGAACGCGATTCACATACTCCAGGTCCGAGGCGGACTTATGCGTCTTTACACTATCCAGGTGCTTCATGCCATCACTGTTGAAAATTAATAAAGACCAATGGAAATCCGCAACGTACGGAACCAGAACGGTCATATCCGGCGAGTAAGTTGGATACACTCAGACGCGTGGGGACCAGGTATTCACGGCCCCACTTCAGAAGTGCCTCCTCCGTCCCGGCGTCCCATGCGGACGGCAGTGCTGCTTGCATAAAGGATGACGCCACATAAACATGATTGCGTGCTGACTCGGAAAGGCTCCACCACAATCGACGGGTGAGGAGCTCCAAAACATTCTGTCCGAGAAATCTTTTGGTGGACTGCAGCTCTCGAATTTGGCAGATTGGCACGGGCAAGGAATCCCACTTACTTGTGTAGAAGCAAATGTCCTCTCCATCCGCATCTCCCAAACCTTTTCTGCAAGGAAACCATGGAACCAAAACACTATCAGAGACCTTGTCAAGTGGGCACATATGTACCTGGATGGGCTTGCTAAAATGAAAAGATGGAGGACATGGGTTTAGGGCAAAATGGCGAATTACCTGGGCAGTGCCTCGATTAGGTCTTCTACTTGTAAAGTCGAGAATGTCCGAGCAATGCTGAGTTGTCCCCATGCCTTCGACTGACGCTCCAGAATCGGCAAGGGCTCGTAAGTTACGCTCTTCCGATGTTGCAAAGACGTAGGTCTGGCTGAGTCAGAGGGGACCACCTCGTCACCAGCCTGAACTTCGTCAGCGCTATCAGGCTCACGAAGAGCATAAGGGTTGTCTGGTGTATTGATGATGGTCTCAAATACGTCTTCCAGGCTGCGAGGGGTGCTGTCCATGAGTTCCACATGATGCCGCATTGGGGAGTTAGAATTGCTGATAATGGACGCTCCAAGAGGCGGAGTGCATTGTGTGGGGAAATTGGACATGTCCAGATTTTGAGTCTGGATATCGTCAATGCGTAGTGATGGAGTCTGTTGCGAAATCGGAATATCGTCCTTCGGAAACACTGCGTCATGAAACACTTCCGCTGCACTTGACGATTGACCTTCTACTACCTCACGTACATGCGAATCTTGACTAAAGGAATGTGGACCGGATAGTTTTACCACGTCTGCAATAATAACTGCTCCTTCGATACACAATGTACCTCCAGAAGCCGGTACCGACTGTAGTCCGCCGTCTTGAAACACTACGTCTAGAACACTCGATTGGCCGTCTGTGATCAATTCGACCTGCGAATCTTCACTTAAGGATTTAGGGACGTCCCTCAAAAGCACGGATTGCACTAATGACGTGCCTTCAATTGGAAGTATGACCTGCAAATCCTGCACGTCAGGACCAGGCGCGGCACTACTGGTGCTGCCAAGTTGGGTCCGCCAAGCTGCCTTGTTGTCGTCTTCAATGGCCGAGTCCAACGATTGGACCAATTCCTTGATTTGGCGACGGGTCTCCGCCACTCGTATTGCCCACTTAGGGGCATCCTCGTCCGACACCCATCCGATGTCGAAGTCTTCACGTTGACGCAGACACTTTACCCAAATCACAGATTGTTCGACCCACTGGTCGAGTTTTGTACTTGTCCAGCAGGTACGAAACACTGCCGGATGATGGAGCGCCAAGTCCTACAAGGCACGAATACGGACAGCCTCTGCCCAAAAGAGGACCCTATCAAGCATCCTGTCATCCTTACCAGCGGAGATCAGTTGGGCATCCTTCATCACCTCATCCTGTATAGCCTTGGGCTTGCAACCCATCAGACCCGCAAAACGGAAAGGTGCTTTGAACGCAAACAACGTGACAGCTCGTCGCATGTTGTCATGCTTCTTGCAGAGACTACGAACCACCGCCCGTGTAACCCCAAATATCGGGCATGTCATTACCCTCCACCGACCATACAATGAGTTCATGGCGATGCGAAGTACCTTGACCAAAGGAGTTGCTGACATCCGTGGAACCCGCTCGGATAGCAGTATGCGGCACACCTCATCTGCCTCGTCCTCTGAAACACACCCTAGATGACTTAGTAAAGTGTGGACCGTGTAGAGTCTAGGGAGCTCGTGATCTGTGTCCCTAAACCTACGAAGAAACAAAGAGGAATTCGGAGAAGGCACTTACCGTCATGGCGCCAAGGCATCGGAGGAAGCTTGTGGACGACTGTAGGAGTTGAGACAATCCACCAGATTGGACACCAATTCCAACGGTAGCTCTCACGCCTGAAGGCAGTGTCTCGTCGGAATGAATCTACCATCTCCTGCACAACTCGCTCTTGAAGCAAGCGTAGCTCCGTTGCTGACTGTGAACACCTCGACTCGTAAGTAGCTGAGTCGCTCAGAAATTGAAGGTAATTCGATAGCAAGTCCACATCGGGGGGGACTTGCTCATACTTCACAGAGGCGCATATGGATTTCACAGCCCTGCTAGCCGCATCGGCCACATTGGGATAATCCTCCTCCTGTGCAACAAACAAGAATGGATTAGGAGAGAAGGGAACTGACTTCAGCCTAAATCATGAAGTTAAAACACTACAGTGTCACACGTCCCGAAACAGTACAAGGAGATTACTGAAACACTACAGCGTTATCCATGCTCTCCACCACTTTGAAGCCACCAAAGTTCTGGACTAAATTACAACAGTGACACAGCACAGAGGTCGTCGGGTTTTAGGGAACGAGAGTACCTTGGCCTCACACAACCACCACATGGAGCATTCCCGCGTGGCGGCTTGGAATGTTCCTGTGGTCCACGACTTCTGAAAGTGGGACTTGAAATCTACTGCGGTTTGGCCCTTGTAGTCCCAATCCAGAAGTGTTGGTCTAATCTGTACAAGGTGAAACAGGTCAGGAGGGGGACCATAGATAGGTTTGGATAT
Source organism: Climacium dendroides (assembly GCA_950106755.1). NCBI lineage: Eukaryota > Viridiplantae > Streptophyta > Bryopsida > Hypnales > Climaciaceae > Climacium > Climacium dendroides. The sequence goes on from OX467092.1 coordinate 25,269,682, forward strand.
CTTCTGCCAAGATGCGGCCAAGGCATCTGACTTAACCCGCGCCCGCTGCTTCACTTCACGCTCATCAACCTGGAGACGGTCATTCTGTAAGTCAGTCTCTTTTTTCAACTCCGGATGATATACACGTGGCGGCGGAGGACACTCTCCGCACAACCAATAATGCTTCAACTCCGCGTTATCCAGCCCTAGGCACCTCCAGCAATGTGAATTTGTCGGGGAAGATAGTGTTGGACTATTGTAGGCGTTGTCCTTCACGTTGCACTTCGAGTCTCCAGCAACCATGCTAGGAGACGCAGTCTCATCATCCTGTGGATCTGATTGTTCCCCACAGAGCTCGCGGTGGAAGTTTGCCACGTCATCCTCAGAATCCAGTGTTCCGCGGTCTTCACGACCGTAGTCTTTAGGACATGGCATCTGTGTCACTCCACCCAACGTCTGGCATGCAGCTCGTGGGTCGAATGGCAACTCCTCTGCTGTTGGCTCATGCCCTGACTCGTGCACGGCTGAAGGGCTGCCATCCTCAGAGTTTTTGTCTTCAGAACACACGACTCTGCTACTAGAGCGCCTCGCAGGTGGAGACCCACATGCACTTCGAGTCTTTGCCGGGTTTGTTGCAGTGTCGTCGGTAACAAGAGGCTTCACTCCCTCAGTGCCATCCTTCTTGGCCTTCTTTGCCGTTGTTAGACGTCCCAATGCTGCAGACCGTGGCAACAAGAGGTATCGCTTTGGAGCACGTTCAAGGGCCGCCTTCGTCTTCAAAAACCTCACCGGCTTCTCCCCGACCACGACAGGATGAGGTTGCTCGCCCCAAACCGGATTTGCTTGCTGCGTCGGCGAACAAGTTGTCGCTCCTTCCAGTTCTTCACTTGGCGGTAATCGTGTTTCTTCCTCGTACAAATTCTGGGAGTCTACTGAGACTTCTGAAGCGGGAGGTGCTCCTGGATTCACTAGCCGTTGCAAGACCGCGGCCGCTTCCACTGTTGGAGACACATCTGCCTCGATATTGTCGTCCCCTTCATATGGGATCTCTTCTTTTGTCCCTCCCTCATCCGCATCACTACCACGCTCCAAAAACCGTACCTTCTGCTTCTTGGCAGTCGTCTTCCCGGACTCCACATGTTTCCGCTTCTACGCAGGCTCCTCATCATCACTGGATAGAGGGAGCACTTCGGTCGCCGCTACTGTCTGCACGCAGGCCTTGTTGTCCAGTGTTTCGCGAGCTTTCTTCGCGGGTGCCTTTTTCTTGGTCGATGCCAAACTCGTTTGCGTTGTCCGTCCTTCAAGTCCCTCAGTCAGTGTTGCCTCCACGCTCTCTCGCTGAACCAATGCGAATGCACCTGCGTGAACCTCATCACCGGAGTGTTTCGCACATTGCTTGCCCTCGTCACGTGAAACACCAGAGTGTTTCGGTAGTTCTTCTGCCGCTGCACCTCCATTCGGTTGTTCTTCCTCTGGCACAACTTCTTCAGCGCTCTTTGTGACCGCCATTGCTTCACTTGGCTGTGCAGAGCTGGTTCCACCCTTCTTGGGCTTTGATTTGCCCTTACTCTTGGCTTGCTCTTCCGCCGCTGCACCTGCCCGCAACATCTCCGAACTCTTTCCCTATCCGATGCCCTGGTCTGGATACGGAAGTAAGCATTTCGGGTTTCCCATTTCATCCTGTACATCCGAACACTCCGCGTCCCACCTGTGCTTATTCAAGCGCATTTTGTTGGCGAAGTTGTCCCTCCCGCAGTGGATGCATTTCTTGAACTTCCGTTTTGGGTCACCCGGCTTTGGAATGGACATGCACGCTTGCAGTACGTATTCGTTAATGAGTCGGCTGTACTCCTCCTCCGAGCCGAAGTTCACATTCAACCGCTTCTCGTCGATTGTCAATGGGCGTCGAAACTCTGTCCGAGGTTGTGCGCTGGCAGCCTCCCTCACCGTTGCTACCATCTTGTTGGCAGCCTCCCTCACCGTTGTCGCGGGCTTGGATGGTCCTGTTTCAAGTGCCTTCTATAAAACAGCAGAACCCAGCAAAATTAGTGCCACCCCAAACCCCTTTTAATTCTACCTTACTAACCCAGAATCACTTGAAAATGAGGAAAGCAACATGCTCGCAGAAACGCTTACCCCTGAATCATGGGAGTCCTCTCGGTCCGCATTACCAGAAGCCTGTCCACGCACTTTCAGTGCCGTAGCCGTGTGCTTGGTCTTCGCCATCAAACAACAATATTTGACTTTGAAACCCGACTCAACGAATCCAAACTAGTTCCTCCAACCGATGTGCTCGCCCCAATGAAACACTGGCTGATAATACCAGTACTACTCCGGGTATTCAAAGGGTGTCCTATACCAGTCATGACAGGATGGAATAAGTAACAGGACATAAAATCAGTTAACTTGCAATGCCTAAATTACAGACTCCAATAGGCTGTTTGAACGTGCTTGGCTAAAATGACATTTGCCATACGCTAAAGACTCTGCCGCCGTCCTTTTCGGTGCCCCTGTCGAGTCGACACACCCAAATTTGGAGTCACGCTAACTCAACAATGTCGAGTCGACAAACCCAAATTAGGAGTCAAGCTAACTCAACCCGGATAGTCTTACTAAGTCATGAATTGTACGCCCTACAAGAACCCGCATTGCATGAAATTCTAAACCCTCACCCATGATTCTCATTCATTTTGCGCCTTCGTCGGTAGCTTGCACCCGGCCCTTAACTCTGTCTTATACTGAGTGATGAAACTTCGCAAATTTCTCTCAGCAAATGCTATACTGCACCTGTGTTTCTCCGCCCCCCCCTAATCCGCTCTCCTGCACCCGACACTAACTATGTTTGCCCGAACTTCTGCACTATCGCGCAGGACAGCCAAATTACCGTGACTTGAGTTCTGCTGCAAAAAATTCCTGCACGACAGGCGCAAACCTAACCTAACATAACCGACCAGCACCACAACAAAGGAACTCACCAGTTGCGCAATGGTGTGCACGTCAGAACTGTTGTTTCCCTAAAGCGCTGTCACATACGCCACACCGCCATTTGAATGCGCCGCACCATCCTAAACCGTTGAAAAGGAAATGAGTACTCCGCAAACCGCTCATGCCTAAACCCTAAGCTTCCGCAAGGCAAGACATCGCGCCCTCGTAGGCTGTTCATTGCGCCCGGCCATCTCACATAGGTGGCAAGCAAAATTTAAAAATGTCGCCCTTCCTAAACCGCAACTTTCTTCCGTGTGCGCAGCAAGTCGAAGTCCACCCCTGCTCACAAACTACTTCACAGCTTATGTTTTCTCTGAAATTGTGCAATGATACAATTTCAAACACCTGAAACACTAGGAACGCTACGCCAGACAGTACATGCAAGCACTTAAACCGCAAAAATTATCTCCACTAGAGTTGGTTGGAACGCGTGTTTGCTTCACGTCTGGCTCCTTGGCGAGGGTTGGTTCCAAACGTAAACCCGTACCTACCACAAAGGCAGCTCGTTGTGAAACACAAGCCCTAAAACATTCCGGCTTGGTTGCCATCATGACAGGCCTACGTGTGAAACACAAGTTGGGTAATTATTGTTTTTCCCTACATGTCACTTCCTAAACCCTAGATTATTTTAATTGTTTATGTTTCTTAATCCCCCCATTAAGTGAATTCTTTATTAGGTTCTTGGAATCTTCATTTCATTTTTTGAGTGCTTGATGTTTCATTGACTAACTTTGTAATGTTGGTTTTAGGCTATTGAAGGAGTTGTTCTTCTTCATTTTTTTTTAATATTCCATTTTTCCCATTTCTTGATGCCTTTTTCATTTTGTTGTTTATATTCTTCATTATTTCATTTTTTAATTTCTAATTTCTAATTAATTTTTTTTTAAAAATTGGGTCTATGTGCCTTAATTTCACAAATTTGATGTGCCATAATTTGTGTATTCAAGGAGTTGTTATTCTTCTTTTGTTGTTAATATGCTATTTTTTCCCCTTTTGGATCTATCTACTTTTGGGGGTGTTGATGTGTTTCTTTTTTGAATTCTATAAAAAAAAAAATTCTAATACCATTCTTTTTCATTCTTCCGGTCTATACCACTTTCTTTTTGTTATTGTATGTGATTTTCTCCATTTCTTAAAGAACTCGTAGAGTTCAGTCTTTGTTGGCTTCTTTTCTTCCTTTACTTATTTTTTTGCTTATTGATGTTTCATTTAAACTATTTTTAACTGTAGGCTTTAGTAAATTAAAGGAGTTATAGTTGTAGTTTGTTTTAAATATTCTATTTTTCTCCCTTTTGGACCTATCCATTTATGGGGGTGTTCATGTGTTTCGTTTTTAATTCTATTTTTTTTTCTAATTTCTTTGGTTTTTATTGTTCTGGCCTATGTGCCTTTCTTTCTTTTATTGTAAGTGAATTTCTCTCTTTCCTAATGAACTTATAGGGTTCATTGTTTGTTACCTTTTTTATTTATTTTTCTAGCGTTGATTGGTGTTTCATTAAATAATATCTTTTTTTCATGACGGTTTTAGTGTATTGAAGGAGTTGTTCTTCTTCCATTTTTTTTAAGTATTCCATTTCCCCCCCTTTTAGATCTATCCATTTCTTGGGTATTTTATGTGTATCTTTTTTTAATTTCCAATTTTGTTTATTTATAATTCATTTTTTTCCATTGATTGGGTCTGTGTGGCTTTCTTTCTTTTATTGTAAGTGAATTTCTCTCTTTCCTCATGAACTTATAGGGTTCATTGTTTGTTACCTTCCTTTTTAATTTTCTAGCGTTGATTGGTGTTTCATTAAATAATATCCTTTTTTCATGACAGTTTTAGTGTATTGAAGGAGTTGTTCTTCTTCCATTTTTTTTTAAGTATTCCATTCCTCCCCTTTTGGATCTATCCATTTCTTAGGTTTTCAAAGCGTTTGTTTTTTTAATTCCATTTTTTATTTTAATACATTTTTTTCATTGATTGGGTCTATGTGGCTTTCTTTCTTTTATTGTAAGTGAATTTTTCTATTTCCTAATGAACTTATAGGGTTCATTGTTTGTTACCTTCTTTTTTTATTTTTCTAGTGTTTAATGGTGTTTCATTAAATAATATCCTTTTTTCATGACGGTTTTAGTGTATTGAAGGAGTTGTTCTTCTTCCATTTTTTTTAGGTATTCCATTTCCCCCCCTTCTAGATCTATCCATTTTTGGCGATTTTATGTGTTTGATTTTTTTATTCCATATTTTTTTTTCTAATTCTATTTTTTTTTATTGATTGGGTCTATGTGCCTTTCTTTATTTTATTGTATGTGAATTTTTCCATTTCTTAATGAACTCATACAGTTCATTCTTTATTATGTTCTTTCCTTCCTCCTTTTTAAAAAAAATTCATGTTCTTCTCTTTTGTATTAATAGTTTTAGTTTATTTTATATTACGGACTTTGATTTTTTTTAATTGTTGTTGTATATAGAAGGGCCCCAACCAAAAAATAAATCGCAATATCAAATATGGAGACATAGAGAAACACTGAACGCACTGTGCAATACCAGGCTAAACACTAGACCCAAAAACTTTAAAGACAAAGAACACTAGGCTCGGATTGCCTGTGAAACACTATCCCTGAAAACTGCCTAGGACCTGTGAAACAATATCCAAAAAAATTACCCAAGGGCCTAACATAGGGTAAATAAAGGGAGCCCGTTGCCAGGAATTTCAACCCAACTACCCCTACCGGAAGAGGGCAGCAGTGCTACAGCAGTGTACTTCCTATGTACTTTCTGTGGCAGGCTTTAAAAGAAGGGGTGAGATTTAGTGTGGTCCGTTCTTAATGTCCGCTTGTATTTTGAGCCTCCTACCTTAGAAGGCAACATAACTTTTTTGCTCTTTAGAAAGATAGAAATGATGGGTATTGTCAATTTTTTATGATTTTTTTCTTTAATTTCAAATTACTAAGAATTTTAGAAGTCAAAAGTTGGCCTAAACCCATACCCAATGTATAGACTTTTCCAATTCCAATCATTCAAGAGCTATATTCTTGTTCCCTACTTCCTACTCTCTTGCTCACTACATCAAGACATATGTTAGTCCCACCCTAGAAAAGGAGAAAAATATCACATTCCAAGCTTTGGTTGGAAATCTGCTCCAACCTTAGTTGGAAATAGCTGCACTCTATAGGTTGGCTATGGATCCTTGGTTGGGAATGTGTGGTTCTACCACAGTGGTCTCATCAAAAAGCCTCATTGCGGGAAATGGAAGGATAAAGTCAGAGTGTACAGGAGGGAGTCCTAAGAAAAGGTGTTGGAACTAACAAATTGGGGTATTTCAACTAACAACAGAATTGGGGAAAGCTTGCTCAAATTGGTCGCTTCAACTTCATTTAATTTGAGAGCCATGCCTCAGTTAACCCTTGAATGTCACAGGGGACGAAAAGCATCCTCACAGCCTAAAAGTCAAATTCAAAGGGTTGTAACTTTTGCATCCAATGTCCAAATTCAATAAAAACTTGTTGGAGAAGTGGCGCATACTAATGTAGTTTGTGTAATAAAATTTTCAGATCAATACAAGATGTATAATAGTTTTGGGAGCCAATTGAAGTTCATAGGTTCAATTTGAGCTCATCAAATTGCATTTGATGGCTGCAACTTTGGAGGCTTGTATCTTTGTAATCTAATGTTTGTTTTCAATCAAATTTGTTGGATTTTGTTTCCACTGAAGTCTTATTATTGTGGTAAAGTTTTCATGTCAATCCGAGTTGTTTCGAATGATTGGAAGCAATTCAAAGTTCAAAATCTAGACATTGGTGGATTCCAGTGAACTTTGGCGGATTCCAGTGAACTTTGGCAACCTATAACTTCTTTGTACAATGTCCAAATCCAATAATACTTGTTGTTAAAGTTGTGCATATTAGTCTAGTTTGTGTGGTTAAAATTTTATAGCAATCCAAAAAGTTATGAGTGATTGAGAAGCATTTTAATACAAGGAGGTTCAAACATAGATGTGATTTTCTGTTACTTTTTTCACTGTATTATGACATATCAAATCCATTTTGCGGACACAATGATTCATTTGAATGATATTTTTTCACCAAAGTGTATATATTCTGGTTTTGAATCACTTTGTAGCTTAAAGTTTTTTCAATTGAGTAGGTTTAGAAATCGAATTTCACCTCCAAATGTGTTTTAAAGAAAATTTCAGCACCTCTTTCCAACACTAAAACATTATAATCTTCCAATCTATACGGTCAAATGACCCCAAATTTGTTCCACACCATTTATAACATGCACACTATAATATTGTATGGTTGAGATCTTCAAACATTACTCTAATTTTGACTTTTAAGACTTGCAAATGTAGGCAGTTTTTATGTCTGGTTGGACCTCCGGCAATGAGGGGTTAAGCTTACTTGGTGAAAAATGAAACACATACACAAGGGTAGTTTTTTCATGCCCCAAAGAAATGTACACAAGTGAAGCAAAATCATGAGCTTCACTGCCAGTGTAGGTCTGTAAAGTATAGTATAGCCGCCTGTTGAAAAAGTGTACAAACTACACTGATGATGATAAATAGTGTTACCTACACTAATTTATTTTAAAAAGCCATAAGTTTTGTACTCTTGATGAATATTTTATTTCTAGCTAAAATAATGATGAGTTGCTATGATCAATTAATGATGAGTTGCTACTGCAGTCCTGAAGGCTACAAGCAATCTCAAGGCCACTATTCAAAATTTTAATCCAACTTTCTAATGCAAAAATTTTGAATTCAAATTGTAATTCAAAACCCCTAAGACTCAAATTGACATATGCACCTTGTGGAGAGAAAGAGAATGATACCAAGGAAGTTCACATGTAGTTGAATACAATGCAAAGGAGTTTTCATGAAGATTCTCTAAAGAACTAGCACCTTGACTTAGTTTGATTTGTCATTGAAGGGTTGTTCTCCCCCTTGGCATCTATCCGGCAGGTAGGCTAGCTCATAAACCCATTAGGGTGCCGAGAGAGATCATACTTCAATTTGAACTTTGCCAACAACCAAAGAATGAGCCAATTTCATCACCATCATCCTCCCAAGTCCCCAACGCTGGGGGTTCATGCTCGCCTTGTATTGTGTTGTCCCGCATGCCGCCTATGCATGTGTGAGTAAGCAAGCACATCCTGCATTTGAAGTGCACCAGAATCGATGGCGGTGCTCTCTCTCTCTCCAGATTATTTCTCATTTGAGTCTCATTTCCAAAGGATTCTCTTTATTAGTATTGTTGCATGGAGGATTTTGGGGAATAATCAATCAGTTGGCACTTCCAACCCTCACTTGGAGTTTCCTCTTCAAATGATTGTGTTTCAAACAACATGATGAAGTTGTTGCCTCAGACCAAGTTACCGTACGGTTTAGAGGAGAGAGGAACCCCGCACAAAAGATACAACAACGGACGGGTGTTTTTAGAATGTGCGGGTGCGGGATCCAAAACACCCTTGCGGTCCCTCTATACGACCCATATTTAGCTTTATAACTCTTCAATTGTGGTTCACTATATGAATCGTGATACATTGTTATTTTCATACTACCATGATCATTAATTTATTTTGTACTAAACAATATTTGGTCAACATTTTTCTAGTCAAATATCACCATATTCATAATATATTGTACATGCACAAAGGGCTTTCAAGCCCTTCTAGGGTTAGCATGTAAAATATGTGAAATGATATTGAAATTCTTGGATTCTTTGAGAATGTGAGGAGTATAAGCATTGCATGATCCACGCACATAACTTGATTGAATAACTACAAAAGGCAGTTACCACCTCTTTTGAACACATTGTGAGGAATTGGGGGGCTTTGTGAGAAAATCATACATGAAAAATTGACAAGGTACACGTGTCATTCAACCATTGGTAGTTAACCTTTTCCAAAAAATTTGAAAGGATTACACATGTCACATTTGCGTTGGTTGAGAAAATGAAATGGATGCTTGTGACAATCCACCCCACCCCATATTTTTATTTCTTTGACATTTGTTTGCTTGCAAACAATATGGATTATTTGAAATGTATATTGTATGGCCATATATATATTTGTATAATTCGTATGGATATGTATATATCTTATATCTTTGTTGTATTTCATAAGTATTACAAATGCTATATGTATTTAGTATTCGATATTGTGTATGTATTTTATATTCTATATCCTAGAGCATCAGTGGTCATAATATTTCTTTGATTGGTTGGATCGACAACCCTATAGTTAGGAGATACAAAGATTGGTATAATTTTGTGTTTCATTTTGGGGCTTCTGAGGTTGCTAATTGGGCATTTTCTTTTCATGGTTTGGAAGTTAATGATAAGTTTTTTTAGATTTGATTTTAGTGAAATTGACCATATCCTTGTAGTGCAATTGGCTTCATTAGTCATCAATCAAGGTAGTCTACTGTAAAAGCCACCATGTTTCCACTTTCAAGATCCCTAACGAATACAATTAAGCTTCAAATTATGTGCTTGTCTGTACAGGGAGTTCCATTTTGCCTTGTCCCACTCCAAAGAATGGTAACTGACTATGCAACTAAGTTACTACCTAATGCTCATGCTCGAACTTCTTATTCACTGATGGGAATCCATGAACCACCAACTTCAATTTCCTTGAATTGGTGGAATCCCATGTCCTTGGCATTTTTCAGAGTGAGTGTCTGGAAACAAAAAAATTCTAGTTTTCAAAACTTTGTGCTTATGAATATCCAATCTTTTCTTGTCCAGAATTGTGCCAAAGTAACGAGATTTGAAGATCACCTCAGTCATCCAATGATGATTCAATTCCATCTTCACATGGGTGATTGATAAGACCCAAATACAGATAGTGCAAGGCAGGCCTACAAAAGCAACATGATTATAATGTTTGACTAAATACACTTGATCCATACCAAGCACCAACTTTGAGCTTCAAAGCTCTCCATCCTTGTATTCCCTACAGAATGTGAGAACGTTATGTCAATTCATACTAAGGGAAGTTGATTGTGCTTTGTGACGTGTGTCCATTTTCAATCTTTCACACACTAGCAAGTGATTTTTGAAGTGGCGAAAAAAGGCCAGATAGCACTACAACAATGACAGTGTTTTATGACTACAGAATTATGACTGAGGATGACTGGCGACTGCTTGCAGTCATATTCTTGAAGGCCAATACTTTGGGGAGAAATATGACTGCAAAATATGACTACTAGTCATTTTTACGCCTTGTACTTTACAAGTGTATACTATACGGCCATTAGGAATACCAAAGTACTTCATAGGAAACATAGAGAACATGTTTGGGAACGTTGAGTCATATTATCAATTATATTTTTATAGTAGTGAATTTTTTTTTGTTTTGGGCAATTCAAGAAAAATACGGGCAATTCTAAGAAAAATATAAATAAGCTATCATTTAAAATTTTGAAATCCTAGTCACCTACTTTTTCGGATTTTGAATCCTATTCACCATTTTTTTAGTGTTTTGAGACCTTAGCCATTATTTTTTTAGGGTTTTAGAACCCTAGCCGCCACTTTTTAGGGTTTTGAAATCCTAGCCGTCACTTCTTGTGGTTCTTCTTCCTTACCTTTTATTGTCTCTTAGCTCTTATTTGTTGTTGCTTTTTGTTGCATCTCAACTCTTGTTTCTTGTTGCTCTTTACTTCATGTTTCTTGCTTCTTATTGTTGCGTTTAAATTCTTTTTTTCTCTTGCATTTGAATTCTTTTATCTTTTTAGTTCTTGTTTTGTAATTCTTGCTTCTTATTTCTTCTTGTTGCATCTACACTCTCATTTCTTGTTGTTTCTTGTTATGTCTTAGTTGGTGCTTTTTGTTTCTTCTTGTGTTTTAGTTGTTGATTCTTATTTCCTCTTGTGTCTTAATTGTTACTTCATGTTGTATCTTAATTGTTGTTTCTTGTTTTGTGTTTCTTGTTTTGTGTTTCTTCTTGCATTTTAGTTGTTATTTCTTGTTTCTTGTTGTGTCTTAGTTGTTATTTCTTGTTTCTTGTTGTGTCTTAGTTGTTATTTCTTGTTTCTTGTTGTGTCTTAGTTGTTATTTCTTGTTTCTTGTTGTGTCTTAGTTGTTATTTCTTGTTTCTTGTTGTGTCTTAGTTGTTATTTCTTGTTTCTTGTTGTGTCTTAGTTGTTGCTTAGTTGTTGCTTCTTATTTCTTGTTGCATCTTAACTTTTACTTCTTGTTATTTCTTAATATTTTTTTTTTCTTGTTTCTTCCATCATCAATCTTATTCTTTCTATCCTAAACTTGAGCTACATATTTTGTGTTGTTATAAGCCTTTGAAGGTTGAGCTTTGTTATTCAATCACTAAAAATTAACCTCTCATTTCTTTAATTGTATATGCAGGCACCAAAAGTTGAAACAAAGACATTGGAGGCTACTTACAACCCAATGAAGCCATCTTCACATTATTGTAAGGATTGTAGGCCTTATTGAATTGTGTGAATGATTCATTGTGATATATATATATATATATATATATATATATATATATATATATATATATATATATATATATTTTGTATTAGTGAATAATAATTGTCAATGAAGATAGTTGTATTTGTTCTTGCATTCTCCTTCTTTAATATGATTATCTCTCATACATCTCTAAAATTATATATTATATATTTATTTTTAATTGCATGAGGCTTTTTTATTCAGTTGTTAAATCATCTTAATGTATAATAGTTATATATCATGTCCATTTAAAATGCATTAAAAATGTAATTGTAGTTAGTAATATGACTCATGAGAATCATTTTTCACATTAACAAGAATATGACTCACTGTAGTCATATTTCACATTATTGCAAAATATGACTCACCCTAGTTATATTCCATGTAACCAAAAAATATGATTCATTGTAGTCATATTCCATGTTACTACAAAATATGACTGACAGCAGTCATATTCCATATCACTGTAAAAAATGACTCACCGCAGTCATATTTCACATCACTACAAAATATGACTCACCGCAGTCATATTTCACATCACTACAAAATATGACTCGCTGCAGTCATATTCCACGTTATTGCAAAATATGACTCACCGCAGACATATTCCACATTACTGCAAAATATGACTCACCGCAGATATATTCCACATTACTGCAAAATATGACTCACCGCAGTCATATTCCACATTACTACAAAATATGATTCACCACAGTCATATTCCATGTTACTGCAAAATATGACTAACCACAGTCATATTCCACGTCATAAAAAAATATGACTCACCACAGTCATATTTCACGTCATCAAAAAATATGACTCACCACAGTCATATTTCACGTCATCAAAAAATATGACTCACCATAGTCATATTTCACGTCATCAAAAAATATGACTCACCATAGTCATATTTCACGTCATCAAAAAATATGACTCACCACAGTCATATTTCACGTCATCAAAAAATATGACTCACCACAGTCATATTTCACGTCATCAAAAAATATGACTCACCACAGTCATATTTCACGTCATCAAAAAATATGACTCACTACAGTCATATTTCACGTCATCAAAAAATATGACTCACCACAGTCATATTTCACGTCATCAAAAAATATGACTCACCACAGTCATATTTCACGTCATCAAAAAATATGACTCATCGCAGTCATATTTCACGTCATTAAGAAATATGACTCATCGCAGTCATATTCCACGTCATCAAAAAATATGACTCGACATAGTCGTATTCCACGTAGGATTTTTTTATTTACCCGGGCAACCCAAGAAAAAGTCAAAAAACCCCTAGGATAGTCAAAGTATACGCCTAGTTGGCATACTATGGCTAAAAATGGATATTTATACCCTTCAACCCATATGACTACCAATATAACTGATGTCTGAAGTGATTGCTTCTAAACGATTGGAGTCAGTCATATTCCGAGTCATCTACAGTGATTTCTGCGTGAGTCATATTTTTTAATTTTACGACTCACTGCAGTTATATTTTGCAGTCATAAAACATTGCTTTCGTTGTAGTGTAACAATTTTTTTTTTCCCTCAGGTTTCAGAATGCTTAGGCAAGTAAGGTATTTTTGGAAACCAAAGTAGCCAAAAATTGAGCATGATCAAAGGCTTGATAGCCTGAATGATGTGACAAGAAGCGAGCATGTCGCCTTCTTCTTTCGGCGTCCTTGTCCCCTCGAGAAGCAGGATGAAGCCATGTGGCGAAATCTTGACGGCTGAGTTTAGAATCCGGGGCCAACTGATTTTGTTGAAACTTCAACCAATCTGCGGACGCCAGAGTGTCATCGCCACCGTGTCACCCATCATTTCGGGGACCTCGCCACTTTTCCAGTTAAACCCTACTTTGTTTTATCGTTTTTTTCATGTCATGATAAGTGGTAACGAACTAGTGGTTGCAATCGCCGGATTCTCGTACGTGAATTTCTTGAGATTTCACGGTGATTACCGAGAGTGGAAGCCCAATTCTAGTGGAGAACTCGTACTTGGCGATGGCAATGATGGCAGGATTGTGGCACAAGTTTTGTTGCAACCAATGTTTGGGAAGGACAAAACCTTGGAGATATATGCGTCTTATGCAGGCTGGAGGTTTGCGTTTTCTTATCCTACGCTTAGTATGCTGCTTTGTGCCTTCTTGTTTCATCTTCTCGGCGCACTTTGTGAATTGTGATTGCTTCTATATTGCGAACTTGCAGGGCTGAATTGATGACGTTGTTTTGGGTCATAATTGTATGTTTTGGAGGGGCGTACTTTGTGATTGCTTCCATGTGCACACTTTGTGATTTCTTCCATGTTGTGGGGCTTGTGATTGCTTCCATGCTGTCTAGTGGAGATGCTTTGCAAGTTTGAACTAAAGTGGTTCTTCTCCATTTATTGATTTATCAATCGAAAGTCCATTGCACGTCATTGGTAACTGGTAGTTTAGTTTGGGTTCAGGCAGTGGAAGTCACAATGGTACTTGCTAGATCGCCTTGTTCCGTTATTATAGTAGGATTTCAAGCACTGGTTCATTGTCTTCATTGTCTAGATTCACTCCAGCAGGCTTGCAATCAGGCTCCGCTCTGTCGACCTCTGAATCTGTCGCGGCGTGCAGCAGAAGCGTTGGAAATGCTAGTTGTAGTCAGAGCGCCGGGATGTCCGTGTGTGATAATTCACGCAAGAGGAAGGGGACTTCGTTTCAAAAGAATCGACACAGGTCCAATCCCGCTGTGCCTCTACTCAATGCTGAGGCCTTGGTATGCGTTGTGTCTTCCATTTTGCCTTCTGATTTTGTTGTGGAGATTATCGCTTTGTCTTCAGATGGATCTACGTCTGAGCAGGGTCTGGAGATACCAGAATCAACCGAGGTATGCAAAGGTAAGCAAAAGTTGCTGATAATTGACGAGGTGGACGACCAGTCTGATGAAGATTTTGTTGCAGGTGCCGCAGAGAAAGTTCCAAAGAAGAATTACAACGCTACAAGAAAATTCCAGGACTCTTGGGCAGCTCGATTGCTGTGGGCAGAGTTCTTTCGTGGTTCTGATGGATTGTTTGAGTATGTGAAATGCGTTGTTTGCTCTCAGATTACAGGGAAGCCTAAAATTCTTCGTTCAAAATGGGATACTTTGACGAAGCATGGAGGAAAGAAGAAAGCTATCCAAAATATGGCCAATAAAATCAAGAAGGGGCAATAGTACATTGCCAAGAAGTGCAAGCACCTTCGGTATGAGAGATTGTACGCTACCAGGGACACCGTGATTGTGGCGCAACAATTGGCCTTGGTGAAAGGAGAATGAGCACGGAAGCACCTACAATTCATAACAATCTTCCACATGCTTCAAGAGGGACGCCCTATGCTGGAGTACGCGGCAATCCAACCACTTTTAGACTTTCTGGATGTCCCGAAGCTACCAAAGCGGCATTGGTCCGATACTACGGGATGGGAACTCGCAGAATGTCTCTTCTACCAAGTTCAGCACAAGACAGTGGAAGTCATATCCAAGGCTCGAATTTTTTGGTGACTTGTGATGAAGTTACAACCTTGGATACGCAGAGTTGGATTTCCATCCACGGGTACGTCTGCGAGAATTGGAGCAGAAAATCTATGTTACTATCGCTGGAGCGTGTTATGGGAGGCAGCGGGAGCAATAACTTGATGACAATCATAGTTCAAGCTATGAAGGCTTTTGGGGGTGTCAAGGAAGGTGAACTCGCCGCGCGTTTGGCTTCCTTCGGCGTAGGTTAGTCAGTTTACGAAATTTTTTTGGTTGGGTGCTTTTGATTTCTGTTTGGTGCTTCACTGCTTGTCTCTTGTGTGCTTCCGGTCCTATATAGTATTCTAGGGTGGGCAACACGTTAGGCTAGGCAACACGTCTTATACATGGATGCAGCCTATGACCTAATCATATATATACAAGATAATACTTTTAAAGTATACAAATAATTCGTTAATTAATACCTTTTTATATGTTGGGGCAACAGGGCCAGTAATTGCTCTTTATGAGCTTTTTGAATCTATGTGCAAAATGATTACACGTGGTAGTCTCAGTAGGCAACACGTCCAGTATGCAAAGTATGAAATGTTTAGGACAAAGTACCAGATTTTTGGTCTTTGAGCTTTCTCCTTTCTTCTAAGATTGGGCAACAAGTCCAAAACCATGGGTAAGTTGTTCCTAAAACATACAAAAATATTTATCAGCCACAAAGATTGCTAATTCTACAAATTCCATCTCCCCAATTCTATGACCTAGGCCCAAACTAGGGGCACGGCCTAAGGGCCGTTCGAAAAATTTGAACCTTTATTTTAGTTTGCTCTGTTTTTGGTCAAATAATTAGGTCAAATCAACCAAATTTATACCCAAAACCATAGTTACAAACTTAAAATTTCCAAATCAGCCCCTAAAACCCTGAAATTTCAATTTAAATGGCCAAAAGACCTAAAACTGTGGAAATTAGTCCTATAACCGTGGACCGTACCCTAAGACTATGGTTGATAACCGGGCAACAGATCAGGGTATCGGGGCCGCGAATGATCGCCGGAGCAACAAGTCTGAACAGATTTGATCTCGGAAGGCAATAGATTGGGATTTTTCTGAAATCCCTAATTCAATCGCGGACTGCTGCAGCGACGGTCTAGCTTCCAATCGTCCCCGAATTGCACAAATTTTTAATTATCTTCTCGCTCCGACGTTGCGAACCAGTTCAACCTTGCCTGGCTCAAATTCCCAACTACCAAGCTATTGAAAATTCTTCTCCACAGCTGCACCCTGGTCGACCCAACACATGTGGTGAGCTTCTTCGGCTTCAATCTGCAACTAGTGCCTCCTCCGATCGGAAAATTTCTCCTTTGACACTTCCACCTGTTGACTTTCAATCGCTCCTCCCTCACCGATTGTGTCACCGCTCAGCCAAGCCACCACTCCGATCAGGGCGCTCGGACAGACAACAAGTTCCTCTTGTGGCCGCAAGCTCACCACATTCTCCAACTTCTAGTCGACAGGTTGTCCGGCGCCAATTCTTCTTCTGACAGTCGCAACCTCGATCAAGTCCGGCTCCAGCCTTCAAATTTCTGCAACTGATCCCTGCGAATGGCTCCGACACAACCCCGGATCGATGAAATTAGGCACCGCACTTCGTCGCTCCACACCAGATTAATTCGCTGCTTCAAATTGATTCCTAAAACTCCTTCGAGAATTTACAATTTTAAAATTTACAAATTACGAATCCAGAGATTAGAATACGCAATAACAATGTTTAATGAGAATCCACACATTCATAGATTACAGCAAGACATTTACACACAGCACAGACGAGATTGCACACAAATAAATTTCGTATTATAAATGCTCGAATTTACAGACAAGTGTTTCTCTCTAAATACACTATGAAGTTTAAAATTACGAAAAATTACATATGACAAGTGTTTCTCTCTGAATACACTGTGTAGTTTAAAATTTTAATTTTTGTGCCTTTAAAAGCCAGGAAGAAGGCTCGTGCCCCTTCCAGTCGTTTTTTCTCGTTTTTCATCAAATTTGATGCCTCGTTCATCCATGTCTACGACCCATTCATCCTTTTGGCACCTTTTGGAATTTTCCATTCATCTACGTAGTTTTTCATCCACTCGGTACTTCATCCATTCAAACTGCCTTATTCACACTACATAAAGTTTTAAAACTGCTTTTTGGATTAATTTTAGCCTACTTTTAAGCTATTTTTCCTACTTTTTAGACTACTTTCTACATACTTTTCCAATAAAAACTAAAAACTAACCTAAAAACCGAAATCTTTATTCTACAATGTAACTCCTTGGGACCTAGAGGAGTAATGGTGTAGCGGAGGCCTGCCAACTCCGGTGTAACTCCTTGGGACCAAGAGGTGTGATGGTGTACCTAGCTAGAGGCCATGCTAGCTTGGTGTAACTCCTTGGGACCAAGAGGTGTAATGGTATAGCAGAGGCCTGCCAACTCCGGTGTAACTCCTTGGGACCAGGAGGTGTGATGGTGTACCTAGAGGTCGGGCTACCCTAGTGTGATTCCTTGAAAAAAAAGGTGTGATGGTATAGTGGTGTACCTCCTTGGGCCTGGGCAAGAAGTGTGATGGTGTAATGGTGTATCAATGCTTCTCTTCTTCGTGTTTTCTTTATCTTTTGCTAAACCCAAAAGAAATGGTGTTGTCAATCTCAAGTTGCTTGCTGCCATGAACCCCCTGAGCCCTAAACCGCCTAAACTTTTGGTAGTGAAGGAATTAGAAAGTTTTCTTTACACCATTGGATAGAGGACAAAAAATCAGTGAAGACCCGCACAAGAATTTCTCGAATCGGGCGAAAATTGGTTGAGATATGAGTCCCTGAAGTTGTTGCACCCCCTGAAACCGGCGACTTTGAAGGCTTCAAGGCCCTCTAACTTTTGACTGGAGAGGAATTAGCCCTTGAGATGGGTATCGTTGGAAAGAAGAGGAGAAATCAGTGAGGAAGCGCCATAAAATTTCTGGAATTGGGCAAGAATTGCTTGAGCTATGGGTCGCCGAAGTGTCCACAAGCAATGAAAACTACGGCCTAAAAAATGCCATAACTTTTGGTTGGAGAGGAATTAGACTTTGAGACTTATACCGTTGGAAAGAGGAGAAAAAATCAGTCAAAATAGGCTAAAAAACCCATAGATCCAAGCAAGACAATCTAGATTCTCAAAGGAAACGAACACTGGTGTACACCCCTTGTTAAAAAATGTAATGAAATATACGGAATGTGCCACATTCACGTTACTTCTTGCTATAAAAGAAACACCCCACACAAAAGTCAAATGCCTCCAAAGTCAAAGTATAGGGCCAAATAAGAATGAATCTATTTTTAGAAAATAAGACATTTTTGGAAAGCTCTCAAAAAGTCCATTCCAGATTGTTAACTCTTAGTTAAAAATTCTTCATAATGCATCTGCAATCACCAAGTCAAATTCCTAGACCCTAAAGTCAAAGTTGCTATATCTCACAAACTAGAAATTTGTAAAGGATTTTATCTACACCATTGAGATCATAGACCTCGAAAATGGGGGGTAGGTCCAATAAAATCCTAAAAATAAGACGGTCAAATCCTTTAAGATACCCTTGTAACCCTTTTCAAAAATGTCTTTTTTTTCATCATATACTAAAAATAGCACCAAATGGATGGATGAAGTTTGGATTTTCAAACTTCATCCGCTTGTAACTTGTGCATACAACGTCCAACCAAGAAGTGCCATGTCACCCTAAAATCCCATGGAAAGGACCTACAACACCATGCCCTTCGAATTCAATTGCCCTTCTCCATGCAAAAGTGATTTTGTAGCCCCTCACAATTTGACCCTAGTAAATTTTTATGTTTGGCCTATAGTAAATGCACCACCTTGAAGATGCTTCTAAACCCTTCCCAAAAATGCCTTTTTTTCATCCCATACTAAAAATAACGGCAATCAGTGGATGAAGTTTGGATTTCCAAACTTCATCCACTAGTACTCATGCATACGACGTCCAATCCAAGAGTGCCATGTCAACTTGGAATCGTAAGGAAAAGACCTATATCATCATCCAATCGGAAAACAATTGTCCTTCTTCATGCAAAAGCACAAATGTAGACCCTCATGATATGACCCAAGTAAATATCTATTCTTGGCCCAAGGTAAATGTACCACCATTTAGATGCCTCAAATCCATTTTCAAAAATGTCTTGCATTTTATCATGCGATTCTTCAAATAGTGACAATTGATGGATGAAGTTTTAAAAACAAAACTTCATCCACTCGTACTTCATCCATACAACGTCAAATGACAAAATGCCACATCATTCTAGCATCACATGACGATGATCCACAACATCCTTCATTTGAAATGGCAATAACAAGCCCTATTCAAAAGGGAAACATCTCCATACCTTCACATAGGGTCCAAATTCAAAATTACTATTTTTAGCCAAACAAGACATTTTTGGAAAGCCCTCATCAAGCCCTTTCTAGAAATGTAACTCTCACCAAGAAATTCTTCAAATTGCATCCACAATAGCCAAGTCAAACCTAGAGACTCTAAAATTAAAAGTTGCTATATCTCACAAACTAAGAAAAAATTAGGGTTCTAGTTCATATTTTTGAAATTGCAAGGTCTACTAATGGGGGGGGGGTAGGTGCAATAAAAACCACACCCAAAAAGGGCTACCCCCTAGGAACACTCTTGTAATCCCCAAATGGGGGGTAGGTCCAATAAAAACCCAATTCTAAAAAGTCAACAACCCATAGGATACCTATGTAACAAAAAATCAAACTTTATGATCAAAAATCAAAGTCAATAATGTCAAATAAAAATTACATATTTGGAAAGCCCTCAATGAACAAATCCAAAATGTCCACTTTTATTTTACCATTCTAAAAACTCAATCTATAGTAAGAAAGTCAAACAAAAACATCAAAAAGTCAAAATTGCTATATCTCCCAAATTGTAAAATTTTCTAGGCTTTTTTTTGCACCATTGGATTCCTAGATCTTGAAAAGGGGGGGGGGTGTAGGTGCAATAATAACCATGCCCTAACCAAATCCTTGCCTAAAAACACCCATATAACCCTAAACCCTAAAATTATCCTAAATCCTAAACCCGGACATAGGACATGTAGACGATGGCTTGTCCCCGCACGGCCTAACCTACCATCCATCCAATGTGTTCCAAACTTGAAAATCCACAACTCGCCATTTGTCGCAACCCAACTTTTTAATTTTTCTCTCTATCGTGTTTTAGAACACGGAATCTGGAATTAGTATGCCCAAATTGGTACAGGAAGAAGAGAAAAATTAAAAGTTAGAATCATTAGGGAAACAAGCAGTCACCAACTGGAATAGAGATGGAGCGGATAGCAGAAACGAATCCGGTCCAGATCCAAGGCCGGAGGAACGGATCCGGGATCTACGCCCCAAAAAGCGGAAAAAAGTAATGATTAGGTTTCCAATGTACAAAAAAACTTCCTTTAGGGTTTGGATCTCCCAGTTGCATCTGAGAGCTCTAGCCTTTCCCCCACGCTATCAATTGTTTGAACATTTGTGTGTGTGTGTGTGTGTGTTTCCTTTGCGCTGAGTAGAGATTAGATTAAGGTGAAGTATTAGCTGTGTGCACCTAAGAGAGTGTGGCCGGTTGAAATCACGCGAGCGTCGCGAGAGTCTGTGTAAGAATTGGCGCAAGTGTTAACTCGATTGAGACCGAGGAGAGATTGTGAGGAACGAGACGTGCGGCTAGGAGGGAAGTGAGGTAGCAAATCGGTGAGGAGCCATACTACAACAAAAGCAGTGTTTTATGACTGCAA
Source organism: Climacium dendroides (assembly GCA_950106755.1). NCBI lineage: Eukaryota > Viridiplantae > Streptophyta > Bryopsida > Hypnales > Climaciaceae > Climacium > Climacium dendroides. The sequence goes on from OX467092.1 coordinate 25,290,419, forward strand.
TGAGTCGTAAAATCAAAAAATACGACTAACGCAGAAATCACTGTAGATGACTCGGAATATGACTGACTCCAGTCGTTTAGAAGTAGTCGCTTCAGACATCAGTCATATTGGCAGTCATATTTTTCGAGGGGTATAAATACCCATTTTTAGCCATAGTATGCCAACATAGCATATACTTTGACTTTCCTAGGGGAGTCTTGACTTCTTCTTGAGTTGCTCGGGCAAACAATAAAATCCTACGTGGAATATGACTATGGTTAGTCATATTTTTCGATGACGTGGAATATAACTACGGTCAGTCATATTTTTGGATGACGTGGAATATGACTGCGGTTAGTCATATTTTTGGATGACGTGGAATATGACTACAGTGAGTTATATTTTTTGATGACATGAAATATGACTGCAGTCAATCATATTTTTTGATGACATGAAATATGACTGCAGTCAGTCATATTTTTTGATGACATAGAATATGACTACAGTCAGTCATATTTTTGGATGACGTGGAATATGACTGCAGTCAGTCATATTTTTGGATGACATGGAATATGACTGCAGTCAGTCATATTTTTGAATGACATGGAATATGACTGCAGTCAGTCATATTTTTTGATGGCATGGAATATGACTGAGGTGAGTCATATTTTGTAGTAATGTAGAATACGACTCTCGTTAGTCATATTTTATGGAATATGACTTTTGTAAGTCATATTTTTGGCTTCATGAAGTTGCAAATAGCTTCCAATGTCTTTGTTTCAACTTTTGATGCCTGCATATACAATCAAAGAAATGAGAGGTTAGTTTTTAGTGATTGAACAACAAAGCCTAACCTTCAAAGATTTACAATCAACACAAAATATGTAGCTCAATTTTAGGATAGGAAGAATAAGATTGATGATGGAGGAAACAAGAAAAAAAATATAAGTACTAAGAGATAACAAGAATCAAAAGTTAAAATGCAATAAGGAATAAGAAGCAACAACTAAGCAACAACTAAGACACAATAAGAAACAAGAAGCAACACAAAACAAGAAACAACAACTAAGACACAATATGAGGCAACAATTAAGACATAAGAACAAATTAAAAGCAACAACTAAGATACAAGAAGAAACAAGAAGCACCAACTAAGACATGACAAGAAACAACAAGAAATGAGAGTATAGATGCAATAAGAAGAAATAAGAAGCAAGAACTACAAAACAAGAGGAAACAAAAAAACAAGAACTAGGAAGAAGAAAGAGTTCAAATGCAAGAGAAAGAAAGAATTTAGATGCAACAATAAGAAACAAGAAGCATGAACTAGAGAGCAATAAGAAACAAGAGTTAAAATACAACAAAAGCAACAACAAGTGAGAGCTAAGAGACAATAAAAAGTAAGGAAGAAGAGCCACAAGAAGTGATGGCTAGGGTTTCAAAACCCTAAAAAGTGGCAGCTAGGGTTTCAAAACCCTAAAAAAATTACGGCTAGGGTATCAAAACCCTAAAAAAATAGTAACTAGGATTCAAAATCCAAAAAAGTAGGTGACTAGGATTTCAAAATTTTAAACAATGACTTCTCTATATTTTTTTGGAATTGCCCAAATTTTTCTTGAATTGTCCAAAACAAAACAAAATCACTATTATATGAAAATATTAGTGATAATATGACTCAATGTTCCCAAACATGTTTCCAACGTTCCCAAACATGTTCCCTACGTTCCCTATGAAGTACTTTGGTATTCCTAATGGCCGTATAGTATACGCTTGTGAAGTACAAGGCGTAAAAATAATTGGAAGTCATATTTTGCAGTCATATTTCTCCCCAAAGTGTTGGCCTTCAAGAATATGACTGCAAGCAGTCGCCAGTCATCCTCAGTCATAATTTTGCAGTCATAAAACACTGCCATTGTTGTAGTGCCAGATGCCGCAACTAAAGCGCCCAAGATCTCTGGGACAAGCGAGCGCACCTTTGGATTTTGGCCATCTTTTCAGATCGCAAATGATGTGGAAGATCATTCATGGATGATGGTACGATATACGAAGAATATGCGGAGGATGCCCCCTTCGTTGGCCGTAAGCGTGATCATCTGCCACCTTCTTTCCGTGTTGGTTGAGATGTCTATGTAGGTTACCTTCTTACAATGCATCTTACTGATGATGACCTATGTCATTTTGGCTTGCCCAAGCGCTTACAAATCCTAATCTAGATCTAAGGCATATCAATTCTATTCAGCTACAATATTGGATGCCTATGTTTTTTTAACATGTTCATGCTAATATATATTTTGGATGGGACACAAAAAAAAACACTATGGTACAAAGATAAGGCTTTACAACCAAATTGGTCACCTACAAGCTATATCATGACCACCTAGAAGCCACGTATAAGAGAAGAGACTTTGGATTCGAAATATATATTGAATATTGTAATAAAATATTTTTGTTATTTCCTTGTCCTATTATACATTCTAGATCTTTTTTATTGCATATCTAATACAATAAGGATTTCACTTGCAAATGTTGAATGCTTTTATCCTTATCATGATGAGTATTGGAAAACTTTTCTACATATTTACTTGCAATTTGTTGAACTTTGAACTTAGGAGTCGTTGCTTATTATGAATGGTTCGTGTTTGTATCTAATTAGACTTGTTTCACCATCCTAGACCTTAGAAGTATGATGCCGCTATATGTGATGAGGCAAAACTAAAATTTGGGTAATTCCTAATGGATCCACCTACCAATTTAAGACAATATATTGATCAAATTAGAGGTTGTTGCTACTACTTTTTATACGTAGATAACTACAATCTAACCATTTTTGTACATGAAAGTCTTAATATATTAAATTGTCTCAATCTCATGACCACTTTTTCCTTCTAAATTTAGGGTCATAATTATAATGAGACTCCACATTCTGTCACTTTAATGAATATGGCCTTTCTAGCAAATTTACAAAAAAAACACAACATTACAAACTTTCATCTAACTTGTTGCTTATACTAGCCATTCCACAAATGATTAAATTATGAGTGTTCAATTTAATAAAATTCTTAGTCAATATCCAATCTAATGGGGATCATTAAAAAAAACTTACTGATTAGCTTTTAAACTTCAACTTATTTCTTCCTTTGAAAGATTTGCACTTTGTACAGATTATTGCTCGCTACCCCGCACCTCCATAAAAGAAATGCCAACAAGTAAAGATAATACTTACATAAAGGAAATCTCGAAAGCTTGAGGGATAGATCTGATCAAGGTATCGGGGTGATGATCGAGGGGTCGAGTTGAGGTTTGTTTCGTCTCATGTGCTTTACCTTTGACAGGGGACACATCGGGAAAAAAACATTGGGCCAAATAGTACTGTTGTAGTACACACTCAGTATTGCTAGACTCTGTTCATAGTCCAACCCTAAACTTCTATTGTTGCAGTATTGCAACAATACAAACAAAATAGTATTACTTGTAAAATTATATTAGTATTAAATTAGTACAACAATAGTATTGCCCACTTTTGTCTTAAATAATTTTGCAACATTTATTGTACAACAATCCTTTAGAACAATATTTTTTAAAAAAACATGATAACTAAGTAACATCAAAGAAACTAATTCAATACTGCAATTAGTGTAATTAATGTATGACAATACTTCTTAAGGATATTGAGAAGAAAATATTTATGTAATTATTCTATTCTGTATTTATATTGCTACATTATTTTTTTTAAATATTGAAAAGGGCATATTTATGTAATTATTTTTTTCTATATCTATACTGTTGTAATACTGCAATTGCGAAGTTGTTATCCAAAATAATATCATATCAATGATCTCCCATTTTTACATGTTTCAAATTTAAAAATGAAAACATCATTACACATTGAGGTCCAACCATTCTACATTTTCAATTAGAGATTCAAAAAGAAAAACAAATGCAAATGCAATTTTCACATATTAACATTTGCAATTGCCTAGAATATACAAACACAAATTTCTAAAATACCACTAGAACTTTTAGGACAAGCCCCTTCTTAATCTTCCTGCTACACCTACTTGCTAATTCAATGTCCAAGTCCTTCTCGTCCTTCAAACTCTTGTCCTACCTATTACCAAATTTGCCAATGTTACTACTTATTCATAAAAACTACAAATTGCTTCAACCATGAATTCTAATTTTTCCCTCTAACTATCACCTCAAGAACTTCGAAATGCATTCAAGCAATGTATTCCCACATTCAACAATATTGAACTTCATCTCACATGTCCTATGCTATCCTACAAGTCTATTTCAAAGTTGAAAATGTGTAATTCCACTTTGTAGTGTGCAAACCTTGAAATTCATTGACATTCAATTGATTTTCTTATTTCTCAAGAATAGTCTAAGCTAGCACTTCAAGAAATCATTCTATGAAAATAAGAGATATGCAAATTGAAAATACTGTAGAAATCATAAAGAAGATCACTTTACTTTGCAAACATTTTACATTATAGGTTAATAATCAACATCTCCATTTTATATTCAAGATACACATTAGACAAAGATAGCCAACATCTCCATTTCTAAATTTCACTAATCTTCTATGTACTCATCCAACACTTTTTATACTTCAAAAACATATACATTACATAGTGATAGCCAACATCTTCCTCTGTAACATTCACTCATCCTTTAGGTCCTCACCCAACACTTCTTGAATAGTTTCTTCACCTTCATGTACAATCAACTCAATCCGCCTCAACAAGTGGCAACTCTCAAGAATGAATGCCTTCAAACCTTTTATTTCGTTCTTGTGCCACTTCATCTCGCTTTCTTTCATATTACGGTCCCCATCTACCGCCAAAGACATGACCCATGCAAACCACACTAGCTGCTTCACTGTTAATCTTAGCGGTTCATCCACACAAAACCTGCTCCTAAACTTCACAAATGCTATTGTGTTGTACAAAGCATCTAATCCAAAAGGATCATTTCCATTCCACCTCCAACGATTGCTTACAACATATAATAAATGTAAATGACAGTGAAAATTATAACTTTGAATAATGAAAGCATAGTAAAGTACATCTACTTGTACAAATGTCATCACTCATATCATACCAAATTTAATAGACTTAATAGCTACTTGGTTTAAATTTTTACACTTAGTTTTATCAACAATGAAAAAAATTATTATTTCAAAATTGTCTCCATTGACTCATTGAGGCTTCACTACTTTGGATGTTTTGTTCAACAATGCCATATAGAGTTCTTGAGCTAAAAATTCACCGTCTTCTTAATCTATAAGACAAAGTTCCACTCCTATTTCTACCTCAATGTTTTAAGCCCTAACTTCCAATAAATAACCATTCCACTATAATTGTAACATTGGATGTCTTCCACATTTGACAAAATAACTTTAACATTCATGTCAAGTCTAAAGAATTTGCAAATTATGCCAAAATGATGTTACATTATATTGAAACATCTTCAAGAATCTTACTTATTATTGGAGTGCAACACAAACACAACAAGGAGATTGACGACTCCTTTACAATCATACCTCGTTTCAGCAGTTCCAACGACCGCTTCTAAGCTAATTTCTCTTGTTCAGTCCCCTTCATGTGGTTTAGGTAGCCCTAATTGACGCCAGAATTCAGTGTGGGTCAGAATTCAGTGTGGGTCATTGAAGAGAACCGGCGGCGTCTATTGGTGATCGTTCTCATCACCTTCTTCCTCAAACTCTCCACCCAGACTCTTTCAATACCTTTTGAGTCATAATATCAGCAACACGTGTGTTGAAAGCATCCAAAATGGCCTCCTTCATACCTCTTCTCATGGAAAGGGTCTATTTTTTTGAGGGTCTAACCCCAAGATCAAATGTTTTGCAATTGCTGGCATATGGGTTTTTACCAATTCCCACCTAGCCACTTCAGGCTTGAGCTCTTCAACACTACTTTTTTGCAAAAGACTCTTCAACAAAGCATTCTCCTCTCTCAAGTCTTGAATATGCAAATCCTTTGAGCACACCATACGTACGTAAGTGTTTTGCCCAGTCCCCCCTGGATAGAAAAAGAAGAACATTAGAATAGTCATTTAAATAGAATAAATAATTAATTTTATGACATTTTTTGTCCATCATGTCTTGTATACCACCACCATCCTTTTGCTTTCCTCCTAAAACCTACAACAAACACTGATAGAGTTCTAGCATTAGATTTAAGAAAGGGTACAATCAAGAACTGTTAGTCATGCATCTATCAAGCAATCCTTAATTTATGATCAAAACAAAAGCAATATAATCAAAACAAAAGCAAGATAAATAGAAGCCCAAGTGAGCAGAACTTCTAAACTTTGAGATCTTATTTTAGTCTTCCAGTTTTTCCTTCTGACCATAGCAATTTCACCCCCATGCAATATTAAGGCCTCCTATGATTAAAACAAGCTTTTCAATACAATTAGACTACTTCAAGAACTTTCAGATGACATAATAAAAAAGAAATCCTCCTTATAAATTGCGGGAAAGATTTTCTTCATGATGTCCTTGAAATAATCCAATTTTATTAGAACCCCTGTTATACAATAGGTTAAGAGTAAATTCTCTCTCATTTATCGGTCCCAATCTTCTAAAGCTTTCCCTAAACAAATTACACCATAGTGCCAATTACCATCAATGTTGAAGAACACATGCAAATTTTGAGGAGGTCATACTCTCACTAGTCAATCAGTGACATAGATGAATTCCAATGTTGACCACTTCGAAATTTGATGAAGATTTCCAATGTTGTAGATGCTAAGAACGAGAATGAGGAGATGCTTTTGCAAAGATAATCGTCAAGCTACCTCTACTTCTTCCAACCCTAATCTTCTCACTACACGGCAATAGAAGGACCGATTTGGGGGAATATATTGCTACAGAGAGCACTGTGGAAGAAAGGGTTTGGCTTCATAGTGAGAACCTTTGATGTCAATACGGCCTGGCAGTTGAGGAATAACTTGGTGCCCTAACAAACTGAGAGGCTCATTTCTCATATTCACACAATTACTGTGACATCCAAAGCCAGTGAACACTTCAAGCATTCACGTCTGCCAAAAGATGAGTAATAATTTCCCAACTTCGGGCATTACCACACAACAATAGTCACTTGCGATCGGCCAGTCTATATGCATAATCTATAATAGCTCTTCCCTTTCTTCATTTCATAAATTTTCAAACATTAGTGCTAGGAAGGAGAGCACTTGCTTCTCCATTGCCATGTTACCTTTCATGTGCCCCAAAGGATGCCCCAAACCATGCCTAAGTAAAAGAAAGAAAAATTCTCAATCCTTCTTGTCACTTTTCTAGTGGGGTAGCCACTTGCTCTAATATACCAATGACATGCTTCAATTTCATTGCCTTTCCTTAAGTTTTCTTCACGTTTTCCTCAAGTTTTCCTTGAGTGTGGCAAGGTAAGTTTCCAAAGCATCTTGAGGTTCGGAACCAACAGCAGGAAGTGTTTGATATCTATGATAAGTACTAGCCCTACTGGATTTCTCCATCATCTTTCTCTCTACTAAAATAGTCATATAGCCAAAACAAACCGAGTTCACTAGAGTTCCTACCACCATTCAACCCTATTGCAGATTCCCAACAAACAAGGCTAACCTCCACCACCAGAGTTGTTTGCCCACGTAGTTTGGGTGCTTGTGAGCACTTTTTTACCCACCCATGGTAAACTAGCGTTGCACAACCAGGTTCTTAGTATTGTTTTGTAAGTTTTGTCCTAAGGGTGCCTAGCATCAATCCATTGTGCCTTCCAAGCAATGGATCTTTTCTAACTCCTACATGTGAAAAATAAACAAAACAACAAGAAATTCTAAATAACTAAAAGTTTTACCCTTTTATCTCAACTAACTAAGCCAATGTGGTTTTTATTCAAAATGAATTCAGTTTAGATTTATCATTTTTAAGTGATAGAACATGTTATGCCATTTCTAAAAATATAAAATTCGTCCTCATCCGAGCTTTCTAACAATAGTTATGGAAGGATGAAGTTTGACCGCTAATTGGTTCATCAAACTTCATCCATTGATTTCTACTAATCTACCTTATAATTTTACTTGAGATTTGACTTTTGGTCTCTGAACTCTATTTACTATTTGACTTTCTAATATAGTTGACTTTGGATGATTTATCTAACTTTCATTCATTTTGACCCCTAAACTTCATCCGTCTCTATCTTTCTCATTTTTCGTTGGATTTCTAAGTGTGAGACATTTTTGGAAACCTATAAACTAAAGGTATCACAATCTGAATCTAAAACTTGGAGAAAATCTAGTTTTAATATTCTGACTTGAAAGGTTAGTTCGGCTAAGGTATTTAAAACCATCTACTTTGCAATTTGATAGTAATTTGGGTATTTAGAATCTTACCTCACTTTGTGAGTCGTCTTGGATGTTGTAGATGAGTCTTCCACGATCTCCATTTTCCTCCATGGTTCCATCGCTCGGTAATTTATGCTCACCGCTTGAAAGTAGACTTTTAATACAAATTTGCAACTATTCTAGCTACTATTCCTCCTTTCTTCTATTTGGGATTTTATACTATACTTTTCTAATGGTTGGCTTAGAAAACTCTTGACCTCCTAACCACTACTTTTTCATTTTTCGCTTGCCTAATGACACCTTGCGACATTTCACATGGTCCACCCTTCGTGTCTCAATCCTATTGGTTGTTCTAGATACTTGAGATTTCTCCTTTTTCAACTTCAACTATAATAATCTAACAATATGGTTTTCAATTCACAACTATCATTCCTATTGAATTTTTGAACTCAAACTTAGTCTAAGCTAGAAGAGTTGAAAGAGTGGTGAGATAGAACTTTGTTTTGCATTCTTCCTTGCTAATCACACCTCCCTAATCTATCCTTCTTCCCTTCTAATCTATTTTCTAATTTCCTTATCAAATGCCTTAGCTCTCAGTCTGACTTTAGACAGCTTACTATTTTTAGACTTCTAATATGTTTTCCTTGTAGAGGCTAAAACTAGCTTTCTAAGTTGATGTGAAACTTGCAAATCGGACTTTCCCAGTACAAGTTATGCATGGATGAAGTTTTGAGTCCTAATTAGTGTTTGAAACTTCATCCGCTTATATCTTACTCATTTTAGCTCAAATTTCTTTGTATTCTATGTTTCTGGAAAGCTCTTGACCTCCACTATAAGATTTTGAACTTCAATTTGTACTGACCCTTCTTCTTAGCGGCCTGACTACACCCTTGGTCTCGGCCCTAAAGAAAGACTAATATTAAAAATGACAACTTGACCAAACTAAGGCCAAAAGGCCTAACTACATAGAAATGATCAAAAGAAAGGAGAGGTTCAAAGCTTCGCCGTCAAAATGAAAATAACTAAGAGTTCAAATCCCACGAAGTCAAAGCTTCATCGTCTTTTTAATAACACTCTAATTTCTAAGACAATTTCTAATACACAAAGTCAAAGCTTCGCTAATTTTGACAAAACCACAAGTGCACAAGACAATTTCAATGAAGTTAAGCTTGATTCAAAATTTGTTAGAGCAAGGAGGTTAGTACAAACACTTGTTAGTTCAAGAACGTTTACAACAAATTAGTACATCCACAACAAGCTTAGGGAATTTCTCAATTAAGGAATTTTCCACTTAGAGGGTTAGATAAGAAAAAAACGTACACTAGAAGTCCTCCACAACGGCATAGCCAGACTTATGGTGGAGGAGGATCTAGGATTAGTACAATAACTTCAACACAAACACTAGAAGTCTTCCACAACGGCATAGCCAGACTTATGGTGGAAGAGGTTCCAAGATTAGTACAACCACATAAAACTCAACCAATTGGAAACGTAGTAAAGTTAATAAAAAAAATTCAAACATACACAACAAAGGCAAACTTTGAAGGGACCCCAATGTCCTTCAAAGAAAGCTTCAAAAACAACAACAATGAAGCTTGAAATGCTCAAAAACACGCAAAATTTGGCAACTTAGCCTAAATGGCCAAAATCCAACTAAATGGACCCAAATGAAAACAAGGCGGTTCAAAATGAACCTAAGGGGTGTTTTGAGAGGAGAATGGGTGCCCTTATATACTCTTCCAAGGGCACCCCCCTCCTCTCTTTTCCTACAAGGTAATCTTATCAATTAAGATTTTCATCTAATTTGCTCAATTTTCACTTTTACGTTGGTCCAAATTCCTAACTTTTGGAGAAATGCTCCAAATCACAAACGGATTGCGCCATTGGCTTCAGAAGGCCATTTTTAGATTAAGGGAATCCCCTCCCCTTTTCCTACGTCAAAATCACAAAGATTTCTAGCACTAACTAGAAGACCAAAATTGGATAAAAATCCAACTTTTGGAGATCAATTTTTCTAAGAAAAGTAACTAGCCTAGGCTCTTTAGTAGATGTAAGGGAGTAAGAAAAGACCCCGCTTTGACCTTAATCCGATTCCGTATGCTCCCTGTACGCCGGTCAACTCCACGATTAATCTTTAAATTTGCTAATTTTGGAGGATCTTGATGGTTTTGCATCTTCTGACTATCGGAATGCCATGAAACTTATTGGATCTTGTTATTAACTTAAAAGAAGCTACCCTAATTTTTAGTGAGATTTTACCGCTGCCTGGATAATTTCTAGGAATTTCCCATCATTACTTTCAACGGTTGACTACCCGGAAAAAGATCTTTTGAAGATCAGAAAAAACTGAGAATTTTCATGGAACCTCTCATGGAGTTCCACAAGGGATGTGCAAACTCATATTCCCGTTTTGCACATCTAAGGAGGGAGAATCAAATCTTGATATCTCCTTTAACTTTCGATAAAAAAGGAATCTTCCAAATAAAAGGGAATCTTGGTGAGCCGATTGCTCCGTTGGACTCCTGGCATGATTTCTACTTCGAACTACCATACTTAAGTTGTAGATTCCCTCTTATGATTCGTCTTGAGTTTTCTTCACCTGCAGGCTAACAATTGGAGTTTCTATTATTTTGCCAATGGAATGGGAAAACTGAAACCTCTCTTTGGGAATCTATACTAAGGTTTTTACATAGTTCCCATGGAACAATTTGGTTAGGATCTGTCACTGAAAGGCAGGTTTAGACAAGTTGGGCAATATCTACTAAACATGGTTATTTTGTACAATTTCTGAGTTTCTACCCTATCTACATGCAGAATTTGGTTACAAATAACAAGAAATGCCTCAATTAGGACCAATGGTCATATTGGTATGTGACATCTCCATTTTGGTTATTCACTCTTTTTTGGGCTTTTTGTATATAAAACTACACTCAAAACTTTATAAAATCCAAAAAAAAACAATTCCGAATCATAAGTGACCAAATGAACACTCACAGTGTTGTAAGTATTTCCACACACCTGTTAGAAGAGTAGGGATCGGAGGAGCTCCGAGGTCTTCCGGAGTTTGATTTTTTCACTTGAACACATGAAGCTGCGTGTTCGTGAGATGGACTAATAGAATGTCTGTTGCACACACTGTAAACATTGTTCCACGTTGTCCCAGATGTTCCAAAGTGCTAGGTTGGATGAAATGGCATAGAGAAGAAGACATATGCCAACAAGAAAAATCTGCAAAGCAAGGCAACAATCTATAAGGACCTCATCTCGTCTCCTATACTATCCCCTCTTTCCATAAACAACTCATCTATTCATTCACTTGGTTGGCCTTCATTTCGGAATATGTGTATGCATGACTAGTCTAAATGTCTTGGCCATTGATTTTTAATGGAAATGGTGTTTTTTATTTCCACTTCTGTTAGTCTACAACGTTGAAATTGCATAAGAAATTCTTACGTGTTGATCAAAATTAATCTCAACAGATTTGACTCTTATACCATAGAGGGCAAAAAGATGAGAGCATAGCCTACCTGCTGTGAAACATAGACTACAAAGAAAAACATCCACCACCAATGTCTAGGATATTGCTTTTGTAGATAAGGCCATATTCATTTAATTGAGACAAATTGGAGTCTCATTTTAATCACATTCTATATTTAGGATATAAGAAGCATTCATTAATTTGAGACACTTCAATAAATTGAGACTTGAAAATGTCAAAACAATATTTTGTATATATTTTTTGAGTACTACAAAACTTAAAATAACCTTCAATTAGCTTTCAGATGTTTGAATTCCATTACAAACATGCAATTGAAATTCATTACAAACATACAACTGAAATTGACCAAAAAGTTATGACTTGAAACATTTTAGTAAATTCTAACTTTTTGGAGGAAAACCTCTTGAGTTTACTTATAAGACCAAACTTTGCAATGAAATACATTTGAACCAATGGAAAATTCAAAGAAATCCAAAAAATAATTTATGGAAAAACAATAACAATAAATACCTATATTATTAATAGAAAACAATTGTTACAAATTCAAATTATCATAATAGAAATGATGCAACATATACCTTAGAAAACACCCTTTGAACATCTAAATGCTAAACTTCATTTTACTAGAATCTCCAAAATTAGTCTACCAATAGAATTACGAATTAGTTGAAGGTTCTATGGAGGATGCATTGTTGCTAGAAGTAGACATAAAAGCTACCATTGAATCCTTGATGATACTGATTTGTAGTTTTGGAATTGTAACCCTCGTTATAACTTGAATAACATCTCCAGTCCCCTTTTTTTCACGTGGCTTTCAAGCTGTCATGATACAATCTATATTAGACCAAGTTGGAGGAATAACTTTATCTTCACGCCACATATTCCCTGCTTTTGTGTCCCATCTTGCAAATGTATCCATATTGATGTGACGACTAGAAGTAGGAGTCCAATATTGGATTTGGATCAAATGAATATGTCATAGATTTGGATTTGTAAGTGCTCTAGCAAGCCAAAATGGTTTTGGATCATCATCAGCAGGACGCACTACAACAAAATAACCAGCATAAACATCACGACCAACACAAAATGAAGGACGTGGACGATCACGCCTACGCCCAACAAAGGTTACATCTTCTGCAAATTCTTCACACAATGTGCCATCATCTTGCATTCGGTCTTCTTCCTCTATTGTGATCTTAGGAGCTGGCCAAAATCCATCCTTTAGTGTTTCACTAACAACTAGAGGTGCATCTAGAGCAGTTCTCACGCCTTTCCAATAATCTTTTATTGGATCATTTTTCCTTTTGAACTCTCCAGAAGGGTCGTCATTTGCCATTTTACTCCAATGATCAATGAAACCATTCAAACCCTTTTTGATCTCATTAAAGGAACGCATTTGCTTTAGAGCCAAAGGTGTTGGACTACCACTTGGCACTTTTGGACGCCCATCCTCAATTTTAGACCATAGTCAAATCCCACGCCCATGTAGTGGCAACCAATCTTTGTTTGTATATAAATTCTTGTACTCCATCAACGGCCAACCACTGGAATCCATATAGAACTTGAATTGTTGTCCTGTAGAATGACCCCCCTAAGTATCCTTGTCCAAATTTTTTTAAATCAGGAACTTCCTCGATAAGATGAGGAATATTGGGGTGACTTTCACAATCCATGAAGGATTTCATGAGCCTCGGAATTGTTGGATAGTTATTTGTCTTCAACATGACCAAAAGGAGCATCAATGTCTTCATGAGTGTGCCCAACAATCAAGAAATTGATGTATACTTCACGGAAAACACCTTTGTAAACAAGTAGAGAACAAAAAGCAAAAACCCAATGATTTTTGTTGTCCCCTGATGCATTGTTAAGTTTCAAAGTCAATATAGGTGGTAGAGGTTGTATTGGAAGCGGTTCTTGTGGAGGAGGTAAAAGAAAGTCCAAGCACATTTCAGAACCGCTGAGTACAGCCTTCACTAACACGGATTGCCCCTCTTCCATAGAAAATAACTTCCGTGATGAATTCTTCGGTTAGTTTTCAAGGTCACGCAACAACTTCGCAATAGATCCAATTGTATGATTAGAATTTGTTGAAAAAATGTCTAGACCATAGTGTGCATATCAAACGTCACCATGGCCATGAGCAATCATACCTGTAATAATGATGGCCATCTTCATGAAAGAGTCAGTTGCTTTGGTCTTGTAAGAAAAGTGTGGAGAAGCAGTCTTTGAGTGATCCATTTTATCATGAATGATGGTAAGCATCTTCTCAGGATATGTCTCCGAAATATATCGATTTCCATAATAGAGTTCCCTATGTGCCTTCTGACCTGCCCTATGAGTATTCAACAATCTAACCCACTTCTCTTGTGCAACTGAAAATGGAGTACATGCACTCTTTAGTTGCATATATGTATCACATTGACCACATCTTGAAAAACTATCTCCACAAGCCTTTGCTGCAAATTCTAGGAAAGAAGCACGTCGGATGTTGCTAAGGCCACTAGCCGAAACAGGTTGCAAATCAATCACTGCATTTGCTTCATCAATTTTTGGCAATTGGTCACTCCAACAAAATGATGATGGTAAAACCATAGCAGGGACTTTTTCTCTCTTGATTCCAATGTTCTTGATTTGTATGGCATTTTCTCAGCTTCATTCTCAATAAGCAATCGAAGAGTGGAAATAGCTTGTACAGTATGTATGCGGGGTTTTTTGGACCCTAAATTCCCGTGTCCTTCTGTCTCTTTTCCATTTTTGGCCATCTGCTTATACCTATAGAAAGTAGCTTTTGAAATCCCATGGATGGTCCACCAAGCAATAGGGCACACCTCCCATGATTTCAATGTGATCCACTCTTTTCCAATAAGATCTGAATGCATTTGTTTATACACTTCAAGAAGATCTTTCTTACAAGTATAGACACCACCTTTTACATGAAGCTCAGACTGTATGGCTTGAATTTCTGAACGTGGAAAGTACTGCAAGCAATTCATTCCACAACATGTTTTTGTGGAGACCTCGGTAATCGCTTCTGTAGTAAGAAGAGATTCCTTCTTGGGAAGGATGCTCGGTTGCATTAGTCATATATTTATCTTTGATCAACAATCCTTGAAGAGATTTTCGAACAATCTTCAAGTTCGTCTGGAAGCTACAAGCCACAGAGAACGCCTGACGGTTTAGGGTTTATCGTCACGCATCATGGAGTCTTTGAATTGGATTTCTAGACAAAAGCAAAGGTTGTAGTCCATGATTTTATTTCACGTTCAGACATCTCTGTGAAATTTGACGTAGTCTGGACGTATTGATCGCCCTTTTGCATTCATTACAACTTATTGCAATGCACATGATCTCACGTCTATTCTTAAATCTCTCAACCATGAGTGATTTTCACATGAAGAAATTGACCCCTTTCCATGCATTCATCTAGAACCTCTTGGGATGAAATCTATGCCAATTTTACTTATTAGAGCTCTTGAATTTCAAAACGGTCAGCGCTGTAAACTTAAAAACACCATGCTAAAAAATACTGACTGCCGAATTTGTAATTTAAGTGGAGTGTTCCAAACCGGCACGGTTGTGACATTCACTCTAAATCTAGGACGGCTATAGGTCAAGGCTCCCGATGGGCAACAGGAAGAGTAAGAATTTCTCGAGACTTCGTCATTTCAATGAATATGCCGTCAACATGACCACATGACATTGTCATACTTATCAAAATTGCATGTTTCAGTGAAAGTGCTAAAACTTTGACCTTTGTATAGTCTCTCTCTGAGTGCCGCGCCGCACATAAGGCTCTAAAAACAAGGGCTGGCATACATCTTGAAAAGTGCCAATTTTCTTGAAATTCACTTCTGGAATTTCAAGAGTTCAGCATCTTTTGGAGCTACATGCTTTAGCAACATTTTTCCGCAAACATGTTTGAAAATGTTGTTTCCTTTGGTTAAGTTTAGAAGCAACATAGAATGTCAACTTCGGACTCAACGTATGTTTCAGTGATATCGTCAACCTCGCTGCAGGGAGTGAATTCTAGCTAGTAGTGATTCTCCTATTTTAATAAATACAATGACGAATTCCCTGACGTTGCAACTTTCCAATGCAAGAATCGTATCACTATAAAAGTAAGTCCTAGGCGCATCCCCAGCAATTCCTCACGTACATCGATCCTCGCATCCCAATCCCCATTGCCATCCATTGCCAATACATTGTCAGCACATTGCCATTGCTCATTCTATTTATGGCTTCCAACAAATCCACCAGTTTCGCTCTCGCCATGTCACTAGTCCTGGTGTTGTTTGCATCGATATCTCCCCATGCCCAAGCGACTGTCCCGCCTTCTCTGAGCGTCGTGAACGTGACGTTCGTAAACACCTTGACGCAAACGCTGAGCGTGACCATCCACCACGATTGCATCCCCAGCAATCCCCAGCAATCCAGCTGAGCGTGACCATCCATTGGGGTGTGCAATCGTGGTGGATTGGCGCCTCCATTAGGCACGCTCCAATCCACCACGATTGCATCTGGCGCGAGTGGGATGCTACCGGTAGAGGTACTGGCGCCTTAGCTGGTGCAAGACATTCTGCAGTTCCAAGTGAACGCCACGTTGTACATTGACACGGCGAGTGGGCAAGCGGGAGCGCTGGGGAGACTACTTGCGGAGGTTGGGGTGTTGAGCATCGTGGTGGTGAATGGGCCGTGTGCTGATGGGCAGGCGGTGATAGAAAGTATGACACCACAACAAAAGCCACTAATATTATATTATTATATATTAAAGGATTACAATGTTCTTCTTTATATAGAAGAGGAGAGAGAAGAGGTCACATCAAAAAGGTACACCTTTTGATTATACCAAAGGACGTAGTATGACTAGTGATCTAATTTATTTAACACTAGTAAATTATATCTAACCCCCTCTGATTTAAAACATGTGAATAAGTTTTCAAATCTATAATGGTAAATCTAATAGTATAGTAAGACTCCCCCCCATTTTTAAAATCATGTCAGCTTGTAAACCCATAAGCTTGAGACAATGATAATGTTTGTCTTTAGAAAGACTCTTTGTGAGTAAATCAACTGCATTATCAGTAGTAGGAATCCATTGCATTGCTACTTCACCAGCAGCAACTTGTTCACGAATAAAGTGAATCTGAATAGAAATATGTTTACTATAGTCATGAAAACGAGGATTCTCTGTTAATTGTATTGCACTTTGATTATCAGAAAATATGGGTGTAGAAGTAGGTTGTGAACACTTTAAAGTTGTGAGTAAACGACGAAGCCAGACTGCCTCTGTTGATGCACAAGAAAGTGCCATATATTCACTTTCTGTTGAAGAAAGAGCTACAGATTGTTGTTTGCGACTGGTTCAACTTACAACACATTGGCCTAACAGAAAACAATAATCAGTTGTGGAACGTCTTGTGTCCACATTTCTTACCCAATCAGCATCGGAATAGCCTTTGAAAATAAAATCAGCTTGAGATCCATGATAAGTTAAGCCTATGGTTGAAGTACCTTTAGATAGCGTAAAATTTGCTTAGTAGTACTCCAATGCTTTTTCCCAGGATTAGATAAAAATTGAGCAACTGAATTGGTAGAGTAAGAAATATCAGGTCTTGTACTCACAGAAAGGTGCATTAAAGATCCAACAAGAGTTTTATAAGGAATGTTTATCATGTCAAGAAGTTCCTCATCACTTTGAGGAGAATCAACTTTGGTGAGCTTTTGCCCTGGTTCCATAGGGGTTGTGGCAGAATTACAACTATCCATCTTAAATTTAGTAAGTAAGGATTGAATATATCTTTCTTGAAATATTTTAAGACATCAATGATTTTGATTGTAAATAACTTGTAGACCTAATATAGTTGTATTTTCAACTGAACCTAAATCAGTCATATCAAATTCGGAACATAATTTTTGTTTGGTTCGTTGAAGTAATCCATAAAAATCATTGGTGATTAACAAGGTATCATCCACATAAATGGCAAAAATGATAAATTGATGGCCTTCACGACAAATATAGATATTTGTATCTGCTGTACTTTTTATAAAACCAATGGAGATAAGAAAAGAGACAAGTCTATCGTACCATGCTCGAGGTGATTGTTTTAAACCGTACAAAGATTTGTTTAATTTGCAAACAAGATTTTGAGGATTGGAAACAACTAATCCTTTAGGTAATGCCATATAGACAACTTCTTGTAAATTACCATTTAAGAAGGTTGTACAAACGTCCATTTGATGGAGATATAATCCAAAATATGCTGTAAAAGCAAGAAGTACTCGCATGGATGAAGTTTTGAGTACAGATGAAAACGTCTAATTATAGTCAACGCCAGGTTGTTGGGAGTAACCTTGAGCAACAAGGCGTGCTTTTCTTTTCAATATTTCATTATTAGGACCATATTTGGTTTTAAATATCCATTTACAACCAACAATATTACAATTATTTGGTAAATAGGTTAATTCCCAAGTATTATTTTTCATAAGAGAGTGAAATTTAGAATTAATGGCAGCTTGCCATTCATGGGAGTGAGGACTTTGTAAAGCTTCCTCATAACTTGTGGGGTCTAATTCAAGCATCAAATTATTAGTAATTGAAGTAGTAGTATTAAATATCCATGGTTTTTGTTTAGTAGTAACTTTCTTCCTCTGATTGGATCTACCTTCGATTGTTTCAATAAGGCGGTCAGGTGACTTGCGGTTACGTTTAGGCCGAGATGGAATAGGAGATGAAGAATGAAAAGGGCTATCAGGAAGTAAAATATTAGATTGTGAAGAGTGATGTTGATCACGGAAATGAAAAGTACTTGAGGTAGGTGAGGGAATTTGTGGAGAATCTAAATTCAAAGGAGGTGTACTTGGAATATCAAATGAATTGACCGCTTGAAGTAGAGGATGTGGTTGTAAAGGAACTATTTATTGTTGTTGGGGTGGTGGCTCAGGTGGAATAGGATTGGGAATTGGAATTTGATTTGTAAAATTTGGAGTTGGTTTTAGTAATTGTGATAGTAGTAATAAGTCAGCATGATGGTCATAATGATTATCTTTAGATTGTATAAAGGTAAAATGGTCTTCTCAAAAAATAACATTGCGAGAGATAATTATGGATCTATTAGATTGAAGTTGTAATCGATATCCTTTGATGCTTGTGGGATATCCTAAAAACCAACACAGAAGGCTTTTAGGACTTAAATTAGATTTCTTACGTTTTTCTATAGGAACATAAGTGTAAGCTGTGCACCCAAAAACACGAAGATGGACTATATTAGATCGACACCCAATCCATAACTCATAAGGGGTAATATTATTAATGGCCTTTGTAGGAAGTCTGTTTTGGATATAGGTAGCAATAAGAACTGCTTCTCCCCAATAAGTTGGGGTAAAATTAGCATGGTGAAGCATGCTTAATACAACATTCCAAAGAGTACAATTTTTCCTCTCTGACACACCATTTTGTTCAGGAGTATGTGAAATTGTACCATGACGTTGAATACCATGCTCAACACAAAAAATTTTAAAATCATTGGATTCATATTCACCACCTCCATCACTACATAGAATTTTTATTTTTCTGCCAGTATATGTTTCAACAAAAGCTTTATATTCTTTAAATTTGGACAAGGCTTGTGATTTAAATTTAATTAAATATAGTGTACTATATCGACTATAATCATCTATAAATGATATGAAATATTGAAAACCAGTGTGAGTTGGCGTAAGCTTTCCTTTTAAATCACTGTAAACTAAATCAAGTAAATTAGTAGCTCTAGATTCTGAAAATCTTGGAAAAGGATTCTTATGTTGTTTTCCTACTACACAAGATTCACAAAAAGGATGAATGCTTTGCAGATTTTGTATGTTAACACCAATAACCAAATTGTGATTGACTAATTCTTGTAAACGTGGAAAACTAACATGGCCTAATCGCTTATGCCATTGTGAAACCATGGTCGTAGGTACCAAAGATAAAGCTTGTTCATGTTTTATTGAAATATTATTATTATCCTTCTCTTGTATCTTAGGTTCATGAGAAATAGACTCTCCTAAAATATATAAGTCATTTTTCAATTTGCATATAGCAATTACTTTATTAGAAGAATTATACAAAGTTGCAGTTGTACCAACAATATTAAATGTGCCATTAGCTTGAGCTAGTTGTTTTATAGAAAACAAATTACATTGTAAATGGGGGACATGCAATACTTTAGGAATAAGCTTTGATTGTCCATTTGAAAGAAGGATGTTGACATTGCTAATCCCTTGGATGGCATGTGATGTGCCATCCACTGTATATGCAAATTGACCAAAGGAGATATGTTCATAATTTATAAAAATACTTTTATTGAGAACCATGTGGCGAGTAGCTCCGCTATCTATAATCCACTTATTATTATTATTATTATTATTATTATTATTATTATTATTATTATTATTATTATTATTATTATTATTATTATTATTATTATTATTTGTAAGGTGGGTATTGTAAGCTGCAACGTATAAAAATTGAGATTGATTTCCAAAAGAAGTTTTACGATATATGCCATTGGCTTCATCAGAGATGCGTTTTCGACAATCTCTTTGATGATGACGTGGTTTTCCACAATAATTATAAATTAATGTTTTATTGTAATTGGGAAAATTGGAACTATTATTTTGAGGCATCGTAGATGAGCTAGCTGCATACAAAGTAGAACCATTTTTGGAATGAATCTCTAATCCATGGCGATTTCTATGATCTTGTTGAAATTTATTATTATTATCATAATTAGGTTTATTTTGAAACCGTCTTGATTTATATTTGTTTTTCCAAGGCTTATGCCGCATACCAAATGCTGATGAGGCTGAAGGCAATTCAATATTGTTATCTAAATTCTTAATCATCATTTCTTCTTGTAATAAATAAGTAATCAATTCCTGTAAAGTTAAGGCTTGTCCATGTATTGATATTAGAAAATTTTGATAGCTCGATGGCATGCTACGCATTAAAGCTAGCACACTATCTTCTTCAGTCATAGGGGAGCCAGTTGTTGATAATTGATCGAGAAGAGCTCTGAAAGCATGTACATGTTTTGTCATGATGTCATTACTTTTCAACTTCAATGTAAACAACTGCTCTCTTAGATACATTTTTGTAATAGAATCATGGGTTTCATATAACCGACATAATTCATCCCATGTTGCTTTGGAAGAATTCTTGGCTGTAATGTGACATACTTGGCTTAATTCTAAGCAGTTTGTAATTATTGAAAGAGCATTGGTATCTTTCTCATACCATTCTTCTTTACTTCCAAGCCCAGAAGCTAGAGTATGTCTAATGTGTCTATCAAGTGTGGCTAGTGGTGTTGAAGGTAAAATTTCCTCACCTTCTACTAATTTTAATATTTTTTCGGATTTAAGTACTAATTTTAAATTAAATTTCCAAACTTGGAAATAAGACCCATCAAACTTGGTAATATTCCTTAACTTTGATGTACTAAACTATGACATTATAATGTGTTAATTTTAAAGTTCTTGATAAATATAAGAAGGCATGGTTCTTGATTCTAATAAACGTTAGCTATAATCAACTCATCAGTGAAAAATTGTGTATTCATCTCATCAAATTGTCCAGGTGCATTCATCAAGTTCGTAGGGGCATGTGAAGTCCGTATGCATTATAAATAAATTCAAATTGTTGCTCTTCTAATTCTTCTGAGTCGACTAGTTCTTGAAATGCAGATTCCACAGGAATTTGGAAGAATCCACCTTGAAGGTTGGTTTGCTGCAGCTCTATTTCAAGTTCTTCTGGAAATGCTTATGTCTGTTGCAAAATTAAAGAATCTATTTGTGGTTTGGAACTGATTTTCCAATTCAACTCTTTCATCATCATTAACAAATAGACCGTACACATTTGCACTTGAGTTCTTAGCACTCGAGGTCACAGGAAAACACATGATGCATGCTTATCAATAAGCATCTATAAGCTCTGATACCATGATAGAAAGTATGACACCACAACAAAAGCCACTAATATTATATTATTATATATTAAAGGATTACAATGTTCTTCTTTATATAGAAGAGGAGAGAGAAGAGGTCACATCAAAAAGGTACACCTTTTGATTATACCAAAGGACGTAGTGTGACTAGTGATCTAATTTATTTAACACTAGTAAATTATATCTAACAGGCGGGGCTCACGCTCATGGATTATGCGGCCGGGAAGCTCATCAACCCCATGGGGTGTGCCGTGCACCAGTGAACATGGTCCGAGTGTGGATCAAGTCGCTCGAAGCAACAAGAATAAATTTGTTAGATTAGGGGACCGGTGTACTTTCTAAGCGTAGACTGTTGCTAAGGTATCCACTCTTATGGATTACTCTGAATATCGGTGTTCTCACCAATAACGTCGGATGCGTTGTCGTGTGTGCGCCAGTGATGCAGTTGGTTAAACATGCATGTTCGAAACAAGTCGTTCGAAGCAAAGGGAATAAATGTTTTAGATCAAGATGCATGTGCTTGCAATTTACAAATTCAGAGCTAGGTTGTCACATCGGGCGGGTTGGGGTCATCGGACAAACCGGACGGACGGACAAACCGGACGGGACGGACAGACGGTCCAGACCCCATTTTGGAATTCGGGTAGGAAATTCTGCCCCAAATCCAAATTTTTCTTAAACCTAACCGCAGGTACCTGACGTGGCCATCTACGTTTCAAGGAGGGTGTGGACGTTGGGCGTGGACGGGTAGTCCATGTTGAGACGTAGTTGCATGAGCGAGGACAATTATGGGCGGAGACGTATAACGCATGGATGTGGACATATATGTGCAGGCGGAGACAGTGGTGACTGGGCGCAGACATACTTGAGTGAAGACGTTTTGGGACTAGGGCGTGGACGCTAATGCGTGGACGTCATTTGGCGGAGACGTTCCCTTCTTGGGCGTAGGCGTCTCCAAAGAGGCGGGGACGCTGGTGCAGACACGTGAATGTGTTGGGCGGAGACGTAGTGGAACAGTGGTTGCTCCCATAGCCCCAACTGTGAAATGCTTTTAGTTTCAAAAAGACCAGAAGTGGATAATGAAGAAGGTGAACTTGGGACTTCTTTTTCATTGTAATTGGGATGAAGGTAATTTTATTTGCAGAGAAACTTTATCGCATTTAATCTTTATGCAATGTGTGAATTTTCTCCTATTAGAATACATATTTCCCTAGAATTTAATATAGACAAGTTGAAATTATGCTTCTTGCAAACTTGTTCATGAGCATGACAAATTATAAATTACAAAGTTTCAAAATTTAGGGTAGAAACCAAAAACAATTTCTAATTTCATACTTTGATATAAACCAAGAACAATACAATGGACCATTGTTTCCCAAGCCCTACTACTTCAGCGCTGGTTTTCTACCACAATTTTCTATACTACTCACTCATTCTTGAAGAACTAGAATCTTCTTCATTTTCTTCTACTGCTTCTGGTATATTACTCAATCAACTAGATCTACGGACACGTCCTGTAGAAGGTCTAGCCACATGAGCTTGTGGAATGTGTAAATCCTCATCGGCAGGCGCCTCATCATCAACTTCTTCATCCTCTTCATCTTCCATGTCTTCGCTTCCACCCTCTTTTTCTTCCATTCCGTGGCCCTCAAATTCAGAGTTCTCATTTCGAAGCTGGACGAAGCTAGTTTGCGTGCCTAGAGCGGTAAGCGGTGAGCCTAGAGCGGTGAATGGAAAGCATAGAGCAGAAAAAAGAATAAAATAATGAACATTTAGTGGGAATTTATCAAAAATAGAAATAAAAAAGGTTTAGGTCCAAATTTAGTAATTATTTGGACCTATTACCGTTGAATAAGGGTGCTCCTATGACCGTGGGAATGAAATTATTCACGCACTTTTGACTACTATTATTGTAGGATGGCAACAAAATGTGAACAAAAATGTACACACCTTTGAAATTTTCAATGTCAATGATGATTCAATGAGTAGTCAAAATGTACAACAACAACTTCATGGTGGCCCTTTTAGTCTCACCACTGTTTCATTCAATCTAAAAAGAGAATTGTACAATGTAGCCCTTGGGCTCAATAGCATCTCTAAGTTGTTGGTTGCTTAAGTAGCACCATCTAAATAATACGCTTAATTTCATTGAAGCTGAAACTAGGAGCGTGCATAAAAACATCTATCTCACTGTCCAATCCACAAACTACATGAAATATGTAGTACAGATGCTTACAATTTGTCCATTGTCCACGCTTTCCCAATGATTTGCTCGACATGTCTTTGAAGAAGGGGCCTGAACAACTGGGAAATTGGCCAATCGTAATTAAATATTACGAAATTTTGAGACCATTTCGGGACTCAAAGGTGATGATGCAACCCAGGGCAGGAATTGGTACCATAGAAACCTTCAAAATCTGCCCAATGACAGTAAGAGCATATGCACAGGAATTGGCGTGCTTCGTTGAAGGTGCCTTTGGATTCCGCCTGATGTTCTTTCCGAATCTGCGCTTTGGAAAGTCATTAGAGAACTCCGGGGTAGGATACTCTAATAGGTCTACCAATGACCCCTCTTCCCTGAACAGTTTCCTTGGAGAGAGCTCCAGACGTCGTGCCAATCGAAAACCAGTGTTCTCCAAGTCTAGGATCTCTTTCTGTGTGAGATTGGTGCCAATCTTGACAGGCCAAACTTCTAGAACTGCAAGTTTAGAAACCACCCATTTACGACAGGTACCCTTCACGCACCTCTCAATGTCGTCGTTGCAGAAGAAGAACTGCATGCGCTCTTGTTTATTCTTCCTATTGTTGTGCATGATGCCGTTGTAAGTTGGTGCAGCCGTACTCTTTCCATCCTGTACAATCCGTGTCACACATTTCTTCTTGGTGATGGCCTGTTGAGTGAAGCAAGACTTCGCTGACATCTTTGGAAGTCGCGCGATGTGCCATTCATGCTCATTGCATACTGTTTCTTGTACAGCCTTCACATGCTCCATGGTTGGAACTGTAATAGGTGTTTCTAGTTGAACCGGATTATTATGAAGGTCTTCAGTTGCTTCTTGTTGTGCATCACCCTCTGAAGTGAAATCATAAAATATTGCACCTCCTGCTCGCGTTTGTACTTGAGGACGAGAGATGCTAATCTTGTCAAGTCTATGAGAGTCGAACTCCGACCCAGGAGGAATATCTACTTTGCGCTTGAGGGAGAGAAATACTTCCTCACATTGAAGATGAGGCTCGCGAGTGCAGAAACCGGAAGCTCCAGGCATATTTTGAAGCGCTTGATGAAGCGATTTCAGGTTGCCGGAACGTTGGGCGGCTCGTTGGGCGACTCAAAGCAACAATTCTTCTTTTCCAGGTCCAGTACCCGGTCTCTCACCATTCAAATACTGGTAGTAGGCAACCATTTGCATGAAAGCACGTACGTAATCATCGACAGTTGCCACATACAAGTCATTACCTCATTTACCGCTCTGTTGAAGCCACTTGTTGTGTACAGTCTCCGCTAAATTGCATGAGGGCATTTCAGCAAGCTCATCCTCGGAAAGGACCTGTGATGTCAAATGAATGGTAGTATAATTTAGAGTGAGGTTACAACTTTACAGAAAACTAAAAGCAAAAAGGCTCGGAGCAAAGTGTGAACTCACCAAATCCATGAAACCACCCCATTGGTGATAGCGGAAGTGCCAGAAAGCAAGCCATAGGTCAAGACGAACCACTCCTTCATTAGTCGTTGCCCCGGAGGAAAGCCACCATGATCTGATAGCAAGGTACCGCTCTTCAGCCTCTGCTAACGACTTAGCATTCTTGTATTGCATGCACAATTGACGATGTTGTCGTTGCAGGTCCGCCCGAATGTCAACCTTTGTATGTTTCTCCAATGACTGGGTCCAATAGAACAAACAAGTACGTTCTTGGTCCTCCATAGGAATTGAAGCATCACCGCTACCATATACAATACAAATTGCATTCCAGTTTACTTGTGCACTGTCTGCCATGAAGCCCTTGAATTGTACGTTAGAAACGTTGTACCTGGCCACAACAGAATTCAAGTTCTTCCAGAAGATGATTTGAGTGGCAACATCTTCCGACTGCATATCACACACTGCAATGGTCATTACCCGACAATAGGTAGCATCATAAACATGGCAGGCCATGGAAGTCCAGTCCTTTACACGCTTGACATGGTCGAACATCATCCATGCATTCTGTAAATCTCCACCCGGCTGCATTCTTGTCACGAGATCAACTCCACTTTGTGGACCGATCTCAGACATCTTGAAAACAAAGACCTTGTCGGACTCAGACCCTTGGTCAGGGAATTTGTTCTCTTGGACAAATGCCCAGTAGCTAGACCCTCTAAGTTTGGTGATGTTGTCCATGACTCCAAAGCCTCTCAAGTACCGAAACGTTGTGACTTGATTTTGAATACTCGGGGAAGACATGTATTTGAACTTATCAAACACCGGTATGAGCTCATCAAGAGTAAGTTCCTTCTACGTTGCTCCATCTGCAGAAAGAAGCAATTCACCAAGGAATTCCTTGCTGGCTTCAAAGACAATGGCAGAATTAGTTGCTGTTGGAGTCTTCTCTACTTGTTCACCAATGAGGCTCTTTATCTTCTCCGCGACATCCCTGTATTCGCCAATCTTCACAGGATGACAATGGGTTCCGAGGTGCACACATGCACGAGTCATATTTCCATGACCAAGAACATAATAAATTTTAACTAAGCACCCATCTAAGCATGACGGTGAAACCTTGCAGATTTTACACACGACAGTTGAGCCTTTTAAAGGGTTAGATCCAACTTCAAAGATGAACGGGGAGACTCCATCCCATTCGGTTTCGTTAGCTTGGGAGGACTGGTGCACACGAGATAAATAATCGCAAGATGCGTTGGTACATTGCAAATGACCTAAGCACGAAGACATTCTAAATGTTAAACCCATGTCATTCTTGATATTGGAGGTGACACTAGAAGAAACCCGCGTTTAACTTGACGGATTTTTTTGCGCATCATGTTACAATTTCATGTTTTTATGTCAAAAATTACGTCCAATGTAACATCTTGATGTTACATTGGACGTAATTTTTGACATAAAAACATGAAATTGTAACATGATGCGCAAAAAAATCCGTCAAGTTAAACGCGGGTTTCTTCTAGTGTGATGGTGTGAGTCCAAGCATAGCCATCGTGGCGTTTGTTCATGCCATGAAAGAGCTTTGCTTGTGACTGTGATGCATATTTCCCCGGCGGGGGGAACTCAAACATCACGTCGCCATCAAACCTAGGGGGAAGGAATTCCACTCTCTCGGTTTTTATTTTGGTAAAGTCTACCTTAGACAAGATGGACTTCGACCCTTTTCTTGCAACTAATTTTTTGAGACAATCAACAACGCTCACATAGTCATCAATCCGTGGCGGAATTGGAGGCCTAGAAGTACTTGAATGACTGCCTTGCGATGAATTTGTGTCATGCGAAGGGTGACATATTACAGTAGGATTGGGGATTGGAATAGTGGAAGACGGCAATCTACTGGGGAGCGCATCTTCAGAATCATCACTCAAGAGATGGACGATACGTTTGCAAGGCTCAATCTTAACCTTTCGGAGCATAGGTGTTTGCAGGGTGCATGTAGATGACACCCTAGGGGTGAGGATCCTAGTGCATGCACCTTGAAGATGATCTTTCAATCCATACACTCGGTACGTCCCTGACTTCAGAATCTAACCCTGACCTTGATAATTCATAGAGGACTCATGGCCTATAATGTGAAGAAGTTCTCCGGAATCAACATCAAAGACCTCCTCATCAACATGTATAGATCCTTCTAGAAATTGAAAACGAAGATGCAAACGAAGAGCACTGACTGTGCACTTTCCATCAGCTCCTACTTCAAAAGAAATAGGAACTCCTTGGCCATCAGCATGAATTAGCACCATGGGAGAATTAGCCATTGCAATGGAGAAAGGAAAGACACGGACAACATGAGAATAGAATTAAAATCCAAGAGTTCTGCAGGTATATTTTGATGCAAGAGGTTATGCAAACATCACTGTATGAAGACATAGACAGATATAATTAATAAAGAGGGTGATTAAGAGACGTTTTAATTAGAAAAAATCACGAGAGTCATGTATTGATGAAAAGGATATATTTTTGAAAAGTTGCCGGCGCGTGTCAGATAGGTGGGTTGCTTGTAATTCTGTAAATATAATAATAAAGGATGTTGGCGTTATGAAATAATTATACAATAGAATTGTGAATGAAGTCTAATCCATAGCATTAACAGATGCTGGTTCAATTATATAGATTTGCCATTATTAGAGAATACATGTTTGAAAAAAGGCCTTTCATCGGGGAACTACAATGATCCATAATGTAGATGTTAGTTTGAATTACTTTTATTTATGGTGGATTTCAAATTTACAAGGACAACGAACTGGCGGCGAGTGTAAGTGTAATAGGGACCCACTAGATTTTAGTGACGGTGAGAGTTAGATTGCTAGGATAGCCTTTCTATTTATGAAAGATATGACAATCTAAATAAAATAAACAATCTTGAAAAGTATAGACATCTAATTGGAGTATTCAAGTAGTCATAATTTACTTCATACTTGAAGTAGAGCGTTGAATGAGCGTGTTTAGGGTTGTTGGAAATATCGTCATGGCCGCTAGATCAAGCTTACAAGGTTGTACCCACCAGTTGGCCATCGAGAGCATAAAGATGTAGAAAATGTCACTTCAATGACTATTGAGATTCGATGTGCGTGATGATTAGTAGTATTAACAAAGATTGATATACGGAGAAAGAGTCCGTGATTGAGTATTTCAAATTCAATTGCTTGTTATTGAGAAACGTCTGTAGTAAGGGCATTGCCACATTCCCCAACTCAATAGAAGACAATATAGTGGAGAGCTTAATGATGTTCTATTGAGCCAAATGTAGGAGGGAGATAGGAAGAAGAAGTGGAGGAGTGAGTTTCGTTATTCATCTAGAAAGCAACTAGCCACATCTAGAAAGCAACTAGCCAAATCTAGAATGTTTAGGCAACAACTTCAACGTTCAGGCATAGACCTTACTAGTACAACTAGAACACTTTCGTATCAAGGTGCTTTGTTGAAAGAAGTTGTTGAGACTCTTCCATTGGAAGGCGAGATATCAGGATTTGTGGGATCGCAAGACAATCAACTATTCATGTTTGAGTGCGAGACCGAAGAAGAATTGTCAAGTGAAGAACAAAGCAAAGTAAGTATCCATTGGCTGAAGAATATCTTTGATGTCTTACAAAATAATGTGGTCTGTTGCAAATCATTCTTTAGGTTTTGAGCATATCGATGTTGATTGTGGAATTAATAGTAACTAGAAGAGGATTTTGGTCCAAGTGCTCATTTACCTCTGCGTGCACTAGAACGTTCAGGCACTCTTTGCATCTTGCGGCCGTATCCTCTTCCTTGGACGTGAATTGCAATATGGTTTGCTCGAGTTCCTGTCGCAAGTATAATATAACCTTGGGTGAATTAACATTGATATGTCTAATACCAAGTCATTGGGGTATAGGGTTTTGTTACTAGAAGCTCGAAAATGACGATACTTAGATCAATGTTTCAGAAGGCGACATTAGTGTCAGAGTATGCGCAAATAGAGGAGACAAGTGGAGAGCAGTTTCAAGAGACCGATTAAGATAGGAATAATCATGACTATGAGCTACAATAGAACAACCAAGGCGATGAAGATCTAGACGATTGTGCACAAAGCACACCCTCAAAGGCTTCAAATGCAGTAAGTCACTCCATCATTGCACTTTCATTTATTTTTTGATCTCTCTACAAGCCTCAAAGGTCCTCTTCTAAATTAAATGAATCAAGTAGTCGAAATAGGGCTTCACCTCCCCTCCACAACATCAAAGAGCACCTACGAGCAGTGGAGGCCGGCTCATATGTGCCAAATGTCCACAATAAAACTAGAGTGTTTGGACCAAGGCTCACTATTTGATTTTTGAGCCCTCACAATGAAGCTTTGGTGCCGAACCCTCTTTGGGGTGGGCCCGTTGCCATCTTGTTTCGAACTATTATCTCCCCCCTTGACGTTAGGTTGTATCCACCAACTTTAGGAGAGGGTTCAATTAAGCCTCCAAAATGAGGCTTCGGTGCCGAACCCTTTTTGGGGCTGGCCCGTTGCCATCTTTTTTTGAATTCTCGTCTCCCGCCCTTGACGTTAAGTTGTACCTAACAGTTGCAAGAAAGGGCTCAAATGGGCCCCCAAAATGAGGATTCGGTGCCGAACCCTCTTTGAAGCGGGCTCGATGCCATGTTGTTTTGAACTCTCGTCTGCCCCTGTTGATGTAAGGTTGTACCCACCAGTTGTAGGACAGGGTTCAAATGGGCCCCCTAGATGAGGCTTCGGCCTGAACCCTCTTTGGAGCTAGCCTAGGATTGTCTAGCCGCTTAACAGGCCGCCTGCCCACCCACCCATCCATACCCATCCGATTAGCCTCTCGCCTGCTTGAAATCCGCCTAACGTCAATCAACGACATGTTGACCTTCTTTTTTTCTCAAAATAAGAGGCTTAAGCACAAATTTAGGGGTATCAAGTATGAAATTAAGAAAACTACCTCATTTGGCATGTTCTAAGTATGAATTTGAAGGCCCGTCCCCTACCTTTGACGTCAAATTGTACCCACCAACTATAGGAGAAGGCTCAAATGAGTCCCTAAAATGAGGCTTTGGCGCCGAACCTTCTTTAGGGCAAGCCCATTGCTATCTTGTTTTTTAAACTCTTGTCCACCCAGTGACCTATGGATGCACCCACTAGTTTGAGAGGGGGGTTCACAAAAGCCTTGCAATGAGTCTATGGTGCCGAACTCCCTAAGTAACTTGGTGGAATTTTATTTCGATTTTTTTTTATAATGTAAAAATTACAATAAGAAATGGCCTTTGCTAAGAATTCCATGGGAAAGAAGTCTCAAAAATACAATTTTCTTCTATGAGATAATAGTCTAGTTTGATTTCATACTTTGTAGATGCCTACAACAAGGAGTTTTTATCGTTTTTAGAAATCCTTAGGTCAAGTGGTGTAGCATCCTCCCAAAATTTTAGCTCCAAATTTATAGTACTTCCAACTCCAAAAATTACAAGTGTAACATATGACCGAGGGTTCCTTTTAATTTATATATGTCACACTTGTAATTTTTATTTTATTTCATAAGAAAAATATAAATTATGTTTGGAGTAGTCATATGCACCTTCATTTCAAATTTCAACTTGTTTGCATTAATACTCTAAAAGTAGTGATTGAATGAAGATTGAGCAAACAAGTTGTGACACCAAGTAGTACAAGTCATTCTTGCATTCATCTTACAAAGTCCTAAATTTTCAAGTCTTCAACATCTCCAAGGTTTAGAAGCCGTGGTAGGAGGGTGCTAAGTACATTGGAGTTAAGCAAAGGTAGAGAGGAATAGCTCAAGGATGGGTGACCGAGGGAACTAGGTTGAAAAAACCTCCTTCTCGCGGCTTCGCCCGCGAAGCTCGAGGAATTTGGGGAATTTGGGGAATTTGGGGAATGAGAACCGCTTTTTCTTTTAGGTAAACCCTAAACCGCCATCTTCACCTTCTCTACTGTTTTGCCCCTTTGCCCTCTCTGTCCCGGCGGCAAACTTCGGCGACTTGTCCCAGCAATTTCGGTGCCGCATGCTTCCAGCCCGCTCGACCTGTCTCAACGCTTGCCTACTGTCCGCTGCGCCCTCGACCGCTCGACCTGTCCCAGCAAGCATTCGGCGCCGAATGCTTCCAGCACCCGCCTATTGTCCGTGTCGACCTGCGCCTGTACCCGCTTGCTATTCCAACTGTTTGCACCCTCGAGCTGTTTGCACCCGCCTGCTGTCGCGCAAGCATTCGGCGCCAAATGCTCCCAACCCTGATTCCACCTTTGGTTTGCACGTAGAATGGCTAGCTCCTCTACAGTAAGACTAAGATCCCAAACCCCTACACTCTTCAATTTGTATTCTTCAAAACCTAAACCGCATGTTGCTTCTTGTTTCTCAAATTACAAATGTTTTCTAATTTTGTGTAGGTTGTCGCGCATTCGCAACTTGAGCATGAAGGTCTTCAATCTGAAGAGCAACTCAAAGTTCTTGATGTCATTCAGGTAATTCTTTTCATTCTTAACTCTTGGGAATGTGGCATAATTTTTGGGCATACATTTTTTTGGGGTATTAAATCTTTATTGTATATAGATTTTGATGAAGTATGTACCTTGTCCAAGTTTTTTATTTCTCATGATTTGCATTGCCATTAATTGCATGCCAGGATTTGTCACTTTCTGATTTCTGAGGATTCTACTATTCCGAAATGTCCAATCGGGCTGCGAGACTCAAAGGCAGGAGAGCAAGCAAGGAGGCTTCACCAAAAGTCTGATTTTGTGAAGGTTCTTGATAGTATGCGCATCCCATTGGGTCGATTCTATGTCCCCCTCTGTAGGATGAGTCTTCTTCCAAGAGTCCGACCAATTCAGGAGGTTGATGTCGCTACCTTCGAAAAACGATTTGAGGACGGCTACATCGACGGTGACCGTGCCATGTACATATCCATTTTTGATGACCATATGTCATCTACGGATGTCACTGAGGAGCGCATAGCTTCTTGGGACCCTCATTGGCGTGTTGATAATGAGCGTTTTGAAAATCAACTTCAATCTAATCCCGACTATGCTGCATTCCAAGGGAAGATGTTTTTTGTGTGGGATGGCAATCACAGGTTCACAGCTTGGTGGCGCCACATCAATGCTCAACATGTCGATGATCTTCGATGGCACTATTCCGTGTTTTGCATTGTTCTCGACCCCAAAGGACGTATAACATCGTTGCTCAATTGCATGCATGATGTCAATTGGTGAGCACATTTCTTTCATTTAGACTTTATTTCACTTATACTCTATTTCATATGTTGTTTAGTTCACTCTAACAACTCTATTTTTCAGGTCTACCCAACACGATCATGTCAAGACTAGTTTAACTGCTAAGTTGCAACGAATTTGGTACTATGGTGGACTTAACCTTGACGATTTTAAGGACCTGCTTACCGAGGAGGAGTTCAATACATGTCTCAAAGTGAAGAAGTCGCGTCCCACCTGGTTTCCTCTTACAATTGACGTGTTCATCTCTTTTCTTTACCGAGTAAGTGATTCTATTAATTCATTATTCTTACTATATTGTCTTAAAATACATTTTTCATCTCTTGCTATTGTCTAAATTTCCTTTGCTTTTCATTTTTTCAGCAAGATATATCTCGTGCTGCCAATGATGCGGCCACTGAGTATCATAGAACGACACCAGTTGAGAAGATATCAGCCGAGGGAGTTTGGAATGCTATGGCATTGGCTATAGACACTATGGTGAAAGCCATAAAAGCCAAGGACTTTGTAAAGTATCTCGCCATTGCAAACCCCAAGAATGGCGAGGCTTTCTTTGATGAGGTAAATTCATTATTATCTCATATCTTTTTTTTTTTCAATTTCATTGCATTCATGGTTTTCTTTATCCGGATTTTATTAACTCTAGTTTTCTTTCATAAACAGATCAATTCTCATTTCAGCCTCTTCAAGAAGATTGAAATGACAATTGAGAAGTTGCAAAAGGTAGCAACTACAGCAGTTGAACCACGCTTCAAGGTGCGCTGGCTCCACTGGTAGAACTCCGGCTCCATTCTTCGAGACTCTTTTTGCTTCCCAGTTGGTGATGTCAAGGAGAGCATCTTGGATACTTGGCTCAACCGAGCTACATTCTGGGCTCAGGTACTTCCTCCACTTTTTATTTAAATACATAGTTGTCATTCTATTTGGCTCTTTACTTTTACCGATGCCACTCTATATCTAATTTTCTCTTTCTTTGTCACTACGTAGCTCGAGGAAATGTTTATTGTACATTTCGAAGAACTTTGTAGGGGGGGCGAGCTTTTGGTGAATTGGGAGGCTTCTCCTGGATTATTGAAGCCCTCAGATTATGTTGAGAGGTGGCGTATCATGTTGTGGGAGAAAGCATTCTTACCATTCCTTCATCCAAACATCAAGCCTCCTTTTTTAAAGAGTACCAGGCTTGACAATGTTCCATCAACAGACCTTGCTATAAAGCGGCTACTTTACAGGTTTGTATTTTGTTTCGTCATTTGTTGGAAATTTTACTCATTCTCAATACACTACACACTTCTTATGTTTTGTATTACATTTGCAATTGCTTCACTTTCTTCTCTGATTATTTACTTCTATTCTCATTTTCTTTTGTTTTTCTATTGTAGATATGTAATGAGAGAGCTCATACCTAAAAATGCACTTGGAGATAACAATTGTCCTCCATTCTTTGGAGCATGGATTCAGCCATCTTCAGATCTTTGCATCTTCATGCCCATGTAGTTGAAAAAGTTTTCTACTGCTCATCTCCATAGTAGTGGTTGGTATTTGGAGTGCCTTGTGAACTTCACTCCGGATGAAGAGGTGGAGCTCCGCAATAGCATTGTTTGCACTATATCTCCACTTCCAGTTCCAGATACTGAGGATGAGGTTGTATTCTTGGACCTCTCACAGTCACCTCATGTTGCAACAAAAGATGGCACCTCCTTAAAGAGGAAGCGCTTAAGGAAGGCTAACAAGGAGAAGGCGAACAAGGAGAAGTTAGTTAGAGATACAGAGGAGCAAGCTGCAGCTATCGAGAGGGCTGTGGCAGAGGCACTTGCAAAAGTGGCTGCTACCAACAATATTCCTTTGCCTTCTTCTTCAGATATCTCTGTACCTGTTGATGTTTCTGGTTACTCTCCCCCTATTATGGACTCACATGCAGTAGGGTTGAGTTATATGGAGACCAATCGAAACGTAGTGCACAATCGCATGCAGCGCGTGCCTACTGTGTCTAGGTCTTCTGCACCACTTCTTGCTACCTCTTCAGAATGTCTCGGTGCATTCCATCATGGATTCTTTAGGAGATCCAAATGGTCCTCCTCCGCTTTAGACCCAGTTGCATGACTTCATCTCCCGGGTACTTTTATTAAACTTTGATCTACAATTTTTTCCTTCTTCTATTTTGCTAGTTCATTGATATTACAATTTTTTTTACTTCTTATTCCTAATTGTGTCATTGATGTTCCAATTTATTTTCTAATTCAAATTTCTTTTCCAAGTTGGAGCAGGGAGGTCCCGTCGTATGTCTAATGACAAATGCAAGCACACTGGGATTGATTTGCTCATTGCAGACATCCCAGAGAACTTGCCAGTGCCTGGGATTTCTATACCTAGTACGGTCATTCCACCTTGGAATGTTCAACCAGAGAAGTATGTTAATACCATCTTTGAATTTGCAGAGATTTACCTGCATGACGATGCAGCACTCATCTTTTTCCATCCAAATGACCGCAATGTTCTTATCGACGTGGAGGAATGTGTGGAGACTTACAACTTCCGCTTGGAGTGTGATTGGTGGGGCATGAATGATCTTCCATTGGCTTCTCTACGGAATCCTTCTACTACGGTAATTGTCATCTTTATCTCTTCTTTTAGTTATCATCCATTTAGTTTTTTTCTTTAATTCTTTTTTCATTTTCTTATTTTATATTTTATATTTTATATTTATATTTTCTTATATATACTAGTGAACATTTTCTTTTGGCAATGCACCCGTTTTTGGGTTCAATTATTCGTACGGAGTGGCAATGTCCAATCCAGATTCTCTATTGGCGAGAATTTTGAACACCATGACTACTTCTACAACTTTGTGAGTTCTGACTCACAACTCATGCACGGGAGTGTTCCATGGCGAGGGCCTCGTGAGAAGAATCCGGAATTCGTGAAGTCCTATATTGAGGCTCTCTCCAAAGTTAGAGATATTATTTTAGATTGGAATACCTCTACATGTTACTTCTTACTTTCATTCTTTTTTTGCTACAATTTTTTCAGTATCTAATCTTGCATTTTAGAATCATATCATATTTGTTTTAACAGTCAATTTCTACGGCAGGTGCTTCCATTCGTGCTTGCCAATCTCTTGGCAAGCACATTTTGGCCTTTGAGGAAGACCTGGAGATCTTCAAGGCTCTTTTGGAACCCCTCATCTCCACCTCGATTCCTGCTTCTGTAGTTCAGAAGAGGAAAGCTATGCGACGAGGCATGGGAGATTGTGCAGAGAAGAAGCTAAAACTCAACCGCGTTCCTTCTTGTGAGTAAGTTCTTCCCTTACTTATAAATTTGTTATATTTCTTACATTTTATGGTCTCAACTTGGTTTCTTATTCTTTAGTTACTTTGCAGAGCTCCAGCATTACCCTCATCTCCTGCTGCATCGATGCCTATGGTGTTTACACCATCAGCCAACCTATTTCTTCCTTGCTATGCAACAGACACGGTGATTGTGATGGCAACTTCGACATCTCTACCTAAACGACGATCCAAGTGCTCATATGATAGGCGTGTTATGCAATATGTAGATGTAGAGGCCAACGAAGGTAGTTCTGAAGATGAAGACATTAGCTCTAGCATCTACAGTTAGTTTTATGATTTGCATTTGTTTTTATTTGGATTTGGTATGGGTTAGACTTGGTCAGACTTGGATGTGATTTGGCTTTGATTTGATTTTCATATACACACACTATATATGTTTTATATATTTTTCCTACTCCATTGTATCATGTCTAGTACCTAATATATGTTTATTATTTCTCTAAATGTTTTGAGTATCCAAACTATCTAACATTTCAAGATCTGTTCCTTCAATTTCATCTCTAACAAGGGATTCAACATAGTCCAATGGCTGAGATGGATAAAAATGATCTACAAATTCCTTGATGGTCATCCCACGATTATAGGTTTCATCTTAAAGAATGTGTCAAAATTCACGGTCATAGGCACTGGTATATTCATTTTTCACAAAAAAAATATTTCAAAATTACTCATTTGTTTCTGCTCACCGCTCTAGGCTCACATAATAGCAATCTCCTTTCAAAGCTCAATGACTCTTCTTCCGTCTCTATGAGTCTTCCTCGATCTTTTATGTCGCCTCGCTGTAGGGTCTTCCGCATCTGAATTGATAGTAGGACCTCTTCGACTTCCATGAACCACACCTGCTAGAGTTCGTAAAAATGGAAGTACCTCCTCTGGTGGTCTTCTTGCTCCAATTCCTCGCGGAGGAGCACGATTGGGGGGCCTTGAAAATGAAGCTCTACCAGTGTTCCTCCCTCCTCGACCACCTCGAACGGTTTGTCGCGCATGCCTATAGTCACCCACAACAGGTTCATTGGAAGATAGTGGGGTTCTACCATTGACAGGAGCATTTAATGCGTTATCGTCTATGCCCTCAACATTCCCCACCGAGCCTAACCCTTCTTGGTGAGGTCTACTTGTTGCATTCAAACTTACACCTACGGTGCGGTTTAGTGTATGTTCTCTTGGCATGCTTCGGCCCTGTCCTACAATAGGGGCCACTGTCGCAGTGGGGTGTGCTGTAGGAACCCAAGCACCAAGGACATCATCATCTTCAATTTCTGGAGCACGAACATGTCTCTCGCCATCTACAATGGCTTCATTTCTTGCTATAGTATTTGAAGTTTGAATATTTTTGACGTTCGTACCATAGTGCTCTCGTCGGAATCTACTATTCCCCAAGGGCGTAGCTACCTGGCCAGCCCCATGACGAATCCTATTTGCAACACCGCCACGACCAGACCCTTCATTGTTCGGAGCTGCATGGTTCACTACATTTCCCCCACTTCCAGCATTTTGCACATTGACATTTCCGCCTTCATTTCTTGGTTGCCAACTATCGTCATTGTTGTCATCATCCGGGGGAATATCATCGTCATCAGGATTTCCAAATACATCTTTGTCATCGTCCAGAGGAAAAGCAAAAGGGTTAGGATGAACTATCCCTTTGATTGGACGGTTTGGAGGGGGCGAAAAACTACGACGAACGCGACGATTTGCATCTATGCCATCTTCCAGACCATCTTCATCTCCGTAGTAGTTTCGTGCTTCTTGGAGGTGGTCGTCACCCTCCCTCCAAAGATTTCGGAATGCTTCATATACTGGAGGTGCACGATTTTCCTCCTCCTCGTGTTCTGCAGCATCTTCTGCTTGCATTACGTCAAATTCGCGATTGGCTTCATAGACTAGAATAGGGCCTAGTGCATCTGAGTCAGAATCCTCCGACAAGTTGTTCAAATCATACCAACAAATCGGATCTGCACCTTGTCTTTGTCGAAGGATGCGGCTATTAGTGCATATATATACCAGAGACTCCGCCTTGTCCACTGCTAAGCAGTTCCTGGTCCTATTGTGGACAAAAGAAAATATGCTCCAATTTTGTTCACAAGACAATGCCGAACATGTGAGGAAAAGAACATGCTTCGCAATTTTCGATAGGGCTCGATCTCCTATTCTATTCCACCATTGGTGGGGAAGTAACCCGGTGTCCCGAATGTTTGGGGTTTCAGTTGGACTGTAAGGTCTTGTGCGCTCTTCATACTGCGATAGTTCGAGCATAACATCATCATATTGTACCTGAACCACGCCTTCTAATTTATGAATAACCCTATACAATGCACAAAGAGCTATTCCGTTAGCCTTCAATCGTGGATAATCTGCCAAAAACGGATTCAATAATGCACCGGCATAGTGAAGATCAGTGAATATCATATCCCATCTGTCCTCAAAAGAAGACTCAATGCTTGCTGCCAAAGCATTGGGGAGGAAAAATGGTGCGTTCGTCAAACTATGCACATATCGTCGTAGGTTCGTCATTGTCAAACGCGCTTTGCCCATTGCTGGTTCTCATCCATCAAAAACATGCAATGCTTTCACTACATCTGTCGCAATGTGTACATAATTTGAACATCGCTGCCAAAATTCCACGTTTGCAATGGTATCCATGGCTTCTTTAGCAAGCTCTGCGTACTATCTGCGTAGCGTTGCAACATAGTTCAGTACATGTGGATGCCTTATCAATTGGACCAATACGTGCTTCAATGACAGCAACCACTGCATCATGAGGAAATGAGTCCCAAATCTTGTATCATTGGGGACTAACAACTGCAACTTTGGACTCAACTTGTGAAAAGTAGCCATTGTTGCATGGTGGTTTTTGATGTATTGGCAAGCCCTCTTTGAATTTGCCAATAACTCTGCAAAACATAGCAATTTAGACTAATCTTCCAGCAACAAATCCAATGCATGCGCCGCACAACCTTGTTTAAAGATATGTGGATATGTCCCAATAACATCCTCGGTTGCTCCAAGCATGTTCTTTGCATTGTTTGTACAAATTTGGATTACGTTGTTCGGGCCCACCCTCTCAATGAAGACTTTCAACTAGTTTGCTATGTATACCATGGTTTTATTTTCACCCGTAGTGTCAATGGATCCAAGGAAGACATGTCCTATTGGACAAGACATCATCACATTCATCAACGACCGTTGATTGACATCATCCCAACCATCAGTGCATATTGTGACTCCGTAATTCTGCACTGCAAAGGCTGGGTTTTTTTTAATCTCATTTTCAATCTGCATCTTCTTAGGTTCAATCATTTGAGTCCTGAGCTAATGGTAAGAGGGCGGAGAATATTCAAATCGTGCCAACGAGGTTGCCTTCACTGCCTCAATGAAGGCCGGATGTCTTACCATATTGAACAACACATTTGCCTCATAGAAAAAACTAGCCCATTTTTCATCCAAAGCCTTCCTCTTCGCAATGTTTAGTGCATCCGCCATCCGCTGCTGACGCAGTGGCCCTGATCCAATGGAATTTGATGCCGCAACGCCACTAGGCCCTGGTGGAACATTCAGTGCTTCACATCTATGGCCCACACCTATGAGTCCCTCCCGTGCCACTTCATTCTGGGCTGATTGGTTTGAACCTCCGTCTCCAACATTTTGGGCTAATATAGATGGCTCACTCGGACCCGATTCTGTATCTGGGGGGGGTCTATATTCATCCGTTGTGGTACAAAGTTTGCACAATTGGCAAATTTGTGTCTTATCGCTCGAGGTAGATTTGAGTACACTGCTCGCTCCGACTTTGCCCAGAAACTGTAGTGGGCAAAAGCAGGCTCACGTTTGTAGCTAAATGTCCCGCCACAATATACACAAGTCACCTTACTTCCATCATCAGAAAAATTGAACCATGGTTTCCATTCTTTTGTTTGTTTTTGCCCTGAAGTCATCTTGATAGGCAACAACTTTCAATAACACTGCCCCTGGCAATTTGATGTTCTCCACGACAAAGTCTCAGTAATCAAAATCAAGATAGCACTCGTCCACTGCTGGAAGTGACTTTAACATCACCTCAAAAGTGAACCAATGCCGTTTTCAGCCAATGAATCTAAGCAAGGAGCTCAAAAGAAGTCCAAGATCATGAGGCCAGGTTGGAAACGTAGCCTCCTAATGGCAGCCTGCTCTTTATATACCTAGACAAGGTAGGGGTGGGGACGTGTGGAGTAGGGGTGGGGACGCTGTGGATAGGAAGACAACGGCGGAAGATCAAGCAGGGACGTAGAAGGGCCAGGCGGGGACGCTAATCCCAGACTGGGCGAGGATGTATTGGGCGGGAACGCAAGGGGCGTGGACGTTGTCGATACGTCTTGGTTTTTTATGAGTAGGCGGTTTTAGCTGTCGTCCATGCTCAATGTCCGGCTCAACGTCCGCGCCATGACCGTCTGCGTCCCAGTCCAACCGTTTGCGCCCCAACTCGACTGCATGCGCTCCTGTTAGGGGTATAAGTACCACCCCTAACAGTTCTGCCGTGCCACCCCTACGTTCTTGGACTTCACATTTGAACTCCAAGTTGGGGTGGGGTACATAGGCTTCACAACTCAAGGTTCACGACTTCTCTTATTCTCTCATTCATTATTTTGAGTAAGAGAAAAATAGGATTACTTCTTTACATACTATTCGGGATACTAATTTGCAAAAAATGTTGCAACCCAATGTTGAAGCCAATGTAGTTGCATAGAAACAAAAGGCTCAAGATAAGGATAGGCCTCGGAACTGTAAAAATTCAAAGAAGCGCTTGCATATTCTATTTGATCCTGAACAACTTGCCTTCCTTGGTTGGGAAAATGAAGCGCAACCTTGGACAAAACGAATGTGTGAGAAATATATTGTTTGGTGCCACATTGATAAAGTGTTCCCACAAAACATGCATGAAAAACACTATAAGTTTCAAGTAGACAACCTTTACCACTACAGGGACTTTATATATGTAAAAGTCCAATTTGTTGTATTACACTTTGTATATTTGGATTACATCGTTGCAAAAATTCTCATTCATGTCATTGTAAATACACTTTTATGTTCTCTATGAAGTGATCATAACGTTGTGATGCCCAAATAGCTTTTACATGTACTTTTGCCCTTTACTTAAAACGGATTGCATGTTTGTAATTTGGTGGCCCTTTTCTCATGTATACGAAAAATGAATTAAAAAATTGTGGAGTGCATGATTCGGTGGCCCTTTGCTCATGTACACT
Organism: Climacium dendroides; assembly: GCA_950106755.1. Lineage (NCBI taxonomy): Eukaryota > Viridiplantae > Streptophyta > Bryopsida > Hypnales > Climaciaceae > Climacium > Climacium dendroides. The sequence goes on from OX467092.1 coordinate 25,331,724, forward strand.
TAAAATAAAATAAAAAACAGTGGAATGCATGAATGGGTGGTCCTTTGCTCATGTACACTTAAAATGAAATAAAAAATTGTGGAGTGCATGATTTAGTGGCCCTTTGCTAATGTAGCTTTCAAATAAAATAAAAAATTGTGGAGTGTATGATCCGGTGGCCCTCTGTTCTAACACTCTCCCTATTTTATAAAAATAGGGAGGTCATCACAAAGCATACTTTCATCTCATACAAATGAATATTCAGAAATCCATACATATAAAGGTTGGAAGGTCAACAAACAAACTCATTGGGAATTGGACATTCATGCTTAGAATTACTAGTTTAGGGGCTGTCCTTGAAGGATTAATGATAGAGGTGGCCCTTCATAACTGCCCTGAACATAGTTTGGCAAGCCTTCTTTAGGACGTTTCAAGAAAACAAGATTTAAAGTTGAAGCTGCAAGCAAGTTGTCCAACCCTGGAAGTGGTTCAGTGAAATGGGCAGGGCGGACACGTTGGGGTGCGAACGCAAAGACCAGGCGCGGACGCTGAGGGGAGGCGCAGAAGTATTGTCTGGGCGTGGACGCTCAGGCAAAGACGTATTGTCAAGGCAAGGACGTTGGACCATGGGCCGGCCTCCTGGACAAAGATGCTGGGGCACGGACCTCCAAGGAAATCAACAATGCATTGGTTGTGATTTTTTTCCAGTTTTCGAGGCAATAAAGTTTACAACTTCCACCTACTTGCTAACAAGTGGTGGCTGTACAGCTCATAAAACCCTGAGACATGACAAATTTGGAGTGTCTTTCATAAAGCACTTCATCTCCTTTGATGTTTTGGTGCATTGTAAGGAAAATTCAAAATTATGCTGCATTCAAAGCCTAAGTTGCAACTTACTATCCCACATTTTCCATGAAAATTGTCGTTTTCCATGAAAATTGTCGTTTTCCATGAAAATTGTCGTTTTCCATGAAAATTGTCGTTCTCCATGAAAATTGTTGTTTTCCATGAAAATTGTTGTTTTCCATGAAAATTGCCGTTTTCCATGAAAAATTGTCGTTTTCCATGAAAATTGCCGTTTTCCATGAAAATTGTTGTTTTCCATGAAAATTGCCGTTTTCCATCTACTTGCCGAAAGGTAAGAAGGGAAAATAATGACTGTCACCCTTTTTTCCAACAATGTTGTTCAAACACATGGAGAAAAAATTGTTTTGAAGGAATAGACAATGTTGAAGCCTAAGGGACTAAAGAAAAGAAAGACAAGTAATTGTCTGACCTATTTCCCTGGTATACATGCCAAAGAAAAGCCAATCCTTTAGACAATAGGCTTTAAAATTTGTAGTCTTGCAAGCGTGGATGGGCCATGAACGGAATTCTAACATACACATTGAATTACCTTAGAATACAATTGAAGATAAGAAATTTCTTGAAATTTCTTTAAAACACAAATGCAACTTCAACATCAAATATAAAAATATTGCACAAATGAAACCATTTATTATGTAATTCATTCACTTGCTTCAATACTCGTGGAGTTAACCTTGAGGACAGAATTTGTCCTCAAACATTTTAAGAAGACGAATAAAACCTACCCAAATCATTTGTATAGTTTTAACATCCCCATGATCCAACATTATGATCTTCCAATCTGCAATTGATATTTTTGTATTTTCTTTTCCTATGTACTCCCTAATATGTCTAGTTTTAATTTGTATAGTTATAATTTTTTTTAAAAGGTACAACTTATCAAAATGTTGGCATTTTAATCAATATAGAGTAAACTTCTTGAAGCTAAAGAAATCTCGAGGTCATTCTATGGTTCAACAAAAAATCATGCTTGTAGAAATCACTCCTTTTAATTTAAAGTATACAACTATACACCTAAATTAAGTCCCACATTTCATGTGGGACTATTTCTTTTCGTTATTGTATTTTGGAGAACTTGTATTTTTACATGAAAAAGTATTGGAGGCATATTTTTCATACCCTATGATTTTCCATAAAGTCGATCAAGCAATCTTCATAGTTGGGCCATCTTGGATATAAAACTTATGCCTTTGATTTTGCCATGCACCTATACATCCTAAACTATGAAATCAATGGCCTATATTGAAACTAATATTTTTGATATATATGCTAGTAGTACCATGTTACAATTCCAGCTGATAATAAATAAAGATGTGCAATCTTGTCATCTTATAAATTCTATGCCAAGTATTCTACTCAACCAAGAAAGAAAAAAAACCCACCATAGAAGCACAAAATACGGTCATCATGTTGAAATTGTAAATTAAAAAAACACTAGTAATATGAAATGAACAAAATAAAAAATGACATTCAAAAAACGCTACAAATCCACACGAGAATATGACCTTTAGCATAGCATGGAGTCACAAAGAGCATACATTATATCTATATGTGATTGTGTATGTGTTGGCAATGGTTTAACTCTAGGATCAAAAAATAGAACAATGCTTATAGTATACTAGTATGGAAAATTGATTTTTACAATTTACAAATATCAGTACAAACAACATGATAACTTCTTCATAGTAATTGATATGCATAATTGTTCAATTGGAAAATAAAGGATTATTGAGGAGATGTTTTGCAACTTACTCCGAGAAATCCTTCTTTGTGAAAGTACCTTCAGTTGAAGATTTGTTACTCCACAATGCTTTGTCCATTTTCTTTCAAAAAATACAACATAGTTACCATGTAAACTAATATTAACTACATTATACACATTACACTACCTTCATTCCAAGTGTTATAGGTAATAAAAAAATTTCTTCAAAACTTTCCATTTTTGAAAATGGAATGAGGAAAAAAATAACTATGTGAGACACTTGATTTCTGATTTAAGTACCTCCGAAAAAGCAAAATTCCTAAGTACACTTCTTACTTTACAAGGTTCTACAATTTCAATTTTGGAGTTTAGGGTTTAGGATTTAGGATTTAGGGTATATGGTTTAGGGTTTATACGGTTCAAGAATGAAGGTTTCTATTTTAATGGGTTGTGCTGTTCAAGACTTGCCTCCCTCTCTTATGGAGTCCTGGAGCACATGCTCAAAAATTGACGCTAGGGCGTGGACATTGAAAGGCGGGGACTTGAAGGGAAGGGCGGGGACGTCAGTCACGAGGCGGGGACGTCCAGGCGGAGACGCTATTGGAGGGAGGAAAGGGCTAGAAGTTTGTAGCTTCTTTCAAGCCTTCAGAATTAGAGAAGTGGTGCAAGTAACAATTGCTTTGAATCCTGCATACATGTGACGAAGTTAATTCTAAAATCACGTGCATTTACAGTGTCAAGGCATTGAACAGTAGAAGCATGAACATAGAATTTATTGGTAAAGTCAAATGGATTTTGGGAATCATGACGCGGAGCACACTTCAGAACACAGTACTATGGGGGAGTTGGGGACTCCTGTTCGAGAGTGCAGGATGTGGCATGGTTGTCATAATGGATGGACGTCTGGTTCGCCCGTCCGTTAGAGGGCTTGCCTGTCCGATACAGTCAACACAAAATTGACTTTATGAAAATGGAAAAATAGGCCATGTGGATGCCATGTGGATGCCATGTGGATGCCACTGGGATGCCACGTGGATTCTGGAACATGCAGAGTGCGGACGCCATTGTCAGGGTGCAAACGCCATCGTCAGGGCACGGACGCCATCGTCAGGGCGCGGATGCCATCGTCAGGGCACGGACGTGAACGTCAGGGTGCGAACGGAATTTAATAAATATACTAAATTAATATGCTTTTTACATATTTCCATTTCATATTCCATATTCCAAGTCACTACAACAGTCCATACTTTTATTTAATGTTAGATCATATTACTGTAACACCCAAATAAATTCCATATCCTAATCAATCCATCATTCCATATTTTTTCGGGGTGTTAAATTACCTCATTATAAGTTTGTAACACCCAAACCACTTCCACGTCCAAATCACTCCACCAATCCACCATTCCATAAATTTTTTGGGTGTTACATTATATTACACTGACACCCAAAGCATTTCCATATTCGAAAGCACTCCACCATTCATATTTCTTTTAATGTTAGATTATATAACTCCTTCAAAATAATTGGCCACCCTAAAATAAATTGGTATGCTTTTCAAAAGCTTTGGTCACCCCATCTCCCCTTTTGGACATAGATTTTTAAAGTACACTTCCATTCCAAGTGACTGCCATTATTTTTTGGGCGGAATCATTCTCTTTCCTATTTTTTTGGCATCATTACCATAAGTCTTTTATTTGAATTCAATGCCACTTGTGTAGGGTGGAATGACTTTTTTTTCCTATTTTATTTTCCGTGATTAGCAAAATTGTTCCATCCCAAGCCGAGGCCATTTCTTTTTCGTTGATCATTCCCATTCCTTTCATTTTTTGCTCCATAGCAAAACTCTTTCATCCCAAGTGAATTCCATTTATTTTTTGTGGTATCACAACTCTATTTGAACTAAATGGTAATTTTTTGGGGTGTTAGTTGAAATCACTTTGACACACTATTTTTTGTGGGCTTCTCTCGCTCACAAAATTGTTCCAACCCAAGCCCAATCCATTTTGTATTTGTTCCATCATTTCCTTTCCTATTTTTTTTCCATTAATGAACAAAGCTCTTCCCATCCCAACTCTATGCTATTCTTTTCGGTTCGGATCATTCTCTCTTTTTTTTTTTCTTCATTCCTAAAACTCTCCCATCCCAACTCATAGTTATTCTTTTCTTTTCGAACATTTTTTTTTGAAAGAAATGGACAATTTTCATGTTCTAACATTCCAAATTTCCAATTTCTATTTTGTTTTGGTTCATTAATTAGGAAGACTATTTTATTCGAACTCATAGTTCTGCTTTATTTGTTCAATATTTCCCTTCCCTATTTTATTTTTCTGATTCACTAAAGTTATTCCATCTGAACTCAAAGCCATTATTCTTATTTTTTTGTTCCATCATTCTCTGTCCTTTTATTTATTTATTTCATTACTAAAATTATTCCAATCTACTTCAATGTCATTCTTTTTTTTGGTGGATCAATTACTTTCTTTTGGAGGGGGGGCTTCATTAACTTCTAGAACATAGACCTGTTCTTTTAATGCATTGTTTTTTCCATTTGTTCAAAAATTAAACAAAAAAAACATAGACCTACTGAAAAAATACAATGTATGTATTTTTATACCAAACTACTGCATTCACTGTTTTTGTAGAGGTTTTACCATCAACTCATAGAATTCATAAAAAATCAAAATGCAATGAGAAAGAACAATGATATGGCATATTAATATATTATGACATTTTGAGTAGAGAATACATCCGATTTTATATATATTTGAGATGTTTTGCAATTGCCAAGTATGTACACATGGTCCTCTACGAGGATGGTTTACCTTCTATGCCTGAACTATATGGTAAACTACAAAAATTTAAAAAACTAAATACTATGTACGATAACAACAATCTGGCATAGTCCAACAGTGGGGGGCCTTCTTCAATGTGTCTTGAACATCTTGCACTGTCGCCCTTTCACTCACATCATCTTTCATGAGGCTTCTCAATTTGATCCTGAGGTTCACATATTGCTCTGGATTCTTCGTTGTAAAGTATTTGGGGTCCCACTCCTCTTGCCAAATTGCAGCTGCTATCCATCCCGCCACATATGCATTAGCTGCCATGGAGTACAAATGCGTTTTCTGCATGGCCTCAATTGAATTAGCTGAACCTTGCTCTCCGTATACATAAAACAACTCAGGGGCTGCAAACTTTCGCTTTTTCTTTTCCTTCGCTAGGGTCTCCATGTTGGAAAAGTCATACCTTGATGGCTCTTTCTCTACAACTCGGCTAGAAAGTCCCCAATCACATATCCCTATGTACACCCTGTGCTCTTTCCAATCATCAAAATGGAGCAAAACATTGGATGGAGTTATGTCGTTGTGCATGTACTGCGCATCGTGGCATTTCCCTACAATGACAAGCAAGGAGAGTGCCAAGTTCACTTGGTTCCTTCGGTAAGTTGCAACCCATACAAGCTCTTCTATTGTCAGCAGCGTACCTTGTTCACACTCAATGTCATCCACATCCATTGATTCGTTCACTTTCGAATTGTACTTGGATAAGAAAGAAATTAGAGATCCTCCATTCCACCATAGGGTATAGCCTTCCATCGTTTTAGGGTGGATGTACGCAATTCGAATGATGCCAGGATGTATCACTGGACACCCTCCCACCTCATTGATGATTTCTTGGCGCTTCTCTTTTTCATTTGTGGTTTTCAAGCTCTTCTCAGCAAAAAATATCCAACTAGGAATACTCTTAAGTTTTGTAAGCATCACCTTCCTCACGGGCCCATATGAACCAACCGCACTATTGTCCGGCATGGGGATGACTTTCACTGTACTTTCAAGCCACTTGAATGTTCCACTCACACAATGAGCCGTTATGGCGTCTTCTATTGTCGCTTTCCATGGTGCTTGTTTTTTCTTACGCGATGAAGAAAATTGTTGAGCAAAGTTTTGAATGATTTTCAACTTTGCAACCACTTCTTTATTCTGAGTGTCCCAATCGCTACCATCTTCTTTCTTCCCCGTGTGGTAACACCAATTTGACACTATATTGGTTGTGAAGGCAACCACCTATTTATCCAGCCAGTCTTGGTGCAACCAATAATTAGAGAAATTGTTGAATTTCTCTGATGATTCAAATTTGGACTCCAGCTCCCTTCGCAGGTCCCTCGTCAGTTTGTAGTATCCTTCTTCGTTGTGCGCCACATACTCCCTGGTCAACATAGTTGTACTTCGACAAGTGTAGAACACCACAACTATTGCTCTCCCTTCAACTATGAATTCGTGTGGAGGCATATGGGGATTGGGTGCTTTCTTGCGCTTCTTTTGGCCCGATGAGGAAGGATTCGATGAACTTAAGGCCACCAATGTATTCGTGGATGGAATTACCATCTCACTGACGTCATCCAAATCTATGAACATGGGACGTTTCTCTGCCGATCCACTCCCTTCCCCTGTCATAATGAAGAATATTTTATACGATGGGCCTCCGTATCTCTCCCCAAGCACGGAAGTTCAAAAAAAATTTTAAAAAACCGGGTCACATATGCGGGCCAAACCCACCACCCACCAAACTCACTCGCATAGGCCGTTAGAGCTAGCGTGTGAGGCATAGGGCACGGACTTGGTAAAAAAATGAGGGCGGGGACTCGCTTTATATAGTCCCCTCCCCTCACGTCCACGCCCCATCTTCTCGCGTTCCCGCCCCATCTCTTCACATCCCCACCCCATTCCCACACGTCCGTGCCCCAACCACGATGACGTTCGCACCCTGGTTTGATGTCCGCGCCCCGCTCGATGGCATCCACGCCCTGCCTTCACGTCCGGCCCCCGCATCGATGGCGTCCGCGCCCTGGCGTACCCCACCTCTCGCTATATAAAGCCGTCCCCGCCCCATTCGTCCCCGCCCTGCATATTCTCAGCCTTCCACCTCTTCATTGAGTTGGTTGTGAGCGTTGTGCAGGGTCCTCTTGATTGCCGTGTGGGAGGTTTTTCAATTTTTTCTGCAAAAATGGCTACGCCACCAAGAATGACCAAGGAGGAACGAGACAAGACCCGACTTCGACCAGGAAATAAACATCGTAAGTGACTGCATGTTCTACGTAACCCAGCCAAGCTTGCATTCAAGGGGTGGGAGGACGTGCCTGATCCATGGACCTTTGATGACTGCGCCAATTACATCGAGTGGTGCCACATTGACAAGGTCTTCCCAGAAGAGCGCCACAACTTCCACAGACGCTTCCACAAGGCAAATTTGAAACATTGCCTTGACGAGGAGTTCACGACCTGATGCATTGAGGTGGTCCAAGTATTGTATGATGTCGCGACCGTCCCGCACAATGAAGTGCATCTTTTCATTGCACAAGGGGTCCATGCAGAGGTGAAGTTGAACAAGAGAGTGGATTGGTCAACTTTAAAGACAATGGGAAAAGATGTCAATATTCCTACCCCAGCAAATGGATTCATTCCAAGGGGGGTAAAAAGATACCCGGAAGGTGGTCTAGGGAAAACAACTACACAAGTTCAACCACCACCAACATATGAGACTCCGGACTCATCTACGGACAGCGACTCTGATGGATCTCGTGTGGTAGTTCCAGTCAGCCATGGAACACAACAACAACGTGCTAAAAGGAGAAGGGCTGCGCGTGCAACTGCTGAGGTTTTACCTGAAAATGTTGTGGAGGAACAGGTGCCACCTACAAACAAACCAGTAGTAGAAGTTGTCGATGTTACAACTGCTGCAAACCGAATTCAGAGTTTACTGACCAAAGTGAATGACAAGAATGCGGAATTGCGTTCTTTGTATAATGATGTTAACAAATTGAGGGAAAAAATCCAAGAGAAGGACAACATCATCAATCAACAACAACGTGACATGGAGGCACTTCGACACACTCTCCAGGCAGCAACAATGGCCAATGTTGGTCAAGATCCACGAGGGGAAGCACAAGGGCCTTTAAATACTTCTCAAATTCCATTGGAACATGCAGAAGTTGGTGCAACAATGAATACTCAAGATGATTCATTGTCCTTCGGAGAATTACCCACGAATGAAGTTGCAACAATGCCTGTTGACCAAAGCACCCAACTGACGGACGCGCTTGCAAAGAATTTGAGATTGAAAAATCAATTGCATGCGTTGATGGTAATGGCTTTGGAAGAACTTCAGGAAATAAGCAAAAATAAAATAAGGGCTTTGAGTTGGGAATTTTGGAATTGGGATCAATGGGATGGGAGAATTTTAAGAAATAAGCAAAAACAAAATAGAGAAGGGAATGATTCAACAAAAAAAAGATGAACTATGAAATGGGATGGGAGAGTTTTAGGAACAAAATAGAAAAAAGAATTATTCAACCAAAAGAAAAAAAATTAGTATAAGTTGGAATGGGAGAGTTTTAGGAATGAAGCATCTATAGAAAAAGGAGAGGGAATGATCCACCCCAAAAGAATGGCATAGAATTGGGATGGAAGAGCTTTCCTAATTCATGGAAAAAATAGGAAAGGGAATGATGGAACAAATAAAAAATGGCATTGACTTAGGATGGAAGAGTTTTAGGAATATAGCCAAAAAAAATAGGACAGGGAATGATTCACCAAAAAAAAGAATGACAATGAGTTGGAATAAAAGAATTTAGGATTGGAGTAAAAAAATAGAAAAATTTCTCTAATTAATGAAGCAAGAAAAATAGGAAAATAATGATTTTATCGAGTACAATACATTTTCAAAATATTGCCTAAACATTTCCAAAATATTTCCTCAAAGTGTTCTAACCATTTCCTAAATCAAAGAATTTAGAGTCTTTGTTTTACACCCTAAAGTATATGTTGGTTCAAAGTAGTTTGAAGTGTTAGAAGAAGTAAGGAGAAACATTTTCCACCACAACGATGGAACATGCTCTTCCATGAAGTTTCTTCCAAATCTTAGTCCGTGGAGCTCTTAATTTGGTCTCTTGCTTTCATTGACTTGTCGGAATCCAAAACAAGTTGTTGAGGCTGAAATTAATGGTTCACCCGCTCCAAGAATAGGACGGATTGAAGGATGTCAAGCCCTAGCGCATTTCAAAGTCATGCCTCCTGTGTTGGACGACCATGTCCACGCCTTGGAGTTCGCGCCCTGACTTGAAGTCCACGCCCTGGAGTCCGCGCCCTGACTTCAAGTTCACGCCCTGGAGTCCACGCCTTGACTTCAAGTCCGCGCCTTGACTTTAACTCCAGGCTATGGAGTCTGTGATTCAGCTGCGCTCTCTCAAGTTCCGCCTCTGTAAATTGTCCGCTCAGGAGTCCACGCCCTGCGTCCGCGCCCTGACACAGCCCATTCAGCGAAAACGTATGTTTAACTTTGCCAACTTCTCTCCCCACAAATATGAGGAATCCAAAACAAGGTGTGTCAGCATTTAATGTTTCCCTTTTCCCATGAAAAGGAGGGACACCATCTTCCAAGACCATTAAATAGGAAGAAGGAGGGATTCCATGCCGGAGGTCAACCTACTTTTGAGTGCATCCCCATGTGCGCACCTCCATTTCTGTTATGGTGTCACGCCCTGGAGTCCGCGCCCTGAAGTTCGCGCCCTGGAGTCCGCGCCCTATTCTGAAGTCCGCGCCCTGTTCTGAAGTTCGCGCCTTGTTTTGGAGTCCGCGCCCTGAAGTCCACGCCCTATGATGACGTCCACGCCCTGAAGTCCGTGCCCTACCTTCCTGTATCCGCCCTGATGCCAAGAATTCAGGTGTGCGTTGTGAACGTCATTCACAAATTCTCAGATTGTGCATCCGTGCCCTGTTGGCACGCACAACGATGAAGTCCACGCCCTTGCATTCCCTAAGTATATATAGAAAAGGAAGACCGAGCATTCCCCACATTTGTTACCTGGCCTCTATCTCTTGGACTTCAATTCATTTTAAGCTCCTTGTGAGTCTACTTGGGTGGCAGATGGCCCTAGTTTGCTGTTGAGGTGATGTCAAAATCAGTTCAAGCAGTGGATTAGCGCTAACTGTTGTTACTGATACTTTGTTTGGTATATCTTTGGTCTTTTTAACTTCAATACAAAGGAGGAGGAAGACATTTGGAATTATTTGTGAGCGGCTGAACGCAATGGCAAGTCAAAGGAAGCAGACCAAGGAATGGGAACCGTGGCTAAACTTTGCGGAGAATGGGACGAAGGTGACTTGTGTTTTTTGTGCTGGGACCTTTAGTTACAAACGTGAGCGTGCTTTTGCACATTTCGGATATGGCTCAAAATCGGAGAGGTCAATTTGTCGAAGTATGCCTCGTGCAGTGCGCCATAGATTTGCCAATTGTGCAGGTTTTGTCCCGCTACGAATGGATCCTGGGGACATGTATGAAGGAGAACCAATTCAAAGTGCGCCATCTAGAACAACTCCACTTGCAAGTTCAAGTGAAGCCACAGAAAATGAGGTGATGGGTGGGGTCAATGGTGGGAGAGCGGAAGAAGGGGCAAACGTTTCAGAAGGAAATAAAACCCTACAAACGTCCAATAGCCTTACTGCATCAAATTCTACGAGATCTGGATCATTACGTCAGCAGCGCATGGTGGACGCATTCAACATTGCAAAGAGGAAGGAGTTGGATGAGAAGTGGGCAAGTTTTTTCTATGAAGCGAATGTGCCATTTAATGTGGCAAGGCATCCAGCCTTCTTCGAGGCTGTGAGGGCAACTTCATTGGCGAGGTTTGAATATAGTCCACCTTCTTACCATCAGTTCAGGACTAATTTAATTGAACCGAGGAGGTTGCAAATCGAGAAGCAGATTGAGGAGAAGGTTGGTTTTGCTGTGAAGCACTACGGGGTGATGATATGCAGCGATGGTTGGGATGATGTCAATCGGAGGCCTCTCATGAATGTGATGATGTCATGCCCCGCAGGTGATGTATTTTTGGGGTCGATTGATACTACCTCACAAAAGAAAACCATGCGCTACATAGCGGACCAAATGAAAGTGTACATTGAGAAGGTGGGTTCCAAATATGTGACACAAGTGTATACAGATAATGCAGCAAACATGCTTGGGGCATTGCAAGACATCACTCGAACATACCCGCACATTTTTGCGCAAGGTGCATGGCACATGCATTGGATCTCATGTTGGAAGATTGGGCCAAAATCCAGGAATTTGCCGATTTGATTGTCAGGGCAAAAAGATTGTGCCAATACATTCGAAACCATCATGCGACCATGTCGGTTTTCCGTGAGTTGAGTCCGAATCTGCAACTCGTAGTGCCTACTGAAACCTGCTTTGCTTGTAATTTCCTCATGTTGCAACGCTTGGTGAGACTCAGAGCAGTCTTGGAGCGGTTGAATAACCACCCGCGTGTTCTAAATTACTTTGATACCTTATGGAACGAACAAAATGGCCCGCAGTCAGCTACCGCTGCACGTAATGTCAGAAACACCATTCAAGATGTGGCCTTCTAGCAACGATGTGTGAATTACGTGTACATGACTGAAGACGTATTGAAGGCTTTGCGTGTGTTTGATGGACGAGAACCAGCCATGGGTTGGGCGTGGCTCGTAATGCACAATTTGCGAGGGCACGTGTATTCTTTAAGAGAACCACCTTTCAGCTTACGTGATGACATAGCAGTCACTTTGGAAGAATCTTTCAATGAAAGGTGGGAGATGGCTTTTGAAGATACACACTACGCTGTGGCCCTTTTGAATCCATACCTCTTGGATAATGTGGCGCTCAAGGTGGATGGAATTGCCCTACGTGCATTATACAAAGTCATCCGTAAGATGGCAGATTCAGTGGGTGTGGATTTCGATGATGTGCTGGCGGAATTAACACAATTTGAGGAGGGTACTGGACCGTACAGTGCAGCCGAGACACCCAACATCCGTGTGACACAAATGCTTCCCCACCAATGGTGGCACAGGGTTGGAGATCGGGCTCTTTCTAAAATTGCCGTGCGTCTTTTATCCCTCACATGTTCCGCAAGCTCTTGTGAAAGGAATTGGAGTAACTATTCATTTGTTCACAATAAGGTCCAAAATCGATTAGCCCCTGAAAAGGCAGAGTCATTGTTATATATATTTATACCAATAGCCGTGTACTTCAGCAGCGACCAGGAGCCGATCCAGTTCGTTGGTATGATGCAAATATATACTCGGAGGATTCCGATCCAGATGCCCTTGGTCCAATCCCAGTGAATGAACGCAATCGGGAATTCGACGCAATGCAAGCAGAGGAAGTAGAAGAGGTTGATGGAGAAGCCAATCTAAACCCTCAAGAGTATCCGGCAAACCCAGATCTTTGGAGGCGAGGAGCCGATCACCTCGAGGAAGCGAGGAACTACTATGGAGATGATGACGATGGAGAGGAGGAACTCCTTCATGGTCGTTGGGGTCCTTGGGGGCCACCCATTCCACCCAATCCACGTTGCCATCCTTCACCTCCACTTCCTCAAAATGAAGGGAATACTGAAGTCCAAGCTTTGTCGTCTTCTTTAGAGACCGACAATCCAAATGACGATAACGTCGATGATGGTATTTCCCATAACAACAACGACGATGATGACAACCTCCCTCCAAGAAATGGCGGTGGAAATGGAAATGGTGGTGGAAATGAAGATGGCAACGGAAATAGGGGGAGGAATGCAAATCCAAATCGTGGAGGATCTTCTCACAATCGAGATGGCAATACAGGGCTTACGGGAGTGAGGCCATCAACTCGTAACATTAGAAGTATTCAAGGACACCATGACAGAAACGTTAGAAATGCAAGAGTGGCACGCCCTATTGCAAGAAATCAACCGGATGGTAATGTGAGAAGGCCTTTTGATCCAGAGCGTGTGGATCCTAATGATGTTTTTGCATTTGTGGACCCTGCAGAAGACCTTGCCCGTGTACCTACTCCAATTGCGGGCCATCCTGCTATTTCAGAGCAAGGTACACAAACGCCACATTCCGTAGACCCATCTTCAATAACAACTTCCAATGCCATCCGAAGACCTTCTCAAGAAGGGTTAGGCTCAGTGGAAAATGTTCATTTGACTCCTCAAAGCGTTTCACGTGGTACTACTGGGGGTAGACCACCTATAGCTCCTTGGCCCCCCGTTTGTCATGAAGTAGGGCAATATCAACAAGGCCGTGGAAGGGCTGGAGGCCGTGGGGGGACTGGAGGGACTGCAGGCCGTGGAGGGATTGGAGGGACTCGAGGGCGTGGAAGGACTAGAGGCCGTGAAGGGACTAGAGGCCGTGGACAAACAGAAGGTCAAAAAATGGGAGAAGCATCATCATCAAGGCCTACTAATCGTCCACTTCTCGGAATTGGGGCAAGAGATCCAAATAGGGTGGTAGAACCGTTCCTAAGTACATACGTACCAGGACCTAGTAGGTCAACCCCGGCATTTGTTGTTCCAACAATTACAATTCCAGGTGGGCCCACTATAAATTCAGATGCAGAAGATCCCCACGCACAATGACATAAGAGGTTGAAGCACAAACGTAGTCAAGGTCAAACTACTGTAGAACTTCGAAATGAAAACTCAGAAGTTGAAGGACATTGGACCACAGACAATGGTGAAGCAGAAGATGAATATGATAGCAACGAAGATGCCCATGACGAGGCACCTAAGAATGATGATGTCATTCGAGATGCTAATGCAGCGGATCCAAGTGCCCAAGAAGTTCGTAGGTCAAGTCATTTGAATAATTGAGGTTATAGAGTTGCATCGATGGTAGATCTCGGGTCTTTAAGAGTTGAAGAGAATTGTAGCAATTGGAAGAAAGATGGACGAGAAGCCAAAGGATTGTCTTAGATAACCTATGAGAAAGTGGGTGTATTTTGGAAGTATAGATTCATTGTATTGTTATTGTACTTTGCAATGCATGAATTTTATAAACAGTTTTGGTTATCACAAACATTGCAGCCTACTATTATTTTTTTGCATTTTTGTATTTGACGTGCATGTTGGAAACATTGGTGAGTGCAATCATGTAAAATATATTGCAGTTACTGGTTCTTTTAAATGCAGTGGGGTCATTACCTTGTTCAAAAAAAATATGTATATATATTACATATATTGTAGAACACATAAATAAAATCCACCATTACTTGATTACCCGTCCGCGCCCTGTCTATGACGTTGAGGTCCGCGCCCTAAGTGTACGAGTCCGCGCCCTGACAGCACAAGTCCGCTCCTTGACGCTGAAGTCTGCGCCCTGATGCTCACGCTGAAGTCCACGCCTTGACTGCACAAGTCCGCGCCCTGACGCTCACGCTGAAGTCCGCGCCCTGACTTCACGAGTCCATGCCCTAACGGTGGCACGGTGACGTCCGCGCCCACACATGACGTCCGCGCCCTAGATTCGTTGTTTGAGGTGACATGTCATTCAAAAAAATTCCACAACTTTGAAAAATTAAAGCCGTCCAATTGGTCCGAACCATCCGTCCGTCCGGTCCGGTTTGCCCGTCCGTCCGGGACGTCTGATGACCCTAACTTGCCCGTTATGACAACCCTGGGATGTGGACGTTGAGGCGCGAACTGTAGGGCGCGCACGTTGGGGCGTGGACATCGGGAGTTAGAAGCCACTGCTTTGCTTTTCGGGACGTCTGGGCATGGACGCCGAGCACGGACGGTGGAGTTGAGAAGTGGGATTTCCCACTGATTTTGTCTTCAGGAGTGCAGGGCGCGGATGTTGGGGTTCAGGCACGGGACACCCACTGCTTGTATTTTGTTGAAGACATTGAAAACGAACTGCAAGTTAATCCTTATATGTCCGTGTATCTAAAAAGTGGATGCAACCTTGATTGCAACTTTTGGAATATCCATTTTTTGAATTTATTTTAAACTAAGAAAATAAAGCTTCATAAGTTCTACTTGTACTGTAATTTGAAATTTTGAAATATGTCAGAAATTGAGAGAATTATTTCAAGGGTAGGCTCCATGTGTTAAAATCCAAATAATACCATGTAAAGTATTTTCTATTCATATTTGATTTTAATTTTAATTTAATTTATAAATAATTTACATGTTTGTGTTTCTCATCCTTGTTTTTATTTATGGTAAAAATTATAGGTCATTTTAATATACATTTTAATTGATATAAACTTTTTACTAATTTTAGCTTTAAAAAATCACTATAATTTGATTTTTTCAAATAAATAAATTCATTCAATATTGAAAAAAAAATAGAAAATGCATTCATCTACTAGCAAAAACTATCAAAATTCTTTCTTCTTATTAAATAAAAGGATAAATTTGCTTTAACAATTGAATTTGACTTCAAGATCTTTGTTGTTATTGTTTTGGGTATAAAAAACAAGACATTCAATTGAAATTTTTTCATAATAATCTTTTTATTTTTCCTTGTAGTTCTTGAAAAAATTTCAAGATATTTAGATTGCTTTTTCTATTTTTATTTATTTATGTTAATTTTTTACATAAAACATTATAACAATTTCAATTCTTCATGAAACAAATTGGAATTTCTTACAATGATATGGAATTCATAGTTTGAACTATTTAAAATATAATTTTTTTTCTACGGTTCAATTTAAAAAGATGGATTTAGCTTAGACTATAAGTTTCACTATTTTAGAATGGATCAAGACATCAAGTCCTTTAAGGGTTCAAATGAACATGGAGCTAGGGATGCTAGGGTGAAGGGAAATTGTGCTTTGAGGAAGTGACAAATATTGAAATATGTAAGCAAATATAAAATTGACAAGTAGAACTTATACAAAATGGAAGTAGTACAACAGTACAATATCTGATAATAGTTGTATGTATTTCATGTATGTCATAAAAAACAAAATCGAAAAATTGCACAATATAACATTTTTATAATAGTCTCAATGTGCTGTGCTGTACACATGGGCGTACATGATAAATATTAAAAAAGCTATAAGCCTCTACATTTGTAAGTAGTTCTATCTATTTTTTTCCTATTATGCCTCAACTGTTCAAAATTAGGCTTCGTCCACATCCATAGGACTACTAGCAGTGCCACTTGGACTTGCTTCATCGTCATGTGTGTCGCATTCGAGAATGTGGTCTTCATCAGAGCCTAAGCGAAGCCTCCGGACTGCAGACCGAATTCGCCTAGCTGGCCCATCCTCTTCTAATATGGCCCTCAAAACTTGGGATTGTTGGAGCTCTTCAAGCGCTTGACGCGTTTGCGGACTATGTTGGTCCAACAGAAAATCTACCGCATCAAGTTTGAACTGGTTTCTCCACTCGGATTCCGACATCATGACTCTTTCCTGTGGACCAAGCATGTCATATCCGTTGTCATTGTTGCTCTCAATATCCACCACCTCATGTTCGTTAATACGCACTCCATCTTTATCCCAGAGCCAGTTCCGGGGGTGGGGCCCAAATCGAAATTTCTTCTCATTTTCATCCCAATGCTCGTTGAAGCATTGGAAGAAGAAATTCCTCTTTCCTTGGCTTGCTTCCGATGTGCCTTTAATCAAATTGTGGCACACTCTGACAACTGCATCTGGATCATTTTCCCAACCCCACTGATCACAGAGTCGGGACTTCTCCAGCGAATGGTACTTGTACCGCCAATTCCAGACAAGGTCTTCTCCCCATTTGCTGGGATGGTCAGGTGCATTATTGGCATCAAATTCCCAACTTGGTGGCATGAATTCGACCAAGCCAAACAATTCATATAAACGCTCATGGAAAGGAGTCTTGCACATTGCACAGCGTCTACAGTTGACCATTAAGCTGATCAAGCACATTGGGTGATCCAAGTGCCCACACATGCCCAAATGCATTCTACCTTCCGGGCCAAAGTTATTTAAACAAATTATACATTAAGTTCCGTCTTCAACAAAAGGCAAATGGTTTTGACCATAATAATTTACTGGGGGTGGTCACATGGGTAGACATGGCATTCTGAAAATCCCAACCACTTTGAGCCCAATCAATGACAGTCTGATTTCCAGAGATGACTTTAGTCGCCATTTTCTCGGGTTGGAAGAGTCATCCACAGGGGCCCAAGAAGTTAAGTCGAAGACACGCTCTTGATTGTGTTCAAGATATGTGTTGAAAATTTTAGTGAACTCGGCAGCCATTTGCCGGTTCCTATCCACGGTGACCACGCATGCCAACTTTCACTGATAATACTGCGAGACCAATGCATCCAAACACTTTTGGAGCTCCACATTCCGTGCAAGAAGGGATGGAAGGTCTTCATCCTCTGCTATGACGTCTGCTGCAAGAATATCTTGAGGTTCTACGACTGTGGAACGAACCTCATCAGTTATCGTGGTCGTTTCAAGAGCACGTTGCAAGCGACCAATTTCTTGGGATTGTCGGGTGATGGTATTGTTCTTGTCTTCCAACTCCACCCTCAATCTGTGACTATCTTCATATAGTCCTTGAAGTTCGCTGATTTTGTCATTCAACTCCTTTTTCAAACTCTCAACCGTATCCACCTGCACATCTATTTCCTCTTGCATTGGCATAAGAGATTCTTCTTCACTTGCTTCAGGAACTGGTTCATTTGGTGCTTCAATGACCGGTTCATCAGGAACTACTGGTGGAACACCTTCTTCATGTTCATCCATTCGTAGGGCCCTCCATCTTCTGATGCGTTGCTAACTCTGAGTAGTTGGTGGTCATGGAGGCATATGTGTGCCATTGGAATCATTATCTGTAGAGGAATCTTCGGTCACATAATTGTCGTGAGGCACTTCCACCATTGTTCTGAAATGTCCCAATCCACCTTCTGGATACCTTCACGCATTCATCGGGATTAATCCGTTTGTAGGATGTGGCACTTTGATTTTGTTGCCTCTTTCCACCACAGTAGACCAGTCCACCCTCTTTCCAAGTTTGACTTCCGCATGTACGCCCCGCGCAATGAAAAGATGAACCTCGTTGCGTTCCACGATGGGTCGGTCATACAACACTTGGTACACGTCAATGCATCGGTTCTTGACTGCATCATCTATGCAATACCTCAAATTTGCTTTGTTGAATCGGCGGTGATGATTATGCCGATCTTCTAGGAAGGATTTGCCAATGTGGCACCACTCGATGTAGGAGGCACAAGTTTCCATGGTCTATGGATCAGGTATGTCTTGCCAACCTCTGAATGCAAGTTTCATGGGATTTTGTAAAATGTTTATACACTTGCGTTGTTTTTGGCCTTGTCGTTTGCGGGTTTTGTCTCATTCCATCTTCGTCGTCCTTAGTGGCGTGTCCATGGTGATGATGACCTACAAAAAAATTGAATGAATTTCGTACTGTAGAAGACCCCACAACCGCCCGGGCAACCAGCTCAACAGAAGTGGAGGAACAAGGGAAGCTATGAAGTACAATGAACGGGGCAAAGACGCCTTATATAGGGGCATGGGCACAGGCGGTCAGGCGGGGACGTTCTGGATGGACGGGCGAGGACGTTATCAATGGGGGGGACGTTCGAGGTGGGGGCGGGGACGTTATCGATGGGAGCGGGGACGTTATCGATGGGGCGGGGACGTTCCCGACATAGAGTTGTCGTTCTCGACTCTCGAATAGGGCGAGGACGCTGATGTGGATTGGGCGTGGACATTCTCGATGGGGCGGGGATGTTCTCGATGGGGGCGGGGACGTTCTCACCCCTCCGGCTATAAAAAAACCCTAGGCGACCTCCCATTTGCCAAGCCTCCTCTACTGCCCCACATTGTAGCTCGCTCCGCGGCTTATGTAGTGCGTTGGTGGGTGTGCAGACTTGGCCCACAGCACGCACCTGTTTTCACTAATTTAAAAAAAAAATCCAGAACCTCTCCAAAGCATGGTGTAGCGATTAGTCGGACCAGTATTCCTCCAGTTAGCCCTTAATTCGCATCAAAGGCCCACTTAGAGTAAACCGCTCCGGAATCGTTCCTACGAGGACTTGAGTTTTACATATCCATAGGCTATCCCAATCTAAGCATTCACTTTTCTCTCCATCAGACTACTCCAAACTATAGGTCCGGTCTGGACACTAGTGCCGGATGGGTTCCGGAAGAATCCGGAAACCATTTCAATGCCCCTTCCGGGATCCCTGGGTTTGGATGACGAGTGGCCAGATCCACCGTCCGGATGCTTACCATGTCCGGAAACACGCTCTCTTTCACTCTCTCTCTCTCTCTAATACTAACACTAACCTAACTCTTCAGGGACCGGAAGTGTCCTCCTGTTCCGTCGCCTTACAAATCCGGAAGGCCTTCCGAATTAGGTCACACAGGGACAGTCAAGAACTACAACGACATTCTAACCTTTAACCGAACACTGAGCCTCCTGTCGATTGAGTGGTTTTTCCTATACTCTCTTGGGCTTGCACCGGGGCTTTGACTCTATTCTACAGGGAATTCCGGCAATCCGGAATTCGAGCACGTCTTGCAATACTTCCGTACACGAAAGTTGCTAGCAGCCTCTCAGATACCCCTTTCACCTAAGGCTGTATCCTACACGCAGGCTATGCCGGCATCCGAGCAGTACTACACTAACACTACTGCCGGAACCATCCGGTTGATCTCCCCCTCAAGTTAGTACATCCGAATACTCTCACGAAATCGACTCTTGCTACACAAGGTAAGTTCTCAGTTCCGGAAACGCAAGAACGGACCCACACCTCCTACAAACATAGACCATGTACAAGAAAGATAAGAGAATGGATACTCCAAACCCTTAGAATTAAGCTCAGAAAAAGGTACAATGCTGAAACTATGAGATGGCTATGAATGACCAGAAAGGCCATCAAAACTCCTACTTGTACTAAGACTAACATCATCCTAAAAATCCTACAAAACATTCCTACTGGCCCACTAGATTTCTGGTAAATCCCAGATCCTATTTTTCCGGCTTTGACGGCCGGACTCCGATATTGCCGCTATACTATACTACTGCACACTATTCCTTGGAATCCGGATCCTTGGGAGGAACATAGTCTTTCAGAAGATCCAGCTTTACCTCCTTCCGGCTACTCTCTGAAGAAAACAGATTCGGACCCCTTTGGCCCCATCTTTGGACTTCTACAATACTGGTGTCCCTGTCTACACTCCGGGTCCCGACTACATGAACGTCCGGACTCCCCCGGGAATCCTTCTGGGTCTTCTTATGACGTGGAGAAGACTATACCGTCCGATTGGCGTGAGCTTCTGGAGAAGCACCCGTTAGGTTGATGGTCGGAGTCACCGGAAGTAGATCTTCGCTTCCCTGAGGTACCACGGCTCCCCAGTCCACTCCTTCTAGCCTTCCGGTTGGTGGTGAAAGTTCCGGATTCACCGGTACCACCAGTGATATTTCCGTAACCATAGGTTCCGGGTTGCTGCCTTCCGGAACCACCAAAGTTTGCGCGGACGGGGGAGACTGAGGTACCAGATCCGACTCAGTGGGAGTCAAATACTCCATCATCTCCCTCATCTCGGCCCGGGATGCATCCATCCGTTTCGCCTGCTCTAACAAGCACTTGACGATAAGAACCCGGCTTGAGTTGGCGGCTACATCGAGGTTGGCTTCAAACAGCCGGGCTTTGTTGATGCAGTCCGCCAGTACTTCCAAAGAGCTCCGGAGCCGGACTATACCTTGACACAATGCCGCTATCTGCCGACGGTGGTCCCCTTCTATGAGCCGGGCCGTCTCCTGGGTTGTGCGTAGATTGCTCTCTAATCCCACGCAATTGGATTCCGAATCCCGGACTTGATCCCGCAATGTCCGGTTCTCCACACGTAACGCCCCCAACTCCGTCACCAGCCTCTTCTGTTCCTCTATTAAGAGACCGTTTTACTACTCCACCGCCATCAACGCATCCGTCCTCCAGAAGATGGCGTTTCGATCAGTTAGTGCCATCTTCCGGCACACCCGCTTGAGAGCCCCCTCATAATTCTCGAGGAGCTTCGTGAGATCATCCGCCCGCCATACCAGGTGCTGGGCCATTTCCATGATGTCCTCTAATGGCGTCCCCCCTAGTTGCATGTGGGTCCTATCTCCCTCCTCTACCTCCATCATCCTAGGCCGGGAGGGTCCGGCCTCGGCCTGAGCGGGACCAACTTGTGGTTGCACCGACCCAACCTCCTGTGTAGAAGGTCGGACTTCTTCCAGGGCTAGTCTGATCTCTGTCTTCTGCTCTGGAACTTCTTCCTCCAGTGGCTCCGACGCGAGAGGATTTTCTGTCGGATTTACCGGCGGCGTCCTAGTCCGCCGTTGCTTCTTCTTTAGAGGAGTGGGCGGCTCCTCATCGTCCGGTCCGTCTTGAAGAGAGGGTTCTTCTCCTCCGTACTGCTGGAGCTGAACTAACTCCTGGTAGGCACTCTCCTCGTTTGCCTTAAGCAGGGAATGATGGGCATACAGATGGAACAAGTACGCCGGAAGGGGACTCTGACCCTTCTTCCCCGACCGGAGAGAGCGCACAAGGTCCCCTATTAACTCGTGGATGATGGTTACCCAATCCATCATCATTTTACCTTGGAGGCTCCCCAAGATGGCGGAGGCTACCTTCGCTACCACTCGCCGCGGCTTGGTCGGATGGAGGATAGGATTAAAGAATGCTATCACATCCCGATACTCCGGATTCACCAGGTCGGAAACCTGGTGACCTTCCTTCAGATTGGCGAGCGCCCGGAATTCGCCCTCCATAACTTCCTGATTTTTCTCCATGACCTTGTCCGGCGCCTCTCGGAACTTGTAGACGGCCCTCCACGTATTAACCACCCACAGTTCTAGTTTTGCCCAGAGGGTGGTATCCAAGATACCGCTTTCCGGATGAAGTAAGTCAGACACCAGGCTCTCCTCCCTAATGCCCCACGGAACCTCCATGAGCCCCTCACACCCCATGTTGGTGAGGTTCTCTTGCAGACGCACCAGCCAGTCCTCCTCGGTAGGAACCTCCAAAACTACCTTCATCACTGGAATAGTCTTCGGCCGGGGCGGCTGCGGCAGAAACTCATCGTCTGAATCCTCAAGCAGATCCTTCAACTTGCGCCGGCTTGCCCTGGAAGACATTGTGCTCACAAACAGACCTCACAAAATCTCTCCCTAACTCTCTTGTTCACAAAATTTCACTCCAGTAACCCCTACACGATCGCAACTCACACAGTCCCTCAATCTACCGGAATCCTCACAAACTTAGGAAGACGGAAAACACAGGTGGAAGGAAAAACAAGGAAGTACTCGTGCCCACTGTCGGCTACAGTCCTCCTCTTATACTGGCCAGATAGTCGATCAGTCGAATGAATGTACGGGACAGGTTTTGGCGGCAAAACCCTATCCCTAGTACGGATCCAGTTTCCGACTTTTAGGGCCGACGCCATCATTCGATTTCCGGAACTTTCTAGGGTTACGGAATTAAGTTTTTAAACCTAATGAAATTTTCCCGGATCCGGAAATCCGATTTTCCTAAATTTCCCTAACTTCCTAGGAGAACTCAAAAACTTTCCTTTTTAAGGGAACAATTTTTGAATTTTCCCGTCATATACTAGTGTCATGGGCCTAGCATGTGGGATCACATTCCCACAACAAGTCAGAGCCAATCCCGCGAAGTATTACGACGAAAGCAAGACTATTTGCATAGTGAATCTAATAAATCTATCGATCCAACCAATCCAATTGAAAACAAGCATGTCTCGCTAATTCACGTTGGTGTTGCGTGGTAAGTGATTTTTGTTTACCCCATAATCTTTGCTATGATCGTCACATGTTGTCTGTGTATATATGCTAGCATTCTCCCTTGTGTTGAGCCTGAGAGCCGGGTGTCCTGCGCAGAGCGAACTATTCTTTTGCCTTTTACTAAAGAATATCGTGCGCTAGGTACACTTTTCGGCGTATCCCATTTTTTGGATTGCCTCTACAAGGGGCCCATCAACTTAACATCCAAACGGACAATTGGACCTTCAATTTGTAGCTCAACACAATATCCATTTGTAGCATTGAATGTCTAATGACAACACATCAATGGTCAGTTTCCTTGAATTGACACTCGTCTGGGTGCCTAAGAATTGTCGAACGGAATAGATTCAAGCTTTAAAAACTACGACTGGGATATATTCAAGTTTCCGGCCATGTGTCCTGAAAAGTGATGTCATTGTGGAAGTCAACCATTTTAACAAAATTTGATGATAAATGCCAGCAATAGCTTTCAGTAGTTTTGTTGAGAACGTAATTTTACTGGTGTCCTTGGCGAGAATTGTACTTGACTGTTGTGTGTTTCCGTGAGGAGTTAACTTACTTCAGCATCAGAGGTTTTTTTGTGGGGGTATGCAAGTCTTGCCTTAGTGTAAGGCAGTGTGGACGCCTAAATCACCTTGACGGTGAGACCCACATCGCCAAGTTGGCTATAAGGGAGATTACGAGGTCACCAAGAAAACCTTTGTTCCAAAAATGCATTTGCCCACAGAAATAAACTACCAGTAAAATTATCTCGAAGTAGGACACTAGTTATTTTGTAAGATAGCCATTGTAAAACCATTCTGCGTTTGAATGAATCGCCACTTCACCACTCACTAGAAAAAAGGTATTGCCTATTCATCCACTTTCAAAAACTGAAAAGAAAAAAAAAACTGCTAAAGATTGAGAATGGAGAGGAGGTGTGACAACCCCTAATGAAATGGTCATTTCGTTATATTGGCTGCATTCCGCATCTACTTTGGCACTTTTCAGGATGTGCAGCTTCAATTAGAACTCTTGAGCTTTCTGAAGCATTTTGTTGCCACATTTGTGGCCAGAATGGCGCCAATTTAAGGAAATTGATGACATGTTCCATTCCAAATTTTTTGTTGATTGGAGCTTGGCGTTCCCATTGCAGTGTTTGATCAAATCCATCTCTAATACAAAGCTTGTGCACTAGTTGGCATAATGCCCAAGTTACTAATTGCCAGATAGTATGCCATTTGTAGCTGCTTGTATATATGCAAGCATGAGTATATTTTCGGTCTTGTTTTTGTTTCTACAACAAATCAATGGATCGATAGGTTATGCAAATTAAAGGTAGAGACTACCGAATTGACTTCCCGAGTTGCTTGAAAAAGCGTCACAATGGTCCTGTCTATTTCCATTTCCCATCTCAATCGTTTTCTAATCTGACATCGTCATTCTGTATGAATCTCACTGTTGCATTCCATTGAACTCGATTTCAACAATTTCTAAGAGAATCAAGTTAAAGACAAACTAGAACCTTCGCCACCAGGGTTCAAACAGTATATGTATTTCTCTCTCCAATCACCGAAATCAACTCACTGTAGGTTAATCGCACGAGCATTGTTGGAAAATATCCATTTTTCACTCCACTCGTACATCATCAGTAATAAAGTTTCGTTTCATGCCAGGACCACACAAGCAATGATCTAGCTTAACAGATCGGATAGTGAAGACTTAAAAACCAATTATATAAATTCGAGGACAAGAAACTGTGCACTAGGTTGCAAATGTTGATTGCTTATCCATGATTTCTCCACTAATTGCCCAAGTAATACTGCTAGCCAACATCTTTTCTAGATTCCAAATGAAAATGGAATACCAAATATGAATGTGGTTGTAAAATTCTAACATCAACATTCTTGAACAAACAAGTGAAAGCCGTCAATTGTATTGAACATTAAATTTTGTTTAAATGGCGGACTTCCACACTTCGGTCACTTTTTCGAGCATGAGCTTTAAACGGAAATCCATACTACCTGGTTTTGATAGCTTTGTGTGGAAGAATGTCACACCGAATCGCACCTATTTTAAGGAAACCGACCACAAGCTCTTTGTGCTTACACATTCACCTCTATTGCTACATAAGTGAAGTCTGCTTTGGGATACAAATCTACAAATTGTCCATTTTGGTGTTAAGGTTGTTGGGCCCTTGTGAGGGCAATCCAAAAAATGGGTTAGGCCAGAGAGTGTACCCAGCGCACGGTATTCTTTAGTAAAAGGCGAAAGAATAGTTCGCTCTGTACTGAGCACCCGGCTGTTGGATAGACAAGCGAGATAATACTAGAATTTATACAGAGACAGAATGGGAGGATTAGAGCAAAGCTTATGGGATAAATGAAAATCATTTACAACACAGCACTAGTGTGATTTAGCAAGTTAGGCTTGATCTTGTGGATTAAGCAACGAAGAAACGAAAGCGTCAGACATCAAATTTATTAACATTTAATGACTCAATCTGTGTTTGAAAATTTTCACATTTTGGCTTACCTAATTATACAAATACAGTATTTACCTCATTCAAATTGGTCATAAAGGATTGTTCTTTTCGAAAGACCCCAATATTCCTTTGAGAAGTTATGAGAAGTTATTTAGATCTTAGAGGCACAAGCAACCAAAATATGGACTTTGAAAGTGTGTAGGGGTAAATTGGCACAATTCCATTAAAATGACATAGTGGACCCTAGCTCAAGTAAGGCATGAAATAAAATGATTCAAGGAAGCCGAAGGGGAGGTGGAAATCCCTGCTTAACACTCTCGTGGATGAAGTGTAGTTTGCATATTAGTTGACGTTGTCAGTCTTTACAGGCTTTGAGAGGGTTGGAGCCGACAAGGAAGACTGGTCGGTTTTCACTGTGATTGGTCGTATTGATAGATTTAGTTTCACTATGTATTCTTGCTTTCGCCACAATCGTAATATTTAGGGCAGGATTAAGTTAGGTCTTGTATTTTTTTTCTTTGAAATGAGAGCCCTTTCTCCACTTTGAGTTTAATAAAACCTAGATGGGGAATTTCATTAAAATGACAATCTTCTACATGCCATTTACACGAGTCAAGAGCACATACGACAACGCTTCTCAACATGTCAACCTCATAGATGTGCCAATTTTGTCCCTAACAAGTCCAAATTGCAACGCAACTCCCATGTTTCTTCACCACGTGCCATCTTTCATTTTGCAGTCACCTTTGTGCCATTTTCACGGAATAATCGCCATTTTAATGAAATTCCCCATCCAGATAATATGATTCGTCCGCACGATAGTAGCAATCCATGTTGGTCCACCTACGACCGTGTCAATGGAGTGAAGAGTGAACCCAGCTGATTTGTAAATTAACAGCTTGTGACTGTACAATGGTTGTACATCTGAGCTGTACATTGGCATGTGTGTTCCGAAAGTTGTGCTTGTTTGACCTGCTCAAAGTGTATACTGTAATTCAGCATCTGACTCCCTATGATGTCTGCAAGTGAGAATTTAATTGCAACACGGAAAGATTCATGAGTCGAAAGGTGTTGCCAAGGTCAGGATCAGCTGCGGCGTTCACTTACTCTATACCAGTCCTCGTTAATTTATTGAGCTCTTGAATTTCAAAACTTTGACGCTGTTAATTGAAAAATACCATGCTCAAAATACTGACTGTCGAATTCGTAAAAGTGGAGTGTTTCGAACCGACAAATTTGAAACATCGATTTTGTTGAAGTGGCGCGATTCCAACGCCAAAAATTGAGACATACGTGTACATAACTTTAGGTACATAACTTTAGGTCTAGAATGTTGGGAAAGTATGGATGTTCATTTCAGAAGAGGTGTTATGAATGGTGACAAAGTAATGGAATACCGGCAATCTACGAAATTCACGTTTTGTACAGTAACATTCGCGTAACATACAGCTCGAAAACGAGGACTGCTACAGATCTGATGGAGGCTCCATATGGCAACAGGATAAGGAGAAATTTTCTTGAAACTTCGTCATTTCAATGTACGAGTTTCAGTGAGAGCGCTAAAAATTGTTATATTTGAATGCTCAAAGCTCTAAAAACAAGGACTGGTATACATCTGACGTTCCAGCTAGATGCATCGATCCCAGGCAGCTCCATCATCTGGAATCCTCGGCTAGAAAAATGTACTTAGTGAGCGCATGGTCCGACGATTGGTGTGTGACCATCTACCCCGTTTGCACATTTTTCACATTCAGGATTCTTGAAAAAATTTCACCACTAGAATTGAGAGGATCTACCAACCTTTTTCGCTCGTAACAATTTGGAACACGCTTTTCAGTCAACATCAAAATTTTGAAACATACAGTACATCAGCACACAAGCAACGATTTCCAGCCCTCAGGTTCGAAAACGTCGTTCACTTGATCGAATGCCAACTCTGGTCCAAGGAATCACAATTTCCAGCACACATGCTTGAAACCGTCGGTCAACATTCATAGCATGGCTGCACCTTCGAATGCCAACTTTGGAATTGATCACGTTTTCATTAGTGTGAAAATGAACGTAACGTCGCTGTAGGGGTGATCGAGTTCAATTCTATCTCGTAGTGATTTTCCTATTTTGACGAATACAACGACCGATGGCCTGACGTTGCAACTTCCTGGGATGGGATGGGGTCAGATCGGATCGATCGGTATGTAAGCTACAGCCCCAGTCCAGTCCCAAGAATTCGAATTCGTCCCATCTATCCTTCCATCCTCATCCGCAACCATTTCCCATCGATCGATCGATCAATCGACCATGGCGTTAATCTCCTGCAACTCGGGCTACCAATCCACCAGTGTCGCTCTCGCCGTGTTGCTAGTCCTTGTGCGTGATGTTTGCATCAACAGACCCCTGTGCCCAAGCCTGGCTCGACCGCGGCCATGGTCCACGACTCCCGAGACCGTCTCTCCACTGAGCTTCGATCGTGACCGTGAAGTCCGTGAACAACTTGGCCCAGACAAATTAATGAACGTGACCATCGGGGCGCCCCCGTCTGGCACGCCCCAGTCCACCATGCTGGTCCCTGGAGCGAGCGACATGCTGTCGGTGGACGTGGAGGCGCCGCCTTGGGAAGCGCGTTAGTCAACCCTGAGTAGTGCGCTGTGCGACAGTGATGGATGGATTGGGTCCGAATCGAGTCGTCCGAAGCATCTTAAATAAATGTGTTCGATCAGGGTGCATGCATTTTCTTGCAAATGTAGTCTGATCCGTGTTTATGAGCTAGTGCCGAATGATGTTGACGAGGGATCCACTCTTGTGGATTAAGCGGACGGTGGGCTCACCAAACACATGGGGCGTGCCATGCGTCAGTGAATGATGCAGTTGGTTGATTATTTCTGAATCAAGTCGTCCGAAGCAACATAAAATAATCTATTAGATCAGGGTGCATTTTCTTGCAATTATAGTCCGGCGTGTGCTAGTGCAGAATGTTGTGGAGGTATTCACTCGCATGGATTACGCGGACGGTGGGTTCACCACCCCCATGGGGTGTGCCGTGCGCCTGTATGCGGTGGGTTGATTATCTCTGCATCAGGTTGTCCGAAGCAACATACTGTAAATAAATGTGTCAAATCAGGGTGCATTTTCTTGCAATTGCATTCCGTGTGCAAGTACGTGTAGAATGTTGTTTAAGTATTCACTCTCATAGATTACGCGGACGGGACGCTCGTCAACACCTTAGGGGTGTGCAGTACGTGCTTAAGTGAATGATGCGGTTGATTATTTCTGAATCAAGTCGTCCAAAGCAACATAATTAATTCTGTAGGATCAGGGTGTATGTTCTTCTAGTGTGCGAGTACAGAATGATGTACGGTGAGGAGGTATGCACTCTCGTGGATTACGCGGTTGGCGTGCTCACCAACCACGCAGGATGTATGTGCCGTGAGCTAGTGATTTTGGTAATTATGTCCAAAGCAAGTCGTGCAAAGCAACATAAATAAATTTGTGAGGTCATGGTGCATTTTCTTGTAGTGTGCAAGTGCAGAATACTGTACATACCATTGGGGTATTCACACGGTCTCAATAAACATTTGACCATGATTCTCATTTTGACCATGGTTCTCATTTTGACCATGGTTTTCATTTTTTAAACTTCTGAAAAGCAGGATAGATTACAGCGACTTTGCACACAAGTGCAAAACTTCGTCCCAATGACAGAGATATGCCAAATAGTGGGTGCCAGAGTGGGTGAATGATTCACTCGCTTTTAATATTCTTCTCTGAAATTATTTGGTTTTAGTTGATCGGAATCCTCTGTGATCACAAAATCTGTGGCGCGACAGGAGTGAGAAGTGGATCCGCTCTATTGTGTGAAGTGGGTTGAAATATGAGGTGACTGCAAGCGCCACGAATTGGATGAAGACACCGAAAGCTAAGTAGCGCCCCCTAGCGCTCGTGTGCTTGTCGGGTGCTTGTATGAATTCATGGTGGTCTGCACATGGGCACCTCGTGCACTGCTCGGCTTGAAACAGGTGCGAGTGTGGGACACGCTGCAAATTGGAAGGTCAGTTCAACGAGACTGCTCACTGCTGATGACGTAATTCAACGTTTCACTAGCAAATTACAAGAAGTTTCTACGGTATTTGTATGCACCTTGTGACATAACAAAGTGTTCTATTGTAGTGAGAGCTAGTACAAATTGAATTTTGGAAAAGATATGTCCTTTGCCTAGATTCGCTGGGAGAACAGACGGTATGAAACAACAGAAGGTGAATTGGGAGAACTGGCGATACCCATTATTTGGCAGCGGCTGGAGCGAGGATTATTTGGCATAATACTTACACGAATTTGACGATGGATTCGATTCCTGATTGCTAATGATAGTTCAGAAGGGACATTTCAGAGGATCAAAGTATATGACACCTGGAATGGAGGGATGAGTTTAGAGCTCCCACAATTATATATAGCAAGTATTGTATCACAAATTTGTAGGTCTCCACTTGTGTAGAGAAGATTTCTTGCAGGTTCCGCAACGCGAAATAAACTTTATCCACAAGCTTCCCTGCCTTCAAAAGACACTGGTAAACTTGCAAAGCTTAGCATTACTTAATAGCTGTGCATCCACAAGGGCAGAGACTACCCAACGATTTCAATTTGTTAAGAGTCCACTTCGGTAAGAGAATCTGGTTCAAACTTCAAGAAGGTGAAGCACCATATTTCTATCCTCCTAATCAATTTCAATTTTTGCGAGAGTTCACTTCGTAGTTTAGAGAATCCCATTCACAGTATAAGAAGGAGACCACATTTCTTTCCTCCATGTGCAGTAGCTATTAATGGACACTGATGGGCAATTTCATTAAAATGGCGAAATTCCGCTAATTTGGCAGTTTTTACAGTTCAGAGTGGGTGGTCTGAACTGTACAAACTTCTTAGATGTTTGAAATCTACAACAATGATAGATGTCACTTTCACAATTCAGATTGTGCAGTCTTACATCTTTAAAAGTCCTAGATTTCTTAAATCTATAAAAGTTCAAGATTCCTAATACTAGATGTCACTTTTATAATTCAGAGTGGGTTTGAAAATGGCACATGGAATGCCGCCATTTTAACAAAATTCCCCATATTGCCAAATCCACCATTTAGGTCCATAAGGCTTAGATAGATGATCCATTCCCAAGAGATGCTTCATTCATGCAGGTCCTTTAGATGAGGGGACTTGAACCTTCTAGTCTAAAGAGAGCATTTGTGGGCAATTTTGTAAAAATGGTACTTTTCTGCTACTTTAGAAGTTTTTACAGTTCAAACCAGGTGGTCTGAAATGTATAAATTTTGTAGATATCTGAAATCTATAATCTTCCTAGATGTTTGAAGTCTACAATTTTCCAAGATGTCACTTTTACAACTCAATCCATTTGGTTTGAGAGCAATAGTAGTCCTAGATTTGTGAAATTTATATAAGTCCAAGATCTTTGAAATCTATACATGTCCTAGATTTCACTTTTATCGTTCAAAGCAGGCGGTCTACAAATGGCACATGGAATACCGCCATTTCAACAAAATTCCCCATCTCACAGTTTTACCATGCTTGTTTTGTTTGTTATTTTTTCTTGGATCAAGAGGGGCAAGCCCGGCCTTATCTAATGGCCAGGGAGAACTGACCCCCTCATTGCCCTAGCGAGGGTTAATTGTGAAAAAAAGCCCCCTATTTTTTTGCCATGATTTTTTAATATTTCTACACTCACTTCCCCTAGCTAATTTGGGGCCGCTGATTCCAAATCTGAATTCAGAATTTGCAAAAAAATTCATCTGATTGCAAATAAAAATTTCACAGCGTTTTCCCCAGGGGTAAAACGGGGCAATTGAGGGGGTCAGTCACCCTGGCCTTATATAATTGTTTGAGTTTGTGACTTTGAAAGACAGGCAATCGCAGAAATATTCGCATATTGACTTTTCACAAACTCTGGAAGGCAAAGCTTCCAGAATGTGCCTTTGCTAGTATCTAGGAATTGATATGGTATTGAAAATAGTATGACCCAGAACCCAGTTAGAATCTTTAAAATGTTCCAATTGGACAGCCAGGATCGTACAGCAATTGCATCAGGTTTGCTGCAAAGCCATCTAAGATAGTCTGCTCTTAAAGCAACCATTTAAACCTACCTAACTTATCATTGACAGTAATAGATATTTCAAGCAACAAGTCACCCATTCCTAGATAGGGGTCGCATTTAAAACATGGTCAATTTTAGGGCAATCTATTTTATGTTATGTTTGGAATCAAAGGATTGTACCTACCAGAGTTTGATGAGGGAACGTACAATACAATATTGTTGGTCTTGTCGTGGTAAGTTTGGCACACTTAAAAGCACCATTGACCCTAAACCGCCATCTTCACTTTGTGTATATCTCCAAAATCAATTATATACTTACATGGAAGAAATGGTTTCTTCATAACTTTTGCATACAACCATTTTTTTTAAATGGTGGTATTTCACAAACTTGGCACTTTTATATTTAGATTGAACATTCTGAAATCTATACTAGTCCTAGACTTTAGAGCTAAAGAAGGGAATGAATGGAAAAAGGTGTTCAAAATACAACAAGTTTAATAAAATTTTCCATAATATGGTATCCAAATGTTGCATTCATTGGTATGTTGAAACCTCCTTTCAAGTGCCAACAAAGAAAATGTGAAATTTGACCAATCCAATAATATTAACTAAACACTAAAGCAAAAAATGGTAGTTGGAGGGGTACCCACCTTACATACACTACTAAGATTTAAGTGTTTTATGATTGCAAAAATATGACTGAGGATGACTGGCAATTGCTTGCAGTCATATTTTTGGATCCCACAACGTTGGGAAAAAACATGATTGCAAATGTGACTGCCAATCATATTTTGCCTTTGTACTTCATGGGTGTATAGTATACATATATAGAAAAAGGCAAAATACTTTTTAGAGAACCATAGGAAACATATTACGGGAACACCAATCATATTTGTCAATCATATTTTTGTATATATGATAACATGCAGTCATATTCTATACTCACATTTTTATAAGTTCACATTTTTTTTGAAGTTTTTTTCCGGGTAGCCCCCTAAAAATTTGGACAACCTAAAAAAATGTAAATAAATTATTGCTCAAAATTGTAAAATTGTAGCCATTGTTTTGGGGGGATCTTGAAATCCTAGCCGTCATTTTTTAGGGTTTTAAACCCTAGCCGCCACTTCATGTGCTTCATCTTCTTGTTTTTCAACTCTTGTTTCTTCTTCTTCCTCCTGCTTTTTGAAGTTCTAATTGTTGTGTTTTATTTGTTGTTGTTTAGTTGTTGCTTTCAACTCTTGTTTCTTCTTCCTCTTGTTTTTTGAAGTTTTAATTGTTGTGTTGTTGTGCTTTGGTTGTTATATTGTTGCTTTATAACTCTTGTTTCTTCTTCCTTTTTGTTTTTTGAAGTACTAATTGTTGTGTTGTTGCTTATTAACTCTTGTTTCTTCTTCCTTTTGTTTTTTGAAGTACTAATTGTTGTGTTGTTGTGCTTTGGTTGTTGTATTGTTGCTTTCTAACTCTTGTTTCTTCTTCCTTTTGTTTTTTGAAGTTCTAATTGTTGTATTGTTGTGTTGTTGTTGTTGTTGTTTAATTATTGAGGTTTTAGTTGTTGTTTCTTAGTTGTTACCAGGGCTTTTTTTTGGACCAGTGCCCTCCCTATTGGCAGCATTTAAGAGGCCAATTTTTGGAGGGATGAAGCCAGAGAGGTCAGATTTCTGACAATCTAGCAAAATTTCGCCAGAAAAAAAAGCCCTGGTTGTTACTAATCTATTGTTGTTTCTTACATCTTATTTGTTGTTAGTTTGTTGTTGTTTTATAGTTGTTAATTTGTTGTTGCTTTATAGTTGTTGCTAATCTATTGCATCTTCACTTGTCTTATTCTTACTTCTTATTGATTTTTAGTTTTATTTATTTTTTGTCTCTTATTATACTTTAGTTTTTACTTCTTACTATCTTTTAGTATTAACTTGAATAAAAAAATGACTCACAATAGTCATATGTTTCATCAACCAAAATATGACTCTCGATAGTCATATGCTGCATCAACCAAAATATGACTCACAACAGTTATACTCCATATCATTTAAAATATGACTCGAAATATGACTCACTACGATTATATTCCATATTCTTTAGAATATAACTCTATGTAGTCGTATTGCATATCACTCAAAATATGACTTACCACAGTTACATTCCATGTTAGCCAAAATATGACTAAGTACAATCACATGCCACGTAGGTTTTTGTTTTTTTGGCCCGGGCAACTCATGAGAAAGCCAAGCCTCTAAGGGTGGTCAACATATATGCCATGTTGGCAAAATACCACGTCAGCCAAAATATGACTGAGCATAGTCACATGCCACGCAGGGTTGTTTTTTTTGTCCGGGCAGCTCATGAGAAAGCCAAGCCTTTAAGGGTGGTCAACATATACGCCATGTTGGCAAAATACATTTAAAAATGATTTATTATACTTCCAAATCCATATGACTACAAATATGACTCATCAATCATATAACTGAAAGTGAATGACTTAGCCATGATTCATCCTAGTCATATCCCGACCATCTACAGTGTTTTTGCTTGAGTCACATTTTTTGATTTTTTGACTCACTGCAATCATATTTTGTAGTCATAAAACATTCATTTTCTTGTAATGATAGCTACCAATTAATCCCTTTACTTGAATCCCTTCTTGAATTTTTACATATTTTTGCTTACAACTTTATAAATATATACTAGCGGTTGGTGCTTGTTATGCTATGCATTCATCATTAGAATTTTATAAGAATTTTTATGTATTGAATAGAATGCACAACAAAAATTTCAATAAATCTTCAAATAAAAATGACTTAAATCTATGTATAATTTTTTTTATAAGTGAGCATATATTGAAATGTACAATAGAAATTTATTGAATGATGAATGAAACATATGCAATGGTAAATACTATAAAAGATATACATACATGAGAATGCATTAAAAATTTGACTTCATCGTTACAAAAAATGGCAACCCAAATTGAAGAATTCAAAAGAAAAACTTATAAATCTCAAAAATTTTGTAAACAACTTAATTGTTGTGGAATCCAAAACTGCTTCAATTGAATAAATTTCTCAAAATCATTTGGTAGTAGCAATAGAAAATTGAAATCATGAAAGCTCAAAGCTCACAAAAGCACAAAATCATAGAAGTGCAAAGAAGTGTAAAGGCAAGAGAAGCAATGGATTTGCTACCTCTATAATATCATCCTATGGATCCTCTTTAATATCACCTCAATTCCAACAACTATATTATTTCTATAATATCACCCTTTGTAAAAAGTGATATTACAGAAGTGATTGCAAACTGCTACTCTATTTCTGTAATATCACATTGTGTGAAAATATGATTTCTATGTATGCATGATTGAAAATATTTTTATAAAATAATTAAAATAATTATTTTAAAGACTTATCAAAATCATTATCATGCATTCTATTCAAATATATCAAACTATTATTAATATGTGATACAATGAATGCGTAGCATAGTAAGTATGAGCCCCTAGTATTAATGGTAGCATTTGTGATATTACAGAGGGACTTATGATTTTAGTAGTATGATTATTATATACCACATTTTCATCAAATTAATCCTACAATTTGGTCTTTTTCTACAAGGAAAGCATTGGTTTGAATAAATGAGAAGTTTTGTGGTCAAAAAAGCTCTTAGAACTTCTTTATTTATCATTCACAATTGGAACATTAGACATCGATTTCAAAGTTTTGAAAAAGGTGAAGAAAGTGAATGTTGTTCATGTAGAATTTTAGATGTTATTTTAGATTTAAAATATAATTTGAAGTTATTTTTAAAATGAAAAATAAATATAATTTTTCTATTAAAATTGTAGGTGTTTGACGATTTATTGCATTGTTTAGGTAGCAAACTCCAAGCATAATTAATAAAACTAATACTATGTACTTAATAATATTCACAATTATCAATATGCCAAATACAATTCAAATATAGATGACAACACTATGCTTTGCTTTTGGTTTGTTAGATGTACTTGAATAGTACAAATACACTAAGAGCTTATTTTCCCCAATTAGTTTTCAACCCTTCAAATTTGGACACTTTGTCCACCCTAGTTTACTACAATATAAGATTACCTTAATTTGTAAAAGCTTCCAATTTTTCATTACAACCTTCTTCTCATGATATATATTGCATGAATAATCATATAATAGGCTCAAAAGGAGTTTGAGTGGATTTGAGTTCAAGTCAAATTGTACAATCTATTACAATCACATTTTGAGTACGATGATTTCTTCTTTATAAATAAAACACACCTATTTCATTGCAAGAATTCATGCAATAGTTTTCATAGAAAGAAGGTTGTATAAAATCTGTTTGGACAAATTCCACAAGTCAAATATGTTAGAATGCATATACAAGGCTATTTTCCCTACACAATGCATTTGGAGAAATTTGAGTATTAAATGGAACATAAATTAAAATTATCACTTCATAATTTCTATACTTGTGAGTGAATTTCACCTTAAGGTAAAACTCATTCACAAAATTGGACCGGAAGAGGTGTGGAGGGACCCTAGTCTAAATGCCTTCCAAGCAATGGAATCTACAATGGTTGTTTTCTTTTTGGTAAATTGCATTCAACGGACTTTTAGTGAAAGAGGGACGGCCCTTCTAAATGATCTCCATACATGTCTCAAAATCCCTACACCATCATAATTCAAGCTTAGGGAAGTTAGGGTCTTTTATTGTACCAAAATCTCACTAGAAATGCCCAATTTGGACCCTAAATGAGCTAAATGGGACTCTAAAAAACCATGACAGCACGCTTCCCTCAAGCCAAATCCCTAAATTCAACCATGGACTCACCCATGGACCTTTCACCAATCATGCAAGAGTTTTAAGCATCCAGATTGTGGAAGACCATAGATATGTACTCAAAAATGCAACACTCAACATAGATTGTAATCAAAATTACATTTAAACTTGGTTGAAGTCACAAAACAAGGAGGAGCACAACCTGAATTGCCACCCATGAGGCAGCTGGACTCTCTCCACCAAAATGACTTCCATTTCCCTTTCCTTGCTTCAGATCCAACGAGATTTAGCACTTTGGAAAGCTAACTCCACAATCCATTCTCCTTCCAAATTTTACTTCAATAAACCTTGTCAATCTTCCGCAATTGCTCCTCAAAGTTGTAGCTCCATTTGTAGGTGGCAGTTGACCTCCCTCCACAAAAATAACCACCATTTCTTCATTGTTACTCCAAATTGGGCGATCTTGATTTTTATAGAAATCCCACTTGATGATGCAGCTTATCCCCAAAATTCAGCCTCAATCGGCCTTCCATCCCTCCACAATGACTTGCCAAAGTTGGTGACCTTGATTTGCCGCGACAGCAGACCACCTTGCACAAAAACAATTGTCAATTCTTCATTTTAGCTCCAAATGAGCTGAGCCATACCTTTTTGGAAAGGTAACTTCAAGGCGCATTCATCCTCCAAATTTCAGCTCCATCCCTTGTACTATCTGCCCATAATAGCTCCTCAAGTTGGCAGTTCTAATGGCAATTCTCAAAACCTAATCTCTCTTCATGTTTTCTCATTCAACCTTCCATCTGACCTCAACCACCTCTATTTTTCACCCAATTGTCACTTCAATTTAGTGAAAACCTACTCAACAAATTATTCCTAAAAACTTTCTATCCTAATCTCCCACACTCTTTACTTTTCATGCTATGAATTCTCAAAACCCTCTCCCACACAAAACGCACAAGTTTCCCTAAGGAGAAGAGAGAGAGTTCGAAAGATGATGAGCCTCCAACCCTAATTCAACTTTTTCCCTATTTTCCCAAGTTACTAACTCCTATTTACCTTCATCCATCTTTCATTTACTGAAAAATGCCTTTAAATTACTATTTTGTCTAATTTAGTGTTCCTATGACTATGTAAGTATTTTCCTAATAGTTTTCAATTCAATAACTTTTTGGGTATTTTTATGTTTCTTCTTTACTCATAGTTTCCCATTCACATTAGCTTCATTTTCTAATTTTACGCTTGGTTTCCACTTGATGTTTTGTATTTTTACTTTTTATGTTTTTTAGTTAATAATTTGGTCTAGGTTCATTTTCTATAAACTAAATAGTGTTCAACCTAATGGTTGTAGCTTACTTTAGGATATTAACATTTTTAAATTTAAAAACTAACACCTAATTTTTATATTTTCAATTATCATAAATGTGAACCAATATGGTGGTTCACAATACTTGATTTTTCAAAATTCAATATCTTCTATACCACGACTTGGAATTGGTTAAAAACTTTTACACAATTATAACAAGAATACTCCAATCTACAACCATATAGTTGAAAAGATTTAAAGGGACATTGACCTTGAAACAAATGATTGAGGACCCCAAATTAACATCTTTGGATGACTTCATCTAAGACAATAGGATTAAAAAACGTTTTTTCTTTCAAATTTTTTTTGGAAGTTGCTACAATATATTTTTAATGAATAGAATTTTGAATTGCCTCATTATACTATTGACCTTATTAAAGAAGAAGATGCTTAATCTACAAATCACCTTTATACTATATATTAACCATTTCTTGCTATTTTTTCTTGATGTGAACTTTAGCCATAAAAATGATGATTTCTGAATTTGAATCCAACTAATGAAATGAAGCTTATCAAGTATAGTTTCTATTCCAACTCAAAATTTTGAAAAGTTCATAAATTTTAATATTTAATAGCAATATGAACTTTGGACATATAACCATTTAGAGCAACACAAAAACTTGGTTTATACTAAGATTTTATACACTATGTAGATTAACTTGATGCCAATTTGGAATAACCCAAGTTTATGGTTTGAAGTTTGTTCCAAAGAGGCAGTTTAATAGGATTGCTTCCTATCAGGTTTCTAATTGGTTATTGCAACTAAAATAATGAGAGAAATAATTCCTTAACCACATGGTTATCCTCATGTGGTAATACTAATTACAAATTCTTCCTCCCCACTTTTAACCCTTGAACGTCACAACAAATGTTTTCTGGACATTCAAAGTTCTAGATTTCTTTTAGACACAGTTCATCAATTATTATAATCCCTAAATCTAGACAATGGATTCTCTCAAAATTTGAATAATCACATTCATCAAGTACTTAGCTTGCGGATTCAACGGTGAAGTCCTCAGTGAATCACAAAATTTCTCATTATTCCATTTTTCCCTGCACAGTGTTGAGAAGCTCTTGAGTTTCAACGTTTTGGTTGTGACATTCAGGGATTAAAGACCACGAAGGTGAAGACAATCTCCCAAATTGATTCTTCTTTTAATCTTTAATCTTTAATGACTGGTTAAATTTTTTTAATCTTCACTCCAATTCAGGGATCTGCTAATGCAACAACACTAAGGTGGGTACACCTAAAACCGCCACTAATTGCTACTGAGCCTATTTCCTAATATTGGATTGGTAAAAATTTTCATATGCTCTTGTTGGCAAGTGAAAGGAGGTTCCAATGCTCCAGAGAACGTGGCATTTGGATACTGTATGCAAAAGTTATTAAGGAACAAAGTTTAGTTCTGAAAGCGTTTCTTCCACATAGGTACAGAACTGATTTTGGAGATGTATGTATGGTATAGATGGCGATTTAAGGTCAGTGGCACATTTGGGTGTACCTACCTTACTCGGCCATGGCCTTTGAACTTCCGACTTGGATCAAGTTACTTGTCAACTTTGCTTTTGTCACCAACTCCAAATACAACCAAATCTTGATTTATTGATTTGCTTATACAATCATATCTTTACAACCAATCTTAACATATTTATTCTCACTAAACTTATACTCACTCCTACCCAACTTGGAATTGCTTCCTTTATTCTTGACATTTTTCATCTCCATGTATCATTGAAATCATCTCACTCTGAAATTCTACTCAATAAATTACCTCACATACTCTCAGCAACTCACTCCAATTAGGCAGATGTGAAACACATACTCACAGACACAGTTTGGAAACGAGAACAGTATGACATACAAACTTATATTATTTTTCCAACTTAGTTCTTATACTCTAAATTGTTGAACACGACACCCTTAGTTGTCGAACCAGCTCGATACCCAGTGCATCCACAACACTCATAATCTCTTTCAACAACTTGATTTTTGACACCCAGTTGGTAACACTACCACTCCGACAAATAATATATATCTCAAACTGTACCATCTCAACTTCCACATAATTACCGTCCAAACACACACATTCATTCCCATTCAAAACACTTGAATCAACCAGATCCACATATCTTTCACAACACGATTCCAACCAATTTAAATAACATTTTTTTTTATATTAGCCAAACTGGTGAACTCATCACCGTTACACTTAGAGTTTTGTTAAACAATTCTACTCTCCGCCTCATCTCTTTCACAACTAACATTCTTGATTTTTCCTTTACATTCTCACATTCTTCTCAAGTAGGAGCACCCCATTCTCATCACTCCATAACACTCAATTTAATCTTCGCAAATCTCCACAGCTTCAACTTCACATCAATTCAACTTCTCCCTTGCCGCTCACAAACTGTTCAGCTTTCCAATACTCCAAGTTTAGTCACAATCATCTCCATCTCCGAAACACACACAGAGTTAACATCATTCAAGTTAACCCCTAACTGCCTGATCGACCATATATGGTCGATCTGAAATTTCAGGCTCAGTTGGGGATGGGCAGTTAAATTCATATGACCGTTATAAAAATTTGTGGGGGCAGTTTTTAGGGTTAACTATTGAAAACTTTCATTTTTCACTGAAAAAGTTGAACATTTGATTTTTGAGAGGTCCTTAAAGCCATGTTTGTCCATTAGTGGTAGAGTAAAGCTTGCTAATTTTACTTCATTATCCCAACTTTGCCAATTTCACTTGACTTGAGATCTAAAAAATTGTACTTATCCATTTGATTTGAAAATGGTCCCAATGGAAAGAGCTTAGTGTTTTCATGATTTTCACCATTGAAAATTTAAACATGCAAGTGTTGATTTGGAGTTATTTGCAATTCATACTTATAAAAAAAATTACATTTCAACAATTGCAAGGTGGATTGTGTAGTGAATTTGATAGGTTTTCATGTGAAATTAAGTTTTTTGAAAGTGCATTTTAGTGTGCTAACACAATTTGTAGTTGTTCATGTCACCTCCAATTCCAAAATAAATTTATGTGCAAATTTCTGAAACATTTTGGGGAAGGACAACATACTAAAATTTAAAAATGAACATTTCTCTTGTTATAATCTCACAACTCCTATGCAATTTTTCACTCAAAATTGGTGAACATACTAATAAGCAAGCTCTTTAAACATCTATATAGTTAGATTTTGAAAAAAACACAATTTGCTTCATTGGGGTTAACTATAAACCCATGCTCTTTTTTCATAGTCAAAACACACTTGAAAAGGCTTGGACATTTAGGGGTTAACCAATTAGTACACATACAATTCCCCAAACTTGGTCACACACAAAAAAAAACCAAGAAAAATACATCACCGCAGACTGGGACTCGCCCTAGACTTTCACTCGACAGAGAGGGAAGAAAAATGGAAGAAATATGAGCCTAATAGGAACTCCAAATGCGACAGCTATCTCATAGAAAGAAGACACCTAACCACCACCAACCACCGAATTGGAACTACTAGCAACCAAACTAAAAGAACATGATTGTTAACAAGACAATTGGTTTGAAAATTTTTCTAACATGGACATGACATAAAGGAATTAAGAAAGGTAGTTCATGTAATGAATTACACTAAAAAGGTACAAGTTCCTGAAATAGTCTTTAACATGTCCATTATCATCACGCAAAACATTGATTTCAATCATTAACCTACCTAATGAAGTCTTGTTTACATTAATTAGAAAAAAATTAGCATAGATTGATGGAAAATGTAATGGATTGTTTGATAAATGTCTGTATTAGGGAGTTTGTCTGTCATGGGCTGGTTTACCTTACTAATAAGCTGCCAACCAAACTAAAAGAATAACATGATTGTTAACAAGACAATTAGTTTGTTATTGCCTAACCCCCAATCTCACACCAACTTGGTAACAACATCATCAACTAATTAGTTCTGACATCTCACCCAACTACGCTTGTTCCGAAAGATCACTCCAAAAACTACCAAATTGGATTAAAAAAAACTCAACAAATTTGAATTAGGCAATAACTTCCCTGATTAAGTCATACCCAAACATCATTCAAGTTAGACATTCATATCCAAGACTCAACTAATTGCCAAAAGTCTCCAATTTAAGTTGAACAACTTGACAAAATGACCAAATTGGATGTCTTAATTTAAAAGCCTACTACCAAAATGAAGTAAACCACCAAAATTTTCACAAAAAGATTACACAAAAAGAAAGCCCTAATTGGTAATCTCCAAACTATAATATACATCTATAGTGAAAACTTTAGGTTTTTTTTTAGTATATTCTATATTTGATATGAACTTTCTTCATTTCCTCTCTTAAGAAATTCACAATAATTTCAACTTTTTTCCAAAAAATTTGAAAATTTTATGATTTGTAGTAGATATATGACTTTATCTTCGAAAAATAAATTCAAAGACTTTCATTCATGTATAGTAGCAAAATGGCAACAAATAAAGTAATGGTCATCAAAGTTAAAGGTAGAAGCCTGGTGGTAAGACAAACAAGGTTCTAATATGGTTCCCATGTCTCCAAGGGATTATTTTAGGATGTAAATGATCACCATCAGCACACGTGAACCATTTTAGAACCCTGTCAATATAACCATTCTCTATCTTAGCAAAAAAAAAGGGGGGTTGTAGGCACCAACAAACAATGTTAAAGACAAGTGCTCAAGACGGGAGGAGACTTCATTACATCAACTAAAACTTACTATTTAGAGGAAGATGAGTAAGGTAGGATCCTCCAAAAGCGACCACTAGCACGTACATACATTTTGCTCTCTTCAATGTACCAATAGTGCACATTTCAAGAGGTGATCGCATCTAGTGACCACTACATATCAACTTCTAAAATCCATAACTAATTCATTGAAGGTTCAGAAAAAAAAGGAAACGACTTTGATTTGATGCCAATTCCAATTTCAATCCCATAAAAAATTTACCGAAAATTGTTTCAAGGAGTTTTTCTTCCCCCCCCAAAATGCAATCAGCTCTTACATGGTACAAGGTCGCTTTAATGCAAACTACCTTTACTTATCAACCTTCCTCCCCAAAACAAGCAAGACCTCCAAAGACCCTTGTTTTTTTTTAACAAAAATATTTTTAACAAAAAGTGAAGAGCAGATTCATTGCAACCCTGAATCATTGTACTTTCAGTCTATCTTATGTGGTAGAAATAGATGAGACACTACTAAGAGGACGGGCAGCATCCGTCCGTCCAGGATATTCCTCTTCAGACTAATCATACGGCCTAAATTACGTACTTCTTCTTACTTTTCTTTCCATCACCATAAAGGGCTAACTGAAGGTTTAATTTCTTTCCATTGATTTAATAAGCTTTTCCAACAACTCAGAAGCAATCTCCATCAATGCACATCAATGGACAACAAGAATTACTATAACTTTTTGAAAAGCAAACTCAAAGATGAATTATAAAAAAAATAGCCTGTGTGCCCTGTGCCGTTGCCAAAATAAAAGTAAAAAGTAATTTTTTTCATTTTTTCATTGAGATTTTTTTTGAAATTCAATGACCTTCAAATTTTAGGTCCAAACATTACGAAATAAAGCACGTGTACCCATCCTTGTAGGTGGGTACACCCAAAACTGCCACTTTTTGCTACTGAGCCTTGTTACTATTATGAAGCTAGCTAGATTTTCATATGTTCATGTTGGCAAGTGAAAGGAGGTTCCAATGCACTAGAGAACACCTCATTTGGATATTGTATGCAAAAGTTATTAAGGAACAAAGTTTGGTTCTGAAAGCGCTCTATCCAAATAGGTACATAACTGATTTTGGAAATGTACATAGGCTGTAGATGGCGCTTTAAGGTCAGGTGCCATTTTGGGGTGCCTACCTTATTAGGTAGTGTGCTGTAAAACGAACCATTTCCTTCAAATGGACCTTAGCTTTAGGAGTGGATGGATTTGGGAAGACCTGTGGTCACAAATAGGTGTCTATGTCCTTAATCTTTGAAAATTTATAAGTAATTCAAAAATGCTTGGAAAAATATAAAACCACTTGTGTTAAGTTCCATGTTTTTTTTTTCTTTCTCTGAAAAATAATATAAAAATATTTTTGTCCATGGAAACCTATGAGAAAGGCAGATCAGCCCATAAATGGTTGCTTTTAGAGCATCTACCTTAGAGCTTTCCCATATCCAAATGTGATTGGAAGATGCACAATTTCAGAGATCTCACCATAATAAATAAAATAAAATAAACAAATAATTTTATTTAAGATATAAGAAGATTAAAGTTTAGATAGCAAAGCATGCAAAACTCGTAAAGGATGAGGGGGGATTTAGCCATTTTTAGTGCATTGCTCAAAATTGAAAATAAAAACTATTTTTTTTAACTTCAATCATACAAATGTAGAGTAGACTACTATGCGAATGTATTGAAAAAATTACAACCTATTTGATTGCATGGATTAAAAGATTATAATGTTTGAAGTAGAAAAAAAAGACTTTTTTTCATTCCTATAAATGGGGTTAGTAGACTTGGAGCCCTCTTGGAATAAAATTTTTGCTCTTGATGAATTTGAGTTTTTCTACCACTAAGTTTTAAATCTCACTAGGTACACTCATGCAAAATGCAGAATATAGAGGTCTAGTTTATTCTAAATCCCCTTGCAATACAAGAAGGTTAAGTAAACTGACAATACACTAGTCATTTTTTTGATGATTTCTTGTGCAATGAGGAAATCTTTTATTTGAAATCTAAATGGTGAAAGATTGAAGACAAACATTTGGAAATTTAGAAACAAAGGTTGGAGTATGTAGGAAAAAAAATCAAGAACTCTAACTTCAAAGATTGCAGGATAATTATAAGGCTTGAAGTTAGAAAAAAAATGTTTTTTCTTGAAATCAACCCAATA
Source organism: Climacium dendroides (assembly GCA_950106755.1). Classification (NCBI taxonomy): domain Eukaryota; kingdom Viridiplantae; phylum Streptophyta; class Bryopsida; order Hypnales; family Climaciaceae; genus Climacium; species Climacium dendroides. Next base: position 25,376,474 of record OX467092.1, read on the forward strand.
TAGCTAACAAAATTTAGCTCCTCTTAGAATGAGATTTGAAAACCAAATTTTTTTGGGGGGGAATTTTATGACATATTTTATTAATTACATACATGCCAACTTTCAAAAGTCGATGAAGGTTTTAGCATTAGAAGACATTTCAGGCCTCTATAGGGCTGCGAGTTATCATGGCAGGGAACTCCCCGTAGTGCATTGTAGCAATGATAGCGCAATAGGTTGATGTGGTCGCAACCTTGCCATGTCATTTTTGAAATTTTTAAAAAAATTCAACTTTTTTTGGCATTCTAAGAACTAATTAATTAATTTTAATTTTTTTTCCCTAACAGTTGGCCGTTCCATCGCTGCAAGGAAAATAGCGAGGGAACAAGACTAAAACGCCCCTATCGAGGCCTGAAATGTCTTCTAATATGGGGAATTTCATTAAAATGGTGATTATTCTGGGACTTTGGCATTCTCACAGTTCAGACCGGGCGGTCTAAGCTCTACTAGTGTCCTAGATTTTTGAAATCTATACCATTATTAGATATCTGAAATCTAAGAAATATGTAGATTGTTTGAACCGATTGGTCTAAAATCTACATCTTTCCTAGATTTAATACATCTAATAGTGGTATAGAATTCACAAATCTAGGACACTAATAGATTTCAAACTGCCCAGTCTGAACTGTGGGAACGGCACACTATGAAAATGGTACATGGAATATCGCCATTTTAATGAAATTCCCCATTAATATAAAGTTTAAGCCCAAATTGTCTTAATTGGCCATTTTTTTGAGTAATATAACTTTTTAATCTAGGTACCTAATTTGAAAAAAAAATTACATTATTACTAAGGAGGGATATTCTTACACGTTTATACCTTGTGTCAAAGTTTTATGAACATCCCACTCATATTGACTTTGTAGAAATCCAACGATATTAGTGTGCGTGAACTTAGAAGTATAAGCCTATGAGCCTTGAGTCCAGGTGTAAGTAGATAGCCTATGAGATCCTAAATTCACATGCTAACAATCTTGTGTAGGAACCTACCCAAATTTTCATGTATCCACTGAAAGGACACTTGGTCCTTCAAAGATTAATTGATAAAGTTGTATAACTATAATTTGCCTCTTAAATGTTTATTGTTTGAAACACTTGGAGAAAGTGGGTGGTTAGCGTATTGTTAACCCATGAAAATCCCTCCAAAAAATTGATTAAATTTTGCAATTACATTGAATAGGGATTTTAAAGGGGCCCATGTTAATTAATCGACATCACGCACTAAATAAGTATCTTTTTTTTTTATACATCAAAGTTACTGAAGTGTCTTGAGGCTGTACATCATGTTTTAAACATTTATAAGGGAGTTGATCCATTTGCGACTAGGCACCCATTCCCATCACATAGACTACACTCTTTCCAATCAGCAGGAAAAAGCAAGAGATTAATTATGGTACAATCTCCAATGCAGTCATGGCGCATTACGATTGGCTGCAATTGTGGTTGATTTTGCAACCAACCCATGGTTGGAAATAAGAGGACCTACATGACAAGAATATGTCAAAAAGAATCTTCAACTAAAAAATTCGTAGTAATTATGTTTTAAGAAATAAAATTCTGAAAATAATATGGAATCCTTCTAAACTCTATGTCTGTACATGGGAAAATTTCTCCACTTAAGAAAACAACCCTCTAGATATGCAAAATTGCTTAAGTGGCCGAAAATGGATCGACTCCCTTAGTTTTCCACAACATAAATCCCTATCAATTGTTTGGTCCCCTTGATAACCGGCTAGGGAGGACTGACCCCTCTATTGCCCCGTTTTCTACCCTTGAATAAAACACTGGAATCTTTTTATTTGCCATCCATGAAAAAATTTGAAAATTTTGAATTCATATTTGCAATCAGAGACCCCAAATTAGTCTAGGGAGGTGTAGAGAAACAAATTTTACATGGTCCCAAATAGGGGGCAATTTTTACATTTACCCCTAGTTGGGGCAATAGAGAGGTCAGTCCTCCCTAGCCCTTGATAACCCGGTCAAATGACCCATTGCACTCGCCTAAGAAATGACCCATTGTGGGATTTTTTTTAGTACGTGAGATGTGGGCCACAATGCATGCCTTACATGACAGCAATGGAGTGAGCATGCATTGACCTCATTAGGAACTTCTAACTTTCTAGTGTGAAATTCATTGTAAAAATTGACTTTTTTGACCTTCTGTAATAGAAAATACTTTGACTACATTAGGAAGTGAGACGACCATCACAGATTCAGATTTTGTTGGTCTTAACCCAGTAAGGACGGACCCATGACCGCTGATTTCAAGCCTCATTCCCCATCACCCAATTTGTTAACATTTTGCAACTAAATATGAATGAAAAATTTTATATTCATTTTTAAGCTGAAATTACATGTCAGCTCCTTTACTTTACAAATTTTTTAGATTTTTTCATGAAAAATTGATTATTTTGAGAATTTTTGAAGAAAAAGTGAAGAAAAATCACCACAAATAGATAATAATTTCAAAAAACAAAAACAATTCACCATGTGTGTATACTACAGTACCAAACATTATGGTATAAACTCGATTTCCATGTCATTCTCTAATTAAAATTTAATTGACATTTGAAAATACATCCAAAGTTCAAATTGCAATAAAATATGTAATATTAGGAATTTTTTCAAAATTCAAATTGGAGTAAAAACTAGAGAAGATGAACTTCATTTTGTTAGTTTGGCTCAAACTCAAAAAATATCATTTTTGTGAAAAAATTCCAGATTTAGAGCAAGGAGCAACAACTTCCCAAAATGCACTAAAATGGTATATTTTGTGATCCGTTTTTTCTACTAACTTCTCATTTAGATAAAGACAAACATTGGCAAGACTAAAAACTCAATTGGATAATCTTCATAACCCACCTTGAAGGGTCAATAATTAAAAAATGGATGGAAAAATTCTTCTGATCTCTATACACACCATTCTGTAGTCATCCAAACGCCACAAAATGGCGCTGGCAGCGTTACTGGGTTAAGGAAGTCTACAGACTCTTCAGGGCTCAATGCTTCAGAAATTCCTAGCGAATTCATACTTTGTCAAAAAAAAATATATAATTTCAATTGCACTTGCTGTTTCTCACACTTGTACTAATGTGGGAAAAAGATTGAAAAAAATTCAGCAACAAACTGATGATGCCAAACTCCTCATTCTGACCCCAATGGATTGGTTTAGCTCACATGATAAAAATCAGTCAAACTTTGAACTTGAAGAAAACGTCTGACCCTGGTATAAGGTAGAACTATCCATTACCATACAGATTTGCTATCTAGGTACTTTGGAAAAGCTATTTATGAGCTCTCATATTTTTCAGAGATTGAATTGTTTGAGAGAAATCAATTGAAAAAAAAATGAAGACATTTTAACAAGAATTGAATTTTTTGTGATTTTTCAAAGCTGAAATGTAAAACTGTGAATAGACCCTTGTTGAAGCATGACCAGACCATTGTTGAAGCCTGGGCTAATGTGTCCGCTCCCTAGTGCATCACCATCATGATCATGGATGAGTAAGATTATGATAATAAGATGGGCCAGTGACGGAAATGGGAGGAACCTGTAGGTAGGGGAATTGGGTAAATGGTGGTAATGGGTAGTTCTACCTTACCTTACCCCAGAATACTGAATAGTACCGATGTGGAGAAATGCATATTTGAGTGCAGAGAATGCATGATAAATTATTGGTGAATTCAATGACCTCCTACCGGACAAAGAACTCGATTGCCGTGTCCCCCGAAAACTGAAAAAGCAAGGCCTATTTGTTTGATTAGGTGAGCTTGGGTTTTCAATTTGAAACAGTTCATAAATGCCACCTCATGCAGTAAGTAACTTCTTTTTTTTTTTTCTTTTTTTTTTGCCCTTTCTGCCAAATGGGGATTCCAAAGAAAGACAAGGATTCCAATTCATAAATGCACCGCCACAGGAGCCCAACTGAACCCAACCCTATCTAAATTCCCACGCGAACCAAAGACGCACCAATCAAGCCTGGACACATCGTCACATGTGCATTATTGCATACCGTATAAAATACGCATTCCAGAGTGTCTCGGAAACCTCCAGGCCAGGCTCCCTCCAAATTTGGAGTAAATCAAATTTTCCACACGATGAAGTTCTTATTTAAAAAAAAAAAAATTTAACCCCTAAAGTCCCAAAGTTCGTAGGGGGAGACTCTTGGGATTTCAGGTAGGCTTGTGTGATCTCAATTTTTCACATGATTTTTTGAAACTTTTTTTTGAAGATAGGAAATTAAATTATCTTTTTGGGAATATAATTTTTTTTTTCAATCAATGTCCAAAAACAAAAGTTATACCACTGTCAGTCCAAAAAGCAACTCGAAGGTAGTCCAAAAAGAATCATAAAAAAAAAATTTAATTAAATTTTTTTTTTCTCAAAGATTATATTTTTGTTTAGATTCATTCCATTTGGACTAGAGATGAGAAAGTTATGGACAATCTTAGTTTTGGGGCAATCTAAACATCTTCTTCAAAAAATCTTGAATTCATCACTTAAAATGCAAATATCTTGCAATCTAGAAGGTCAAAGTTTCTGAAAAATTTTCCACACATTCTTATACTAGTATAGTATAAGATCTTATGGGTTAGATGTATAAATTTTTTTATTTTAAAGTTTTTTTCTCTTTGTAATAGAAATGATAGTTTTAAGTGGATTTTGATGGAGGAAAAGGCCTTGGGACTTTAGGGGTTAAAACACATAGACAATTTTCATTTAATCCCTACATGACCAATTTCAGTATGTTTTGGGTATCTTAACTTTTGGGGGCAACATAACTTTTTTGGGTAGGTACATATGAGCGTAGATTTTTTTTTCCTTTGAAATTTTCACACAACACGTGGACGAGGAGTAGCTTTAAGGCACAACAATTTTAATATCTTTTGACTACATGGTTAAAAAGTTATTGTGTGATATGTAGCAAGTTGGGTAGCTTGACAAATTTAAAAAATCAATTTTTTCAAAAATAAAAATTTGAAATTGGTTCATTAGATTTATATATATGTGGAAAGATTTGAATCATTCATTTTGATTAATGAAATGAAAGTTATGAGGAATTCTAGTTTGCTGGCAATTATGGATTCTCTACTTTAAAATAAACTTTTTGAAAAAAAATGGGAAATCCATTGCAAAGAGTTACACAAATGACAATGAAGTTTTTAACACTGGTGCATTTCATAACTAAATAGTGAGATTAGGTTGCCCTTGAGTAATTTATTTAATTTATTGACTATATAAATATTTACTATTGTTGTACAAGAATGCATTTTTTTTGAATTGTTGGAATTAGTAATGCTCATAAATCTCTATGTGTATAAATGGAAATAACTATAGAAATTTTTATTGTCTTTAATGACTTATAGAGTAAGTTTCTTGGGATAAGGCAATTCAACTGTTTAGGCCACCTAATTTCACTATTTTATGTAACCTTCATACCCATTGCCTTTCCTTCATGCACCTACTTGTTATATTGAGCTTCCACCTCTTCACTTAGCTATTGATGAAGTATTGTTGAATGTAGAATATTCTACACTATTTATTGTAGAGCCAAGGCAATGAAGTGCATGCTATGGAATGTTACACACACCTTTGGCATTTGGTAGTTCTAGAAATATTTCAACAAATTCAAAGACTATCTAAATTTTAAATGCTTATAGTATTTTCTTAATCCCTAATAAAATCCCTTTGTTCCATATGGAAACAAAATGTATTTCGGGTAGGATTCTATAGTTTTTATTTTTATTTTTATTTAAAAAAAAAATTGAAGTTAGGAAAGCACATTGACTTGGGTGGAATATAATTTTTATTCCAATTAGTGCCCAAGAGCAAAAGTTATGCCATCCTAAGTCCAAAGTAGGGATTGTCAAGCAATACAAAAAAGCCATAAAAGTCAAAATAAAATTTTCAAAATTTTGTTTCTTATAGAAAAAACTTTTTTTGTCTACAATGGAAAGATTTGATTCATTCTATTTAGACTACCAGTAGTGATGAGAAAGTTATGGACAATCTTGTTTTAGGGGCAATCTAAGCATCTTCACACTATTTCCAAAAATATGAAAATAACATTGACTCCGATTAATCCCCAAAGACATGGCCATATCAATAAGAAGATCTACAAAAAAAAATCACATTCGAGGATGAATAATTGCACTTTCTGTTTTTATAGTTTCCTTGAAAGTCATTCATCTAAAGCTTTTAGTCTTTGGAATTTTATAAGATTGACCCTAAAATGTTGCATAGGTCCCCAAGTGACTAATGGATGACTTTCAAGATTACCATAGAAACAAAGAATGCACCTATAACCCTACAAGTTTAAAATCAAATCATTTTGTTTCACTAGCTTTATGAAATGTCTCATCCTTTTAGGGTTCAATTCAATAGATTTTTTTAGAATACAAACTTGTTGTCAATTCATATAGGATTTCTGAATTCTTTTAGTTCAAAGTTTTTGAAAAAAAATCTTCTACCATGCTTAAATGAGGTATGAAATTCTATTTCAAGTACAATTCATACTTTCAATTCAACTATGTAGGTTGTACTCTTACTAATTCTAATTTATGTATTCCATATGGGTTGTTTTACCACCTACTACCTTCATATGTGTAGAAAGAGTTTATCTTTTTTCTTTGGGAGACAAAAAAATGCATTGAAATTTATTTTAGTAATACAGTGTTGAAGTTACTATCTTGGTACAACATTGACAAGTCTTGTGTTGAATGCTAGCTACCTTTGTAGCTACTTATGAGTGTGGAATATTCTACATCATTTCATATAAGATGGTAGGAGGTAAAACAACTCATGTGGGATATATAAATTAGAATTAGTAAGAGAACAACTTGCATAGTTAAGTCAAAAGCAAGAGTTGTATTTGAAGTAGAAATTCATATCTCATTTGGGCAAGGTAAAAGACTTTCTTCAAAAAACATTGAAGATAGAAAAATGAAAAAATCAAGTTAAATTCCATCTTCAAATATTTGTTTGAGATTTTGAGCCTCCAATAAAAAATTATGGACAAAAGTTTATGGAGGGGATGGAAAAGACATGTTTAACATTTTGAACCCCCTTCTCTTAATTTTGTCCATAACTATTAATTGAAGTCTTGAAATCTCAAATGGTTTTTTGGAAATGAAATTTAGCTTGATTTACCAAAAATTTTAGTTCAATTTTTTTCAAAAAAACTTATTCTACTATGCCAAATTGAGGTTTGAAATTCTACTTTGAACACAATTCCTATGTTTTGACAATGAATAGACAAGCTCTCATCTTCAAATTATCCTATATCCTTTGGGGATTCATGATAGAGAATGGATTTCATTATATAAACAACTTCTCCACCCTTGATTACAATGATTGTTAATGAAGTAATCCCCTCACTTTGCCATCATAAAATTTCTTGATGGTAGATGGTTAAATGATAAATTGGTAATTGCTTGAATGGATTCTTTAGATTCTTGGCAAACCAGATTTGGAATTAGCAAAAAATTGTGGCACACCATAAATGATGTTCCCCCATATCAATATTGTAACTTAATTTAATTCTCTATGATATGCTGTGGATGAACTTTGTAGACGAGGATTAAAGAGAAAAAAAGAAAACCTCTCTCAAGGTCATTGAGTGTTATGTGGATGGTCACCATATCTATACATTTGTACATTAACCCCTATAGGCTAGAGGGTGTTTTAGAAGATGAAAAATCCAAAATTGCCAATTTTTTTTGCATTGTTCAAATTCGGATGGAGGGGTTTGGTTTTTGGATTTACATTTACTTGTAGATTTTTTTGGTCTACTTCAAAAATTAGAAAAAAATTAGAAAGAAAAAAAATGGGGCGCACCGGCATACCATTGCACCTCACAAATTCACACAAAATTTACAAATTAGTAAGCTCGTGTTACGAGTCCTCATTATTGAATTCCTACTTGAGTACGGTCGTAAGCGATCCCTTCAGTTCCCTCCGACGCTTTGCTTCCATCCCGCCCGCGTTTCGGGTGAGGCCCTCAACTCGTCCGCGAGGCCGCGACGACTTTCCAGTTTGCCCGTCGCAGTCACGACGGGCATGAAATCAATGGACGGAATCACAAAAGAGGTGCCTTCCCTTTGCACAATTTGCGCCATGCTGTGGTACCACAATCCGTCCCCTCGTTCAATGCCATGGTTCGCTTTTTGCCATTACTGGAAATTATTGAGGTCCTGTACTTGGGGGGTTGCTCACGAACAAACGTGATGCCTTCGTTTGGTCCATTTTGAGCTAGAATGATGTAATTTCTGCAATTCATGCCAAACCCCACCCTGCCGAGTGAAGGAGCCCGACTGGCAGTCATGAAGAGGTAAAATTTAAACATGGGTTGCACGCTTGGAGTTTACTTTTGAATTCAGGGGATGCTCCAGTTAGAAACTGTTGCTGAAGAGGGGTTTGAAGCACCCGTTGTAGACGGCAACATTGTTTCCAAGGTTTTGGTTTGCTATGGCCTTGATGCTCCATTTAGAAACTGCTGATTATTTTTCGCACAAAGTGAGTGCCAATTCAGCGAAATGCATCGCTAGGTCGGAGAAACTGAGAGGATTTCGTTCAGCGGGTGCTGTATCCACTGACTCGATTTTGTTGAACGTGGGCTGCTGGCAGTCCATTGTTTGAACTCTGGTGTGGCAAGGTGTTCGTTTAGCCGTGCGCCGCAGTGCGAGGATGGTGAAGCTTCGGTGTGGGAAATGTCGGTATTCGAGACCGGCAGATTTTTTTGACTGAAGGAGAATTTTTTGATGCAATTGTGAGTTTAGTACTGAAATCATGAAGAGGTTCAAAGTATTTGGAGCGCATCGACGGAGCTTAGAGCTTCCCTCTCGGACGGCTTCCCCGGGGGACGTTCCAACTCAAGGTGACAATCGTTTAAATGGCAGATTTCCGCATTATAAGCAATATTCATGTATTTCTAGTTGGCCGCAGCTAGATTTGGAGAGTAGGTATTTGCCAAAGGTTACCCAACCCTTGTTAAATTCAGGAAATCTGCAAACATAATCAAGCCATTTGTGAAGAGAACCAGGGTCCTAAATCTATATGCGCCACCAAACACGGATTTCTAAATTTATCGACTACATCGTCTTTGACCATCATCCCAAAGTCTAACTCACAAAGTCCTAACTCTGATTGAGAATATGCGGAGGATCATGTCGTTGTAGTGAATCGTGTCCCCTCATGCTAGACTTTCTCAATTTTCTTAAAGATATTGTTCTCTGTTAGGACATGCATTAGATACCCAAGCTTGCTAGCTGAAGAAACTCTCGCAAGTGGAGCGCATCGTTGTCAATAGCGTCCCCTCATGCTAGACTTGCACAGTTTTCTTAAAGATTTTGTTTTGTGTTAGGCCATGCATTAGATACCAAGGTTCGGAAACTGAAGAAACTCTCTCAAGTGGTGGGCATCGAGTCACCGCCACCAGCAAGCAGCTCTCGTCGCGACGGTCACCACGGCCGCGCCACAGAACCATCGGAGACCAATGCAAGATTGTGGAAGACCCCATTACGGGTGAAAGCCCCCAGTCACGGAAGCTCCTTCTCATCGGACGTCCAGTGCGGCTCGTCGTCGTCGCGTCTCTCGGACGCCAGCAGCCTCTCGACGACGTCGGGGAATAGGAATATGTTGGAGCAGGACGGCAGTCTCAGGCGCGCAGTGGTGGTGGCGTTCGACGCGAATGCGCGCGACGCCGTGGTGTCCGCGGTGGCGTGGGCGTTGGAGCACGTGTTGAGAGGCGGGGACTTGCTGGTGTTGCTCGGGGTGATGGACTACTTGCGTGGACCGCTCGGGTACAAGTGCCAAGTGAACGATCAGACGTGGCTGGGTGCAAACGCTAAGCATTTGCAGAAGGAGCTCGCGTTGAAGAAGCTCGCGTGGTCGGCGACGCCTGGGTTGCAGACGCTGTGTGCGGAGAAAGGCGTGAAACTCTCCGTGAATGTCAAGTCCGCGGCGCGTCCCGAAGTCGTGATCGTGCAGGTGCGCGACTCGTCATTTTTCATTTCATTCTTTTTTTTTTTTTTTTTTTTTCCAATTTTGTATCTTTTGAGTACAAATATGTAGTCAAGTTCATGGAATCAGTCACGTAGGAGATTTGCATTTTGAAGCTTCAAGCATTTCGGTGGATGTTCATTGTCTAAAATGTGGAGTTGCGGATGCTTAGGGGTTAAGGTATGTCTGCACTTGGTATTAAGGGTGGTGTGAGTTAACCCGAAACCGGTATGATTTAAAAAAAAATTTGGCACATTTTTCTTATATCTTGGTACAGAAATATCATTTGTAGTAATTTCATGAAATTGGTCATTAAAGAAGGTTGTCTTTTCAACATTCAAGTATTACATTGGATGAATGAGAAGTTAGTTGGACTAATTAGTGCCTACAAACCCCTTTGTTCATCATCCAAAATATGAATGTGAATCCAATTTGAAGGTGTATCTTCCTTCAATATTTGGAAATCTATGACTCTCTAAAAGCCTAAAAGAAGGATGAGATTTTGCTTTTCCAACCACAATGTATTATGTGGCAATGAAAGCAACGTGAAGATTTGAGACATAATGTCAAATACTTTGCTTCAAGATGGAATTCACCATCTAGATCCATGAGGCTTAGATAGTTGAGCCAGCACATGCTCACTCTTTTAAACCAGAGTTAACCTTCTCCTTCTCCAAATAATTTGTATCAGTCTGCAACGTTCATACTGTTGACCGAAAGGCTCCCTAAAGCTTTCGTTACTAACGTAAGAGTGTTATAATTGCATTTCAACTTAAACATGGCGTTGTGACTTCTATTTTTTTGCAATGGATATTAGTCTCGGTAGAAAGAGTTCTGAAAGATAAATTCAATTCAATTCTTGTATTTGATGTTTTTGATCTTCCAAGTCGTCTCAGAATTCATCTCCGAAGTCATTCATGGTCAACTTAGACAAAGAATGGTAAAGCTATGAACGGAGTATTCATCTTGAACACCGGTGTGCAGGACGCAGTCACATTCGGCGCAGTGCAAGTGGTTCTAGACCGGAGCTTGAAGACCCACACTCATCGCAAGCAGAAATTCTACTTGGAGCACTTGAGTTGCGGCGTGACGCGCATGCGTCGCAGCGGCGGGGTGGAAACCTTGCGTTCCAATTCCCCCACCCCAGTCCCTGCATCCGCAACCGCGACCAACGCTACCAGCGACGACGAGGAGCTTTTCACCATCGACCACTGCGTCGGGACCACTCCTCCCCAACCGCACCGTTGTCACGACGATGACGACGAGGAGGGATACGAGAGCGACGACTTGTTCAGCATTTGCGATGTCGAAGGGACATGGCGAACGAGCTCGTCCGCAGCTCAGCTGATTTTGCAACGCGAGGGAACGGAGTCCTCCGCTCGAAACTCCACGGTGAGTGCTTTTGATTATGACCCCACTATGGCGCGCTTCGCGCCGCCCCGGAGCAGCGTCGATACCGGCCCAAGTCTCGACAAACGCCTGCTCTCACTGCGACTGCAGTTACGGGACTGAAACCTGGAAATGAAGGTGATTAGGGTTGGGTCACTCAAGCCCTAAATCGCAAGTCCTGCTCCGCAATTTGCAGGTTTGTTACCACACGGGGCACGACGCGATTCTTCTTTTCTCAATGTACAAAGGGCTCCATGAGAATCCTCCTCTCGAAACTCCACGGTCTCCACTTTTGACCATGATCCCGCCATGGCGCGCTTCGTGTGCCCCGGGGCAGCGTCGATTCTGGACCTCGACTTGATAAACGCCTGCTCTCGCTGCGACTGCAGTTGCGGGACGGAAACGTGGAGGTGAAGGTGATCTGCTCCCCCCAAACCTAAAAAACCTAATCACGCAAACCCTAGTTCCTGCTCAGGAATTCCTCATTGGGCACAACGCGATTTTTGTTTTCTCAATGTACAAAGGGCTGGCTTCCATGTGAGTATCGGTGGGCAGCAGTTGTCCCAAATGTGAAATCCGCAAATAGCTTAAGGTGGTGAAAAGACTGCTAAATGTGCTAAACAATCAATGGTATTCACATTTTCTTGTAGCCATATAAACAATCACTTATCATACACTACGAGAGACCCATCCTTCAGGGCAGCTTCTGTTGATGCAATGCCCCCTCCCCTTCAATCCAGAGTCACTAATTGGTAGACTAAAATTTAGCACAAGGAGAGTAATCCAAGGGATGTGTCTATTGAAACCTCGAATCAGATTCTGTCCGTGTCTTCTGGTTGTCTACTTTTTTGCCTTTTCACTCCAGTATGCTGGCAGATAATGCAGTGCAGAGCAGGTGTACTTTTGGCTGGTATATTGTTGTACCAGTGGACATAGCAGTGAATTTTGTGTATTTTGTATTGATAAGCTCTTAGTTTGGACCCACCCCACTCATTATGGAAGTTGGCCTAGACCCCAGCCTTGTAGATTTGAAAAGGCCTTCTGACACTGACCCCTGTTGTACAGTACATCATTGAGGATGCTTTTCATTTTTTGTACTGCGACGACTTGAACATTTTGTCATATTGCAACGCTGATGGCATGATATGATCAAATCCTTGGTTGCGGATAGCTTGTTATTTCGTTACTGTTTTCTAGTCTGTGTATGAGATTTTACCCTTGAAATGAGGGTCCAAGAGTAGCACTCGGTGCCTAGGTTCATGTGGTGTGAGTGGAACTGTACCCAATGAATAGATACTTTTCATTCATGCTGGTCCTTGGGCTTGAGTTATTCTTCTTGTTATGATTTGGTCAATTGCTGGTTTTGCACTGCTTTCCGTGCGATGGGAGAAATTGGGAATTGTAGGTCCTAGTTTGGGTTTGTTGATTCTAGCGTGTTTCCTTTTTCACGAGTCCAGGGCTGCTTCTAGTCTTCGTTTGGGTGACCATATTCATAGGAAGCGTAATCTCAACTGGCGCCGCACCATGTGTTGAGGAGGGATGCAATTGGATTATTGCAACATTCATTCTTCTTGACAATGTTTGTCGTGCTCAAGCACAGTACTGAATCTATGTTGAAAGTTATGATATTTTTGACAAGTTCTATCAAGCCTACTATACAGGGAGCTTATTTAATATCCAGCTCCAGTTTCCACTTAGCGTGTTCATCGAAATCTCTGTACGAATTTGCTTAATAGAGTCTAAAATAGAGTCTAAGATGTTTCTCGCCGTCGATGATTCTAGCTAGAGACGTTTTACTTTTGGCGAAATCAATTCAACGGCGAGAATCTTTTCTTTACTAAGTGGGTTTCTTTCTACACATTCCCTTTCCTGCTCTTCGGAGATCTACGGAACTGCGTCTCTCCGAACTGAGATTCTAGCTCGAGGCTTTGCTCAAAGCCAATCTCATCGGGTAATTATAATTGTGTTCTTTTTGAATTCCTGCTATTAAGTATGTGATCTCTTGTTTTGTATTTCATTCCTATTAACCGAAAGTAAAGTAGGCTAAGTGCTTGTCTCCAGCATGATCGGAGCAAAAGGATAGTCAAACTACTGTTAAGGCGCTTTTGCACTTGGCGTTAAGCACTTAGAGTCTTTGCGGGTTGTTAGAAAGAGAATCGTGTGTGTTTGCACTTCTGCTCTTTAGCAAATGCTGATCTTGCGTGGACGTTGAGCTGGTAACAGTGATCAAGTCAATAAATGAGGACACTATTTATGCAATTATGTGAATTCCAAAAATGTTACATAGCACCTGAATCAACAGGAAACATACATTCTAGATTGTGAGGAGCGTTGTTAGTTAATTGGACTCCAAATAGGTAGAATAACTACTCCCAAAAATTATGGGGCTACTCAGAACTTTGGATTTGATTGGGGAAAACAAGCTCTTAATATACAAAAGGGGTGGTAGCAAGTGAAACAATCCATGTGGGATATGTAAATGAAAATTAGTAAAAGTTCAACCGCTCATAGTTAAGTCAAATGCAGAAATTGTGTTTGAAGTAGAATTTTAAACTTCATGTAGGCATAGAAGAATGATTTTTTTCAAAAAAATTTGAATTAAGAAAAGTTGGGAAGTCAAGTTATCATTCATCTCCAAAAATCCATTTGGTATTTAAAGCCTTCAATCAAAAGTTATGAACAAATTTTAGAGAGGGGTTGGGAGGGTCATTTTCCTTGACATTTTTAAACACCCTTCTCTAAAATTTGTTCATAACTTTTGATTAAAGACTCAAAAATTAAAAACGGATTTTTGGAAATTTAATTTAACTTTATTTTCCAACTTTTCTTAGTTCAGTTTTTTTTGAAAAAAGGTATTCTTCTATGCCTAATGAGGTCTAAAATTTTACTCCAAATGCAACTTCAGCATTTTTGATAATGAATGGCTCAAGCTCTCATCTTCAAATTATCCCATACCTTTTGAAAGTTTATGATGGACAATGGATTTGATTATAAAAATGACATCCCCACCCAACACTCTCACAATTGTCAATGAAGTGTTCACTGCACGTTGCTATCAAACTTATTTATTTGTCAATGGTCAATTGCCATTAGTATTGATGCTTATAATCTTCTGCATGACGTGGATGGATGAGGATTGTGGAGAGGAAACGCAGAAAAATGCCTCTACAGAACACAGAAGATTATGCCCCACGTCTGAGCAACCGATAACTTCAAAATAGCCCCACTGCCGAACCAATGCCATACCAACTGAAAACAAATATTTTTATACAACTGTACCTTCCGATCTTTGTCAGAGGTATTATGTTATGTTTTTATGAGCGTTGCTACTAAACGCCAGGTGCGAAAGAGCCTTTAGTATTGCTCAAGAAGCAATTTTCATAATCTATTTCTTCCTCTGCGTTCGTATTTCGGGAAGATGTTGCCATTGACATATCCGGGGACCCGATGTTTTTTGATTTTTTCACAATTCATTCTCAGAATAGATATAGTCTTACTGACAAATAAAACTTCACGCGGCTGTAAGTTTTGGCTTTGAGTGATTGTGAGCATTGCCTTGGCATCTTTCAGGACTTCCCTAGGAAAGATACTAAAAAATTACAGTCCTGGCAAATGTTTGTTAAATACTACCCTAAACCCAGATATTGTATTTCTATGAATTCAATTGAGTTGACTTATTTCAAATCTCACGGCTGATGCGAATTTTGAGGGATGATTTTGAAATTGCAGTTCCTATGCTAACCTTGAACTGTTTTGCAAGTGTAACCAATCATCTGGATAGTCAGCCGCAAAAATGGCAGGCACGACAGCAACTGAGCACTCTTCAAGCAAGCTTTTCATCGGAGAACTACCGGTATAAAACATGAAACAAATCTTCATGTAAATATCAATCACTTCTTCAAACTACTCTATTTCTATTCAATTTCGCATTGTTCAATCGCTAGTGCCTTAGAACTCCAGATGATCGCAACCTAAATGTACAGTACAATCATTTACAAATGATGCTAAATCGTCCATTTTGCTCAAAACAGGGGTCGATTTATTTGTGCCACATCAATCACTATTGTGCAACTCACTCGGGAACTCACCGAACTGATCCACTTTGTAAGTTGGTTGGTAAGGTAGCCCAGACACTGACATGTCCACAGGGCTCACAGCCTTGAACTCCACCAGGATTTGTAGTAGGAAGCTCGGTCATGGCCACCGCAGGTTGCGTTCTGGGATTGCACCAAGTTCTCAGAACGGTAGCCCAAAGCTCAAACTCGAACACGGCCACCACGTAAATGATCCAGAAGGCGCTCCCAGTGAAGCTGAAAGGCAGCATCAGGACGCCGAGGTTGATCAACCGCTAAGAAGATGTGGTTACTGATCGAATCAGATGGTGCCTGGACCTACGTATGAGGGCATCCTCAATGCAAACGGTAACCGGACACTCTAACTGCACTTCGACGGTAAATTGGGACCATGTGAAGAAGCAAAAATGCCAACCCAATGCAGCCTGCAAGAGGCTCATCAATTTGGAGGCCTCTACAATTTCTTCCTCCACACGACATTTTTTTTCCCTTTCTATATGCTGTGCTTTCTAAGTGAGCTAGCAAACCTCTGACAATGCAATCATGGCCACCTCAAGTCAATGATGGAGTAGAAGAAGTTGGTAAACGTTAGTAAATGTCCAGAAACAAGTCTCTTCGTGATTAAAGAATGGAAAGCCCACTCTTCTTGGAAGCTTCAATTGGGACCCTGGGAAGATTTTATAGAGGACCTACACAGTGTTTGCATTGCCAGGATAAAGCCTGCAATACGCCCTTGAAAAGTAAAGGCCTGCAATAAGGCACTGTACGATGCTTTTGAAGCGGCTACATACCGGTAGCATGTGCTCATTGAGGATGCCCCAAGCAGCCTTGCAGCCCCGAAATCACGATCACCACGGTCGTCAGCAGCAACCAGATGGCAAAGCCTTTCGCACTCCCGTTGCCGTCGTTCCCGTTGCTCTTTTACCAGTCGGCGTTTTGGAAGACCAGTTCTGTTACTGCCACTGTGAGGATGAGTCCCATGATGCCCAGGATCATCGCCGTCAAGTGCAAATCTGCAAACTGAAGGGCTACGCACATTCACATCTCAACAGCCGGCCTCGGGCTTGTGCCATGCGTGGTCTCGACTAAGGCTGCGCAACGACGTGGGTTTCGTGCCGAAGATTAATTGAAATTCAAGAGTCACAACTACATAATTGCAAAACACTCGGCGTAGACCTGTGGAGATCAAACTTGCAATCTACTAATCTGAACTACTTTTTTCGGCGGTTGCTGGCATACAGTACTCACAATTAATGACAATTACAGTGGTGCTGTATTGAAATGATTTGGGTTGATAAGTATTTGTTGGGAGATCGACTTGCAATGTATTGCACAAGGTTCGTTGTTCTGAATTCTATGACGGAGTGTGCCGACATACAATTTTGACGCGTGAAGAACGCAGTCTGTCTGTGTCGATCAGTGGGTAATTGGATGCTGCTTTGGGCGGCATTCGAGGCACGAATCTGTGTTTTGTCCAGTTTCCACGGTGATACATTTCCAACACATGCTTCATAATAGATTCCTTAAAAATTGATTATCATGGGATTACCCTGTTGTAAATCTAGTGCCAGAATATTATACATGATACTAAAGTACCATATATTTAATTGTTATAAATAACCATCACATTTACTTATAGTAAAACCACCCATCACCCATCAGCAATCAATAGGGGGGGGTTGAAATTCAAGAGAGGATGGGACAAATTTCCAAACATGAGTTCTTTCCTCTCTGCCCATCAATTCCTCCATTCTTTTCATAACACATATGTTTGATTTGGAGTGCCAAAGTGAACAAGAAGTAGTTTCTTAAATGAGCGGTTTTACACATTGAATATGGGTCCATACTCCATATCAACTTTTGCCTTCCAAAATTCATAGTAACTTCAGTTCTATAAAATTACCAAATTTTGGCAATCCCCCTCATTTCTATCTCTGCACTCGTGGAAATCTTTCTTTAGTTGTTGTACTTTACATCATGTCTAGAATTGCTTATTTGGTTGGTTATGGGTGGTTCTACCATATATTATTTATTCATATTGGTTGAAACTACCACACATGAGATTGCAAATAAGGTAGAAGTACCTAATTTAGACAACCTGCTTGCTATGGTTTTTTAAGGTTGATCTATTGTGGACAATAGTTGGATGCACTATTCATTGAGAAAGATTTTTTGTTTGCACCTTTTGAAACACTCATCTCACTTCTTTCCTTGTGTAGAGAGAAGTGCCAAAACTAACCACAATAGGTGAATCTATGAGACCAAAATGGATCCAAATGAAAAATCCACATTTATATTAAATAAAATATTCATTCTTAGGAAGGAAAAAAAATCATTTTTTTTCATTTTTCCTCATTCTTATGTTTGCATAGATTAAACTTAAGGTAGAACTACCCATTACCATTTACCCAATTCCCCCACCTATAGATTCCTCCCATTTTCGTCACTACACTAAAATTGGTAAATAGTGTTGGATGATAATTAGTGTCATTCCCTGGTTTTTACCCCCAACACTATTTTCCAACTTATGTGTAAATAGTGTTGGGCACTTAATTTGTGCCGCCTAAATCTGGCCCTACCTTAGAAACCTCAATTTTGGGAACCACAATTTCTAACCCCCGCCCCCAAAATCTTGGCCTTCCCTAGAAACTTTACTTTTGGTCTTCTCTCTCGCCGTGGAAGTTTTCTCCTTCCCTGGAATTTTTGTTTTTTGTTTGTTTGCTTCATGTCCGGCGATTCATCCCTTACCTGGCGCACTGCAATTTCAGCCCATTGTGGTATTCAATTTTGGTTAGGCTTTGCCCCTACAGCACATTCCTAGAATCCATTCGCAATTTCAGTTTTGGGTTGGAGTTTTTCTTCCTTCCACATTGTGGGCGCCACCTTGGGAGCACAAAACAGTTTTGGAGAGCTTCTTGAAAATTTCAGCCCACATTGTGAGCTTTAGGGGGGGGGGGGTTATAGTCCGACGACTCCCGCCGATTCCATTGCCGCTTCAATTTGAATTTGAATCTTCCGGTGCCCCTAACTTTCAATTGAGGTATGCAATTCAACTTTTGATTACACCATTGGGTTTCTCTTCCTCTCTTCTATTTACTGTGAAAGATGGGTTTGTTTTTTTTGTCGCCATTTTTTTAAAACCATTTTTTTCTGAATTTTTTAGCCCAGCATGGACCGCCCTCCGCTTGCTGATCTCAATGCCTCTCCCCGACGCTTCCAACAAGTTTCCAACATTGCAACTCGACGAGCTGTCACTGCTTGAATGGTGGAGGACGTCGCCATTCACGGTGAGCATGGCCTAAATGTTCGCGTAATTCAAGCATTTCCAGAACATTTCCGTGGACAGCGCCCTGCCAACCTTGTAAAAGCCGGCCGATGGTGGCAGCAACGCCACCAATTCGATGAGGACAATGCAGAAAATGCAGCCCAAGTCACTGCATTCTCGTGCAGCCGCAACTGATTGGACATAAGGCGGCGCCATTGTCCAAAAGCCAGACCAAGCCGAGGCAAGAAAAAAAGTGAATGGGTACAATATTTGTACCCACTTTTACTTGAAGAATTCAACCGCCTTCGAAAATCAGGTGTAAAGTTTTCTTCTCTACTTCTTCGTGAGTTGGCCCTTTCCATTCTCGTCGCTCCCGAGTCCAATTTCACAGCCCAATCTGTTGACCCAAAGGATAACATTTTGTTGGTTAACAAAATTACCCCGAATTGGGTCAATCAATTCATGAAGAACCACAACATAGTCCTCCTCTCCCAACGTGGCCGTTTGACTTGTAGTCCTCAAAAAGAACTCCAAATCGAACAACAAACCGCCTATCATTTGGGGGTTTTGCAAAGGGGATTTGCATCCGGGGAATTTGATGAAAATCTAATGGAAAATTTGGATGAAACCCATTTTATTGTCAATCTTGACAATGGACGCACTTTAGGGTTTCGGGGGGACACAACAGTCAAATATGCTGAAGTAGTTTCGGGTGGGGAGTCTATGACTATGGTGGTTCGTATTTCAGGAGGCCGGCATGCTATGATAGAAGCTCCTATGCTCATTTTCACAAATGAAAATAGGAGCTATCCTATACGAGGTCTAATTGATAATATTCCCGGGGTGTCTTATAGGTCGGGCCCTAAAGGGTGGATGGACCAAACCATCTTACCCGAATATTTTTGGAAAATCGGGCATATCAAGCCGATCTTCATCACCGCATGAAGATCATATGGCTTGATAATTGTACCGGCCATACGGTGACCCCTAGGTTGGCTGATGTCCTAGCAGCCAAAAATACAGTCTTCAAATTTTTACCTCCTTGTTCTACTCATCTTTGCCAACCAGCAGATACATTCTTGATTTCAAAGATCAAAGATGCATGGACAAGACGGTGGGAAGCCAAAAAAATTCAGTTGATACAAGAAAATGCTTGGCAAAATACACCCCGGGCAGATGGACAATGGTCAGGGAAGTTGACCAATCCAAGGAAACGTTTTTTCCTACAATTGGCTGCTGATAGTATAGAAGATGTTAATAGAGAGGTGGATTGTGACAACATCTCCTATGCTAGAAAAGCAATGATTCGTTATGGCTTGGCATTAGGACTTGATGGATCTTGGAGTGTTGGACAATTATTTCCACATCTCCAAGACATTATTGCAAAACATTTGCAATACTTCTAAGGGCAAGAAGTGCCTAATTTAAATAGGGCAGTTTAGAGATTTTTTTTTCTTTCAGTTTTTACTGTTTTTTCCCTTCAATTTCTGGCCTACAGCTACGACTATTATATTGTACTTTTGACTCTTCCTATATTTTGCAATATACACACATTATGAAAAATTTCAGCATTTCACCATTGCATTGTTTATTTCACCATTTCATTGTTTTTTTGGGCTTTCCAGCATTTATTTCAGGATTTCATTTAACTTTCCAACTTTTCAGGATTTCATTGTTTTTTGGGAGCTTTTCAACATTGATTTCTGGATTTCAGTGTTTTGTTGGGCTTTTCAACATTGATTTTTGGATTTCATTGTTTTTTTGGGCTTTTCACCATTGATTTTTGGATTTCATTGTTTTTTTGGACTTTTCACCATTTATTTCAGGATTTCATTGTTTTTTTGGGCTTTTCACCATTTATTTCAGGATTTCATTGTTTTTGGGGGGCTTTTCACCATTTCATTGTTTTGGGGGGCTTTCAACATTTATTTCAGGATTTCATTGTTTTTTTTGTTATTTCACCATTTCATTGTTGTTTTTTGGGCTTTTGAACATTCCAACATTTCATTGTTGTTTTTTGGGCTTTTCAACATTCCAACATTTCAGCAATTCAGCATTTTAGCATTTCAGCAATTCAGCAATTCAACATTTCAACATTTCAGCATTTCATACACCAAATTTTCCCAACCATTCCAACTTCTATATTTTGTTACCATCTAACACTAAATGCACTCTTCTACAAATTCTGAAATGACGGAAATTTACTTCAAAGCTAAAATAGTGTTAGAATCAGTACAAAAAGATCTAACACTAAGCGTGCACATCGCTATTAGTGTTAGTTGGGATAATTAGTGTTGCCAACACTATTTACCAATTTTAGTGTAGCCCATCTTATTACCATAATCTTACTCATCAAAGATCATGATGGCAATGCACTTGGGAGCGGACACATCAACCCACGCTTCAACAATGGTCTGGTCATGCTTTACCAAGGGTCTACTCACAGTTTTACATTTCAGCTTTGAAAAATCACAAAAAATTCAATTCTTGTTGGAATGTCTTCATTTTTTTGGCAATTGACTTCTCTCAAACAATTCAATCTCTAAAAAAATATGAGAACTCATAAATAGCTTCTCCAAAGTACCTAGATAACAAATTTGTATGGTAATGGGTAGTTCTACCTTAATTTCTCAACAAATAAACCCTACTTGTACAAGTTGAAATGCTTAAGTTATGAGGATTAGGTACTTCTACCTTAATAGAAGTGATGGAGCCATAGGGAGGATACATGTCCCATTATTTTATAGCATTTTGCAACACTTATTTAATCCATAGGCAACTAAATGTAGGATACTCATCTCATCAAAACAACATAGCCAAATGGAAAAGTAGAACTTTGCTTGAGTGAATTTGGAGTGTAGTTATGGGAACCAAAATCTCCAAGCCTCTTTTGGGATGAGGGTAGTAGAAGCAATGAACTACATCTAGAATAGATCCCCTACAAATGTTCAAGACTCCAAACACCCGAAAAAACATACATTGGTATTAGTCTCAACCTTAGCCATCTTAGAATTCTATATCATGCTTCACATTCTCTTCTTTAATGCAAAATTCAAAAAAGTTATAGAACTTATATTTTACAACACATTTGTGCTTTTGTCCATACCCGTTAGGTTTGTAGGGGTTAATCATACTCCAATTAAGGTAGAACTACCCAATACCACCATTTATCCATTTTTGTCACCTACAAGTTGCTCCCATTTCTGTCACTAGCCCATCTTATTACCACAATCTTACTAATCCATTATCATGATGGTGATGCACCAAGGAGCAGACACATGAATCCTTGCTTTAACAAGGGTCTACTCATAGTTTACATATCAGCTTTGAAAAATCACAAAAAATTCAATTCTTGTTGGAATGTCTCTTCTTTCTTTTTGCAATTGACTTCTCTCAAACAATTCAATCTCTGAAAAACATGAGAGCTCATAAATAGCTTCTCCAAAGTACCTAGATAGCAAATGTGTACGGTGATGAGTAGTTCTACCTTATTTATACTTTCTATACTTGTAAACATTTTCTTAGATGATTGTGAATGGGACGAAAGAGGGAGCCTCGTTTGCGCTGAGATATCTACACATTGGAGCACAGAGAGTTTTTGTTGTCATTCTAAATTTGGGTTTATGACAGAAACATGACCTTGCAGTCGACGGAGATTTGGTAGCAGAGCATGAATTGTACTGTACATCAATACCATGCCAAGCAAGCTAAGATATCAAATGTAAGAAAAAAGAGAGAGCTTCATATCCATCGGAAGCGACAAAATGTGAATTATAATTCCTCGAAGAACAGGTTACAGTTTTCACTTCGCTTCTCCCGACATCGTAGAGATAAAAAAAAAAGAGGGTCATAATCATCTGTTCAACTAGAGTTCTGTCTGTACAAACGGCAACAAGAACTAAATTTCAAGTAGAGGATACTGCAAGTGTTTAAAAAGACCTATTGGCAAGTCCTACACTGACCCAAATCACCAACAGATCACACACTCGGTTCAGTTTCGTCACCCAAGAGCTTGACTGATACATAATTTCGGTCAAATGTCTGTAGCTACCAATATTCAATTAGAAACGGATCTCTACCACTCAATACTCTACAACCTCCTCTTTTGAGGTTTACATCAGAATCTCAAATTGATCAGAATTTTGACCTCACCAAATTCTGCTCTTACAACTCAAGACGATCTCTCCACCATACTGTATCATACATCTCACAGAAGCCACTCCTACGTGAGACACAAATGGGAACTACAGTATCCTTTACAAGTGGCCGGTCAATTTCAGTTTGGCCTTCTCAGCCAAGCTCAAGCCCGATGAATGGGGGACACCAGTACCGTGAGTGCCGTGGGCGACACCAGTGCCGTGAGTGCCGTGACCACCGCCAAGGTGATTTGCATAGGGGTCACTGGCAGCGTAAGAGACGCCTTGGCCAGGTCCAGTTCCGTGCCCAGCTAAGGTATCGTCAATGACGACTCCGGTGCCAGTTCCATAGCCAGCACCGCTGCGGCCATATCCATCGCCGGCATAGCCAGTTCCGTGAGTTCCGTGAGTTCCCGTAGTCGCAGATGTTCCGTGAGCGCCACGACCCATGACGGCTGCCTCTACCTTACCAAGCATACCTCCTTGGTGGGGAGTACTCGTTGGGTACCCAGTTCCCGTGGATGAAGGGTAGCCAGCTCCAGTAGACGAGGGATAGCCAGCTCCAGTAGTTCCGTGTGTCCCGTGAGCGCCATAGCCAGTTCCCGTAGTTGCGTTCGTTCCGTGAGCGCCATGGCCCATGACGGCTTGCTCTACCTTGCCAGCAATTCCTCCTTGGTGGGGGGTAGTGGCGGGGTAACCGGTGCCAGTAGGGCTATAGCCTGTGCCTGTACCGTGAGTACCATGAGCACCGTAGCCGCCAGCACCGGTGCCATAATTGTGATGATCTGCACCAATAATTTGCGAGAAATTAGAATATGAAACCGATGCACAATCACCGACCTTTTGTGACTCTTAATCAATACGGTAATGAAAATGTCATCGAGGTTTCACAACCACGTTTGCTGTGCAAGAGGTTCAAGATATGCAAACAAACACAAACTACATCGAGTCCGAACTGCGAAGAGCATCACTGACGCGCGCAGTTGAACTGAGCTATTGATGTATAAATAATCCTTGCAACTTTTAAGCAAAAATCTTATAGACATTTGAGGTTTCGCAGCCATTTCATTTTACAAGAAATTCAAGATGTGCAAAGAAGCACGAAACTTCATCGAATTCTACTTGCGAAGAGCATCACGGAGATGATATAGCATACCTGCGGCAGCCTGGCCTGTTGTACCGTGTCCGACTCCCAACACGTTCTTCACCTTGTCAGTCATACTTTGGTGCTGCATCTTGCCTTAACGGATCTCACCACAAAATCACGAAAGATAGCTTGCTCCTTAAGAATCGCTCAAAACACTTCGAAATCAAGAACAATCGTCAATGATTAAAACTCAGCACAAATCAATTGCAAGTGCGATCACTAATTCACAGATGTTAATAAACGAAGGACGAGGGCATGCAATATATTGAGCCTGGTGTCTCGATCATCCCGCCAGCTGACTTTCGCTAGCTCCATTGAATCGACGACACCGTTGCAGCACGACATCTGAGTGTCAGTACAACGGCGCTGCGAGCCTGCCACCGCATCTCGAGACAAAAAATCGTGACGAGGCACCTTAGCTTCCGGAGGCGCTTCAACGTACGTGTCCATTATCGCCAGGTGTTGAAGCACCATCCTTCCAGCACGAAAAGCACAATTTTCCAATTAGTTTGTGCTCGGAAATTCGCCAGGTTGACGGAAATTTGCGGCGATCCAGTCCAATCCGCAGCTGGTAAGAATGCCATGTCACTCTCTCGCTACCAAATATTTTACGAGTTACACTGATATTTTTACGAGTGACACGAGTTATTACACCGGTCGTTGAGTGAGTTCAATTCAGTATCCTTCTGTGATCTGTCTCAAAAACCACCCTCTGTAGACCTGCCCAGATATTTTTGGAGATGGCAAGTGCTGCATGCAAACTGAACACTTCCGTCAACCTTCAGCGAAGTTACATCTCTCCCGTAAAAGTGACATCTGGTGTTTCGTTGCCTCCCTGCGGTGTCAATTGCACCGACCTTGGAATCTTTGCTTTGATTTGTAATTGTAGACATCGTTTTCAACTGCCGTTCCTTCACTTCGCGACAACTGAAGTTTCTCGGAGATTCGATTGCATGGAATTGATCAGCTGCGAGGATTGAACTGTGCAATCCGTGCTTGCGAGAGCAAGAGTCTTCGAAAACATACCGCCTGTGACGTGCTTGACACAGAGACGGTGTATGGAACAAGACGTCGCCGTTCGAGAGTCCCCAATTTGCACAAGCGTCGGAATCCAGGTGCACACAGGTTGCCCAGAGATTCAGCGCCAAAGCGTCGTGGAATAGAGTTGCATTTAGGGTTACACTAGAGTGTCCTGTGCCGTTGCCACAGTCAAAACAAAAGAAAAAGTAATTTTCTAATTTTTTTAGTTCATAAAAACTTTGAAATTTAATAACGTTCACAACATACGTTCAAACACCACAAAACCAAGCTGGTGCACCCCTCTTCGTTGAGGGCTTTCTGACGGTACCAAGCATGCGACTAGGGGACGCACAGTCCAGGAGATCTCAACGTGACAAACAAAACAAAACAAATAGCTTGATTTAAGGTATAGACTAGAGTGCCCTGTGGCGTTGCTACAATCTCTTCTATTAAGACAGGTGGTTTGTTTTGTTTGTTTGTTTGTTTTGTTTGTCACGTTGAGATCTCCCGGACCGTGCGTCCCCCGGTCGCGTTCTTGGTACCGCTGGAAAGTCCTCGGCGAGGAGGGGTGCACCGGCTTGGTTTCGTGGCGTTCGGACGTACGGTGTGGAAGTTGTGCATTTTCGAGTTACTTTTGGTTCTGGAAAATTAGAAAATTACTTTTTCTCATATTTTGGTCGCAATCTTGGTACCGTCGGAAAGCCCTCGGCGAGGAGGGATGCACCAGCTTGGTTTTGTGGCGTTCCGACTCACGGTGTGAAAGTTATTGAATTTTGAAGTATTTTTATGAACTAAATAATTAGAACATTAGTTTTACTTATATTTTGGTCACAATCTTGGTACCGTCGGAAAGTTCTCGGCGAGGAGGGGTGCACGAGCTTTGTTTCGTGACATTTCGACTCACGGTGAGAAAGTTATGGATTTTTGAGTTGTTTTGGGTTCTAAAAAAATTAGAAAATTACTTTTACTTCTGTTTTGATTGTGGCAACGCCACAGGGCACTCTAGTCAAAACAAAAGTAAAAGTAATTTTCTAATTTTTAAAAAACCAAAACCAACTCGAAAATCCATAACTTTCCCACCATGAGTCAAAAGGCCATGAAACCAAGCCGGTGCACCCCTCCTCGCCCAGGGCTTTCCAACAGTACCAAGATTGCGACAAAAATATAAGTAAAAGTAATTTTTTAATTTTTTAGAACAAAAAACAACTCAAAAATGCACAACTTTCACACCGTACGTCCGAATGCCACAGAACCAAGCCGGTGCACCCGTCCTCCTCGAGGGCTTTCTGATGGTACCAAGCACGCAATCGGGGGACACACGGTCCAGGAGATCTCAACGTGACAAACAAAACAAAACAAAACAAACATCCTGTCTTAATAGAAGAGATGTACACTGATACAGAGTATCCTAACCCCAAGGGGTAAGGTGGAATATATATTTTAACCTTGTGGGGTTAATTTTGGAGCGGCCAGACTCATTCAATTGGAGGACATAACATTGTTAAGCCACTCAATATCCTCCCCCTAGTTGGAGGTATAATTCCCCCCAAGATGCCTTAGGAGAATTCAGTTATAATGTGAGCTTTCTAAGGTAGTGTGTTGTAAAGCAGACCCTCTCCTTCAAATGGACTCTACCTTTAGGGGGAAAATGGAGATGAGGTGATCCTTGAAAGAAACTACCTTATCAATTGAATGCATCTAAGAAAAATTATTTTTCTATTGCAAGAGCCAATCATAGTTTTTG
Organism: Climacium dendroides; assembly: GCA_950106755.1. Lineage (NCBI taxonomy): Eukaryota > Viridiplantae > Streptophyta > Bryopsida > Hypnales > Climaciaceae > Climacium > Climacium dendroides. The sequence goes on from OX467092.1 coordinate 25,403,287, forward strand.
AATTTGCACATCTCTTTACAAGTTGCAAGTAGATGGATTTGGGGAGACCTACGCTCACAAATAGGTGCCTATGTCCTTAATCTTTGAAAATTTATAAGTAATTCAAAGATGCTTGGAAAAATACAAAACCCCTTGTGTTAGGTTCCATGTCTATTTTTCTTTTTTTGAAAAATGATATAAAAATATTTTTGTCCCCGGAAACCTATAAAAAAAGATGGACCAGCTCTTAAATGGTTGCTTTTAGAACATACTACCTTAATGGGCTCCTAGCAAATGTAAGTTTGTAAGAGCATGCCTACCTGTCCTCCAAATGGGTGACTTCTTGAAAGGGATGGTTTGCAAGTCAAGGTTGACTTGCAAATTGGGGTCATTTTGCAGGTTGGAATTTGGCTTGCAAAATAGCAAACGACAACTAAAATTGTCTTTCCACATTGTTGGGGTGCCAAGAGTTTTTATCTCCCCACAAATTCTTTCACACAGATTTTATCCTCCATAGGCAAACTTATGTAGAGTATTGCAAATTGCTTGATTGCAAATTCATTCAGAGCATTGCAAATTGCTTGATCGGAAATTCATTCAAAGCTTTGCAAATTTATTCAAAGCATCAGAAATTGCTTGATTGCAAATTTAAAGCATCGAAAAATGATAGTTGGAAATTCACAGCAATGCAAATTGAGTTGGAAATTGATTAGCAATTTGATTTGTTGAAAATTTATTAGCAATTCATTTGATTTGTTGGTAATTTGATGAGTTGTACTTTTTTGTTTCTTACCTCACAACTCACTCACGCTTGGCTTGTTAACAGGTTATAAGTAGGGCAAAGCATTTCAACCTAGCTTACAAAGTGGATGGCCCTCCATTTTGCAAGCCACATTTAGGAGGACAAGTGGTGATGCTCTAAGGCTCCTAGCTTAAGGGGGACAGGTTTGGTGAATTGGCCCTAGCCATCACCCCCAGGAACTCGCAAAGTCAACAAGTATTCTAGAGAGGTTATAATGATTGGTTCCTATTGTTGGCTTTGTGGGGCCCGTTTGTTTAGTGGACTTTTGAAATAGGTGAAACGCAATACAATAATAAATGGATAGCTTCAACAAATAAATAGCTCCAAAAATTCAATAAAATAGCCATTTGAGATAGATATTAGTATCTATTAGTATTAAGTACATTAGTAATTAAATTTCAATTGAAAGTAAATATAATGAAACGGAATTAGTAAGGTAGGAGGTCAATAAATTGCCCACCTGAGAGCTAAAACTGAATTTTGGGCGAAGCAAAGTTGGTTGAAATAATTTTCAATAAATTTTTCTTGAAAGAAAAGTGGAAATATCGTTTTGTATTTTTTAGAGCTTTATAGAATTAGTTATGAAATTATGAAGTTGAAGTGGCATAGGGCTCTAAAATCACCCACCTCCTAAAATGCACTATGTTTGTACATTGTTGAAGGCTATAAAAAACATGTACAAATAGTTTACATTTGAGGAGGTGGACAATTTTAAAGCCTATGCAATTCAGAGCTTGTTACTTGAATATAACTTTGTATTAGTTAGTATTAATTTTCCTAAATTATTATTATTATTATTATTATTATTATTATTACAAGCTCGGAAACAAGTAAGTAGTTGGAAGGCCATTGCTTATTATTTTTGTCATTGTAGAAAAGGATCTAGTTGATTATCCAATACTCGGGTGATCCTTGGTGATATTTGTATAAAAAGTTATTGATACCTAAATAAAGTTTGGTGGTTGGTCTTAAAAAAAAATTATCTATTTATAAAAAAAAAAAATTCCTTCATATAATATTGTCTAAATGCTAATGTCTTTGAGTTGTAGGCAATTGGCAAAAAATAGTGCATGAAAATAAATGGGTGTGACTAGTCTCTTGCATTTGCTTTAAAAATAATAGTTTGGAAAATAAATTATATATATGTTTTAAAATAAGCACCAACTTCTTTATGAATTTCCTAAGGATTTGGTAGTAAGGTTCTTGAGAAGAAATACTGGGGTTCCATGGAAACTTGTTTAGGAATAGCACAATTAAGTATTGCCTACATTTTATGACTAATTTTTAAAACTAAGATGTTTATATTGTTTTATCATCTTTGATGGTATGACATCAATGATGTCAAAGTTTAAAATTAAAAAATATTGGCCATGAGCATATGTTAAATTACATTATTTGAAAATTTTGACTTTAACAAAGGACCCCCATGCATGCATTTAAGAAAACTAAAGAGAAATTAAGACTATAAGCCCATTCTACAAAATACAACCAGCAAGGTGAAAAAGCACTCTTTTTTTACCAAATTTTTTTTTTGCAAATTTTGAATTCATATTTGCAATTAGAGATCCCAATTTACCTAGGATAGGTCTACAACTTATCTGTAGCACAAACTAGGAGCAACATTTTACTTTTATCTCCGAGAACTTCCATTTTCACCTTGTTGGTTGCACTTTATGCAATGGATTTAGCATCTTGCAAAGAAAAGAACTTGCTAACAACCACACATTGAGTTCCCTTCTACAACTATATTTATAGTACATTGATTTGGAGTATTAAATACAAATGTGCTTCATAGTTACACTACTTGTATAATTTTTAAAAAAAACTACAATATTACCGTATTATATCAATTTCTATTGTTATGTAAGTTTGTTGTAATGCTAATTTAGTTGGTGATTGAAATATTTCACCTTCACTCATATACTAGGAAAATAGGAGAGTTCTTATTGCACTTTGAAGAAATGGTTGTTCAATATTTACGCAATTTTCATTATTATTAAACTATTTGCTAGCAAATTTTTGGATTTGAATTCATACTTGATATCAAAGACTTTACATTCATGTAAGCATCCTTCCTCCGTACTTCAAAGCTATCACGGAAGAAGAGTCATATTCTTCAATATTTGTCTAAAGAATCTTGGTTGCAGCACTAAACCTTTTTGAAAATGACAAGTACAAGGCTCTACATTTTTTAAATTCATTAATATTCTTGAAAAAATAAATATCCCTTTTGGAAATAAACTAAGCTCATATTTCTAATTGTAAAAGTCTTTGTACATCTAAATGTAGGATCTTCCACCTAACTAATAAAAGAATTCCATCTAAGGAGTTGGGGCATGTTCCTATGACCTCAATTTTTTGTGAATTTTTTCAATTTTTTTAAAAAGATAGAAAAAATCATTAACTTTGAGGGAATATAATTTTTTTCAATTAGTGCTCGGGAGCAAAATTTATACCATCCTGAACATAATTTTCATGTTGCCGGGCACAAAAAAAAATCCACAAAAAGCTTGAAATTATTAAAAGAAAAATTCTTATAGATCTTAATTTTGTCTACATGTGAAGCTTTGATTCATTCCATTTGAATTAGTGATCTAAAAGTTATGGACAATAATGTTGTTTTTCGTACAATTTAAGCATCCTCTTCAAAAAATAATTTGTAGGATTCAATTAAAATGCAATATTCACAATTTTTTTTAATTATTGTTTGACAAGGTTAAGTTTTCTTGTTAAAACTATTTCACCATTCAGATTATTGTATTTCGATCCTATTTTAAAGATATTAACAATTTAGTTTTTCTTTCAATCTTGAACTTGATAATTTTTTAAAGAATGAAAATCAAGCATTAAAAAAAAGATTTAGTAGACTTTAAATTCATTTCTTCAATAAAATATTTTTAATTCAAAGTCCATAGTACAAAATCTTTCCAAAAATGGCAATAAATCATTTGATACTGTTGGCTACTATATAAAAAAATATTATTTTCTAACTATGAATGCTAATATCTTCCAATTTGTATGGTCAAAACTTCATGAAATTTTTACTAGATGATTTTAAACAAATAAAGTACAAGATCCTATAGTCATATATATATATATATATATATATATATATATATTTCTTGAGTGAACATAGCAAAAATGGCAGTTTTTAGTGGGTTTTGGTAGAAAAATGGCCTTAGTCCATTAAAGGTTAATAGAAGTAGGTGCAAGATAAAGGAAACTCTAAATTACTAAGGTCTCCATGATGGAATTGATGGCAAGTTTGTTCTAGGAAGCTAACTAAACCATGTGCACCTTTTTCTTCTTAAATTATAAAAATTAAGTTCAAAATCAAATCCAAAGCAATAGTTTGTCAAGAAATTATTGTAATTGAGTGAAAAACATTGTAGTTTTTAACTTCACATCACTTATCCAAATGAAATGAAATGAATCAAAGCTTCCTATGTGCTCTAATATATAATATATGAGGAATTTTTTTAATTGAAATTTTTGTTACTTTTTTTTGCCCTCTCTCTTGTTTGAACTTATTTTGGCATAACTTTTGTTCATATGCACTAATTGCAAAATAAATTATATTCTCACACAAATAATTAATTTTTCAAGTTTCAAAAAATCATTACAAGAATTGAAATTGCATGTAACTGCCCAAAATCCAATTTGTCACCTTTTAGGAAACAATGGCTGTTTTAGGAGCTAAATTAATGATTATCAAATTCTAAAACTTCAAAATAATTCTCTCCACATGAAGGTGTCTCCAACTACTATAACAAGCTCTAAAATAGCCCACCTCTTCAAATGTACACTTTGTGTACCTATTGCTTTTTCATAGCTTTTAGCAATGTACAAACATTGTACATTTTAGGAGCTGTGTGATTTTAGAGCCCTATGTCATTTCAACTTCAAAATTTTATAACTAATTCCATAGACCATAGAGCTCCAAGAAATATGAAACAACTCGGGTTAGATGCCAATTCCACTTGTGTTTCAAGGATACTTTACTGAAAATTATTTCAACAAGCTTCACTTTCTCAAAATTCAGTTTCACTTCGAGCTCTTAGGTGGGTGATTTACGAACTTGTTAGCTTATGTTGGTTTCATTGTTTCACTACATCACTCTAACATGCTTTGCTTGTGTTTGAAACAAATGAAACAAAATTTCCTCATTAGGGGATTTGTAGTCATAAGTGAGCTAGTCTCTATTGGAGACCAAGAGCTCTAGGGCTCTATTCACTACAAGGGAAAGGGACATTTTAAGTATAGTCTTAATAGTATAGTCTTTTAAGTAACGACCTTTAAGTAAGGTTTTTAGTAAAATTTTACTAAAAAGACTGTCTTTTTAGTAAATTTTACTAAAAACCTTATTTAAAAGTCATTACTTAAAAGACAATACTACTAGGACTATACTTAAAACACCCCTTTCCCTTGTAGTGATTGAGATGTTGGCTCTTTCCTCTCCTTTGATCGAACCTCTAGCCTCTAGTTCGTGTATTAAGGAATTGAAGACTTGGAGGGCCTAGCCCCTAACCTAAAGAGGGGTGAATTTGGAAAGAGACAATAGGATCTAAAACAAAATTATAACAGATTATTGTTGTCACCAATTGTATTGTTGCTACTTCATTGAACTCCGGTTGCTTCGGTTTTGAAACATAGTACCAATGGAGACCACTAGCTTATTCAGTCGACCCCTCCACTAGTAGAAAACGCAGGGATTTCAACAGAATTTTGTTGTTTCGGTCCCGTTGTTTCGGTCACTGAACAACAGAATTCTGTTGAAATTAACTTCCCCACATTCTTCTACTAATCTAGTACTAGATTCTATAGTTAAATATGCACAAAAAATAATTTTTCAAATTTTTTGTTCTTTGCAATATAAAAGACAATTTTTTTTAATGGAAACAAAGCTTAGGAACTTTAGAGGTTAAACTTAATGAGTCATGTCATTGTAGTCCTTGAAACCTTTTTCACATTTAAATTTCATTTTTCATTTAAATCACTTTTGTTTAAATTCTTTTTGAAAATACTTTCATAATAATTCAGAGAGTTGAAAATTTATAACTATTTATTACACATCTATTGATTAATAAAATAGGACAATTTAACTCATTTTCATTTTCAAAATTTTGAGTAGAAAATCCAAATGGATTTTCTATTGTTCCCTATTACTAGGTAAATGTAAATTAGAAAAAGAATTGTCCAAAATTCAATTTGAAACTATTCACATTTGAGTTGTTCATTCTGAGAAAAAAAATTTAACTTTACACTTTTCATTTTATTGGTGGGATCAAATTTCAATCTCCTTCTTAGGCTTAAGGTGATATAGTTCTTGTTTTTAAGCTCTACTTGAAATATACATTATATTCCTGAAAGTGTAATGTCATTTTCTGTTTAAATTTTTTTTCATAAAATCTTGTTAGAAATTGAGGTAGTACAAGCCTATCCAAAATCCTTGAAGTCCCTTGTAAGAACTTTGGGACTTTAAGGTTTAAATTGTATCACTTCTTAAATTCCAATTAGCCCTAAATTTCTATGATAGTAATCATTTCCATAGTACTCTAATATATAGTTATAGAAATTGAGATGCTAATTTGTTACAAATGATCCAATGTTTTTATTGTAGAAAAAATCTTGTTTCTTCTTGTTCATTTTTTTAATCAATACAATAATGGAATCTACATGCTCTTTTAAAAAAATTCATTATATGTATTTTTTTCTAATAAATTTATGAAAAATATTAATGCTCTTTGATATATTATGCAATTCAACCTTTGGCTCATTCATATGTATACTTGTATTCATGTACTTCTAAGCACTTTAGATTCTACGTATAAGTGATATGTGGAAATGCCAATTCTAATGCCTCTCAGTTTTGTCTACATCAACAATATCCAGATGTGTTTCCTACTTTTCTACCATATACAGGTTTTGTACTATTTATTTGTCGAGTTTTTCACTCTTAAACATTGTACTCCCTTATTCTGCCTTGAATCCCTACAACTTTTGAAATTGAGAGTGTACCTAGCCATATGTCGAGTGTTCCATGTATGCCACTTATGAATAATTTAGAAGAACCCTCTTACATACATTATATACCTCTGTATGTACTTGACACATCTCCTTTTTGAATTTCATTCACTATACCATCTTCATTTTTGTCATTTGTATCGACGACCGTATTCAATAGTGTGTTTAGTGCTAGTGCATCACTAGTTTCAACACTTTTAGAAGTATCTATTATTTCTCAAAATGATGACATTATCATGAATGCACTCCAAATGTTTTGTAAAGAAACGTTTGCCTCAGGAAATCATAGGGATCTTGGTTGTGACCAAAAATGATTTAGGAACAAAAGTAGACGTGTAAATCTTCAATCTCAAATGTTGAATCTTCTACACCATTGTGGAACTGCTTCCTATTAGCCTACCATGTTTTAACTCCAGTTGATTTATGAGTCAAGGTAGGCATAAAAAACCATGGAATACAAGATGGATAAAATCGATAGTATACTATGAGATATCATTGGTGAATATGAATTTTAAACTTTTAAACTCACAATCTGCTAGTCATCAACCTAGCCTTTCCATGAAAATAGAGCAAGTCTTGACCATATGGATGAAGAACTCTACTTCGCCACGATATAAAATGAAGCTAAGCAATGGTTTAACCTACTTGCAACAATAAAAAGTTACAATAAAAAAAAGTTACAAACTACAATACACAACACATAAGTTTTCAACTTCTCCTCTAACTTCAACTCCAAGAACTCTAATTCCAAATTCAACTCCTTAACCAAACTTCAGTCTAATGTTACTGCTTCTTCAAGAGTCCAAACGAGATGAATGATATCTCATTGAAAAGCTAGAATAATTTTTTATTTTTTCTTCAAACCTTAAATCATTCCAATACTTTGTTTAACTTTTATGGCCATTTGAAGTTTTGTCCCTTATAATTGAGGGCAACATACCTTTTTTCATTTTGACACTTACAATTTCTCATAACAACTCCATATAAGACAAATATTAGCTTTATGGAAAACCAAAAAAATTTATTACACTTCCTCAAAAATTCATTGCAAGCAAAAAACCTATCCATCTTCTATGACTAGTCGAAGTCTTTGCCCTTTCACATAGGAGGCAATAGACCTTCCTCTACTCAAATTAGTACAACTTTTGAATGATAAATTCAATTCAAGAAAATAAAGACTTTTTTTAAAACAAAACACCATGATATACAACTCTTCAAATTTTCATTACAAAATTTTTCATACATAATGAGATCTATCTCTCCAAAATAAATCTCCAAAAACTATCATCCCAACTCCAAAAAATCATATACCAAATTCTCTTGAGAAACTTCCTAAGTCATTTTCTAAGTACCAAAGCCACATAGACTAGCCCATACCCAATCTTGAAGCCAAAGGATCTCAAAATTTAACTAAAAGGCAAACTATTTTTATTTTTCTATCTTTCAATTTTAAATACACAAAATAAAATTTGATATACAACACAAAATAAACTAATAGTAAACTAATAATAATCTATTAGAAGTAAAAAAATCAAAGTTCCAAAATAAACTTTACTCTATTTGCAAAAACTTGAGGATGCGTTTAATAGTGGCTGCAACGTAATCAATATGATCTGCCTTTGATAAAGAGTTAACTAGCCCCTTTAACCAACGTTGATGGCCACGACTCCTTTTTATAAGTTTGACTATACAATAGTATTGATTATTGTTTAAATCCTCAAAAGATCCTTCAAATGTCAAAACTTAATTGCCGCACTCAATACATCTAATCTACAATAGGATCACCAATGTCTGAGTGTCATGTTAAAGTTTCCTATGCCATTGTTGCTCCACACAAGGTTGCTTTGGTGATTAAGAAGGTCCAACTTTTTTTTGAGGACGCTCATACAACAAGACAAGACTCAACAATTGAAAAAACTGACCCGATAGTTGCGACAATAAAAATTCAAATTCAAGCTCTAGTCAAGGTTCTTCATCTTGAGACTCAAAAAAACATTTCACTTCAACATACTAAAATTTAAAGTGGAAAATAAAGAAAAACTACATCATATTGATGAAGCTTTTAAATGGTTTTCTCCTTTTCAATAGATGGCATGCACACCAATGAAAAGGTGTCACTTTAAAGCTACTTGAATGATGTCCTCTTCTTTTTTATATTTTATTATAGTTGAATTTATAAAATAATATATAAATATGTATTTTTACAACATGTACGCATTTACAATGTGACAATGGAGTGAGTGATTTTTTTGCAAAGTTTTGTGGGGACAGATTGAAAGAAGGAGAGCCCCTAGTTCCAAAAATTCAAGTACAAGAGTCAAACATCACATTCACAATACTAATATTAGTGGCTATTTGGTTTGGAGGAGGAGAAAGTCGTGGATGGGTGTCTATTTTTGTGCATCAATAGTTACAAGCACCCATTTCCATCAGATTATTAAAGATGACATGGTAGAGTCTATCTGCTATTAGAGGCTTGCAAATATTTATTCCAAACTTCTTGACCGTACTATGTATACATAGTCCATATGACCTTGTATGGAAGGCAAGATTGAGCAATATATTTTGCTAAGGATTCAAGGATGTTTCACCTTAGAGATTTTTGCGCTTTTGATGCTTGATTCAGGACTCACTTATATACCCTTGCAAGCATTGAAGTCTCTTGATGAATTTCAAGTTTTTAAAAATGTAACAAGTAAAAATGTCATCTAGGAATTCAAAGGATGCATCTAACTATTATGTAATTCTTACAAATTCTATTTTTTGAAGTTCAATTTCTTTAAACTAAAAAAAAGTTTAACTTTTCAATATACAATTTATAAAGGATGAATTTGTACATGTTTGTTAAATAAAATGAAAATAAAAATTGTAGATTTGTTTTGGTAAAAATATTTTGATGTTCTTTTAGGTTTCAAAACATTGCTATCTCATGTGGTTTAGAATATGATAATTTGATATGTAAAACATATTAAAAAATTAATTAATAAGTTGATTTATTGGTCTTTTAATTTTTTTGTTTTAATTCAAGAATAAGGCTTTTTGCAATAGTTTAGGCTGGCAATGTATGGATGGAGTTACATTTGGTGTGCAAGTGAACCATGTTAGTATGTGGATGACTTATATGATCCTTTTATATGAGTAGAGGGTTGCTTCTATTTTAGATAGCTTGCTATAGGTTCAAGATGTCATTGGACTCGTGGTGAATAGATATTTCATCCTTTACTTGAAAGCAATCATAGAACTTGCAATTCTACATGTTACGATGATTACAAATCTTAGCTAAAGTATACCATATTAATTTGATATTGCTTGCTATGTTGTGAAAATTTGTGAGGTGTTTCTAGAGTTGCTACATGATAGAGGGCTCTTATACTGCATATTTATTGCCAAATATGAGGGTAAAGATATTGATGGAGAAGCTATTGCCCATGTGGATGATAGTCAAGCTTTTCCAGAAGGTGGGCATATTTTTTTACCAGCTCTCTAGTATTATGCAAGATGGTATCATGGTGGAAAGCTAGCATTTATAGGTTTGACTTTTTGAGTCCTACGACTTGGCTTGCTCCTATACTCTTCTCTATCGTAGCGCTACATTTGGCCTTGATGCAAGCTTTTGTCCATGGTATATGGTGACAAAGTCGGGTTCAATTCATGTCACAACAAAAATTTCAATATGCCCCTTAGTCACTCTATGATCTATAGATCATCTATATACGTGCATCCTTGATTCATGTATATCAACTATCTTATGTCTTTGTGATTTTCAAAATTTCAAATTCTAAGTATATTATAGTGTTTACGTTGTCTTTATATTTCATGTTGGTCTTCATATTTTTGAATTGTAGGAGTTGAATCCTTGAATTCAATAAGATTATCTCCTCGACAGTCCGTTGTGGACTCACACTATGACTTTTCTAGATTGGAGGACCATGTCTTTGGCTGTATTGAAAATTTAGTCTACAAATCATGAAAACAATGAAAAGGTACATCTTCAAATCTGTTTTGTAATTTTCATGTTCTATTACATGATTGTTAAAAAAATTTAGAGATTAACTAAAATGTTGTAAATAAATGCAGAATACTCCACCACGTATGCCAAACTTGGTATACTATACTTGTCATGCTTCTATTTGTGTTGTTTGAAAGTTGTTCTCTCATTTGGAACATTTTGTTCTAGACCTTGATGCTATTATCCTTGTTCATGAGAGACCTTCTTGATTTCACAAATTATGAAGGATTTTATAAGTATTCCACTTTTCATTTAAATGCTATGATATTTTGAAGCTTGCAATATTTTTTCTAATATACAATTATAAAATTTTATAACAATATTAAAATGATTTGTTCAATTGTGGAATCAGCACCCATTGCAATACAAGTGACAATGGAAAAAAAAATGTACACTATCGTTTCCTGAAATTTGACCAATTAAATGGCATTATTACTAACGATATTTTGTAGCACATGTAGTTGTTGCTTTAGGTGTGATTTTTTGTGCACGCATGTTATATAATTATATTCTATTTTTTGAATATGATAAAAGATTATTATTCTTTATATTAATGTTTTTATATTTTTTACTATAGGTTACTTCTAATACTCTATTTGTGGATCATCTTCAACACATTATCATAATGTAAGAAGCCTATTGCCACTTCAACACTTTACAACAAGCATATGAAACATCAAATGATAGTATTAGTTTAGAAGTGGAGTTTAGGTAAATGCTCTGATAAATTGAAACAAAGTTCTCCATTTTGAAGGGATGATAATCTACTATTTAAAGAAATGCTTTCTTTGTACATGCACATGTGGATGGCATTTGAAGTTATGTTCAAGTTATGTTTTATAATTTAAATTAAAACTCAATACAATGATATCATTGTAGAATTTCTCATTTCACAATAATAACATTACATTGGTTGGAATTGTGTAGAAAAAACAAAAAGGCAATGGATGCCTAAAGACATTCAAACAATTATGTAGAAGATGTTTGAAGAAAATGATAGAAAAGAAATTATTGTGGCTAGGGCATTGGAGCTTGCAGCACCACATGAGAGTGTGGTCACTCTAGAGTAGATCTACTAGTTGTGAAACAATTGTGAAACAGTTGTGAAACAGTTGTGAAACAATCATTTATGTTACCAACTTATACTATAGCAATCTAGGGGTAGTGGTTTGCTATAGGCTTTGGTAAGTTATTTTTGGCACTGCAATATTAACCCCCAAAAGACCAAACTACATTCTTAGGCAATATAGCAAATTTAGGCACCTCACTAGAAATGAAATTTTCATTTTTTTCCCTTTGAAATTTTTACATAGCATGTGGTTAAAGAATAGCTTTAAGGTCCAACAATAATACAATATTCATAACTTTAGATTAAAAGGTTAAATATTTATTCTATGATATATAGTTTTTTTTTTCAATCTCAGCAAATAAAAAAAACTAAATCTTCCAAAAAATAAAAATTTGAAATTGGTTTTCTAGATCTATATATATGAGAAAAGCTTTGAATCTATACATTTTGATCAATGACATAAAAGTTATGAGGAGTTCTAGTTTGTGTGAGGTTTTGGATCTCTACTCTAAAATATACTTGAAATTCCTTTACATAGTTGAAGTTTTAATATTAAAGTAAAAAATGAGATGATGTAGATTTTTTTGTTAAAATTTAGAAGTCATTGGGAATGGAATTTTTCAATTCCATAACAAAAGTCTTAACAATGTAGTCTTTTGAATTAGTCTCCACTTTTTTCTACTTACTATTTTTTTCAAACTTGAATATGAACTTCTTTTCAATATTTTATATTTGTATTTTCAATTTATTCCTTCAACATTTTATCAAAAATTTCAAGTTTTAGGATTTTCACATTTTTGGGTAAAATGTTCTAAAGATGTAATGTAACTATTTAGGAAGAGTTGAAAATAATTAGTTTTAAAAACCAAGCATCATGATCATACAATTGTTAAGGTTTTTTATTATAAAATTTTAGAAAAGAGTACTCTAACAACTAAAGGATCCCATGGTTGGATTTGCTAAAAATTAAATGTAGATGAAGATTTTAGCCTTCCTTTAGAGACCAAGGGTGCTAGTATGTGAGCTTATGAGCATGAGCCTATGAGCCTCTATTTTTTTCCATTTAGGGGTTGTAAATCCATTGGAGACCTATGATTGTGAAATTAGATGTAAGGATCTATAGTACAAATGAATGACAAATGAATATACTACTATGCAATTTTGTACCAAAAATTGAACCAATATATTTCCAAAAATTGAAAAATATTCAAAAAAAATAGTGTGTATAAACAAACACACAATGAAAATAGGTGCAATGGTTTAGGATGTCTTACTATGAAGCACATGAATCTAAAATTACAATACATCATAACACCATTATAGGGGTGATTTTTATGAAGTCTTAGAAGGAGCAACAAAAGAGGGCTAAAAAGGCCAAATATAAATTTGGTGACAAGCGTTGTAAATATTACAAGCACTAAATCATGAACAAATGAACAATGCTTTTGAATGATTAAGTGATCAATGTAGTCTTCATCATGGGCCTTTATGCAAATGTAAATGATGAAAATGATTCATTCATTTTAAATTATTTTTATAATTATGCTTTTAAATAACAACAAAAATATCTTGAACATTGAATATTTAAAACAAATATAGTAGTCATATATTATATACTAAGTAAATATTTTGCCCTTGATGAATCTTCATAGAAGTGTCCATTATTGAAGTTGTCAACATCCAAAGTTTTTCTTGAGTCATCTTTGAACTTTCATTGTGAGTTTTATAGTAACACTTTTTTTGCTCTAAAAAGGCCAAGGTGTACTTAGGATCTATAATGGAAAGCTTCTTCTTCAATTTTGAATGAAAAGTTATCTTCACTAAACTCTTATTGCATAAAGTGAATAATTTATAAAAATACGTATAATTGTTCTTGACAAATGTTACACATAGTAGAACAAGAAAACAAGCAAGAAAATGTTTATTCAAATTAACACCAAGAACAAAAAAAGATTTAAAAATAAAATGAAATATGAAATGAACATAGTATAAGATTCCACTTAGAGCTTCAATAGTTAAAATGAACCAAGTTTTTGTTTTGACTTTTTCTTGGCTTTAGCAAAAAAAATTGTTTTTGATACTTCTCTGATTGTATCAAAGTAGATTCTAATTCCATCTCAAAACTCATATTCATATTACAAACATCAGATTCAATTAATCTTTCAGATTAATAGTTCTTTCTATCTTTTAAGAAGTGAATACAGTGCTTACTACCTGGCAAGTCTATCTATCTGAAGCAGACATCGAATGGAGCGAGATCTTAAACATAACAACATAGACCCATTGAAACAAATTCTAAAGAATTATAACTCCAAAGAAACCAGTAGGAGTTTCTAGTTGGAAGTATTGGCTTGGGATGTAGATACACAGCATGGACACCATATTATACTCCATGAAGAAAGCTTGAAAGTGATTTGAAAATTTTTGAAAAAATTCTCAGGAGGTGGTAACCCTCATCTGAACCCATACCACATAGCAAACCGTTAGTATGCCACATGATGTGCACAAGGTGTCTACAAGTTACTACTACTTGTCATCGTATATTCGCCAGAAAATAATTTCAAAACAATCTAAGAAAGTACACAATTTTGCTAGTCAAAAACGTAAATAATAGTGTAGTATAGTCTTAGACATCACACAATAAACCACCTATTGGCCATTGATTTGTGCCCCAAGCACCATTTTTCCACTCACTAATCCTACCACTTCTTCCAGCACTTGAGAATGTCCAATTCCAAGCTTAGTGAAAATCAACTTAGCAAGAGCAAGAACCCCAAGTTTGAATCAAGTTAGTGTCCACAGAAGTATCGTCATCTGGGACTAAAAAGGGCGGGATGAGCTTAATCAAGCACATCGCTTACAACCTTTAAAATCTTAATGAGTTTGCATTAAGCATTGAGTTTAAGGCACAAGCATAAATGCCCGCCAAAAAGCCTTTTTAACAAATAAAATAAAATATGAATATACAAGGAGCTTGTCAGATGACCCCTGTCTCTCCATAACATTCAGTAGCTAAAGCAGAGGCTGCCTTTCTTCTCTTCCAAGAATTTCATCCACAGTAAGTGGTGGCGCCAACTACCAAAGCTAATTTAATTGGAGTCAGCTAAGCCCTCATTAATTGTTTCACTGCTTTTATCTCTCACAGCTGACATTTTTCGGCATTTGGCCATGTAGCTATTGAATGGTGTGGAATATTCGGCACCATATCATCCAACGGATGAAATGATGCCGAATATTCGGCACCATATCATCCAACGGATGAAATGATGCCGAATATTCAGCACCATATCATCCAATGGATGAAATGATGCCGAATATTCGGCACCATTTTGTCAGAGGGAAAGCAAACTCCTTTGTCTGCTACTGAATGTTATGTCTAAACACTAGTTTGTCTAAGTAATACCTTGCATTGTTTTCTCCAACTATTTTTTTCTTCGTAAATAATTGTTGTGGTGTGATGTGATAGCTTACAGACTTATCTAGGTCGATAAGAATGGTCCATGTTCAAGTAGTATTTACATATATTATATCCATTAGATATAAATGTATAAATAAATATTTTTGTTTTTATTTTCATTTTTCGTCCATAAACAATAATCCCAAAGATTAAATTATGGAATAACACTTGAAGTCAATAAAAATTAGTAGTAGACTTGAAGAAATATCATGGAGTATGACCCAATATTAAAGTATAAAAAGAAAAAACTTTAGAGACTAGGAAGTCAAATGAAATGAAAATTGATAAAAAAATTGAAGGAATTACTAGTTGGCTTCACAAAATATTGCCATTTGCCAATATAGTTGCAATGTCCCCCTTGACCTTTAAAACAATACTTTCAATAATATAATGCTACAAGAAGTTATTTGCAAGATCTCGATTGATAATAGGCAACCGTACTTGCAAATAGTGATTGCCATCCCTCATGATAAACATTTTGTCAAAAAAAATTTGAGATCTTCATCGGTTTTCAATTATTTAAGAAATGCAAAATTTGTTCGCACTCAATTGGTATTTCACAATTTAATAATATTATTAGTGACATCTATTGTCTTCCCCTCATTGTTTCTCAAGGCCACATAGAAAACTTCATTTCCTTCCATGTAACCACAAGTAAGAAAGTGTATAACTAGATTCATGAGATCATTCTTCAATAAATGGCCTTACAATTGGTAAAAAAATCATACAACATAAAGAAATATTAATTTTTTTAATTTTGCCCTCGATTGATACTTCAACTATTCAAGATGAGAATAAGTGTTCATAGTTTTCTTCTTTAAAAAGCCATGCAATTGTAATTCCAACTAATTTTGAGAAAACAGTTGAAGTGCAACATCTAATCTCTGTGTTTGTGGATCCCTTTAAGTCAATATCTCTAAAATAAAATACTTACTTTTGTAAACTAGATTATAAGATAGACACATTCATCCATGCTCCTATTATCAACTTGAATGAAGTAAAGCAAGTGCTTGCTACTGCTAGAATCATCAAGACATGCGAATTAGTAAGTAAATTGATAGATATTAGCATAATATAAAGTAGATATGTAGTACTAATATATTATCTTCAAAATTCTAGTTGCAAAATATTATATTCATATTTCAATATGTATTTCTTGCTATAATAAAAGAATATTTTATTATGTACATAATGTTCCACATCCTATCATATTTTCATTACAATTGTCTTCTTCTCATTTTAGAATTGCCTTTAAATTATTTATACTCACTTGATTAGTCCACTATGAATTGGCCTTTAAACCTTTTGGAACATGATATAAATTTCAAAACATGCAATAACATCAACTTGTTTGACTTTTAAATCAAGAATACACGGTCATGAGTCTCGTGGTAATAAATAATATTTTTTAAATATAATCAATTTTTTTACAAAAAAACATTAGTCTATTAATTTCTTAATCAAAAAAGTTAAGAAATTACATCATGTTTTGAAATTTTAGACTTTAGGCTCACACAATCCCTACTCATAGTTTTTAGGCTCATGCTCACACACTCACATCCTAGTGTCATTGCTTAAAAGACTATAATTTTAAAGCAGTTTTAGGCCTCTAAACATGAAAAAGCTTTAGAAATTAAATAAATTTTTTCAAAATTAATTATTAATATGTGTACATGTTATTTTGTAGGATTCAAACATTCTTCCACGTATGAGAGAACGTACCTAAACTACTATTGAGGTGGAAGAAACACGTTTAGGTTTGGAAGTTGGGACGCATAGTAAAGAGACCACCGATACTTTCAGAGGAGCCACAAATACACACAATGAAGTGGCTATTACACAAATCTACTACAAAGAGTGTTCTTCCATTGATGCAATTGTTGAGATAGGTTTTAGGAGAAGGCGTGCTAGTAGACATATTGGAATCAAATTCATTTAATTTTTATAAATCAATCTTACTCCAAACTTTTTTTAAATGTATATTAATGTAATACAATCATCATACAACTAAAAACATAAGTCCTTTTGTAATATCACAAATGCTACCATTAATACTAGGGGCTTGTGCTTGCTATGCTACGCATTCATTGTATCCCATATTAGTAAAAATTTAATATATTTGAATAGAATGCATGATAATGATTTCAATAAGTCTTTAAAATAATTATTTAATAAATATTTTATAAAAATATTTTCAATCATGCATACATAGAAATCATATTTTCACACAATGCGATATTACTGAAATAGAGTAGCAGTTCACAATCACCTTTGTAATATCACTTTTTACAAATGGAGATATTATAAAGGTAGTAATTCCATTGCTTTTCTTGACTTTATGTTTTTTTTGCATTTCTATAATTTTCTATTGCTACTACCAAATGATTTGAGAAATTTATTAGATTGAACCGATTTTGGATTTCACAACAATTAATTGTTCACGAAACTTTTGAGATTTACAAGTTTTTCCTTTAAATTGATTTCTTCTATTTGAATTGCCATTGTTTGTAACAATTGTCAAATTTCTAATGCATTCTAATGTATGTGTATCTTTACCGTATTCATCATTGCATGTATTTCATTCATCATTCATTAAATTTCTATTGTTTATTTCAGTAATGCTTATTTATTAAAAAAATTATATGAAGATTTTAGTAATTTTAATCTAAAGATTTATTGAAATTCTTGCTCTGCATTCTATCTAGTACATAAAAAATTCTAATGAAATTCTAAAGTGTTTATAGAAAAATTATGAAACTATAACAAATAGTTAAAAAAATTGAAGTTGCTCTTTTTTTTATAAAGAAATGTATTTTACATTGTGCTTTAGGAACCACAAAAGAAAAAGATGAGATTAGAAGAGCTAGAAAAAACACAATGAAGAGTGAAAAGTGAAAATAGAAAAGAACTTTTTGTTAAACAACTTGAAGTAGAAGATGAAGATGTGGATGACATATAAACTCATAATTAGAATACTTCTAAGGTTGACTGTACCTTCTACTTTAAAGCATGGTAGTAAATTGAAACAAGATTAGAAAGCAAAATTAGAACATTTTCTATTATATAAACCATAGCTTGGGGTTAAAGAAATATATTTTTTATGTTCTTGTTTTATAACAATTTTAAATATTTTTTATGCTCTTGTATCATGTAATTTGTTTTATTTTGTATTGGTTTTGAATGGCAAGACGGGAATTGACGGATTGACCTCCGTGTTTCTCCTACCCAATTTGTATTATCTTGTATTGGGCTAGGAAAAACATTTATGTATCTGTTAGGATAGCAAGAAGGTAATTATCCTCAATGCTTCTCCTTCCTTAGAATTGGAGCAATTTTAAAAATTTGAAGAAAATAACTTTGAATGTTTTCATTTATGAAAGTGTTGCACTATATAATGCACTTAATTATATTTGAATTTGATTCCAATTAGTTTCAACCTATAGTAGTGCAACATCCTATGGTATAGAAACAAGAATATTTATATTTTATATGTTTCTTTTAAAAAGTAATTGGAGTTCCAGAGTAAATTTTTATTAAATGAAAATTAACTATGGGCCTTCTAATTTTCTAAAAATGTAATAGCTTATGAGAAAGGCACTTATAATGCACAAGAAAAGGTACCAAACATGACACTAATAGTCAATGTACCGATCATGAGGACTAATGCCCTCATAACAATGGTGTACATCATTCCACAAATAGCGCTTCCATGTGAATGCCATGCGTAATTGTAGGGCTCATGTGGAATATGGATAAAAAGTAAAAGTCACGGAGTCATCTACTCTACAAAGTGGGAGATGGAGATGGGGGGATGTAGCATGATCAACGAAATGTCTATTAGGAAAATGAGTCCAAGCAAAAAAATCCATGAATGTAGTAATGGATATCTAATAATTGTCACCCTAGTGTATCTAGAATGATGTTCAAGAACACCGTGGGAAATGATGGGATTGAAAACTAGTCTCCAAGTATCACTATCACATATAACCTCTATATAAGATCTAATTATGTCATGACAAACATGTCATACACTACTAAGTTTGTAATAAATAGCTTGTGCAATAGAAGTCGTAAAAATAAACACTTGTACGTGTGGCTAAGGAGTATTGAAGGTAGTGGGTAAAACTGTAGACCTACCAAATGCTTGACTTGAAGCAAGTCAATGAAGAACTACATTAGAAATACTCGACATGCATGATGGAATGCATGCAAAAGAAGGAATTTCTATATGAATAAGAAACTGATAGAAATATGATAAGTGGGGAAGCATACGCCTTAACTAGAGCATGTAGGTGGCATTGGTAAAAAAAACATCAACAACATCTGTAAAAGAAATAGAAGTTGGTACTTTGGAAAAATAAATAAGAATAATTAGTGTAGTCTTCAAAAGTCACAAGAACTATATTGATGAATTTTTTTCAAAAACAATTTTGTAAATGGAGATGGTTCAATAAATATAACAACACCTCCTAATAAAAAATCAAGACATCTAGAATATGGTCATCAAATCTTCAAATGGACTTGCATGGAAGTTTAGACTTTTCTAAATATCAATTTCCTTTAGAATATACATCTATGAAAATTTACATTTTTGTAATTCATATATTTTCTTCATTTCAAAACCTAAATTTGAGATTATCATTTTTTCTTACTCATGTGGCACAAACCTTGTAAGACAAGCTTGGCTATCATATATTTAAGTGTACATTGTTACCCACTTTGGTAGGGAATGCAATTAAGTGGCTTGACCTTCATTTTGTTAATATCTCAATAAAGTTCTCTTAGGAAGCAAGAGTAGCTCAAACATCCCTACTCTAGATGCACTAAGGTAATTGAATTCCACATCACATTTTATTGATGAAAATAAATGGAACCTTACCAATTGGTCTATTGATGAAGGGAGGTCACTCTATGCATTTACACAACCCATGTGAAGCCAAGATTTTGGACCCCTTACTTACTTCATAAAATTTAATTTAAAGAAAATAAAAAAATTTAAATAGGTTTTTCTACTTTGAAAGTTTGTATTTTGAATTATTGATATTTTTAAATTGATAATAATTAGTTACAAATTTTTGAAGAAAAAAGATACACTGTAGAGTTGAAAATAACTTTGGATCCCTTACATCCTTCATTAAAAATTGTTTAAAAAATGAACAAAAAAATCCTAAAAATAACTCTTTGTTGAAAGTTTATTTTTCTTAAATATTGATGCAATGGTCATCTACATGTATTCTCTATAAATGTTTGAAAAACATGCCATTTTAGTTCATTTTTCAACCTATTATAATAGTCATTTTAAATGTCATTTGAATTGGGAATTTTTGGCAAATAGAAATCTATAATCATTATTAATTAAAGTTTAAAATTATAGGTTGAAATTATAATTTATTCCAAATTAAATAGGAAGTCAAAAAATCACTTCGCTGCACGTGGTACACAAAATTCCTATAGAGTGACCTCCCCTCGAAATGTAAAATGCAACTTCACTAATGTACTCAACAATTCTTGGACCAATTGAAAAAACACACTTTAAAAAAATCTCATGCAGTCAGTGTAGTTAATTTTCAGAATGTGTAAATAACCTATTCGGATTTTTAGTGTCATTTTTTTTGGTGTGTTTGTATGTGGTTTTAGTTATGTTTTGTTTGATTGGTGTTCCAAATGGGTGATTTTTGGATGTTATTAACCAATTTGGAAGTGTTTATCTGAGTGCAGTCACACATGAGCCACGGTGAAGGGATTGGAAGGGAAGCCAATTCGGAGAGTGAAGACAGTTTGGGTTGTTCGAGGGTAATTCCTATTTGTAATGTAGGATGACAATTCCGAGTTGGAATGTTCTGCGTTTTTGTCCAAGTAGGAACTGTCTGTAGCCAGCTAGGTCGGAGCTATTGTGGTTTCCAAGTTGGTTTGCTTGTGGTCGGCAGTTAGGGTTGCGCAGGGTGTTGCAGGTGCCAATTTGAGAATTTGTATGTGTAGTTGAGGGACGGTTATTTTTGAGGTTCCTAATGGGCAGTTTGCAAGTTTTGAGGTGATGTCAAGTTGGTTAAGGAACTGCCTGGCTTGGGATTTTAAAATCGAGTTTTCCAATTTGGAAGGCACCCACTGTTTGAGAGAGCCAGTGCGAGTCCCAGTCTGAGTGGCTGTGTATTTGTTGTTTTTGTGTTTGTTTGTGTGTGTGTGTGATTTTTCCAAGTCGTATGCTTGATGAGTGTGTGTTCTAATTGGTGTGCTGTGAGTGTGAGTATATGTCTCTGGAGTAGTTCGATCCAATTTGGAGAAGTGTGCAGATGTTGAAGTTTGAAGCAGAAACAATTTGGTGATGTGGAGTTAAGCGGTGAAGTGAATGACTGAGGATGAAATGAGGAGCAGATTAGGAAGTATGTCCTAGTCGGAAGTGTTATGCAGAGCGGTGAGAGTCACTGTAAGGAGCGGAATTCCAATTTGGAGAAGTACAGTGATAGTTTATAAGCATTAAGTGATGGAAATAGGACCCAATTCGGAGCTGTAAAGTATATGGGTGATGTGAGCCCGAATAGATTATAGCTGCGAGATCAATTTGGTAATGGAGTGAAGTCTGATTGGATGGATTAGTCAGAGAGTTAAAATTGCTGGGATAGCAAATAGGAGATCCAAATCGGGAAGTTGAAGTGGAGTGAAGCAAGAGCAGTAAGATTAACTGCTAAAGGAAACATTATTTTTGTGGAACGGTGATATGTCACCAATTCGGCTGAATAAAGAATGATTGAAAGCAAATTGTTGTTCCTTATTGTTGGTATGTATGTGGTGTGTATGAGCCAATTTGGAGGTTCAGTCGTAGTGCTAGTTCGGCCTAGTTGGAGTTTGGCAGTCTGGGAGTGAAATAGAATTGGAAGGATGAGTGTATGCATGTGGAATGCATGGTGTCATGAATGCTTATCCAAATTGGTTTCATAAAGTTTGAATGTTGTCTAAGTCAGGATCCCGAGTTGGTCTGTGAAGCCAGAGCAACAGGTCTCAAAATTGAGAGTTTCCAAATGGGTGTGAGAAATTAATTTATCCAATTAGGAAATCAGCATAGTATGAGAGAGAAAAGACTGTGATAAAAAAAAATATAAAAACTAAAAATTCCAAGTTAGTGAAAGGAGAAGATAAATTCTGCAAGTGCAAGAGTCACATCAAAGTTTAAGAAGGAAATTAAAGAATCCAAGTCGGAGATCATGATTGTAGCCAAAGCCAGAGACAAGGACCAGCTGAAGTGTGACATATCCGATTAGGAGAAAGACAAGAAGCTAGGCTTAGCCCAGTTGGAGTGCCGCAACGAGCTGT
Organism: Climacium dendroides; assembly: GCA_950106755.1. Lineage (NCBI taxonomy): Eukaryota > Viridiplantae > Streptophyta > Bryopsida > Hypnales > Climaciaceae > Climacium > Climacium dendroides. The sequence continues at coordinate 25,425,935 of OX467092.1, forward strand.
ACCAGCGACCGCACCAATTCCGATTTGGTGGAAAGATGAAAGAATCCAACTTGAAGATTAAAGATCAATTCCAATTGAGTGATACTTAACCTTGGTGGCTTTAAGAGTGGAGTGAATAATTAAATTATTAATTATTACCGAAATTGTGAGGAATTAAATTAATACTAGTTGGAAGTATGCATTCCTTGTGTGTTTTAGCCCTTTATTAGTACGTCCTAATGTCGTTGTAGAAGTAGTCCTATTAGAATTGCCTCCCTAGGAACGAATTAAACTATTTGTTTAGATATTCCGATTAGGATCTAAACTTAACTACAGAATGATGGAGAAAATATTGAAGAAGACGGTAGGAAGAATCAACTTGCTAAGCAGAAATGGAAAAATAAAATAGAAATCAAATAATAGTATTTTGAAAAAATAACTATCTTTAAAAATAACAAAGGTTTTTTTGAAGACATATGTTATATGCAAAGAACTTTTAACAATGTTACTTCTTTTAACCTTTGGAAAGACTTTGCAAGCCTAAAGGCTCTTTTGAAAGTCAAACCTCAATTTTTGCATAGTTTTTTATTTTAAATATTTGAAACCTTAACTTCAAAAATGTAGTTTTAATAATCTACATTTTGTTTCATTTTTATTTTTTTCAAAATTTTCAAATTTTAGTTTTTGTGACACTTTGAAGGAAGCATCTTGAAAGCTTAAAATATACCACTTTTGGATTTTTTTTGGTATGAACTCAAGGAGTACATCAATTACACCATAATGGCATAATGTTTGTCATAATGATTTTTTTTTCAAAATCTCATACTATTTCAAGCATTTTTGTAATTACTATGATTTTCAATGAAAAAAAATTGTGGTAATAAAATCATATAAAATTCATTTTAATGTTTTTAATTGTGAAAATGAATGTAAATTTTGGATTTATAGTCATGCACAAAAAAATAACAACTTTATTTTTGAAACTACATGTCTTGACATAAAACAATAATGAGATTTGACCAAGTGAAAACATGAAATGTCTTTTGAGGTTGACTCATGTTTTATATTTGGGTAGCTTTTTTTAATATCTAGCAATACTTCCAATCTTCTCAGTTGTAAAGGTGTCAATAGTTTAAATATGTGATGATGTATCTCTCGATGTATCTACATACAATGTAATAGAAGAATTATTTTATATAATTATTTGAAACATTGTCAATGGTTTGAATAGAATATAAGGTATGGAAATTGATATTTTTATGTTTACTTATTTAATTGGTATGAAAATATTATAGATATGAAAGAATTATCTTAAGAATAAGGTAATTCTTAAGATCTTGAGATTACCTAAAAATTAGGTAATCTAAAGATACCCTAGAATTGTCATCACCCCAATTGTGATCCCTACTTTTGAGTCTAAATGAACACTATTGCATATTAATGTAATGAAAACTATAAAAGAACATGTTGTCCTGCATACAAAAGATTCATTCAATATTTCACATTTTAAACCATTGAAGTACATGCCCCCCATGACCAAGGTAATCACCAAAACTATTGTGATGATTAAACCAATAGGTGCATTCTTTGTTTTTACAATGAACAATGAAGTCATCTATTGACACTTTTTGGCCTCAATGTCCTTTAAGGATTAAGGGATGCTTTTGGACTAAAGTATGGCTACCTAGGTTCATTGGAGGCGGATTCAATGGCTCATGGCAAATTCTTGAGAAATTAATTTGCGCCTCATTGTCATTCTTTCAACACTAACTTTTAAAGTGGCCACTTCAAAAATTTGACCAATCACTCAATAGAAAAAGGCCTCTACGGTGATGCATAACCATAGATTGTAGAGAATTTGTATTAGGCTTTGTTTGAACATAGCAACATGCAATCGTTTTGAAAGCAAGGGTCGCAGTGGTCATCAAAGTTGATAAAAGTAGCAAAAGTTGACACATGGCTTGAAAATTAGTGTGGAATTAAGGTTAGCAATCTTAAAGTGGATTGACAACATGAGATGGAAGGGGTTTGGGCTCTAACTACAAGCTATGACCACTCAAGGGCCTACATAAACAACTCTAGCATGTCATATTTGACAATGGCCATGTTTTTACCATTGCTAATATATAAGGAGTAAAAAAATCACATTAAAATCCAAATGAATGCAAATAATCCTTATAAAAACATGAATGAAAAACTATTTGTTTTGCTTAAACTACAAATATCATGTCTCTTTTTATTCAAAAAAGGAGTTGACATAAATACCTGTAAAAAACACTTTAATTTGCCTAACTATTCCAAAAACCTACAAATCTTATCAGTATAAATATGTGCAATGACCAAAATATGCATCAGTCACCTATAACTTAAATTTGGCTATTTGTTTTGTTTTGTTTGTTTATTTGTCACGTTGAGATCTCCCGGACCGTGTGTCCCCCGGTCGCGTGCTTGATACCGTTGAAAAGCCCTCGGTGAGGAGGGGTGCACCGGCTTGGTTTCATGGTATTCAAAGTTAAAACTTACCATGTGAAAGTTATTGAACTAAAAAATTAAAAAATTACTTTTTGTTTTGTTTTGACTGTGGCAACGGCACAGGGCACACTAGTCCAACCTTAAGTTAGAAACTGATGCATCTCGTGCACCCGTGAGTCTCGTCTTCCAGAAGTGATTCCTGGCAAGGCTGGCAGGAGCGAAGGCATCACGGTAATGGGATGCTCACGGTGACGGGGTCAGCGACAGCAGCTTTCACCAGACGGAGGCCAAGTGTCTAAGCTATGGCGGTATTCCTGAACTTCTTTCTCTCGAGGGTCGCGCCCGGGGATTGCGTTGGCGCTTCTGGCGTTTTCTGTCGCGGTGTCGTAGGAATTTCACATCGGTCGTTTCTCGCAAATCTCAACTGCTTGCCGGTACCGATTTTGAAGGTGAGCAAGAGAAAAATATTCTCAAATTTACTTTCCAGGAGATTGAGATTCTCACAATTTTCTTTCCAGGATCACCTGCAGCGAGGACTTCTGCCTTGTCGGAGACGCTTGCCCGATCTTGATTAGGTTCATACTTGAGAAGCGCAACTCTTTCAGTGTTTTTGCTTCTTCGGCAGTGTTCATCTTGCTTGAATCCTTACTGCTTACAACTTATATCAATTGTTCCAGTCTTGCGCACTTTCGCGGTGTCGTCAGAGTTTTCACACGGATCGTTTCTCTCAACTGCTTGCTGGTACCGATTTCGAAGGTGAACTGGAGAATAACACTCTCACATCTATTTTCCAGACTATAGTGATTCTCTCAATTTTTCTTTCGAGGAGCGCTTGCAGCGAGTACTTTCCTTTGTCGAGAAAGCTTAGCAGATCTTGATTAGGTTCGTACTTGAGAAGTGGAATTGTTTATTGCTTTTGCTTCTTCAGCAGTGTTGATCTTTCTTATCCTTTCCGTTTAGGCTAATCTTAACTTAATACCAATCTTGCGCACTTTTTCCTTGATAGGTGCAACTGTTTGGTGTTTTTGTTTCGTTTGTATTGAATATGCTTGGTCTTTATTCTTCTTGCTTAGGCTCTTCTTAACATGCGTAGTTCCAAAGTTGCGCATCTTTTTCCGTCGCACTCTGTCCTGCGTGTTTCTTGGACTGGCCTCTGTTTCTTTCTCTTAGCAAATGACGTCCAAGGAGCGGTGCTTTCTTACTGTACGGTCGAATTCGCTCATTCGATGTGCAGAATCTGTACAAGGAATGTGCACAGTGTTGTTCCTTCGGGTGCTTGCTCATTATCTGCCCGAATTAGGTTTACAGGGTCAATGGTGGCGAACGAACTGAGGATTCTTTTCGACATAAAGGTTTGAAGGATTGAGAGCGACCTCGTTTTTAAAGGTACCTGCTGATATTTCTTGCTTCAGACCGACCTGCTAATATTTTTCTCTTAAGATAGCCCCAGGTGATTGTTGAGAAGATGACATTTGGTGTAAAGAACACTCTCACTTGTAATTTTCATGTTCTGCGTTAAGTAGAATATGGGAAAGAACTTTAATGGAGACAATCCGTGCAATCCTGAATGTTCTTTAGTATTCTGAGTTGTTAACTTAGTGAACTCTCTTTTATGGCTAATTTATCTCTACAATTTTTGTGAACTTCAATCTCGTGAATATTTTCTGAACTTTCACTGCACCGTTACGAGACGAGTCAAGCTGATGCTAATGAGGTTCCTTTGATGCAGAAAATAGGATCTTGGGACGGGCTCTGTCCTTTCTTTCAGCAATGGAGCTTTTCTTTAATGGCCTAGAACTTCTTCCAACAAGCTGTTAAGGTTTAGATTTATTTTAAACTTTCAGCTTAAGGTTTTTCAGTATCCGGTTATAAGCATCTAGAGAGAAGCGACTAAGAGCCCGGTTTACATGTCGAATGATCTCTGACCTTCCTTGGTCCGAGAAGAATCTTGAGTGGGTTGGTATGGATGTCGATATTGTAGAATCGACGGAGGGAGATGAAGTTAACTCACTGCTTGATGCTGGCGAAGTTTCCGAAGGGGAGGGTATTTATCAAAACGCGGATAAACTAGAGGACGAAAACTCAAGAAGTATGGGTGCAGACCTTCAGAACACTGGTATCGAGCAACAACTTGCTAGTGGGGAGAAGCTTTCAGAGCCTGAAGATTCGGTTATAGAGGTAGTGAAATTTTATCCTCCATTTCCTTATTCTTCTATTCAGCTCAAGGAGAATCTCTTGATTTTCCTTAACGGGCAGGTTTGAGGATTCGAGGGCTTGTTTTCTCTTATGCGGTCGAGAAATTTTGCATATGTGCCCTTAAACACTAGCTGAGGTAAGCAACGACATGATTTCTTAAGCACATATAAAAAGTGGTATCCTGCATATCGTATGCTTGTTGGGTGTAGAATGGAATGGCAGTAGGACAAACGTGCTAGAATGGTTACTTATGTTTAAAATGTAGCAGTTTCAAGTCACTTGTTGATCATGAATACGGGAGCACATGATGGGAGTATGCAAGGGGTCGAGGTGTGGACCTTCTTGCTCAACAATGAGTTGGAAGTGTAGATTTATTTCTCAGAAACCTTTCTCCCATGCAGAATCCTTTGGAAAACATTGATCGAAGTGAGGAGATTTTGGTCCCTGAAGATGAGACACGGGAAGAGAAACTCCTGGAGCCGGTATCGGCACATGTCATTGTCGATGAAGAGGTCGACTTTGACCAATTTGGAGCTCCACCGCCGGATTTGCCTATAATTGGTAATTTGGATAGTGAACAACGCGGTGGGATAGGTAACCCTGACGGTGAAAAGGGGGCGAGTAGAAGCCCAGAAGTTAAGAGGTCTGAAGAGCAAATTACAGGTCTGGATACTGACGACTGGTTTGAGCAAGGTGAGTCGTAATATTATGGTATTATTGTAAACCGCTTAATTGAAGACCTTAGTAATTTATGTTGTGGAAGTCCTGTGTCCTGATAAGGCACATCAATTTCAAAGGTTTTTGTGCTTTGCAACCAACACCTTTCTTGGTTTAATCTCTTTCTGATTGAAGTCTGTAGCTGTGAATTTATCACCACATCATACATCGACGGCTCAATATTTTTCCTACGATGTTAGACCATTAACTAGTAGTTAATGTAGCATTCGCATTATAAAATGAGTTAAAACTACCGATACGACTCAAGAAATTACGGGTCAAGGAATTAGTCTTGGAACTTTCAATGAATGAAGTGATAAAAGCGATGTATTTTTGATGTTGATAAAGCACTCTTTATCACAATTTTAAGCCGGCTAAATGCTTCACATACCCAGAATTTGTTGGAACTCTGACTACTAATAAAATTGTTTGGCTATTTTGATAGTGTAAGTTCAGCAGATGTGCATATCGATGGTCTTTGTTTTCATTAACGTGCAATAGTGGTTTTAGCAGATATGAAGAATCTAGAGGATGATCAAGGCAAGGCAAGCTTGAAGAGTGCAGAACAGGAGGAGCAACTTCTGATAGAGCGGGATCCACAGGTAGATGCGGATCCAAAGCCAGCAGGTGAGATTGAATTTGCCAAAGGAGTAAGTAATACAGAAGCTGGGCTGCGATGTGATGGTGTTTCAAGGATTTGTAGAGCGGGAGTTATTTTTCCCCCTTATCTTGTGGGTATTCTTGTTTTAAATGTTTTTGGAGCCGGATAGTTAAGTTCTAAACTCTGTTTACATGTGTCTGTCCTTGTTGGCCTTGGAAGACAATGAAGATTATGACGTCCCCAGAGATTTGGACACTGAACCGACTGCCGGAAGAATCGGAAACTCGGAGCTTCGGGAACCGGAAACTGAGAATCCCGATAACACAGGCGATGCTTCGTCTGAAAGTAAGCATAATCAATCCACTTCATGTCCATACTTTCGGAAATCAATGATCTTTGTATTGTGATGTGCCTAGGCCAGATTGTAATAGCCTTATAACAGCGAGCTGCTCTAGATCACATCATCGACGCTACATCAATTTTTGTGAAATTGTTTTGCTAAATCTTATTTTGTCGTCCCTTGCTGTTGCTTTCACTGTTCTCATGTTTTTTATTCAGTAGTATGCGTTTTGAACGCGAGATGGATATGCGTACTGAAAGATAATCCCTATCCTATATTCGCCGTATTTTCGACTATATTCAATCGTCATTCCTTGAGAACTTGTGCATTTTGTTGATTGTTGCTTTCGATCTCACTGGCCAAATCTCATGTATCAGGTGCTTTAAGAAATCTGAATATCAAAACAGAAGAAGGTTGCTCTGCACAAGAGGAACTTCAGAAACGTCCTGAAGACCTTAACCAGTTAACTCAGGAGCATACAATACAGCTTGAAGATCTTCGGCGTCAAGTAGATTTGTCAAATGCACAATTGGAGGAGCAATATAAATTTCATGAAGACCTAAAACATAAACTTGAGACTGAATGCGATGAGCGATTAAAAAGTGAAGCGAAGTTGATGGTGCTTCAAGAAATATTGCCCAACATGGAAGAGAAGCTGAAAATTCTATCGGACCAGGTGCAGTCCCTGGAATTTCAGCTTCTGGAGCAGGCTAATTATAGGAATAAGCTTGAAAATGATTTGCAGCAGGAACGGAAGGAGAACACGCAATATTTGACGCAACTGGAGGGGCAAACCAGGTTACATGAAGAGATAGCAAGAACTCTTCACGAAGAGCGGGATGGGCGGCTGAAGAGCGAAACCGGATTGATGGTGCTTCGTGGGATGTTTACTAATACGGAAGATAATATGAATGATCTCCGTAACCAGGTTGATTCACTGGTTGTGCAACTTCAGCAGGAGACTGAGTTGAGGAAAAGTGTCGAAGAGAAGTTGGATTGGGAATGCAAGGAAAGGATGCAACATATGACAAAAGTAGAGGAGCAATCAAAAATGCATGAAGATTTTTCACTCAAAATTGAGGAAGAACGAGACGAACGACTCAAAAGTGAAACCTATCTGGAGGAGCTCCGTGAGAATATATCCAGCAAGGAGGAGGAGCTAAAGGACCTACATAACCAGGTTGTGTTGCTGACTGCGCAGCTTCAGGAGCAGAAAGAGCTAAAGAAAGAACTCGAAGGTGATTGGGATCATGAACGCGAAGGAAGAATGCAAGATGCAGTGAACTTGCCAGTCTCATCGATGCCATGGTCAGAAGAGAAGCTTGAGTTTGAAAAATTATTGGATGAGCAAAAGACATTGTTGGCAAACCAAGTTCAAGAAGCTGAAATATTAAAGAACACGGCTGAGATGAAAGTGGGGCTTCTGAATCACCAAGTAAGAGAGCTCTTGACCGAATGTTTCTTGAGTCGGGTGCAACCAATCATAAGTTAGTCATAATGTGTCCACTACTTCCCTGACCTTCACTTGGTTTGGGGGGGCAGGTACAAAACTTGGAGGTGCTAACAGATATTGCTGAAACTATGGAGTATGCATTCAGTGCGAAAGAACGGGTTATTAAGCAGACACTTTGGACAGCATTTCAGGCCTTGTGTCTGGGTGTGGGATTCATGTCTTTTGTCGTTGCATACAGAGACCCATTACGGAGCTCCCTTCAGCCCACCTAGGTTTCTAAATATTTCAAGTGTATCATTAACCATTTCATTGAGTGATCTGTAACATAGGTATCTGGCAAGAGTTGTTTCACGCTGTTGACGAGTTTTAAGTGTTTCAGGAGGGTTTGCTTCTTCTTTATTCTACTCAGTATAGGACCTTTGCTTCAATCTTGCGCCGCTGAGGCTCATCTGTTGCAAATAAAAACCATCATATAGGAGGAACTTATCCAGGGGGCCAGTTCTTTGGGCTCTCACTCTTGCAGAGAAGCTTTGGAAGTCGAATGTTCGCCACGTTATCCGACATGCCTAATCCAGGGTCAAAGGTTCCACGGAATTCGGGATTGACGGTGCTCTTGCCCCTTCAAAGACAATACTGGGTCATATTACATTTTCAACATGTCACTTGACACCTCTAGACATTGTCTCTTCCCATCTGACTTTTCAACTCCTCTACACAAGGCTGCTCAAGGTTAGTGAACATGTTGCAATAACACAAAAAAGATAGTAAGGATTAACTATTGTAAATTATAGTGATGGTATGTTCATTAGTCTTCATAAATTGATTTATTTGTAAACTTTAAATAATAGATTTGTCCTCATTAGTTTCCCATTTTCGATATATCTATGTATGTGTCATTGGGTGGTCAATGTCTTAAGAGCTTATAAGTAGCAAAACAAAATTCCAGTGATTCATTCCAATTTTTGAGTAGTGATATTTACTTAGCAATGCTTTGTGATTCGGACCTCACTTTCAATCATGGAAGAGGAGAGAAGCTGATGCTTACTACCATATTTTTATCAAGTTCTTCCATTCTTAGTGATATGGTTCATGTTTGACACCATCGATGGGTACTCACTTAACATCATCCATCAATCACCAAATTTAAAAATAAATAAATTTAAGGTCTTATTAAATCTTAGGATGAGGTTTGAATAGTTATGCTTTTAATTTAAGTGCATCTATTTTTCTTCTTTTGAATTGCAAGTTTGACACCTTGCCTTATAATATTGTGCTAGAATTAGTAATGCAAGCTTTGTTCTTGAATTGACTTGATGTATCCAATTTGGTGCCACTAAGAGTGTTGCTCAATTAGCATCTTCATTGCTTTAATAATTGGGCAATGAATGTGTTGGAATGCTAGTGGTTTTGCAATCTACTTGCACCAACCAATCCCAATGGACTACAACAAACTCTGCCTATGGAGAGTTCTATGTTTCTATTCACAAAGAGGTAGCATACACATTATTAATCCCACTCTACCCTACACATGTCAATGTTCTTTTCAATTTGGGAGATCAATTGGAAGCTACTACTATTTGGAAGATCATTTTGCACTCTGTCAATTAAAATAATTTAAGTTTATGTCATTCTAATTGTTTTCTACAAATTATAACCTACAATTAGTTACATGGTTCATTGTACTTTCTTTTATAAGAAGAAATATATCAAAATGGATGAGGTAACATATTGTACTATAGTACTAGGTTGGAAAAAAAATTGGTTTTCATGACAATTTAGAATTGTTTAGTTGTTTTAATTATTATTGAACATCAAAGTTGCAGGTCAAAAAATCATTAGAGCCAGTGGGTCATAATGAGTGTACCAAAAAAGCAGAGGCCTTAGGAAAGGAGTTGAATGATGTCAAAACAAAACTCGAATGTTTGAAACAACGATGCGAACATGCACCTTGCCCCCAAACAGGTGTGATGAACATTTAGTGTAAAATTTTGTTCATGTATCAACTTGCAAGATAAAGAATAATGACTTTTATTTGATTGTGTGGGACATGGGTTTCAATTATTGATGTGTTCCAAACTTAAAGATAGAATTGAATGCCCATACCAATAGCTTTGTGCCAAAATTACTAAATTTCCAATTTTTGAATATGTAAAGAAACTCTATAGAAAAAATTTGCATTTAAGAAAATATGAAAATCTCAATGAAATGTTTAAATACTTTTAAATTTATTTATTTTAAAAAGTTTTCTAGCTCACAGGGCTAACAAAAACCTAAAGTACATTAGTCTATAGGGAATTCAATTGGGATTAAGTAAGTTGAAGTATTATTCAATGATCAAAGATGATATATAGTTCTTTACTTTACTTTTATTGTTGAATTATAAATCCTTGAAATCATATTATTTGGATGCATCACTACAACGAATGCGAAGGTTTTCAATACATATCATGATTAAGAACATGATGCTACAAAATCTTATTGTGATATGACAAAATAATTACATGCTATCAACTGCACCATTCATACTTTTTATTTATTTTATTTATTTTTTGAATCAAGAAATAAAATTTCATTTTAAGCATAGAAATTCAATATAAATTTAGTTAAATACTTAAGTAAAAATAGTACTAGCACAATATGTGAAACATTTAGTAATTAATTTCCTCTATAAGATTAGTAATATTATCAAAAGTGTTTTGAAATTTGGTTCAAGGCGCAGTCTCAATTTTTATTTTGAAGTTTGAAATATGTATTTGATTATATATTGACATTATTAATAGAGTAAACATGAAACCATAGTTTGATTTGCCAAATATGTTATTAGATGACATTTTTTTATTCTTCTATCATTTGGTAACTATTAAATTCCATTATTTGTGGGGAGTGCTAACATGTAAGCATAGATTCTATTAGCCCAAGAGCCTAGAAGTCTGTACTGTAAACACACTCCATAGTTATTAATAGGTGTTTATGTTATAGGTATTGTATGTTATAAACTTTTTCCATACTATAATATACCTATGTTATAAACACCTTCAAATGGTTGCAAGTACATACCTACAACTAGGTTAAAGACTAATAGGTTCATGCCTTTATGTATAGTGGGAGGCCTCCCCCCCAAGGCCTCCCAACGCATTAAGCATGCGAGCAGACTTGATTATAGTACCAGACATTGTAACGGGTGCCAATAACGGATGTATTATGGTCTATTATCTAGTGCGTTTTTCAATTGAAGACGGCTGCAAAGTGCTTAACGCTAGTGTGTTAGCATTGATGCATTATTTATTAAACTTGTGACACATTTAATGATGAATAATTTTTTGGAGGGTAGGATATATTCTACCACCGGGGTCTGATCTCAATCCAAATTTATTTTCACCCAAAATTGGGAAGTGTAATTGTCCATCTGGGCCTGGACCTCCCAACCCCAATCCATACATTTCCGTTTGTAAAAATGAATTTAATGGGGCCAAGTTGCATGATCCTCAACTTTTAGAAGGACATCTCAAATCAAAGCATCCTCGACTTGTAAAACGAGTGTCTCCTCCCAAACCCTATTCGGCGCCATGCGTAACTGGAAATGGTGACCATTTTCAAGGGTATGCAAACATTAAATAATGCATTGTTAAAAATGAATCAAAATCCATTTTTAGGCTTTAAATAATGCATTAATTTAGATATTTTGTGATATGAATCACATTAGAAATAATTGTAAAGTGTGTGAAATGAGGGACGAAGGACTGGAGTTTAACTTAGGATGAAATTCCTCAAAGCACCAAAATTGGAAGTGTCATGGAGTTTGGTGTTGTGTTTCTTTTGTACTATTCTTAGTTGAACCTTCTTCTCCACACCCTTTTTACAAGATTGTGAGGCCTTTATGATTAACTCTATTGTATAAAAGAAAACTTTTCATTTTAAAGTTTTATAGATAATTAATCAAATTGAATATTGATTTATAAAAAAACCTTTACAATATTAGAAGACAATTTAATTGCATAAAGTATACTTTGTTGTTATTGCTAGATTCTTATTTTTGTATTTGTACTAATATTTGTACTAGTGTATACCTTTCTAGCATTAAACCTTTGATTTTAACCTCTAAAGGACCAGGTATTCAAATTTTGAACAATAGATGAATACAAACACATCCCAAACACATAAAAATGCATTTTTTTTCATTTATTGATTTTGCTTTGAAGATTCTTATTTTAATTCTTTAACATTTATACAATATAGATTGTGATTTTCAACTACTATATTATTCAATAAGTACATGGTAGGTTTGGTCTTAAAAAATAACCTTTTTAATTCAAAAAATGACCTTTCAAAAATGATTTGAAAAAAAAAGTAAAAGTAAAATCTTCAAAAAGATCTAAAATTAGGACTTATTATTTTGAACTTTTAAAGAGAAAAATTCTTGTGAAATCAAAGATATTCAATCTACCATTGATTTAAAAAATAGTTTTCAATTTTTGGCTTCAAATTTTATTGAAAAATATTGGTTTGTATACTAGTTCATCTAATGATAAGAATATAATTTGTAGATCATGTTTTACAATTATTGTTTGAAAGTCATCATTAAATTATTATTATAAGTTGCATTTTATATCACATCTTCACAATTTTGTAAATCTAAACTATCCCTTGGTCCCCAAGGATTAAGATTTATATAAATATAACCTTTTAGTTTAAATTTAATTTTCAAATCAATCTTGTAATATTAATCACTAACTTGTATGGTTATATTAATTATGAATATGTATCAATATTGGTCACCTATTTGAATAGTTTATATTAGAATTTTTCAAATCTATAAATTAAAATTTTAAAAATAAATTTTCATTGCAATAATGTGTGTATTTTATTATAATTATTATATTTTATGAACATTAAGCAAATCATAAAGTTTATGATATAATATTACAATGTTAATTTAAAAACATTGAATATAATTTATGATTTTATTGTTAATATGGAATAATTTGGTAGTGAATTTGAACGATATATTTTGTTGAATTTATAATATTTTAAATTATTATTATATTTTGAAATATATATTGATAGTTTATTTTGATAGCACTCTATACATTACAGAGATTATAAAAACGAAAGCAATCTTGAAAGTAGAATTGGATACAAGTCAAGCAACGAAAGGCCACGACATTGTAAGATGATTGGTTTATATAAACGCACAAATTCAGAGTGTCCACCTAGATGTGCATCACAAGAAAAATCTTACAATAATAGTATGAGAGTGAAAGTTTTTGAGAACGGTGGAAATAATTCAACCTCAAATAATATACCTGATTTAAATGCACAACTTCCAAAAGATCAACGATATAACTTTTATAGATATTACGGTAATAATTTCATCAATATTATACATTTTGTTAAGAAAACACACATATCATTATCTTTATTCACGTATTTCAGAATTATAACAAATAGTAATTGTATGTAAACATTTGAATTATAATATAAATAAATGTTATTATAAAATAAATAAAATTTGATAATATGCATTCATGAGAATATAGAAATATAAATATAAATTTCAACTTAAATACATGTATACATGTATGTACATCATTATGCATAGATGGTTTTTTGATGTGTCTATACTTGTCTGGGTTTTTTTTGAAATGTCCATGTATATGTCGATCAAAAATGCGATTTGGTCAAGCAAAATTATTTTTTAATTCTAATATTTTGATTATATATCTAGAAAATTATCCAAGTGGATTTAGCCTTAAAGATATATTTTATAATGATAATGAGAGTATTTATGATAATACTATACATAGAGATTATTTAAAAGATATATTTCCACGCATTGAATCTTGCACCCCTCCAATAAATAAAGCATTATCAATGCATAATGAGAACATTAGGCATAGTCCAACTCCTTTAAATGAAGATGTTGAGAGAAAAAACTTTGATTTTTGTTGCTATAGTAAACTTTCTAAAGGAGAAACTATCAATATTTGTGCATCAAAAGGATTTGATTGTTTGGAGTCAAATGAACTATTGATACCACATTCTAATATGCCAAAAAAATTATTTAATTTAACAAATACTAGCATTCAAACATTTGCATCTAAACTTAGTGACAATGATGAACCTATTCAAAATTTTGTTGAATCAAGCACTTTAAATAACAATAACAAAAATCAACTTGAACTAATTCCTTTAGTACATAAGGATCCTTCAGAAGATACAAAATTCCCAAAATTTGATTTAAATGAAAATTCAAAATTTAATGAAAACATTGTAGAATCAAAAACTTTAAATAATAATAACAAAAATCAATCTAAACCAACTCTTTTAGTACATAAGGATCCTTCAGAAGATACAAAATTCCCAAAATTTGATTTAAATGAAAATTCAAAATTTAATGAAAACATTGTAGAATCAAAAACTTTAAATAATAATAACAAAAATCAATCTAAACCAACTCCTTTAGTACATAAGGATCCTTCAGAAGATACAAAATTCCCAAAATTTGATTTAAATGAAAATTCAAAATTTAATGAAAACATTGTAAAATCAAAAACTTTAAATAATAACAACAAAAAACAATTTGAACCAACTCCTTTAGTATACAATGAGGATCCTTCAAAAGATACAGAATTTCCAAAATTTGATTTAAATGAAAACACAAAATTTAATGAAAACATTGTAGAATCAAGCACTTTAAATAATAACAACAAAAATCAATTTGAACCAACTCCTTTAGTATACAATGAGGATCCTTCAAAAGATACAGAATTTCCAAAATTTGATTTAAATGAAAACACAAAATTTAATGAAAATATTGTAGAATCAAAAACTTTAAATAAGAACAAAGATCAATTTGAACCAACTCCTACAATACATAAGGATCCTTCAAAAGATACAAAATTTCCAAAATTTGATTTAAATGAAAATATAAAATTTAACAAAAACATAGTAGAATCAAATTATGTAAGAGATACTTTAGGTGATCCTAATTTAGACAAAGGTTTGAATAAAATTAAAAAATTATCTAATCCTAAATTACTCTATGAATTTGATGTATTTTTAATACCAAACTATGATTTCCTTAATTGTAATAATAGTGATTTATTTAACAATAGTTCAATTAATAACATCAAATTTTTAAAAAATGAAAATAAATTTGACAAAAATATAGAATGTTTTAATTATATAGATTGTAAGTTTAATTCTTCCAAAACATCATTGGAACCAAGATTGTGTTATGAAGTAGAAATAAGTCCTTGTGCAAATGGTAAAAAAATAGGTTCTTTAAATGTTAAGCTTGAAAATAAAAATAATATTGATAATAGTATGAAGTATATTGAATTTGAAAAAAAGAAATCTCAAAGTCATCACAATACAAATAAAGAAATTAGAGAATTATGTTTTAAAGTTTATTTAAATTCTAAAGTCCAAAATGACAAAGGTGGTGGAGAAAATGTACATGACATGTCGATAAATCCACAAAATGTAGATATAAAAGAAATAAAAAATGAAGAAAACTCAGATTCTCATAGTAATTCAAATATGTTGAGTGATTTCTCACAAAACTCTAGTAAATTTAATTTTATAGATTATGAAAAGAATAATGAAGATGAACAAAATATTTCACCATTTTTTGACATTGACTTAAAGTCACTTCATAGTGAACCAAATAATAAAGTAGATTCTAAAAATTTATCTTCAAACCAATTTATATTTGATCCAAAGGATCCATTCTTACTTAATCTTTGTGTCAATTATGATGGTCATTGTGTGAGTCAATTGAAAATGCAAACAAAAATAGAAAAACAAAAATAAAATATAGACAATAATTTTATGAACATATTCCTTTATGATCTAAATCAACCAACTAGGAAATATATTTCTTCAAAAATATTTTTAGAAACACAAAATATTTATTTTTAAATAAAAGATGAAATCACCAATAAAATACTATAGAATCCAAATCTCAAAAAATCTCTTTATACACATACACACGTATATAATCTTGAAACTATTTGGAATTTTATAATATTTTGATTTTGTTAATTTAATAAAAAATTCTTTCATAAAATATAAATTAAAATGTTGAAGTTTAATTGAAAAATATTTTTTAAATTTATTTTTATTTTATTATATATTTTAAAATAAAAACATAAATTATTTTATATTAAACATCTTAAGTTTTTCTTCAAAACATGTAAATTGGATAACTCTTATTTGAAATGATAAATGACCTCTCTATATATAATATCTACAATAGAATATGATTATTCAATATTATATATATCTTTAAGGGTTTAAAAAATTGAGTATAAAATTTAAAAAATTACACCTAATCAATAAAATTTAAAAATTAAAAAAAACATTTAATGTATTTTATATTTTCAAGTCAGATTCAATTTTTTAAAAATAATAATGATGTTCAGAATTAGTGATGGAAGAATAATTCTTTGTTATTGATTAATGAACAAAGGTTATGTTGGAAAAGGAGCAATAACAAGTAAAGGATGGCATTCAAAACTTAGATTTTGAAATACAAATTGGTATTTACAAGGTTCTTTTGAAATATATGATCAAAACACTTATGTTTTTAGAGAATTTTGCTTTTTGGTATCTAAAAATTAGTTTTATTATATATTTTATCAATCATTGAAATTTAATTACATCACATTTTATATTTGTACATATAAATGTTGTAAGAAATTTGAAACTCAAATAAATCCATGAAAGAGCAAAAGCAATCATAAATATTTTTTGGTAGAAATAATTTGGTTATTCTCACTGTATATAGGTGTGGGTTCATATTTATAATACAAAATAATACAATACAATTCAAGGTTCTCAACTTTTGAAAAAATTTGTTGTCAAAAATATTTGAATTAAAAAAAAACATTAAAGGTTGTATTTTGCTTGATATATTTTTTCTAGTTATGTTTTCTTACTAATGTAAATCAAGAGGTGAAGGGACCAAATTTTTGAAGGTTTTGAGTGGCTAAAATCAAGAAGTTCTTGAAAAATGGATTGAAACATGAAATGAGAGGTTACAAATTTCCAAAAAGGTTCATTGATGTGGAGTGTGCTTTTTTCCTATATGCTAGCAAAAGTGATCAAATTTTGAGTCCTCTATAATTATAGTCATAGCCCTTAGTGAAAGCATTAGAAGACAAGAACTTTTTATTTAAAAAAATATTCTTGTCTTACACACACAGATATATATCTGTGTGTGTGTTTCAATCATACCTTCTTTACACCAATCTAAAGGTTATGACTTTTGAAAGAGAACTTCTCAATGGCAAACAAGGAGACTTGGAGAGGAAGGCTTAATTTTCTAGCCCCTTTGTTTTGTTGTAAACATAACCTAAATTATCCTTGTACAAATTACCAAGCTACCTTCATCTATCTTTGTAAATATTATTGCATAGAATTAGTTTAATATATACATTCCTTCAATATAATTTTTGTTATATTAACTTGGCTCAAAATCCATCAAAATATATATTTCTAGAATGCTACAAAAGAAATGAAAAAAGTATATTAGAATTAAATTCAAAATCTAAACTCATTACAAAGACATTCAAATTTCATACATTATAAATCATTATTTTTGTAGATCACACATGACTAACATGATTTGCAATCATATATTAAACTAGTTCAATGCTATAATATTTACAAAGACTAACATGATTTAGCACACATGACTAACATGATTTGCAATCATATATTCTAAGTCACTCTTTTTAGACTAAAGGATTTTTATGGTTATACTAGTTTTATTTTGTTTATGATGGTGCACTTTGGAACCTTGGTGTATAACCACCTTGATCACTTTGGTTCATGTGATTGAACTTAATCATATAAAGATGACTATTTGTACTCATCTCCAATCATTTTAAATTAGTTCATTTTATTTTTTCTTGTCATGTTTGTTTTTTAGCTCTTATATAATTGCATTTCACTCAATGTAGTCAAAATTTACAAGTGAAGAACAATGACTACAAATAGTAATATTTCTTACGCATGAAGATAAGATGGGATTTTTTTTATAGACATGATTCTTAAGATGTTGAGGCTCCCAATTTTATGAGGAGATGGTAGAAGAAAGTGACATTTGGGGAACATTTTTGTCTATCATTCACCTAAACCACCATGAACAACTACAAGGTTTTAAGAGCAACCAATGGAAGTTGAAAAGTATTAATTGGTGAAGAAAGAAAAAATTACATTATGTTGCCTTGTTATGATTTTGACCCATTGCAAAACATAACACAATAACAATACAATAAGGATTAACAAAGAACATATCATTTAAAAAGCACGTGATATTTAAATATTATTTTCAATGTAGTCACACATCTATCTTCAAAGACATGAAGTAATCATTTACAAATTTGCAAAGACAAAATGAAATGTTGAAGAATAAAGTTTAATTTTTTTGTTTTTAAAATTATGTAGAATGAATTTTTGAAGTTTGAAGTGATAAAGAAATAAACTTTGATTCTTCTTAAATTTAACAAATTCCAACTATTGTAGTCTCTATGTTTAGTATTCAACATTCATTTTAATCAAGACCTTGAAATATGTAATGAATGATCAATTTTTTGACTCCTCACTTAATTATATATGTTCCACATTTGTTAAAAGAACAAATTCTTGTAATGAACACCTTCAATCTATATAGAATCTTTTGAATCACTATTTATATATAAAACCTTAAATGAATCACCTTGTGAAGTAAGCATATATCAAATTTTATTAATTATAATAAAATAACATTTATTCAATATGTCATATTTTCAAACATTATCAATTAAATTTATACCATTTGTATCTATATGAATTGAAATATGTAAATATTTTGAAAAATCACCAAGAAGAAGGGGTATATGACATTATTCAACAAGGTTCCCCCTTCCATTCTTACAGAATTGGTTCCAAAAAATATTTTAAGGACGATGATTAGAGAACCATTAGATTACCCCTTAAAGGACCAAGCTACATTTTTGGCAACATAACAATTTTGGATAGCTTACTACAAATGGAATTTTTATTTCTTTAAGGCCCAACAATTTTCATAACTTTTGACTACATGGTTAAAAAGTTATTACATGATATGTAGTTTGTTTCTCAACTCAAGCAACCGAGGCAAATATAAAAAAATCATTTTATTCAAAAATAAAAAATTTAAATTGGTTTTCTAGATTTATATATACGTAGAAAGATTTGGGTCATTCCATTATAATTAATGAGATGAAAGTTATGAGGAGTTTTAGTTTGCAGGTAGTTATGAATTTTCTAGTCTAAAATAAACTTTGAAGTATTTTATTCAACTCAATCTTCAATATTTTCTGAAAAAAATAAAATCATAGGATATACATTCTTTATTACAACATTACAACCATTGGGATTGGCATTTTTCAATTCCTTAACTAAATTGTTAACAATCTAGTATTTTGAATCATTCTCTACTTTTTTCTACTTATTATTTTTTTCCTATATGTTGTAGAATTCCAAATGATCTGAAAATTTTCAAACATGTAGCTAACTTGCCTTGAAGAATGAATTCAAAGAAGCACCACAATTTTGAACATTTATTCATACAAATGTAATCTTGTGAAGTGCAACTGCCCTTTTTTTTGCAAGGCCAAAAAAGGGATTTCTGTCACTTCAAACGCTAATATCTTACAATCTACTTAGTGGAAATTTCTGAAATTTTTTTCACACCTTCTCAAACTAGTGTACTAAAAGATCTTGCAATTGTATGTGTCCAAAAATGTTTTTATTCAAAAATTTGGTACTTGTACTAGAAATAGTAATTTTGGAACATTTTTGGTGAAAACATAGTCAAGAAGGTTTAGAGGTTAAAGCTTGCAACATAAATACCAACCAAAAGAATTGACTATGTGCAAAAAGAAACGAATCAAATCATACCCATGAGACTAATCATATTGTAATAAGAGATTTTGTTTGAATACCAAGATCTTTTTAACAAAAAATAATCAATAACACATCTTCGCTCTCTAAGTAAATCCATTGAACATAAAAATAAATCACAAAACCTACAAATGATTGAATTAAGTAGCAAAGTTAGAACCCAAATTCCTTTGCCATATAGGATTTATTTGAAAAAATCAATCACATTAGGTGTAATTCTAATTAATTTTGTTAGTATAAAACATAAAAGCTTTTATATGATTGACACCAATTAAATCCAAATTTAAATCCCTCAAATGCATTATCAACTGCAATTTTTAGAAGCTTCATGCCTAAAGCCCAACTAAAATTTCTAGACAATTAGAAGTACAAATTACAAATATATATGGAAAATTTTGTTAAAACAATAGTATTCTATGTATCATTTTTAAACCACCTACTCTAAACCATAAAAGTGCCATCTAGGACAAATATAGACTCCAAAAATCTTGATTTTATATAGATTTAAGAAATCTAGTATTGGTACAAATTTCAAACAATATGGTTTGAACTATAAAAATAACATCTAACACAATTATAGATTTCAACATCTAAAAATGATATAGATTTCAAACATCTAAGAAGTTTGTTCATTTTCAGACCGCCTAGTCTGAACTGCTAAAACTACCAAAGTAGAGGAATAGCACCATTTTAACGAAATTGACCATATATACATACAATACAACAGCCTAACTTGTACTCAATCTTGAGACAACCTTGAGTACCCAAATTTGCAAATGCAACAACATCAATCACAAAAGAATATAGGAACTAAGATAAAGGATAACAATAAGCATTTAAAGTTTATAATGAAAACAGTTGGTCTTAAGGGAGAGCACTAAAATGGGTGGATGGGACTTCAAAGTCAAATGACAAAGTGACATTAGAAAATCCAATAAAAAAATGTGCAAGCAACATCCCATTGCAATAATTATTGAATTACTGGTTTTGTTGTATTTATTGTCTTATTGTGTCATAGAGACTCTTACATTTTCTAAACTACAATAAATAGAGGTATTAAGGGGACCCATAATAATTAATCAACATTACACACAATATAAAAATTTACCTTTGTTTTACATCAATAGTTATTAAAGTGTTTGGAGGTTGTACATCATGTTCCAAACATCTACACTTTTCCACAATAAGTCCCTCTAATTTTTTGATCCCCTTAATACCCCTATTCAATATAAATATGGAGGCCAATACCAATTGTTGGTACTATAAAGAGAATTATAGCTACATTCAAACTTCATTGTCATCCCTTGGGCTATTCAAATACATGAGTTTGAGATACTAGTCTTGAAAATAGAAAAAAGTGGTGTCTCCAAGCATTGAGCTTCAAATAGAATTTGCCTACCACAATGCACTCAACACATTGACAAAGTGTATTAGTAAATCTAAAAAATATCTTTTACCTTTTGCATATAAAGCCATTGCATAAAGTGTTTAATTTATAGCCTTGAGTTTTTGGAAAAAATTGTGACCATTTTTAGGTGAGTAACATGACCATTACAAATGCACATTATGTTGATTTGGGGGTATCTTGTGCCTTTGGAGCAATTGGAGTAGCACACCTCAAAGATTCATAACAAATTCACATTTTTTTAGAAAACCATAATTTTAAATGGCATTGCCTTCTCAAACATTTTGTAGAAACAATGTGGTCATCTATGTGCTAGGATCAAGCTTCTTCAATGCTACACCACAACAAAACTTCATAGTTCATGTTGTCATGTGTTATCATTTGTACAATGAAAAAATGCTAACATTGTGAAATCAAATCTAAGTAAGCAATATTCCTCAATTTTGGAAACTATATTAAATATAAGTTAAGAAGTTCATAAATCATCATTTTAAGCGTACCTACCTCATCAATGATAGTAATAGATGTTTCAAGGAATATGACACTCCTTTGTAGATAGGGGACACATTTAGAGCATGAATTGCTTATAAACTTCCTACCTTTATAGTCAAATTTTCTTGCTCTTTTCAAAAGTTGATCAGAAAGACAATCACAACCAATACTACAATATTATTTAACACAACATGTCATGTGATGCAATCCAAAGATGGTAATAAGAAATTGAAAAGAAAAAATTCTAAAAAAAGTTCTCATAGTTTAACCTAGAAAGGACAATTTGGTCATTGTGGAAATCATTTTTTTGTTACAATGTGAATCATCAACTTAAAAAACAACCAAAAACACTCATTGGAGGTCAAACTACTATGCAAGACCTTTCCTTTTTGCATAAAATTTGAAAGATGAATATAGAAGATATCTTTGTCATCTATAAACCACTTTGGTCCACAATGTCCTTAGAATCAATTGCCATTGGAGGGTTGGAGGGATCCAAGCTTGGACCTCTAGCCTTAAGCTCTGCAAAAGTAAAAAACAATCATGAACCTTTCAGACCTCAAGCTAGAGCTTACTTTCAAAATTGTACACAACATCTAGATTTCAGATTTTATTCTCTTCACTACCCATGGTTAACTTGGATGGGCCTCTAGCTCGATCTTCGATGCCAACCGACTCTCATAGGGTTAAGCTTCTAGGAGCTCAAAATAAGATGGCACTAGACAAAGCAACACAATTGCACACAAAAACAAAAATACATTTTGTATACACACTAATTTAATAAAATAGAGTCCTTGAACCATTCCAAATACTTCCTTCTGACCTAGAGTAGAACTACCTAATATCACCATCCACCCAATTCCGACACCTACAAGAACCTCCCAATTGCATCAATGGTCCATCTATTACCACAATCTTTGCAACCCTTTGTCATGATGGCAGTGCACTAGAGGAACAGGCACAACACTTTAATAAGGGTCTATTCACAATTTAACATTTTTATTTTGAAAAATCACAAAAAATTTACTTCTTGTCAAAATGTCTTCATTCTTTTTGCAATTGACTTCTCTCAAGCTTTTCAACCTTTAAAAAATATAGGAGATGACAAATTCCTTCTCCAAAGTACCTAGATAGCAAATTTGTGTGGTAATGGAGTTCTAGCCTAAGGTTGGAAATAATGCACTCTACAAGTTGGGTACTAGGTATGGTTGACAATTGGTGCTTCTACCTTACACACAACCAAAAACCATTCTAAGCTTAAGTCAATGGTAAGGTAGTTTGTTCTTAAAGTATTTGAGGGAAGCTAAGCTCCTTGAAACAATTTCAATAAATATGTGTAGGAAGAAAAATAGTATTGGCATCTAATCCAAGGAACTTCATATTTGGGGGACCTTCATGAAATTAGTTACAAATTTTTGAAGTTGAAACATAATGGTCACCAAAAGCAACCATCTTCTTGAAATGTACACTCTTCATACATTGAAGAAAACAAAATGTACCTTTTGTATTCATGGTCACTTTCAAAGCATCCTACCTTAATCACTTATCAAAGAGAGTCAATGTATATAGTGGATCAATACCCAAAATTGCACCCACTATCATCACTCGGTATACATCTCTAGTATCAATATGTATATTTGCTGAAGATACAATTTCAAAAACATGTGCTCTAAAATACTTTGCCCCTTCTTAACTTTTGCATATGGCGTTCAAATGCCATGTTCTTTGGTGCATTGGAGCCTCATTTCTCTTGCCAAGAAGAAAATCAACAAAACCCTGACCACTCTAAATCAACATGTATGTATGCTGAAGAGACGATTCCAAACCATCCACCCCAAAATACTTTGCCCCTTCCTAACTTTTGCATACGGTGTCCAAATGTCACGTTGTTTGATGCGTTGGAACCTCATTTCTCTTGCCAACAAGAAAATATGAAAATTTGAGGAGTGTAATAATAGTGCAGTATCCCAAAGTGGTGTTTTTGGGGGTTCCCATTCCCCACCTTGCGTTTCATGGCTCATCGAACGCCGGGAATTGATGGAAGCCCTTTCCAGAGCTGAACCCATGGTGTCCTACAGGACAGGACAATGATCACCTCGCTTTATCCAGCTAGGCCATGGTCCTCAGTCAACAGGAGTTCAGTGAGGACCGAACTTGGTCAACACAATACAAAACTCCTTTCAGTTAGTATCCTTTAGGTCCCATGGAACCCCCCAAAAATAATGCTTTCCGTCCATGGTGGAGAACAAAAAATTTTAAATTTTAAACATTGAAAAATCTTAACCCCTAAATGCTCAATGTGAATTCCAAAATCCACAAGAGGTGGCCACTGAAATTGCACTACTAGAAAATTTCGTTTTTCTATCAGATTTTGACTGGATCAACGCAACCAAAAAAACAAAAAAACAAAATTTTCTAGTAGTGTTGCGAGAGGGTTAGGAATCTAGCCGTGGGGAAAATTGTGGGTACAACTTACAAGATTACAATGGTGGAGTATAAGTTGGGGGAGGCTACATTTGGGGTGCTAGGGTACTTAGGGGTTAATTCATAAACTCCCCCGCAAACATTTTGTGTTTGATCAATGATAGAGAATCCTTTTGTGTAGGACAGAAGTACAACTATTCATCCTCAAAATTCTGTTGTGAAAAGGGAGGTCTTTTACAGTAGTTTGACTTCCGATGAGTGCTATTGTATTTTTTTTAAGCTAATGATTCTTATGGTATCCAAAGGCATGATTTTCATAATCACTAGTTTGTCTTTTAAGGGGTTAATGTGAGTCAAAGGAATTGGGAGTAAATGAAGAAATGAAGGTTATTGATTAATTTAATAGAGATTGAATTGAAACAATTGCAATCAAATTTGGGAAATAGTATTATACAACAATTATGTGCATTTGTTTATCCATGGGCATGTTTGCAAGTCTATTTATAAATATACAAAAAGAACTACAAAAGATATATTCCTTGTGTACATTGAATTGCATTGGCGCACCCATTGTCTATCATTGACATTCTTTAATTCACTAGGTTTACTTTCTCCAATTCGGTTTCTCTATCCTTTCGGTTTCTCTATCTTGAAAAATCCCACCATGTGTTGAAGATTATATCTATATTTTTGTTCTCACCAAAACAACATTTTAATCCCTCAAGGTCCAAATACCATATTTTTGGCATCATAGCAATTTTGGGCAACTTACTACAAATGGAATTTTTATTTCTTTTCTTTGAAAATTTCACACAACATGTGCTCAAGGAGTAATTTGAAGGCACGACAATTTTCATAAATTTTGACTATATGGTTAAGAAGTTATTGCATGATATGTAATTTTCAACATTTGGCGGGCAACTTGGACAATCCAAAAAACTTCTTTAAAAATCACTTTATAAGAAATAAAAATTTAAAATTGGTTCTCTAGACTTATATATACATGGAAAGCTTTGAATCGTTCCATTTCTATTGATGAGATGAAAGTTATGAGGAGTTTTGTTTTGCATTAGGTATGGTGCCTAGAAATTCCATACCTACCCACAAACTAAAACTCCTCATAACTTTCATCTCATTAATCGAAATGAAATTATTCAAAGCTTTCTGTGTCTATGTAAGTCTAGAGAACCAATTTTCACTCTTTTTTTAAAGTGATTTTTAAAGAAGTTTTTTGGGTTGCCCGCCAAATGTTGAAAATTACATATCATGCAATAACTTTTTAACCATGTAGACAAAAGTTATGAAAATTGTTGCGCCTTAAAGCTACTCCTCGGGCACATGTTGTGTGAAATTTTCAAAGGAAAGAAATAAAAAATTCCATTTGTAGTAAGATGGTCAAAATCACTATGATGCCAAAAAACCCTGGGTATTTGGACCTTTAGGGATTTAAATATCTTGCCTATTTGTCACACTACCATTGCTTATAATACACTTGTCTCATATTCATACTATTTGACATTTACTATGACTTTCTTCCCAACAATCAAATTATGGGGGTAGAGTGTACCATAAATAGCTTTTGCTTCCATTCAAAGTTTTAAAATTATTAGCATGGTTTTGAAGGGAATTTTCAAACAGTTTCATGCATTTGAATTCCCAGTCCTTTCAATTGCTTCAAGTCAAACCAAGGTCAAATTGCTACACACTAGCCCAAGGAGATGGAAGTGCTGTTCAACAGTCAAGAGCATCTCCACCCCATCTCCCTGGCTTTTCAGTGTTTTTTTCATGCACAATTTTTCATGAATTGGCTTCAAGCCAAGTGATGTTTGCTATTTTTTGTAAAGAAAATTTTCATTTTTTTTCTTCTTGAAACGAAAGGACAATTCCTATTGACACGGCAAAAAAGTACACACAACCAAAGGACAAGTCTTATGAGGGAAATTTTTAGGATTTTTTCAAGAACTAAGAAGCAAACAATGCAAGTATCAACACAAATACAATAGCCACTTTAGTTGAAAGCACCCATCTAGAAATTTTCATTTTGGGGGATAAAATAGATTGATTAATGTTCTATTTCAAGACTAGTAGCCAAATTTTACTTAGGTATCACCTAGTTTTCATATATAGATAGATATTGCCAAGTATTACATCTATACCATAAATTTGATAGTTATAGTTAGTTAGTCATGTATGATAAAATGAGATCTAAGAACCCGTGAATCCCTTCACCACATTTTTGGTACCAATGAAAAGCTTTTCACGGTGAGGGGTGCATGGACTTTCTTTCATGGACCTATTGTGTGAAAGTTATTGAATTTCAAAGTATTTATGAATTAGAAAATCGAATTAAATTATCTTTTGTTTTGAAAAAACCATAACTTTCACATCCTACATCCAAATGCCACAAATCAAAGTCCTTGCAAAACCCTTGTGCATAAAATTATTGAATTTCAAAGTTTTTACAAATTTATAATTTTAAAAATCATTCTTACTTTTATTGATGTTCTAAAAACAACACATGGCACATGGCATAGACAAACAAACAAATTTAAGGCATTGATATCACCAAATATCACTCGATTGAAGTATCACATCCATACCTTAAGTTAATCTATTTGTGTTGTGTTGTTTTGTTTTATTTTTTGTTATGGTAAAATTTCTTGGACTACACGTTTTCTAGTCATGATCCTTGCAAAAAAGGCTACAGAGACTTTGTTTCATGGCATTAGCATGTATGGTATAAAAGTTATTGAATTTTAAAGTATTTATGAATTTAAAAAATTAAAAAATCAATTTTATATTACTTTTATATTATATTGTGGCATCAACAGAGAATACACTAGTAGTAATTAAATTATATTGTTTGTTTTGTTTGATATGTTGAAATCTTCTGGATTGTGCGTCCCCTCATTGCATGTTTGGTACCATTAAAAAGCTATCTAGAAGGAAGAATGCACGGGCTTTGTTTCATGACGTTTAGACCTATAGTGTGAAAGTTATGGAATTTTTGAGTTATTTTGCATAGGGGCACACTAGTAGGGAGATTCAATTGTCTAATTTGGTATGAAACTAGAAGTTATAACCAAAAGGGTTAATTTTCACCACTGTGGAAGACTTAAGAAACACCAAAGGTGGTCCCCAAATTTATTTTGATGACTGCACCAATTTCATTTCATCTAATGAAGCAAAGTTCCATAACAACCTATAGACTAGGTGATAACCATCATAAATAATACTAATTCACGGCACCCATGTACCCATAATCAACATGAGCATGCCTAATACAGTCCATAATGGACTCAATCTGGACTTACAATAGAAGGAATTAAAAAAAATAACTTTTATGACAAGTTTACACTAGAAAGGTGTAAATATCTTATGACAGTCACTAATAACTTCATGACCATCTCCCAAAGCATCGATATGGCAACAAATCACCCTAATGCAGTCTAAATCCCATTTGTTAAAAAAAATCTGCCATGGGTTGATGTAAAACTCTCATGGGGAGAGTTTCTAGGTGACTTGTATTAGGCAGTTGGCCTGTCACGGGTTGGTTTACCTTAAGTATTACAGGAAAAAACAACAACTGTTTCCTTCCCCCAGAGAGGGAATAAAGGAAAAAGAAAGGGGAGGAAGAAAAGGAAAAGAAAAAGGCGCTCCAGCCCGAGAGCACAGCGTGGCCGTTGATCAGCCAGCCCGATCGTTCCCCCCACCACGCGGCACGTGTCACGCCAGGAGAGGTGGTCTCAGACTCCCAACAATTGAAGCTTTTTGGTCACCCCACCCCACCGGCCTACCGGCACCGACGAGGAGTCCCCATCATCACACAGCCTGACGGCTAACCAACCAAGTGGAGATGCTCCAAGGGTGGGCTTGCATGGGAAGGAGGAAAAAAGAAAAAGAAAAAAATGAAAAAAAGGACTAAATAACTCACTTGTGAAGAGCTCCACCAATCATCAATGAGCGTGGAAGTAGGAGAACGAGTTCCACCAATATCAATGCATTCCACACTGTAGAAGAAACGTAAAAGAGTTCTTTCTTATATTTGAAAATTGGTGAATGCACCCACCCCACCCCACCCACCCATTTATTGATTTATGGAAGGAGGAAGACTAAACCAACTAAGTAGAGATGCTAGAAGGATGGGCTTACATGTGAAGCCTAGTGGGCAAGGGGGAAAAAAAAGGGACTAAAAGTGATCAGAACAATTTTACCAATCATTAGTGAGCGTGGAAGTAGGAGAACGAATTCCATTGATATCAGTGCATTCATTCCACACTGTAGAAGAAACATAAAAAAAGTGACGAATTCCATTGATATCAGTGCATTCATTCCACACTATAGAAGAAACATAAAAAAAGTGCTTTCTTATACTAGAAAACTGATGAATGCACACCCCCCATCCACCCATTGATTTATGGGAGAAGGCTCTGAGACTAAACCAACCAAGTAGAGATGCTGGAAGCGTGGGCTTACATGTGAAGCCCAGTGGCTAGGGGAAAAAGGGATTAAAAGTGATGAGAACAATTTTAGCAATCATCAGTGGGCGTGGAAGTAGGAGAAGGAGTTCCATTGATATCAGTGCATTCCACACGGTAGAAGAAACATAAAAAAGTACTTTCTTATATTCGGAAACTGGTCAATGCACCCACCCCATCCACCCATTGATTTATAGAAGAAGGCCCTAATGAAGGCTAAACCAATCAAGTAGAGATGCTCGAAGGGTGGGCTTACATGTGAAGCCCAGTAGGCATGAGAAAAAAGGGACTAAAAGTGATCAAAACAATTTTACCAATCATCAGTGAGCATGGAAGTAGGAGAACAAGTTCCACCCCTATTAGTGCATTCCACATTGTATGAAAAGTATTTTCTTATATTTTGAAATTGATGAATGTATCCACCTACTAATTTACGTAAGAAGGCTTTGAGACTAAACCAACTAAGTAGAGATGCTTGAAGGGTGAACTTACATGTGAAACCTAGTGGGTAGAAAAAAACAAACTAAAAGTAACTAGAAGAGTTCTACCAATCATCAGTGAATGTAGAAGTAGGAGAACGAGTTCCATTGATATTAGTGCATTCCACATTGTGGAAGAAACATAAAAGTGTTGTTTTGTATTCTGAAACTAGTGAATGTATCCACCCATTGATTTATGTAAGAATTAAGAAGGCTCTAAGACTAAACCAACAAAGTAGAGATGTTCAAAGGGCCTCCTACTATGTGAGTTAGGGTAGCTAAAAAAACACTAGAAGACAAAAAGTGAATATCAATTGTCTTGCTAGCCTCTGTGAGTAGAAGATGATATTAATTTCACCGAAATTAGTGGACAACTCCATTGGTTGAGATTGAACAATCTTCAGGGAATCAATACAAAGGGGATTCTTACTCAAACTCACCCCCATCCACTGGGTCTATATGGTAGAACAATTCCCAACTTTGTCCTTGTAGCTCCTTGTAAATTTGACCTACCCAACTCACATGGTAGGAGGCCCTAAAAGTGGACTTACACATAAAACCTAGTGAACAAAAAAAATACTAAAAGTGATTAGAACAACTTTATCAATCATCAATGAGTGTGAAAGTAGGAGAATAAGTTCCATTGATATTAGTGTATTCTACATTGTAGAAAAACATAAAAGTACATTCTTATATTTTAGTAGTGGTGAAGACACCCACCCATCGATATATGTAAGAATGTCCTAAAATTAAACCAACCAAGAGGAGATTCTTTAATGGTGGATTTACATGTGAAGCCTAGTGAACAAAAAAGTACTAAAAGACCAAATCATCAATGAGTTTCACCAATCATCAATGAGTGTAGAAGTAGGAAAAATGAATTCTATCAATATTAGTGCATTCCACATCGTAGAAGAAATATAAAAGTGCTTTCTTATTATATTCCAATATTGGTGAGCACACCTACTCATCAATATGTATAAGAATGTCCTACTGGCTAGACCAACAACCAAGTGTATGTTGCCACGAGTGGGTGACACTAAAACATTTACAAATGAGTATGACAATATAGAATTCAAGTATTATAAACCCTAAATTTTAACCATATAAAGGACCATATGTTCAAACAACAAACAACAGATGAATGCAAACATGTCTCAAGTACATTGATATAATCTCTATTATTTCATTCATCTCAGTATTTTTAAACCAAACATGTCTCAAGTATGTTGATATAATCTTTGTTATTTCATTCATATATTTTTAGACTTTTTTTGTTAGTTCTCTTTTATTTGTTGATAGTACAAATTTTCACAACTTACTTTCTTTTACAAGTCGTCTATAGTTCAAAAGATATAAAAATATATTTGACCTCAAAAACTAATCTTTTACGTTCAAAAAATCAATTAAACAAATAAACATTATTAAATTCTTGGTGGATTAACATGGTCAAATTTGTACTAATTCTCAACACCAAAAAACATTCTAAAATTAAACTTTGCAATAAAAAATCTAACCCATTTCATGACCTTTATCAAACATTTCAACATAATTTTGACCTCATAATTTGCACAAAATATACATTTGGAAAAACAAAAAGTAAAAAATGTATTTTATCAAACCTCCTAAAATTTAATATATGATTTTGAACATCAAAGTGAATCATAGAAATGCTAAAAAAATCCTTAAATATTATGAACATGAAAATTAAAATCTTTGTGATTCTAAAGATCTACTTTCCAAATGATCTCAATCATTATCAATGACTTTTCTAAGTTCAATGAGCTCAATGCATTGGAATAAATCACTTTTAGTGTTAATTTTCTCATTTAGACCATTTAGAGATATTTCCAAATATATTTTGAGTGTCTTGCAATATAGTTACGTACCTTAGATATGTGTAGTTCATAAATAAATGTTTTTTTTATAATTCTTATTTTATTGCACAAATTCTCATTAACAATGTGACATTCTCAATCCAATTGAAAAAAGATGGCCAATTATATAGTGGAAACCATACCCAAACTAAAGAGGAACTATTAGAATGATGGAATGAATTATGGTGAATAAAATGGTAGAAGGATTGCAAGGTTGAGAGAATAGAGGATAACTTATAAAAATAAAAATGTCACTTTAAGGAAAAAATAAAGAATAATTAATGATATACTTTGTGAAAATAAAATATTTATGTGTAATAAAAATTCTTCTAGAGAATGAATTGTATTTTATTCAAGGATATTATGATTTTTCAAAGTCTAAGTGTTTTTTGTATGGTTAAATTTTTTTGAGACTTTCAAATTTTCAAGAAGTGATTAGCGTAATAAATAAATAATTCCTAAAATTTCTAAATGTGAGAGTCATTTGTATTCAAGAAAAGTTCATATTTTATTCTAAAAATATCATATTTTTGAATTTTTCAAACTTACTCATGTAAAAACAAGCCATGCCAAACCGAGGTTCAAACTATGCTTTAAGTTTTAAATTGCAAATGTGTAAAAGTTTCAATTGTATTCACTATTAATGTTACAAATTGGTAAATCTTCGAAATTAACAATTTTGCATTAGGTGTGATTAAATACATGTTTCAAATAAATATTTTAATACAATAACCAGGAATTAAAAATAAATAAAACAGATAGAGAACTATACAATATGGATGTGAAAAAAGTAAATTCATTTGCAATTGATAATATTGATTTCTTTACAACAATATTGCCTCATTTGGTTCATTATTCATTTATGGAATTTAATGTAAAATCAATGGCCATTTAGAAAAAATGTTTTTTAAGACTATTTTTTTAAGAAATTATATTAACCCCTAAAGTTCCCAGGTCATTTTTCTATCGAAAAACATCCAAAACTGCCATTTTTGCTACATTTGTCAAAGAAAATAGAAAAATAACTTTTTTAGAATTTAACTATAGGATATTGTACTTGACTTGTTTAAGATCATGTGGTAAAAATTTCATGAAGTTTGACCGTACAGATTGGAAGATATTGGCATTCAAAGTTGGAAAAATGAGTTTTTTTGAATTTTAGCTTGCAATTGCAAATGACTTTGACCACCATTCATAGAATTTTTTTGCACTACACACTTTGAATTTGAAATTTATTATGTTGAAGAATTGAGTTCAAAGTCTAGGAAAAAAATTCAAAAAATACACACTTCACTTTCATTCTTTAAAAACTTGTTAAGTAAAAATAAGTATAAGATTGAAAAAAAGACTAAATTGTTAATACCTCTAAGATGGAATTGAAACACAATAATCCCTTGTCGCGCCCTGTGCCTTGACCCCCCGCGTGCGTCCTCTGTTTAGTTGCTTGTGTCTGTCCCTTTGCGTCCCGGTCTCTATTCTATCCCCTAGGCCTCCTGTGGCTAAGGCGTCCCTGTTCCTTTCTTGGCAATGAAGTTTTTCTTTCATTTATCTCAAAAAAATAAAAATAAAACACAATAATCCAAATGGTGAGATTGTTCTAGCAAGCATATTTAACATACCAAACAATTTTTTTTGAAAAAAATGTGAAAATTGCATTAAAAAATGAATTCTTTAGGTTATTTTTTTTTGAAGATGCTTAAATTGCCCGAAATACAAGATTGTCCACAACTTTCTCATCATTAGTTCAAATAGAATGAATCAAAGCTTCACATGTAGACAAAAATATAATATTTTAGAAAAATAAATAAATTTTGACTTTTTGTGATTTTTTTATGTTGCTCATCCACCTCTTTTTTTGGCTAATTGTGATATAACTTTTGTTCCCAGGCACCAATTGAAATAAAAATTATATTCCCATAAAGCTTATGTGTTTTTCTAACTTCACAAATAGTTTCAAAAAATTATGATGAATATTGAGATTGTACAAGCCTACTCGAGGTTTTAATTTTGGTCCCCAAAAGGCCAATAGGACTTTAGGGGTTAAAAGTGTACATTTAGTTGATTGCAAAATTGAGATGAGATTTGATTAACCTTTAAACAAAATTTTAGGACTTTTTAGTGGAGAAGTCCAAGCTTTAATTTGATACTATCTTTTATACATGGCCACAATGGAATGGTACAAATGGTAAAAGAAATTCAACATTTTTATATATGGTCATTTTATTCATCAATATTATACATATCTATACAAGTGTGAATTTGATTTATGGGAAGAAAGCAAGTGCATTATAGAAATGGGGACATAAGAGGTACTACAATCCATGTGGGATATGTAAATTAAGACATGGAGAGATCAACTATTTATATTTAAGTCCAAATAATGCAATAATTGTTTTTCTTGATGAAACTTTAGACCTCCATAACTTGGTGATTAAGACTCCAATGCTTAAATGAAGTCCAAACACAATCACTTGATTTTTTCTTTGAGCTCCCACCTTGCTTCAAATAGTCTTAATATAATCTTTTAGGATTGATGAAGAACACTATAAGGACTTCTTCACCCTTCCTACTCAATGAACTTAGCTTGTCATATCACTAAACCAAAATATCTTGATATTTGATGGTATATGTGATATTTTAATAAAAATTAAACTATAAATTTTGACATTAGGGGACTTGAATTTCACTGTTTTACCTACTTTATTGTATTTAGGCACGTGCAACATTAATTTATTTGTTTTCCACCCCTTCTTTAAATAATTTTCAAAAAGATCCAAATTTTATTTTTTAACTTTAATTAATGATGACCTTGATAGTTGGATACAATAGTGCATGTGACACCAATTTATCAAAGTCACACTATTTTGAAATAGTGCAAGTTGAAATACTATTATATTGTACTAATTTTAATAAAACTTAATTTTGAGGGAAAACAAAATTTCAAGATACCACTACTTTCTTCCCCTTGCTAATAGGAAAAATCATGTACTCTACAAAAATTCTAGCAAAGTGTTTTACCTAAGAACCATGCATTAAAGTTGTGATTCAAAATACAAAAATTAGCTTGATACATGCATATTTTGGGGACAATGTAAATGATATAGTAAAGCTATATTAATCTTGAATATTAGAGATGTTATCTCAAGATTCTTTCAAAATGAAGACCCTTGGCTAGGATATATTGTCTATGAATTGATTTTGTAGAACAAACCATGTACGACATAATTTGCATAATTAGGCATTTAGATATTTTATTCTTCAATTGTAACCCCCAAATGCATGAGGCACAAAATTTTGGTGTTGACAATATTTGAAGTTAAATAAAAACTTATTAGATTACTATTTTTAGTAGCTTATATTTTGAAAAATTCTTTTGAAGTCTAATTTCAGCATCAAAAAACCAATTTTGAAAATGAATGATTATGACTTTTCAATTCAAGATTTTGTACAAGGGTGTTCAAATGCAAATCTTGATTTTTTTAGTATTGAAGATTGTCAGAAATGAGCCCCTAGTACACTAAGTCTTGGAGAAAAAATCACATTAAAAATTCACTTAAAAAAATTGTAGGATAAATTTTAAGTAGTCATAAATTGAATGCAATTATGCATATTATGCCCTTTAACTTCATATTTGTTTTTGGTGACCAATTTTTAAAATTTGACATGTGAAAAAAAATTGAAAAACTTCAAATCATTTTCCTAGTTTTAACACCCTCAAAATCAAACATTATAATCTTTCAATCTATAAGTGGGATTGTTGTGTTTTCTTTTCCCGTGTGATCTCTAACATGTCTAGTCTGAATTTGTACAATTACATTTTCAAAAAAATTGATAAAAATGATAAAAATGATAAAAATGTTGACTTTTTATTCGATCAAGAATAAACTCTAAGAAACTCACAAAAAAAACCTTGAACATTTAGGAGTTATATAATGAAAGAGTTTTTCCATTTCAAAGAAGCATCCAAACACTTTATTATGTTAGTGCCTTTTCAAATCCATGTCTAATTCAAGTGGCATGGAATGGTTGGAGTAATGTGTAAATGACAAATTCAAAGGCCAACTCCTAAAATTTTGGGACCGACTTTGAAGGTGTAAGAGCTCATGCATTTTGCGGGTGGGTGGGGGGGCGGGGGGTGGTGGTTCATTCTCCTCGCATGAGGGAGTCGGGGGACCCGGAGAAACGGAGGGCGGGAACGGAGGGCCAAACCCTAAAACCGTTGCGGGCAGAGCATAGCAAGCAGAAAGAGCAGCGAGCAATGGTGGCCGATGAGTGTTCAAACCCAGCAATATGCAGCTTTCCCGTGAAGGGGACCAAGCGCGAGTGGGAATCGCTGAGTGGGAATCCTGGAGAGCAGGAATCACGGTGAAGTTTGAAAGTCCATTGCCAAAGCAGGCCATTGCCCAATACCGAGCTGACTGCGTTGAATGTGCGACGCTCTTTCGTGTGCATTGTCACGAAGCTCTTTATTTTTAGCCGAGGGTTTCGGATGCTAGTTCAGATTTGCGCGGGACGAGGGTTTTGGGTAGGAAAGTACGAGACTACAGTTGTGGTGATGGATCTGACACCCGGGGGCATTTGTTCTTGGTGCTCCGTCGAAGAGTCGCGGGTGGGGAGGTCTTGGTGTTGTAATCCCGTGCTGTGATGGTGGAGATTCGTGGAGGAGGCGCGTTGGTGGACGACGACAATGACGGGAGTGGTGTCTTGTGGTGCGCGGTCAAGAGTGCCGTCCGTCCTGGGTAAGGATGGAGCATTCAGGGTTCACAGGTGTGTGGACGCCTTTGTTTGTGTGGATGTTGTATGGTAAAAGATCCTTTAGACAAGATCGTCTGGTTTCTACGTTTTCTGGGAATGTAGATCTCGGAATGCGCTATTTTGAAGCGAGATGACCGTTAGTGTTGTCGTAGATTTCAAGTTTAGATCCTAAAACTCCTCAAAAACCGAAGTACCTCCGGCATTACAACTAGTAGTGATGAGTACGAGCCAGCTCAGTCAGTTAGGGTCGATGGAGCCGGTAGTATGGAGAGCTGCGATAAAGCCACATTCAGCACGCTTACGCTTTAGAGTACTGCGATTACGTATTCGGCTTCACATTAGAAATGTGGTGATCCAACCTGCCTTAGCTACGAGAGTCTGCAATGGCACGAAATACCCCGACCGACAAACAAAATCATAAAAGAGTATTTCAAAGTTCCGAGTCACACTCGTGACAGGAGGCCATCTCCAGCGTTACTCCTGGACAGTATCTGTAGCGTGGAGAGCTGTGAGAGCTGCGATCAAGCCTCATTTAGTGTGGTGGTGTTTTGTGATTTGTTCGAACTGAATTGTCCGGTGATTCCAATTGCGTGAGCAGCGAAAACCTGCACTACTTGCCATGGAATGGCAGGCGACGTAATCTTCGAGAGAGTTCTTATGACTTGACTTGTTGGTGCAGATGCTGCGCCTCCGTTGAGACTATGTGCGTGTCTTCATCATCAATGGGTGGCTGTAGCAGTTTAGTCGCGATATTAGCTTGGAAATAGTGGTTGTGGATAGTGCCGCAATTTGCAATGGAGGACCAATTCGCGAACATTTTACAGCGAAACTATGGATTGAAGGCTGTCGGGAAGTCGGCGTCCTATGGGCCTCGATTAGACGAGAGGGTGTCTGCGAGGGCATTGGATAGAGGCAAAAGCGTGGGAAGTGGACTTGGTCGCCTCAATCAGTCTGCCGCTGCCGCTGCGGCGATGGTGGCAGCAGGAGACAGCATCGGAGCAGGTCATAATGGGTTGAGTAAGTCTGCCCGCCAAGCAGATCCATCTGGGAACGCACCTGATCAAGGTTTTCGTGTCTCCACCAAGTAAGCATATATTGCGTGTTCATTCCGGTTTTCTGGTGTACCCGTCCAAGTCCCTTGGTGTGTTATGCTCTGTCTCCATGTATGTGGTCCGTGCCCTAAATTCCCCTGCTATTCGGAGCTGCCTCGGTGTTCTTGGGTTTGCTGGAGCAGTTGAATTTGGCCTTTCTGTGGAGCCTTGATATGGACGAGTTGGAATTTGATTCCGTGAGTAGTGTCCGGTCTGTGTGTTTGCGTTGCGCGCTTTGGCCTGGATGGATTTTTTTCGTCCCTTTCTGCCGCTATGAAACGGGCAGTGAAGACAGCTTGCGTTGATGTGGGTTTTCTGTCCGGTGTGTTCGTGGTCGGTAGCTGTATGTACTGAGTGTGTGCGCTGATTCTCAGAGGCTCCAGCGTGGGAGGCTTTGGCGAGATGTACATGGGGGCAAGGTCAGGTTCTGCTTCCAGCTCGAGCTTCGCTGAATTCACGGAAGGCAGCGTCGGCAAATCAACAGCTGCATCTTCCGACAGTCCCTATAAGGAGGATGTCCCTGCCGTTTTCTCTCAGACTCGACCAAGACCAACGGAAGCGTCCACTCCGAGTCTGAATGAGCAAGGTACGCGTATGACTTGTTGCTGTTGTTGTTGGGATTGTTGATTTGAAAGGGGATTGATCGATTACGAGCGGGCCTGAGAAATCTCCACCATCGCGGTTGTCGGCAGCAGCTTATGTCTGCAGTGGCTTGGTTTTTGATGTCCGTATGGCCGTGTCGCAACACGGTCGTGTTGTCGAGTTTGGAGACATTCCTCTGTTTTACTCATGAAACGAATTTGGACGCAGAGGTTCCGAAAGAGTGGGTTGGAAGCCGATCCTCCCGATCTGTAGATTCGAGGCGATCGGCAGAGGACGAGTTTCTGGACTCGCTCAGCAGGGAACCTCAAGCGGGCAGTCAGACAGGATCGATTCCCAGTTCGTATGACGGTCCCAATTCCCACACGCGTAAATCAGCCGAGTCTGGTAGTCCAGTGAAAGGCAGTTTCATGAGGGGATTCGGCCGTTCTCGGACGGCCAGTTCAGCGGGCCAGTTCAGTCCTGGTACCGGGGATTCCCACTCCGAGTTGTCCGGTGGAGAAGGGACGAACGGTTTGAGTGGAACTAGGGTGAAGTCGGAGTCCGATCCCAGGATGTCGTCTGTTTCGCTGGATGGTTCGGAAGCCGAATCTCTTGGAAGGCCTGATTCCACGACTGGCTTCACAGTCCCTGCATCGAACGGTACGGCTTTTCCAGACCTGAACGAGCCTTACGCTCCTTGTAGTGTGGACTTCCCCCCCAATCGTCCGAGTCAGGTGAAGGTGTCCAGTTGTGAGCCCGACTCGGGAGAGCCATTGCGCAAGTCATCGGACAAGTTCCCCCCAACCCCGAAGACCCCCGCTGCGGCGAGCCCCGAGGAGAAGGATTCTCCCAGCTCGGGTCCTGGTCCTTTTGCTCCGGAAGCTCGTAGTCAGGTGTCGTCTGAAGATGTGAGTACCACTGAAAGTATCCCCATGCGAAGAGCTTTTGATTTGAATTCCGTGGGCAGTCCTACGGGATCGCCATCCTACGTGCACAGGTCGCGCAGGTCTACCCGTTCTGGCGATGTGGTGAGCCGTCCCAACGGTTCTGCGTCGAGTATCGGTGAGCCCCTGACTAAGTTTGAGGTGAACCTGGGAGCATCCGGAGGAGCGCACAGGGTGCGTAGAAAGTCGGACTCTCTGGTGGATGTGTGGCTTACGGTTGACCAAATCAGGCTTGTGACTGAGCCCTGTGCTTATCCCCCGCCATCTCGGCCCCCTCCTCCCCCTCCCGCGCTTGCGCGCCAGCATCCTGGTACTGCCAGGCATCGTCCTAACCAGAAGTCCGAACCTTCTGAAAGCAGTAAGGATCGACGGAGCCATAGGTCTGAGGCTGAGGAGCTTCGTTCTAGCCCGAACTCGGATGTTTCTAGCGCTGATAAACATCCTTCGAGCCAGAAGGTCCAGCAGCGCGCGGATCTGCAGAGACTGTACACCACTGCGAAGCCCCAGGTTTCTGGAAACGAACGAGCGAATGGGTTTGTCCACAAGCAGTCCGAGAACCAGAAGACCGGTTACGTTTTGCCTGAAGTGACCGTTGTTGATCTGGGTCCTGAGGAGAACAAGCCATCCCGAGAGGAAAGGAGGAGGATGCGTGAGCAAATCGAGAGGGACCGGCGGCGGGCTAAGAGGGAGGAGGAGCGTCTTAAGGAGAAAGAAAGGCTTCGCCAAGAAGGTTTGAGGGATTCTATTTTCAACGACTCCCAGCCGAGCGGCGTTCGCGAGTCTTCTCTGCCGAGAGTGGGTAGGCGTGAGAAGGTGTTCGACCCCAGGGATTCGATTTTCAATGACACCGATACGAGCGGCAGTCGCGAGTCTTCCCGGCCCCGAGATGGCAGGCGTGAGAAGGTGTTTGGGTCCAGGGAGTCGATGTCCAACGACGCGGATCCCGGTGGCGGTCGAGAGGCTTCTCGGGCCCGAGAGGGTAGGCGTGAGAAGGTGTTCGACCCCCGGGAGCGTCATTCTGTGGAGTCGGCCAGCAGGAGGGAAGAGAAGGACATCCAGTACCGAGTCCTGAGGCAGCAGGAAAAGGAGTTTCATGCTCGGTTGGCTCGGCAAGAGGAGTCCAGAGAAAGGGATAATGAGAGGTCCGGTGACAAGCTGAGAAGATCTGCAGAAAAGGCCGCTCTGGAGGCCCAGGAGCGTGCCGAGAGAGCAGCCGTGGAGAGGGCTGTGCAGGAAGCTCACGAGCGTGCCGAGAGAGCAGCTCGTCAAAGGGCTGCTGCTGCGCGCGAGAAGGAGCGCGTGAAGGAGAGAGAAAGGGAGAGAGAAAGGGAACGGGACAGGGAGGAAGAGAAGTTGCGTGACCGGCTGCGAGAGAAGGAAAAAGGTCTCGCTGAGCAACTACGCAGCAGAGACCCTTTCCGTGCCACCAGTGAACCACGACAACGCCCATCCGTCTCTGTCAATTCGCCGTCCGGCCTGTCTAGGTTTTCTTCCGGAGGGAACCTGAGTCACCTGTCGGGGACCCCCGAAACTCGCAGCTCCCCTTCTGCCCGAAAGGCCGTGGATGAGTGGACCAGCCTGTATTCTCAGTCTTCTTCTGTCCTTCCCGAGACGTTTCAGGAGATTCCCGGAGAGCCGGCCGATCGAAGGAAACTGCGCCTGGAGAAGCAAATGCTGATCGAGGAGCGAGCTGCCAAGGCCTTGCAAGAGAAGAACATGCGGGATCAGGCGTTACAGCGCGAGCAGGAGGATAGGCAGAGGTTTGCCGGCAGTCTGGATGCCGATGTGCGTCGCTGGTCTACTGGAAAGGAAGGTAATCTGCGTGCACTGCTTTCGACCTTGCACGTGATGCTGTGGCCTGAATGCAACTGGAAGGTGGTGTCGATGTCCGATCTCGTGTCTGGTCCTTCGGTGAAGAAAGCCTACCAGAGAGCCATCCTGTGCGTGCATCCCGACAAAGTTCAGCAGAAAGGAGCGAATGGGAAACAGAAGTACATTGCCGAGAAGGTTTTCGATCTCCTGAAGGATGCGTACGCGAAATTCAACAGCGAACTTTACTAGTTTGTCTGCTGCTCCTAGTTGATGAACATTCCTTCAGGAGCTGCCCCATCATCCGAGTGCCATCAGTGCGTGGCGTAGGTGGTGGGTGTGATGGTCGACCACCGGACGCCGGGTATCCTCCCATGCTGTAGCAGTCACGACTTGTGAGCTCCTCTCTCCCAGCGCGGGAGGACGGACTTTGTATGCTACTCGTACAGCGAGCTTGGGCCGCTTTTCCTTGTTGTGTCTCCACCATCTCCAGAGGACCGATCCTTTGGCCCCAGTAGTTCCCGTGAAGAATTCGTGGAGCACTCCGGCTACTGAGAGTCCAAGGTGCAGTTTGTTCTCCTTTCCAGGTTGACGAGTTTTGTATGATTTGGACGGCAGCTGTGAATGTAGTCCGTAGACATTAACCAATTTATTGATTTGAGCCCTTCCTTGTGCGTGAATCATCACGCCAGATTGTGCCTCAAGGGGTTTGCTCCAAGTAGTGCTACTGTGGAGTCGTTTGCACTCTATCCCGTTTACACTTTGCTAAGCTATGTGTAGGTTCTGTAGGTTAGTTTTTTGGGCAAACAGGAGCTCTATTGTAAGCCTTGGTTCACCTTTGTGAAATACTTGCCTCGTGCATCGACTCTATGTGTTGCACTTTCGCCTGTGAGGATGCCCATGCTGAATACGGGACTTTTTATTCATTATTTAGGGTCTTGCTCTGGCCGCTCTCGAAGGACAGAGGCCAGCGATGATGCCGGCCTTGAAGTGACCAAGGACGATATGCTCTTCCTTTTGTATGCATGTGCTGCAGCAGTGTGAATTTTCCCCCTCGTTTGTGGCTCGTTTGTGGTTGTGTAGACGTGTAGCCTCCCTTCGATTGCTCCCAATGGTGAGTCCACTTGCCATTGCATGTGGACAAGTTCCTCTGGAAGCGAGCCTTTGGAGTTGACCGAGATGCCTGTCCCGTCCTGTGCTCCTAATTCTGAGGTCGGTTGCTTTGTCCCTCAAACTTTCTGGTCGCTGGTAAGATTTGAGGACCTGTTCTCGACCCCTTTGAGCCATCACTGAAATGAGTCTGACATGACATGGTGCAGCCGGGCTTCGCAAGCCGTTCGTCCCCGCGGGAGAAGTCATTGCGCAAGGTGACTTGCCGTTTGGCAATTCTTATTTTGTCGCTTCACGTTGTTGTGTGTTCTTTGTTGTCTATTTAACGTGTTCTTTATGGGACCCTACAAGGAATTTACATATGGTAGAGGTCCCTATTTCTGTTGATTTATATATTGGGCCTCTTCATTGAAACTATTTTGTAGGTGTGCTTAATTTTTGTAGGTTGTTGATTCGTAGTAGAGTATACAGAGTTATGTGTGAATGAGCTTGTGAATGAGCTTGAACCAGATGGAGAATAATCTCTTTGCCTTTGTTATATGTTGGACTTTTTATCTTGAACAATTTACATTTTGAATTATCAATATAATATTGGCACATGCCTATGACTAATAACTAGTATATCAATATAATATTGGCGCATGCCTATGACTAATAACTAGTATATAAACAAGTAATTATTTTGCGC
Source organism: Climacium dendroides (assembly GCA_950106755.1). Taxonomy (NCBI): domain Eukaryota; kingdom Viridiplantae; phylum Streptophyta; class Bryopsida; order Hypnales; family Climaciaceae; genus Climacium; species Climacium dendroides. Next base: position 25,467,761 of record OX467092.1, read on the forward strand.
TGGCCTTTTTTATGGCCTTACTATTACGTATATATTTGTAATGTTGTTGGCCAATCTTGGTACAATAGAGGCTCAAAGCATATATTTTTGTATTGTGTATGAGTCCCATTGTTCAGGCAAGTTAGTGTGTTTGATTTATTTGATGATGAAGTCGTAGTTGTGTGATGTTTGTATGTATGTGTAATTTCATTTAGGGAATTCTTAATTTTCTGTGCTTAAAGTACACTAAAATTGGTAAATAGTGTTGGCAACACTAATTAGCCGAACTAACACTAATTGTGATTTGCAAGGTTAGTGTTAGAACACTAATTACACATTCTAACACTATTTTAGCTTTATAGTAAATAAATTTACCTCGATCTAGTTTAGTTTTTGGAGAATGGTGCCTCCTTTTGTCCAATCGGGAAGGGCCAGAAATTCAGATTTCCAAGGAAGGGCCAGAAATTCAGATTTCTAAGGAAAGACCAAAAATCTAGATTTTCAAGGAAGGTCCAGAAATTCAGATTTTGAGGGAAGAGCCAATGTATGACGGCGGGAGTTAAGTGCCCCAACACTATTTTCACATGAGTTGAAAAATAGTGTTGGGGGTAAAAAATAGGGAACAACACTAATTATCAACCAACACTATTTACCAATTTTAGTGTAGTTTGGATGCATGTGTCTTGATTAGATTGTCATATTTGTGCAAATGAGCTTAGAGCAATGTGTGATATTATTTGGACTTGAATCAATGGTTTTGAAAGAGGATTGTAGGTTAAAGTAGATGTTTGTGGTAATTTTCTATTAAATGGTTGTCATTAAGAAAAAATTGAACCTACAAAGAGACCTTGAGTTTTCTTATTAATTGTTGTATAAATTTATTGAATATGAAGGTTACCACATCCTTATTAGTACCACCACTTGGCGTGTACTCCATCCTTTATGATGGAACCATCATGAGATTTATAAGATCGTGGAGATGAATTGGATAACGATGAATTTTTGAATTCATCATGCAATTCTTGGCCCAATTAGTGAGTTGAGAAGGCCCTTCCCACCGAAGTTTTTGCATTACGAAGCGGCCTCTTTTGGGGTTCAAATTTTCCTAATGATCAATTTATGTGAGCTTTAAACATTGAACATGTTGAATGTGCTTTAAGTAGTCTTATATATGGTATATGTTTAAAGCAGTGTTTTGTATCTTCTGTAAATGAGCTTAAAGAATTATTTTTGAAATTTGGTTTATAGCTCGAAGTTAGTTATTCAGTGTATGTGAAGAAATGTGTATGGAGTGAATGTGTAGATTGTGTATTTGGTTGTGGTAATCCCTTGTCGCTGTGTTAATGTTTATGTGAGTGAATCTATATTGATAAGGAATGTATAAACGAGTACTAGTATTGCTAGCCTTGTATTTGAGAAAGCTTAAAGCAGATGTGTAGTTTGATGGTGAATTGGTGAGATGTTTCTAATTGGATTGTTTTGACAAAATGACTTTAAGTAGATTAGTATAAAAATACTATGAGCAAATGTAGAGATATGTATTTGACTGATAGTATACTAATGTATTGACATGGTTTGTTAAGTGGATGAGAAAACTTTAAGTAGATTATTGTAAGCCTGTGTTTTAAACAAAAGCAACAGGAAATGAATACTATTGTGCTTCAAGCTATAGGTTATATTTACCCTCACTAAAAGCATGCTTCCAAGTTGAGCAAACTTACTAGAATAAGATTGGGAATGCACTCGTATTGTTGCATCTGTACATGTTGGACAAAAACTAGAGATAAGATGAGTGTATGATCCCTATTTTCAAACCAAATGGGGTATCAAAACAATATTTTCCAATAGAATTATAAAAATTAGATAGATCTATTTCAAAAGTGACTTTAGTCACAATGCATTAAACTCCAAGTAAATAGGCAATTTCACACCAAAATGGGGAAATATTCACTACTAAAGTAAAGTTAATCCCTATATTCCTATTGGGACACAAAATGGATTTGGGATAGGTTCCTATGAGCTCAATTTTTAGTGAAACATTCTCATAAAATAAATAAACTTATTAGCTTTAGGGGATTATAATCTTTATTTCAATTTGGTACTTAGAATCAAAGTTATACCACAATGACCCTAGAACTAAATTCAACGGGCAATTAAAAAAAAGACTACAAACCCTTTAAATAAAATTATAAAAAAACATATTTCTCAAATATTGTATTTTTGCCCATATAGAAAACATTGATTCATTTGGATTTGTGATGTGAAAGTTATGGAGCATCTTCTTTTGTACACAATCAAAGCATCTTCTTGAACTCAATTCTCACAAATTTCCTAAAAAAAGAGCTCCAAAAGGCTATTTTTGATAGTTTGAGCACTCTCACCATCATCATTAAATGTAATTTAATTCCATCTTAGCACAATTAATAATTTAGTTTGTCCCTCTACCACATATCGTCTTCTACATAAAAATTCTTAAAGAATGAAATCCACTTGTTTTATATTAGATTTTCATATATTCACATCTTAGTTCTTTATGATAAATTCCTTTCCACAATAGCACAAAAAAAATTAATTAAACAAATTTAAAAAATCATAAATTAGTCTAAAATAGAGCCAAATATAAATATTCTCTACTCTCAACACACTTACACTACACTACGAACACTATCAAATTTTACACTCCACTAAGAACACTATCAAATTCTATCTACATCTTCACATACTAGACTATTGCAAGATCCTACAACTAGAGAAGCAATGAATATACTACTTAAAATTCTCCACCTCTTCCTATAAAATAAGGCCAGTGCCAAAAAATTACTTGTTTATATACTAGTTATTAGTCATAGGCATGCGCCAATATTATATTGATATACTAGTTATTAGTCATAGGCATGTGCCAATATTATATTGATAATTCAAAATGTAAATTGTTCAAGATAAAAAGTCCAACATATAACAAAGGCAAAGAGATTATTCTCCATCTGGTTCAAGCTCATTCACAAGCTCATTCACACATAACTCTGTATACTCTACTACGAATCAACAACCTACAAAAATTAAGCACACCTACAAAATAGTTTCAATGAAGAGGCCCAATATATAAATCAACAGAAATAGGGACCTCTACCATATGTAAATTCCTTGTAGGGTCCCATAAAGAACACGTTAAATAGACAACAAAGAACACACAACAACGTGAAGCGACAAAATAAGAATTGCCAAACGGCAAGTCACCTTGCGCAATGACTTCTCCCGCGGGGACGAACGGCTTGCGAAGCCCGGCTGCACCATGTCATGTCAGACTCATTTCAGTGATGGCTCAAAGGGGTCGAGAACAGGTCCTCAAATCTTACCAGCGACCAGAAAGTTTGAGGGACAAAGCAACCGACCTCAGAATTAGGAGCACAGGACGGGACAGGCATCTCGGTCAACTCCAAAGGCTCGCTTCCAGAGGAACTTGTCCACATGCAATGGCAAGTGGACTCACCATTGGGAGCAATCGAAGGGAGGCTACACGTCTACACAACCACAAACGAGCCACAAACGAGGGGGAAAATTCACACTGCTGCAGCACATGCATACAAAAGGAAGAGCATATCGTCCTTGGTCACTTCAAGGCCGGCATCATCGCTGGCCTCTGTCCTTCGAGAGCGGCCAGAGCAAGACCCTAAATAATGAATAAAAAGTCCCGTATTCAGCATGGGCATCCTCACAGGCGAAAGTGCAACACATAGAGTCGATGCACGAGGCAAGTATTTCACAAAGGTGAACCAAGGCTTACAATAGAGCTCCTGTTTGCCCAAAAAACTAACCTACAGAACCTACACATAGCTTAGCAAAGTGTAAACGGGATAGAGTGCAAACGACTCCACAGTAGCACTACTTGGAGCAAACCCCTTGAGGCACAATCTGGCGTGATGATTCACGCACAAGGAAGGGCTCAAATCAATAAATTGGTTAATGTCTACGGACTACATTCACAGCTGCCGTCCAAATCATACAAAACTCGTCAACCTGGAAAGGAGAACAAACTGCACCTTGGACTCTCAGTAGCCGGAGTGCTCCACGAATTCTTCACGGGAACTACTGGGGCCAAAGGATCGGTCCTCTGGAGATGGTGGAGACACAACAAGGAAAAGCGGCCCAAGCTCGCTGTACGAGTAGCATACAAAGTCCGTCCTCCCGCGCTGGGAGAGAGGAGCTCACAAGTCGTGACTGCTACAGCATGGGAGGATACCCGGCGTCCGGTGGTCGACCATCACACCCACCACCTACGCCACGCACTGATGGCACTCGGATGATGGGGCAGCTCCTGAAGGAATGTTCATCAACTAGGAGCAGCAGACAAACTAGTAAAGTTCGCTGTTGAATTTCGCGTACGCATCCTTCAGGAGATCGAAAACCTTCTCGGCAATGTACTTCTGTTTCCCATTCGCTCCTTTCTGCTGAACTTTGTCGGGATGCACGCACAGGATGGCTCTCTGGTAGGCTTTCTTCACCGAAGGACCAGACACGAGATCGGACATCGACACCACCTTCCAGTTGCATTCAGGCCACAGCATCACGTGCAAGGTCGAAAGCAGTGCACGCAGATTACCTTCCTTTCCAGTAGACCAGCGACGCACATCGGCATCCAGACTGCCGGCAAACCTCTGCCTATCCTCCTGCTCGCGCTGTAACGCCTGATCCCGCATGTTCTTCTCTTGCAAGGCCTTGGCAGCTCGCTCCTCGATCAGCATTTGCTTCTCCAGGCGCAGTTTCCTTCGATCGGCCGGCTCTCCGGGAATCTCCTGAAACGTCTCGGGAAGGACAGAAGAAGACTGAGAATACAGGCTGGTCCACTCATCCACGGCCTTTCGGGCAGAAGGGGAGCTGCGAGTTTCGGGGGTCCCCGACAGGTGACTCAGGTTCCCTCCGGAAGAAAACCTAGACAGGCCGGACGGCGAATTGACAGAGACGGATGGGCGTTGTCGTGGTTCACTGGTGGCACGGAAAGGGTCTCTGCTGCGTAGTTGCTCAGCGAGACCTTTTTCCTTCTCTCGCAGCCGGTCACGCAACTTCTCTTCCTCCCTGTCCCGTTCCCTTTCTCTCTCCCTTTCTCTCTCCTTCACGCGCTCCTTCTCGCGCGCAGCAGCAGCCCTTTGACGAGCTGCTCTCTCGGCACGCTCGTGAGCTTCCTGCACAGCCCTCTCCACGGCTGCTCTCTCGGCACGCTCCTGGGCCTCCAGAGCGGCCTTTTCTGCAGATCTTCTCAGCTTGTCACCGGACCTCTCATTATCCCTTTCTCTGGACTCCTCTTGCCGAGCCAACCGAGCATGAAACTCCTTTTCCTGCTGCCTCAGGACTCGGTACTGGATGTCCTTCTCTTCCCTCCTGCTGGCCGACTCCACAGAATGACGCTCCCGGGGGTCGAACACCTTCTCACGCCTACCCTCTCGGGCCCGAGAAGCCTCTCGACCGCCACCGGGATCCGCGTCGTTGGACATCGACTCCCTGGACCCAAACACCTTCTCACGCCTGCCATCTCGGGGCCGGGAAGACTCGCGACTGCCGCTCGTATCGGTGTCATTGAAAATCGAATCCCTGGGGTCGAACACCTTCTCACGCCTACCCACTCTCGGCAGAGAAGACTCGCGAACGCCGCTCGGCTGGGAGTCGTTGAAAATAGAATCCCTCAAACCTTCTTGGCGAAGCCTTTCTTTCTCCTTAAGACGCTCCTCCTCCCTCTTAGCCCGCCGCCGGTCCCTCTCGATTTGCTCACGCATCCTCCTCCTTTCCTCTCGGGATGGCTTGTTCTCCTCAGGACCCAGATCAACAACGGTCACTTCAGGCAAAACGTAACCGGTCTTCTGGTTCTCGGACTGCTTGTGGACAAACCCATTCGCTCGTTCGTTTCCAGAAACCTGGGGCTTCGCAGTGGTGTACAGTCTCTGCAGATCCGCGCGCTGCTGGACCTTCTGGCTCGAAGGATGTTTATCAGCGCTAGAAACATCCGAGTTCGGGCTAGAACGAAGCTCCTCAGCCTCAGACCTATGGCTCCGTCGATCCTTACTGCTTTCAGAAGGTTCGGACTTCTGGTTAGGACGATGCCTGGCAGTACCAGGATGCTGGCGCGCAAGCGCGGGAGGGGGAGGAGGGGGCCGAGATGGCGGGGGATAAGCACAGGGCTCAGTCACAAGCCTGATTTGGTCAACCGTAAGCCACACATCCACCAGAGAGTCCGACTTTCTACGCACCCTGTGCGCTCCTCCGGATGCTCCCAGGTTCACCTCAAACTTAGTCAGGGGCTCACCGATACTCGACGCAGAACCGTTGGGACGGCTCACCACATCGCCAGAACGGGTAGACCTGCGCGACCTGTGCACGTAGGATGGCGATCCCGTAGGACTGCCCACGGAATTCAAATCAAAAGCTCTTCGCATGGGGATACTTTCAGTGGTACTCACATCTTCAGACGACACCTGACTACGAGCTTCCGGAGCAAAAGGACCAGGACCCGAGCTGGGAGAATCCTTCTCCTCGGGGCTCGCCGCAGCGGGGGTCTTCGGGGTTGGGGGGAACTTGTCCGATGACTTGCGCAATGGCTCTCCCGAGTCGGGCTCACAACTGGACACCTTCACCTGACTCGGACGATTGGGGGGGAAGTCCACACTACAAGGAGCGTAAGGCTCGTTCAGGTCTGGAAAAGCCGTACCGTTCGATGCAGGGACTGTGAAGCCAGTCGTGGAATCAGGCCTTCCAAGAGATTCGGCTTCCGAACCATCCAGCGAAACAGACGACATCCTGGGATCGGACTCCGACTTCACCCTAGTTCCACTCAAACCGTTCGTCCCTTCTCCACCGGACAACTCGGAGTGGGAATCCCCGGTACCAGGACTGAACTGGCCCGCTGAACTGGCCGTCCGAGAACGGCCGAATCCCCTCATGAAACTGCCTTTCACTGGACTACCAGACTCGGCTGATTTACGCGTGTGGGAATTGGGACCGTCATACGAACTGGGAATCGATCCTGTCTGACTGCCCGCTTGAGGTTCCCTGCTGAGCGAGTCCAGAAACTCGTCCTCTGCCGATCGCCTCGAATCTACAGATCGGGAGGATCGGCTTCCAACCCACTCTTTCGGAACCTCTGCGTCCAAATTCGTTTCATGAGTAAAACAGAGGAATGTCTCCAAACTCGACAACACGACCGTGTTGCGACACGGCCATACGGACATCAAAAACCAAGCCACTGCAGACATAAGCTGCTGCCGACAACCGCGATGGTGGAGATTTCTCAGGCCCGCTCGTAATCGATCAATCCCCTTTCAAATCAACAATCCCAACAACAACAGCAACAAGTCATACGCGTACCTTGCTCATTCAGACTCGGAGTGGACGCTTCCGTTGGTCTTGGTCGAGTCTGAGAGAAAACGGCAGGGACATCCTCCTTATAGGGACTGTCGGAAGATGCAGCTGTTGATTTGCCGACGCTGCCTTCCGTGAATTCAGCGAAGCTCGAGCTGGAAGCAGAACCTGACCTTGCCCCCATGTACATCTCGCCAAAGCCTCCCACGCTGGAGCCTCTGAGAATCAGCGCACACACTCAGTACATACAGCTACCGACCACGAACACACCGGACAGAAAACCCACATCAACGCAAGCTGTCTTCACTGCCCGTTTCATAGCGGCAGAAAGGGACGAAAAAAATCCATCCAGGCCAAAGCGCGCAACGCAAACACACAGACCGGACACTACTCACGGAATCAAATTCCAACTCGTCCATATCAAGGCTCCACAGAAAGGCCAAATTCAACTGCTCCAGCAAACCCAAGAACACCGAGGCAGCTCCGAATAGCAGGGGAATTTAGGGCACGGACCACATACATGGAGACAGAGCATAACACACCAAGGGACTTGGACGGGTACACCAGAAAACCGGAATGAACACGCAATATATGCTTACTTGGTGGAGACACGAAAACCTTGATCAGGTGCGTTCCCAGATGGATCTGCTTGGCGGGCAGACTTACTCAACCCATTATGACCTGCTCCGATGCTGTCTCCTGCTGCCACCATCGCCGCAGCGGCAGCGGCAGACTGATTGAGGCGACCAAGTCCACTTCCCACGCTTTTGCCTCTATCCAATGCCCTCGCAGACACCCTCTCGTCTAATCGAGGCCCATAGGACGCCGACTTCCCGACAGCCTTCAATCCATAGTTTCGCTGTAAAATGTTCGCGAATTGGTCCTCCATTGCAAATTGCGGCACTATCCACAACCACTATTTCCAAGCTAATATCGCGACTAAACTGCTACAGCCACCCATTGATGATGAAGACACGCACATAGTCTCAACGGAGGCGCAGCATCTGCACCAACAAGTCAAGTCATAAGAACTCTCTCGAAGATTACGTCGCCTGCCATTCCATGGCAAGTAGTGCAGGTTTTCGCTGCTCACGCAATTGGAATCACCGGACAATTCAGTTCGAACAAATCACAAAACACCACCACACTAAATGAGGCTTGATCGCAGCTCTCACAGCTCTCCACGCTACAGATACTGTCCAGGAGTAACGCTGGAGATGCAGACACCACTAGCACTCTTAATGTCCTGGCCAGTTTGAGGATCTATAGCTTCGTTTGGTGTTACGCCTGAAGCAAATAATTTGGCCATAGTCGGGTCCGACAACAATATCGCAGTCTTTCATTTGCTTTCTTCTAGACTACAGAAATGAAACGATTGTCTTCAGGAGTCGATTGTCCACAAAACCGACATCGCACCGTGACCGACTGAGGTGAACTCCAGTGACCACTACCGTTTGGAATGCCCGGGGTAGGTGGATTGTCGGGCAGTTTTAGGATCTAAACTTCAAATCTACAACACCTCTAACGGTCATTTCGGTCCTGCAAAGCGCATTCCAACATCCGCATTCCGATAAAACATGGAAATCAGATGATCTTCGCCAAGGAATCTTTTCCACGCAACATGTACACAAACAAATGCGTCCACACATCTCTAAACCCTGAATGCGCCGTGCTTACCCTGAACGGACGGCACCTTTGACACCGCACCTCAAAACACCACTCCCGTTGTCGTCGTCGTCTACCAACGCGCCTCCTTCTCGAATCTCCACCATCACAGCACGGCATTACCACAGCACGGCCTCACCCCCTGAGAAACTTTGACGAAGCAGCGACAACAACAACAACCGCCCGGAGTCAGATCCATTGCCACAAAGAAAGTCTCGTACTTTCCTACCCGAAACCTTCCTCCCGCGGAAAGCGGAACCAGTAACCGAAACCCTTGGCTAAAAATAAGGAGCTACCGTGCCACAGCACGCGACGCGAGTCACGCGACACTATTTCCAGGGTCGCGCATTCACCGCACCCAGCTCGGTGTTGGGCAATGGCAGGCTCTGGCAATGGACTTTCAGCCTTCACCGTGATTCCTGCTCTCCAGGTCCCGAGCGATTCCCAAGCGCGCTTGATCACCTTCACTGGAAAGCTGCAAACCGCTGGCCTTGAGCACTCATCGGCCACCATCGCTGCTGCTCCTTCTGCTTGCTATGCCACAACCGCAACGGGTTTAGGGTTTGGCCCTCTGTTCCCGCCCTCCGTTTCTCCGGGTTCCCCTGCCCCTTCATGCGAGGAGAATGTCTCGTCCTATGCATGAGCTCTTACATTTTCAAAGTCACGGTAGGGACTCCCAAATGCGCCTCTCACCCCAAAAGCTCCATTTTCATACAATGTACATTGGTTTAATCCCTAAATGCCCAAGGCCTTTTATGAGCTTCTAAGAATTTGCTTTAAATTGAACAAAAAGCTAACATTTTGATAAGTTGTATCAAATTTTTTTGATTGTAATTTACAAATTCAACCTAGATATGTCAGAAATCATTTAAGAAAAGAAAACACAACAATATCACTTATGGATTGAAAGATTATAATGTTTGATCATGAAGTGGATTGAAAGATTATAATGTTTGATCATGAAGGTGTTAAAACTGCAAAAGTGATTTGAAGTCTTTTAATCATCTTTTGACATGTCAAATCTTAAAAGTTGGTCACCAAAAACATGGGGATAAAGGGCCTAACATACATAATCCCAATCAAAATCTACTCTACAATTTTCTCAAAATCTTTTCTACATCTTCTCAAAATCCACTCTACAATTTTTTTAAACAAATTTCTAATGTGATTTTTTCTCTAATATCTAGTACATTTGAGGCTCATTTCTAAAAACCCTCAACAATACTAAAAGTCAAGATTGCAATGAACACCCTTTTACAACATTTTGAATAGAAAAATCATAATCAATCATTTTTAAAATTTAATTTTCAATGCTAAAACTAGACTTTAAATTTTTTTTAATATAAAATATTATAATATTAAAATTAATTAGATTTATTTTAATTCAAAGTATTGTTCACACCAAAATTTTGTGCCTTGGACATTTAAGAGTTAATTAGTATCTTAAAACATCTACCAAAATATCTTCAATCATTTATAATTTTTGCATGCAATATCTAAATGAAACATATTTTGGTGTATTGGAATCTTCTTTTAAAATGATTTTAATAATAGTAGCTATGATTTGATAGGAATAGCAACTCTTCTAGAAGTACCTATTTTAAATTATCTTGAAAGTGTAAGTTGGCATTTGAATTTGTTATTTTCAAATTATGCAATAAGACTAAATGCCATAGTGCTTTTTTAATTTTCAATTTTGACATCACTAAGGTAGGATGATCTATTGTAGTCCCTTTGGTAGTTGCACAATTTTAGACTTTTTTATGTGCTATTGAATGGCACAGCAAGGAATAGTTTGCATGTATTTTGGTCACTAATTTTTGAAAAGAATTGAATAAACAGAGGGGACACAAAACAAGAGCAAACGACTTTTGATTAAGAACTTCAAGAGAAAACTATTTTTTGAATGGTAATGTGTGGCTATATGAAATTCTAATCCTTAATAATCCAAGGGGGCCTTCAAGACTGTGGAAAACCCAAGGAAAAATCTAGCAAATCCTTTACCATGTATATTAACTTCATAACTTCATCGATTGGGGTTATGAAGTAGTTACTTTGAAGCCTCATTCCATGCTCAACATGTTTCAATGTGAATTTAGTACAATTTCCACTACATTAGGATGGAACAGAGTGGAATTACATTCAACCACAAAGAGTGCAATTGAATTGGGGTTTATTTTAGACAATTGTGTGCTAAAAAATCATTGTCGATTGTCATTTTAATTAATTTGATTGATCTTTGCTAATAATGGGGTTTATTTGTAAATTTGATTATTAGATTATGGTTCCATTATTGATTTTTAATTTTTTCTAAAAATATTCATAATCTAGAAAGTGAATTTTGATTGAGTTTTCTTATTGTAGTCTTGTAGACAAGGGTTTGGTTGCCAATTAGGTAACTACCCATATAGTATATTAAGTTCGATCCAAGGGAAACATTTAAGTAGGGAGATTAATTTTAATTTTAATTTGATTCAACCTAAACCAATCTCATGTCTTCAACCCAATTCTGAATTCAGTCCAATTCAATCCAACACACCATTTAATAATACCAATTAGGCATTCAATTTTCTCACATATTAAACTCAACTATTAAACTGACTACAACGACACAACCAATACTAAATTCACAATTGAATAACATGCCAATTAGGTACATAATTACATCAATTTCCCATTTGGATTATCATGCATACAACACTGGACAAAAACCAAGCAACACACTTTTGAACACATTCAAGCATAACACATAAAATCACAAAGATATATTCCCATACTCCAATTAAGCAACTTAACCATTGAACTATATTAATTGCCAAAAATAAAGAAATTCAGCCTTCATAGGGCTAGACTCGCAATGGGCTCAACTCAACACTGGGTGAAAATCCAAATTGGGAGAGAGGGCTAAATACCCCACTAGACACCTCTTCAACTCCACCAAATTGGCTCACAACGATCAGAATCCAACACAATTGAATTACCCACTTGGAATCCAACTCAACTACACATCCACTAGCCCTTTTCCCACTATAGTTAGCCAAAAGCATCGATTTGGTCTAGTATTCTACAGTTTAACATCCTAAATTTGCAAGCTGCAACTTCAAATAGGAATTTGCATTACCAAACATTGGCCTCAAAAATTAGCTTGATTACAAGTCTACATGTAATAACTTATATAAATTAATGCAGCATTTGAAATATATTTTTAGTGAAAATAGAACTTTATTTTTTTTTAAAGTATTCGCATTTGAGGTTTTAGAATTTTGATGTCTAAAAATAATATATAGTAATTTATCTATTCTATTCAATTCTTTTATAATTTTTAAAATATGAACAACAAAGAGTGGATTTGAAAATAAAGTTTTTAACTTCTCAATTGATTGTCATTTAAAGGACCGTGATTGTAAAAGACAACTTTAATTTTAAAGTTATAGAATTGTCTTTCTCAAAACTTAAAAGACTATTGTTGTAAACAACTATAGATTCTTGTAGGTATATTTTGAAAAATCTACAAATCACTCCTTTAAAAATTAGGATGTTTGAATGCAAAGGTCATAAATATTGACTATTAGGTTTTAATAGCCAATTGGCTTTATCAAACTATTGAAAACTTGACAATTTTAAAAACCATTCATATAATCACATCTACATTTGGGATTTAGGATTTTATAAGGGAATCAAAAGTCAATTTATTCACAAAAATGTTGATTTTAAATTAATCCTCAATGTTTTTTTAATATTTTTTTACAATGTAATCTCCAAATTTACATTGGCCATTGGATAGAATTGAATCTCTACATAAAATGTAGTCTAATATCTTGAATAATAACAATTTCAAACTTACTCTTAATTATACATTTATTGTACCTACTTCTCATATTAATTTTATATAATTGCACAACATAAATTCAATGTAGATGTAATTTTGTGGTAAATAAAATAATATTTATATGAAATTAGGAAGAATTTGATGTTAATAATAGTTGACTTAATATGAATTTTATATAGAAACAATATGAAAGACTTTGTATATGATTTCCTTTAGTAATTAGCTATTGCTTATATAACTTCTTTATAACAAAAGCCATTTCAATACAATTATTGAAAATATCATTTTATGAAATTTATATTCAATTTGTACAAAATAATGGCATTGAAAGGCAAAGTCATTGACCTTCATATGTATGTTATATTAGTTTTAATCCTTTTGTACTAGGTACTACTTGATATTGAATTTTATATGTATATTACATTAGTTAAATCCTTTAGTACTAATGTAGGTATTGGTGATAGTATCAATCATTTTCAATTGAATCTTTTAGTACTAACATAGGTATTGCTCATTGTATCAATCATTTCTTCAAAGTCATTTTTTATCCAATAGAAAGGTTCTAGTATGTTGGTTATAGTGATAGTATTGAACGTACAAAGGATGTTTTGTGATGTTGATGTTTGATCTCCATTTATTTTGTGCTCTATGTACTTCAAAAATTCTTGTTAAGATTTGTTTGTGATCTTGAGCAAAATGTCAAATCTATAAAATTTTCTAGTTTTTAAAATAGATTATATTATTTTTAATTCTATTGTTCTATAACTTCATATTTGAATAAAAGTTCTTGAAGATCTCTTATTGTAAGGTAATTATATCAAATTGAGACCCATTTCTAAAGCAAACTCCAACAAATTCTTGCCAATTGCCTTGCATTGAATTAAATTAAGATCAATTTTTTCATTTTTCATTTGGCACATAAAATGTTTGCCCCCATTGAAGTACTCAACCATCCACTAGTTGGACGATGGATGTTGTGAAAAATGTTTTTTTTAAATTAATATTCATTAATAAAACTTCAAGAAAAAATCATATGATATATTAATGGAAAAAATGCTCTACCTAAATAAGTATTGGAGGAGTTTTAATTATTTTTAATAAGTTTTGTAAGCTCAATCATTTAAAGATTAATCATTGACCTCCCTAAGTCTAATGTGGTTTTTCACCCCCAAAGGTGTGTAGAAAATAATATACACAATATCATATTTGATTCCTAGGTTGCAAATTATGTACCAAAATATGATAAAACATACACCATTCAATTCAATCTGTTATTTAACAATTAATATTTTTCATTTCGATGACATTTTAACCTTTGAATGACTTCAAAGTCTAATTTTAGACCCAATATAAAGAAATTTGGTATATTTGGCATAGAAGGGCCCTAAATTGAGATATACACTATTGACAAAAGATTGTCCTCATGTTGACCATAATCCAATGATACATTGTACTCTTAATTTGAATCATTCTTCTACCTTCTACATGTTTGTGAAGCTTCAAATGGTCATTTATACTACTTGCATGGTGTTGTATTTGAATATAATAAGGTTTAGATCACAATATGACATTCAATTAAATAAAAGATTCCAATTCAATCCAATAGTGTTAAATTATTGATCGAATAGTGTATGTCTTATTATATTTTAATACATATACAATATTCTAGAGTCTATATAGTATCATAAATATAGTTCCCCACATATCTTTTAAGGGTTAAAATATAGACCTTATCATGATCAAATATAAAGTAGAATATTTGATTGTTTTTAAGCTTCTTATATAAATAGGAGGTGCAATAATGATTCAAATTGGAAGTGTTATACATCATTGCATTTGATTCAACATGAGGACAAACTTTTGTTACTATACTATACTTCAATTCATCCACCTTTTATGTCAAATACACAAAAAAACCATGTTGGCACCAAAATTAGGTTTTCTAAACCTTTAACCTTCTTAAGACCAAGCAACAATCTAAATTTTTAAAGTTGTGAAGATGTGTTATAAAATACAACTTAGAATAATAATTTTATGATAACTCTCATGCAATAATTGTAGAACATGGTCTATACATCATATCCATCTATGTGGTTAAATCAAGCAATTCACAAACCAATATTTTTTCCAAAAAATTGAAACCAAAAAATATTTTTTTTTCTATAATCGATTGTAAATAGAATACTTGTGATTTTCACAAGAGCCGTTTTCTTTTAAGTTCAAAATGTCAATCTCTAATCATAGTGATTCTTGAAATTTTTTATTTTACTTTCATTTATTTATTTATTCAAATTATCTTTGAAGGATCATTTTTTTAATTAAAAAAGTTACTCTTTGAGGGGAGACCTACTGACATCCTTTAAATTATAGAATATTTCCAAAGCAAAGTCTTAGAATCTATACCATGGAAATGTTAAAGAACTAACACAAGAATCTTCATAAAAATCAACCTTTTCGTGTACTTAGGATTTGTTTGCTTTCAAAATTTGAACACATAGTCCTCAAGGGTTCCATCCCTTGTTTGAAATTTGAGCACACGGTCCTCTTGAAGGGTTATCATATGTTCGAGTCAGATTTGACAATTCGAAAGCTTGATTCAATTTTTGCAACTTTTGGCATATTGATCTTCCTAATTTTTCAACACTTTGATGAAATGATTTGGTTTTTTCTATTCATATGTGAATGTGTTCCTTTTTCTAAAAAATTTCAAAAATAATGTTTGAATACTCAGAATTTTCAACTATGAAATTTTCTCAGATTTCTAGAAATAGCTCATACAATTTTCATATTTTAGACATGCTCCAATTTTCCCCTAATTATTTTTTACGAAACTGGCCCACAAGTAGGGTATCTGCAGAGCAGGCTCACAAGTCACAAGCTTTGGCCGAACGTGAGAGGGAGGTGACTTGGAGACACTGCGCATCCGACTCGTTTCGATGTGATGTAACTTATGCACTCGCTACAGTCGCCGATTTCCTTTTATTTTCGAATCCGCAGTACGCCAACTGAAGGGGTTACCAATTGGCACAGATGTGAATTAGCATGCTCAGGACAAGCAGTGAGGGCATCAGTTAAGAATCGAATGCGAAAATCGCTTAGTGTGTGATCGGATCGTTAGTAAAAGGCTGGCTATGGCCACTGGAGCCATGGCCACGGCGCCCTCGCGCGTCGTGAAGGTGGCGGTAGCGCAGATGACCGCCGTCGGCAATGTCGAAGCCAATTTCGTCACCTGTGCTCGCCTGGTCCAGGTTTGCATGTATTATCTCGCACAATCTCTCCATTCTCATGCTACGGATTGAGTAGGTTTTGGGAAGATTTGAATTCGGTCAAGTGCATTAGCGAATGGATTGTCGATCGTGAATTGGAAGTGCTTTATCTGTCTGAGGAGGAAGGAGTGAAAGATGGAGCTCAGTGTTGCCGGAAAACAGAATGAAACGGATTATTCTCGTTCTCCAATTTATTAATCTGAACGCTTTTGAACGTATTTGAACGTTTTTGAATTTTTATATGTGTACTTACAGCTTAAGGATAAAGTTTTTAAAACAGGACTGAAGAAATCGCAGTCTAAGGCAATTATAATCGCTACTGAAAAAATGTGAGAATAAGCATCCGTGCAATGGATTGAGTATGTTTTGAAAGGTTTGAATTCGGTCGAGAGGAGATAGCCAATAGATTGTCGTTCTTGAAGTGGAAGTGCTTTAGCTGTCCGTGGAGAAGGAGAGAAACATGGAGCTCAGTGTTGCCGGAAAACAGAATGAAACGGATCAGTGTCTTTCTCCAATAATTTGACTGTTTTTGAAAGAAACTTAATTTTGTATGTGGACTTACAGCTTAAGAACAAAGTTGTTTAGAAACAGAATTGAAGAAAAACTTAGTCTAAAGCGATTAAAAATGCTATTGAGAAAATGTGAAAATCCGTGCAGTTCGTTATAATTTAAACTTTTATGAACGTTTTCAATGTATGTGTTCCGAGAGCTTATGAGCAGAATTTTTTAAACATACTGGATGAAAACGAATGCAATTGAATAAATTGAGAACGAGAATATTCCGTTTTCCTGTATCACTAATGGAGTTGAAGGTTTATTTATGTGTAGAATTTTAACTCGGCTTTTGCGTGTCTCACTGTGGCAGATTTAGGCAGATTTTTCATGCTTCTTGTGTCTTATGACCACTTCTTTTTTTACTGGTTATTTTGTTCTTTTATTTTCATCTTTGAGGTTCTGAGGTTGTGAGGTTCATCTTAGGTTAGACTGTGGAGTTATCTGGACTGCATTTGCTGTCTACATTCCCGATATGCCAAGCAGGTTCCTTACAAATTGCGGAGGCTTGATTGGTTAGTATTCGATTGGAGATGATTGTATTGCTGTGGTTAAACGTGAATGGTTGATTCTGCGAGAGTTTCCAGGCACTTGCAGGGGAGTTCATTTCCAATCGAAGGAGAAGAGTTCATCCTTTTCTTACTGTTTGACCTTGTCTTTCCCACCATGCGGTGGTAGAGTCTGGGTTGTGTTGGGGAATAACTTCTTACGACTCTCTTTTCTTTCCAATCGTAACTCAGGAAGCAGCGGAAGCTGGCGTCAGGTTGTTGTCCCTTCCGGAGTGCTTCTCGTTCATTGGGGCCAAGCAGGGCGAATCTTTGAAAATTGCTGAGCCTGTGACAGGGCCGATTATCAAACGCTACCAGAGTCTCGCAAGGTATGTTCCTAGTCTTGGCGACCTTTGATGTGTCTCGTTCAGGAATATATAATATTTGTCTTTTCTCAAAGAAGTGTCATCTGCTGAATGAATTATTTAGACTTGTGATCAGATTGAATATTGTGGCTGTTTTGGGGTTTCAAAAGGACAAAATGTTGGCTTCAGCCTCCTTGTTTTGGGAAATTCTTAGGAAATTTCTCAGGCTTTAACAAGCATCCGCGATTTTTTCTTTGCAAAGGAGGATTCTCTTGTTTTTCTTAGGGAAGTTATGTAAATTGTACCAATGGCGACTTTTTTTTAAGTCTAGTTATAAAAACCACCTTGTTTTCTGAATACGATCTCCTCTGGTTAAATTGGATCACAAATCTGTAGTCATCGATTATCTGCAGATTAGTAGTTTTCACCTTAATTATGCTGTTGAAGATGGTATGAGCACTGTCGTGATCTAACAGAGATGCTGGGACAGGGAGGCAGGGTTATGGCTTGCACTTGGTGGCTTCCAAGAGAAGGGACCAGATAACAATCACCACTACAACACTCATGTGCTTCTTGATGATATGGGCAATATCTGCAGTGCCTACCGAAAAATCCATCTGTACATGCTCTTCCCTACTTTCTGTATATCTACTTATCATGGATCAAATGCATTTGTATTGAATTGATTGTTTTTGAAAGGCGACTCTGAGCTTCCTTAGAATATCATCGTACCGTCTTAGAATTGATTTGATATTTCATGAAATTTTTAATGTGCTCTTAACTCGATTTCTGCAGTCTGTGCAGTATTCAAGTACGTAAGTCGATGTTTTTGTTCTCTCAATTTTGTTCCTGAGTCGTGCTTATAATCTTTCTGATCCCATGTCATACTCAATCGCGTGGTTGTCAGACTGTTGCTTTGCTTGAGCGCACTGATAATTCTCCCAGTGGCCCACATGGCTGGCTTTCTGGCTACTTCCCATCAAGTGCTTTGGATAAGATACGGTTTCCAGTATAGGCCTGACAAAAGATGCATCTTTTTGTGCCAGATTTGACGTGGATGTGCCTGGAGGTCCAGTATTGCAAGAGAGTAACACCACAGAACCTGGTATATGATCTCGAGGCACTTGTACTGCCTGTTGTGATCGGTGACTGAGCACTGTGGAAACTTCAATTGAATCTGAGTGTTGCTTAGGCAAAATTTTAAATGCGCTTTCATTTTCTTGTGTGTACGTCGGTGGAAACTCATGGTGCTAGACTGTCCATAATCTTTGTGGAGTCATATTGTCGTCTGCATTGTCTGCTATTTCCGTACAGAGAACACCGCCAGTAACATAAATGTAGGGTCCTTACTTTGTCAGGTACGGAGGTAGTTGCGGCTGATAGTCCAGCAGGGCGTCTGGGTCTGACTGTGTGCTACGATCTTCGCTTCCCAGAGCTCTATCAACGCCTTAGATTCACAGAGAACTGCGAGGTTAGTCAGTTCTAAAGCCGCCTTTTTAACGCTTTTTATAACAATTGCACTCTTCCCTTCACAAGCCATGGAGCTTCTAGCTGGTATGCCTCTATTGAAACTGACTTGTGATATTTTTAGGTTCTGTTGGTACCATCAGCATTCACAAAGACTACAGGAGAGGCTCATTGGGAGCTGCTTCTTCGAGCTCGCGCTGTTGAGACGCAATGCTATGTATGATCGCTTCCTCCTCTTTCCATTCGGTTCTGTTTCATAAAGGCAAA
Source organism: Climacium dendroides (assembly GCA_950106755.1). Taxonomy (NCBI): domain Eukaryota; kingdom Viridiplantae; phylum Streptophyta; class Bryopsida; order Hypnales; family Climaciaceae; genus Climacium; species Climacium dendroides. Next base: position 25,486,986 of record OX467092.1, read on the forward strand.
CGAATAGCAGCCTGTGCACCTTAAGTTTCAACTTGCCTATTTCATCACTGCTCGGTTGACAGGATGCCTTGAACTGTTTTTATACCCACTACATGTTTGACTTGTTACTTGCAGGTTTTAGCTGCAGCTCAGACTGGGAAGCACAATGAGAAAAGAGAAAGTTATGGGGATGCAATTATAGTCGACCCGTGGGGCAAAGTCATTGCACGGTTACCTGGTACACCACTCTTCTAGTGAATAAGCTCTTCCAATATGCTCTGTCTTTTCCACATCCTTCTATTGTACTCCATGTCATGTCTCCTAGTCAAATGCGGTGACGTTGAAGCCTCAACTCGAGGATTCAATGCACCGTTTTGTGATAAAAAAAAAAGGAATTATTGGTTACCGAGGTAATGAAGTGCTCGGTCATTATCTACTTCAAGTCATCATTGTCGATTCGAAATCATGTGTTCTGGAAGTGGCTGACTTTTCCTTTCCTTTATGTTTGCAGACAATTTGCAGACTGGCTTAGCAATTGCAGATATCGATCATTCGGTATTACACAACGTTAGGCTTCGCATGCCAATTGAACAGGTGAAGCTAGTAATTAACTCAAACGTAACAAAATAATCATGAACTATTCTCTCAAGGTTTGGAATGCAGAGGGAGCAATGCCACGTTGTACATCGCTTGTCCACCTTAACCAGAACTTGGTTTCCTTGTAATTTGGGTGTGACAGTCTCATCCTGTTCAGTACCAGGTCGAGGGAAACACGAAGACTGAAACTGCATGCTTTTAAAATTGATGAAAGCTCTTCACCAAGCATCATCATGTACTAGTCAAGACTGAAATGTACGGACTCTTATGGGTTTTGTGGGGTATTTGCAGCACCGGCGCTATGACATTTATGCACCATCAAGTCGTGTGGAACCTCCTCGAGTATTTGGGAAGCCTTCATCTTTGTAACGTCATCGGACATTACTACTCTGCTATCAATGTACCCAATGTTTAGGATTTTCAAAAGATATTAGCTGAGTAATTTATGGTATGTGGTTGTAGAAGGAAGTTTGCGGTTCAGTGCACAAGTGCATTTCCAGTTGTGCTCTACTTATGCTTCTTAAACTTTTTATTCATTGCGGGTCTTTTGGTTATTTTTGGATTGTTTGCAAGAACTGCTCCTTTGTTGAATGGTTAGGTCCCCAAAACGTAACATCTTGGCAATTCATTCATGGATCTTGGATGAATGGATCGAGTGGTGCAGTCCTCGACGTATGCTTAGTTTTAACTTGTTGAGTGGCCTTGACAAATGGCCATCGCCATATGCCCCGAAGTTAAGTAGAAGCGCTTTACAAACGTCTGCAAGTGAATGAAGCGCAATGTGATACAATGTGCCTTCACAAGAGTCACTAAACAAGGTAAAATTTTGAATGCCTATGCTGACACCATAGTTTGAATCATTCATGTGGGTTCCTGAATGAGTATGTTCAAATAATTGTTCTTTTGGGGGACTCAACCCTTTAACCTGTACAACTCTTTGATGTTTAGAGGCCAAAATAAGCTTTAAAATATTCTTTGGCAAAGCGAGGCTAAAATCTTCATTATTTTGTATTCTATTATAAATCCAAGCAAATGATCTTTCTATTAAATTGTTTGAGTATATTTTCCCAAATTTAGTGTGCAAATTGCTATTGATCACAAGATTATAATGCCTAAATTACAAAAACTAAGTTTTTGTAGGCTATCTCAAAGGTGAAGTTTTCTCTTTCAATATTTTTAAAGAAAAACATGTATGCCCCATTATTTGTGCATTTTGGTCTATATATTTGAAATTAGGTTGAAAATACATGAATAAATTTAACAAATAATCTCATTCATCTTATAATAAAATACTAAATGGAAGGTGGTATGTGATGAAAGAGTAATCACTAATAACTTTGGAATGAAATTAAGATTTTTCAATCCCAATGGTGAAACTTAGAAAAATATATATACTATGGTACATTCATACCAAAACCACATGTTTCCTTGTGCATGAAATTTATAATACTAGGGATTATGAAAGAACCATGATAAGTTGTTGGTTGGTTTGGAAGATCTTTGTGATGCATTAAAGAGGCCCAAATTTTATTTTACTCTGCAATGAATAATCATTGGTTGATGCCAATACATTGTTTATTCTTTTTAGTCTTAAATTTAATGAAAAAAAGATTGCCTTTAATAATCTTAATTGAGTTTTTTAGGAAGAATTGAAATAACTCAACCTATTAGACAATGTAGTTAACTTACTATATTATTGTAACAAATGATCTCCAAATGCCTAGCTATTTGGACCAAAGTATCCATTTTCATATCTATAGGGCTTCAAAGAATTATGTGGAAACTTCAACAAAGTGACATCTAGTATATCAATTGAAGAAGAATTTTTTCCTGATCTATTGAAAGTTGTAGATTTAATAAGAAAGTTGAATTGTATTATTAAATATTGAATTATAAAATTATTCATAGATTTTTAGCTTAAACACTTAGGTTTAAGTGGTCATATTCTATTAAAAAAAATTTACAATCTTGAATATCATGATAGATAAAGTGGTATAGAATTTTCATTACTTTTAATTTGAGTTAGCATATTTGTATTTTTTTATATCATATTCAACAAGTCATCCCCAAAAAAAACTTAGTGTCAATGAAATTGGTCTTTTTTCAATTGGAGAAACCTAATTATTTTATAAGTAGTTCAAAGATAACTACTAATGTTGTTTAGAGGTATATATAGGTAAATAAGAATCTATTTGAGGAAAGTAAATTATTAAGAGTCTATTACTACAACTCAACAAGCATTGGTATAGAATTGTTCAACACTGATTTAGGAATAAAAGTTTGGAAAACATTGATGACTTCAATGGTTTAATGAGTGACGCAACATACCAACACAATGAAAGCATTCTATAAATTCAAGTGTTCTATCCATTATATAGAATGGCAATCAACTTGTCATTGACAAGGATCACAATGGAGTACAAAATGAAGATCTTGCAATTTTGACAACCTTATGAACTTGAACAAATTTGAAGGTCTCGTAAAAAATCTAAATGAATTTGCTAATAGAATACCAATTTGATATTGCAATGAAGTAACAAAAGTATATGTTTGTAACCATACAATACATGATACTAAACAAGGCTTGAACGGAGAAAAAAAGAGTAGAGAAATCATGAGAAACCTTTACATAATTACATTGAATGTTTTAATCAGATTTCAAGGTAATCATTAATTATAGTGAATGTTTTGAGAATCTTGGCCTTGTAAATAAGCCAAAAGATTGCATGTACACAAGGCTTCATTATAGATGGATAAGAGAAATACAATGAGATACAAGAAAATTGTATATCCAATGTTTGAACTAAATACAAAACAAGGAGATGGTTGCTCTTGCCCATCTCATTCCATTCATACCACTCTAAAGTTGACTTTTTAGTAGCAAGGCATCTCCTATAGTCTATGTCCCTTTGTTTCTTCTATTCAACAATGCCATCAAGAAATAAAACATCATATTAGAGTATAGAAACAATATGCAAATGATTTTTTATATGCATGTAAAATTTGCTTCAATGTTTAATAACATGCATATAAAGTTAGTCATTTGTGTACCTTTTGAGCTATCATCCTCCATGATCCAAAAATTGAAATTAGTTGGACAATCTAAGCCTAAAGTGATGTCAATCTCCATGCATACATTCAAAAGTAGCCAATTTCTACCATCTTCAACTTGACCTTTTTAATTTCCATGTATAATTGGCAATTCCAAAATCCTCCACAAATGCAGAGGTCTTGTAAAATAGTCAAAACTTGAATTTCAAACATAAACTTCAACTGGAATTATTCTACATAAACTGTAACCTAAATAAAATTGATTCGTTACACTTGCAAGCAAACTATATACTTCTCCAATTTTCTCACATTTCAAAATCCTCTAGAAATATTGCGGTGTTGCTAAACTAAAGAACCAAATTTTGAAATCTTAGACTTGGAATTCAACTTTGTAATGTTACAAAACTGAAAATCTAACATGTACATAAAATTTCATCACAAAAAAATGAATTAAAATTATTTCAAATAAATATTGATCTATGAATTGATTCATTGATCTTCGAAGCTCTCTCCACCTTGAATCTCCTCACATTTTGAAATCCTCTAATTCAACACTTTGAATCCTCGTCACATCAAGAAAGCTCATCATCTTCTACCAATGTTCTTCTAAAAAAATTGCTAAAATAAAGTGTATGCATAATTGAGAACAATTGGGCCATAGCAACTAATGATGATAATATATCCATATTTGTTGCATGGCAATACATGCTCTGATCCTGTCACAAGGCGTAACACCATTGAGTGGGTTTTCCCTCCACAAGGCAAATCAAGGCAAACCAAGTAGTTAGTGTAGTAGTGAGAAAATTGGTCTTATTAAAGGTTCATTGTTTTTTCTAATGTGGTGTAAATTAGGGGCAATTAGCAAGCACATGATTGATCATTAGAATTGCCAATTATACATGGAAGCTCCATAATTTGGATGACTTACAAGATGCACTTGCCTTCAAATGGACCACCAGTTTTCCACGTTTACTTTTCATCCTTGGTTTAAAAGTAATAACTTCAATTGAAGAATTCACCCACTTAGTTAAACTTGCACTTAAAAATCAGAACCACTCTCTGAACTGTCAAATCATTTTACAGAACATAAATACCACATACCTCCCAACTAATGCACCCCCATGTATCCCCGTGTAAATGAAGACTTTATCCATACAGGACGGTCAAAAGCATTGGCCATTATTACACTTTAGTAACCTTACTTCAGTACATCGAAGTTTGAAAAGAAGAAACGAGCCAAGATGGATACAATTAAACACTACTGTGGCTGAAGATGGATACAATTTCGCTTATTTTGGAGATGGGAACCGTCCACACAAATATGGAAACTCTGTAATTAAATTCAGTCTCCCACATCCCTAAGCATTCATCGGTTTGGACGTTTAGGCCAAGAGAAATTGATGAGCAAGATTTTCATTTCAACACTGCTCACATTAAGAGCATCTCCTTTTGACACATCACAACAAGCCGCTCACCAAAGATTCTAGTTACTAAGGACCTCTACAGCCTAACCATCCAGTACAGCTCCAGTTTTCAATAAAAACAACTGGTGCAGCAAAATCTTCAATTTCTTCAACCGTAAGCCCTCGCCACCGCTATGACACCGGTAAATAGCAAGCACACAACAGCATATCCGATTCTAGCAAAAAACCAAATCCAAAACCCAACGACAATAGCAAATTCAAAGAGACAGTCTGACACGCACCAAAACAGATAAATGGAAGCAGATACTAGAAGCCAAACACAAGGATTAGACGTATTTACAGTCTTGAAGAGCTCAGAACAGCAAGCTGTGGCTAAAGCTATTCAGCAAATGAGTAACCCTAACAAACCCAAAGTAAGTCAAGGACCCGCCTATGCTTTTTATCATTCAGATGACGACTACTGCCAATGCTACAGGAATCTGCCTGCGTTGAGACGAGGGTTGGAGACTGCATAGAAAGATGTGAACCGCCCTTGACGAATTCAACCAAGCAGTCAAACCCCTGGCCTACTAGATACTTTGAAGGTCCCCCAAATCCAAACCAAGACCTGCCCGAGAAGCGTCCACCACTCTTCCGTTTAAGCAAGTTGCGTATGGCGATTGAACGATGATGGACGAGACTTGAGGAGAACAAAGGCTGTACAACCTACTACTCACAAGCCAACTTGGTATCGAAGCTGCTCAAACAGATCGCAAATGCCTGGAAAGCGGAAAGAGGGTACCGGTAGTCCATTGTAAACATATCCTTCCCAATCTTTCCAAACTGCAACAGAACTTTGTCGTGGTCGCTTTGCGTGGTCGTTGGTGGAACCTCCGTTGATGCCACTAGCTGAAAGTTCTTGACGGATGCCACCGTTACCCGGCCTCGGAAGTTTAGACACCAGCACTGCAGCTGCTCGTGCCATCGTGGAGCTTTGTTCTTCAGTACCAGAGGCTCATCCTTGCTCAGAAGACCTGAGACAAACTCGCCTTCCAAAGTGCTGCTGTCAACTACAGCCGCTTTTGATCGAGGGGACGACAATACACTTGAGTAAGGAATGTGTGTGTCCTCCAGAGTGCTCGCTGTAAACTCTGTGGGAGTAGGAGCACTGCCTCCCAACTCCATTGCAGACGCGGGTATTGTGTGGAGCGTGCATTGCATGCGTCTGGGGCCTCGCGTGCCCAAGACATTCAACTCGTACGCTATGTGTGCTACGTTGTAGCTTCCAGAATGTACACGAGATGACAACTGCTTCGATCCGATGCGTCGAGTGCCACGGTTAGATGCCAACACTCCATTGTGAGGAGGTTGACTGTCGTAGATAGTGAATTTCGTACCCAAGAAATTTGACCTACAGGAAAAGATCAATGCAAACCGATACCGTTAGAAAAATATAACGAATGTAAATGCTTTAATAAACAACTACAAGATATGCATTAGATATGGACCAGAAATGTCAATGCACTAGGAAAGGAAAAAATAATATAAAAATCATTGTGAATACCTTAGTTTTCCAACATATGTAGTACTTCCTCTTGACATATCTTCAGAGTTGATAGAAATTATGTAATCGGTACTGGTTGCCCGCCGAAATTTCCTTGCAGCTAAGAGGAACTTGCCGTTCTCCACCAAAGCTGTATCAATCCATGCATTCAACACAATAAGCGACCTAAACAGGGTTTGGAATAAAGAAAAATTCTGCCGCAAGTTCGCTGGCCCAACACTGCGCAAAAATTCAAAATGCATATCCATCATAAAAGCATGCATATCAATCCATGCATTCATGTAAAGAATGATGCAATCTTGTACAGTAAAAGCAATTCAACGCCAGACCAAAGAATTTCTGCTACATCAAGACACTTCGGTCAGATCAGGCAATGATTGGACAGGAACTCACTGGGAGGAAGACCTAAAAAGAGCTGGTATGTTGAGGTAGTCCTGTCCCGCTTTATGAAGCATTGCACGGTGTTCTCACGAGGTCCAGGCTGCAAACAGCAAAAACGGCAGGGTCAGTGTATGCAATAGATACCGAACGTGCTCATTCATAGCCATCCATGCACACTATCACTATTGCCCTTGATGATACTGAGCAAACTGATACTAAGACCACCTTCAATCCAACTCGCCTTGCACAACCCCAAATCTTGTTCATCTTTCCACATGTAACGCACGAAGAACCAGAGACCGGAGTGCAAACAGGAAAACCACATCTCTAGAATCCAAAAAGATACCCTTGCCCTCCTTGGACCCTTTTCACTCGAGCATCAGTCGGTACATATATTCATACCAACCGTGCTCAATTCTAACCTCTTCATGCACACTACCAATACTGTCCTTAATAGCGAAATAACAATAGTGATGCTAACACCATCATCAATCCAGCGTCTGTTCAATTATCGAACCTACCGACGGCCAGGTTCGAGAAGAACAGAACTATGACAACACTCAGAATCTCTTTCCATTCATCTTAAATACCACACGTGAAGAACCAGCGGTCGACAGCAAACAGGAAAACCACATCTGCAGAATCGCAAAAGGACCGCCTTAACGACTTCTAATCGATCATCAGTCGGTATTCCGATATCCTAGCTTAATCGTAACGTCAAGCTTTTCCATTTCCACGATCCGACCACATTCCCCTCACATCAAACCCTACCTGCTTCAAAGCGATCGGAAATGTCAACCGGCCCGACTGCTCCGGCGTCCGGACGAGCTCCTTGGTTATCTCCCTCCACGAGCTGCACACGGCTGCGCACGCCACGACATGCTTCCGGCTCGGCCACGCACTCTCGCTGGCCTCCACTCTCTGTATCACGTCCCGCAGGAGCTCCGGCGGCATGCTGGCCCAGCAGCTCTGCTCCACCGGTGGTTCCGGTCGCAACTGCGACTCGTCCAGAACCATCCCGCTGGACCTCCCCCTGTGATGATGCGGGAACTTCAGCTCGAAGCTTCGCCGGGAAATGCTCCCTATCCCGCCCTTCATCTCCTGAAATTCTCGTATCAAGCTCTTGAGCGGCATCATGGAAGACGACCTCTGACCACCAGACATACTCCACCTGCTGCACAACCTCACACCGCTCACCTCACACCAAATACCCTCCAAGGCTCTCTTCACCAGCATCAACCACACCTTAAGCCATCCACGTAGGCCCCGCACCGTCAAACACTCGTCGGACACCATCCATACCTCATTGCAGGCATCGGCAACTCCTTCCGCTGCATTCGGCAAAATCACAAAACCGCCCTTAAAGGTTCATCCCCTACAATAACAATCGGCACAAATATCCGTCTTTCTTACAATCACGCCCCGGCCTCTATTCAGAACTATCCACCGCTCTCTTGCACCACTATTTACAAACCAAATCAAACTAAGCCTCTCAATCTCTTGTCCCCAACGTCCTCCGCAATAACTCCCTGGCCATGGTCACAACTCCACCGTCCACGCCACGCGACATCCTTACCCTTCCCGAAGATCTGGATCTTTAACTTCTTCTTCACAGATATGCTTCGTCTTCTTCCCCCTCCCAACACCATAAAACGCGGAAACCGCGACCCAACTTCCGCTCAATTTCAACGCAGCTCCCCACACCACTACCAAACTCCAAACGGATCTGCTCGCGTCCAGACTCCGCAGTCACCATCCACACCACGCCGTCAACTCGCTCCAAAACACGCCCCCCTCATCGGAGAGCACCCACAGCATCGTCGTACGAGCCCTCCCTAGGGTTAGCTCGAGCGCATTCCACAGCGACCCAAAATTGAAGATTCGAGGCGCAACAGATGCCCCACCGAAAGACGCCCGACGGCAAGCTGGCAACAGAGAGCTGCAAGCGCGCGCGACCGCGAGGGTGGCGAAAGACGAGGGCGGAATGGTGCTGCGGCAGCGAGCGACGACGGAACCCTCGGGGAGTACCAGCAAGGCGAGCACACCCGGCAGAGGGCCAGCCAGGGTCAAGGCCTATCCCCTGCCAGCGTCTTGGGTCCGAACCCCCCGAGAACCCTATGACCGCGTCCTACGGAGGGAGGGCCTTCGACCGCGCCCACGGTCCCCGACCCTGCACGGACCCCAGCTGGTGTACCCCGTTCTTGACTGCACGGGTCGACGGACGGGAATTATTAATAATAATAAGTTAAACCCATGGAACCAGTCAGAGCAGGAAGGGTGGCAGTGTGAATGGATGGAAGTGGGTCTGTCGTGCCTGGGCCTGAACCTCTTTTGCAGCAACGGTGACAGCCTTCTGGAGTTTTTCACGCTCTCCAGGCTCAGTTGAGGGGGGACCCTCCCACTGCAAACTTTTCAATGCAGGGAATGGGGTTTGATAAAAAATAAAAAAAAAGAGGCCCTAGGTCAAGTTGGGTTTTCGAACTAAGGTGGGTACCCCCCAAACCGCCACCTTGGGCCTCTGTGCCCTAATTGCTATTGTGAGGCTGTGCTCGCATTGGGGTACATTTTCTTTGTTGCCACTTGGAAGGAGGTTCGTACGATGCAAACAAAGGACGTAACATTTGGATACTGTATGCAAAAGTTATGAAGTTGGAAAAAAAGTTTGGTTTTAAAATATTTTCTTCTACGTGGGTACGTGATGTCGATTGGGGAGATGCACGCAAAGTGAAGATGGCAAGTTTTAGCATACAGTGGGGGTGGGGGGGCCCGCCTCATATTTGAATTAGAGGCCCACATGGTTTTCAACGTTGGATAAAAAGCCCACTTGGAATTCGACATAGTCAAAGGAGATGATTGTGGTTTGGTTTGGTTTGGTAACCTATTCTCAAGATATTTCATATCAACGTGTGGGAATGATTGCAAGTTGCAATTAAGGTTTCAAAAGTGATTGTGCAAGAACTCCTACATAATCGTCAAACATTATTTTACTTTTTGGCCACATGATTTTTTCATTGCTCAATTGCAACTATTGATGATTTTTGAACCCATGGCAATGTCCTTGTCATTGAAAACTACAATAAAAAGAGAGCTTCTTGGTTGGGCTATATTTGCCCTCCATGTCAATCCTTTTTTGTGTATCATTCCAACTTGCTCTTGCAAAATTTGCTCCCTAATGAGAGCATTTTTCTTTCCCAACTCATAAAAGTAGGCCTAACAAAATTTTGGAAGACCGTGGCACATATAATTTCACAATTGTAAATTTTATCTACTTGAATTGATCTAACTTAATATTGACATTGTTAGATTTGAACAAAATCAGCTATGCTACGAGAAGCTTTATCACAACAACATTGGCTTGCTTTTTGAGTAAGGTCCTATAGAAGCTACCTCATGTTCACTACACATGTATCTTTTGTTGATGCAAAACCTCTTCTTTTCCAATGTAGAGTCCATAAATAGATACAATCTTTCCTTCTTTCACTTACTTTTGAATTTCTCTCGGATGAAGATCATCCAGAATACATTATATAAGTAAAAAATCAACTAACACCAACATGGTAGAATTTGTTCTTCATCCAAAATTCTATAATATTACATGAAGATTTTTTTTTCTATAGAATCAAGCAAAATATTTTCATTAAGTGGCTTACCAAGTGTTTTTATATGAATGCACTCTTTAGTCAAAAGGTCATGGAATCCTTGATATTTTGGTAATCCACGTGTTTTGATACAATACAATCCATGTCACAAGCTTGTCTTTATACAATCACTCTCAATGGTTTTGCATAGTAAATGGGAACAACATATCAAACTAAAAAGCTTTGAAGAATCAAAGTAAAGTCATTATTTATTACATTGTAGAGAATTTAAAATAAGTTACTTATGCAATACTTATTGCATATTCATGTCATTCAAAGCATTTTTTAGAAAATCATTTTGATCCCTTGGATACGAGTAATATGGAATCTACCAAATAATGTCAAGTTGAATTGTTGATTGAAATCTTTATGATATAATTTATTCATGCTTCATATTTATGATGTTCTTCCTATACAATAAAATATATAACTACAAAAAAAGGTTTTGGATTCCTATTTAAAAATAGTTGAGTCTTAAAATTTGAGTTAATTCTTTTGCACCTTGAGCATGTCCACAGTACTAAAAAAATTATTCATTGTAGACTAAATTATAGAATACTACAATTGTTTAGGATGATAATTTAGATGAAAATCAACCAACTTTCACTCAATCATCAATCATCTTCATATTTGTCCATGATGAAATTATAGGCCTTATTATTAGACTATTAAGCATTTTCCACTCTTGAGATTGAAGGTACCAAGGTGTGATTGAAGTTAGCAATGAACCCAAGAATTATTGCATCTTGACTAAAACTATTTTGAATACTAGAGCCATCTTTAATGATGAGGGATGATTGAATTAATAATGAACCCAAATATAATTGCATCTTGATTGGACTAATTTGAATTATAATATTGGATAAATGCATAATATAGTCAACCAACTCTTGAACAAAGATTTCATACAAGCTACAACATTTAATACAATGCGCACTTTTATTAAAAACTAAACTTTTAAAATCAATTTTGAAACTATATATACCATAGCATTCTAGTAGCTTAGTTAGAAAATAAATAAATAAATAAATAAGAAGGTGCCTAAATTTTTGGAAAATTATTGGCCTAGTTGCCCCTTCTTTCAAATAATATATATTAAAAGATTGTATAATTTATAGAAATTCAATTTGCTTCATTCAACCTTACATATCTTGTTAATAACTATAAACATACATTGCAAAGTTTTTTGCCTTGCCATTTTTACTATTTTTAAGCATAATCTCTTACAAACAAAACATATCTCTTAAACACAATAAACCTTGATACAGAAGGTAGTGAATTTAGGATTAGGAGGTTAAAACAAAGATTTAGATACAAACGGCCACCTTACATGAAAGTAGGAGCAACCAATTTAAAATTAAAATAACAATTTGGATGAATTCCTAACTTATCTTAATTATATATTTAAATTATCCAATTTTAATATAATAATTTTCAAATTGCCTATCTGTATTTTGCACTTTAACTCATTATTAGGTAGAAAATTGTCTAAGCTACTAGGAAGTTACAGTAGCATTACTAAAACAAATAATGAAATGAATTATGTGAACATTTCATCTATAAATCAACTACAAGATAAAATTTCAACTTGACAAAATTGATTTATTTTAAAGATTTTGAATTTCAAATCTCCCATTTTAATATTAGTTTGATCAATTTCAATCTAAAATTTCATTGTAAAAATTATCCATCTTTAATTTAGATTTAAAAATTCATAGATTCATCCCTCTTCAAATAGGGCTCTACACCTTGTAGGATTTGACGTAATCTCAAATCTTGCAAGCAAAGTTATTTTCTCTTCACAAACTCTATAGGACCTACTAAACACTTCCATTTTATAGTCTTAATAGGTTGCTTGTTGTAAAAGAGCTTGTGGTGATCATTCTTCATTTAAAGGTACTATCTTCTTTCATGCTAGATATATAAAATCCAATTACTATATAGTAGCCAATACTTTATGTTTAATCCTTTACGTACTAAGATTTCATGATTTTAAGTTGCATACTTTGATTGATAATATTGTAGAAAGTATAATGTAAATGAATTTTTATTTATTATATCATTAGCTTGAGTTAAGAACATTGCATGCATTGGTTTAAGTAAATAATTATTAAAATAAAATTTTAAAACCTATATAAACTCTTCAAAATTGCTTAAAAAATATGAGGCCTAATTTGGGCTTCTTAGTCATTAAAGGGTTAAACACAAACATTCATCATAAGAGAAGTGTGCATTATTGGTCCTTACATTTGAAAAGTGATATAGGAAGTTAGCAATAGCTCCTACTCTAAGTTTAAAAATAGTCTAAAATGGCCTAATATTCCTCCAACATTTTTTCTCCCTTGACATAATTTTACCTTTGATGGATTATTAAAGTATCTTTCAAAGGTAATACACCAAAAAAATACTAAAATATTAAAATATTAGATAATAATGATTCATTTGAATGCTTAAATAAAAATATTGCACATCTATGACCCTCCAACAAGACCAATCAATATGTTAGGTACCCTTTGGGACTCGAAAACTTGCAAATATTATTGAAAAGTGAAAACTAAAACTAAATGATTGTTTTATAAGTGAAAAATCTATTGTAGGGTTTATCTTGAAGACCATATGGAACAATATTTGTTAATTCCACCGTAAAAAAATTGTGTTCTAATCGCAATAGTTTTGAAACTTTTTATTTTTAAATATATTTTTAGTAAAAGTAGAGCTACATCTTTGTCCCCGTGGAGAATCCATTGGCTTCAATGAGTCTCAAGAGGAATCATGTGTGTAGATACAAATTTCAAAAATATCAAAATTATAAAATAATAATAATAAAATATTATATCTATAAATTTGAAATTCAAGTAAAGACTTCTAGGTTGGATTTGGTTTAGCTAATATTTCCATTGATGACTTTGGGGCTCAATTCATTTTTTAGTTGACAAATATAGGGTTCATCATGACTACAGGGTTTGTTTGAAGCCACAACAAAAATAATGGAATTTTGAAGCTATGACAAAATAATAAATATTTTAGGAAAAAAAATTGAAAGTAGATTTCACTTGAGACCATAGGTTCAATTTGAGACAATAACCAAAAAAATGAAATCTCAAAGCCTTATGACTAAAATTAAAGACCAAAGAGAATTGGGTGTCTTTTCAATCTAGATTAGTAGTGATAAAGAACAACAACAAGTCTTGAAGAGTAAGCTATGAAGAAGTTAAAAAGTTATTTGTGAGAACTAGTGGAATTTACATAAATGAGTGACTAAAAATTATGAAAGTTCTAATTCTATTTGATCTTTGCATAATATCTTATATAGGAATAGCTAGTGTAAGATGAAACAATTTACTTTTCCAAGTTGCATGTCAATATTTCATAAAATTTTCTATACAATTTAAATAAAATTAAAATTAGTAGCTACAGGGTGCCAATGAAAAAATGATTTTAAAAGAAAATACTATAGGCATCCTATGTTATTTGCACTAATAGTGATATGTATTGAAGATTGAAGGTTTTAGTGCCCTATATTTGGCTCAGAAATTAGGCTTTGGCAATAGAAATTTGAATAGGAATCTCAATAGAGTGGTCATCTAAAATGGTGTAAAGGCTAGCAAATCCCATGAATATAAATGTTAGTCGTATAAGGCATTCCAAAATTGAAAGTTATGATAAAAATCTTGCTATACCATTTGGAAAGAAAAAATAGAAAAAATAGAACTAAAAAGGGCCTCTTTTCTAAGGATTGTCCCTTGTGGAAAAATTAGTGCCCATTGTGGAAAAATAAGTGTCTGTTGTAGAGAAAGGGCATGTCTCATGTTGACTATGCTTGTCCATGTGTGCTTGTTCCAAATTTGTGTTTCTTATATTATTCCTACATCCAATTTGGTATGTTATATATCATTGAAAAGTTCATGCAAATGGATTTTTGATGGTATATTTATTATATCCCTCATAGTTCAAATAATTGGGTATGCAAGAGACTTTTAAATTATGTTGATGGAACCAAGGGAAATTTGAAGGATTTGATTGAATGTTGTGTAACCAAGTAGGAATGAATGGGACAATTTCCTTTAAGGATGAGCTCTTGAACTTTGTGGTCACTTTCTATTAAAAGAAAGACGTCCTTCTTTGGATCTAAATCTTTCATAAATCCTTATACAACCCATATTTTCCAGAGTCTAATGATAATATCATTTAATGTTGTTAAAAACACTAATAATTGGAAAAAAGTTCCAAAGACAAGATCCCAAATCTATAATCTTATTGACTCAAAAACAATAAAATACAAATAACAAGAATAAGGGGCTTGTAGATTAAGATCTTAAACTTTGTAGATTATGAAGCTAATTCAAAAGAATGAAAAGTTGTCATTTGAAAACATGTTGAAGTCCTAAAGGATCTAAATTTTTGGTTATAAAATGACCAATTTCATTGATCATATTATTAATCATATAATTAAAACAAGGCAAAATTATGCATCAACAAGGTAAGTAAAGATCATTGTATATGTTGGTAAAAAAATACACAAAAGTGATCAATAGAAAATTCCCTTATGTAAGACCAACTCAAAAGTGTTAGGAAAAACATGAGGTTCAATAACTTGAGATGTTAAATGTTTGCATTCTATCAATGCATTTTATTTTAGTTTGTTAGTTTTTGATGGAAATAAAAAAACATTCTAGATTCTTTTCTTTTGCATTTTTTAATACGCACAAACAAACTACACAAACTATTTTTGAAATATTGATGCTAAAATATTGACAATAATGTGTTCTGTTGATGTTGAAAATAGATGTGTTTAAAAGCATTCTAAAAAACACCATTTGTTGAGAATAAGTAGATCAAACTATACTCTAGGGCATCAGTTTGTTCTTGAAAGGAGTTCCAAACCTAGAAACCTCTAGCATCTTTTTGTGTTCACCTAATTGCTTCCTCTATGCAAATCAAGCTTGGAGTTTATCCCACCAATTTGCCAACAAGTAGACAATACAAAATTGCTAGAAATTTGCTTCCAATCATCAATCTTTGATCATAAATAAATGTGATGGTTGTCAATACCAACAAATTAGAAAAATCACATAGTTGCTATTAGCTTATTGGCTTACACCATATTAGATTTGGTAGGGCTTGCTACAATCCTAAATTCATTTAGACAATGGCTTTCAAGATTTGAATCGAGAGACATGAGCTTATTTATTGTAGCAACCTTGTGAAGTCATATTTGTTGTTTAGGGTTTGGAAAAATTGGATTTGGGAAATGTTCATGAGAAAAGATTTTCAATTCTTACAATTCTTTCCTCTAAAGAAAAGACATAGAAAAGTTAGGATATCAACTTCAAACATTTGGCACGTATACACAACAATCTAGCTTGTCGAGAACTAGCATAAAAACTTATTCTCAAAAACTTATTCTATGTATCAATTTTTGTTGTCATGATGTGGGTTGTTTACTAGTTGAAGTAGGCATCTTCTTTTATGAAAGATGTGTGTAGTATTAAGAGGTCTTATTTAGTTGTTAATTGATAATCAATTTATTAGCATTAATTAATGTTAGGATTAAAAAGGTATTAGAAGTGTAGAATGTACTTAGGGTGCTAAATTATATTTTTATTGGAGATTTATTATTAAAGGAAGAATCAATGTGTAGAATTTTAGGTTTGTATTTGGATTAAGTATTGTATGAAGTGTTGCATTAAGGCAAAATTTTGGATCTAGTTTTTTAACAAGGTGATCTATTAGAATTTCAAATTTTGGATTGAGATCTCTTATGAAAATGGAGATATAGAGGTCAAAGAGAAGGTGTTTGGAATCCAAGGCAACTAAGAAGGGTATATTTGAGAGCTTCAATCTTATTGAGTTTTTCAAATTTAGTTATGAAATTTTGGAGGGATATTTCTTTTACTTATCATCCATCTTGTATTAAAAAATTGTCTACCATATTAAACTTGTAACCTATGAGTTATGCACAAAATACAACCAAGGTATAGAGGTCATGACTAGGTAGAAAGTCAATAGTTAAGAAATGTCCATCAATGTTGGACAATTTTTTAGATTGGGATAAAATTTCATACATGAGGATTTAGACTAGTTGATTTAAATTGTGATAAAGTTTCAAACTATTTGAAGAGACTTTCTATGAGTTGGGCTACATTGAAGTTAACCATGTTTTGTTTAAAATTATCTTAAGAAGGGTAGAAAGTAGCAATAGGGAAATGTCCAGCAAAATAAGACAGTATTTTAGATGAAGATGAAAATCATTTTTTTATATTTGACTATTTTCTCTACATAGCAATAAATTTTCAAGACATTTGGAATGATTGTCTATCATTTGTACTAAGTCAAAGCTAGCTATGCCAATTTTTAAGTTGTATTGGGAAGGGTTAAAAAATCAGTAGTGGAAAAATGTCTACTATAGTTTATCTATATCTTGGATCAAGGGGGAAAATTATATGTTAGTATATGATAAGTTGGTCTAAGTTGTGACAAAATTTCAATATAGGATTGGGATTTGGGTGAAAGGAAATTTGAGGATAGGATTAGGATTAGGGATTGTCACACTTTTTCCAAGAATGAAATTTCTAAGAAGAATGAGAAGTTGTGCGAGAAGTTGTGGGGTGAAAAAAAGAGCCATTGAGGAGTTGTTATCCATAAAAATGGCATGACACCCTTTTTGTGTCATGATGAGGAGAATGAGAATGGAGATTGGAGAGAAGTGTTCACTTGCGATTCAAGATTGATGCAATAATTTTTCATAGATTTTAGCTGATGATTTTAAACGTCAATGCAACAACCAAATCATGATCCGAACGAAAAAATACTTGTGGTAATTTGTGGAAATGAAAAAGATTTGCAATAAGGTGGTTGCAAGAAAGATTAATATTTTTGTAGCAGTTTGCCCAAAATTAAATTTTAGACCTTTTCTACTAAGAGTACTTTATAGCAGAACAATCTCAACAATTGATCAAAATAATTGATGAAGTATTGTTGAAAATACTACAGACTTACTTGCAAAACTAAAATTGCACTATGTGAAAAAATATAGATTATCACAAAATAGATACACTAAGGTATAAGTTATTAATAAATAAATAATATGAACATAAAAAACTAAAAATTAAAAATTTGTAAGGATGGTTATTAATTATTTTGGCAAAATAATGTATTTTTAGATGCTCTATAGTAGCAAAATTGACTTTTAAATAAAAAATGATTTTTTAGTTTTTAAAAATAAATACTATGATCACAATCAAGTTGGCCATCTTTAATATAAAAGTTCTAGTTCATTAGGTTCATGCTTCAAAAGTTATAGCAAATGACAACTCCGTCAATTTAAATGTGAGGCAAAATAATATTGGTCTTCCTTGCAATCACCCAAGAAGTAGACAAGCAATTTGAAACAAAAGAAGTGCAAGGCCCTACCAACTAATATACTTCAGGTCCTCCCAATGTCCCTTTGAAGACAAAAAATGAACATGATTGCACCATTTGCTACAATCTAGAGGCCTTGACATCAAAAAAACAAGAAGACCTTGCATTTTTGTCTTCTAATTTCACACTCCATCTTTGACAATAGCACATTGCACTGTAGAGAAAACTTGCTATTCTCCATAGAAAACAAACAAGATTTCATGCATAGTAGAAAATTGACTAGTTTACAAATACTTAAACGTCACATTCAAGTTGTTGTATGACACCAAATTGCAGACTTAGGATTGCGAAGTGCATCAATACTCAATACTCATATGCATCAATACTCATGTGCTATGTGATCATGAGCCTATGTGTGCATTTCATCAATGTCTATAATGCCCATTGGATCTTTGCATGTATCAAAAACAATTGCAAGTCATGCACCACCTATAATTGATAGATATAGTGCACAAGAGGATTGCCCTTTGAGTTCAAGGCCTAACTAGAGGACTTGTTGCAAAGCCATAAGGGTCTCTCATACAAATACACCAATGTCATGTATTAGCTCAATTGCTCCTTGTGCAAGCTCTTTGGGACATTGCATTCCGCATCCCACCTAAGATGTCAATCTATGTCATCTTCATGATGAAGGCGCACATGTAAAAGTGCCTTGACAAATAGAGGTTCACCCCATTTTCCAAGACCACTATTAATTAATGACCATTCTTTTAGGGCTCTAATATCCTCATGAAAAAGCAAATAAATATATAAATAAATATCACTAAATATTGAATAAATCCATTTCAACCTCTAATGTGTCTCAATCCAAAGTTGGGTACTAAAATTTCTAATTCGATGTTACTAGTAGCACGAAAACTACTAGAGCCCTAATACCAAAGTTTAATAAAATGTGAGATTTAAGAACTTAGAAATTTACTAATTTACAAACTAGCATTTGTTAAATGAATTAATTTATTAATTTATTAAATTAAAATATTATAATTAATTTATAAATCAATAATTTGCAATCTTAACTTTTAGAATTTTATAAATTCACAAATTCAAAATTTTATTAATTACAAACACTTAGATATCTTTGATAGAAGTATGAAGAGTATTGAAGCCTTAGTGTTGAAATGACTTTAGTTGATTATGTGCATTATATGTAGAAATCACTTATTATTATGAGCTTTAAGGTTCAAGGTTACCTTTCATGACTCTTTGCACAACTCAACTTGACTACTTCTTTGTCTTTGTATCTTGATTAATGCCTTTTATGGTATCTTGTAGCTCGATAGTGTAGAGATTCATTGTAATTAGAAAATGCAAGGGGCACAATGCAATTTTGTAATGGCCTTTGGATTGGAGTTGGTTTAGAGTAATTTCTAATCAAAGTTAAAAAAAATTAGACTTTCTTTCATGTCATTCCAATATGTTTTGCAAAAGTCATGAGATCCTTTAAATTTCCATCTCAATGTAGGCATCTTAGAAAATCCACTTTATAAAATTTTATAATTTTTTATTTTATTGGATAGATTGACATAAGTTCAAAAAACTTTGGTTCATCCTATTTGGATTTTTTCATTAACTGTAAAGTGTCAAGTGTCATTTAGAAGACATTCGAAGGTTTAGTGCATTTCTTAATGCATAGAAAAAATAATAATTTATCTTGGTGTAATATAGACTTTATTTAAATCAATATCTAGGAGGTGAAGTTGCTACATAAAACTCAAAATAGTCAAGCTTGGGCATAAATAAAATCACAAAAATTTGGAATGAAAATTTCAATTTTAAAAGAAAAAAATTTGTCTATTAACATGGAAACATTGATTAATTTGGATATTTTACAATTCTAATCAAGTTCTCAATTTTTACTAGTGGTTGCATAATTTGGAAACACAACAAATAGTTTATAAATTTTCAGTGGTAAAGGGTGTAGGAAGCTATAAATGTAACCTAAACAAATCCAAAATCTATTTAATGCAAACTAAAGACAAATAGATCCCTGATATTATAGCATTGCCAAAACAAGAAATAGATTGAAAAAAATTATTAAAAAACTTCCATGTCTAGAATGGGCACTTCCAATAGGACCATTCCCTACCCAAACAACCACCAACTCCAAATTGTTGTCAATCTTGTGCAATTCACCATAGCAAATATTTAGTTGTTTAAAGTATTTATCTAAAAAAAAAGAGATTATATATACTTTTGTTAGATGTATGTGAAACATCCTAAGTACAACCAACAATTCATTCTTGAAAGAAGATTATTTTTTATTGACATAGAGTTATATCTAGTGAATGTATTATCATTGAAAGTGCATCAAAATGTTATGCACAAGTAGGTTGCTAAGTTGCACATATTGAAGAATTTTTGAAAAAAGGTTAAACATGCACCATTTTTTAACATGATTTTTTGAAACTTCTTTTGAAGATAGGAGATTGGATTAGCTTTCTATGAATATAATTCTTTTTCCAATTAGTGCCAAGGAGCAAAAGATATGCCATCATAGGTCCAAAAAGCAGCTCGAGGGACAACTCCAAAAAATCACAAAAAATTGAATTTTTTTTTCCTTCCAAGATTAAATATTTTCTACATCCAAAACTTTGATCATTCTATTTGGATTAGTGATAAGAAAGTTATGGACAATCTTATTTGGGGGGCAATCTAAGCATCTTCTTGAATAAATAACTCATAGAATTCATTTTTGAATGCAATTTTTACATTTTTTCAAAAAAAATTGTCACACATGGTAAAGTTTGCTTGCTAAAAAAAATCTCACCGTAAGGATTATTATTGTGCTTCAATTCCATCTTAAAGCTATTAACACTTTAGTTTTCCTTTTAATCTTGAATGTACATCTACTTAACAAATTTTTTAATGAGTGAAAATGAAGTACTACATTATTTCTTTCTCGAATTTTTTTTCTTCAGATTTTCAACTCAATTATATTCACTATAAAAAAATTAGAAATCAAGCGCCTACACTCTAAAAACAATCACAACAAAAAGGTACATTTCACTTTCTTCAATGTACCAACAGTGTACATTTCAGGAGGTGGGCGCTTCCAAAGACCGTTGCATTTCAACTTCAAAAATCTGTAACTAATTCCACGAAGGTCCCCAAAGTATGAAACGACTTGGGTTCGATTCCAATTCCATTTCTCTTCCTACCAAAATTTCCCACAAACGGTTTCAAGGAGTTTAGGCTTCCTGCCAACGCAATGAGCTCTTCAATGGTCGCCTTGGAAGCAAACTGCCTTGCCTTGCCTTCCATGAGAGCCTCCACACAACCACAATACTGAAAGGCGCCAGAGCCGCTTCGTGTGACCGAACTGCCTGCACCCAAATTAGACTCTTTCCATACCAACTATGAATGTTCCATGAGGAGCGGGACACCTTCCTTCAGTTGAACGTTTCCCATTCTCGGAGACGGAGAGCCTGTCCTCTTCTCCCTGTTCGGAATCTGGATGAGTGGCAGTGGAGCTTGCTTGAATCATGGGTCCTCCCTCCGCTTTCACGTCCACATTAATAAGATATGGTATGGAGCGAAGTTAAATTTAGAGGAATCGACGGAGTCCATCGCCCTCTGCGTGCAGTGTGCAGTGTGCCTGCTGCTTCACTCACCCACAATGTTTGTTTTCTGTTTCTCTGTCCGTCCCTGTTTTGAAGGAGTGCTTTTTAATTAAATGTGCCACCTGTTGCTGGGGTGATGGAATTATGTCTCATGTGGAGCATTTTGCGAAGGGGCGGCGACACGTTCATGCGGGATCTCACTCGGATTTCGCTCCGAGCATTGACTCCGCGGTGACTAGGAAAGGAAAGTGGGGGACGACTGGGGATCAATTATGGGTCATGCGGGAACAGGAATCACTGGAGGGACGGACGGGGCGGACGAACGGAACTTATTACTACTCAAGCGCCGCCCGCTCACGGGTGCGGTGGAGCTTTCCTCATTTTCTTGCTGAACTTATTTGCGAAATTCTGCGAATCAGGTTTTTGTTTTTGTTGTTCTGTTGTTTTGTTTTTGTTTTTGAAACACACATGGGGAAAAAGTACACAGAACCAAAGGAACAAGTCCTCGGAGGAAATATTTCTTGAGAACCAGTTTTGGTTTCAATAAATGTACAAGTAGGAACAAGTCCTTAGAGAAAATATTGCTGAGAATCAGTTTTGGTTTCAATAAATGTACCAGTGTGCCTCGTCTTATTGCCACAACCAAAATAAAAGTAAGAATAGTTTCCTAATTTTTTTTAAAACTTTATTAGAAAATAACTCAAAAATCCATAACTCTTACACTGTAGGTCCAAATGCCATGAAATAAAGCTAGGGCACTCCCTCCTCGCAAAGAGTAGCTTTCTGACAGTATCAAGAACGTGGGTGGTTTTAGCACAATCCAAAAGATATCAACATAACTGACAAAACAAGCAAACAACCTAATTAAAGGTTTGGAGATGCAAAATATTTTATACTTTTAACAATCAATTGAAAGGCCCTTGCTTAACCCCTAAGTGGCCTAGCAACCCAAATTTGGCCTCTCCATTTTGAAAAATATTCTTATTTGACTACTATGATCTTTTGAGTAGTACGGTCAAAGGACATGTCCTTTTCTCCACATCTTCGGGGCTCTCTTGACTACTAATCAATACGTCTTGACTACTAATCAGTACAGTTGAATTATGCGGATCTCTTCTTAGAAGAAAAATCGCATTTGGTGCCTCCAAAGAAGAAAAGAAAAACACGAAAAGCATGATAATTTTTTAAAAGAGACATGCACAACAACTCCCACAATTCCCATTATTCTCTTGTTAGAAGACCCTAGAGGCACAAAATGTCGTTTCAAATTTAATTGGTTTATCAGGTAATGAAATATAGTTAAACCTTATCCTTGAATCTTGAATGACTAGATGTTTGAATCTCAAATAACATGCAAATGCAAATATGTCCCAAGCATGCATAATCTTAACTTTTTCATCCATTTAATTGTTGTTGATTCTTATGTTAGTTCTCTATCTTATAGAAGGTATTGATTTTGGCTACTTGAAAAAAAAATCAAAGATGAGATAGTTTTGATTTCCAAATGAGAATAGTTATAATTATGTTAAAATGAATATATCACACTTTGTTTTGTAAACAATGTTGCAAGTCATCACAATGGTGTTCTCAAAATTGAATCTATAGTTGCTCTAGCCAGTGTAAAGAATACATTACATGTAAGTAGGTTTGTAAACAATAATCACAATTGGGACCCTAATTTTATAAGCGATACTTTTTATAACATTGCACCCATTTACCATCATTTCCAAATAGACCTTTAGACAAACATGCTTGTTTTCAAAGGTAGGTACTTGTAGATGCCTATCATCTTCAAATCTTCAAAAGAAGTAGGCCCTCGAACAATAGACAGTTTACAACACAAGTAGCATTGTTTTCTAGTAATAGATGAAAAATACATGTTGACAATAGCAAAATCAATTTTTTGAGGTATCCATTCGTTCAATTGTTTGCTCCCTAATTTATTCCAAACAAAATTGTTTTTTACTTTTAGAATTTTTGATATAACCCCTAAAGGACCATTTGTCCGCTCGGGGGACAATTTGGGTCCGGATAGGTTCCTATTGTCTCAATTTGTAGTGAATGTTTTTGAGATTTTTTTGAGGTTGTGGAGTTTGCCGAGAGCTTTGTGAATATATAATTTTTGTTTCAATTAGTGACCGGGAGAAAAAGTTATGGCACAATAAGCCAAAATCAAAAGTCAACGAGCAACACAAGAAAATCACAAAAAGTCAAAATATTTTTTCCTAACTTAGACAAAGGCCCCATCTTAGGTTTTGAGCAAGATGCCAACTTATCTTAAGATGGGATCTCTTGCCCAAAAAATGAGTTTGAAGCTACATATTGTCAAATCTGATGAGGAAGACACTTGCTATAACCTCCTTTACAAACATACAACTTTCTTAAAAGAAAAAAATTTGAAATAAACAAGCAAAGGTGACCTCTCCGCAATGTTTTTATTGTCTTTTTTTTCTTCATTTATTTTTTCATTTTCGTTTCATTTTTTCATTTTCATTTTTCATTACTTGCATTTCCATCAATATTTTTTAAGTTAAAACTCAGATACCGTTCAACTTGAAGGACGTCAATATAATTAATTACAAATAGGATTCCTCAAACTCTCATTCATTCCAAAGTCAATCCCCCTGTGCTCCAGGAGAATATAATATTCCCCAAATCCATTTTGATTACCACAACACTGCCAAACGTAGAAATTGTCTGAGAAACGTCAGGGTTAACTTAGGACTCTGGAGTTTTTGCAAATTTTTGCAAATGGGAAAAACTCCTACCGGAATAAATTGTTTTTCATGGATCATACAATTTGAAAATTTGGAATTCATATCTCTTCTATTAAGATAGGATGTTTGTTTTGTTTTGTTTTGTTTTGTTTTGTTTGTCATGTTGAGATCTCCCGGACCCTGCGTCCCTCGGTTGCGTGCTTGGTACCATCAGAAAGCCCTCGGCAAGGAGGGGTGCACCGGCTTGGTTCCGTGGCCTTTTGACGTACGGTGTGAAAGTTGTGCATTTTTGAGTTATTTTTGGTTCTAGAAAATTAGAAAATTACTTTTTCTCATATTTTGGTCGCAATCTTGGTACTACCGGAAAGTTCTCGGCAAGGAGGGGTGCACCGGCTTTGTTTCGTGGTGTTCTGACTCATGGTGAGAAAGTTATGCATTTTTTAGTTGCTTTTGGTTCTAAAAAATTAGAAAAACAGTTTTACTTTTGTTTTGACTGTGGCAACGGCACAGGTCACACTAGTTTCTTCTATTAATACAGCATGTTTGTTTTGTTTTGTTTGTCATGTTGAGATCTCCCAAACCATGCGTCCCCCAAGCGCGTGCTTGATACCGCCGGAAAGTCCTCAGTGAGGAGGGGTGCACCGGCTTGGTTTCATGGCATTTGGACATACAATGTGGAAGTTGTGCATTTTTGAGTTATTTTTGGTTCTGAAAAATTAGAAAATTACTTTTACTTATATTTTGGTCACGATCTTAGTACCGTCAGAAAGCCCTCGGCGAGGAGGGGTGCACGGGCTTTGTTTCGTGGCCTTCCGACTCACGGTGAGAAAGTTATGGATTTTTGAGTTGTTTTTGGTTTTTAGAAAATTAGAAAATTAGAAAATACTTTTGTTTTGATTGTGGCAACACCACAATACCTTAAATCAAGTTGTTTTGTTTTGTATTGTTTGTCACGATGAGATCTTCCGGACTATGCATCCTCTAGTAGTGTTCTTGGTACCGTCAGAAAGTTCTTGGTGAGGAGGAGTGCACCATATTGGTTTCGTGGCGTTTGGACATACAGTGTGAAAGTTATGCATTTTGAGTTATTTTTTGTTCTAAAAGATTAAAAAATACTTTTACTTATATTTTGGTCACAATCTTGGCACCATCAGAAAGTCCTTGGCGAGGAGGGGTGCACCGGCTTAGTTTCATGGCATTTGGACGTACGGTGTGAAAGTTATGCATTTTTTAGTTGTTTTTGGTTTCAAAAAATTAGAAAATTACTTTTACTTTGGTCACAATCTTGGTACCATCAGAAAGTTATTGGCAAGGAAAGGTGCACGAGCTTTGTTTCGTGGCATTCCAACTCATGGTGAGAAAGTTATGCATTTTTTAGTTGTTTTTGGTTCTAAAAAATTAGAAAATTACTTTTTCTTATATTTTGGTCACAATCTTGGTATCGTTGGAAAGCCTTTGGCGAGGAGGGGTACACTGGTTTGATTTTGTGGTGTTTGGACTCACTAGGTGAAAGTTATTGAATCTCAAAGTATTTTTTGAACCAAAAAATTAGAAAATTGCTTTTACAATGTGAAAGTTATTAAATTTTGAAGTTTTTATGAATGAAAAAAATTAGAAAATTAGTTTTACTTTTGTTTTGATTGTGGAAATGGCACAAGTCACACTAGTCTATACCTTAAATCAGGTTGTTTTGTTTTGTTTTATTTGTTTGTTTGTCACGTTGAGATCTCCCGAACTATGCTTGCCCTGGTCATATGCTTGGTACCGTCGAGAAGCCCTTGGCAAGGAGGGGTGCACTGACTTGGTTTCATGGTGTTCGGACGTATGGGTGAAAGTTATTGAATTTTGAAGTTTTTTTGGATCTAAAAAATTAGAAAATTACTTTTACTTTTGTTTTGACTATGACAATGGCATAGGGCACACTAGTTTGGATTACTACAACAATGCATTTGTGGGGAAAGGTCACATATTATGAGAATCAACGGCCCAAAATAGGGGGGAGGTTTTTACTTCCATGAACAAGAGTGGAAAAAATCTCTTGTGGAAAGTTAATAGCACTTTCAAAAAATTATTTGTTGGCTATCAAACAAAGGGGATATTATTTTCTTTACCATGTGAGGTCAAGTCTATGATCCAACAAAATTGATGATTTGATTGCCCTGTCTTAAAACTTTGTGAAAAAATGCCAAAAGTTCTTACTTGCCATCTATGAATAAAATTTGGAAAAGGAATACAAGATTAACCAACTACAAAATATTGGTGGGGGGCATGTTTGTTTATTTTTTGTCTTTGGAAGAATGATCTGTCAATGAAGGAATTACATTTCCTTGTACTAGTAAAAACATGGTTTGCATAAACTAGAGAAATGACTATGGGAAGTTCTATAGTTTATTTAATTTGTTAAATGGATCTTTTCAAATGTTAAAGTTTTTTTTGAAAAAATTGGAAATTGATGATATGTTTTGAAGAAAAAAATAGATAATTTTCCTCTCAAATACAAAGTATTTTGAAAAAAATTGATACTTTCATAGCAAGTGTGTATAATAGTCTATTAATAGAATTCCATACTTTAAATCAAAATTCCGTATCATGCATCATACATGGAATTCTTTTGGCTATTATCTTCAATAATATCTTCACTTTTACAATAATTTGTTTTTAAGGAAAATACAAAAATTATTTTGTTAACTATACTCATAAGCAAAAAATATTCAAAATCACATTGATTGCCAAAAAGAGGATTAAGAGCAAAAGACAGTAGTAAAAATATACTAGAGCTACATGTAGATTGGTTTTTTTTAATACAATACCTTATATAAAATATAAAATTGAATAATGTAATGAACTAACTTCTATGAACTGGAGTTATCAAAATTGCAAACAAAAAAGATGAAATATCCCATTTCTAGTATGAATGAGTTGTTTGACAAATTATAACTGATTTTGAACTCTATAAACTTTAAATTTTGATTTGAAAGCCGCAAATAATAATTGTTTTTTTTACATGATTTTCATAGACAAAAGAAGTCATATTCTTTCTTCCATATAAAACACAATGAAATAATATAAATTTTGCAAATAAATGTATGTGTGCCAATAGTTAGACATTTTTGGGTGGTGGATCAAAAGGGTTAAGGGTTTGCATTGATAAAAACTACATGTGAGGAAGTTTCAATAAGATTTTGCTTCAAAAGTGAGTCAATCATACTACTATAATCACAAGGTCTTCCATAATATCACATTTTTACATTGTGTGATATTACAAAGATCCAATACTTCTATAATATCACATTTATCACAATGTGACATTATTATATTATGGAGGTTTCATATTTCTTGACTTCACACTTCATTTTACTTCCATGATTTGAATGTTGAAGCTTTGAATGTTCTTAATTCTAATGTTCTTATCTTACTACCAATTGATTTGAAGATTTGTTAGATTGAAGCAATTTTGGATTTTACAACAATGTATTTACAAGGTCTTTGCAATTTGACAAATTTGCATTTTAATTCTTCAGTTTTGATCAACATTGTTTGTAAGTGAAGAAATTTATTAAGTGGTGGTGTTTTTGAGCTCAACAATATCTCTAAGATATTTTTTTTACATTTTTTTGGAGTAAAATTGAATTCATGTATAGAATGGTGATTTGAACATTGAGTTTCATTTGAAAAATTTGAGTGTAATTTGAGTTTCAATCTCATTTAATTTTAAGAGATTGATATAATTAAAGCCAAATTAGAACCAAATTGGAGTCAAATTGATGAAAATAATATAGTTAATGCGTAGCAAAGCAAGCGCCAAATGCTAGTTCCTACATAAAAACATAGTGTAGTTTGGGATCAAAGGGAAGGAGGCTTTGGCATTGATAAAGCCATTGACAAAGTATCTTATTAAAAAATGTGCCAATTTAAAGAATACAAAAATGAAAAGTCAACTACTCTCCCTCACTTTTTATTTTGCATTCCACGTTCATGGATTGTAGAGACAAAGCCAACATGTTTTTTTATATTGAAGAATGAGCCCTACTTTGTCATCACTACAGTGGTCAAATTTTTAGAAGACTAAATGTGAGAGGCCATAATCTATATGTTATAGCAATAAATTTCCCAAATCTATCTTGGATGGAGTTTCTTGTACAAGAGCTATTTGTTTTTCAAATGCAAATTGAAGTAAACTTTTTGAATGTGGTTACATCGTCAAAAAAAATCTTGTTTCAAGTGATAATGGATGTGACAAAAACTCCCTATTAAAGAATCTTACTATCTATACGCCATCTTAGCTTGGCTAGCCTTGACATTGAGGTCCAACGGAGACATGCAAGGCCAAATTTTTGAATGGCCTTTCTAGGATTAGCATAGGTATGTAGGACCAAGGTTGTTAGAATCAAAACAAAGAAAATTGATACTTTGCATCTCTAAGTTTGCCATGTGCAAATATGTATTTTATACAAGAATGTAAAGAGTACCACCAACCTAATTTTGATCACCAAGAATTGTATAAAGCAAAGCACCCTAAAACTTATGAGTTCATGTATGAGCATGTATGGGTTCTATTAAAAGATTATTCAAAGTGTGTGGAGGAGTGGAGTACTTCAAAGGTTACAATTATGTTGAAAAAATCCTTCATCAGATTAAGAATTTAATATTGGTTTCCTAAATCTAGTGTTGTTTTAGAGGTTGAAGGGGGACATGGATTGTAATAGAGTGGCATGCATATGCTAGATGTGGTGTCTGAAATTTGCAATAGCCTCCAAAATGATCAAATCATGTCGATTTTTATCTTCTAAATCTCCTTGCCAAGCCATTGGACAATTCTTCTACTCATAGTGCATGCAATCAAGTGATGCAAACATACTCATGAAGCCACGTTCATAGTTGAAGGTCAATTGTATCTAGAGGTCTATATGTGAGTAGGTTGCTTGCCTTGCCTCAAGTGTGTGTATTCCTCAAATTTGGATTGAATTGCAAGATAAAAAGACCTTTGAGGACTCAATGGCAATGCTTTTACTTGCATGACAATATGCATTTGTTAGATTTGCACAAACACTATAACAAAACATATGTAATGTACAAATGATTACTTTGGTGAAGAGACAATCCCATTCCTTCTTTGTATAAAATAACTCTCATGAGAACATATTCTATCTACAATAGTCAATAATAAAGACCGTCACATCCTATAATCTCGATGGAATAATGCCTTACCAAAGTTAAGCATGTCAAAAAAATAATATTGCATTATGCAATTATGCATCTCATATCTTGTTTTGTCAATGCATGTTGACACTTCTATCTAAACACAATCCACCCAAAGGTTGGGTCACCAGAACCTCATATAAATCAAACCGTAACCCTATTATCAACTTGTCTAGAAGCCCAATGGCATGCCTTCTAAGCATCCATCACCAAAAAAAAACTGTAAAGAAAACCAAGAGGAAAAAGGGATATTTTTACAAGGCAGTAGTGACTCTTTCAATGCTACAATAGCTAATACCATCAATTGCGGTGAATTCCTCTCCATTTGTAGGTAGGAAACTTAATTAACCTTTTAAAACAAAATAGCATGTAGCTTTTATTAATGTCAATGTTGTGTAATTCTTTTGTAGATTCAAACAAAAAACTAATTCATGTAATCAAATAGGCTAAATCAACCCCATAATATTACTAATTAACATTGGAGGACCCTTTTGTTTCCCCCCCCCCAAGCATGAGCCTCTAATATTGTAATTTCTCAATCAATCAATGACTTTTTACAAATGACTTTTTACAAATGAATCTAAATTCACTCCCAAAGATCTAAGGAGATATTATCCCAATCTCTAAAAGGGCATGGTTTAAACTAGTTAACAATGTTATGCTCCATTCATGATCAAGTCTATGAACTGAACTCCTTCCTTGTCCTCTTGAAGTCATTCCAGGGATACATGCAAAAAAAAAATTCAATCTTTTGTGCTCAATTAAGGGTTGCTTTACACCATGGTAAAGAAGTGCACCAGTCAAGAATTGTAGGGAAATGGAGTAATATGATTGAAACAAATTTCATTCTTCACCAGATTGGGTTTACACCAAGGTCACAACTTGTCTAGTGGAGAACTTCAAGCATGAATGAAAAAATGACATGGCTCCCTATGTGGCAACACCTTTCGTAAGGAGAGTTCTCCTGAGGTGAAATTTCTTGGGCAACCTCAATCCCCTGGACAAGAAACTTGGCCTCTAGTCTCCAGATAACTCCAACTTCATTGAAATATTATAAATTTATGACAAGTTTAATAGTGCAGCGCAACCACCCATCATTGTTTGACAGTTGTTTCAGAGACTGCTGAAGCCCAACTGAAATTTTGAGTTTAAATGTATGGTTTGATGGCTGTGGAGACAAAGATCTACTGAATAAAACTCCTCACTTTGCATTCTACATCGAGTTTACCAAGATTTCCAAGTTAGTAATTTTGAGGAGTGTTTAATTAATGAAAGACAAATTCATGTTGAAGTCTAGTTGTAGTATAAAAATCCAATTTTGAAAATGAATGTTTATGACTTTTGTATTCAAGATTTTGTACTTGCAAGGGTGTCCATTGGAAATCTTGATTTTCTAGGTGTTGATGGCTCTTGAAAATGAGCCTCAAATACATTAGATCTTGGAGGAAAAATCACAGTAAAATTATTTAAAAAAAAGTTGTAGAGTAGATTTTGAAAAGCCATTAGTTGATTGTGGTAATATATGTTGTTTCTTTTAACTTCACATTTTTATGGTGATCTCCATTTTAGATTTGATTGGTACAAAGATAATTCAAAGACTTCAAATTACTTTCACAATTTCAACACCCTCATGATCAAACATTACTAACAATCTTTCAATCCAAAGTCATAGTGTTGTGCTTTCTTTCTCTATGTGATCTCTAATATGTTTAGTTTGAATTTGTATGGTTAGATTTTTTAAATTTATGAAACTTAGCAAAGTGTTGACTTTGTATGTAATTTAGGAAAAATTGCACAAAGCTCAAAAAAGGTCATGGGCATTTAGAAGCAAAGGTGGGTAAGCTAAAAACAACCAAAAATGTCAAAATTTGGTAGTCAATATGGTTGGAGGCACTTCTTTCAAGATAAAACATTTTTATAATATTAGCAATTGAAAATCATAAATTTTGTTTTCACTAGACATTGGATGAAGGAGAAACAAGCCCCAAAGTTGCAACCATCAAAATGCAATTTGGTAAACTAAAATTGACCCATGTGTATTTAAATGAATCCCAAAAATTCAATATATATTGGGTTGATATTAACATTTTACCATACAAACTAGACAAATAAATGCATTTTTTTTAATGAAGTTGGGTACTGGATACAAAAGTTATAGTCTCTCAAAGTTTATTGCAAAACCAAATTTACAAAATATGTCTATGGGGACCATTAGGGGTTACGAATCCTATTGTGAACGGCCAAAATTCTCTTGTTGGTAAAGTTCACTAGTCGACTTCAATATGTGAAGTTGTTTGGAAGATTTTTTCAGTTGGTGTTTACGCTATAACCGGTTAAGATTTTTTGTCCTCAATTAACCATGTCTTGGCTAAGACTTCTTGATCCACTGGTGCACTCCTCTACCGTAGTGTAAAGCGACCCTAATTCACCTTCTACACCTCTCCTAGCCCTTGAATGACGGACTGACCATGGAGATCATTCATTTTGATACTATGGGAACCATTGATCTAAAAAAAATTCAAAGCACTCCTTGGAAGTCAAAATACTCTAGAAGATCTTCCCTTTTCACACAAAATTTCAAGGATGAATAGTTGCTGACTTACGTGCTACACTAAAAGATTTTCTGTCATCCATTGGACACCAAACGTCCGCCTTGACATTTAAGGGCTAGCTAGTTGAAGGCCTCTGATTCCAATCGTGAGTTAAAGTTTCCAAATTCTATCATGCGTGGCAAATAAGAAGTTCCCAAATCGGGGACGGGCGTGGGTCTGTCGTGCCATTGTGGGTCGTGACTGCGCTCCACGCCAGCCACCCGAGCCCAGTTGCACTTGGCAAGTCACTCCACCTTGACCGAGCAGCGTTGGCGATGCTTTTATCATCAAGAGATACCGTGGTAGTTGAGATAAAAAAGTAAATCTGCACGTCGACCTTTCAAAGGCAAGTTGCTCCTACGCGCAAGCTGTGGTTCCGATGCTCTTTTCCTCACCTCGTGAAGTTTTGTTTGTCCGATGGTTTGTCCGGTGACTTTGTTGTTTGCTTAGAATGTTCCGATTCTCAGAATTTTTGATGAGAATCGGAACATTCTAAGCAAACAACAAAGTCACCGGACAAAAGTTCAATGCTAACCAAAAAAAGGGGAGTACAAGCCAGCACCAGAGGCATCAAGCCTATCTCAATTGCGTAGTTGGTTGCCGTACGTAAGCGCCGTTTCCTCCGATTCTGTTTTCAAAGATTCCGTTATTAAGCTGTTATGAGGCATTCAAAGATTGAAAAAACATGAAACTCGATTAAATTGTTTGCTGTATTAGAAATTGGATAACGAGGATATTCCGGTTCTGCGAAACGTACCGTGATCTGTTGCTTCTTGCACTGATGCGTCCAGGCGACGGACGAGTCACATGGCCGGAGTCGACTATCAAGCCGATAACCAGTTGCGGTCTGCTGGTGGAATTGCGACGTGATCTTGCCGTGCTATTTGACATTTTAGGGTCAAGAAACAGGTCAACAGAACTCTGTCCGGTGGCATGTGGTCGGAGTAGGCTTAGTACTCTTTCGGAAGGCACGGTTGGATTGGGACAGGCCAAGAAACAGAGTGTGATGACGGGATTCGGAATCTCGACCGTTCTTTTGTTGTTTTCGTTGAACAACAAAGATGAACGTTGAACGCTATCTTCTGATGAGCCAATTTTCGATCCTCAACAGAACGATGCACACAAGCGCATATGCATCATAGGTAAGACCAGATGGGCCGTCTTTAACATTCTTTCCTGCATTCCTTGTCAAGTTGTGTTTAATGAATATGCTTGAGTGCATGTATCGAAGGATCGTCTGTTGAATCGATCAAGCCTGATAATCTCTTCTTGATCTCTCACCTAAAAGAAAGTCGAATGTGTGCTGCGAATGCAGACGATGAAGAAAAAGAGCACTCCAATCCTACCGCTTCTTCTTTCTCTTGCCAGAACCGCGTTTTTTGAATATAGCCAGAGCATCATTCACTTAATCATACGGAGTTGACTCAACCGGCGGTTGTTGACATTGTCAGACACGCCGTAGTGCACAAGTTTCAAAAAATCAGTACCGTAATAAGTATGACTCTCTCCAGCCATATCCACCTAGGGCTGACACTATACTATGATAAGCAAAAGAAAATTATGAAATGTGCAAAAGGTCATTAGAAATCCAGTATCAATCGAGCTTTCTCTTTAACCTCGTTGAGTAGTGTCGTCTGCAGCTGGTGCAACTGGAGGTGGAACAATACTGAAGAAATACTACTCCGATTTGATCACAGGAGGAAGTTTTATCAAAAAGCATCTTCCAAACAACAAGACTGCTGATGTTGAATCGGCGAGGTCGATCTGTAAAAACCGAAGCGATATTTTCAGAGATGCACGATTAAGAATGTACGAAGTATTTGCAATGAACTGAAAAGGTTCCAGTGCCAGGCTCCAGTGCCATGTCGCTGTATCAAAGTGACGAAGGACACCGCAATTCGCGTCTATTTCTTCATAATTAGGAGCAGAAAGGAGAGCCCATCCTGTTTGGGGAAGGGCGGCAGAGTGCTGATAGACTTTAAGGACAGTGGGACCAGGTTTATATGTCCATGCCTTCACGTAGTCAATCTGTCACTCCATTATGACTTCATCAACTGTTTGAATTTATCAGCTGCTCACTCACGCTCGATCGCCACGCCGTCGGAACATACAACATTCCTGTACCTAATTCCGACATCACTACTGTTAGAAATAGGAAGCATCCGCTTCTCTCAGTGGCACGTGATTAGTAAAGAGTGGCATAGCATTTTGAATTGTAGTTAAGGATCACAAATGCCGTCGACCGGATTGCGACCGGAAAACATTTTAAAATTCGTCTACTTTTCGGTATACTGGAACTAATACTCTGTCTTCCAGACACCGTTCTTCGCCGTTAACCCGCTCAGGAAGATGGGAACATACATCGTCTTGTACAATTTGATGCGCAGCACGAGTTGCAGCACGACACTCGGGTAAAGTAAAGATCGTCCGCTCGCTCTTCCGCCGATTGCGTCTATTCCAATGTCTCCGCTTGCGCAAACTGTATATACATGTATGTCTCTCGTACAGTACCTCTTAACCGTATTAACTTCCAATTGCTGTACATTGAGACCTGCAACCCTTGCGGATCCTCCATGGCCGGGAATTGTGAGACCATAGCAGTTGTTGCTATCAGGCGTAAAGAAGAGCTCAGCACTTATCGTGCAAAAATCTATTTCCCTCATTGAAGACTGTCCTCGGGACGAATCCACTCTTAGAGTATGTTTCGGAGGGTCTCTTTGTTCGAAATGTTTCGAGACGGAACATTACATTGCCACGCTACTCAGGCTTGGTGCACAGGAAACCCTAGAACGTCACTGTTGTCGGAGGTCATGCCGCAATGGACTTTATCCCGAGCAATTTAATGAAGCTGCATGTGTAGTCATGTTGCCGGCGCTTTAACGGAGCACGTAAGAATGGGAAAGTAACCTCATTCTTAATATCAGAAAAGTTTCAGATCTTTCCTCCAGTTTTTCAGTACAAGTTCCAGGAGTTGCAATTGGACATGGATACACGAGGCGGCCCGAGACCTAGTCCATACAGCATCCAAATGCTGGACGCCTCTTCTTCCAATCCAGTACGGGCTCCACCGCCACAAAGAACCTCTCCGGAAACTCCTGGCGGTTACAGTCAAACAATGCAGGGAGGATCGAGAACAGGCACCAATTTGGCGTCTGGAAATCCGACCGCAAAATCGACAGCCTCACCCTATGAACTTCAAATGACGAAGAAAAATATGGATCCTTACACTTCATTAAACGTGGGTGAACGAGAGCCACCACCTTACGATGAACACGACAAGCATCCTGTTGAAGCCCGGGCTAGTCCAGATCATGAAGTGGTAGAGCTTCATGAGGGTGGAGGCCTTCTTGCAGATCAACCGCAAGCCATTCAAACGATGGTCAAGATGGTCACTATGTTGAACTTCATGAAGGTGATTTAATTTTACCTCCACTCTTGCTGGATTATGCTGTCTGCATTTGTGTCAATGTGCTTTTATCTTACAGATGATCTGTGAGGATCGAGACGATTGAACAACGGGTATGCCGAGTATGCCTTCAGGCAGGGGAATCGTGTACGCCTGAACCAATTACAAATCGTAATCTATTCTCATCTTCAATGCAGGTTGAGCTAGGAGACCATAAAACCTTGCGGTCTCTGGAGCAATGGCGAGCTGCGGCAGCTGAGTTCATTGGCACGATGTTGTTTGTGTTCCTTGGATGTGGGTCTGTGATTGCATCAGGTATGTGTCTCTGTGCACCTGTATCTTCCTATTGAAGCATTCACCCTCTATTGTCAGAAAAGTTCACACCATTGTCAGTAGATCTTGTGCGACTTATGATTGTCAATGTTAGTGCACATCTGAATCGTGCTCACTACGGACTGGGCACCTCAGTTTCGAAAGTTTGTTACAAATGTGAATTTCATACATGCAGAGGAGGCCCATGGCGCTTCTCATTAAATAATGTGCCCTCAAAACGAGTAATGCAGGAATGATATCGCGAGACATGACCTGTGCAAGGATGGTCATCATAGCCGTGGCCCACGGTGTTGCTATCTGCTGTCTTGCAGCAGCAACGGGAGCCATTTCAGGAGGCCATCTAAACCCTGCTGTTACACTGGCCTTCGTTGTGGCTGGAAAGGAGACCCTCATCCGAGCTGGCTTGTATGTTGGAGCTCAGGTACGAAATGAAACCTGTTTGGCGTTGAAAACACAGAATGTCAACAAAGAAATCCTTGAAGCCCATCCCTACTTTTCATTTGGTGGTTTTCTTGGACCTTCTAGAAATGACTATTCAATAATTCAATGGGGTACACCCTACCCTTTCAAACTAGTCAACTGGGCCCGTACAGAATAATTTTTTACCTTCAATATATACGCTAGAGCCTAGAGGTACACAAAAGAGATACAAAGGTCAAAAGTTGGTAATGAGTTCCTGTGGATTTTAAAGTTGCTTATGAAGGAATGTGAAATACATTCCACTCAACTAATAGCAAACTTGCAAATCCAAATGTACATAAATTTTGGATGAAACTCAGATTCGGTTCACTTGATCAAGGTTTCGCTTGTAATGGATCTGTTAGCACGACGATTTTTGGAAATCAAACGAATGTTACAGAAGAAGTAGAAGATAATGATAATTGTCCTCATCAAGTTCATTTTGCCCTGATAAAATTTTAATGCCGCCTGTGCAGCTCTTTGGAGCAGTAATAGGAGCATTGTTGATACGAGGTTGCACTCCTGACTACTTGCAGAGGGGTTTGGGTTCCCATGACCTTGGCAGAAACGTATTCGACAGTCAAGGTTGCTTGATGGAGATTATGCTCACCTTCATGCTCATATTTGTCATATTCGGTGTCGCTGTTGACCGTCGCGGACCTGGTTAGTTCCTACTAATTTTCATTGAAAATTTCTTGGCAACGAACCTCCCAGTGTTCTCGTTTCGTGTTCAAATAGCACATTGCATGATTTTGTTACTGTTCCAGAGGCAATCTATTTGAGTTATCTTTTCTGTAAAGACTGGTTGTGATAATAAAATCTTCCGTTTATCTGCAGGCGTTATCGCACCGATACCGATTGGTTTTGCTGTGTTGGTGGATCATTTGGTAGGGGTGCCCTACACAGGAGCATCCATGAATCCTGCAAGGAGCTTTGGTCCTGCTTTAGTGAGTGGACATTGGGGTCGAGCTCATATAATATACTGGTTTGGTCCTTGCTTTGGGGCCTCATTGGCCTCAGCAATTTACAGGTATGTTGCTCACGCTATTGTGAATCGAGGGAATCACAACCATATTTGTGGAGAATTCATGGCACTTTCGTATAGAATGTTGGCGCTCTTCACCCTTTTTTTTGCATACAGAGGTCGCATCGCTCCTTAAGAGGTTTCAACACTCAAATCGAAAATATCATTGAAATACCCTCATTGAATAGAGTACTGCCAATAAGTTTGATGTGTTCCAACTTTCCATCTCTCCTGAGTCCTGACCATGTGAACCGACCTGAACCGCATTATTGTCCTGTAACGGCTGACGTCCCATTTGAAATTTGTCTGGAATCCCACTTTTTACCCTTTGTGAGTTTCAAAGTAGCCACTCCCACCGTTTCAGGTTCTCATTGTTGGATAAAACTTGCCGTATGGCACTCACATTCTCCAACAAGTATTCTCACTAATGTTGGAAGTTGAAACCTACCTCACACGGAGGTGGGTAACGGTTTTCAATGTTGAAAATCTCACCTTCATTATTTGTGATTGGAGACTCATCTTCATGCTTCTGACGGTGAAGTTTCATCATACATCCTTTGATAGAGTATATATAACTCTCGAAGTACCCACCACTTTTGACCTCTCCTGTTAATTGATCCTCCCATTCCAGTGTCGGGCACTCGACATTGGAACTACTCTGAAAAATCTATTGTTGAGATATCATTGTTCAACAACTCAAGTATCAACAAATTTGTGTGTTCACCAGGTTTTTGGTGATTCTATTCTCAATGTTTCATCGTGGCTGAATTTCGTGTTGCGCAGACTTGGATTTTTGGAGCCTAGCTTGGCTCAAACTGCTGCAAGACCGCGGAATAATCCTCCATAGAGAAAAGATATGCTGCTCCTTGTGCGGAGTGGGGGATGGTGGCTGCATTGTAGAGAATGAAATTTTAATTCTGAACATCTACTCCTGCAGCAGTTTGGGTGAAAATGAATCAGTTTCTTAACCGAATCGATGGATTTCACTTGCTTACAAAGGTTGGACATTCCACCGTTCGTGATTGGTATGCATGTCTTGCTCCAAATAACCCATTTAGCCTAGCCAGTTTGAAATCTTGTTCCATAGCTCGTCACCTGCAGTTGGGAGTTTTAGGGCTTAGGGTGAATACAAGAAGGGGTTCAGGGTCTTCGTGCTTGAAAACTTTATTTTCTTATATGCATTGTAGGATTTACTTTACAGTCGTTTTTTCCGATACAAGTGGCAATGCAATGTATTATAATTATTTGGCACACTAATAATGGCGGACCCCAACCTACAAATAAATCTTTTCCAAACGCCAATTACGGACTGTGAACACAATGCAGGGTTCATGGTTCAGCATGCTATTCAATTGGGTTCAGAGTCAAATATGAAATCATATGATACGTACTACACATTCAACTGATTATTTTATTTAGTGCACACCAAATAATGCTACACATGTCCATCATACACTGCACACCAGTTTGGTGGTTCACTAGAACCACCAACACATACCAATGATACCACAGTACTGCCGACCAATGCAGACAACTACACATCTTGTGTGTCGTAGCAACACAGAAACATAAAGTTCAGTTCAGGCTTCTCACTTTCAACAATTTCCATACACATATCATTGTTGCAGAAGGACTGAACATGGCATTCCCACAAACTGAGGATTTACAACACGGCGTGCTGCTCTTAAAACTCCCGGATACACCAAAAACACTTGCTCTGTATACTGGACGAATTAAACTTTACATGGCAATCGACAACATGTAGCCTACCTCCTCGTCTTCACAGAAGTGTCTGCACCAAGCTTACCATTGGAACCAGAGTCATGATCTGTATCAGAGCTACTCGAAGTTCCACTTCCACCAAATTCACCACCCGATTGAGGATCCGCGAAACTTTCGTCATCCTCTTCGGAAGGTGAGTCGTCTAGCTGATACCGCTTGCAGCTCGACTGTAGATCATGCGGGTGCACGTTTTCTCTGCAATTTATTAAAACGAAGGGACTCTTGACACTACTACTACAGAAAAGCAGTGATTGCAACACCGTTGCAACACATTGGCAATGGTTCTGCAATGGATTGATGTGTAAGGGAACTTAGTTTGCAATGCTTTTTTGCAATGCATTCAGAAAATAATGCATTGCAAAAGCATTGCAAACTTGTAATCAATAAACTGTAAAAGTCTTGGACAAAAAATCCATGTTATTGTATTCCAAAAACTGTTGCAAGTCCAAAAGCATTGCAAATACGGTGAAATACTCTAATCAAAAACCAATGCAAACTTATTCAAACCAAGATTGTGGGCATTGTAAAGCCATTGCAGAAACTGTAGCAAACTGTACATTCTGTAGTAGTGTGAGTTCTATGTTCCAGTGAGCGACCGACACCCATGGTTCGCAACGAACTGCACCTCTTCGTTAATTGTTGGGGCATCTCCCGAATCTAGCTTTCCTTTTGCACCGCGGTAGTAACATCAACGTCAGTAGTGAGCCCACAGCAGCATCAATCACCTGAATCACCTCTCCTCTAATAGAACACACATGAGTTTCAGGATTTTCCAATGCGCCGGGACAATCAGAAATTAAAACAAGCCTCCGAGACATAAAGAAATCGAGACGGAGATCCTACGAAACCAGAAGGTGACCAAAGTAGCAATCAGATAGTTGGAGATCGGTGCATAAGAAGTTGCAATGGAGTAGTCAGGGAGAGTGCTCTGGGAGTATCATTTCAGATCACTCAGTGGTATGGTT
The DNA here is from genome assembly GCA_950106755.1 of Climacium dendroides. Lineage (NCBI taxonomy): Eukaryota > Viridiplantae > Streptophyta > Bryopsida > Hypnales > Climaciaceae > Climacium > Climacium dendroides. The sequence goes on from OX467092.1 coordinate 25,527,057, forward strand.
TGGGTTCAGAGTGCATAGAAAATGGAAGAACCGAGCAATCTATTGCATAACATGAAGACATACAACACAAAGGCATCATACTCACAATTATGAAAAGTTGTTGATTAATGTAGAACATTCACTAAGAGTTGTAAGAACTCACTATGTAGATTGCCACTAAAGAGAAGACTCCAAATCCAAACATTCATTGTAGAAAGCATTCATGGCACTTAGTAATAGGCCAAGACTTGCATCTATTAGTAAGATGAAAATTTTCCTACCTCACATGAGATGAGCTCAAGACAATGCATAAGAAGACTATCTGCCAACGGCAATGAGATAGTTCCTTCAAAAAGTTGCAATTCTCTTACTTGGCTTTCAAGGCCAAAATGCTTTAGGCAAAATTTCAAATTGATCTTTGTACATAAAGGCAAAAGTCAATAGTAGAGTACATTACACTCATCTATAGAAAATCTTGAGAACCAAATCAAATGAATTAGGACCTAAATAATACTCAATCATTTCCCCTAAACAATGGCACTCCAACTAATCTCATACATCATTCTAAGATGTGAAGACTTTCCAAAAGCGGGAAGCTTGTGCCACTCACAAGTTGACAAATTGTATAGCCAAGCATCTTCATAACTAACACTGCCTACAAGTAAAAAAACATTGCAACCCAAAAGTTGAATATTGTTTTTACGAAAGTGCTTGAAAGGGCCACATCTACACACTTTCAATTTCACCCAAGTAGTTGTCCCTTTTGGAAGATGAAACTCATATATACAATACTCATTAGCATACTTGCACCATCAACATATGTCTTTGTACAACGCAAAAAGATGGTCATCAAGGACCATACAACAGGGTGAGTGCAAGAAAGACTAGTCCTTTTTTGCGTCACACTTCGAGTGATAGAGTTGTCATTGGCTACAACTTTTGGAGGCTCAAGAAAATGAAGTTGAAATTTTTTTGGGAGGTAGAGAACTCCATAGTCACGAGAGGCCACCTTGTGTTTGCTCGTCTTCCTATAGTTTGGGGGGGCAGGTGAAATGTAATGAGGACAAAGTCTATCAAAATGGCCATTTTTTATTTTAAAAAATAATGGTTCTCTTTTTTTCTAAAAATTTAAAAGTGAACTTCACTATTTTCAGTGAGAAACTGGGACCCCAGGCTTCAACAATACTATAAGACAACATCTAGTATTTGGTAATACTCCTATAACTACCTGCCTTCATCAAGTTCTGCCCAAGTGTACAGTAGCTAGACACTTGTCAATTGTAACCTCAATCTGCAGTTTTATCAACGGTCCATGTAATGCTTTCTAATTCTGCAGTACAGTACTGTAGTACTCATAGTACTGAGTCACTGAAACTAGATACTAAGCAAAACGCTACGAAAACTGGTGAGTCTTTCTTGCACTCACCCAACAATTCAATTCCACCTCGAGCCCTGGTACAATATTGGTTTTGTCGAAATGTCTCAATGTTCCATCTCCACAATTGTAAATAGATAACCTATTGTAGAGATGGCACCATAGGGAATAGTGCAAATATTCCCACCCAATGATGTGACCATGAGTTGCTTCTACAGTTGTCCACTCTTTGATGCGTGAGTCATAGACTTGTGCAAAGAAACTTCGATTAGAATTTGCAATGGAGCCCACAACAAAAACTTTATATGCCTTGGTTTTTTTGTCCATAGTGAATTTCACGATCTTTACCACTGTTTTTTGAGTGTTAGTTTTATCAACCCCTATACATAGCAAAGGAGGGAGTTGCGTCCTTTGCTTTGTTAAAGGATTCATTACAACAAAAATCCAAGGGTTTTCACTGCACCACTTCACTAGCAAAACACAATACACTAGTCCCCCATCAGCTCCACCAAATAATGAAGTCTTTCCAAATATTGGTTGAGTTTCAAAAACATGCCATTTATTTGCTCGTACATCATAGATGTTATTAGTCATAGATGTAGTTTGATATTGTTTTTTGAAAAATAGAAAACCAAATATGTCGAGATGAGCTATTGCATCGAAGACTTGATTGAACTCTGAGTCTTTGCAATCCACATTCCTCTTCCATTCCTTAGAAAGAACTCAAAGTTGACCAATTCCAACTATAGGAAGACGAGAAAACACAAGGTGCAAGAGCTCTGTGGGCAAAGTTCCTCAAAGACTAGACTCCAAGGCCATGGTTGGGATGTTCAACCTTGACATGTCTGAAACCTCAAAGATCCTAGTATTAGTTGACTTGAACATCAATTGAAAGGACATGGATTCTAATTTATTCAATATATTGTAAAGAAGGAAAGAAAGCAAAAATTTCTAAAACCCAATTAAATACTTACTTTTTATATTCAACTTGAATAATGAATCAACAATACAACCTAAAAGTTATATTGAAAAATAGCTCAAAAATATAAAGAAGCTAGTGATGAAGGTAAACTTAGTGTATCACTTCTACAAGTTATGAGAGCACTCATAAATACTATCTCCAAATAGAAAAGTAATTTTTTTCTAGGGCAACCAATAGTAGAAAAGGAGATCCTTATTTATCCTTTAAACTAGTAGTATGACTAGGACTTTACTTGAGTTCATGGGTCTAGACAAAAATAAAAGTAAAGGAAGAGTCTAAGTTTATCTCAAGTAATAGTCTTCACTTATGTAAGACATTTTGGAAACATAGGTAGTCTAATAAATCAATGTCCAATTCATGTCTACATTAACCCCTAATTGCTTGGTCGACCTGAAATTTCAGGCTCAGTTTGGGATGGGCAGTTAAATTCATATGACCGTTATAAAAAATTTGGAGGGCAGTTTTTAGGGTTAACTATTGAAAACTTTCATTTTTCACTGAAAAAGTTGAACATTTGATTTTCGAGAGGTCCTTAAAGTCATGTTTGTCCATTAGTGGTAGAGTAAAGCTTGCTAATTTTACTTCATTATCCCAACTTTGTCAATTTCACTTGACTTGAGATCTAAAAAATCATACTTATCCATTTGATTTGAAAATGGTCCCAATGGAAGGAGCTTAGTGTTTTCATGATTTTCACCATTGAAAATTTAAACATACAAGTTTTGATTTGGAGTTATTTGCAATTCATACTTATAAAAAAAATTACACTTCAACAATTGCAAGGTGGATTGTGTAGTGAATTTGATAGGTTTTCATGTGAAATTAAGTTTTTTGAAAGTGCATTTTAGTGTGCTAACACAATTTGTAGTTGTTCATGTCACCTCCAATTCCAAAATAAATTTATGTGCAAATTTCTGAAACATTGTGGGGAGGGACAACATACTAAAATTAAAAAATGAACATTTCTCTTGTTATAATCTCACAACTACTATGCAATTTTTCACTCAAAATTGGTGAACATACTAATAAGCAAGCTCTTTAAACATCTATACAGTTAGATTTTGAAAAAAACACAATTTGCTTCATTGGGGTTAACTATAAATCCATGCTCTTTTTTCATAGTCAAAACACACTTGAAAAGGCTTGGGCATTTAGGAGTTAAGTATTTTTTAATGTTCACAGAAGATTTGTCATCCTAAGCTTACCTCAATAAGCTGAAGTGAACGAGCATCTTTAAATACTTTTGTGTAGAATTTCATAATCACAGCCATTCAAGCTTTCTAATTTTCAATGACCTTCAACATGAAAGGAGAAAAACAATGCCACTGAGAAAACGCTCCAATGACTTTTATGTCATCAAACTTCAATTTCCTCCCTGGAAACCAGCTCTCTAATAAAATAAATCAATGATCCTTTGCTTCATTCCCATCCACGACTCTACAAGCAAAGTCGAAATTTCTCAAAAATATTGTAAAGTTGCATGATTCAATTGGATTATCGCCCAAAGCTTTGAAGTTAAATCAAACCTAACAAAGTTTCTATTTTTAGTCGTTACTATTTTTAGTCTTTCCTATTTTGGAAAGTTCTTCTTGAAGTCTAATTTTAGCATCAAAAATCTGATCTTAAAAATAAATGATAGTGATTTTTCTATTCACAATTTTGTGCAAGGGTACCCATTGTAATCTTGACTTCCTGTATTGTTGAGAGCTCTTGGAATTGAGCCTCACATACACTAGATCTTGGAGAAAAAATCACATTCAAAATTCATTTACGAAAATTATAGAGTAGATTTTAAGAAGTCATAAATTGATTGGGGTTATACATGTTAGGCCTTTTAACTTGTATGTTTTTGGTCACCAACTTTTTAGATTTGACATGCAAAAAGAGAGTTGAAAGATTTTCATAGTTTTAACACCTTCATGGTCAAACATTATAATCTTCCACTCCATAAGTGATACTGTTGTGTTTTCTTTTCCTATGAGATCTCTAAAATGTCTAGTTTGAATTTGTACAGTTAAAAATCCAAAAAAATTGAATGCAACTTATCAAAATGTTAGCATTTTGTTCAATTTAGAACAAATTCCAAGAAGCTCAAAACATGCGTTGGGCATTTAGGGGTTAATTGCACCAGAACTCGATCAAAGGAATACACAAATTGAAAAGACATTGAAAGAAAAATGTTCTCGGGTGTAGGGAAAACAAGATGAAAAAGCTCAAAATGGAGCCCAAAATTGGAGCAAACCAAACCGCCAACACGAGCAAGACGAAATTATGGCTCCTGCGTCGCGCCCACTCTTGGAATCCAATCCGCTGCAGGGCTGGAAATTTTTCTCAACAAGATTTTAACCTTGTTGCCTTCAATTTTGAATGAAATTTGCAAGAGGAAACCATTTTGCACACTACTTTTGGGAAATGAATATTCATGTAGCACTTAATAAACATATCAAGTTTCAGAGCATGTGAGTTTCTAGAATATTGTAGAGAAGGATTCAAATTTTGCCTGTGCGGTAATTGGCAAGTTTACTCTAGTTGATATTTCAACCACATGCTTAAAAAATTCTAAATTCAACCGGGGATGGAATTTTCAGTTCTTTAGTGAGGATACATTTTTATTGTCCGTATAGAAGAGATGGGTACCATGACAAATGACTTGTGAAATAATAGAGTTATCATTTTATTTTTTCGGATGACATTTTGTCAATGTTACTAAAGGATTTTGTGTCAAAGAAGTTTTAATTTCTCTAATTTTTTCCTAGTTTGACTATGAGGAAAAATAGAAATGACATCTAACCTATGTTCCAAACCTCAAAGGAAATTAGTTATAAATTTTGAGGTTGGTATTACATATGTTACTAAAATCATTCATCCTCTAGTATGTTCATTGTTGGTGCATTGATAAATACAATTGGTACATTGAAGAAAGTAACATGCACCTTTGTTTTAAAAACACTTTTAGAACATGAGCTAATTTAGGACCTCCAACCTTACTTTAAGATCTAGAATAACAAAGGAGAATGAAAGCAATGCATCAAAGTGACAAAGAAAAGAGAGGTTGACTCCTCGAAGATAAGAGATTTGAGAGAATGACTAAAGTCATTTGCATGATGAAAGTCTATCATTAAAAGACAACCTTCATTACATATACATATAAACATAAATCCTCGAACCACCACATTTGAGAACATGACATAATATCTTGATCCTTCCTCCAAAATGGCTACAAAATTTCCAAAAATGAATTAAATTAATTTACTTAGAGTACATGGCACAGCTCAAACGTATGGCAAAATCATGGTTGTCATACTGGACAAGTTACTATTCATTTTTCGTCCTATAGGACAAGTTACTATTCATCAAATGTACTTGAGAGGTACATTTGATGAATAGTAACTCGTCCTACAGGACAAGAAATGAATAGTAACTTGTCCAAAATGACAACCGTGGGTAAAACCATATTGTAATGGTAATAATTTCATTCCTTCAAAGGACCTAATGAAATTGGTGGAGCTGTGGAGGAATGGGCTTCAACCAAGGCTTTTTTTTGGACCAGTGTCTCCCTATTGGCTTCACTATTGAGGTCAGTTTTTGGAGGGACGAAGCTAGAGAGGTCAAATTTTTGACAGTCTAGTGAAATATCACCAGAAAAAAAAACTAACTCCAACCACATGGATTGCAATTGAAGACACTCCATCCTACTTGTCTAGGGAAAAAAAAGTGCAAAATAGCAAAAGAATACCTGACTAAGCATATTTGTCAGTCAACTCTTCTTCTCAAGGTAACATATGCATTCAAAATTATGGATCAGTGACTTGCTGGAAGAAATAATAGACTTAAGGTATGTTCGCACTTAGTGTTAGAGGTGTTGTTTGAAATGTGAATCTAGTCCAAAAGTAGGTCTAAATTTGTTCCTAAGAATCTTAGTAACACCTTTAACACTAAGTGTGGACACACCTTTAAAAAAATGACTTAAAAAAACATGTAGCCTCATCTCTAAGATATTTAACCCCTAATGTAAAGGACCAAGTGACCATTCAATATATGCAAGAATTCTTAGATAGTTGTATACAAAATCAATTTTAGTCGGTCCATGTCCACAAATTTTTGACACAAGGTGTGAAAATGTAACATACACACAAACCTCCATGGAAATATGACTTTTTCCCAATCGAGTGCCAATATCAAAAGTTATGTTGCCTTGAACTTTTAGGGCAGCGCAGGCAACATGTGCAAAACTCTTCTTCTAATTCTGAAATTTGGCAAGTATGTAGCTAATATGATATGGGATGCAAACATAAAAAAAATTACCATGTATACTCTCATGTGTACTACAAATACTTCATTCCACAAGGAACTAAAGTTTGCTAACCATATTGGGCATGGTTAGAAATACTTATTCTTCTTTACTTCAAACATTACTAGTGTGTCTTGTGCCGTTGCCATAGGCAAAATAAAAATGAAAATAATTTTCTAATTTTTCTAAACCAAAAATAACTCAAAAACCTATAACTTTCACCTCATGGGGTCAAATGCCATGAAACAAAGCCCGTGCACCCCTCCTCGTAGAGGGCTTTTTGACAATACCAAGAACATGACTAGGAGACACACGGTCTAAGAGATCTCAATATAACAAACATACAAACAATCTAATTCAATGGATCGTAAAGAAGTTAAGGTGATTGGCCAAATTTTACCTATTTTTAATGTAAGAATCACCATGAGAAACACATGGTGTTGAAAAAACAAGCAATTTATGATTTAGTACATAGATTGTAGTCATACTTTGATAGCATACTTAGCACCAAAATAATTATCACTATTATTTCACAAAAATTAGAACATGGAACCACTTGATTGGCCAATGCCCATGATAAATAGAGGTGGAAATTCCACAAGGAAAGTATGGTAGAATTAATTATTGTTGTCCCTTTGATTGTTGCACATATTTAGATTGATTTACAATTTTTTGTGCAATAAAATGATAAATCACAAATTTCTTTATATGAACTTTGATCAACTCATTTTTGAGTATGTAAAAAAAGTCACATTATAGGTGGTCAAAGTAAGAACATGTAAATTTTAATTGTTGTCCCTTGAAAAGATTATTCTTGTTTATGGATTCTAATGTAGTTCTTTTAACACCCTATACCATTGCCATAGGAATCCAAAAATGCCCCTTAAGATTGTGAAAATAATAAATGAACCTTTTGTCATTTGTAAAAACTTCATGGTGGTGTTCATTGAAGTTATGAAATCACAACTTTTCAACCCAATTTCAATCCTTTCAACTCCAATTCGACAATAAAATTTTCACTTCATAAAGATGCTATGCAATCATATTCAAGGAAGAATATCTTTTGTTGACGTGGGTTTGAAGCAAATTAATCAAGAATGATGTAAATTATAAACTATAATTGTTTGAAAGTACAAAATGGCATACTTTATCAAATGGATATAGAAACCTAGATGATTAGAATGGAGTTTCGATTGGAAGAATGTGTTTTACCTTAAATGCATTATGTATTGAAAGTTAGATAACCACATTAAAAATTAATATAAAAAAGGGGTTAGAAACCCAGTACAATGAATGGGCTTCAAAATGATTGACTAACTACTAGTATACTTTACAATGAGCTCAAAAGAGGCAACCAACCTTGTTCCTCTAATTACTTGTCCCTCCCTTTGTTGAAAAAAATAAAAACCATTGATTTAGAAAAAAATCCTCCCCCCCCCCCCCCCCCCGCCATTGATCCTAAAAAAATGAGTACCATTGGATATGGATATGGTACATGCACAAATATGGTACAAAGATAGGTATAAAGATAGGTATGTATAGTATAAAGATATGATACAAAGATAGATGAAAAAAATGTGATTTAATTTTTTTTTGAGCTCATTGTTACAGTTTGTCACAATGAGCTCAAAAGAGGGAGTAACTACCTCAACACATTTATTGTGGGCAATCCTTGAGAGGAAGTGAAATTCAAACATAAAAATGGAGCTTTTCTTAGATGTCTGGAATTGGGAGTTTGGACTGGAATGGTGTGTTCTACCTCACATGCAATTCATGGGTTGAAAGCCCGGGGGGTGCACTACAAAAGAAGTTCATGGGTGATGAGCAACCAAATTTTGGACCCCTATATTATATCCTAAAATTTTATTTTTTTTCTAAAAAAAAATATGAATAGATTTTCCTACTTTGAAAGTTTATATTATGAATTATTGATATTTTATGTTAATAATAATTAGTTAAAAATTTTAGAAAAAAAAAGATACATTGTAAAACTAAAAATAACTTTCACACCCCTATATTATATAAGAAAAAAGTTTGAAAAATGAAATTTTTTTTCTATAAAATAGCTTTCTACTAAAAGTTTATTTTGGCTGAATATTGATACAATAGTCATTTTCATGTGATCTCTATAAATATTTTAGTTGAAAAACATGCCATTTTAGTTCATTTTTCAATCCTTTCTAGACAATATGTCACATGTTATTTTGGATTGAAATTTTTGGCAATAGAAACCTATAGACATTGTTAAACAAAGCTCAAAATTGTAGGTTGAAATTATAGTTTATTAGAAAGTAATTAGGAAAAGTAGAAATGGATAGTTAGGGTTTGGTCGCTCCTCACCCACGAACTTCTTTTGTAGTGCACCCCCTAGGGTTGAAAGTTATACAATTATATTATAAATAAATAAATAAATAAGTAAATAAATAAGATTAGAAACTCATCATAGTGAATGAGCCTCACAATTAACTAACTAACTACTAGTTATGATTAGTGCTTGTGAGGAAGTGAAATTCCAACGAAGCTAGTTTACGAGCATAAAGCAAGAGCATAGAGAGTAGAACGTGGAATCGGAGCATGAAGTATGGATTTAGTGCCTTTTTCTGTGATTTAATGCAATAGAAAGTGAAAATTTTAGATTTTTTTGTCAAGGTTGGGTGATTATTTGCAGAAATTGGTTGTAAACTTTGGGCCCATTTTTGATAAATTGGTATATTTTAGGGCAATGAAAAAGCTAGGTCTAAAAATGATTGGGTTTCAAAATTCAAATACCAAAATTTGTGCTAAACTACTATTTGAACATGTACATAAAAAGAATTTTAATGTTTGAAATTTGAAGAATTTATTTGTTTATGGCCTTGCCTAACAATGACAACAACATTGAACTCCTCCTACTATGGGACCATTAACCCTAGACCGCCCAAGCGGACAGATTCTGGCCGTTCATAGTTTGGAAGTACAATTCAAAGTGCTGTAACTTTTGCATCCAATGACCAAATTTAGTAAAACTTGTTGGAAAAGTTGCACATACTAGTCTAGTTTGTGTAGTAGAATTTTCAGATTAATCCAAGACGAATTGAGTTTGTGAAAGCCATTCAAAGTTCACAGGTTCAGTTTGAGTTCAACACACTGCATTGTCATGGCTGCAACTTTGAAGGCTTGTATCTCCTTCATCCAATGTTTGTTTTCAATAAAATTTGTTGGGTTTTGTTCCTCTAGAAGTCTAGTTATTGTGATAAAATTTTCATAGAAATCCAAGCTGTTTTGAATGCTTGGAAGCAATTCAAAGTTCAAAACCCTAACATATTTTGGTTAGTAGGCACTTCGGTGGCTTGTTACTTCTTCATACTGTGTCCATTTTCAAAACTTTTTTTGGGAAAGTTGCGCATACTTGCCTAGTTTGCGTGTCTAAAATTTTGTGTTAATCAAAGAAGTAACGAGTGACTAAGAAGCATTTTAGTAGAAGTAGGTTCGCCTTAGATGTGTTTTTTGCACCCCTTTTGGCTATTTTTTTGACATTTCAAAGTCATTTTGCAAACACAATGAGTCACTTTCATGAATTTTTTTTCCACCAATGAGTTTGTATGTTGATTTCAAAGTACATTTTAGTTCAAATTTTTTTCATGTGAGTAGGTTTAGAAATCAAATTTCACCTCCAAATGTGTTTTTAGGAAAATTTCAGCATCTTTTTTCAACACTAAAACATTATAATCTTTCAATCCGTGCAGTCAAATGACTCCAAATTTGATCCATGTCATCTACAATATGTACACTACAAGATTGTACAATTGAGATTTTCATACCTTAGCGAGATATAGACTTATAATGCTTGAAAAGCAAGGATGTTTTCATACCCAAATGGCCTTGGGCCTTCTAGGGTTAAGGTACCATTTTTGTTGAGTTTTGCATTTTTATTTTATGGAGTTTAGGGTCTATACATGTGCCAAATCTTACTTAGGATATAGGACATCTACTAAAGTTGCCCCAAAAGAAAGAATCGGGATACTTTAATTTTTGATGTCAAGCAAGACGGTATGATGAATCCTAGCCTCATGTATATTTATAACTAATTTACATTTTCATTGTACTACTTTTTGACTTCTGAGTTTCTACAGACGATGCGGTTTTCCATCTCTCTTCTGGTGAGGGAATCGGGACCAAAGACCAATTTTGAATTTCCATTCCAGTATGTTCTTTTCCATGAAGAGGTGGGTGTCAACATCGCCCGTGATGACATTTTGCAGAACTTCTGCAACAAAGATGACGTGACCATGAATGGAGACATCCTATAGCGAGGACCCCGAGAAAAGGCCAAACAGTTTATGCAAATGCTTATAAAGGGGCTATCTGAACTAGGTGACATTGTGATGGACTGCGCAACAGCTACAGGTAATTCCTACTTTGAACTTAAGGATACAAATGTAATTTTAAATGTGTTCATATTGCATTTCTCTAATGTTTGTTTTGGTTATTTTCAGGTTCAAGCATTCAAGCATGTCGTGCAACTCGACGACATGTATTGGCCTTTGAGGAGGACAAGGCGATTTTTGATGTCCTCATTGCACCTGTCATGCGCAAGACTGTGATACCGCCAGAACTAACCCGACCTAATCCTTCCACTTTAGACCTAGACGAAGAGGTGGTTGTTCCCGATCGTGTCGTGAAGACAACCCGATTCAGTAAGTCTGTCCTTCTATTAATACATTTCCATTCTATGATCGACTATATAATTCTGGTCTAATTTTTTGTTTCTTTGGGTTTGAAGGCAAGCCCAAGAAGTGAGGAACTTCTGACATATACCTTTTTTTGGAAGACCAAGATTTTATCCAAATCCTCCCAAACCTTTTCACCTATCCGTATATGCTAAGGTGTTGTTGCGAAATTTTGTTGCTATTGATCCAAGGCCAACTTCGCGGGCATGTTTAGTGCACCTTCAAGTTCTAAAATTTATAGATGATTGTGTACTAGAGGCAGATTCAAATTCATCAGATACAGAGGGTAGTTCAACATCACATAGCTCTATTTGATGTATTGTCGACACTATGTCACTATTATTGTATGCTCAACGTTGGTTGCATGATGTTATCTTTATTCCTTCAATCATCATTACTTTTATTGTTTTCTATGTCGGGCTTGAATTATGCATTTCCAAAATTGAGGTGTCTTTTATGCAATATTACAATAATCATGCTCTAGTATACACAATTTATATACATTTTGTACAAGTATATGTCACAATAAAGTGGTCCTATATATATATATATATATATATATATATATATATATATATATATATATATATATATATATATATATATATATATATATATTCTACTTTGGAATTTGGATTAATCTAGAATCTATATTTCTTCTTCGTAGGTAATGGAATGAAGTAGCAAACATACTTGATTTCCATTTGTTTTAATTGATCTCCATTTATTGGCTTGATAATGGCACAAATCATTCAAAGGTACAATTCTTAGTTACCTTTTAAATACATACTCATTCATTGTATCCTATATTATGAAAATAATCTTTTTAATGAAAATAAAAATTTGAAAATAAACTGGATTTAGGCTTTAGATTTAAGGGTTTATGCCTTTTAACCTCTAATTGCTTGAGCGACCATATATGGTTGATTTGAAATTCCAGGTTCATTTTGGTGTGGGCATTTAAATTCTTGTGTTCGTTTAAAAAAAATTCGGGCAATTTTGAAGGTTAACTATTGGATTTAGTCATTTTTCACTAAAAAAAGAGAATATTTGAATTTTAAGAGGTCTTCAAACACATATTTGTACCATTAGTGAAGAGTAAAGCTTGCAAATTTTTACTTCATTTCCCAGCTTTGAGCAAAGTTTGCCAATTTCACTTGATTTGAAATCTAAAAAATTGTACAAATCCATTTGCTTCGAAAATGGTCCCAATAGAAAGAAAAAAGTGTTTTTATGATTTTCACCATTGAAAATTTAAATATTCAAGTGTTAATTTGGAGTTATTTGCAATATCTATTATTAAAAATAATTACATTACAACAATTGCAAGGTGGATTGTATAATGAATTTGATAGCTTTTCATGTGAAATTAAGTTTTCTGAAAGTGCATTTTAGTGTGCTAGCACTATTTGTAGTTGTTCATGTCACCTCCAATCCTGAAAAATGTTTATTTGCAAATTTCTAAAACATTGTGGTGAAGGACAGCATACTAAAAATAGAAAATATACATTTCTTTTGTTATAATCTCACAACTCCTTTACAATTTCAGACTCAAAATTGGTATATGTACTAATAAGTAAGCTCTCTAAACATCTATACGATCAAATTTTGGGGAAAAAAATTTGCTTTATTAAAGACAACTATAAGCCCATGCTCTTTTTCATAGAAAAAACATCTTTGAAATGGCTTAGGCATTTAGAGGTTAAAGACTTGTATTAAACCAAAGCATGCATTGTTGATGGAATCATTACTGATATATAAAAAATTACCATCTTCATCCTCTCCCATTGTTGAGCTCATTTGTTTATTAAGCATTAGGTTATGATTTAAAGTCATTTTGTGCAATCTAGGAAGCTATGATCTCCTTTGCACTAAGAAAGTGGCCAGAAGCAGTCAAGGCCTTTCTTTGCGAAGGGGGTTTGGGCTCCACCTCACGAACATCCTTGAGGAACAGGGTCTGCCTAGCATCTTAAACCAATCCCTCTTGCATGGGGGGAGCGAGTTAGGTCTGCCCTATGCTTTCATCTATGTAGACAATATATCATGAGGCATTTCATTGCTAAATCTAATGCCACCTATTTCCTTGTTTAATGACAATTAGACACATATTGGCCTAAACTGTAATTGATATTCCATGTCATCTATAGCATTCCAGTGACAAGGATAGGTACTTCCAAGGTATTGTAAGCACGTAGCACATGGTGGACCTCATCATTGTGGATGTCCCCGAAGGTTTCCATGTACCAATGGTGTTGGCTCCTCCTCGCCCAATTCCCAAGTGGAATAAGTTCAAAAAAGACTACCTTCTTCCTATCTTCGACTTTGCTTAGGAGTACCTCCACGACAATGGCAGTTGGTGCCACTTGTATGGATATTATTGTTCAAGTTCTTTGTGTCACGTGTCATTATATGATAGCACTTCAAGAGGATAAGGGTAATCTTCGACGACCTCATCACTTTGTCCATGCCAACAATTGTGGTTGGTCAGGCAGATCCGCCACACTCTAATTTCGTAGCCATAAATTTGAGGATGACATTCATAGCTTGTGTACTACGTCCTCATTTTCTAGAAACTTGAAATGATTGTGTTGTAGAGTTAGATCCGCAAACAACAGAAATTGAGGGTAGTTCGACTTCAGATTTTGGTATTTGCATTACACGAATACAATTACTAGGTTCAAAATTTTTTATTTCATTTGTAGTATTGTTCAATTTTCAACATTAGATTTTGTGGTCTTTGAGTAGGATGTTGTTTAAATCACTCCTCATTTTGTCTCATTAGAATTGTCAAACCCGAACACCATCTTTGTGAAAATCATTATGTATTTTCTTCAACCACTTGACATATTCATTGACCAACACTTTTGAACTTCATAACTGCTAGTCTTTTTTATCACAACGTCATAAAGATGTGACTTTGGGTTAAAATAGGTGAACCTTGGACCCGAAAGAAACAACTTTGTGTCGTTCTGATCATTTTGACCTATAGTTATCTAGAGCAACGGTGTTAGTTGATGAATATGTTATGTGCTGCAAAAAATATACGGTGATTGTTGCGAAGACTATCATGTCATTCCTTTAAGCTCAACATTTTTTCCAAATTCTTGGGGATAGTACAAATACTCACAATATTTGAAGGGGTTTAAGCTACGTTAGAACCTGAAAACAACGATTGATGTTCAATATTGAGCAAGCACTATGACAACTATTAATCCCAACTTTTTACTACACTAGCTATACAAGATCTATACTATCCTAATCAGATGGTACATATCTACGTACAATGCATTAGTGATTGAAATTGTTATCTCTTCTTTGAATCGAATGATCTTATTCCACTTTGCCTATTCAAAACACGGATATATCAATTTTTAATTTTGTATGTGTTTTATTATTCTATCATTATGATTGTAATTGCAAATTTTTTTATGCAATTGTTACTTTTACTTCTATCTTGAACTCAATCACACCTTAATTCTTTTTAGATTCTACGGCTATAGATTATAGTAAGATAATTCACAGCTATGAATCTGAAATATGCATTCTAAATCCCAACCCCCAATTATAGGCTTTCATACACTCCCACGGTCATAGGACCCTATATTTCTATGGATCATGGCCTTCTAGTACTAAAATTACCAAGTTCAATTCAATAATGGAAATATCTTGAACTTTGACTAATTTTCATCTATTCCAGCATATACTTTCATCCAAATTTCCACCCACATTCATCCATTTCATCCACTTTCATCCACTTTTATCTACTTTCATCCACTTTTCATCCATTTTCCATCAACATTCATCCATTTTGTTAATCCACTTTCATTCATTTTTTCATCCACTATCACATTTTTAGAATCCTACATTATTCCTTAACTACTCTTTTTTCTTCCAATATTACCGCTCCCCGCTCACTAATCTCCGCTTCATGCTTGCCGCTCACCCCCCCCCCCGCTCGCATACCAGTATTCCTCAGTGACATTCAAACACAAAAATAGGGCTTTTCCTAGATATCTAGAATGGGATGTTCAACCTTCATTAAGGTAGGGACACCGACAAATGTGCCACTAACCTTAAACCGCCATCTACACTGTATGTACATTTGGCCAAAATCAATTCTGCACCTATGTGGAAGAAACGCTTTTAGAACCAAACTTTATCCCTTAATAACTTTTACATACAGTATCCAAATGTCATGTCCTCCTCGGAACCTCCTTAGTCACTTGCCAACAAAAACATATGAAAAATTTGACCAATCTAATAATAGAAAATAGGCTAAGTAGCAAAAAGTGGCGGTTTTAGGGTGTACCTACCTTCCGTGTCTTTGAAAGTTGGACAACCATGTTATTAAACAAAGAAAGGGAAAAGAAAAAGGGGAAAAGAAAAAAGTGACTAGGGCTCAAAAGTGACTAACTAACTGCCGGTAAGTTTATACTTCACTTATAATTGTGGGCCGTAGCATACATAGCATGCATTTGTTTGACTTACGATTCCTACTTTGGTTCCATGGCAAGTGGTCTGTCCACATGGGCACCCCAGCTGGGCGAGTGTAGGGGTCGTAAGCCCACGCCCACTTGTCGACCTCTCATTGGTTGGGGGTACGTACCTTACTTGTGGTTCCCCAATCCCCATCGACATATCCACACCAGTTCTTACGCTACCCTACCCGATGGCACGTTCTCCATGTGTTCCCCTAGAGTTCCCTACGAGTTCCCTCCGAGCTCCCTCCGAGTTCCCTTAGAGGTCCCTCCGAGTTCCCATGAGGTTCGCCGTTCGCCAGGTATTCAATTCAACGAGTGGCCTGCAGGTTTTACCTTATCCCAGATTAAGTTACCTGGGAAAGATTTGTGTCTGGACGGATCCCCGAAAGATGGGAGAGGCCGGGATTTCCCAGGATTTCTTTACTGGCGGGGTTCCCATCTTTTTGTAATGAAC
The DNA here is from genome assembly GCA_950106755.1 of Climacium dendroides. Lineage (NCBI taxonomy): Eukaryota > Viridiplantae > Streptophyta > Bryopsida > Hypnales > Climaciaceae > Climacium > Climacium dendroides. Next base: position 25,543,328 of record OX467092.1, read on the forward strand.
GCTTGGGATTCATCCCCCGTTGGAATCGGACGGTGTTGGTGCTGAAGACGTGGAGGGCGGGACTCCGCTGGGACGGGGGGGGGGGGGGCCTTGTGGACCCTATTGCCGCTGCAATGGACTACGGGGCGACCTAATTGTTTCTAACGATTGTTTTTGTCCTCGTGTTTCAGCTGAGCTAGCTGCAGCCATCTCATAAGCTTTAGGTTGCCGCCTCTATAAGTAGAGTTCGTCACTTGTGTGTCATACCGATAAAAATCAACAAGCGACTTATTAGGTCAACTAGCCTATTGTTGGCGTTTTTGAATTTTAACAAAAAAATAAAAATAAAAATGCAGTCAAAGACATTTGTGAGAAATGGGAGTAGGAATTGATTTTGATTTTTTTGATTTTTTTTCAAGCAAAGTATGGATTTGTTATGAATTTTTGAAGTGTACTGCCCAATTGGCTTAGAACCAATTAGCCCATAAGAGTCTCTAGACTATTCTAAAACCAACAAAAATTGTTCTCATTATGGATGGTCGTCTTACTCACTGAAAGCAACCACAATAGGGGTAGTCACACCTTCTTCACCCCCTTCTTGATCTTCAAGGAGTGGGGATGTGGCGCTCTCTTGTTGTCTCTTCTTGACTTTGCAAGGGTCTCATTCTCTGAAGATTGAGAATGTTCATTATTTTCCTCCGGAGGTGATAAATGGTGGTGAAGAAGATTTCGCATGTGAATGATCCGTCTCAGAGCCACCTTTCGTTTGTGGCCTTTATCCCAATTGCCTGAAAAATATCCCATTGCAACAATAATATCATTCAACAATAACCACAATCAACATTCCAATATCGATGCTCCAATCAACGTTTAATCCCTAAAGTCCCAAAAGTCCTTAAAGTAGACTCTTGGGTTTTGGAATAGGCTTGTGAGATTTCAATTTTTGACATGATTTTTGAAGGTAGGAAATCAAATTAGCTTTCTGGGAATATAATTATATATAAGCATTTTTTGAAAAAAATAACTTATATATAATCCATTTTTGAATGCGATTTTTATAATTTTTCAAAAAAAATTATCAGACATGTTTAAATTTTCTTGCTAGAATAATCTTACCATTGAAATTATTATATTTCAATTCCATCTTAGAGCTATTGATAGTTTAGTCATTCCTTCAATCTTGAACATACTTCTACTTAACAATTTCTTAATGAGTGAAAATTATGTATTTTTTTGTTGATATTAAAAAAAAAATCCAACTCAATTATTCATTATAAAAAATTAGAAAACCAAAATTAGTAGTGCAAATGTTTTAAATTAAGAAGATTTAAAGTCAAAGATTCTAATCAAGCAAGGTGTAAAAGAACTTGTTTTCTTCACTTTAAATGCAAATATCTTGCAATCTACGTAGTCAAAGTTTTTGAAATTTCTTCCACACATTCTTATACTAGTCTAGTGCAAGATTTTATTGTTAAATATGAAAAAAAGTTCTTTTTGCAATAGAAATAGTAGTTTTGAATGGTTTTTGATGGATAAGGGCCTTGGGATTTTAGGGATTAACCCCTAACTGTTGTTGACTATGTTTTTCACCAAAAATGCTCCAAAACTATCATTTCTTGTACAAGTGCCAAATTTTAGAATAAAAACATTTATGGGCACATGTAACCGTAGGATCTTGTAGTAAGCTAGTTTGAAAAATTAAATTTTTTTTTTTAAGAAATTTCCACCATGTGATTTGCAAGATATTTGCGTTTGAAGTGACAAAAATCCTCTTGGGGGCCCTGCAAAAACTTGGCTAGGTACACTTCATGAAGTTATATCATTATGAAAAAATGTCCAAAATCGTTGTAATTCTCTGGGTTTACTCTTCAAGGAAAGTTTGCTACATATTTGAAAATTTTCAAATCATTTGGAATTGTACAACATATAGGGAAAAAATAGTAAGTAGGAAAAAGTAGAAAATGATTCAAAATACTAAATTGATAAGAATTTAATTATGAAATTGAAAATGCCAATTCCAATGGCTATAATATTGTAATGAATAATCTACACCAAGTGTTTTTATTTTTTCCAAAAATATTGAAACTTGAATTAAATAAAGGGCTTCAAAGTTCACTTTAGAATAGAGATTCCATAACTACTTGCAAGCTACCCACAATTAAAACTCCTCATAACTTCTATTTTATCAATCAAAATGGAATGATTCAAAGTTTTCCATGTATATGAAAATCAAGAGAACAAATTTTAAATTCTTATTTAAAAAATGATTTTTAAAGAATTTTTTTTGCTACCTAAGTTGCTTGTCAAACAATGAAAATTACATATCATGCAATAACTTCTTAACCATGTAGTCAAAAGCTATAAAATTGTTGGGCCATAAAGCTACTTTTGGGGCACATATTGTGTCAAAATATCAAAGAAAATAAAAATAAAAAATTTATTCATAGTAAGTTGCCCAAATTGGTCCTTCTTTACAAAAGTTTCATTTTCAGAGAAGGTGTGACTATGGTGCATGTTCTGGAGCAATATAAGGCAATGTAAATTTTTGCAATGTAGGAAGATAGAAATTACAAGGATTATAAATCTCTAGTTGGAAAATGGATGGTTCTACTATACCCCTAATATTTCCTAACATGATTACAACATGAAGGCTTACAAAAATCACTTCATGTAATGAATTTACACTTAAGTGTTGGAAGTTCCTATTGCAATCACTAATCACTCCATCACCATCATTCAAGACATTTAATTATGACTACTAGCTCAACCTAATGAAGCCCAAATTCCATTTTATTGAAAAATGTTGGTTTTGAGTTAATGCAAGACTATAATAGGGCATTCCCTAAGTGTTTGTATGAGTGATTTGCTTGTTATAGGTTGGTTTAATTTAGTACAAAAATCAATATTCAAAATTGAAATGTATGATTTGTGTATGGTTTTTTCATGCTATCTTATGTGTAAAACCTCTCTTTGTCACTAAATTTTGTTGCTAAAATTTAAATTTAAATTTAATAATAATGAATGTTCCTGTAATCTTGTGCCATAATTTTGAGAGGGGATAAAAAATCAATTTTTTTCATAATGGACACTAACATGCTACCCTCATTTTTAGCAATACACTTTACATAATACAAATTTAGAAATTTCAAATTAAGTGTATTGATTTTATAGTAGTGCAAAATTCATTTAAAAATTTAGAAACATATTGGTAGAAAGTATGAGTTTTGGAATGTCTTTTGTTTCTTTGAGGATAAGTGAATTGCTCCAATACTACGATATTCGTTGACATTTTCACTTCATTACATCTTTTAAACCAAATATTAAAAAACACATGTTAAATGGAATAAACATAGAGATCACAATTAGAAACTTAATTAATCTTGGTGATATTACTTAGATTATAACCGCTAAACTAAAAGAAGATATGGATCAAGGGAGGATTCTATTTGAATTCAAATAATTAACCCTTAAACGTTATGGCGGACGTTTGGCGTCCAATCAATGACATAGAATCTTCTAGTGTAGGATAGAAGTGCAACTATTCATCTTCAAAATTTTGTATGAAAAGGAGAGATCTTCTACAATACTTTGACTTCCAATGAGTGTTGTTGGATTTTTTTAAACCAATGATTCCCGTGGTATTAAAATGGATGATTTCCATGATCACCAATCCGTCGTTTAAGGGTTAAATCACAAGTGAATCACCTCAAAAACAACTTAATTTATCACTATTTACCTTTCAAATGAAGATGAAATGATAATTCCCGCGCCCATTGATGTGGACAAAATACATGCTACATCTCCTTTGTAACACAACTACAATGCAAGAGACTTTTCCCTAGTTCACTAATTTACATATCACTTTTCTGCATGCAAAGCCTTGCAGGACGTTAAATCGTACCAACTAAGGTGGGCCCAACAAGGTAAACTTTGTGTTCTAGGAATAAAAGTAAAAAAAATCCCCCTATTTTGAGCCATGTCTAGGGGATATTGTAGACCTTACCTAGCTAATTTGGGGTCTTTCAGAAGTTGCAAAAAAAAATCATTTGTGGCAAATAAAAAATTCCTGCGTTTTCCCCGGGTTAAATCCACCTCAGCAGGGCCCACCTTAGTTGGTACGATTTAACGTCCTGCCAAAGCCTTCTCCCCTTCAGTACAGAGTCAATAAATTGTTTCACTCTGTAGTAAGTACCAAAATAAGAGTAAAGAAAAAAAAAGGCTCACCATTCATGAGGAAGCCCTAAGAGCCGCTCACTGGGAGCCCTAACAAACACCACACAATGTACCACGTCTCTTGGTGACGGCTGCCCAATCCGTAAATGTTCTCGGACCTACGCCGTATTATACTACTCCTCCATACGGATACGATCTCTCTCACGCATCTCAAGGGAAACATTGGAGACCACGTTTTTTCTATTGCGAATTCGCAGTTCGGCCTTCAAGGCGTCCATCTCCGCTCTCGCGTCATGTTCACTAGCGAGGAATAAGTTGGTCGTCCAACATTTAGAAAATCTCGGAGACATTTGGAAGCTGGCGTGTTATTTTTCGGCTTTCTTGACCCGTTTTTAGTCTGTAGTGTGTAATTTGCAAGCTGTTCGCAGTTTTTGGTTGAGCTCGTGTTATCCTCTCTCGGAGTCCTCTTCGTTCTGGCTGCATTGGTGTCACAAGTGGCGGAGGTATTCGGGAAACCGATGGAATAGGTTGCAGAAAATTTTGGTAGAGAATTTGTGGTGACATATAGTTTGGTTACGTATTGGCAGACGAGTTGAGCGTGTTCTGATTTTTGATCGTGTATTTGGAGCGCCACATTACTTTTCACGTCTGGAGCTTCGTGATCCTCGGAATTTCACAATACGTTGAGTTTTTGGCCCCCCCGAAGTTTTTTAAGGTGAGTTGTCATTTCGAGTTTCCATTATTCTCTAATGCTTGTGTGCCTCCCTGTGTCGTACACTTGATTGGCTCTCGAAAGTGAGAGGAGGGATGGAGATTAGTGAGCTCGAGTGCGATAGTGCCGTTCGTCGGCTTAGTAGGCGTACTCACCTTGCGTATGGATTTTTCAGAACTTCCCTCTTTCTCCCCCTCTTTGGTATGTTTGATTCCAATGCTTCTTTCAATTTCTGTTCGTAGTTCTGTAGTCTGAGAGGTTATACACACTTTTGTGAGTTTGTAAATTAGAAGCTCTGTTTGTTCGCTCCTGAAGGAATGATACGCGTAATGCGGAGGGAGTGTGTGGCAGCACGGATAATGATACAATTCGCCGTAAAACATGTGTTCTTCTGGTTGCGGTTCTGGTTCCGTGTGGAGATGCTATCCCTTTCCCTCCAATCCGGACCGTGAAGGAATGTTCACTCGGCGAGATGTTTGACAAATGTCAGTTACAGTTTTCTACAGTGAACTGAATTTTCCAAATTTGGCATTCCCATGCAGTGTCAAGTTGTTTTTATATCCTTCAATTTGCGCACGCTGCCTAATTTTTCGCCCGAAAATTTGAACTTGCGAAATTTACATATGTTTGACTGTTGTCGGCAATCTCTGTTTGTGAGCTGAATCAGACAACCCGACCATTCAAGTGACAGATTTTCTTGAATTTGATCCAAACAGCAGCGGAGTGAAGTGAGATTTTGTAAGATCAACACTTGCGCATAGATGGTAGCATTTGTGTACGCTTAGGTTGTCATTGACGGTTTTATTCGCGAAATGGCAAGCCCATGTGAGTGATGAAGAAAGGGCCTTGTAAAACCATTCACCGTGTTGAAATGTATTCAGGAGTTGTTTCCGGCCTTTTTAAATATTCGACCTAGCTCCGAGCACGTGTGCGCCGTTATGCAAGTTCACAACTTCAATCATAAATGTTGAATCGGCAGTTTTGGTCATGGTATATTGAGCTTTTGCTACATGAAAAAGGAGAGGCAGGGATGCTTGTGGGGATTCACTCATTCTTTTCTTGGTTGGTATTCATTGACAGGTTGAATTGGGAAATTAAGAAGGTTGTGCGAGATCTTTGACGCACACCGAAACACACGACTGTCGTTTTGATCAGAAGTAATGGCTGCTAGTCTTGCGAATGCTGGACCCAGTATTCGAAGTTCATCAAGACTATCTGGGATCCCTACTCGGTCTGACGCATTGGGCAACCGCACATCTTTGAGTAGTAACAGTGTTTTTCTTGGCTCCGGTTTCCCTAAGCATGATCTCTTCTATTATGGATTTATAAGGCGCGCCGAATTGTTCCACCATGTCGTGCAGTGTAGCGCCAAATGTAAGTCCCTCTCTCGCATTTGCAGACATCTTTGCGAAATTTCTACTTTGCGTGGGACGAGGGTTGGCTTTTGATGTAGATTTGGCACACTTGATTGATGAACTGGATTTTGATCTTGTGCGAAAAGTAATCAAGTGACGAAAGGTTGAATGACCTAAGTGTATCCGTGCGATCTTCTTGCAACAGATAGAGGACCTCCTGGAGACAAGAGCAGACCATGCCATCATAAACAATTTTGCGACAAGAGTAAGCGCAATCTGGATGTCAATGCTGGCAATTCTCTAGCCTCCTCTCAGAATGCACGCGCCACTACTTCCTACGAGGAGGAGGAGGTGGCTGCTATTGAGGTGTCGTCTGCTATTGAAATGGTCAGAGCCCGACACAAAGGGAGAGTTGGTACTTACATTCGAGAGGGCAACGTATCCCTTGCGTCGTTCGGAATCAAGGTCAAACGTGACAAGAAGGGAAAGAAAGTTGATCTCACCAAGTCGCTGTCTCAGATGCTTCCTTACGTGGTTTTAGCAACGGCAGTAGCCGCATTGACTCAACCGGCATCTTTTGCATGGTAAGTGGTGGTCAATGAGGATCGGAACCCGTTGAATACGTTGTTCTTTGCTTAGTGATGGTCAGATTGATAGTGTGTTAAAAAGTATGTCATTTTCTCGAATTTCTCAGAAATTCTAGAGTATCCCCCAGAGGGGTTCATTTGCTTTTCAGGTTTTTGGGCTCATCATGGAGTTTTAACTGTATGTGCAGGGTCAGTAAAGATTATTATGCTCCGGCCTTAGGGGGAATCATGCTATCAATCGGTGTTCAGCTCTCTGTTTCCGATTTTGCTCTTGTATTGAAAAGGTAAGAATTCCTCTTGAAATAGATTGTTTTATCTGGAATATTAAATATAAAAGTTTGCATGTACTAAGAATTTGCTTTTTTGCTCAAAATTGAGTGATTTATGACGGTCCTAAGATTTCTTACTTGCCCAGAATGCGTTTCATTTACTGTTTACTTGCTCTAAGATTTTGTACTGTGATTGTCTCAGGCCTCTACCTGTGCTCGTAGGATATGTATCTCAGTACGCTGTGAAGCCTCTTTTGGGACTATTAGTGTGCGCAGCTTTCAGTGTTTCTCCAGCATTCTCATCAGGATTGATCCTTACGTCATGCGTTGCTGGGGCTCAACTCTCAAGTTATGCTGCTTTTTTAAGTGAAGGTGATGTTGCCTTGAGCATCATCTTGACGAGTTTGACCACTGTCTCGTCTGTGATTGTTACCCCTCTGCTGACAAAACTTCTGATCGGGTCTGTGGTGCCGGTGGACGTCGTTGCTATGAGCAAATCTATTCTGCAGGTAAGCTCCAGAATCTGTTTGTTTTGGGAGTAGGGTTAGAAACTTACCGTCATTTGTTGATTCAATTATCTTTGAATATCACTACTTTGATATTGTGATTGAGGCATTGAAATGCATTTCCATTGTTATCGTCGTGCGGATATTGTGCGCGGGCAAGTCATGGTTTATGTGGTGATTTGCAGGTGGTGATCCTTCCGATTGTGCTTGGTCTGAGTCTGAATACATATGCTAAGAGCTTTGTGGATAAAATTCGGGCATTTATGCCTCTGATAGCCATGGTATGCACATCGCTGTGTATTGGAAGCCCGTTAGCCTTGAACAGAAGTCGTATTGTGTCCGTGGAAGGATTTCGGCTTCTGTTCCCTGTCTTGGCCTTCCACGTTGGCGCTTTTGTTCTAGGGTATTGGATTCCCAGATTGCCATTCTGGAGGCAAGACGAGAAAGTTTCACGGACGATCAGCCTGTGCACAGGCATGCAAAGCTCCACTCTGGCGATGCTTTTGGCTACACAGTTTCTGGGAGGAAGTCATGCCGTTCCTCCTGCGTGCTCTGTGGTTGTGATGGCTATAATGGGCTTATCACTAGCATCCTTTTGGGGGAAAGGCAATCAGATTCGGAACATAAAGCTACCCGGGAATGTATCATATGCCTAAACAAACTCGTTCTTCCATGTTCTGTAAATGATGTCGCAGAATTAGGAGGGTTAGAAGATTTTTGAGAGCTTCTGATATGCCACTATGGTATTATCCTTGTAAATTTATTTAATCGGTATTCGATGGATTCACCAAGTAGCATCGGTATTTGTATTATAAAGCTTATTATTGAGTCCATTCATACTCCGTTGTGAGAATTTGTTAGTTTGCAATCTGAAATGCGCACTTCTGTTTTCTGCATTGTTTGTATTCATGGGAGCGCTCTGCATTTTTTGTTTAGTTTGTACTCACGATTGTTGGGTAGTTTGTTCAGAGCAAGCCCCTCTGGAAGAAAGAACAGTGGTGTGAGCGCCATTCTGTGGCGTTCCAAAGCATTTTTTCATTCATATTTTTGTTGACCTTTCATGGTGGGTTATGAAGAGTATTTAGTTGAGTTTGTAGTCTTGCAAGTGTTTGACTTCACATAAACGAGAAGTTAGTAAAAAAAACAGATCATAGAATATGCTATTTTAGTGTATTTTGGAAAGTTGTTGTTCCTTCTCTAAATCTGAATTTTTTTCAAAAAAACGATTTTTTTTGAATTTGAGTCCAACTAACAAAATGAAGGTCATCTACTCTAGTTTCTACTCCAATTTGAATTCTGAAAAATTCCTATTATTGAATGTTTTATTACAATTCAAACTTTGGATGTATTTTCAATGTCTATTATTTTCTAATTATAGTATGACACGGAAATTGAGTTTACATGATCATGTTAGTCATTGTAATATAGACACATGGTGAAATTTTCAGATTTTTTGACACAATTTTCTATTTGATGTGATTTTTCTTCATTTTTTCTTCAAAAATTCTTTAAAAAAAAGAGTTTTTCACAAAAAAAAGCTGAATTTTTTGTGAAGTACAGAAAACATGTAATTTCATCTCTGAAAAATAAATATAAATTTTTTCATACATATCTAGTTGCAAAATGATAGAAATTGAGTGATGGACAGTGAGGTTTGAAATCAATGGTCATGGGTTCATCATTTAGGAATTAATAGGAAACTAGACTTGGGCCATCAATGTCAATCCCAAGTCAAGTATTGGACACAACCCTATCCTCCAAACTAGTTGAAGACTATTAAATCTTGGATGTTCGTGACTCTTAAAGAAAGTAGAGAGGATGGGGTTGAGTGTATCCAGATATGAATAGAAATGAACAAATTTGAAAAAATCTCCAGACCTTTGTCAAATCAATTTAGAAACATTTTAAGTGCTTTTTTGGTTCTAAATTGAATGATTATTGCATAGGGATTTCACACAACATTCATATAAAAATGGCCTATGGTTTCTCATACAATATAGTAATACAATACAATATGCTTGGCAATAAAGTGTTAAATTGAAAGTCTAATACTACAACAAATTCCACCAATTGATTTCTATTTGTATGCATAATTTTGTGCTTTTGCCTTACATCTAAAAGTGTAAACATTAATGAAAAGGATTGAGGGCCTCTAGAGGTTTGAGACAAGAGAGTGAACAAACAAGCCATCTATACATAGTTGTCCGACTCAGACCATACAATAGAAATAGTAGTAAGCTTATTGTTTAATCATCATTAGTAGAAAAGTTGAACAATAAATGCCATTAAAGCCCAAACATACCGTGTATTATGTCAAAAACTATAGGCCATTTTTGGCATGTTCAAGTGTTAAAGGGTTAATCTTTAGCATAGTTTGTACTAAAAGTGACCAGTTAAGGGTTCATCTCCCTTTCTCATGGGCTCATATGCATGGGAAGATTTTTAGCTTATTTTCAAAGAAAGAAAAATGGATGTGGTATGTAACTTGAGTGGTTTCATAATTTTCCAAGCAAGTATTTTCCAAGCAAGTATTGAATTTAGTTATGATTTTCTAAAGATTTTGGTCCTAAGCACCTATTCTTGACAATAGGTTTGGCAAAATGCAACCATAAGAGAAACCAAGTAGTGGGGCTTACAACTAAGAGCAAACAAGAGTCTTAAATGTGTCCTTTCCTTTTCTAAATTTGGCCCATGTTTGTATCAATTTAATTCCATACATTTTACATACTCCATTCAAAGGTAGTTGGATTGCCAACTTTGATTTTAAATACTCATGTCCACTTGTCAATATTTCTAAAAATGAACCAAAACACACATTAAGCCAATCCATACTTGAAACCTAAAGCAATATCTAACAGACTTTAATAATCCCCTACTTTATCCTTAGTTCATTTAATGTTTGTCACATATCCATTTTAGGACCTCTTCATATCTATTTAATACCTAATTATAGGGTCAATTTCAAGAGGATGGATACATTTTCAACAAATTACTATTATTGTAGAGGTCTTCCAAGCAAAGTTGTGGATGTGCTATATTTAAAGTTTATTGTAACTTTTGTGATAACCTTTTTTGTATTTGAATTATGGTAACAAAATGAAGCCAAAGACGATTTCTATTTCTATCTTTTTTAAAATTTTGAAGAAATTCAAATATTCAATGAATTAGTGCTATTACAAGCTTTGTGTACTAGAATCTAAATTACACAATATTTTTTGTTTTTCATTCATATTATCTTCTTTCATAATTATTGATTTAAAGCATGAAATTATGAATTTTTATTTTCCATTCTAACCTTCATGTTTATTCCAAATTACCCAATATCAAGCTAATTTGTATTATTCTAATATATATTATTTTTGATACAAATTTATTTACATGTTCTACATTGAAAAGTCATAGCAATGAGATTTTTCCACCTAAAATTTTAAAAAATAAATATCTTTAGAAAATTAATTTTTTCATGTATTGATATTATTAAAAAATTATCAATCTATATTATTAAGGCAAGAATTAACTTGATATTGGTAATTTGGGTTGAGGATCATTGCCAAGGTGCTCAAAATAAAATAACTTAGTTCATAATAAATTTCACAAAATTCCTAATTGCTACTTGTACCTCATGAGGAATTTTCAAGTTAATTGGATTTTGTACTTATATTTACCACTTTTATTATAAAATTATAATAATGACAACTTTTCATGAAATCAATAGAGATTTTTCAAATTTGTGGGCAATATAATCACATTTAATCAAAATACAAGATTGACATTTGAAGATAATTTAAATGCTAAATTGAGCTCTTAAGTGATACTTGATCAATAAAGAAACAAATATTTGTTTATTCTAAAACACTTTGTTCATCATTTATAGAACAAACCTCATAGCACTTAGGAATAATCAATAAAATACACTTGTAAGTATTACTAAATTTATTATTTTAGCATACTAAAACAATCCCTTCATCAATTGAGGGTACATTAGTTAGGTGAATAAGGTGGAATATCCATAAAATTGATTCTTTTTAAGCACTGATCTCCCTTTTTGACAATATTAGACTTTTTAGAAGATCTAGTAAATTTTTCTTGAAAGACAAGAAAAATCCATATATAGACCAAGTTTCTTCATATAACAACATTCCATTTTTTTGATTTGCACATCTTATTGTAATTATACCATTTAACTTAAACAATTTGATAGCCCAACTATAATATTGATGTTGGTTTAAAGATGTGTATGAAAAAAAAGAAAAAGTCACAATATGAAACTATGCATGTGCTATCTCTTTTAAGTGTCTCAATATTAATCTTGAGTGTCTTTTGAGTTTTATTTTAGAGTAAGCAGTATGTGGTATTTGTCCCCTTCTAGATAAACAAACAAGTGCATACAGAGTGATGAATCTCAAAATTCACAACTAATTTCACTCAGTTCCTCCAAATGGGCGACAACTTAAGTTAAGAAGTCGAATCTAAAATTATCTATCCAATTGTATCTCTTTCCATATTTTAGTACATAGTTTGTATCTCAGGAAGCAAATACAACACTAAAAATATGGTTCCTCGTAGACCTTTAAGGGTTAAAGTGGTCCTTTATACAACATCATACATCATATTTAAAGGATTGGGTTTGTTATATTCTATTGAATAGTTATGTATTTTCCAAAAATGAAGTTTGACATATGTTGAAAATACATTTTTTGGGGCAGTGTTTTTGCATTCACCATACAAAGATTCTGTTTTTTGAAAAACATTTTTCCAAAAAGTTTAGTATCAATTTTTCCAAAATGGAAACAATTTTATACCTCCTCCCATTTCAACTTCAAAAATTCATAAAGTAGGTACACCTAAGACCACCACTTTTTGTTACTGATCCTATTTTCTATTACTGGTCAAATTTTCATATGTTCTTGTTGGCAAGTGAAAGGAGGATCCAACACACCAGAGAACGTGGCATTTGGATACCGTATGCAAAAGTTATTAGAGAACAAAGTTTGGTTCTGAAAGCACATAGGTACAGAGCTGATATTGGAGATGTACATACAGTCTAGATTTTGGTAGTTTAAGGTCAGTGGCACATTTGGGTGTACCTGTTAAGATTGCTGTTGCTAAGGGTCTTAGGAACGAATTTAGACCTCTTTCTGAACCTGATTCACATCGCAAACATCACCCCTAACACCAAGTGTGAACATACCCTAAGAGTTCAAAAAATATGAATCGAAGTGGATTAGATTCAAATTCTTCTTGCCTTTCAAACGAAATTGTTGGAATGTACTTGGTGGTGAAAATTCAGACCAGTTGCTGACAGAAGAAGCTTTTCGAACACTCCACCTTGCGGGAATTGACCAAAGTGGCACGGGTGATGCGGATAATTTTAATTTGTTCATTTGTCAAGGTCGGTCGGAGCCCGAAATTGCCCGAGCTTGCTCTTCGAAAAGCTCTCGAAGCTCACTCTGCTCACAACTTGCTTGGCTTGCAAGAATCCCAAGAGAAAAGGTGACAAGAATGGCCCATCTTCTCACATTCTCGCATTATCACGTTCTCATTATCAGCACTCTTCGACGCCGGGCGCGCAAGTCACTCCAATTTGCCGAAGCAACCTCAATTTGGAATAATTTGGTATGTGTCTGATTTCCGTACCCTGTTTCGGATCGGAAATTGTTTGGAATTTGCAGTGTATGATGTCATTTCGAAGTTTGAGCCTCTTTATGTAATCTGAAACTTAAGGTGCCCTAAACACTCCAATTTACCAAAACAGGCTCAATTCGGGGATACTTTGTATACGGTTGGGCTTTCTTGGAACTGTGTGATGTCATGTTTGAGCGAGATTCGTGTTTTTCCGAGGCATGAGAGAGTTTCCGTGTCGGTTTCGGTTTCGGTGTGTCAGAATGCTAACAGTCACGTTTCTTGGTTTTTGAACCTCCTGTAAGTCACGTTTCTTTGATTTTGGTGCAATTTGAATTTCCTTTTCGGTTTTGAATGTTTCTTTGAATTTGTGTGTGTGGGTTTTGTTTTTTGTTTTCCTTTTTGGTTTTTATGCGTTCTTTTGTGGTTTGAAGCTCTTGGTAAAGAATGTTGAATTATCGGGTTTCCGAGTGCGGAAATGAGTATATTGTGCTTGGTTGATTTGACGGGCCGCAAGTGGCGAGTGCTAGAAGGAGGATTTTTTTTTCAAAATTAGTTGTTTTCAGGAGAGTCGACTGCAAGTTCGGGGGAACGGAATAAAATCTGTTTTATTCCCGTTTTATTCCGTTTTTTTAAAGTTCTTGCTCAGTAATAATTTGACCGTTTTTAACGGATTCTCAAATTTTATGTTCGTACTTATAGCTTCGAGAAATACTTACAGATTGTCTTGGAAAACAGGTATCGAAAGAATCGCGGTCTATGGGAATGAGAAAATAGAATAAAATGGAAAATTATGTTTGCTCCTGATCATTATGTAGGATTTGGGGAGGTAATGTAAGCGATAATTTGGTATAAAATCTGTTCCTGCTTGATTTAGGTATTCGACACTTTGTGAAAAGAGGTCTGATTGTGATGCCGAAGCGTCCATAGTCATATTCGTTAAAATGGCTTTCTTCCGAGCGCCGAAATTGTGAAATTTTGGGTGTACAGAGCCTCTAGTAACGAGGTCTGCATAGATATGAGGTTCCAGACAAGCTGCTGGAAAAGTGTCAATTTTTTGAAATCCTACCAATGTAATGAATATGACGATGTCAGCTTGATTTTTCTACTCTCATTCTGTTCTGCAATTTAAGTCTTGTGCTTTCTTGTGGCGGTACATTCAGTATATGAGGATTCTGATTTTGAATTTGATGAGTTTGTTTTGGCTCTGGCAGTGAAAATCCCTTGGAAAGGATGAGTTTTTTGCCGGCCAGATTGGCGGCCTCCGAGGGAGCGTTTTTCAAGCAGCACTCTAAACAAGCTGCGCTTGCTCTGAGGGAGAAGCTGAAAAGCTCCGCACCTGCATCGTCCACTTCTGAAACAATCTTGCAACCATCACAAGCTGATATCCTTCCAGAAGTTCTTCGTCACTCGCTTCCAATTGCACCAACTGCGGCAGAGCTCCAAGCTTATAGTCTTACATCCACTCCAGCACGTTCATCTCTCGCGGCGTCATTACAATCAGTCTTGAAACCGCAAACAGATACGATCGTGCGGACTGGAATCCCGTCTATTGAGGCAGTGGATCATTTGGCAAGTGTTCCGCAAACCTCATTCGGTCGGAAAAAGTGAGTCCTTTCAACCTATTGTCACGTGGTTGTGGGCAATAATCTATTGAGTGAAAAACTGCCGAAGCATTCTTTATATTCATCTTTGATTGAACAAACCTCAATTTGTGAAGGAAATAGTTCCGCAGTCCAATACTGATGTTGATTTGGGACAGGTGGATTATTGATGCCACAGATGTTGAAATGGTAGCCTCCACAGCCAATGCAAGTCGGGTTGCCAAGAATGGCCAGGTGGATGAGAAGGCAGTAATGGAAGGCTTATTTGTTGGTAAGCTTATCATCTTTTTAATCAATTAATATATAAGCGCACTCACTGGTTTGCCGTGAATTCTTTAGTTCAAGTATCCAAGTAATTAAGGTGTATGAATATTTTTTCACAATGCACAAATTTCTAGTAGTGTACTATTTTACCTCCAGCCCTCATTCGCGGTCGAGCCAACGACTTTTCTCGACCGTTATTGTGACAATAGTTAAAGGTGTTATCGCGATGACATTGATAGGTCAAATTGCCACTTTCTAATCATTGAAATATCATCATGCTTGGCTGAGCAGTGATGAAAGCGTTCGCAGTGGCCACGGGCTTGGTTTTCGGGGGAAGTGCTATCGCAGCATCTGTAACAGCATCCCGGCATGAAATCAAATCGGTAATTTTGTTTTTTTCCTTTTCACTTCAAGGTCTACATAGCAATGTCTTGAGTTTGGAGAATGGACCATAGATCCGAGTGTCTTTAGCTCAATTACCTTGGCGACCCTATTCCTGATATAATTTGCTACATTGCTGTTGACTTTGGATGTTGGTTTTGGATATCTATAGCTCAGTAGCAAGATATTCTGATGACCTTTTGCACTATGCTTTAGTTTGATCCTCATATTTCTCCGCCTTCTTGTGTTGGAGCTCATGACTTCACTGTCATCTTCAGTGTAGTATTTATCGGTTTTTGTGATCCGTGTTCAAATTTTACGATCCTTTTGGAAGTATTTGGACTTACATAAGATTTTTTTTGTCACCAGCTCGATGACATCCGCACAAAAGGAAGAGAATACTTCACACCACGCGTTGAGCAGATGAAGCAAAGATTGGAACCTCTGAAATCTTGGGTACCAACTCTTCTTCTTATGGTTGCAGATTCCCTGCTTTGAAATTCAATCCAGAAAGTTGACGATTACAGGTGATTGCAGATAATTGCAGATTAGCGCAGATAATGTCGACTAGCGGGTTTTCCCTTTCACAATTGTGCTTAATCACATTATTTCTTTGTGTCATGAACAGGCAGAGCAGAAAGCGGAGTCCTGGAAGATAGAGGAAACTCGACGTCGTGCCATTGGATCCAATTATGCTAAGTCCTTGGGCCTCCAACAAGCAGAATTTGAGAAATCGAAAGGTCAATGAATGCTTCTCGCATGTCAAGTGTGAACACGGCTGAATTATGAGAGGTTCACATCCAACTTGACCGAAAGACGTGGATGAGAGCAGACTAGTCTCCTGTGGCAGGAGTGCTAGCTCTTTGGATGCTGGAAGATCATGGACACACTGACGAAAGGGGTCTCGATATGAACATGGTTTTGTATTGCCCTACGTTGTAAATGAAAGCAGGGTATTCATTTTCTTGCAGGTCATCGTTACACACGAGTGACCATTTTATATTTTTCAGTATTGTCACTGCATTATGGCCAAAGGCTATGTAAAGTATTTCTCAAATGGCGTTGCACAAACGCGAATTGGGTTGGTTTTGTAAGACTGTTTACGTGGTACTAATCCTTGAACGTATCGGATTGTGTGACGAAGGAGATATTGCCAGATAAAAGCATTGAGAAACACATGACCAAGCAAGAAAGCAAATGTAAAAGGATAGTATTTGCATCTTCATCAAATAAACATTTGAGCATACGAAGGAGAGTGGTTTGGGGAGACGTATAGAGCTGTGGAGAGATCTTTGCGTACATTAGTCAAACCAGTTGAGAACTCGAGATCAAAATTTGATTACAATGTATGAATTTCTTATTCAAATTTTAATATGCAAAAGTTGTTGATCACTCCGAGCGACAGTAGACAATTCCATTCCAGTGGCGATTCAATTCTTACACAAGTAAAGCTTCACCACATGCTAATAAGCTCCACCAAGTGTGTCCTGTACGCTTTGAAATAGGACCTCGAACATCAAGCTCTTATTACACCTAATTTTGACTCTTTTACTAAAACCAACTCTATTGCCTAACATGTACACTTTCTAAACATGAGAGGCAAGAGTTGCTTTTAGGTACACTTCTAATCAACACTTTGAAAATTCACTGTTGATTTATATAGTGTCAAAAAAACACATGTTGAGAGAATATGAAATCCTCTTCCAATTGTCATCAAAACCCATCAAAATTCAAGACATCAAGATACTACTCCTTGCTCACGGTTTTTAGGTGTCGCTACCTTACGCCGGTTCCTATGCAGACCGGCGACACTCTCTCTCTCGCCAACCAACCAAGTTTATGAATAAGATGAGCTGCTGTGCGTGGGTAACAAGAGTCCTTCAGACCCCGCCTTGCAACGCAGCTTCTCATCAATGAGTTTCTCGTCAATGCAACCAGGTTAATTAATCTACACCTAAAGCTTATTTCAACCCCACAGGAGCACTGGACAAGCGTTTCTCGATTAGACTTGGAGGCTCTAGGGTGTACTGTACTATTAACCAATGTTTCAGGAGCCCCAAATTATTCCAGATAGCCAGAAGGCTATCTGGAATTGGCAACTGGACACAAAAAAAAACATGAAAAAACAACTAAATGTTAATGTAAATGCAAATGCTACACTAGTGGAACCACAGCAACGAGAACTAAACAAAATCATGGACTTCATCCTTCGTCTCTCGAGATTCATTCGAAGAGGTATAATTATGTACATGGATTTGGCTCCACCTGTGCAGCAAAAAAAATTATCACGTCAAAACATTGAACACTGGGTCACTTTTTTAACCCTTAAAAGGACGGACTGGTGACCGTGGAAATCATCCCTTCAGTTACCAGTGTGAATCATTGACTTACAAAACTGCAAAAACACTCATTGGAAGTCAAACTACTGTAGAAGACCTCCCCTTTTCACAACATCCATCGGACAAAAAATGTCCTTGTCAATGTTTAAGGGTTAAGAGAGTAAACTATGTGATTACCCCGATCGTGTTACTTGTTATATTAACTTTCAACATCACAAGGCTTTTGGATCAGTCTTGTAGTGTGGACATCAAATAGAAAAGAATCACTCAAACATTTATTAGGCCAATGTATTATTTGTAAAAGAGAATTATATGGTACTTAGGAGTGTCTAGAATTGACAACACTTCTCTTCACATATATGAAATTGTTTATTATTTTAATGGATCTTGTTGGAAGTCAAGAGAGTGTTCTAGTGAACATGCCACTAAGTAGATTTAACAAAACTTGGTGGAACACAACTTTGCTACATGGTCATAGTGTTGTACCAGGCTTACTAAGCACCGAATTGCTTGACCAAAATAATTGAGTAAATTCAATTCCCAATAGAGTTGTAGGAGATGATACAAATATTACAAGTATTAAACAATTCTATTAAAGGAAATGGATAGTCCCTTTTTTTTTAAGTCAGGTCTAGGTTTTGGACTCATCCTTGGAGGTTGTATTTTACTCTAATTTCCAAATGGTCTTGCCTTCTTGTTTCTAAAAAGAAAAGAAAAAATACTCTAGATTTTCTTCTTATGCATTTTTAAACAACATGCAAGTAATCTAAAAAAATTTCAAGCTACTAAAAATAGTTGTCTTCAAAATCAACCCTAAGTTCCTATAGTCTCATGATGAGATTATCACCAATTTCATTAAATTGGTGATATTCCACAAGCCCCCAAATGTGACATAATCTTCAACAACAAAGGTCTGATTTCATGCTACAAACTAGGACATGTATAGATTTTGGTTTCAGGTGTGCGGCGCCGAAGTAATGGAATATTGCCAATTAAAGGAAATTGACATTAGACACAATTTAGGTGAAATAATCTGCAGAGGGTGGTTTCTCGAAAGGGGTCCAATTTAGGGGCAGTCTGTTCCCTTCCAGCGTGAAAAGTGTGTGTTTGTTTGCGACACGGCTGGTCCGAAGCGCTCACCTTCGTTGTCCTACCCCGACACCCCGGCGAGTCCAAACAGCTTGAGCACTCCAAACGTGACCGCCATCGCCAACACCCCGCCCGCCAGCACGCGCACAGCAGCCCTGGGCGCGGGTGCACCTCCGAGTCTTGCCCCAATCGCCCCAAACAGAGCAAGCGCCAGGGAAGTGCTCACGATCACCGCAGCCAGACGCCAGTGGAAGTCGCTGATGAAGCCTCCGGCCAAGAGTGGAATAGACGCGCCCGACGCGAACGCCACGGCCGAGGCGAGCGCGGCTTGGCCGGGGTTGGAGTAGTCGTCCATGTCGATCCCCAGCTCGTCGCGCGCGTGCGCTTTGATGGGGTCCACGGCGCTCAGCTCCTTCGCCACCTGCTTGGCTAACGAGTAGCTCAGGCCGCGGGCGACGTAGATTTGGGTGAGCTCCTCAAGCTCGCGTAACACTGCTTCCGGGCCCTTGGCATGCTCCTGTGCCAGTGGATCAAAATATCATCAATAGACGCAACTCCGGCCAAATATTGCAACATGAATCGATCGACATAAAGCAAAAAAAATGAAACGGGTATAGAGTTACGACAGGCCGCCATCTTGAAAGTGCCATAGTCATGGAATACCGCCAATTTTGTCGTTAAATTTACTACATGAACCATTACCGGCCAGGGATTCATGCATCCCTGGAAGGCTAAGTCGCTTCTCCCGTGTGGATCAGCGTTTCTCCCTTGACCTCACATGCGATTGGCAACATTTTCAAGTGAGACCACATGGGAAATGCAAATCCCCTGCAACCGCTCAGTGGACTTATATGCATCTCACGGGGATATGTGTGAATTCTCCTCTCTCACTTCTCCCCATGTGCATAACTTTTCTGGCCGGGAATGGCCTCATCTCAAGTACTCGAAGTATGGTATGGCTTACGTTCAGCAACTTTGAAATTCAATAATTCTTGGAGTGCAAGTCTGATGCCAAGCCCGTGCGTCCTTCCTCACTAAGTTCTTAGTAAGGTAGGATGTACGGGCTTGTGATGGGTACACCATGCGGTGCATCTCCGAGTGAAAAATACTTTGAAATTCAATACCTCTTGACCTGTACGTAAGTCCAAACCATGCGAAATCAAGGTTGCACATCCTGCCTTGTCCAGAGCTTTCCATAGGTGTCCTTATGGGTCCCATAGTTACTGACTTCTCAACGCGACAAGCTAAATAAAACAAAACAATCAAATGATTAGTTCTGCCCTTAGTGGTATCGATGATTAGTTGATTTTTCTTTCAGGTAATTTTGCACACATCTTGCGCGCACATGTTTGCACAAGGTGATTTAATTTGCTGTTTGAATGAGGAATGACAACGAATTGAAAATTATCCCAAATTAATAATGATTTCTGGACAGTGCTTTCTGAAGATGATGCACAGACTGGGCGGTGAATTCCGAGCGCTTCCAGCAGTGGCTTCGGAGCATTGATGTCTTTAGTTACCACCAAGCAGCACTGTTTTTCAATTTTGGCCGAAATGGCAACAGAAGAACAAATGAGAGAACTCGTATCACCAGAGAAATTCAAATAATCGATAGATCCACGCTATAATCTGGCATCTGCATATTGCAGCTATAGAGTTTCACACCCTGAGTATGGAGTAGAGCCCGAAATACCACACTGAAGCTGTGGACTTCCATAGCTGCCCAATGGAATCGAGTCTACAGTACGAACTTTTTGGATTTCTCTGGTGTGTACTTCAATTAAAACTTTCATTCCAAGAGTTGCTTCAAACTGTGTAAATTTGACCACGAGATAGTAGGCGGACACTGCAAATCAATTCGTCGGTATGATCACTGCACACTCACTCACAAAACGAGTCACGGAGAACATGCAATTGCAAGCTGGTTGAATGAATTAATGGGAGTGCGTAACATAACTAAGAACGTACCTGTCGCTCTTTATCCACATCGGCTTTCTCCGAATCCCGCTGCGAGTACACAGACACGAACTCCCCAATGGCCATACTACACGCGCCCGCCACCAGCCCCGCCAGCCCTCCTACCACCATCGTCTTCACGTTGGTCTGATCCACGGCGCCCACGCCCAACATGAGCGACGCGATCGACACCAGTCCGTCGTTTGCGCCCAGCACCAACGCGCGCAGCCACGGCGCCCGATGCGAGTAGTGCTTGTGCTCGCACTTCCCCAGCGCCGCTACATCCACCGGCCCATCTTCATTATTCCCCGCTTCCACGTCCACTGGGTGCACCGTCGGAAGTCCCGCACAAGCAAAAGTCGACTCCCTCTTTGCTGCGCAAGGGCAAGCACAGCCTTGTCGTTGTAACCGACGCCCGGGCGTCGCAACTGCTGGGCTCCCAGTCCTGCCATCTCCACCAGCATCCCCACCATGAGCATCACCACGAGTGTCGCCGCGAGCATCACCTCCTGGTAGAGATATGGGCTCTTTCCCGCTTCTCAGCTTCTCCAGAGCACTGATGGAGGCTAATCTCTCGCTGGTCATAGCGGCGCGCCGGGTTGCAATTGCTCGCGTCTGCAGATGGTCCAGCTGCAGATGGGGCGGGCGACTTGAAACGGCTGTCAGGGTTGCGAAGCAAGAAGGTGGAGGAGATTGGACAAAACTCCAGCTAGTTACAGAGCTGGGCTTGGCATGGTGATCAGGTACAGAAAACAGAGGATTTATGACTGACGTTGCGAGGACGGCTCGTCTACGTGCTGCGCACAAGGGAAATGCGTCCACCCCTCTTGAAGGAATGGCAGGGAAGGATCGAATGCTACTTCCAGAGAGGCCGGGAAGCTTGTAATACTGTTGCCAACAGCAACAGTGACTGGAAGGTAAGCTCGGAAATTAGACCCTACAACGTCCCAATCCAACTAAACCCTTTTCTGAATATAGAGCAGGAATATATTACTCGCTCCAATTTCATCGAATGGATTGAAAAGCAAGGTGGCCTTGTGAAGATTAAAGCATTACTTTGATGTACGAGAGGTTGTTATTTTGCAACCCAGAGAAATTCCAACCCAGAGAACCCTCCAAAAGTATCACGAAAAATCACACTCCAGTTTCATCAAACTCGTTGTCTTGTAAAGCTGAAAGCATTCCATATGTGAGAATTTGTTGACACAAAAAATCTCCCCCAGAGCATAAAATAATGGACTCAAATTATCAGCAATGCAACGTCAAGAAAAAATCAGAGTGGAGATCGTGCGCCACACGCGCCCTGTTTGACGTGGCGCCGTCCCAGGCCCCGAAGGCGTGTGCTGCTGTGGGTGAATCTGGCCGTTGGATCGCGGAGGGGGGGTACCGGACGGTGGGGATGTGCGGGTGATGGGCCAGTTGGCGTGTGCCGGCCACGCTTCTCCGCAGTAAAGCCGCGCATAAAGCCAACAGCATATTCGACGCCGTTCCCATGCAAGTTGTTGGCGGGTGGATTTGCCGGGAGGTCAGCACCGGTGCGGTCACTCCCGGGGGAGGCTCCGTGAATGATATCCCATGCCAACTTTGCATAGGTGGCATGGGGAGCGTCTCCACGTCACGTCCACGTCACCTCCCGCGGATGACTCGCGTGTGTCGAAAGGAGGTTTTGGGGCACCAAGCTATGGCACGGATTGTGCACCTAGTCTACTACTACAACGAACCCCAACAAGGTCATCAGTGAGAAACGGAAAAAAGAGTCGGTTGAATGGCTTTCATGCACCTTGTGGAGGACAAAAAAGAGCTCATGAAATGGCTTTCGGAGGAGTTTGTGGAAGAAGGAAGAATGCACCTAGAATCGGGTTGTTTTTGGAGGACTACTTTCAATTGGTGTGAGAGCGGGTCACGACCTTCTGGGATTACACAAGAAATTATTGGGAATTGGGATGAAAGAATGTTGTATGATTCACTTTGCAAATAGGAGAAACGAGGTGGTGAAGTGGAAAGTAGTGAACTTTAGCTAGGAAATGAAGAGATGGTAATTCACTTTTAAAGCTCATCCGAAGGAAAGCACATCAATACTTAGTGACAATATATATGGCCGTGGATGACTCGAATGTATAGAAAGGAGGTTTTGGGGCACCAAATTAGGTATGGTTTATATACCTACAATTTCCACTTATTGCAATGAACCCAACAAGTTCGTTGAGGAGGATTAAAAAGAATGGACTAAATGGCTTTCAAAGGAATTGAAGAAGGAAAAATGCACCTCTAGAGTATTTCGACTAGAGGTCACTTTGGAAACAACATGAAGACCTGCTATGGGGTACATGTTAAATGTTAGAGCTAATAATTTAAAAAATATTCAAGCTACTATAGCATCACTTCTTTAAAGAGTATTGTATCACAACTACTATATAGCACATTGTAATGATCCATAGTACATAATTTGTAAATCCACATGAAAGGTAGTCTAAGAAAAAAAATCAACATGAGGAGTTTCCATTTTTCAACTGCAAATAGAAAAAATAATGAACAATGTCTCATTTTGGGTTGTACATGTGTATAGTCAAATTCTTTTTCCAAGTAGGAGCTATCATTTTACTATACCTTGAATCCTAAATTTTGAAATCAATCTACTTGCTAGCATATTTTGTAAGATTTTGGGATCCTAAAGCATTGCATTTGCATAAGTCAAACTTAGTTAGTTAGCCAATATAACACTACTTGTGGATTTTTTAGTTTTTTTTTTTTTTTTCTCCTATCATACATAGATGATTAATTTGTATAACCCTAAAAATACTTATAAAATTTTGAATTATACTAGGAACATATTAAAATGCTTCAAATTTCATTTTTAACTATCATAGGGTGTAGGAAAAAGGGTGAAAAAATAAAAGTAGAAAAAATAGGGACATTATCTATTCTAAAACAATAGCTAAATAGACCTTATAATAAAAAGTTTCAAGGCATGTATATAGTAAAGTACCTAGGATGCACCTATTCATTCTGAAATTTGGTAATTTTTAGATGACTACCTTCAATTGGTGATAGGGCCACAACCTTCTAGGATTACACAAAAAATAATTGGAAATTTGGATGGAAAAAAATTATATGTTTCTTAGCAAATAGTGGAAAAAGTTAGTAAAGTAGAATAACCAACTTTGGCTAGGAAATGAAGAGATAATAATTAACTTTTAAAGCTTATGCAAGGAAAGCACACCAATACTTGACAATATGGTACTAATGTGGCTAGCTTGGAAATCAAATACATCACATGTTGAAATGAATACCATGAGTCTACAATATGGTAGATTTAAAAAATGATACATGGTCAATAATTCCTATCATTGATGTCATCTATTAGCACAAATACACTTAAATCAAGCACATTATATAGTGAAAATAATACAACGAGCATGCTATATGGTGGATTCACAATATGATGCAATCATATCCAATGGCATCTACCAATAAACCTCCTCTATTGATCTATTATCATGTCTTCCCTCCCTATAAATGCTTACATTTAAGGTGTTGAAATTTAGATTGGATGCTCTTGCCTTAATATAACTCCAATATTGTCTTACAAGCCCTAGAATTATTATAATTATGCTACATTCATCCAAAATTTGTCCAAGTAGGCTCTCATTAATTGAATTAACTTGAGTAGTGAATTTTCACCTACTAGAACAATTCTTGGTAGCAATGGCAGTTTTGCACAATTTGTTCACCTTCTAAGATCACTCATCACAATAGGGGATGTATATACCGTAGTTGTAGGGCAAGATTGGTGGAAAATAGTTTTAAAAATAGATCCCAAAATTTTAGGGATATTATTTTTTCAAAAAACAAAAAAAAATTGTATAGTCAAAAAAAGAATATTGGCAAAAAAATTCTATATTAGCATCTTCTGAACCTTTTTTTTTAGAAAAAAAAATATTAAGCAGAGTAGTGCTGACTGTATCCTACACTTACTATACACTAGGGGTTAACTTATGAATTGTTTTTCATTTCTTTTTTGCCAAATTAGACAATCCAAACTAAAGTAAACAACAAATTCTCACTCGCCCCCAGATAGAGTCAACCGGACATTCGTCACACACATCCAAGAAACACACAGTTATTGCCAATTACTGCACAATAACCACACGATTCATCTACCATTTCAATTGCGATGGGAACAAAGTTTTTGTATCATCGCCCAATGACTGCACATTGTGTGGTGAAGGGCCGCAAGGAATCTTTGACTAGATTTCAAGTGCATCTCCTTCAAACTACAATAAAGTTTGTAGGAAGATTTTTTTTGCATTTTTGAAGGTGAATCTTAATATGACATTTAATAACCACGCCAATTTTCAAAACATGCAAGTCACTCTATTTTTATGTGGAGAAAGATTTTAATTTTGTATGTGCAGTGATTGGCAAGTTTACTATTGTATTTCACCATGATCTCATTTCTTTCTTGCCAAAGTGGGCAATCCAAACAACAACAAAAATTCTCACTTGCTCGCTCTCGGCGAGGTTTCCCAAATCCCGTTTTGAAATCCCTCGCCCGGCTTGGGCATTTCTGCTACTACTCTAATAATTGTGTAACCTCATGCAACTTACCATGCTCATCAGCAGCGGCCTGCCACACATGCAGAACTCATGTTTTTGACACACGAGTTCCTGACTATCGAACTTAACTTAAGGTGAGCTTGAGCTTCACCCCTTCTTCAGTTGTTCCGTGACCTGTTTGGCATCGGCAGGACGCTTTTCTTGTGATGCAGTTGTCTTCTTAGCTTAACCCTTGAAAGGCCTTTGGGGTCCCTCTATACGGCCCATATTCAGCCTTATAACTCTTCAATTGTGGTTTACTACATGAATTGTGATACATTGTTATTGATATACTACCATGATCATTAATTTACTATGTACTGAGATATATTTGGTCAATGTTTTTCTAGTCAAATACCACCATATTCAAAGTATATTATATGGTTGCAAAGGGCTTTCAAGCCCTTTAGTCTAGGGCTAAGTAATATGAAAGCCCTTCAGGATTACTCATGTCACTCCTAATGGGGTTAGGCGTGTGACAGGAAGAAGAACAAGGGTGGAACTATGAAGATAACTTACATGATGATGGAGGTAGTAAGACCAATTTTGTAGGTCTTCTCGTGGTTCATAGTTTTTTTTCTTCTCTTTATATTGGAGGAAGATGCATGATGGATTAGACCAATTGTAAGGTAAAACAACCCATTGTAATCAAAATTAGGAGTTTGGCCTCATGTTGCTGGTGAAATTTTTCATTTTTTTCCACACATAAAGAGAAGTGTGAGTAAAAGTGAGAGCAATTGAAATTAATTAATTATATATATATATATATATATATATATATATATATATATATATACTTGTTATGAACTTTTGAAGTGTTTAGTGCATCATGGCTCAAAAGAGTCTGTAGACTACCCTAGAACCAACAAAATTTGAATCTATGATGTTCATCTTGCTTAGTACCTAAAGCAGTTATAATATTTCTAACATGAAAGGCTTTAGAAGTCAATTCTTACAATGAATTTATACTAAAAAGTTGGAAGTTCCTACTGAGGTTATTAATCACTCCATTATTGTCATATAAAACATGCATTGTAGCTAAAATCTCACATACTGAAACCCCCTACAGTGGGAGCATTCCCTAGGTGTCCACTATTAATAGGGTCATTTGACCACAATGGACTATTTTACCTTAATTCCTCTCGTG
Source organism: Climacium dendroides (assembly GCA_950106755.1). Taxonomy (NCBI): domain Eukaryota; kingdom Viridiplantae; phylum Streptophyta; class Bryopsida; order Hypnales; family Climaciaceae; genus Climacium; species Climacium dendroides. The sequence continues at coordinate 25,569,907 of OX467092.1, forward strand.
GTCATTTCTTTAATTTTCACAAACCATGTTTCTCATAGTGTATCTATGTGAGTAAGATCATACAAACAATTAAAAAGAATGTTTTGAAGGCATTCATAATTTTTTCTTTTCTTTTATATGGGAGGAAGATGCATGATGAAGTAGACCAATTGTAAATTTTCTTGTGATAATTTCCTTGATTTTCGTAGAACATGTTTCTTGTAGTATATCCATGTGATGTATCACACAACTACAAAGTGAGTATTTTAAAGGTGTTCATAATTTTTTTTCTTTACATTGGAAGAAGATGCTTAGATCAATAGTAAATATTCTTGTTGTAATTTCCTTGCTTTTTGCCTGTTTCTAGTAGTGTATCCATGTGATGTAATTAAGGTACCACAAACAAAGCAACCATTTTGAAGACATTTATCATTTTTTTTCTTTATGTTGGGGGCAAGCATTAGGGTGAGCATTACTGCATTAGGGCCAATTAAGATGAATAGTATAATATCCATTCTAAGATCAAGGATTTATTCAAACAAAGTGAAATAATAAAATATCTTGCTATCGCTGTAAAATTAGTAGGGAAATAATTTTAATATTTTATAACCAATATTTAAATATTTAAATTTTGATACAAAATAGACTCTACTCTTGTTTTACTTTCACTAATATTTTGTGCTAGAATGAGGATTTTTTTAATGAAGGAACACACTTAAGTAAGTTGCATTGAAAGGCTAGATTGTTGAAAGTTAGGATTTAGATGGTACCAAATTCTATATTGGTACATTCCTTTACAATTATCATATTGTCACACATATCTTGTGAACATTTCAAGACTTCTTATATTCAAGTGCACTAGGGTTGCCTAATGCATGATAATAAAGAGCTCTAAATTGAAATCATTCCATTAAAAAATCATAAACAAAATAACACTTTTCATATCCATCTATTTTAGTATGACTATAGATTTAATTATGTCTAAATATTTGTCTTTAATCAAATTGCTTGCCAAATTTCCCACTTTAAACCTATTATTGTAAATATGGTAGTGACATTGTAATATATATATTAATGTGGTAATATCAATCAAGTTGCTCAAGAACCTTCTAGAGCCTTAAGTTTGGTTCAGATCTCCATCAACCATGGTTTATAATACATCTAATGCCTACTATTTTCATGCTAGCTTTAATGAATAATGCTTGACTACAATGTAAGGATTAAACATGAAAAACTTGAAATAAAACTCAAAAGATTAGCCCCTAAATGCCCAAGGTCTGTTTTGAGCTTCTTGGAATTTGCTTTAAATTGAACGAAATGCCAACATTTTGATAAGTTGTATCAATTTTATTGAATTGTAACCGTACAAATTCAAACTAGATATGTTAGAGATCTCATAGGAAAATAAAACACAACAATATCACTTATGGACCAAAAGATTATAATATTTGACCATGAAGGTGTTAAAACTACAAAAGTGATGTGAAGTCTTTCAATCCTCTTTTCACAAGTCAAATCTAAAAAGTTGGTGACCAAAAAAATATGAGGTTAGATGGCCTAACATGTATTACCCCAATCAATTAATGGCTTCTTAAAATATACTCTATAATTTTCTTAAATGAATTTTGAATGTGATTTTTTCTCTAAGATCTAGTGTATTTGAGGCTCATTTTGAATAGCTCTCAACACTATGGAAAGTCAAGATTGCAATGGGTATTCTTGCATAAAATCTTGAATAGAAAAATCACTATTATTTATTTTCAAGATCGGATTTTTGATGCTAAAACTAGACTTCAAGAAGAACTTTTCAAAAATATAAACTACTCGAAATAGAAACTTGGTTAGGTTTTATTTAACTTCAAAGTTTTACAAACATGTTGGTGCCTTGGACATTTAGGGATTAGGATATATGTGAAGTACATGTGTTTGTTTATGAATATAAATGTGAAAGATGGATAAAATATGAGTTATATATTAAAATGTAAATAAACAACTTAATTCTCATCACCATTGATGTGATGTCAATGAATGTCATAATTTCAAAATACCAACAAAATTCTTTCAATAGTATGTAATGATGTCATATGCTATTATCTCATATTACTTAACTAATCATCTAATTGTGAAAAGTAAAGGCATAGGACAAAATAATCATAGAAAATGTGGGTCAATAATTCACGTGTATTTACTCATGGTTGCTAGCATGTGAACCTAGGATCTTGAGTCTATAAGGCTAAAGCCAAGGTTCTTATATTATAGGCATTTTTCATAATTATAGGATATTTATGTTATAAGTGCCTATATTATAAGTGTCTATGTTATAAGTACCAATGTTGTAAACACCTTTTATGGTTATAGGATATTTTTATTATAGATACCTATATTATAGGTGTCTTTGCTATAGGTACCTACTTTATAAGTACCTTCCATGATTATAAGGTACTCGTGTTATAGGTACATATGTTATAGGCACCTTCAATAGTTGTAGAGTACCTATTTACATCCAAGCTCTCATTTCTAGGCTCACATACTATTATTAGCGCTTCAAGGGGCTCTTCCTTTTGTCCGTTGTATACATTATACTTTCATGTAACATTCTCTTTCTTGTCTTTTTGTTCGCAAGTTTTGCATCCCCAGGAAGAGAGATGAAAATGAGTTCTAGCCTCGTTGTGTGTTCATACATCAAAGATCAATTTAAAACATAGCTTTTTGAATTTTTTTACAAAATCCAAGAATTTTTGAAGGGAGAAGGTAAAAGAGGGAGAAACAAGAATTATTAAAGTGCAAACAAATTTCCATGTTGACTTCTCTTTGTGCCATACTTTTTGAGGAGGCACTCTATTATAAGAAATTGACAGGTTTTTTGACATTTTAAAAACCAAGAAGTGATGTTCAATTTGACAAGGACAGTGTTTAAGTCAATGTGACCAAAAATCTGTTTATGTTAAACAAGGAAAAAACGTCCTTTGTTTTAAAAAAAACGTACAAAATCATAGCTTGTTTTTGGAAAACATCACATACAATAGGGTTTTGAAAACACCTAATAGTATGCCACATGGAGGGTATATTTGAGCAGGAAGTGCCATAGGAGCAATTTTTTCATTCATGACGTGGAGGATGACATGAACCCAATAAAAAAAAGTGACATGGCTCTTAATGTGGCACTTGTTGTCAATTTAGTTTTTGAAAATTTTAATGCTATTTTTTGAGACCTCAAATTAAATGTCTTTTGAGACATCAATTAGTGCATACCATACCTTTAAGAAAATATCAATAGAAATTAATTAATTAAAATAAATTAAAAAATATTGAATTCAACAAGAATTGAAGAAAAATCACCATCTACCATTTTTTTGAATTTTTGATGGTGAAATGAAGGAACTCCTTCATTAAAAGTTAATGAAAGTGAAGGGAAGAGAGGTCATACCTATACCTATAGTTCGTCCATGATGAGACAAAAGATATGGAATAACTGAATATTGGAACTTGACCGTTGTCCATCTTGACATCATTTTAGACATATAGATGTTGTTTTAAACATCTAGACATTGCTTTGGACATCTATATGTTGTTTTAAACAGTAGGAAAAACATCACAAACATTTTATATTGAACACAAATTTTTTTTAGATGTCCCATGTAGATTGTTTCACTTCCTACCACCTCACTTGTATAAAGAGGAGTGTTTTTCATCCATAATAGCATAATGCACATCCATCCATTTTTCTTTATTTTTTGCAAAATATATCATGTGGCCACTTTTTCCTTCAATTTTTCACATATGGTCAACATTTTACCATTGATCATAGTAATTTTTACAAATTTATTCATAGTCAAAATGAATCCACTTGTTGATGTGGCATCTTAGTATTTTTTGTGACGTCTGAAAAAACATGAACGTGTTTTTGTAGATGTCGCAATTGACATGACATCCTTTTTCACGTTCTCTGTATATGTTTTTGTTGACATTACTTTGAATTCTCACTTTGGAGGCCCAAAACCCATTGACTCAGTGATGTCTAACATAGCATGGTCTATTTTGTGAAAACAACCACAAAAACATTGTTTTTTTATAGTGCTCAAAATCTATAGCAAGTAAGTACTTTTTTTTTTAATTGAAAATGAGCAAAAGGTGATTGTTATTAATCCTTGAAAGGTCATTGGGGTCCCTTTATATGACCCATATTTAGCCTTGTAACTTTTCAATTGTAGGTTAATATATGAATTGTGAAATATTATTATGTATTCACACTTGCATACTATTATGATCATTAATTTAATTAAAAAATTAAAAATCCAAAAATATATAATTTGAAATTGCCAAATTCTAGTAGTGCCCTGTCAAATTCTATTTTCTTAAATTTTTTTTTTTAATTGCACTATTGCCATGTAAACTAATAGCCTTCTTTTGTAGGGTTCAAATTCTTTATAATGGCACTTGATCTTCAAATACACGATGCTTGGGATATGAAGGTTCAAGTTGTATTGGTATATGCTCTAAAATTACTTTAGAATAATATAAACTTGGAGTAGTCTACTATAGGAATGAGTGGAAAATTTTGAGAAACTTTAACCAGTTTAGATTGAAAGATTATAACAACATTTGAAGTTAGAAGATTATTATTTTTGTAAACTTTTCCAATAGGGTGATTAGGGTCAATAGACTTTAACTCCTCCTAAAGTGAGATTTTTGCACTACACATAAATTTGTTTTGACAATTCCATCCTATATGATATTAGTTACATACCAAATTTCAAACATAGAGGAGTTTTGCACATACTACTTGCATTGTTAAAAAAACTTTAGGAAGCATAACTTTTAATTTGGCACCCGATTGGAAAAATATTTATATTCCTAATAAGATAGAACATGCCAACACTTTGTGTCAATTCAAAATTTAAATTGGTCATTCAATGACTACTTAAATAGTCTTTTAGAGGTTAAGAAGATGTATACCATGTTGGATCCCCACCAATTTTAGTTGTTGAATTTTGACTTACTTTGGAAATAGAATATAGTTAGGTTGCCTAAAAGGTTGTTTTTACTTTGATATTGATAACAAATAAACTTAAGAATGACAAATAATCCAAATGTCCTAATATTTATAAATACGTTATAAAATATAATTTATAAAAATATAATAGTAATGATTTACAAACAAACGTTGTAAACTATAACTCATCAACAAGTCACCCATTTTAAGAAAGCAAACCCCCAAAATGTTAAGTGATGTTTTTGAGTTAATTGAATTATTCAATTTTGGATGAAAAATCTTATAGTTTCAAATATATTGAATTAAAATTAACCCCAAAACATTTCTTAATAGATACAATATTCTTCTAATGTTATTTGAACATATAGAATTTCATTAAGATTACAAATTGTATTGTAAATTCAAGTGGGATGAAGGACTTGTAACAAGTCATAGGCTTTCTCTAAGGTCCTTAGGTTTACTTGAACTCTTAATGCCTACATATTGATAGTAAGCTTTGTTTTCAAAAGTTGATTGAACAAGTAAAGTAAACAACTACATATTGGTATCTATTTTGTCAAAAGTCAAGTGACTTTGATCTACATACTTTTCTCAAAACTTCTCTCAAAACATCAGTAAGCAACATTAGTAAGTGAAATTAAGGAGTGATTTAGAATATGTCTCCAAATGCGCCATCTTCAATTTGTGTACATTTCCAAAATCAGTTACATACCTATGTGGAAGAAAAGTGTTTAGAACCAAACTTTCTTCCTTCATAACTTTTGCATACAATAACCAAATGTCACGTTGTTTGGTGCGTTGGAACCTCCTTTCACTTGCCAATAAAAATTAAATAAAAATCTGAACAGTCTAGTAATAATAATTAAGCACAACAGAAATTAGTGGCGGTTTGGGGGGTACGCACCTTATGCTCAGATTCATGGAGGCACGATCTCACCATGCCATTGAAACTTTTGTCTCTTCGCACCACTTCCCTTTGAACATTGATCTCTAGTGCTCAGACATTCTCCGAGGCGCCTTTAGCATGCATGCTCTCAATATAGAATCATGTAATATTTCTGCTTCTACTTTTTTTGGTTGCCACCTAATTAAAGCAGAGAAGGATGAGTTCACTTCCTGCTGCTCAAAAGAATTCATAAATGATATCATGTGTTGTCATGAAAGAGGATCATGGTAGTTGCAAAATGGCTGCCAATCTGCATCACCAGTTGCCTGTGGACAATCCTCGGCCTCGCCTCTGTCGGGCTTGCTTTCGGATACAGCTACCCAGCATACCCCAAGCGAGTGACGCCAACGGAATCCGTGAACATGCATTCCGAAAGCATCAGCAAGTCGGAGAGATGGGAGCAGCCTGCTAGTTTTGCTCCGAAACGAGGCCTTGATGTTGCAAATCCGACCAAGGGCAACGAACAAATGCCTCATGAGGCCGAGTTTCTGGACAGAGTTGACAAGATGCAATTCTTCAAAGGCCGCCAAACCTCGCACAAGAGGTCTTGGCCCATCCCTCAGCTTCAGTGTAAAGACGGTTGTGATAGCTATGAACCTTGTGAGTTCGATGCGAAGCTCCCATGAATTCTTGACTGGGATTCTTTGTTAAGCATCAAGCTCGACTCACAGTGATGTATTTGTTAGAACTGTAAATTTAGCCAACATTAGTGGGTTTCACGCATTGCTGATCAGGCAAGAAGAACTGCTTACCATGGATCTTGTCGGAGTTTTGGATCAATTTCCCAAGAGCTATCATATAATAAAAGGATCGTGATATGGCATTTCAAAGTGAAAAGAAGGCCACGCTCAACTGTTGATTCAAGAAGCCTTCCTTGCTGAATAGGGTTTTGATCAATGTTTGAAAACAATTACAATTCTCGAACCTTTTATGAAAGGACCAGCAATCCAAACCTTGTTGAGAGGAGAAGCGGTGCGTGAAACCCACTGTAATTATTATAATACGAATGATGCATTGCAAGCTGTTTTCAGGAATTTCAAAGCAGAAAACATCGTTTACCTGGTAATGCTGTGCTTCTTCCTTAGTAGCTTGCTCATCTGCATCTTTAAGCCCGAAAGACTTCCAAGTCAAATTTGAAAAAAGCGCAGTAGGTGATTTTCTAGGCATTAAGCAGCTGGGCTCTTGGATCCTGCATTGTGTGCATCAGGAAAGTACCTTGACCATGCAAACTTGTGGTGGTAGCTATGGTGCAATGCACGAATGTCAAATCGCCTGATCAAGAAGTAGCCAAGTGGCGCTGTGAGGCGGATTTGCCCAGGCATCTCAAATTCCAAAAAACAACGATAAACTGCGAGGTATTTCTTCATCTGAATAATATAACATACCATTATACACAAAAGGTCATAATTCTTCCCTTCTTGAAAACACGGTGAAGATGAATACGTTTCCCTGAAATACCTGGGATTCATTTTTTACTGAAAGATTGAAAGCAAAGCATTCATGAAAGGATCCTTGCATAGTACTGGAAAGGGGTCGAGTCCCGCATAGAAGACAACAAAATCCTTTCTGAAACAGATAGTTGGTGTGGCAACAGGGATTTGAGTCCATAGAAGACAACAGAATCCTTCGAGGAAGCTGTGGCTTGGAGTACAGCTTAACTAACAGCGGTATGTCATTCCTCACAATCTTACATCCTAAACTCGATCCAAATTTGAACCCTTAATTCAATCCTACGTGCTCCATCTACGGACATTTACTACCGGTATTTCCTGAATGAAAATTATACTGCCAAATTCTCTCTAGCATGCAACATTTCAAAAGCCAGCTCTTCCAACCTTGGGATCCATTTGCTATTCAAGAGAGAATCAAGGTATCCCAGATCATTGACGCATTTTGCTAGTACGCTGAATTCAACATTTGAAAGCAAATTTCAATCTCATATAATTGTATAATACTGATTACATCATGAATGGTTTAGAAGCTTGATTGTCGACTTCACTACGGTAGTTTTCGGATCTTTTCGTCTTTTGTGCTACTGAGAAAAAGGTGGAAGCCCAACTGACAACACTAATCCAAATGATATACAAATTTTATGTGCAGGTTTGAAGCAAATTCCAGGACGAGTTCACAGACACTTTTATACTGTTGCGAATGAAGATCAAGATGAGAATGTAACTTCGTGTCTGTAACTGCAAAAGCTGTCTGTCTGCACTGCTCTTTTTTGCCAGAATGTTTTCAATGAGAAAGTTAACATCAATGAATTGTTTAGGATTTGAATGCATCAGATGAATAATTACCGGTACTATGACTCACAATTATACTTGGAAGTTGGTGCAAGCAGATGGGTGGGTGGACGGCGAGCTGGTTGGTTGTCGTTGGAGTCATAATGTACCTCATCTGGAATTCATTCAAAACACCAGGTTTGGACTGAATTCTCACTAAGGGAGGAGGTTCTAAAAGTGCGTAGGCTCTCAAATGTACACTATTTGTACATGCTTCTTTTTTTTAGTTTCATCAATGTACGAAAAGTGTACATTGTAGGAGGTGGGCAATTTCAGAGTCTTTTGTCATTTCAGCTTCAAAATTCCATAACTAATTTCAAAAAGCTCCAAAAAATATGAAACGACTTGGATTAGATTTCAATTCCACTTGTCTTGCAAAGAAAATTTACTGAAAAATATTTCAAGAAACTTCACCTCCCCAATATTGAGTTTTAGCTGTTAGGTGGGCAATTTATGGACCTCCTACCTTACTGTGGTGTAATTTGCATAGCCTGAACTACATTGATTGAGTGGTATGAGTGGATGAATGGATGCATTGGGCCAAAATTCATAACATTCTTGAACCTAGAGTTTGGGTCAGTTGATACTCCTTGCGTTCTAAAACAATTGTCCACAATTTTGCTGGTATTTATTTGAGTCAATTTCGTTAATCAAAATGTGAAGAAAGTAAATAATTAAGAAAGGTTCCAAATTTTATATCACTAGAATCAATGAAGAACACTTCATGTGTTCATTGCAACCTAAATAAAATTAGTCGCAAGGAAGTATCTTTTTTACCTATCCAAAACAACCTCAAAGAAAACATGACATTCACAGTGGACAATCATTTTGCAACAAAGGGGGTATATGTTTGTAGTTGGTGTTAAGAGTGGTGTTAAGTTAACAAAGAATCTAGCTACTCCAAAGGTGCACCAATTTGTTTCCAAATATCCTCAAGAACATCGCTCCTAATACTAATTGAGTATAGTAAGCATATACTTATTGAGAGTAAATCAAGTATTCTTTCTTTCTTTGATATCTCTCTCTAAACAATATAACTCAAGTGTTTGTTTTGTTTTTCTCTTTTTTTCATATACATACTTTCAATAGGAAGAAATTTAACATTGTAAGTCCAAGAATGTTATATTTGATTAGCAAAAGAGATGAAAGCATAGTCTATGCTGCAAACCATGTTTGCTCATGGTAATTACGATGGGTTTGAGGAACACAACAATGTCGTATGAACTCATGGCCAGTGATCCTAGAACTAGTTTATGGAATTTAGTGCAATATGCTACCTTCAAGACAAAAAAATAGAAAAGAAAGAGTTTTGCAAGTTGTGAAGAATCATTGGGAGTGCTGTACCACAAAACTAACTAAATAGATGCTAACTCTAATGTGGAGGAAGTTGCAAATTGGCTATCAAATTCTATTGTTTGTTGCAGTTTTGGCTGAAATGTCTTCAATAAAGGCCCTATTTTACAATGTAGTAGTAGTGCAATGATTTTTTGGGTAGAAACTTAGCTAATTTTAGCCAATTTAGGAACCACTGCTCATGACTAATTAATGTGCAAGTGGTGAATCAATTGCAGTGACTAAACCTGAAGGACTTCGTGCCAAAGTGGCCACAGCCCACCAGGCGTGGGCACAACCCACTCAATCCAATTGAAGAGGAAGCTCCACTCACCATTCTAAGGACTCATAGGAATTTTCTACAAATTTAATTAGCTAGAGAGACTACTACTATTAAACTAATTACGTACTCAAATACCCTTAATCCATAAATGATTTGCTTAACCCTTAACCCATAAATGACGATGCAACCACTTTCTAGTCAATGAATGACAGAGAATCTTTGTGTGTAGGACAGAATTGCAGCTATTCATTCTTGAAATTTTGCATGAAAAGGGGAGGTTTTGTATAGTAGTTTGACTTCCAATGAGTGCTTTAAGATTTTTTTTTAAACCAAATATTTGCACATTGTGAAAAGGGATGATTTCCATTGTCATAGGCTTGTCCTTTAAGGGTTAAAAAAGAATCTTACAATTAAGTTTTGAACAAGATTTTCAAAACATCTTCAAATCTCATTTCTACCTTGAATGCATCCTTGAAAATGTTATAAAGAGTCCAACCATGCGAACATGTTGTGGGACTATGAAACAAAGAGTGACTTATAATAGTGAATTGAGAGGTCTATGTTTGAGAGACTATTTCTCAAGTGGAAAGAATTGAGGTTGAGAGTTTTTTTCCATGGTTCACATGACTCTATTTGTGCAACCCTCAATTAACCCTTAAAGGATGAAGATACATTTTGGGCAGAAATTGTGAAAAAAATGCCATTTTCTAGGGCAATGAGAAAAATAATAAAAACAAAAATAAAAAGTTTTTTTTTCAATATTCAACCAACAAATTTGTATTAGACTCATATGGGAATGTATGGAAAAAAATTTAGAAACTTTGACTACACAGATTGAAGATTATAGCATTTAAAGTTATAAGAAAAAGTTTTTTAGACTTTGTTTGACAAGGCCAACAAACTTTAGAGTGAGATCTTTACACTACACATTGTTATATTTTTGGACATTTGCATTTTTTATCATGTTACATACTTGCCAAATTTCAAAAGTATAAAAGGAGTTTTGCACATATTGTCTAAAGGTGCCTGAGTTGTTCCTAAAGTTTAAGGCAACATAACTTTTGATCCAAGCACCCTAATGGGGGAAGTAATTTTATGTTTACAACGACTTGTGTCAAAATATCGTGAACATCTTATCAAAATTGATTGGAAAATTGACTTTGTTAGAACCCACACAAACTTTCTTGCATACATTGAATAGACACTTGGTCCTTTAAGGATTAAGATGATATTTAGCTTTATTTTGTTTATCCAACCACTTATGTGGCTCTCCATTTATTAGCGACTTTGTTCCTCCACATTCAATGTCCAATCCTATAAGCAAGATTGCAAGCAATCTAGTGGAATATTGTATGATATTTGAACACTTTACTACTATGCTACACTACCAAAGTGCCAAGAAAATGGATTATTTAATTGCAAAGTCCAAGGTCTTATAATTGCTTGAAAAATCTAAAATTTCATCATATGTGTTTTTTTGCTACTCTTTGTGCTATAAATGAAAGTTTTGAGCATTTTTTGATGAAGAAAAAAGATGAGGGATTATAAGGGTTAACGTATGCTATTAGGTGGTGTTAGGAATAGTATTAATGAGGGCCAAGGAATGAAGTAGAATACACCTTTGGTACAAACTCATTTTCAATTGCTAATATAAGATCAACACCACAATTAGTTAATTTTACTTTAGTTCTATATGGTGTAGGAGATGAAAAGTGACTTATGAATCATTTGATTTGAACATTAGAAGATGGGAGACTACAATTTCTCATCCAAAAGTTTTATAAAGACATTCTTGAATGTGTTTGCAACAAATGTGGGTGGAAATTCTCTTATTGAAATATTGCTAACCATTTTTTGGTCTTAATCTAGATTTCACCTTAAAAAAAGATCTTCTTTTAATTAAAGACTAGATAATGACATAAAATTAATCAATATTTAGTTTGTGCTCCAATTTAAAAACTTGAATAAATACTAAAATTAGACATTGAATTGCAATTTGAACTTAGGATCTATTATCACAATCTACTTTGATTTTATTGTGTTAATGAGGGTAGAAATTTAGTGTCACCTACAAATTTAGGGTCACTACATACTTTAATTTTTGTAAAAGTTGTTACAAATGTACAATACAATAAATGTGTTAGCCATAAAGCCCAAAATAGAGAGTATAAAGTTCAAAGCCCAATGCAATCACAAGTATTCAATACTACTGGTAGTTGACCATCTACCATCAAGAAAATTTTCATTAGCAAAATGAAGAATTTTCATTAGCAAAATAAAGAATTTTCATTAGCAAAATGAAAACACTTAAAATTTTCATTTTAAGTGTTTTTTTGTTGAATTGTTTTGCTTAGATTCTCAACTCAACTATTCACTATAAATCAAAATTAATAGACTTCATTGGCATTTTCTAATAATTAAGGGAGGAGGTATCATTTTCATAATGAAATTTATTGCCCATCACAAATCCAAAAAGGGTATGGGATAATTTGATGTTGAATGCTTGACCGCTCATTGTCAAAATGTAGAAATTGTGGTCAAAGTAGAATTTTAGACTTCATTTTAGTATAATAGAATAACTTTTTTTTATACAACCTTGAACTCAAGAAAGTTCGAAAATCAAGTTGAATTTCATTTCCAAATTTTTTTTTGTGATTCTTAACCTCCAAAAGAAAGTTATGGACAAAATCATGGAGGATGTTTGAAAATGTCATAGAAAATGTCCCTTCCAACCTCTCTTTGAACTTTGTCCACAACTTTTGATTGGAGGTTTGAAATCTCAAAAGATTTTTTGGAGATGAAAGTTAGCTTAATTTTCTACATTAATTTAGTTCAATTTTTTTAAAAGAGTTATTCTATATTGCCTAAATGAGGTATGAAATTCTACTTTGAACACAATTTTTACTTTTGACTTTACTATGAGTGATTGAACTTTTAGTAATCCCAATTTACATATCTCACATGGGTTGTTTTATCTCCTACCATCCTACTTGTATATATAAAGACCTTGTCTTGTCAATTCTAGACTTGCCATCTTCAAAACAAACGAATGTCCAATTGTTGAATATTGTATTCATATTTATTTCAAGGCTGAATTTTTTGATATTAAATTGTTGGTGTGTTGAATCTACCTCTTGAACCTTAATGAATTATTCAACATCAATTGCCAATCCTATTCTATAGCTATAGTAAAATAAAAATTATATGAAATTTTCAGACTTTTCAAGTGTTTTTATAATTATTACGATCAAATTTTATTCACTCATAATATTCAATAGCAATGAAAAGGACTACTCTCCTTTGGATGGAATGGTGTGGAATATTCTACACTTGCAAGAGTAGCTAAAAAGTTACATGCCACAATGTGTCAAAAAATGTGATACATTTCAATTGAGTTGCCGGGGTTGCAAATACACACTAATTGGATCAACAACAAAAGAAGCTTCTTAATTATTATATAAAATTTTAAAAAACAAAACCTTCAAATCATTCAAATAAACAAATTCAACAATTGATTTATTTACTATTCTTACAAAGACATTTACAATTTGTATTTTTGATTGTGAAAATAAGCTCTTTATAAACATATGGGGTAGTAGGAGGTGAAACAACTTATATAGGATATGTAAATTAAAATCAATTAGAGATCTTGAACCGCTCATAGTTAAATCAAAAGCAAGAATTGTATTTGAAGTAGAATTTCAAACCTCATTTAGGCATAGTAAAACAACTTTTTTCAAAAAGAATTGAATTGAAAAAAAATTAAAAATCAAGTTGAATTTTAAATCCAAAATCCGTTTGAGATTTTGAGCCTCCAATTAAAAGTTATGGACAAATTTTAGAGAGGGGTTACAAGGGACATTTTCTATAACATTTCTGAACATCTTCCTCTGAAGTTTGTCCATAACTTTTGATCGGAGATATGAAATATCAAAAGGATTTTTGAAGATTAAAGTTAGCTTGATTTACCAACTTTTTTTAGTTTAATTTTTTTTGAAAAAAGTCATTCTACTATGACAAAATGAGGTCTGAAACTCTACTCCAAACATAATTTTTATGTTTTGACAATGAACAGTCAAGCTCTCATCTTCAAATTATCCCCAATCCTTTGAGGACTCATAATGAATTTATTTTAATATAAAAATGACATCTCTACCCTACAATCCAACAAATTCTAACTATACAATCCTTCATTCAACCATTAAAATTTTGTTTTTGATGCTCATGGTTAAATTGCAATGGTGTTTGATTCCAAGGATTTTTTGGATTTTTGGTAGACCATCTCTCTTACAAATGATTTATTGATGCGTATGTTTGGTCCTAAAATTAGCAAAAAAAAATAGAACACACCATAAATGTACTACCACTATCTTAGCTATTATGATATTGATGCTTATATTAATAATACATGAATGAATTTCATGAGTGAGGGTTCCAGAGAGGAAAAGCAGCTTCTTTGAAGGCTACTGAATGTTATGTTTTTCTTCAAAATTTATAGCAACTTCAAAACATTACAAAAAAATTTTAAAAGTTTTATGACTTTTAGAAGATATATGATTTCATCTCCAAAAATTAAAACTAAATAATTTCATTCATTTATAGTAGCAAAATGAAAATGACATACAAAGTAGAGGATTTTGAAGATTGAATGCGTAATGAAAGTCTCTATTTGTACCCAATAAATCCTTTTACACCTACATCATTTTTGAAATTTTGCACATTATTGTATATATTAGTGTAAAAATACATTCTTTATCTTAACTTCATCAAATTGGTCACAAAATAATGTTGTCATTTAAAGATTTAAGTATTACTTTGAAAGAGAATATATTTGCAAAAATATTGTCCTATAACAATCTTTGGTAAGTGCACCTTTTATTGACAATGATGAGAACTAAGTATACTTGCTATTTTGAAAATACAAATCATTTTTATTGGATCTTATTGGCAAATCAAAAAGGATTCCAATACACTTTAATAATTAATATATATATTTTTGGGTACTAAATGAATATTAAAATTTCAAAATCATGTTTTGATTTACTTTGTCTTGTATCATCAATTTACAGATTATAGTGCCACCTTTTGGTTTGAATGCAAGTGTCGCATTTTAGGCAATGATGATGATTGATACAATTACTTCATTCATCAATTAGACTATGGACTTTAGAGCACTTATGGTGGAGGGTCCACTAAGCAACCATTTACTAATTCATTGTATTTGAGGAGGAACTAATCTCCTTGAAATATTTTTTCTATAAAGTTTTCTTTGAAAATAAATAAAACTACCAAACTTGGATAGCAAGTTTGGCATAAATTAATTTTAAAAGAAAACAAATTTTTGCTAATTATGGGACTATAGCCTAATAAGTGTACAAATGGTTTGCCAAAAATTTGGAAAATCCATCAAGTCATATACCAATCCATCATTTCATCAGCTACCATCAAGAAAACTTTTGAGGACAAAATGAAGGAATTACTTTATGGGCATTTTTTGAGAATGAAGGGAAGAGAGGTTTACACAATCAAATTTATTGACCATCATGAATCCTCAAAGGAAATGGTAGAACCATCCATTTGTGACTATAGATTTATATCCAGCCTATAGGATGTAGCTATTTTCAATCAAGGTTGGAATAGATTTCTAATCAAAACTTGGAGTGTTTTTTCTTTTTCTTTTTTAAGGTTGGAACTAATAAGGTTATGACACATGTCTCAAAATAGTGAGTAAAAAAATAGGAAGTAATGAGTGGAAAAATAATTCTTGAATGATTGGAATTGAAAGATTCTATACATTAGGTATGAATCCAGACCAACTTTTGGACTTCCAAAACTCATAGTATTTCTAATTTAAGGTATAAAATTACCAATAAATTTATAATTCCCATGATTTCTTTTTTCCTACATGGTAGAAATTTTATACTGCCTTATATTACTCCAAAATAATGAAAACATGTATGAAATTGCTTAAGTGATCGACTATAGGTGCTTCTACCATATAGAATAATCTAAAGATGAGAGCTTGACCACTCATCATCAAAACATAGAAATTGTGGTTGAAGTAGAATATTTTGACATAGTAAAATAACTTTTTTCATGAAACTTTGAATGCTAAAAAAATTGTTAAACCAAGCTAACTTTCATCTCTAAAACTTATTTGTGATTTTGAACTTCCAAAAAAAAAGTTATGGACAAAATTATAGAAGATGTTTGAAAATGTCATAGAAAATGTCCCTTCCAAACCCTCTTTGAATTATGTCTACAACTTTTGATTGGAGGTTTGAAATCTCAAACATTTGTTTGAGATGAAAGTTAACTTGATTTTCCACTTTAATTTAGTTCAACATTTTTTTGAAAAAATTTATCCTACATTGCCTAAATGAGGTATGAAATTTTATTTTAAACACAATTTTTGCTTTTAACTTGACTATGAATGGTTGAACTCTTAGTAGTCACAATTTACATATCCCACATGTGTTGTTTCATCTCCTACCACCCCACTTGTGTAAGTATCTTGTCTCCTTCTATAACTACTCACATCAAGTGATTTTGAAGTCATGAGGGAGATTCACTTGTAAGGTGAGTAGCTATAATCTTAGTAGGGTAGAAAATGTAAATTACTTGAACTATATTAAGAGGCTTAATTAGATTGGTCAAAAATATGCATTTGAGTGGGATGAAAATATTGTAAGTTAGCTTCCAAATTATAATATAGACATAATTGCTAAACTTTTGAAAATTACATTTTAAATGATGAATCTTATTATTGACATTTGATTAACCTTTAAAAGAAAAAATTGTGTTTTGGGGCAACATAGTGATTGAGGTAGCTTACTACAAATGTAATTTTTATTTTTATTTGGTAAAATTTTCACAAAACATTTTCCCAAGGAATAGCTTCAAGGCTTGACAATTTTCATAACTATTGACTACATGGTTAAAATGTATTGCATGATATGTCATTTTAATTGCTTAGCAGGTAGCCCGTGTAGCTCAAAAAAACTCTTTAAAAATCACTTTTCAAAAAAATAAAAATTTGAAATTGGTTCTTTAGATTTATATATAAGTGGGAAGCTTTTGAATCATTCCATTTTGATTAATGAGATGAAAGTTATGAGGAGTTCTAGTTTGCACGTAGGTATGGAGTCTTTAAAAATCATAACTATCCGTAAACTAAAACTCCTCATAACTTTCATCTCATTAATCAAAATGGAATGATTCAAAGCTTCCCACTTATGTATAAATCTAAAGAACCAATTTCAAATTTTTATTTTTTTGAAAAGTGATTTTTAAAGAGTTTTTTTGAGCTACCCGGGTTGTCTACCAAGCAATTAAAATGACCTATCATGCAATAATTTTTTAACTATATAGTCAAAAGTTATGAAAATTGTCAGGCCTTGAAGCTATTCCTTGGGAAAACGTTGTGTGAAAATTTCACCAAATTAGAATAAAAATTACATTTGTAGTAAGCTACCCAAATCGCTATGTTGCCAAAAAATGCAGTTTAGTACTTCAGGGGATTAAACATTCATCACCAAAGTGCCAAAAACTGCTATCCAAGTACACGGTAATATGTAGCCCTAGTTATTTCATATTTTTTGGACCTTTGTGGAATGAGGTATGAATTATTTAAAGATAGGTCACTGAAGGAATTATGTTCACTTTTGGTACATTCCAAAGTCCAGTACGCACCTCCGCCTTACAGGACTCTTTACTCTGAACTCGCCACCTCATCGATTCTTTTCGGGTGTTACCGTCGTGGTGAATGGTAGGCAGACAGTTATCAACAGTCGCACTGAAGTTCGCCTCCACATTCTCATCGTCAGTTTGCCACCTGCCTCCACCGCATGACTTGGACCTGCAGTTGGCCCGCATGCAAGTCAGTACAGTCTCTTTAATAAGTAACGTTGATTGAATTCCAGGTTGTACTTCGATTTCTGGCCCACATTCCGTTCTTTGCCGTGCCACACTTGCTAGCTTCTCTCCATCTGATTCACTGTAAGTTCTTTGATTGTTGAAAGCTCGCAATGTCGTCGATTTTGAATGTAATGATGAAAATGGGTTTGCAGCAAATATATATATGTGTGTGTGTGTATGTCTGCTCCAGGTCATTGACAGACAAATCTGTTTTTAGCTCGAATTAGGATTTGATTGCTTGACGGTGTTGGGAAATCGAGTTCTTCTCAACTCCAAAGAGGGTTTGGAGGGATTGAATTCAGCTCAAATTAGGGCTTGACGAAATCTGGATTGGAGGGAGGTGTTCTGAGAGTTTGGATTCAGGATACAAAAGGTTTTGATTACAAGGGAGATCTCATATTCAGTTACAGTTTGAAGGAATTGGATTGCATGTGTGTCTCTCGATCACGGTGTTGATGTGCTTTTAATGCAATTGGCAGTGAATTATTCCCGGCGACCGAGTTTTTAGTGCAATTCCCAGAGGCATCATGTCGAGTAGGGCGATTGTGCAAGACGGGTACAACAAGGAAAACCCGTTGAGCACTGTCAAAATCGTCACCCGGCCCATTCCCAGAGCTGGACCAAACCAAGTAGTGGTGCGCATCACGGCGCGTCCCATCAACCCCACTGACTTCCTCTCCGTGCGAAATGGTCTCGTCGGTGGCAACGGCTATGGCACGATCGGTTCCGAGGGCTGCGGCGTTGTCCATGAGGTACGCAACAATGCAGAAATTCTATCATTCTATCCATGGATTCCAATATATGAACCTGCCGCAATTCATGGGAGCTAGATTGACGTATCAAGACACGTTTAATCATACTCCTTCAGTGACGGCCTACAGAGAGCCAAGTACGTGACGTTCAAATGCTCAAAACTTTTATAACCAGTGAGGGACGCGCGCAAAACTTCACTAATTCCTCAAAACTCAACCCTGCCAAATGCGTGAAACCTGGGCATGATTCTGATGAAAATTGGACAAGAATGGTTAGATGAATTGATCACGCTACACAACCTGAACAATCGCTTGCATGTATCCCCAGGTGGGCGAGGGCGTGACCGCTGTACAAAAAGGACAACGAGTGGTAACTATCACCGGCACCGAAGTCTTCAAAGGCAACGGCTCATTCCAAGAATACATCCTTCTGGACCCCTCTCTCGTCTGGCCAGTCCCTTCCGACATGTCTGATGAGAAAGCCGCGCAGTTTGTGATCAACCCATGGACCTCCTACTCCATGCTTCACGACCTTCAAGTCCCGAAAGGCGAATACATAATCCAGAGCGCAGCAGGCTCCACTCTCGGGAAGCAAATCATCACCCTTGCTTCCCACTTCGGCATCAAGACCATCAACATCGTCCGCCGATCGGAGCAGAAAGCGGAGCTTCAATCCTTGGGCGCCGACGAGGTCATCTGCTCGAAGGAGGAGGACGTTATGGCCCGAGTGAAGGAGATCACGGCAGGGAAGCTCGCGTGGGGTGCCTTGGACGCCGTCGCGGGCGCCATGACGGCCACTTTGGCTGCGTGTGTTCGCGACGGTGGCCAGATCTTCGTTTATGGTGTGATGGGTGGGATTACTGTGTCCCTGAGCACGTTGGATCTGTGGCGCGGTGTGGAGATTCGGGGGTGGATCATTTACAATAAGATTATGCAAAGTGCGGAGAAGAGCCATGCCGTGGCGAAGGAAGTCGCGCCGCTCATCACCAGCGGGGTGATTCCGCTTGCTGAGGTCGAGAGGTATGCGTTTGACGATTTTTCGAAGGCCATGGAGGTGGCGGACAAGTCCGGGGGGGCGAAGAAGATCTTGCTCGTCACCCCCTAGAGAATAGGCAATCCAGGCACACGTGGGTGGCTCGCAATCTCCTTAAAAGCTGGGCTGGAATGGTTAGGATATCTGTCGCGTAGAGAAGGTAAACCAGCCTATTGTGGTCAGAATTAGAAGTTCAGCCACATGCTGTTGCTGAAGTTTTTCAAATTTTTCCCCACATACAGGCAAGTGTGAGAAATATTGAGATCAATTGAAATTGTATTTTTTCAACAAAGTATGAATTTGTTATGAATTTCTAAAGTGTTTAGTCCAAAAGAGTCTGTAGATCATCCCATCACCAACAAAATCTGACTCCACTATGCTCATGTCATTCATCCAAAGCAGGAAAGGGTAAGGTAGAATCGGTAAGGAATCCAGGAGAGACAACCTGCGTCTATGCCGGTATTGTGTAAGAAGAGAGCGGGGTCGGCTAGCTCTAATCCGGTTGAGGTGAAGCTCCGGAAAGTAGTTTTGGTGGTTCCCTTCGACGAACAGAAAAGGCCCAACTCATAGAAGACTTAACTTCTATGGGTTGCCAAGGGTTTGTTGACTAATTTGGAGGACAAAGAGTAGAAGACCTAGGGAGTCCTCCTGAAATATAGAGAGTCAGAGACAGATGAAGAAACAGAATTTGTTCCTAGATCAGATCCGGAAACAGAAGAAGAGGAAGAAGAAGGTTTGTTGCCACCTATAAAGCGACAGAAGACGACGCCTCCCCACGGACGAGGGACGCCACCAAGTCATGGCATGTCAACTCCGAAAGAAAAACGGAAGGCTATCAATGAGGAAGAACTGGACCCGCGGGATCCATTCAGCAACTTAATAGCCATCCTCTACAGTATCCGCGCGGATTGGAAAGTCAAGTACCAGACCCTGGAGGCGATTGGAAAGTTGGTGGGCGCGCCACCAGATAGCAATTTGCCGAAGAAGGTAGCAGATTGCATCACCGACCCGGTCGAGTTCCGGAAGCAATAGACGAGATAATCCGTCTGCAGCAGGAGGTGGATACCTTGAAGGCGGAAAACTTCGTCTTGAGGAAGGATGCGACCGCCACTAGGGAAATGGCGGACACCCTAGGAGTATCTGGGATGGCCGCCACCAAAGCTAAGCTATTCGACGAAGAGGTACAGAAGAAGAAGAAACTATCCGGTCTAGGATAGCGAGGATTCTCACGGATTATGCCGAACAGATTGAAGTAGTAATGATGGAGGCACAGATATCGGCAGACCAGATTGAGGAGAGTAGCCAAAAGTTGACGGGAGCTACGTGCTCTAAGGGAATCCACCTCTCGGACCTCTCCCTACCGGAATCATTTCTGGATGAGTTAGTTGTCGAGGAGGGAAAGGATAGGACTCCCAAGTCTAAGACATCCGAGTGAGTACCCAAACCGGACAACACACCAGAGTCTGCAATCAATCTGGAGTCTACGCCTGATTCCGGCCCCGTTGAACCGGTTCCTCAACCTACAGATGGCGAGCGAAATCAAAATCTGAATGAAGTCTTCAATTAGATGGAAGCCAATCCGAGGAGCCCCACCTTAGGTTTAGGACTATTAAATAGTTAAAGTTGTATATACTAGGAATGTTTAGAACGGATCTGGATACTATTCCGATCTAGTAGGGTAGTAGGTAGGACCAGAAGCTCAGCCTAAAATGCGGCGAGATCCCGTGGTCCTTTTTGCCTTTTTGTACTTTAGGATTTTGTATATAAACTAGTCCTTGGGAAGGGAAGGGGGAGAAAAAAGTCTTCTTTTACAAATTTCCTTGTGTTCTTCTATTTGCTTCCTTGTTGTATGTTCTTCCGTGTGAGTGTGCGCGTGCGTGCTGTGTGGCCGGAAGTAAAGAAGGGCAGGAGTAGAGTTGTAGTTGATTTTTCTTCCCCTTGGTACATTTTGTTTTTTATTCTAAGTGTATGTGAGTGGATAGTAAAGAATTGGGAGTGCACTTCAATTCCTCAACACATCTAGAGCTTGAGATTCCGGGTGAGAAAACCGTTGTTAGGCTAGGCAGATAGGGAGGGATTCTTTAGTTACGCTAGAACTCTTGGATGGGAAATCCGGTTGAGCGTCCAATCTCCTGTGAGGTCTCACTGCTCTAGTTGGCAAACGGAATAGCTCTAGTAGGTGTTGGAATGGACGGGTTTACTTGTAACTACCTAACTTTGCACGGATAAGAATGGGTGCCCAAGGTCGTTGTAGTATCAGGGGATTGTACGAGGGGGTCTTTGCGTGACTTGCAATCCGAACTACTGCTCCGGTTGTTGTGAAGGATCAAATCGGATCCGTAATAGTTAGCAGATTAGGGGATAGGAG
Organism: Climacium dendroides; assembly: GCA_950106755.1. Lineage (NCBI taxonomy): Eukaryota > Viridiplantae > Streptophyta > Bryopsida > Hypnales > Climaciaceae > Climacium > Climacium dendroides. The sequence goes on from OX467092.1 coordinate 25,591,792, forward strand.
AGTGGGTCTTCATCCACTATAAATTCCGGAAGGAGTGGTGGGCCTACCACTCATAAAATCAAGCGGCGATCCCTCTGATGGTGAAACAGAGGTTAAATTAAATCGGATAGAATTGAGAATACGTGTAGATAATCCAGAACGGATTGGTCTATAGAGTTATTCGGGATCAGAATGTGTAGGATTCTTGGGTGTTGGTGATACACGAATCGGATAGCTAGCCGTTTCTTAGCTTTCTGGGTGTTTTAGGAATTCCGGTTTATATATAGGGCTGGAAAGTAGGATAGGTAGTATTAACTCAGCTTAATCACTTACTAAGGCTAAATACTTCACAAGATCTTGTGGGTTCGATCTTTAGAGTCATTTGGTTATGCTCTAGAGTGGTTTTTGGGAAATTACTTACCTTGTACTACGACAGTAGATGGATGTGGAGAATCTTTGTTGTCGACATTGGAGCACCATAAAAGTTCTGGAGCGTACATGCACCATGTGCGGAGACGGAACAGAAAGGGTATCGGATCCCTAGCAATCTTTCAGTCGTGAAACGAGGAGGGCGTTCATGACAAATGCTACCCACGATGCCTATGGAAGCATCCCGAATGGATGCCGAAAAATGTTGATCACGGCATTCCTTCTTTATTCTAAGCCATGTTCTACCATATGCGAAATTCACGGAAGAATCCTTTGCAACCCACAACTCTACAGTCGACGAACACTTTGTTGGAGTCTATGGCAACAATAGTTAGTACTTCTTCAATCGTCCACCACTCTGCTTCCGTACGACTAATTGAGATGTTATTCAATTTAAGGGTTTCTTGTACAAAAGCAGCTTCAATCTTGAGAAAGGTGAATTCCATTGCATTGGTGTCCTTCCATTCAAGTTGGCCATCCCAAGGTTTAGACCGCCTGGTCTAATTCCTGCACCTCTCGTTCGGGTGACATGCTGGTCTCGAATCACTCGTTGTAGGGCGCTCGGTTTAGATCGCACGTTCTGAACCCGACAGTAGAACAGGTCTTCGGAAATAGACAGTACTAATAGTCAATGTGTGTGGTATAGATTGGATACCTCAAATGAAATTCGTTTCGCTTATGCCATTGTTGACACAACCAACCACTTCCTCTGTGATCACTTCTACCTTGGGTTGCTACATTGGGATATGCCTTTGAACAACCGTGGTGCAGATTGAAAGATTAGATGCTCACATTTGCAATCATGGTGGCAAGACTCCAAAACTATACATGGGCGTGCAAGAACAGAAAAATTATTTGAAAGGATGCTGCAAAATCTATGCATCGATCAACTAAACTATAGTTGTCTCGAATGTCCGCATCCAAAGTGAGCTTTTCCTTCCGGCCATGCTAAAACATGGTGCAGAATAATGGGGATGCCGTGGTCAGCATTTTCCTACATCCATTCTTGTTGCTCTGATAGGCAATGCGGGCAACATTTATCATGAATGCCCTCTTTGCTCATCTCATGACAGAGAGATTGCGGAGAACCGATCTCCTTTCTCTTCTGTCACCGCACATTGCATTCTTCAGGTTGGAAACAATCAACTAGTGAGCGGATGGGTGGGTGTGGAGAATCTCCTTTGTTGACACTGATTTGCAGAGCACAACCAAAGCTCTCTAATGTACATGCACCACAAGCAGCGAGGGAAGAGAGAAGATATTGGATCCCATTCAGTCTTTCTGTAGTGAGACGAGGAAGGCCTTCATGACGAACGCCCCCCGCATTGCCTATGGGAGCATTGCGAATGGATGCCGGAAAATGTTGATCATGGCATTCCTTCTTTATTGTATGCTATGTTCCACTATATGTGGACTTCACGGAAGAATCCTTTGTAAGTCACAACGCTACAATCGATGAGCACTTTCAAATTATAGTATTTTCCAAAGTAAATAGGGGGTCAAAAAATCACTTTGCCACAAGTGGTATACAAAATCCCCATAGAGTGACCTCCCCTCATCCTTAACAATGTTAGGAATGTAAGCCAAAGGGCTATGGTAGAGTCCATTGATAGTCACAATTCACTTCTTACAATAATAGAAAGCGGATCCAAGGAAAGCCTTGTCAGCTTGGGACAAATATCATCTATGGTAGGTCAACAATGGATAGGAGGAGAAGGGCTGGTTGGCCTTTCCAATGGTTTTCAGATGCCTGAAAGTATTTTTCTTTATTTTTTACTTAAAGAGAAATTGATACGGAATCTAATGCAAGTGGTTTCATATTTTTCAGAGCATTCATGAATTACTTGTGAATTTTCAAAGAATTCTATCATAGGCACCTATTTCTAATCATAGGCCTTGCAAAACCCGCACATGCATGAAAAATGATATGGATTGATAAAAAAACAAGGACTATGGCATGCAAATAGTAATACACAAGGGTTCTAAATGTGATAATTACTAAATTTAACATCATACCCTAAATTCTTTAGCATTTGTAAGAAGACAATTGGGCAATCAATTTTCATTTAGAAAAATTAAGTGGATATCCCTTGGCTTTGAAATGGACACACCTTGACTCTTATTCCATCCATTGGCGAAGTATGAACCAATATCTAACAAATCTTATCATGCTCTCACATTATTGAAAGTTCATTTTAGAATCACTTTTTGTCCATTTCACAACTTCTTATAGGGACTATTTGAAGAAGAGGGTTGCAATAAGAGCCTTCTACTATATGTCCCAACCATATGAGTGTACATGGAAGTGCTTAGAAGCAATAAGTTACTTGTACTTTCAATAAAAATTGGAATAAAAATAATTCTTTATTTTCATTTAAAACATAATAGATGTGTAGCATAAGCTACTTGGCAATCATAGACAAACAATCTTTGAAGTAAGTCATAGACCAATTTAATCCAAAAAGTCCAAGTGTCCCCTTAGAGGACAAATGGAAGTTCAATCACATTTGGATAAATCTCAATTTTTGGCAAGATTTTTTTAAAATTGTTTTTAAACTAGAAAAAATATTAGTTTTCTAATAAATGTTTTTTTATTCCAATTGGTGCCAAGGTATAAAAATATCACACTAAGCTCAAATTGCTTAAGTTCGAACAACAACAACAAAAGTATTGGAAAAAATATTTTCAAAATCTTGATTTTTATAAAGATGTCTTAGTTTGTATCTACACAAAAAAATATTTACTTTCTTCATATGGACAAGTGATGAAAAAGTTAAGCAGAATATTGTTTTGTATGCAATGAGAGCATTTTTCAAGAAAAAAGATATTGGATTGGATTTGTTTGTAGACTCATTTTTCACCATTTATTGTAAAGGAAAAAAAGATGGTTTACTTTGCTTGCTAAAACAATGATATTTGAAATTGAATGAGCTTAGTATTTAATTTTTTTTATCTCATACCTTTATCTACTTAATAATTTTTTAAAGACACAAGATCAATTTTTGTTGTTTCAATTTTTTTTCCACACTCTCAAACTAATTCTTTAAAATAAAATACAAATTCAAATCAAAATTTATATTGCAAAAAATTTCAAGTTATTAATAAGTTAAGAAGACTCAAAATCTTATAATCTACTTTGGCAAAAAATAATGATTTCTTCTCTTTGAAACCAAATATCTTACAATCTATAAGATCAAAAAGATTGAAATTTTTCCCATACACTCTTATACTAATCTAGTGCAAGATCTTGAAAGTTGGACATGCAAAAATAACAATTTTTGAATTTTTGGCAGTTTTGAATAATTTTTGATGGAGAAAAGGCCTTGAAATATTCTATAGGGCTTAAGACTCTAAACAAAATGCATCCAAAATTGTTAGATAAGAGATTGACTGTAATTATTTGACCCAAAAAATAAAAAATAAAAACATTAAAATAATATATTTTTTTTTAAATCCTTTTTTTTCCTTTAAGTTTCTTCTTTATATAAAAAGTGAATAACATTTGTAATAGACCTTAACAAAATTGTCTCCTTTTTATCCATTGTTTACTGTGACTAAGGTGCAAAATTTAAAAAAGCTCCAATATTTCTTAATGATTTTTTGGTTTTGATTTTCTTGTTGGTAGCCCTAAAAGCAACCTATTATTTAGGTTTGTCAAAAAAAAACCATCCATTTTCATACTTACATCCCAATACTTGCATACTTCCATCCATTTTATAATCTAAAGTTTCTAATCTTCATCCAAAATTAGCAAATCTTATAGTGCACTACTATTTCTTAGAAATTTCTTTCCCTCCCCCTCCTTTTTTCCCTATTGTAACGGTAGGCAACCCCAAAACCAACTAAGTAAATACTCCACCATGGTGGGGAGTATTTTGCCACCATTGATGGCATATCATTTGCCATGGGATACAAAAAGATCATGTGAATTGTCCCTTCTACTTCAAGGTTGGTGTATGCTGTCACAGTGACTGATGTTCACGCCTCCACAACCTACCCGTGGCAAGCCTAACATTATTGTTGGCCAACATGTACCAATTTCCGGATGCTAGCTTTCATAGCATTGTAGATCAACATGGAAACATGCAACAATCCAATCTTCGCATGCTTCGTGAGTACTTTGAAGATTTTTATGAGGATGTGTTTGAAGAGCTTAGCAAGTATGGGATAATTGAGGAGCTTCATGTGTGTGATAATCTTGTGGATTACATAATTGGAAACATTTACATCAAGTTTCAAGAAGTTGAGGGTGCAATTGTTGCTCTTACTACACTAAATGGATGATTTTATGAAGGGCAACCTATCATATTGAATTTTTCATCGGTGACTGATTTTCACGAAGCATCTTGCCAGCAGAATGACAAAAATTCATGTAACAAAGGAGGCTACTACAATTTCTTACATTTGAAAAATATACCAAGGGGTTTGCAACAAAAGCTTTTTGGAAACTACAATTGCAAGATTAGGCGCAACAATAGGAGTTCTAGTTGCTCACCTTATGGTTTTAGTGGTCAAGGCCAAAGTTATGGAGGTAAACAACAACATGATCATTGATTACATGTTTACTTCAAGCAAGATGGAGTTAGAAGGATACAAGGAAGGAGATGGAGTAGAAGTCTTTGTAGGACTTTTCTCACTAGAAGAAACTTGTGTCAAAGTTGACGTATTTTTTTGGACATCATGTTACATTGGACATCAATGTTGACATAAAAACACAAGTCATGACGTCCAATGTAACATGATGTCCAAAAAAATACATCAACTTTGACATGGTGTTGAAGAAGGATAATTACCGAATTGAAAATTAACCTATTAGTATAATAAGTTCGCTCCAAGGGAGATGGTCAAGTAGGAAATGTATGCTAATGGATTAATTCAACTTGAAACTCTATCACCAAAAACATTATTACAACGACACACCAAATCCAATGAGGCTTACAAATTCTGCACTCTTGCATTTCATAATTTAATTTTATCACATTAGGTACACACATTTATACAAATTGGTGTGTAATTTCTCTTCTTATTTATTTTTATTAATTTTCTAATTGGTGACATATCACCATTACAAATAAGTTTTGCATTTAACTCACTTATTATCCATCACTTAGACTTCACAAGCTATTTCGATTAACACCATCTGGCTTAATCTATCTTCCAACTAGGACCTAGTATTGAAATCCAAACATCATTGATTTCTCATTTCATACTCCAATTAGCACTCACAACAACCAACTTAACACACAACTCTCACTTCAATATAACATGAAAATCACACACACCAAGCATACATACATTTGCACCACACAAAGAAAATTACACAGCACACTCGGCTGGGACTCGCATTGGACAACATTCAACAGTGGGTGAAAACAAATGGCTCCAAACCAAGACTTAATAGGAATCCCAACAACGGTTACCAAAACTACCACGACACACACACTTAACCACCAACTTGGAACCGCGCCAACTTGGTCAACCTCATAGCTTGCCAAACTGCAACTCCAACTGTAGTTTTTACACAACTTCCCAATTGGCAATCACCCTACCAACTCCTCCAACCCTCAAATCCTCGTTTCAACCCACCTCCATTCAGACCGACTTGGATTCATATCCAGTCATTCATCCACTTTCCAACCACTCAGTTACTCACCCAATTTGGCAATTTCACAACAAAATACCACAAAATCCCATCCAAGCACAGACCGAAATAAACTCAAAAACACTTCAAAAAATCAAAATTTAATACCGAACAAGCTATCTACACATGGGTTTCTTCTAGTGTCTACTTTCCAAGAAGGGCCAAGAAAATTCTTTAGAGCAACAGGCTACAATAGAGCAATGGAATTAAGAACTTGAGGAGCAACATCAAGCCCTTGAAACAAATTCACTTGCTTTCCCTTCTCAAACAAATTTTACAACAAATGAATAGTAAATAAAAAGCAACTACACTACATGAAGCTTTGTCCCTCTAATACAAACTTGTTTTTTTAAGCGCATCCACCTTGGTTATTGTTTCAACACAATAATTTTGTTTTGAAAAGTTAGTTTTGAAACTTAGATTACTCTACAAATAAAAGCACATAGGATTTTGTAGACCACTGTCAAAAAAATTTGAAGCCTTTTTCTATTCAATATAATGATGAAAGGGAGTATTTTAAGCTGCTCATTTGTCACATGTCTAAAAGAATGTTTTCAAAAGATCAAAAAGTGTCTTAAAGGAACACATATGATTGTGTACATATTGATTTAACATGATAAAATTTTGTATTAAAAATGGCTATTACAATTGATTAGAAATAAATTTTAACTCTTGAATGTAGGAGTCAAAAAGAGACTTATCAATGGTCAAGATTTTTTTAAAATTGAAAATCAAATGAATTTCATCCAAATTTTTAGTACAATTTTGTTAAAGCTACAATTAATGGTACATCGTTGAATTCTATGCAAGTCATATTGATTATTTCTTATATTTTGTATAGGGGCATTGTCAAAAAAATAATAGTAGTCATGTTGCAACATAGTTTTGTAGTTTGAGGTTACGACTTTTTAAATGTTTTGTGTTATATTTGAACAATAATATTGACAATAATTTTGTTTTTACTTTACTTTGAAATTTCTTGAAACCGAGTATCATATCGTAGTTTGGTATTGAGATCGAGTTTGTAAATCCAATTCAACATACTATTACTATTGAACATATTCAGCAAAAAAATATTCTAAAAATAGATGTCAAATTTATGGAAAAACATTTTCTAAATTCTTACTTGGGGATTAATAATTTTTTAGGTGCTTCAATTTTGAATGTTTGTTGAACTGTATTTTTCAAAAAAATAAATATACAACAAAGATTTTTAATTCTTATCTTTGATTTATAGTATAGAATGTTAGGAAAGTTTGGTTTATTCAATGGGATTTTACACTATCATGTACATCACTGGTGAAATCACAACTACCAAAAGCACTTAGTATCCCTAAGTTAGTTTCAACGATTGTGTGTTGAAATGGTTTAGTTTTGGAATTTAAATAATACAAAGTGTAGTTTAACAATTTTCAAATTATTTAAAAAAATTTAATTATAGAATTTTACATTTCAAAATGAATAAAAGATTGTAGAATAATATTTCGTTATATTTTAAATATTAGTCTACAAGTATATAAAAATTTTGACATGTTTCAAATTTTGCTTAATTATTTACAAAACTAAATTTGAAGGAGGATAACTTGAATGTAATTGATATGAAATTTTTTCACTGTTTAAAAAAAAATATAGTAATTTTGATTCTTTTTTAAAAAATTAATGAAATATAGAACATTTGTGATTATAGTTCTAAAAAATAAGGATAAAATATTTTAGTTATATATGGTAATAAGATAAAATTCTAGAAATAAAGAATCTTGAGTTTTGTATACATAATTGTAGGATTCTCCCCTTTAGAAATATATGGTTGCCGAATATACACCTATACACGCATCTATGTAGTGATATTCATTATCTTGCATTCACTTACCCCCCAAAATAAAGAATATAGTAGAGATATTTTTTGAGCCCATCTTTGATGTTCTATTTTTTATCTTTAATAAGTGAGTTTATTTAACATTAATGGATACGTTTTGTTCTTCTAAATGAAATAACCTTTATAAAATCAATTTTTAATTTATTCAAACATTAGAGGTATAGCGTAAAAAATATAGATGCTCAAAGTTCATGATCAGTTTTGAAAAGTAAACAAATAAACTATAATTGATGTAAATCAAATTTTTATAGAAGTGATTGATTTTTTCAAAGATTTTCTAGGACAAGTTAGAGATCAAAATTTTCAATTTACCTTCTAAAATCTTTGTAAATTTTGCATAAATTTGAACTCAAATTTTGCATAAATTAGAATTCAAATTTTAAAAATCAATTTTCTTCTCATCTAAAACATATCAAAAATTTATGATTCTTCAATTTATGACGATGATTTTTGAAGGTTATAGAGACTTTTGAAAACAATTGCACTCTACATCTGCAATAAACTTATTTGCAAATTTTAATTCTAGTGATGATCTTAGGTTTATCATCAAGAGTACTATCAAGTAATAGGTCTTTAGCATGGTGTAGTCCCAATGACAACTCACTTGAGACACAAGGATTTATCAATAACTTGTATTCAAAGGGTCTTAGTCCGATTGAATACTTCTTCCATTGCCAAGGAGGTAGAAAGGGGTTGGCGAACATTGGTGTTAACACATTAGATGTTGGATATATACAAAGATGCATCTCGAAGTCGATGCAAGATGTAATCACACAATATGACACTACTATAAGAGATGGTACAAATATTGTATAGTTTTGTTACGGAAATGAAAATTTTGATAATAGTAGGACATGAAATGCGTAGCTCTCCATATATAAATTCAACAATTTAATTATTATATTTTCATCCTTGAAATAATAATTATGTTAAGGATCCTAGAGATGATAGACAAAAATAAATTGTTAATGAGTCAAATTTGAAATAAAAACATGGCACTTTGAATGGTGGGCATATTGTAGCCACTATCTTATCTTACCATATGTTATGTTAACTCCTGAGGGACCATTGAATTTAGAAGCCCAAAACCGCTTCAAAATACTTGTCATCAAAGCGAAGTCAAAATCTTCATCAATATTTATTTTTTTAACAAAACCAATTGTATGATCTTTTGATTAACATTGTTCCAAAAATTTTAAGTGAATATCCCCACCAATTGCCTAAATTTCAAAATATAGGCTTTTCTAGTCCTTTCCAAAGGTAAAGTTTTGTCTTTCAACATTTTTAGGAAAAAACAAGTATGTCCTATAACTTGTGCATTTTAGTCAATAAGTTGGAAAATGGATTGAAGATATATATTAAAAATTTAATCCAAAAAAAATTTGAAATTCATTTTTAAAAATAATGCAAAGTGGGAGATATTATTCAATGAAAGATATAACTAATATGCTAATAACTTTTAAACGAATGTGAATATTGCTATTCCCAATGGTGAGAATGTTCTAGTGAACAATTAATATTTTTTATTTCAATTTTAATTTATAAATTTTCATAACTTCATATGTTTTTTCTACCTTCATTGCTTGCAAAATAAAACTCCTCCTAACTTTTACCTCATTATTTGAAATTCAATGATTTAATTTTTTTGAATAGGTATCAATCTACACAATTCCAAAAAAAAATTAATATTTTTTTAAAATATATTTTTTGCTATCCGATTTGACATTGAAATTGAAAAAATCCTTTTAACTTTTGCAATATTTATTGGAATGACATATAACAAAACTTCACATGTAGATTATGATGAGAAGCATCCATCCTAAAATTTCCCTACAAAAATTCCAAATTATAAAGTCAATAGAACCTCCTAAGTTCTCAAAAAAATCCAAAGTGAGCTCTTTGGTCTTTGAGGGATTAACAACAATAATTATTGTGAGAATTATATATATATATATATATATATATATATATATATATATATATATATATATATATATATATATATATATATATATATATATATATATATATATATATATATATATATTGTAGCCATATGAGGTTAGTAAATTGACTAGTATAGATGCACTTTGAGTTGGTTTGGAAGGTGAGTTAATAGCACTTATGAAAAATCACTTCAAAATTCATAATGGATTCACATTTTGTCAAAATGAAAAGTATGACTTGACTATCTCCTGAAAAGATGCAACCCCCTACCAAACACACACACAACCCTAAAAATCCTAAGCTATTGATCTTTTAAGAAAAATCCCCCTTTTATCACCATTGATCTAATTTAATACAAAATACAAATACAAGTAGAATACAAATACAAATACAGAATACGAATGCGGATGTAAATATGAATATAGAATACGGATACAAATTTAGATGGATATAAATACAGATACAAGCAACATATCCCATATCGATTGAGAATTTGATTGGTCCATGGGAATTACAAATAGGTGGGTGGTTGGGTTGAGTTGGGATTAAAAAAAAATTTAATCTGGGTTTAATTGTTGTGTGTGTATGTGATAATTGGGGGTTTAAATTTTTTTTAAATATTTAAATTGGTGGTGGTAGGGGTAATGTGAGTGACTATGCGCTCAAAATAAAGGTACACACTTTCTAGTGCTTGATATATATTTCCAAACTCTTCTTATCAAAATAGAATAATTCAAAACTAAACTTGATTTCACAAGTGTACCACTTCAAAGTCCAGAGAATAAATAAATGTTTATTGTACAATGTTCAACAAGAGGACATTGAAATTAGGGCGCAGTTTTAGAAAATCTATCAAATTCAGCTCTGACCTCTTTAAATCTTTTCACAAAATTTCCTCAATTTCAATATATACTACCTTCAATTCATCAATTTTGACAAATTTGGGTCTATGCAACCATGTCTCTCCATTAATCCCCAATGAAATGAGGAGAAGGATCGGCTTATAGCTCGAAAAGAAAGCGTGCTACTTTGAGAGGTTTACCTCACTTGAGAAACAAATTACTTGAAAATTCATTCCAAGTTTCAAACATTGAAGTGAAACACAATTATGAGTGGGAAACAAAAGCGAGAAGCTTAGGCTCCCTGAAAAGCTCTTGAGACTCTCTTCAAGAAGGTTGTGTCCCGCACATCCAACTGCAACCACCGCATCACCCTTCACCTCTTCGGGACGCTCGCATGATTGATGGTGCTGCCATTGTACTGATCTTGATCTCTGAAACCGCACGAGAGATCAATAATCATGGCCAGGCCGAATTTCTGCAAGTCTCCTCCGTTTCCAAGGCCGGCAAGCAGTCTCCACGCAACGCCAAGTCTTCCGTCGCATGATCCGGTTGACGACTTGTATGAAGGATACAATGACTATGATCCTCAGCTGCACTCGGGTTTACAAAGCCAGGTAATTCGTCCTGTCGCTCACATTTCACTGTGCATTAATTTCACGACAATCTTAGACCGCTCTTTGAATTTTTGTAGTTGCCAACTCATCCTCAACGTCGTGCTCACTACCAATCCTTTCTCTAACCCTAAGAATACAATTGACTTCACCATGCTTTGTACACTCTTTGTTCCAGCTACTTTAGTGACAGTCCTAATTCCAATCTGAATTAGACATGGTCAAATTTTGATTGGAAGCGCACAGATTGGACTTGGAGAGAGCAAGATGAACTCAATTGGAATTTATGACTTCGGTCCGGTGCATAGCCGATCGTCGTTAAAAAGTCAGGTAATCTTCATATTGCATATCTCACTGCGATCTTAGGCGGTTCTTGAATTCCGACATTAGCAATCTTGCGCTCATCTTCAACCCTGCCTATGACAATCGCAATCCTTTCTCTATCTCAACCCCTACGTACGCCGCAATCCTTTCTCTATCTCTAGCTAGGTTGAGATTGCGGCGTACGTAGGGGTTGCCGTCTCCAAGTTTTTTAACACTTACAGACATCTCTTCCCGCTACTTTTAGCGGCAGTCTTAATCTCAATCTAAATAATAAATTGTCCATTTTTTATTTGGAACGCACAGATTGGATTCGGAGAGAGCAAGACAGACTCGATTGGAAGTTACGACAAAGGACCGGTATTCAGCCGATCGTCGTCCGCATCAGACATTCAGGTGAGGATACTGTAACCACTATGCTTCGGAAATCGGAATATTGTCGTTTCCACAATTTTTTATTTGCTTTTTGATTGCCTTACACTGAGTGTTTTTTTAATTCCGTCTTTACGGACTGCTTTCTTAAGCTGGAAGTACACGTTCAGAGATTGAAAAACATTGCATCTTTGTCGATTCTGTTTTTAATACTCTGTTCTTGTGCATGAGTACACATACAGAAATTGAAAACCGTTAAAAAAAAGTTTAAATTCGGTCTAAATCTTGCGGATTTTGAGCGAGAATATTCTGGTTATTCAGCTTTACGAATTTATGAAACCCTAAAACTCACCTGCATACGATTCGCACGAAGCGATGTAGAATAATGACTTGCATTTGCTGGTAGGGACAAAGTCTGGATCCATTTAGCAGGAGTTTGACTCCGCACACAACAGCGTCGATGCTATGGCGGCCTCCCAGTACAAGCATGAGCAGCCGAGCGCAACACACTCCACATGCATCTACGGATTCGTCTCGTCCGATGACTGGAGTCCGCGCTGCAGGCTACTCGTCCAGAGTAATATCTCACTCGTCAGACTGAGTCATGATTCTCCTTAAATCTCTTTATGTCCATTAGGGCTGCTTCAATGCATATAAGGTGGAGGATACAATTTGCATCACCTTAAGCCATTTTACATACGTACAAGTGTGATTTTCGGGAGATATATGGAGAGATTTTTGGGCACAATAGCTAAATCTGTATAAATATATATTTTTTAAACCTGAATTCCTTTGTGCATTTTTGAGGCTGCATACCACAATAAGTGATAGTTGGCAGCTCCATATCCATTCCATGATCAGGCCAGAAATATTTAGACAAGTCATGCTTTCACTCTTGCCTAATAAGTCCAACCAAATATATGAATGGATGAATAGTTATTGGTAAAAGGGATCATTATAGGAGATGGATCTGGTCCTAACGGGCTTAGTATCGTGTTTTTACAATCAACTTGGGTGATGCAGGGTAGCAAGTTTGATCCCATGAACCTAGGCTCCAAGATCTCCACCTCTGGAACACGGAAGAAAGAGGAAGCTAATCCTGAGTATCAGTGCCGGGAAATGGAGCGAGCTGTAAACCAGCTGCTTGAAGCAAGTGCAGTCGCCAGCCTTGCTGTAAGTACTGCTCAATCTTATCTCCATGACAGCGCAAGCTTTACTCGAGATTCCTCGAGGTGCCTGGTTCAATTTAAATGAATCGGGAAATGAATGCTTGCTGATGTGAATGTGGTCTTTGTGGTCCGGCCTCCGGCCGATTGTGCTATCTTCAAGACCGCAGGGTGCAAGAACGTGCATTAGTATTATAAAATAGTAGTATTAGAAAGCCCTCTCAATTCTAAGTTCAACAAACTCAATTTGCCTTGTAAGGAGAGTCGTATTGGACGAAATCAACGGTTGAGTATTATAAATGGATCATATATCTCTACGCCGTCTAGGGGTCAAAGGTCAATCAATGGTACTGAGCAATCAATTTCCTGAGCAATCTTTATGGTGTCCAAATGATTCGTGAGCTGCCAAGTCGTCTGTGTAACGAGAGGTATAGATCACTTGTGGAAGCAGGGGGATTTCCAAACAGCTCTTCAAAAAGCCAAGGAAGCAGGCAAGAAGGAAAGGCACCTTTGCAGAACTAGGGAGCAAGCTGGGCTGGTAAGTTTTCTGACTTTCTTGACTTGCCTTCGTCCATTAATTGCATGACAGATGGCCCTTTGTTGCTGCCATCTCATCTTTCTGATAGATGCTGGACGGAATTTTTTATATACTTAATTCTCTAAAATCATCACTGGACGCACATTTTGGTTGGTGCAGGCCGATCAAGTGAATATGGAGCTCACTTTTGCAGTTTGTTTGAATTTGGGATATCAGTATCAATGTGGCGGCCTACAATCTGAAGCTTTGAATACTTACACTCAATTCTTGAAAAATACTCAGGTTTGAAATCCGTCAATTAAACTGTGGGTTATTAGCTGGGATGGATAGTATGCATCTCGAACTGCTGCAAAATTCTGCATAATTCTGGGTCGCTTTGCATTTGATATGAGTTTTGACTGTCAATAATCACATTGAGCACATGGGTATGAGATGCCGTGGGTTTGCTTTAAGTGAACGATGATCAGCCTCGGGTTGTTTAAAGGAAGAACTTTGAGGTCTTTTCAGCTTGATTGGGTCCATACTCGTTTATCGTAAAGTGGAGATAATTGAGAATCTCTCTTTCCAGTTCACTCATTGCGGTAGGCTGAAGGTAAACATGGGGAATATCTACTACAAGCAAGAGAGGTTCCCTTTGGCTGTCAAGATGTATCGTATGGCCCTTGATGAGACTCCCAGTGCCTACAAAGAGACCCGTTACCGCATCCTCCGGAACATTGGCAATGCGTTCATGCGCTTAGGTCAATATCAGGTTTTCTTTGTCTGGTTTTTTTCCTAGTCATTGCTTGTCTGCATTCTTAAGACTGCCCCAAGGAAAAATGCAACCATCTGTGTTTGGTAGTTTTATTTTTATTTTCAGGGCAAATCACTGCCTAGCTAGAGTTTGTTCACTACGTGTTTTGTTCACTTACTTGACAGAAGAGGATCTAGATGTCCTCGGTGAATAAGGCCTTTTAAATTTTACGTGTGCAGGATGCAATACATGCTTTTGAATCGGTCATGGAGAACAAGATTGATCATCAAACAGCCTACAACCTCACAGTCTGCTACTTCGTGCTTGGGAATAGAGAGCAGATGAAGAACTGCTTCACAAAAATGTTACTTGTGAAGTACTATGACTCCGATGACGATGACGAAAATGACGAGGAGAACTCCATTTTACGGGTGTGCATTTTTCATCTCTGTATCGATCGATGTTTGGAACAGTTATTACCGTGAGCTAACAGTGAGCAAGATCATGAAAAGATTAGTTATAAAATATCTTCTGACTTTATGCATTATATCTAAGAGAAAACCTGTGCACCTTAATCTCTCCATTGTATGAACTAGTTCTACATCCGACACTACAAGGTACCAGAAAAAATTTTCAGTTTTGTTTTTGATTTTTTCCTTCTTCTAATTGAGGTCTCCTGTATGTCATGTCCAGAATGACGAGCTACGGGAAGCGTTAAAGGCGAAGCAGAATCAAGCTTTGAAATACATCCTTACTGCAGCGAGGCTAATCGCACCCGTGCTGTTCCACAATTTTGTGGAAGGATATGACTGGGTTGTAGAGGGATTGAAAGATCAACAGTATGATGCACTGGCAAATGAGATGGAAATGGAAAAAGCTATCCAACATCTCCATCGACGAGACTTTGCCCAGGTGTGTATGTCTCCAATAGAACTACTTGAATCTTGGGTTTCATATAAACACAGGATAGAGTTGGTGTAAGGGGTCGTAGAGTTGGTAAACTAATCCACATGCTATTTACGGATCAGGCTATAGTACTCCTGAAGGAATTTGAGCATAAAGAGAATGGCCTCAAGGCTCGTGCAGCGACCAACTTATCTTTTCTGTATTTCTTAGAGGGGGAGATTTCCAATGCTGAGAAACATGCAGAGTTTGCTGTGAGGACCAATCGGTATAATGCTCAGGCGCTTGTCAACAAAGGCAACTGCTTATTCAACCGGGTATGCTCGCATATAGTGTTTATTTTTATTTTTTTGGAATCACCATCAAACTAGCTCTTTTCCACATGCTGACATTGCCTTAAGGCTGCTAGATATCTTGTTGATACTAGCATGAACTGTGTGCAGGGACACGTGGAAGAGGCAAAGGCGGTCTATCGTGAAGCAGCAGACATAGAACTTGATTGTGTTGAGGCAGTATACAATCTTGGACTTTGTTACAAGAGGCTCGGTGCACTTGAAGATGCCTTATCCACCTTCAAGAAACTCACCAATTTCCTTCCAAACAACATTGAAGTTCTGTTTCAGGTTAAATATTTGTCCCTTTCTGCAATATGCCGCTCGTAAGTAGTGCATACAAGGGTGAGAAACTAAGATCCTCACTTTTAGCATAATAAAGAAATCGCAATTGTGCCCACCAGGTTGGACAAGTCAACGAGTTGATGGGAAATACTCGGCAAGCTATAAAATGGCTGGAAGCTGTTAACACTCGCACATTGCACGACGCAGGAGTTTTGGCAATGCTTGGTAGCCTTCATGCGAAGTGCGATGATGAAACCAAGGCACTGCATTACTACAGTGAGTCTCATCGCGTGTATCCGGCCAACATGGATATCACATCATGGTTGGGTGCCTACTTTGTGAAGAATGAAGTTTATGAGAAGGCTATGCCGTTCTTTGATCTTGCATCAAAGATCCAGCCAAATGAGGTCCGTGAATCCAGTCACTCTTAGCCTTATATAATCAGTATGTAATGGTCGCTAAAAGATGAAAGTCATTGTTTGCAGCTTTCTCGAAATGTGAAACAGTAAGTTTGGCTTCATTTGAACGAAACTTTGCAGATTTGGTCCCGGAGTTCCATTCACCTCCTAAGTAGTTGACCAAAGATGTATCAAAATATCTTACATTTTTCAAGATTCTGAGTCTACCATAGAGATATTTTTGTCACACAGTAAATTTGTCATCTTGCAAATCCAAAATTCTGTAGGGATTGTGCAATAATGAACATATTGAACTAAGAGTCGCGGTGGCCAAATGACTGGGATTTCCTCTTATGATATTCGTGCAGCAGGGTTGACCTCTTACGAAGTGTTCCCACATGGATAATGCATTTAATTATAGAGCTATTTCAATGTGGACAGGTTAAGTGGCAGTTGATGGTTGCTTCATGTCTTCGGCGTACAGGAGGTTACACCGAGGCTTTAGCGAAGTACAAATCAATCCTTTCAAAAAACCCAGAGAACATAGAGTGCTTGAGGCATCTGCTGCACATGTGCTCTGGTCTTGGTAGGAGAGATGAAGTGCAAACCTATGAAGCTCAATTAAGAAAGGTGGAGATGGATATGGCTTCTGAATCGCGATCTCAGATGTTGAGATTAGAGCCTGCCAAAGGAGTGCCAGTAAGGTAATTTCTTGAGCCATCGCATATACTTTTCCTGCACCTTGCAAAAATGGCTTCTCCTAGACATTACAGTCCCCATTGCATAATAGTGGTTTCTAGTTACAGCTGGGTCCGGGTATTGTCCATGAAAGGCTTGATTTCCTGATTATTTATTTTTAGGGGTCATATGGTCAATTTTTAAGGGGTTTGTATGATAATCTAGTGGTCCTACAACCCCAAATGAGCTAGGAGTCGACTTAGGTATTACTCCATACGACCAACGGAAAGAGGGTGTTTATTCAAACTACAGAGTAGGGGCACGTTTTGGTGAAGGATCATGGGGCTTGTAATGTAAGAAACTATACAAGTGTGTTTCTTCCGTATGTGTGAGGTTGCTTTCATGCACATCTAATTCTCGTTCGGCTGGGTGGGGTGAATAGGTCGATTGAGTTTCGAGGAGAGTCTCGACACAGCACGAGGGATGACACTGACTTCTCGCCCAGATCGTCAGGATCGTCCTCGTTGGGGTCAAGAGTTGTAAACTCAAACTTATTTACTTCATCCTCTGTGTCTTCTTCTCCCCTTCCACAGAGAACCTTGCGTGGCACCACAAAGAAGAAAGCAAATGTGGAGGAGGATGCCTGGCCTGAGCTTGGAGACGACCTCTTGCCCATGTAGCTCCTTGTACCACCTGTGCCTTCATCCTCGCCACAGGGAAGAACTCTTGAAATTGTGCACACTGTTGTTTGTGTGACGCATATCAGGCATAGCTTTACTCTCAAGATTGACGAAACGTATGCTACAGCGTAAATCATTACATGCCTTTGAAACTAAGTAAGCCAGTTCTTGTCTGCCAAATTCAATTCTCGTGGGCTCACCAATGTAATGCAACTAAGTACCACCTTCACACATTACATGTGACCTCCAAAACTTGATAATGCTTTGTTTTTGGGTTGATAGAAATGACCATTTTGAGGTGTTTTTATGAAATATAGTCATAGAATTTTAGGGGTTAAGCTTCCTCACCTAGACCAACTGGATGAGGCCATGCCAAAAGACATCAGCAAATATCCATAAGCATGCCCTTATATATCTAGATTATGAATAGATATTCATTGTAGAATATTCAGCAATAGGATACTGAAATTATCACTCAGATTTGGAAAATAAATCAATAGAATTTGTTCTCATAAAAAATTTATATACGTACTTTTTGTATAAGATGTTTTAGAACATCAGCTACCTTCACCTTTGTATATAAATAATTGAACCTCAATAATACCATTCATGGTTATCAGGGAAATTTGCTTGGTAATAGGTTATCTAACAATTTGTCCACTTCCATAATCACATGGTCTTGTGGTATCGATAGTTTGAAGAGTGGTTTTGATTTACAAATAGAAATTTAGCTAAGTAGTTAACTTTTCAATGAAAAGAAAATCATGGATGAAGCAAGAAGCAAAGTAGAACCATAGAATTAGATACCTCTAAGCCTTCTTATACACTTCTTATACACTTTAATTAGATACCTTTAAGCCTTCTTATACATGTTATAAATATCTCACCTTCTCACTTATAATGTGAATAACCAGTTCATCAAATTTCCATTTACAAGCATAGGTCATGAATCCTATAAACCCACTCCATCTATTGAGATTCAGGGATTTTGAAAACATCAAACCACCACACACCCAAGCTTCCAAAGAGAATACCACAAGGCCCGTCTTGAAGCTTATCCCACAGCTCTTGTTGGACCATCACGATGTATCCTTGCTTCACCACTTCATTGCAAACTTGATAATCCAGCTCCATGAATCAGTCGCACAGACGACAGAACCATAATCCATTGAATCAAATTCTATGCAACACTTGTGTAAAAATTCATGCAGACACATGCTTCTTCTGTAACTGGACAACTCGTCATCTTCCTGAAAAGGTTAGAATGCAACTGGGAGCTTTCTAAACTACATTGGAGGGGAGAAGTATGTAAACATTTCCTGGAATGAAAAAGCTAATAGACATGAACTACTACTACTACTGCTGCTTGGTTTTCACTTGTGTGAAAGCAATGCGAGAAATATCAACCAGAGACTTGAAGCTGTAAGGCTCATGCATAGCAATCTCTGATAACACCTTTCGGTTGAGGCCAATATTCTCCTTGGAAAGCCCGTTCATGAACTCTCCGTAGTTTACCTGCCCCACAGCAACATGGACTCAGTGAAATTGAACTCTCCGTGAAGATGCGGAGTGCCAACGGCTGACATTGAGTGAAGGTAATTGAGACACATCACATCCTACAATTGTGCGCATACTCATATTGAGAACGTAAAACATTTTTATCACAAAAACTCGCATCAGGTTTAGGTCATCTACCAATATAGTATTGAATCATTATAATATATCCAATTACAGCCATTGGAATCCTACAAGATTTGCTAAGAATATGCATAAAATTGACCATGCTACTACTACTAACAATAACTAAGTTCAGCGGTTTAAGTGTCGCTCGTATGTTCGGTTCTCTTGTACCAGACCAAATCTAACATTTCCGGTGCGAAGCGATAACCAAACCCTGATTCTGAGTGCAGAAAGTATCCAAATTGAGAGATCACAGCCGTAATCATTCTAGGCCATCTACCAATAAAACGTTGAATTATATAACTTCTGCATACGATATCCAAAATAACGAATTCTTCGGTGCATTGATTCCTCTTCAAAATACTAACAAGAACGTAAAAAGTATTATTGGCCATTCTAACAATAATAAGTATAAGATTTACAACTATGCTCAGTACTTTAAGTGAACTTTCAGGGTTTACCCAACCAAATCTCGCATTTCAGGTAATCAAGTCCTGAGTTGCAAAACGGATCCAACAGAGGAAGCAAAGCCCCAACCGCACCCGTCCTGAATGCCAGAACGAGGAAGACTGACCCCCAGAAAGCATAGTGCTGGCTCTCTGATTTGGTCTCTCACTTACCCCGTGCTGGCGAGTGCCGGCATTGATACGCTGAATCCACAACCCGCGCATGTCGCGCTTCTTCGTGCGCCGATCCCTGTACGCATACTGCAAGGCCTTCTCGACGCGCTCCCTCGCGGCGCGTATGCAGTTTTTGCTGCGCCCTCGGAAGCCCTTGGCCAACTGCAAAATCTTCTGGTTGTTCATCTTTCTCTCTCTCTCGCGTGCGCTCCCTCTTTCAGGCCGCCTACGAAGCTCCAGTCGCTTCCAAATCCTTCATGGAAAGAGAAATTCTAGGTTCGAGCCACAGCTACAATCATGATTTCGACGCGGTGGCAAAGAAACGGGCAAGGAATACTCTCTGCTTGAAGCACTAAACCCTAAAACCCTGTAAACCCTGTTGCTTCTGGCCAAGAGGAAGTTCCCACAGTCCACCCTTACAAAAAAATTCCCAAAGCCCTAAATTCCCAAGGCATGAATGGCATAACTTTGAAATAAGATCAAACCATACCCAATTAGTATTTTTAGTAATTTTGGGCGAAGATACTTTAAAGTCTTTATTTAGTATAACTTCAAATTCCAATTTGGAAAAATATGTTTATTATTTTTCTATTAAAGTTTTCATGCAAAGGGGGCCTAAGCAAACCTTGATCTTTTTAGTCTTCCGAGCTCTCGGAGATGAGACTCAAATTCATTGGATCTTAGGGGAAATCTTCATGACTATAATTTTAGGTTTGACATTTTTTTTTAAAGATTGAAAGACTTCAAATAAGTTTCAAATATTTATCCCCCTTATAATCAAAATACTATATTGTTTCAATCTATACATGATGTTGTGTTTTCTTTTCTTATGCAATCTATATAGCGCATCTAGTTTAACCCTTAACCCCTAAATGCCCAAGGCCTATTTTGAGCTTCTTGGAATTTGTTCTAAATTGGACAAAATGCCAACATTTTGATAAGTTGTATCAATTTTTTTGAATTTGTAACCGTACAAATTCAAACTAGATATGTCATCTCATAGGAAAAGAAAACACAACAATATCACTTATGGAGTGAAAGATTATAATGTTTGACATGAGGGGGTTAAAACTATGAAAATCTTTCAACTCTCTTTTTGCATGTCAAATCTAAAAAGTTGGTGACCAAAAAAATACGAGGTTAAAGGACCCAACATGTATAACTCTAGTCAATTTATGGCTTCTTAAAATCTACTCTATAATTCTTTTAAATGAATTTCAAATGTGATTTTTTCTCTAAGATCTAGTGCATTTGAGACTCATTTCCAAGACCTCTCAATATTATAGGGAAGTCAAGATTGCAATGGGTACCCTTGCACAAAATCTTGAATAGAAAAATCACTATCATTTACTTTCAAGATCAAAATTTTGATACTAAAATTAGACTTCAAGAAAACTTTTCAAAAATATAAATAGCTAAAAATAGCATTTTGATTAGGTTTTATTTAACTTCAAAGTTTTGCAAACACCAGATTTAGGTGCCTCAGGCATTTAGGGGTTAAAGGACAATGGAGTGACCTTGGAAATCATTAGTTTTCATAACCATGTGAATCATTGGCTTAAAAATTGCAAAAGTACTCACTAGAAGTTTAAATATTGTATAAAATTCCAAAGATGAATAGTTGCACTTTTGTTCTATATAGAGAGATCTTCTATCATCCATCGGACGCCAAACATCCACCTCGATGTTTAAAGGTTAAGGTCACACACTTACAATGCAAAAACAATTGACAAATCACAAAACCTTTATCTTAGGATGAAAATAAATTAATAAATTAATATTAAAATAACTAATACTATAGTTAAGAAATGATAATTATTATCAAAGTTTTGTGAATACATATTAACAATAATAGTTTTGGGTTTTATAGATAATTTATTCACATTTGCCATAGTTATTTGTACTAAATTTCTACCTTGGTTTAATGTAAAGTCAAAGTCTAATTCAATCTTCTTCAAATCTTCAATCAATCCTCATGCAACTAAAACAAAAAATAATAATTGATATATCAAAATAATGACCTAGTAACTTCCTTAGTTTAATTGGACCTATATCCTAATTCTCTTAACCCAATAAGGATGTTGAAGCCCCAAAGTGGAAGGTGAATGACTTTCAAGATTAGTATAGAAATGAAGATAGTTCTTATTGGTATGAAAATTAGATCATTTTTTGGTTGATTTACCTTCATGATAGGTCTCATACTTTTAAGGGTAATGTACTATTGTACGTAATTGTAACTTGTTTTTGAAAACCAACCCCAAAAGATCATTGCTTGGAATATACAAATTTCCATTCATATATGAGAGTCTAGCTTGAATTGATCTTAGATACACCTACTTCCAAAATTTCCAAAATTTCCCATTGATTCATTTAGTGTCCCAAAATGCATTCTAAAAACATTTAAAATTTATATTCAACTTCCAACAAGATCCAACAAAAATTTAGATAATGTAGTAATAGATCAAATGCTTATTCAAACATGACTTTGGGTGCACCTGTGCAGGTACCTTACTTCGAAAATTATACCATCTTCCAATGCAACTTGAGACTCAAGAATCCTCATGTCATAAAGTGGGTACCCAAAATCAGGCACTCTGCCTAAAACTACCATCATCGCTCTATGTACATCTCCAACATCAATATGTACTCGTATGTAGAAGAAACGATTTCAAGACATGCAACTACCAGAAAAGAGTTTGTTCAACTTTTACAACTTTTGCATACAATATCCAAATGTCACCTTCTTTGGTGCATGGGCATCCTCTCCCTTGCCAACGAGGAAATATGAAAACTTGACCATTATAATAAATAGTAACTAGCCAAAAGTGGCGGTTTGCGGGTACCCATTTCATTTGACCATGTGGAGTGGATCCGATCAAGTACAGTGGTTGCTAACCACCTGGATCCTAAAGAATATGCCTCAATGGAAGGTCAGGTTTGGATCCGAACCGTGTAAGCACAGGGTTGGATCCGAGCCTGAGAACAAGGCTCCACCACGAAGCTGGGCGGTTGTCTCCCGTGGAGGCTGGTGACCACAAGTGTCAGCGAGGCTTGAACGCCCCAAAGTGGACTGTTAGGTTACTGGATAACCGGACGGCTAGGTCAAGGCATTCTGTATAATAACACCAATGTATTATGGGACCACCTCAGGTATGTTGGGGGAAGGTTCTAAAATGGCTCAGGCTCTAAGCTCTAGGCTCTAAAATGGCTCACCTCCTTAACCCCCAAATGACATGGGATCCCCAGAGTTTTTGATGCATTGGGCAGCATGTTCATTTTTGAAATTTTCTGTGGTCACATTTGATGCATCTGAGGTGTATCCAACTGTACAAAGGGCAAGTATTATTGTCAACACATAGTATGAAAAATTTTCAATTGTTCATTCTTGGTTTGGGTGCCTTTTTGTATGGAAAGTGGTACATTCATGACCACCCCCCCCCCCCCCCGGTGGAAATGGGGTTCAATTTTGTTTGGCAACCTTTTAGATGACAAATCTCCATTTGACTTGAACTAATAAAATGTAGGCAGTGACATACATTGAGATCTCCAAGTAGAAAATTGACAAGATTTCTAAGAACTTATCGTACTTGAAGCTGATTACAGAGGTGTCCCTAACCATTGCATTCCAAGCCAAATTTTGGGAGAAATTTGGCCAAAAAAAAATGGAAACCAAGAAGATCCGCTAGGCACGATCAAAAGAAAGCCAAGCCGCGTTAGAGTGAGGCCAAAAAAATTGAGACACTTTCACCGTACTGATCTTTGTCGAGGCAAGCCTAAACGTAGGATTCAAGCTCGTCTGCACAAACCCGACGAACAAACAAGTGGATTGTCTGGCCGCACGTTGAGTAGGCAAGGCCGTGCACTCAGAAATATGCGGGAGCAGTACGAAGATGGGTGGTGTCTATTAGGGGAAGCCTACACTTGCAGGACAATTGCCAATCCCACCTTCATAAATCCAAAAGTAATTAGGCTGACACTGGATTCAACAAGTCATCCAAAGCAATGCAGACTTCCAATTTCACTTGTATTCATGACCAGAAAGTGTGTAGCTATTGCGTACATTTGAAAATGTACACAGCTATGTCGAGATTCATCCCAAAAGAAGAAGTGGCCTTGGTCCATAAGCTACCCAAGATCTAAAGATTCCAGATCCACTACCTTACCCACAACCTCCGTAGGACGCGAAAATCAAAGGGAGCAATCTTTCTCAATATGTTGAATGCATTTTAAAAACCTTTGCACCCAAAAACCTTTAAGGGAGGCGACCCATTCCCAACCAGGGACTCATTCCCGTCATATAGACTACACTCTTTCCAATTAGCAAGAGAAAGCAAGACATTATTTGTGGCACAATTTCCAATGCAATCATGGCACATTATGATTGGCTGCAGTCTTGGTTGATTTTACAACCAACTTATGGTTGGAAATAGGAGGACCTATATGACGAGAATGTGTTAGACAGAATCTTCAACTAAAAAGTTCGTAGTAATTATGTTTTGAGAAATAAAATTCTAGAAAAATATGGGATCCTTCTAAACTCTATTTCTGTACATGGAAAAAATTCTCCACTCAAGAAAACAACACTCCAAATATGCAAAATTGCTTAATTGGTCGGAAATGGGTCGGCTCCCTTACAAAACTCTAAGTCCGGACGTCCAACTTGATAACCATCCCTAATAATTTTTCTGCTAATGTGACTCCATTCTCGAAAGTCATAAATTCCATCTTTGCATAAAAAACAGAGAGCTTCCTGAAATTTCTCACAATTTGGATCATTGGAAAGATATCAAGTAAACCTACAAGAGCTGTTCAACATGTTTTTCCATCAGAACTCATGAATTGCCTGTCTTTTTGGAATGAAAAATCACTGAGGATACTTTGTATCCCCAATGACGTTTTGGGATTAAATGTACAATATTTGGACATGTTGGTTTTTCATATCGTTCAGCAACGTATAGATGGTTTACATTTTAGAAGGTGAGCCATTTTAGAGCATTGTGTCATTTCAACTTCAAAATTTTAAACTAATTCCACAAAGCTCCAAAAATATATGCAATGTCTTAGAGTAGATGCCAATTTCACTTGTCTTTCAAGGAAAATTTACTGAAAAATATTTCAAGATGTTTCACCTCCCCAAAATTCAACTCCAGTCTTTAGATGGTTCATTTATGGACCTCCTACCTTAACTTCTAAATGGTGGACCCACAATCACTAATTTCAAGCCTCATTGCCTATTACTCAGTTTGCTACCATTTTGCAACTAGTTATGTACAAAAAAAATTATATTTTTAAAAAAATAATATAATATAATATGTCTTCTTTACTTTGTAAAAAATTTATTTATTTATTTATTTATTTTATATGGAAAACTGATTTTTTTGAGAATTTTTGAAGGAAAAATGAAGAAAAATCACATCAAATTTCAAAAAATCTGAAAATTTCACCATATATGGATAATACAATGACAAACATCATAGAGTAAACTCAATTTTCATATCATTCTATAATTAGAATTCAATATACATTGGAAATACATCCAAATTTCAAATTTCAATAAAATATTCAATACTAGGAATTCAATAGTCAATATTTCAATAAAATATTCAATACTAGGAATTCAATAGTCAATATTGCAATAAAATATTCAATATTCGAAATTTAAACTGGAGTAGAAACTAAAATAGTTAGATGACCTTTGTTTTGTTAATTGGACTCAAACTCAAAAAACATCATTTTTGTGAAGAAATTTCAGATTTAGAGCAAGGAGCAATAACTTTCCAAAATACACTCAAATAGCATATTTTGTGATCCGTTTTTTTAATAACTTCCCATTTATGTGAAGAAAAACACTAGCAAGAGTACAAACTCAATCAAATACTCTTCACAACCCAACATGAAAGGTCATCGAGGAAAATGGGGATGAAAAATGCTTCCAAAAAGCTTTATGGGTCATTGGATTGTCATCCAAGTACCATAGAATGGCATTGGTAGCATTGCAAGGTTAAGTTGGTAGATGGACTTGGGAAAAAAAATTGTTTGCAAATTGAAAACATCAACAAAAAATCAATGAAAAAATTTATAAAATTTTTGTTTTGAATAAAAATAGAAAAAAACTAGACTCCTTACTTAAAAAATTGGCTCAATTTAGAAATTGGTATGGAAGTAAATAACCATTAAACTCAAAAAACTTCCTAAACACTAATATTGATGAGCATGTAAGTTAGTACAACTATTGATGATACATAGAATGCAAGCATAACTACCCCAAGGTGAAATAACGATGCCCATAACCATCAAAACAAGCAATTTGGCATAGTGGGAGGCACCTTTCAATTTTTTGGGAAACAAATCTTTTAGTATTAGCAATTGAAAATCACAAATTTAAAATAATAAAATAAAATTTGATAAGACACACAATTACTAAGAATTTTCAAAGTGGATATTATCAAGGTTGTCATAAATTAAGAGCATGTTCACCTAGGGTCTCACCTTAGATCTTGAGAGAAATTACAAGTGACATCAAGACTACATACCCTTGATAAAAGAGAGACTCTATACTACCTACATAATTATATAGAAATGCTTATTTATAGGTTCAAATGTTTAGAGATGATGAAGTTAATGTTTAGGTTAGAATTTATGAAGTGTTGAAATTGGTGGGAAGACATTGGTTATTTTCCAATTTCCTTTTGTGAAGAAGAATATATGTGGCATATTTCATGTCAATGTTGTTGATGTTGTATCATGTGTTTTTTATGCTTGTTTTTGGAACTTCCCTTAACCCGTAAATTTTCATCATCCATAATATGGTCGATCTGCTCTTAGAATGGCCATTTTGGGACTTAGAATTGTGAAAAGTCACTTGTTCTCCACTCATTCTCAAAAGAATAAAGTTAACTATGAAGTGGTGTATTCATTATTGAATTTACAAAAATTTCAAAAGCATGTGTGGTCTTGGGTGAAGAATAAAAGAGTTATTGGATAGGGAACTCTAGCCAATGAGGTGGAGGCATGTGTTTTTTACCTCTTCCTTGTGGCTAATGACAACTACTAGAATATACATCTTGTGCTTGTATTTCAATTGTAATCTTCCATTTATCTTATAGTTTTCAAAATTCAACAATAAAGTGGTCTTGACAACACATCCATTTTTTCACTTGTTTTTGGTTCTAAAAATGCAAGACTTGTTTCCATACCTAAGAAATTTAGTTATCTTGAGAATGAGCATAGGATGCCAACTTTCTAAAATGTTACATGACCTTTAGAGCCAATCAAAGTACAATTTCATTTACGCCAAAATATTAATTTCCTTCAAGTACCCTTCACTTTTATGCTGTAATCTTCCAATTTATAGCTTAAATAAAAAGTGAACTTTGTAGAAATGATAAAGAATTGACTTTTTATGAGATCCTAAAGTTAATTTTGCCTAAAAATGGCTCTTTGTATTGTGAGCTTCAACTCTTTGTAAGTTACAAAATTAGGATCCAAAAAAACTTCCACTGGTCTTTTTTTAGAATCAGAGGGAGTATTTCATAATCTTGTTGATAATGGGTGAACCCAAAATCAACCCTAGGTTCCTGTGTTATTATGAGAGCAACCATTTTTAAACAAGAATCTAGACGGGTCAGTTTTAGGGTTAGGGTGGACATTGGGTACAATAACATTACACAACGATAGTTGAGACACTGCGCAGCTCCTTTGAAGCATTTCCAGTTATTCTCAGACAAAGTCAGTCTGGTAGCTTCGACAGAGAGGTTGGGCAAGTATGTATACAATACAAAAAAGTGCGTCAAAATTTGGACAAAACTGACCTAGGAAACCAAGCAGGTGAAGGGAAGCAGGCAAAAGAAACAGCAAGCTGGACTATATAAAAAACAGAGCTGCTGCATATTAATTGATCTTAGACTGCACTTCATTCACCGTCGACTCCACCTCCTTCGAAATGGTGGCTCTGTCTGTTTTCTCCGATTCCACAGCGCCCGTGATCTTTCCCTTGAGCACTTCAATGTCTTGCACGAGCTCCTTGCGGCTGCTCTTGAAGAGCAGGTAGCGGTACACGAACCATCCCGTGTAGGACAGCCCCACGAGCTCCATGAGCTTGGGTAGCAATGGCACGGAGTTGATGGCTCCCACAATGGTGGAGGACAGCCACAGGGCTACCAGTGCACCACCCGCGTACAAGCCCACGGTTTTCTTGTCCTCAGTTGCCTCCCACTGCCATTGCCAAACAGCATAAAATACGATGTGAGTTCTGGTTACTTGAAGCTGGTTGCGGCAAACAGCCCTATGTGCAAACTAAAAAATCAAGGATTTCGTGAACGGGAGATGCTCTGTGAAGAAAAAAATGCCAACATCCCAAAACGAATGTCAATTTATACATAAAGCCTACATGGTTCTTACGAACACAAGATCCATTTCTGAAGAGAGTAAGTGCATTGAGATTGATTGACTTAGGTCAGAAACGAAGGGAAGATAAACAGCTCCAGTGGATGTACCCTAGATGGGAGTAGAGATTTTTTCAAATAAGTAAAAGTAGAAGTGAGGAAGAAAGTCAGAATTCCACTGCAAAATGGTCATGCCATTCTCAATATGTAAAGTAGAGGGGTAAGGAAATGACCTTGGCCTTGAGGTCATCGACGAATTGTTGGAGTTGGGCAGCGCTATCCGGAGTGCCGTCATCAGACACAGCCCGGATGGGCGCAGGGTTCAGCCTCATGCTCTCTGCACGTTGCCAAACAAAGGCTCAGCATAGCTACATTCCGTTTAACACACTCGTCACCCCTAATTAGTGAGTAGCAAACCAATTCAACCTCAGAGCATTACATGCCAACCATCCACCGGAAGAGAATTTCACACCGCCAAACACTGTTCACATTCCTCTGCATGATCCACACCTTCCATCCTCACATAAGAATGACACTACATAGACTACGCCTCGGCATCATCACAGACAGAAACGCAATCGACACAAGGCACGCCTAAGATCGATTCCAACATCGAACGCAATAGCGATCATCCAATAGCCATCGAATTCCGCTCTTGCAAGCAATGGCCAATTGGCCACCCACATGCAACACCCATCCCACTGCAAGGCATTTGAATACAAGGAGTCCAGCCACGGCATTGGACCCAATCCCACATGGAGAGTTCAAATTCTCGATGAATTGGTGCCCAGCCAATTCGCTAAGTTAGCATTGTCACGAACCTGCTCTTCGCGAGCTGAGCACCACTTGGTTGCCATGCAGGAGGCTGCGACGGAGCGCCAACGATGACGACGCCGCGGCCGACGAGCGGGTGGACGAGGACGAGGCAGTGGCGGCAAGTGCAGCCACGGAGGAGCTGGTCAAAGCGGCAACGCACGCCATGGCGAGCTGCTGCTACTGCGATGGTGAAATGGAAGCGCTGGCAGCTGGGATTAGCTGAGCTGATGGATGCGACAGGAGAGAGACGTGCGTGGAGCTATGGCGATGGTGATTTGCAGCAGCAAATGCGAGTTCGAGACTGCGGGGGCTTCGGGTGCGAGAAGACGAAATCTGGCGATGGCGGATGCTAGCCAACCGTCGCTTGCCAAGCTTACAAGCCTCTTTGGCTCCCGGATAAGGTTTCTGAGTTGGTCTTCACCAGTTGGCATTCTTCCGCTCTCCTCTTTTTCTTTTTTGGTTCTCACAGTGGCCCCAAACATTCTTCTTCAGGTGCACGGGAGATATTTTTCAGCGAAATTCTCTTGAAAGAAAAAAATGGAAGTTACATCTACCCCAAGTTTTTGTATTTTTTTAGAACCAAAAACAACTCAAAAATGCATAATTTTCACGCCGTACTTCCATATGCCACAAAACCAAGCCAATGCACCCCTCCTCGCCAAGGGCTTTCTGACAATACCAAGTATGTGTACCCTATGCCGTTGCCATAGTCAAAATAAAAGTAAAAGTAATTTTCTAATTTTTTAGTTCATAAAAATACTTCAAAATTCAATAACTTTCACACCGTGTGTCGGAATGCCACGAAACCAAGCTCATGCACCCCTCCTCGCTAAGGGCTTTCCGATGGTACCAAGCATGCGAATGGGAGACGCACAGTCTAGAAGATCTCAACGTGAAAAACAAACAAAACAAAACAAACATGCTGTCTTAATAGAAGAGAGATAAACTATCTGTCACTGCTAGGTATTGAATGTGCAACCATGCCACCCCAAGTTGTTTTTTGATTTTAGAGAAATTAAAAGTAACTTCATTATGTGTCAAACTTGAAAATGCAATTTCAAGTTTTTGAGAGTGGGGATTGTCTTTTTCAAGTTTCATGATGCTTTCATTTGTGTGTGTGCAAAGAAGAGCTACATTTAAGGAGTAGCTTTGCCTAGTTGTCAAACTTAAAGCATCCCAAAAGTTCGAGTCTAATGTTAACCCCTATAAGAGAGCCAAGTGGATTCACATGGTGGGTTATGACTTTTTTCAAGAACTTATTGTGGGAGCTACACAAATGAGTGAAGTACATTTAAATAAATTGGAGAACAACTTTTGTCTATTCTTCAATGGTGTCACTAGTGTGATCACTTGGCACTTCATCAATATTGTACAAGGTTTTAAATGAGCTCATGTAGGGATGGAAAGAGAAGGAAAACTTGCAAAATAGAGATTTGATGTCTAGATTCTTTTCATTCATTATGTAATTTATTTTTCCAAAAGAATTCAATATTCTACATTCACTTTCTACTAAGGACTTTGAAGGCTCAAAAATGGTTTTTCAAAAATTGAAAATTGGCATCCCCCACTTTTTGCTAGCTTCTCTTAAAAGTTTTGCTAGCCAATAATTTTGATTCTTTAATTTTCTTGTAACCATTGCACAATTCAATCTATGCAGATTTCTAATTCTTTTTGTCTTTTAGCAATTTTTTATAATATTGTATGTAATAAATAGAAGTTTGTCTTTAGTTACAAATTTTGAAGTTGGAATTACATAAGGATCTAAACACATTCCCATCTTGAAATGATACATTTAAGAATGAAATTGGCACATTGAAAAGTCTAATATGTGCTTGTGTATCAAAGAGCACTTTTAAAGCCTAGACGGTTTGAGTACCTCCTACTATATACTTGACATTCAAAATAGACTCTCTCTTCAACATCTTGCACACTTGCTACGATATCATTGTTTATAACTTAGTACATTTGTCTCATATATGAACTATTTGCAATGTGATATGATTGTCTTTCAAGTAGTCTAATGAAGGGATTAATGTGATCCATGGTCCCTATTAAAATTTCAAAATCTACCAAACTTCTTAAGAATCTTGGTTGTAGATGATTCAATCTACTTTGATTTTTTTGCATATGGAAGTGCACGAATCTTAATTTAAATTATAACTATATAAAAATAAAGATTAGTCTACCTAGAGTATATGGAATTAACCATAGGAAATGCTAACTATTGAATTTACAAATTATAACAACTTTATATGATCTCTCTTTTTTTAAATAAAGGGAAACGAGTCCATTTTTTAGGAAGAAGAATTAGCAAAAAATGAGGACTTTAATTTTTCTAGAATAATTTTTTATAAGAATCTAGAGCAAAAGCACATTTTATAAATGAAATAGATTGTCATTTATAAAATCTCATGCAATACTACACATTGTCAAATACTTTCTTCACATGCCTTGCTATGTTTCTCCAAAATTTATCCTTGTCATTGAAAGGTCTTTGTCTACATTGCAAAGGGACTTGTGAGTTGCATTTTCTCTTTGTTGCCAATTGTAAAGTTAGTAAACTACTGGAAGACTTCAAAAGTGAAAGAAAGTTGTGAAGGAAGGATGCATTTGTATGTGATTTAGACCTATTTACACTTTAAATAGAAGATCAAGGAAATTGTTATTACAATAATGTATATTTGTGACAATATTGGTTGTATAATGTCCTCTTACCATTGGCATTGTCTTCTAAGAATAGACCTTTTAAAAATTGTAGTAGATATCCTTCATTTAATCAACCATCTAAACCTAGCCTTTGTTGCTTGGGAGTTTTGTTGTGCTTCGCGTCTCTTAAATGTAATTAGTGTAAATAAGAAATGTTGACTTATTTCCAATGATGATTGAAGTAGGTGCAAAGCCAATTCTAAAAGATGAATGACAATGCTAAAAGTTTGAGGATCACATTTTTAACATCACCCCACTCTACTTTGGGAAAGGGACAAATAACTTCTAAGATAATGAAGTATACATTGGATAAAAAACAATTTCATTACCCTTTAGCTTTTTGTTGTCCAATCCAAATCTTGGTTGACTAAGAATAAAAAGGCTTTAGAACAAGTTGTTGGTGACTCCTATTAGAGCAATCATGATTTTAATTCTCTAACTTAGTTTGAAAGGTTTATAATTAGTTTTATGTGACGAGATTAATAATGTAATCATATTACCATTCCCTTACCGTGTACATAGAAACCTAATGACTTTTGATGCTATCTTGCCTCTTATGCACACCATCGAAGTACATATGGAAGAAAAGAAAAGGTTGATGGAAAACTTTCTATAGTGAGACATTGTGAAAGGATAGGATATATCACTACCCCAAATAGTGTTGTTTTCTATGTTTTTCTCTATATTATTTTTGTACACTATTTTCAATACTAAAGCTCTTTTAAAGGATATGTCATAAAAAAATGTTTGAAAAAAATGTCAATTTCTTTTTGACATTTCGGTGTCAAATATTGTCTAAAATTTCTCCCCCTGAAAAGAATGTTGGAAAAAGTGTCAAAAAAATGTTGAAAAGAGAATCCAAAAATTTTTCAAAATTTTTCAAAAAATTGTTTTTCATTTTGAAATTTCATAACTAATCCCACAAAAGTCTAAAATTATGAAAATGATTTGGAATTGATTGACTTCCCCTTGCTTTATAAAAGAAACTTACTACAAATATTTTAAAAGATTCAATACCTTAAAAAAGGAAGAATAGTGGTGCAAAGAATGCCACATCGACATTTCATTTCATTTAAGTAACAAACATCTTTAGTTTTATAAAGCAAGATACTAATAACTCCTATACTAGTAGAATCATGGACTTGATTGATTAGCCAAATGATCACACAATGACCTATAGGTGGTTTTAAGACCTAAGGATTCTTCTTAGTCAAGTTCATTACGTGTCAAAAATATTTAAATTAGAAATTTATTAAAATTCTACCTCTTCAATTTTATCTTTGTACTAAAAATATATTGTACTTTTTGACAACAAAATAAAACCCACGACTAGGTTTGAATATGAGTTAATATGTAAAGTATTTAATGGCATAAGCATGAGATGCAGTGAACTCTTTGCATATGCATTAATTTAACACCATATCCATTGTAGGTAATATGACTTGAACTTGCATCTAATAGTTTGTGAGGTAGTCATACTTTGGTATTAAATAACTCAATCCTCTCACTTCATGCATATATAAGTATGGTAAAAATTGTGTTTGTATTGCTATCACAAGGTAAACAAGTGAAATCATGCTTGGTTTCTTCCCATTGTAAGATATCTATTACTGCCTCTTTGGGGTGCATTGTGACAAACTATGTTACAATGCATCCAAAAAAAAATTAATTATTTTTTTTAACAACCCCCTACCCTTGGTTTCAAAATATTAATCAATTAATTCCCTCCCTCCCCTCCCCCCTATTTGTAATTTTGAGAACCCATATTGAAGGACAATCAATATGGGACAATTCAATACTATAATCGTATTCTATATCCATATTCCATATTCCATATCCTATATTCGTATCCCATATCCATATATGTAGTTGTATCTATATCCATATTAATTTGTATCTATTCCCGTATCTATATCTGTCTCTAATATTCATACAATATATAGTATTTTATACCCATGTCTGTATTTGGTATCGTATTCTGAATTCATATTTGGATGCTCAAATTAAATCTCATAAAGATCAACGGCTTGTAATTTTTTGAGAAATGGACGGCATTTTGGAGGGAAGCAACTTCTTTTGAGTGCATTGTAAGATATCTATATTTTTTGATGTTACACTTAACATCATTGTTAATATAAATTTAGGTGGATGTCTATATAAAAATGCAATTGAAAAAACATGAGGTTCTTATAGTATCCATAGCCACTCATGTTTGAATCATCATAGACACCATGCATGAACAACTAAAGAATGATGGTAATGGTGCTCATGAGCAAAATGAACCATTCAAGGCAAGCTCAAATAGCAATGAATCCTGAGTGTTCTTTATTTACTTTCTCCTAAGATAGATATTGAGAAGGAGAATTTGTCAATTGTGTGTTTCATAATAGAAAGGTAAGGTACCTGAGGAGCTAGACAAAATAAATGTGCTCCAAACTAACAATTTCATTGAAAATTTCTTGCTTGAATTTTGAGTGGACATAGGCCAAATCTTCAATCATTTTAGGTGTTATATAAGTATTATGAGTGTTGCTTATCCACGTGTTTGCTTTAAAAAATCAAAGAGAAAGATGTTCAAAGAGGTGTTGGGTAGTGATAGCTAGAAAGGTTTTCATTGTCGCCGGAAGAAATTTTAGGGTTGAGAGGGTTGTTTCAGGCCTATTTTCCAAGTTGAGAATACTTCAAAATATTAAATAATAATTCTAAAATTCTAAAATAAAATAAAATTACAATTACAAAATTTAAAAAATACATTAATTAATTAAAATTGTTTGGCATGGCATAGTTTTGGCCACGTCAGACTATTGATTTGACAGAGTTCTCATAATTTCATGTAGTCCAGGAACTCATGGAAATCTATAGTCTCGTTTTGCCCCAAAATCTCTTCTAATGTGTTTGTAGGAAACATTCTCAATAGTAATGGCGTCTTATCTATGAGAGAACTATATGCAAAGCTTCTTGTTTGGAATTAGCTACACAATAATAACCATTGGATATATTTTGTGGATGTTCAAAGTGCATGACATGTTAGTTGAATGATGTTGCAAGTGGCATGTGGGAGGCCAAGGGTTGCTATTGTGTGAGCTTAGAACATGAGCACATGAGCCCCCAATATATATATACATATATATATAATTAAAGCTCACATGTTTACATGCTCACATACAAGTACCGTTGGTGGGATGCCCTATGATTTTGTCACTTTTCTAAAGCACTTTTCATGTTTATATATCCATAAAATTCTTGCCTTGCAAAGGAATTTTAGACTAGGACAAAAACACCCCTTTGCTGATTATCCATTTCTATACATCATTGATTGCAATTTCATTTTATAGCAAATTCTTCCAAAAATCATTTAAGTACCATATTTACTTCCATAGTAGTGTGTACTTATAGGATCTCTCAAGGAGAAAATAGACCAAAAAATCACATTTTCCATCTGGTATGCTTTACAACATCATCCACCGGTTGTTTTTTTGGTTTTCAAGAACCCTACTTGTCCTTTCAAAAATCTTTAAAAAGCAATCCTTGTCGATTTAGGCATTTTTAAGGGAAGATTAGAACGTTTGATGAGCGTCATCAACCAATCCTAATAGGGGGACAATTTTGCCACAAGAATGGTAGGGAATTGAAGTAGAAGTACTTATAACGAATAACTTAAGCATTTCAACTTGAAGGATGTAGGATATATAAAATATTGAGAAAATGAGCTCAATCTCTGCAATAATAAGGATGAGGAAAAACGCAAAAAAAGGTTTTTTGTTTTTGTTTTTGTTTTAAAAAATGAGCATTTTATTCAATATTAATGTGGATTGTTCATCTGAATCCATTTTGGCGTTACAGACTCACCTATTCCAGTTAGCTTTGACACTCCTCCCCAAGTAAGACGAGAAGGTACAAACAAAGAATTTATTTTCAAATGGAGTGTGGGCATCCAACTGTTGTCCACAATAGGTCACCCTACAGAGCCATCACAAGGAAATAGTGGTACCTCTCCTTTTCTTGTAATGCTAGGGAACAAGCCATGTGGGGCACATTTTGCACATGAGCTCCTCCTCCTGTACTGAATGTGTGCTCGCACAGCATGTTCTGCAGTACAATTCTAGCCAGGCCTCTAAAACTTCCGGTGGGTCTATTCAGATTTTGGACCCAGACAACATACAGTATGCGTAATCCCACACCACCAAACTGATGTCCAGTTAATGCAAATTGTCCATGTGTTTCATGAAGGAAACAAACCCCAAAAAACATGACACAAAACCAAAAAAACATGAAAGAAATAAAAGAAAACAAGCAAAATAAGCAAGCAAAAAAACCCCAAAAGCAAACTGATGTCCAATAAGCTTAATACAATGTTCGGAAAAAACTGGTGGCTAGTTCAAAGTTAGCCAAAAGAATTGGGAAATAAACCGGTTGCAATTTGAAAACATGGGCAAAAAAACGGTGCTTAAAAACCGATTCAATATGAGAATTGAAGGAAATTAACCGGTAAAATTCAAAAAGTTTCCCGAACTATGGCTTAACCCCTTAATGCTTGAGAGTTGGCCTACTGTTTCTGAAATACCAAAGTATAATACAACATGTATGGCAATAAAGTGTTAACATGAATGCCTGACACTACAAAAATTTCCACCAATCGGTAATTGTTTGTATCCTCAATTTGGTACTTATGCTTGCATCCCAATAGAAAACAACATTAATGAAAAGGATTGACAACCGTCACATGCTACAAATGAGTGAATGAGTGAGTGAGCCAACCATTCACAATTGTCCAACTAAGATCATACTGCAGAAATAATAGTAAGTTTATTGTGCAATTAATGAAAAGCAAAAGAACTGAAAATTGGGTTCCATTAAGGCCAAGCATACTGTATTGTATGAAAAATCGTAGGCCATTTTTGGCTTTGCTGAGCGTTTAAGGGTTAATGAAGGTATGTTCCCATTTGGTGTTAGAGGCGTTGTGTGGAATGTGAATCTGGTCCAAAATAGATTGAAATTCATTCCTAAGACCCTCAGTCACAACACTTTTAACACCAAGTGCAAACATACCCATCTTAAGATGGATTCCCAAGTCCAGTAGGTTAAGCCCCATGGATCGGTCCATTTGGCCTGCTTGGCCTGAACGTTGAAAATGGGGGGGTCGGCTGAAAAAGGAGCCAATGCAATTACCACAACTGGCTTCCTTCAGTTCAAGTGTCTCACTGTCAAACCTACTGTAGTTAATAGCTGAAGTCAAGTTACCTGAGAATGCCTGCATGGCAGCCTGATACAAAACATGCAAGAAAAGCATTACATTAAAATTACATTTAAATCTTTTAAAAACAACAACAACATGCAAGTGAGGAAAAAATATCATTGTTTTTGTCCCTCGCGGAGAAAGATGGAAAACACCTAGCGAGTGAGTGCAGTGAGTGAGTTAAGCTTACCCAGTAATAATAAGATCCTATGAAGGCGCCAACTGGCTTGGAGAATGTGATAGTATTAAACAAAATAAATAAAATAGTGTGCCACTCCAGGGGTTGGCCAACTGAAGACTACCGGCTGGGTGGGTTGGCTAACCGGTAATTGGGGGTCTCCCCAGCCGCACAAGCAGCCATGTGGCTCCCTTGCATTTGGAATATAAGAATATATCCAGCCTAGGAACCCCAACTTGCACTGTAGAAGAGTAGTTCCTTATTATTAATGGCTGCTACCACCGGTAGGTCACTGATGGGCAGGGCTCTCCTCGCCACTGCATGCAAGCCATGGGTGAACGGAAGGGATGGAATTCACTCAGTTGGACTGCCCGCCCCTTATTCTAGAATTGACCCCCTTATTGCCCCGTGTTTAACCCTGGAGAAAACACTGAATTTTTTTATTTGCCACCATCACAAAATTTGGAAATTTTTGAATTCATATTTGCAATCAAAGGCCCTAAATTAGTTGAGATACCCAAAGAAACACAAAATTGATGCGGCACAAAATAGGTGATAATTTCCACATTTACCCTTGAATGGGACAATAAGGGAGTCAATCCTCCATGGTCCTTATTTATTTTGTACTAGAGTGGCCTGTGGCGTTGCCTCAATCAAAATAAAGTAAAACTAATTTTCTAATTTTTTTAGAACCAAAAACAACTCAAAAATCCATAACTTTTTTGTTGTGAGTCAGAACGCCACAATATACATCCCATGCACCCCTCCCCGCCAATAACTTTCTGACGGTACCAAGATTGTGACCAAAATATAAGTAAAACTAATTTTCTAATTTTTTTAAAACCAAAAAATGCATAAGTTTTCTACTGTGAGTTGGAATGCCACAAAACCAAGCCGGTGTACCCCTCTTTGCTGAAAACTTTCCGACGGTACCAAGATTGTCACCAAAATATAAGTAAAACTAATTTTCTAATTATTTAGTTCATTAAAAAACTTCAAAATACAATAACTTTCACATGGTGAGTCGGAATGCCACGAAACCAAGCCCGTGCACCCCTCCTCGTTGAGGGCTTACCAACAGTACCAAGATTGCAACCAAAATATAAGAAAAAGTAATTTTTTAATTATTTAGTTCATTAAAAACTTCAAAATTCAATAACTTTCACATGGTGAGTCGGAATGCCACGAAACCAAGCCCGTGCACCCCTCCTCGCCAAGGGCTTTCCAACGGTACCAAGCATGTGACCGGGAGACGCACGGTCCGGGAGATCTCAACGTGACAAACAAAACAAACAAACAAAACAAACCACCTCTTGAAATTGTAGAAGAGACTAGAGTGGCCTATGTCATTGCCACAATTAAAACAAAAGTAAAAGTAATTTTCTAATTACTTAGTTCATAAAAATACTTCAAAATTCAATAACTTTCTCACCGTGAGTCGGAACGCCACGAAACCAAGCCGGTGCACCCCTCCTCGCCAAAGGCTTTCTGATGGTACCAAGATTGCGACCAAAATATTAAAAAAAGTAATTTTCTAATTTTTGAGAACCAAAAATAACTCAAAAATGCACAACTTTCACACTGTAGGTCCGAATGCCACGAAACCAAGCCGGTGCATCCCTCCTCGCCGAGGGCTTTCCGACGGTACCAAGCACGCGACCGGGAGACACACGGTCCGGGAGATCTCAACGTGACAAACAAAACAAACAAACAAAACAAACCACCTGTCTTAATAGAAGAGAATAGAAGAGATTGTAATAAACTAGAGGGAGGGGGCTCAACTAATTAATTAGTCTTGTCATATTGCCTAAGGTAGGAGGTTCTAAAAGCACACAAACTCTAAAATCACCCACCTCTTGAAATGTACACTATTTGTACATCTTGTTTTTTTTAGCCTTCACTCATGTACAAACAACGTACATTTTGAGGAGGTGGGCAATTTTGGAGCCCTATGTTAGTTCAGCTTCACAATTTCATAAGTAATTCCACAAAGCTCCAAAAAATATGAAATGATTTGGGTTAGATGCCAATTCTATTTGTCTTTTAAGGGAAATTTATTGAAGAATATTTTTAAAAGCTTTACCTCTCTAAAATTCAATTCCATCTCTTAGGTGGCCAGTTTATGAACCTACTACCTTATTTCATATAACTTACAAGGTAGAAGTACCTATTTGTAATAACTTAATTCATAAATGACCAAGTGGCCATTTTCTGGCCAATGAATGATAAAAGAATCTTTGAGTGTAGGCCAAAAGTGGAACTATTCATCCTCAAAATTTTGCATGAAAAAGGGGAGGTCTTATATAGTAGTTTGTCTTCCAACGGTGTTATTATTATTATTATTATTATTATTTTTAAGCCAACAATTCACACTATAGCCAAACAAATGATTTCCACCATGATTGGCTTGTCATTTAAGGGTTAAGCATCTCAACTTGTAGGATACAAGAAATTCATTAAGAAATTGAGCTCCATGTGTGCAAACATAAGGGTGAGGAAGAATGAAAAAAAATCAGATTTTTTTCCCAAGAATGAATATTTTATTCTATATAAATGTGGATTTTTTTCCAGGTAGACCCATTTGGATCTTATAGACTCATCTATTATGGTTAGCTTTGGTACTTCTCTTTAGGCAAGGAAGGGAGAGAGATGAATGAACAAGAAGGTAGAAATAAAAAAAGAAATAGTGCATGCAACTATCGTCCACAATATATCTCCCTATAAAGCCAAGATGGAGGGGGCCTGGAATAGGTACTTCTACCATAGTAGCCAATCTATTTTTGATCACCCCCCATTTCAATGATATAGACTGCTATGTTTTTCAAATAGGTAGAGATAAATAATAATTAGTTATGGCGTAGTAGTGTTGTATTATGATTGGCTACAAGTCTCTTGATATATGATGGTCTATATGACTAGTATAGGTTGAATTGAATCTTCAACTAAAAAATTTAGGAAAATTATAATTTGAGTTAAAAAATTATGGAAAATTATGGGATCCTTCCAAACTCTATTTCTGTGGACAAGTGAATTTCCTCAATCAAGATACACACTCCACGTACGCGTTATTGCTTAAGTGGTGGAAAATGGGTTTATGGGTGGAAAATTTTATGTTGTAGAAAGAGGAACATTCTTCATGGCATTATGCAAACCAACAACCATTTTCATTTTCTATTACATTGGAAACATTGCAATCAATTGTTCATCACAACTACAATGGAGCAACATGACATTCAACAAATTTATTTGATACCTAGATTAATATGGCAGTTGAAAAGTGTATGTTGGATGGCTTTCTAGATTGTTGTACATAGAAATGACAGAATAATGTATTTATTGATCTAAAAATCAAAGCATTTGGGAGTGTGTACTCTGGTTATAGGTCAACATCCTTCCACGATTGAAATTGAAATGAAATATAATTGTAGACATTTTAGCTAGAAGTGTTCTTTCAAAAGTAAAAGAACAATGTTGATATGATTTTGAAATAGAAAATGATGAAACAAGGATTTTAGAATTGAAATGAATAAAGTTCTTGGATGTGTCACAATTAGGTCAACAAGTGATGTTTTCTTGGCCTTTAAGGATAGAATATTAGTATCATTGAATGCATGTCCATGTGTTTTTAAAAA
Source organism: Climacium dendroides (assembly GCA_950106755.1). NCBI lineage: Eukaryota > Viridiplantae > Streptophyta > Bryopsida > Hypnales > Climaciaceae > Climacium > Climacium dendroides. The sequence continues at coordinate 25,632,775 of OX467092.1, forward strand.
TAAAGCAATGGGAAGGAATTTTGGTAGTCAAGAAGGTTAAGGGTGACCCTAAACTATCAAGTGATGGAAGTAAGGTATCCAAACCAAATGGTGTAGTTGTGGGTTTGATCCTTGGTGGTGATAGGGTCATTACCTTGTATGAAATTAGCCTCTCTTCCTAACGAAAAACCCTTGCAGTGTGTTTCTTCAACATGCTTGTTTCAAAAAGAAAATTATTAGGTATTGGGGATGACCAATCAATCTCTTCAAGGGAAGTGGCAAATATTTTTTTGCCATTTTTAGGTCAATACCTTTAATTTCCACTCATCTAGTGGCTTGGTTACTTGTACCTCCAACCTCTAGCAAGGAGCTGGTTAATGTAACCAAAAAACTTCAATCCCTTCTTTACTGCACATAAAATATGTAAGGGAATTACACCTAAAATTGCACAAATAAGCAATTGAGTATGGTTCACCTTATTATATTGAATATTTTTATGGGGTCTTGTTGGTAATTTGAGCAATTGGTTAGTTTGGTATAAAAAACCCATCATTCTTTGATAGATCTTTTTATTTTGATAATTTGAACAACACTTGTGGCTTTGGATTAATGGCTTTGGCCTTAACACATCAATGAAGTGGGTTTTGAGTTCAAATTTAGGCATTGGCTTGGTGCTTCTCACTATAGTCCATCCAACTACGGTGAGGGATCGAATACTTATATTTCACTATCATATGAAAATATGAGAATTTCTTAAGGAAGGAACATGTCAATTATTTACTAGATCTACCCAAATAGACATTTCATTCACACTCATCTTTTCTTCACACTTTTCTTTTAGACCAGAGTTAACCTTCTTCTTCATGGGATAATTTTGATCAAATCTGATTATTATAGTCCTAGGATTGCAAAATTAGATTTTGATAAAAGCTTTGTTCAGTTGCTATTAAATCTTTGTCACAATCCTTCGGTTGCCTTCAATGTACGGGAAGTACCGGCATTTAGTTACGAGCTAGCCGGTTAATTTTGAGAATTTCCGAATGGATTTCAAAATCTTCGGAAAAAACCCGATCATTCATAACATTATTAACCTTCCCTGGGGGGGGACCCTTTTGCTCCCCAAAAATCAGGAGCCCTCAACAATAGCCTTGCCAATGACATATCGAGCTCTGACAACTTGGTGCTACATCACCTCTGCCCAGCCAATGACTTGTGCAACATTATAACTAAACTCTCCCCCCAAGTATATAAGAGGGAATTATACCTCCACTTGGGGGGGGGACAAAACCAAGCTGGTTAGCAATGTTATGTTTAAGAGGGAAATCAGAGAATATTCTCTATTTTATAAAGGTCTAGCCGAGAGAATGCTTCAAGCAACCGTTTGGTCTCAGAAAATGTAGGATTTTAGCCGGTTAAGCTACACTAAATAGTGAAATTAGGTTGTCCACACTAAATTCTTGACATTCCACACTATATAAATATGTACAATCAGTGTAGATGGATGCAGTAATGTAGGAACCATGTGTGTTGCATGGGTTGGTGCACTGGTTCATGACTCAGTTTAGAGAATTGCTTGTGCCTCCTTCTGGACGAGTGGTGAGTCATGAGGTAACTTTCCTGAGTAAGGCAACCTAATTGTTCAGGCAACCTAATTGTTCAGGCAACCTAATTGTTCAGGCAACCTAATTATTCAGGCAACCTAATTGTTCAGGCAACCTAATTTCACTATTTAGTGTAAAAATCTCCCCGGACTGTGGTGGCCTTGTTGAACTGTGCAACAAGAAAGGAAATTGGGTGTCCGGATATTCTTTTCGGTTGCAAGCAGCCACCGGCACAGTGTTAAAGTTGTAAGCCAAAATTTAAATTAAAGTAAAAAATGGAAAAGATACGGTTAGGACACGAGGCGAGTTCTTACAGAACCGGATGGATAAAAAGTAAAAGGCATGTGCGTCCCATGTGGTAACACCCGCCACGCGGGTCGCAAACCTCAGGTGGGGTCGCAAATGTACCCCGGGTAGGTCTGGGCCGAACCTACCACCGACCCGCACGGCCGCACCCACGCAAGGACTTCCATCACCTTCCTTCCCTACCGCGCGGTCCGTCGGCGTTTAGCTTGTTTCACCGGATCCTGTTCTTAAGACTGTTGCAGTCAAACAATTTGTCTCTATTACGCATTGATGCCCGCAGGTTGTTCGATCGTGTTTGTTTCCGCCAGATTTGACGTTCTTTCGGGACGGATTTGGTGCTCTTGGACCCGTTTGCGGGCCCTTGCGGTGACGGATATGACGCTGTGGAGGGCGAGATGGTGCTGAAAAGAGTGGAGGTCGGTGTGGCCGTGTTGTCTCTACTTTTGAAGAGTTCGTGTGGATTGCGGTTTCGCCTCTGGTGCAGGTTGCGTGATTGAGCGGTTGAAGAGGTGAGGAGGGTAGGAATATTTTGAATGGGATGGCCTGGCTTCGCTTTATCTAGGCGTGGACTGCATTTGAGCAGAGTTTGTGGTCATTTGGATTTTATGAAGGTTGATGATATTCGAGGTTGAGAGCATTCTCGATGTTACAGCCTTTGGGACGTGGAAAAGCCTTGTCGGTTACACGGTCTATTCGTGAGGGTTAGTTTAGGCGAGAGTTTTTTGTGTGCTGTGGACATAGTTCGCACCACTGAATTTGGCTCGCGCTTGGAGAGGTCGTGTGGAGTGCTGTTTCGTTTCTGGTGCTGGTGGCGTGATTGAGTGTTTCAAGAGGTGAGGACTGTCTGGAGTATTTTGATTGAGAGGGCTTGGTTTTGTTGTTTTCTTTATCCTGAAACTGCATTCGAGCAGAGTTTGTAGTCATTTGGATTTCTACTCGAAGGTTGATGAAATTCGAGGTTGAGAGCACTGTGGATGCCACAGCTTTTGGGGATGTGGAACAACCGTGTCGGTTACACGATTTATTTCCAAGATTTAGTGTGTACGGCAACTCTATGTGAGAGTTCTATGTGTTATGTGGATTTTACGCTCCACTGAATTTGGCCCTCTTTGTAGTTCACAGAGGTGAGAGATTATGTTGAAGTCTTGCTGTGTTCGTTTTTCAGGCCTTCTTTAAGGCACGCTGTGCTGTCATCTTTCGTTGTTCATGATTGCGTCCTTTTCTGGACTTATGAACGTTCTTTCGCGGATTTTTCTTGTGAGATGTCGGTTGTATTCGCGTGTACCCGGTTGCTGCTGGTTGTGAAAGGAGGTACTTAGGGTTTCGTACTACCGAGGTTTCTGCGAGGTGGTTTGGCCTTACCCGTGGTTTCTTGAGTTTACGAACTTGGGAATTCTCGGTTTGAAAGGGTTTTATCTTCATACTGCCGTGAAGTCTTTCATTCATCTTGCTGTTGGCATATTTCTTGGTGAGACGTAGCATCAGGAAATAAGACCTTACTGTTTGTATACTGACTGTCCGCATTGTACGTAGCGTAAAGCTGGAGGTATATCAAATAACCGCAGTTCTGTTGTCGCCTTCGTAGGTTTGTTTTGGTGCTTTGCGGTGATCATGGCTCCCTGGGATGCCACCACGGACGCCAGGCCTGGCATTGGAGCCGAGAAAGCTTTTTCATTCTTGTCCAGGAGTATCTCTGAAGTGCAGAAATCTGCTGAGTCCGACATCAGGCTCATCAAATCGCGTGTCAAATCGTTCAAGAACTTGTCGGAAACTCTTGACAAAGAATGGGAGAGTCTGAAGATTCCTGCTGTGAACAATTTGAAAAATTCTGGAAAGATTTTGAGGATGATGACGGACACCAGCAAACAAATATCGGGGAGTACAACATCATCTGCCGATTTTAGTTTTCTGAAGGGTCTCAGGCCGACCTTATCTGAATTTCAGCGCTCTTTCTCCGACCCCGATTTTCAAAGTCACCTTCGAGATGACTCTAAGGGAATGGATCTCTGGCTCCGCAAGCCAGCGTTTTCGAAAGACGCGGAATCGGGGCTCGATTTGTTTTCTCGGAAGACACGTGACGGGCTTCGAAATGAGTGGTCGTCTTCCCGTAAGATGGGTGACCGGAGGATGGTTGTTAGAGACTGGCAGAAAGGGACAAGGAGAAAAAAGTCAGGTAGGAGATCGAAGCCATCGTCTGTGGACGACTGGGTGGACGATTGGGAACCCTTGCGTCGCGTGAAAGAAAGCGTTAAGGAGAGTTTGCAAGAGTTAGAAACTACTGCTGCTACAAGCAAGACCCCTTCGGAGTTTTTTGAGAATGTGAAGAAGACAGAATTCTACGAGAACGTGAAGAAGAACCTGGTGAGTTTCTGTCTTTACTTTCGTCCTGTCGCGTATGATGATGTCATGATAAAGCAAATGTAACCACTTGTCCCTTTTGGATACACATTTTGTTACAATTTAAGATGTCTTTTTACAATTCGTGTGCTGCAGAAACTTTCATCAACCACAGACGAGAGTAAGGAGCAATATGGATTGAATGTAGCACCATTGGATGTACCTGAGCTGTTAGAGAATTTAGTTAGGCAGTCCGAACCTCTGCTGGACCATCTCGGCGTAAAGAAAGGTGCGTTTCTATCAACAAAAGCATTCCTTCGATGCGGAAGCAGTTTACGACCGTCCAGTTATCTGTTGTGGACATATTTTATTTACGAGATGTATGTGAAGTTTGATTTGCCTGGAATTAAGATACTTCGTTTTGGGAGGGCGTTGATTGGAAGGTAGTTCATGCACGAGCATGAAGATCCTCATGTATTGATTTGTGAAATCACTTTGTGCACAGATGTTTCAGAGAAAGTACGTGATCTTATCAGAAGTTGTAAGCGAGAAGATCAACAGCTCTTTCAACAACCAAACGTAGCGAAAAACAGATCAAAATCAGGAAAGGATTCCAGCAAAAGTCAAGACAACCTAGACCTGCGTTTAGCGAGTGTTTGCCAGAGTACAGGCTACAGGTATAAAGGTGGTTTGTGGAGTGACCACGAGGATGCGAAGGACTTCCATGAACAAGACACTCGTCGTAACATTGCGATTGTTACAACAGCAAGCTTGCCGTGGATGACGGGAACTGCAGTAAACCCGCTCTTTCGGGCTGCCTTCCTTGCGAAAACTGGTAAACAGAATGTTACACTTCTGGTGCCTTGGTTGTGTAAGCAGGATCAAGAGCAGGTTTACCCAAATAAGATGACATTTGATACTCCTGAGGATCAAGAAAGTTATGTTCGTGATTGGGTGGAAGCTCGCGTTGGTTTCAAGTCTGACTTCAAAATCGCATTTTATCCTGGAAAGGTAACTGTAGAACTCTTTAAGTTCGCGATGTTTATATATAGGACGCTAGTGTTACTTTTCACTTGCCGTGTGCAAGTGAACGTGAACAGTAGACAGTTGTAATGTTGTGGCATGTCCCTTGGCTAACCCATGCGCTGCAATTTTGAGATTTTACGTTCACTTCCACATATTTGTTCTTGAAATTTTTGTTCTTACGTTGGACATATGTTTTTATGTTGCACAGTTTTCATCATATAAGCGAAGTATCTTGGCAGCTGGGGATATTTCTGATTTCATCCCCAAAGAAGAAGCCGATGTGGCTGTGCTCGAGGAACCTGAACATTTAACTTGGTATTATCACGGCAAGCGCTGGACGGATAAGTTCCAGCATGTTGTTGGAATTGTCCATACCAACTACTTGGAATACGTGAAAAGAGAGAAAAATGGAGCAGCTACAGCCTTCCTGGTAGAACATATCAACAACTGGATGGTTCGTGCGTATTGCAACAAGGTACGTTTCTCGTTGCTGCCCTTGCCTTAAAACTTGTTTGAAATGCTGGAGCTTTTCTGCCTGCTTTATTATCACTTAATGGATAGAGCAAACAGATATAGAAGTGTCTTTCCATCGTCAAAGCTCAATTGCTTGTGTTATTATATTAATTTATATTCTGATAACACCCTTATCCTTCATTTTTTTAGTACTTGCTACAATTGCTGAGCTCTTCGTGTTGAAGTCGGTTGGTAAAATGTTCGTTGTGCTTGGCAGGTACTGCGACTATCAGCGGCCACTCAAGAATTGCCGAAGGCTTCGGTTGTCAATGTCCATGGAGTTGGCCCAAGATTCTTGGAGACAGGCAATCGACTGGCAAATGAGTCGGAAGATGGGAAGCCTACATTCTCGAAGGGTGCATACTTTTTGGGCAAAATGATATGGGGCAAGGGATACAGGGAACTTGTTGATCTTTTTGTGGAGAATAAGGACCGGCTATCCAATGTTGAGCTCGACATTTTCGGAAGTGGAGAAGATTCTCTTGAAGTCCATGCTGAGGCTCAGCAGAATGGCCTCCGCATGAATTTTCACCAGGGTAGAGATCACGGCGACCATTCACTTCATGGGTACGATCTTCACTTTATTCGTGGTCTAATATCTTCGTGTTTCATACGGATCTAATCCTTCAACTCGACTAGATCTGTGGTGCTATTCTCTTTGCCAGCATTGTTTCTGGTTTTAGACTGACTATCAATCAGGGTGAGGCAAGTATGGTTATTTTGACAGTCTCGACTACCACAGGAGTTGGACACAGTTTCTTAGGGCTGTGTGCAGGGTTGGTCTTTGCTTCTAATTTGAACGTATGTGTATGGGTGAGTCATCTCTGAAGAGGATCTTTTTTGACAAGTTGTGCATCCCGGACTTGTGCAGATACAAAGTTTTCATAAATCCAAGTTTGAGTGATGTGGTATGCACCACCACAGCAGAGGCTCTGGCTATGGGCAAAATTGTCGTTTGCGCAGATCACCCGTCCAATGAATTTTTCCGATCCTTTCCTAATTGTTACATTTATCGAACACGTGAAGAGTTTGTTCAGAAGGTGCAACAAGCCATGGCTTCTGAGCCCGAACCCCTCTCTCCAGAGTTACAGTATCTCCTATCGTGGGAAGCAGCTACAGACCGGTTCATTGACTCTGCTGGTCTTGACAATCTACCTCCCAGGAGTGCCAAAAAATCCAGCTCAAGGAAACCTTTGCTAGGTGAATATGCAGTACCATTTGGTTGACTTGGGATTCGAAGTTGTGCCACTTGTGTTTTTTGCTCCTGTTTCCTTGATACCCCTCTCTTATGGCTCTTTCAGAATCCCATTGTTATGTTATGCTATGTCCAGGCGAGTTTTGTTTTTTCTTCCTGTTTTCTTGTTATCCCTCTCCTGTGGCTCTTTACCGATCCCCACTGTTATGATATGCTGTGTTCAGGCGAGGAAGTGGACAAGAAGACAATGACTTTATCCACATCGACACCTGATCTCTCTGAGATTTTGGACAAGGGTCTTTATTTCACACACTATCTCCTGTCTGGCATTGAGCCTTGGCGGAATCTAATGGGAGCTTTACCGGACACAATGCACATTGACGCGCAACATTGCAAGGACCTGGGGCTACCACCTCCCAGTGTGCAAAGACCTGTGTATGGCTGGTAGGAAATTTCAAAAGACAAACAAGTGTATACTGTATTTCAGGTGTGGGAATCATTTTGAGAGCTTTTGCCGCAAAGGTGGAGGTCGATTGAGGTGTGGTCATACCTGGAAGTGACGAAGCTGGATTGATTTGAGAACAGTCAGTGAGAGGTTCGTTCACTTGAGGATCATCTTCCCTGATTTTGATTATGCTGGGACTTCATAGGACTGCTACGGGACTATACATAGTTGAATTGAGTGTATGGTATGAAGAGGTGACAAGGTTATGCAGTATTCTTTTGGTAGGTTATTGTAGGCTTGGCCAGAAATGAGAGTAGCGTGGATATGCAGTAATGTATAGTCGGGGTCCTTGTCCACTGCCCCAAAGCTTGTACATTATCTCTCTTGACAACTTCAGGACGTGTTTTCCGAACAACCGGTTTTTGACTCGATGCTGGATTTTAGATGTTTTCTGTCGCAATTTTTTTCCTGTATTATTTTGGAAATTGGGGTGATGCGTGTCGCTTTCAACCGAGTGTCCGGACCCCCCTTTCCGTTTGTAACTGGTTGCATCACCACGCTAAAGTTTTCAAAATCGCCGGTAAGGAGATAATGAGGAGTCAACAATCATCAAATAATTGTAAACACCAAGTAAGAAAGGGAATGACCCCTCATGCTTTATTTCAGTATGTGAAATTTTGACCACAATGCATGTCTTGCATGACAGTAATGGAGTGAGTAGTGACTTCATTAGGAACTTCCAACTTTTCAGTGTGAATTCATTGTAAGAATGAACTTTTTAGACTTTCTATGTTAGAAAATACAGTGACTGCTTGAGGTGAACAAAATGAGCATGATGGATTCAGATTTTGTTGGTACTAAGGTAGTCTACAAACTCTTGTGGGCCATGATGCATTGAACATTTCGAAAATTCACAGCAAATTCATACTTTGTCAACAAAACATAATTTCAATTGCTCTCACTATTTTTCACACTTGTAATAATGTGAAAAAAAAATTGAAATATTTCAGCAACTTCATGAGGTCAAACTCCTAATTCTAAGCACAATGGGTTGTTTTACCTTAGTTAGAAGATGAGTTCATTAGGTTGTTTGAAATTCTTTAGAGGAGACAAATCACTATTGTAGTAAAATTTGCTTCAGTGCTTTATTTTTTGTTTTGTTGGTTATTAATTTGATAATTGCAAACTAGCCTTGAAGTTAGGTGAGTAGATTATCTTCATGCTTGAGTTTCTTCTTCTTCCCCTTCCTTCTTCTCTTCTTTTGGTGGTTTTGGAGGAGGTGGTGGTGGAGATGGAAGGTTTTTGCAATGGCACGTTTCTCCAAGATGACAATGCCGTCGACATTTCACCTTGCATGCCAATGGATTTTTCTCTCGTATATATAAGGCAACAAATTTTACTGGTCTTTGAGGCCTAGTATGAGAACAAATTAAGTCATGAGTTTTGAATGCATTTGTAAATCTTTGGATTTTAGACTAAGAGCAAATAATGATTGCAATTAGCTTAAATTAGGCATGCATTTGGACTACAATTCCAAGATCTCTTATTATTTATTGACCTCTACAAATTCATCTCTCTTTCTAGCCTATCTCACTCATCATTGAAAGTTGAACCAATTCTAATCCTATTCTCTTCAACATCATCTTATAACAAACATATAATTTTTCAAAATCCAAATTGTTTTTCATTCAATAGTTTAACAACTTGAGGTGAAGAATGTTATATGATTGAGGCACTTCATAAACTTCTCTCCAAAAGACTGGCATATCAAATTTTGGTTGACTATGACAATTGGGTGAGACTACTTGATAGGCAATATTTGTTAAGCATTTGCTAAAAAATTATTACAACATATTGCATGTACAAAATTTGAGTTAATAGGTAGAATGATGTGATAAACAAACTTAAGCAAAACTTAAATATTTAATGCACATAGAAAACTTCATGGCAAGCACCTTTCAACATAGAATGTACATGTCTAACTTGAGAAGTTAGTGTTTCTAGGTGTTCTAGAAACCATGGGGAGGTTTGTGTTATAGCAAGCACCTTTCAATCACAACCAACTTCATTGCTTCAAGGCATAGGTCATAAACCTTTTCAGCCATCTATTCACAAATCCCAACATTTGCAAAATCATGTAAAGTAAGAGCACCTTTAATTATTAGTCTCTAATAGCAAATGTGGAGCCTAGTATGCACCTTAGTATGGGGTTTTGACAAAATAGTACCAATCCTTCAAATGTTTCATATTACCTTTGTCCAAAAATGATCACCTTATTAGGCAAATTGTTCCAGATTAAGGTTTAAAATGACATTTTAAAAACCAATTTCGCACTATAAGCAAAGTTTGGTGTACTCCTAGCATTCTAGAAACTTTGAGTTTCAAAGCCCTTTTCAAAGTGTAGTTTTGGAATATTAAAAAGTAGATTTTTTGAGGCATTTTCAAAGAGCATCAATGGTTAATTAATTGTTGAAAGTGAGACTATCATTTTGTAAGCATTTAGTATATGCCCAAGACCACATATAACTCTTTGTTCCACCTCCTAGAGCTTCATCCTTTTTAATCCAGTAATATTCAAAGAGATGCAAAAAAATATGAATGAACAATGTTGAATGATCCCTTTGGTCATTTCATTTGTCTTTTGATTGATGATTGCATGGATAAAGCAGGAACCACTACTTGGAGTTGTTTTATTGGTCCCAAATAGCAATCAAAAACCAAATTTGACCAATTTGTAACATTAGAAAGTGCAACAAGAAGATAATTTGGGGACGGAAGAAGTATCTTTTAAGCCTCCAGAAAATAATGATTCTAATGCATATCATGCTATAATTATCAAATAACGAAGCAAACCACAAGGATCTCGAGCACTTGTACCTACTTACTATCGTGTGCAATTTAATTAGAAATTGTCAAAGGAGATTTACATTTCATGCTTTTAAAACAAAAAATTTGAGCAATTTCAGTAGGGAGTGAAGAAATGTGTTGCGTAGTAGTATTAATTTTCGTTTAATTTTTTTTATTCAGTACCAGGTACTCGCGCACTGGCAAATCAGCAGTGGGTGATTTGGGCTTGGGTGGAGGCTGCACAACAAAAGAAACAATTAAGTGGTGGTGAGACCTACATGACTAATTCAACCATTGGTGGGGTTCTTGTAGTCATACTCTTAATAATCTACATAGCCCTTGTTTTCACTAGTGTTATTACAAATTATATTAGTGAAAGAGGTGTGTTTTAATCACTCATTATGATTTAAAATTGTGAGTCTATGATATTCATGTGTTCACAAGGGCCATAGAAATTAAGATTGGTACAAATTTGAGACCCTAGACATGCACTTTGAAAGTGCCAATCTCCAAAATTTTGTCATTTTGTTAGATATAACAAATCTAATGTTAGAGTCTTTAAAAAAACCACCATCTTATATGACCAATTTTATGAAATTGAAATAAATAATAAATAATAAATCTATATGAATGTATGAACAAAAGTAAGCAAAAATTTATATAAAGGAGTTGGATGTTAAATAAAGACAAATGCACTTACCTTGACAGTCCATGGCAAGAATGGACCATAAGCTAGATCAACATTGGGTGGCAACTTATGCGGTTGACAAGCTTCATGTAAAGCATCAATAGGTTCTGTATACTTCCAGTCCGGAGGAGGTGGCCATGCTGGCCAATCTTCCCACGGTGGTTGGACTACTCAAATCACATTCAATGTAGTACAAATAATTAGAGATAAATAAATAAAAAAACTACTTCCTTCTAATAGTATACATCAATGGCACAAACTAAGGTGCTCTTTCTTTTCTTTAAAGTAACTCTTGCTATTGAATCGATCATCCTTCATGTTTCTATTTATAAGATAACTATTTCAAATCCAACCTTTGAATAATGCATAGCTCACGACCTACATTAATTATGTAACTATCTATACTAGAAATAAGTGTATCAATATTGTTCCACACATTGAAAGCAAGGAACTAGTATTGCTATGTTAATATTCCATTGTGCCTACTTTTGTTCTTGCCAAACCAAGACATCAATAAGCTCGCAATTTACACTAACATGTATGTGACAATGATTGATTGCAAGAGAAGAGCCAAAGGTCAACTAAATTTAGATCCCTTCTTCAATGCCATCATCTAACCATCTTAAATGTATGTGACAATTCAAAACTTTGTAATGTAGTGTCAATATAATGTTGCATGTAAAAGTGAAACTAACAAATGTTTGTCACACTTAAACACCTTCTATTGCATCATGTGTACACAAACTAAGACACAACATCGAGTAATAGCAAAACAGTATAATGTGAGTATTGATCTTGGATGTGCATAAGAGAACAGAGGATGTGATATTAGAGAATTTCAGATACAATTTGAAGAGGCCTGGATGTACATGGAGGGCATTCAACCACTGGGATGCAGAACTCTGGGTACTCTTCAATGCGGATTTCCGTCGGAGCAGGTGCTGGAGCCTCCACATCTCCACCTCCGCTCTCACCCATTTTTCAAAAATCTGTTCATCAATGAACAAGTTCGTTAACTTGACACTATTTAGAGCACCAAAATTGTGACATTCCAGTGCTCTAAGCTCCTAAAACTAGTCCCTGGAATAGATCTAAGTTAACACTAGACAGAATAGATCTTAGTCTTCAGATAGGTGTCTGCAAAAAAAAATTCAGTTTTTTTTTCAGTTTCCACCAATTTAATGAATGCGACATTATCAGAATATCATCCACAATCGTATATCATCATGCAAACAGATTGCACATGAGTTAACCTCTCCCTTCAGTCACTGTTTGTTGATTTTTGCAACCAAATGTATGAAAACTGTGATGCAATGAAAGAAAAAAAACAGTCATCAAAATGGGGTCAGGTTCAGAGCACTGAAATTGTGACGTTCAAGTGTTCAGCTACGTTTTTCAACTAACCAGAGCTCTCAAAAGTAGGATGAGTACAGAATTAATTTTGAGGTTTTAGTCATGAAACAAAAATCACACCAAAGTCACTGGAATTTGCTGTGTGAGCTAATATGAGTGCACACAAGTGAGATTAATTTCAAGAAATTGTTCTTCATAGCTTGGGCATTGCCTCTGGAGTCTCAAACGCATATAAGCTTACTTAGAAGATGAGCTTTTCTGTTTCTATTTATCAACTTACTTAGTTTCAGATAATTAGTACATGTTTCAAGACCAGAGAAAGGGCCTTTTAATTGGTTCACTTGAAAGAATGTCTCTTCTCTAAATGTGTGGAAATGGTTGAATTCAAGGTTTTAAGAAGTGTAACATTGTTGCAAATTAGAAGAGTATGTTTGACTCAACAAAAAATGGAAAATAAGTTTATGGGTAGCATATTCAAGAATGTTGTGACATGTGTGAAAGAAAGAAAGTCAAACAATAATTCAACTTTAGATAGATTTTTTCTCCAAATTCTTTAGGTTTGTGTTTGGATGTTTGGACTCATGTTGAAGGGTTAGGATTGCAACATCGTTATTTGGTAGTGGGTTTTTATTTGTAGTGCAAATGAACCAGCGTGATGGGACATGAATCGAAAGCAATGGTAAGTCACTTCAACACTAAAAAGCTATGTAACTTCTTTTTTCTTTTAAACGTGTCTATTCAGATGTGAAGAGTGGCATTCCTTCCATCACCATGTTTGTAATTCCAATGAACTATATATATTTTTGTAACTATGGTCAGTATAATTCAAATTGATTTACAATCTACACCTCTAGTACATGGTAGGGTGACATACATTTTGTAGTTTCATACACTAAGTGTGGCAAAGGATGTGAAAAATTGAAAAAATTAAAAACATCAGGGATACATATAGAAAATTAATCTTGGTTTAAATTTTTTTTTTGATGGTTTAAGAATGTTAAACTTTGTACAATCATCCCAAAAAATTTCATAACATAGGTATTATAAACTTAAAAATAAATTAAATTCTTTCAAAACACTAAATGTCCCATGTGTAAAAGTATAACTCCACTGAATTCCATAAAGAAGGTCTTCATAGGATTTTGGGCTCGTTTATTTTATACATTCAAAAATATTAAAAATATGAAACCTTATAAAAATACAGATCCTTTAGAATTATATTTTTTTATAAATTATAAATTAAATATTTCTGCAATTTGTTTAAAAGTTTTGTCTATTTCAAAACATTTTTTGGTGGATTCTCCTTGTGTATAATTTAAAATGTAATTTTGGAGAGAATAATTTTATTTAAGTTTAAAATTTAAAATCAATAAGGAAAATTCTTACAATCTAAGTTTGGAAACTCTTCACAATCAAGTCGAATGGACTAATTATTTTCATAGCTACACTTTAGACCTCATCTAAGCATAGTAAAATAATTATTTTCAAAATTTGATAAACTAATAAACGTGAAAAATAAAGAAATTTCAGATTCAAATTTTATTTTGTGATTAACAATCTCCAATCAAAAATTATAGACAAAGTTTAAAGGAGGGTAGGGAAGAACTACATTATCGTACATTGTATTTACATTTGTCTATGACTTTCTAATAGAGATTCCAAATCAAAAATGGATTTTTGAGGTGAAAACTCAATTTTATTTATCATATTTTTTTAGTTCACTACAATTTGAAAAAAGTTGCTTTACAATTCTAAAATGAAGCATAAAGTTTTGTTGTGAACACAATTACTATGCTTTTTCTTTGAGTGGCTAAGCTCCCACATTGCTTCAAATATCACATATACTTTGAGGATTGCTGAAGATCAATAAACTTCTCTATAAGAAGAGCTTCTATGCCCTTCCTTCTCACAGCATATCAATGAAGTAAGCTTTCTGTAATTCCTTACAAAAAAATCTCGATACTAGATAGTGCTTCTAATACTTAATCAAATTTATTCAATTAAAACTTTAACATTATGTGACATGAATATTCACTTGATTTTGACAAATGTAGCCATTAATTTTTTTTAAATTGTTATAATTTCTCAAAAAGTATTTTTTTGTTGAATTTGCTAGTCGCCTACAATATATGGCACCATGTTTGATTCGTAGAATACAAATTATGTACTAAAGTAATATGATAAGACATACACTATTTGATCGATAATACTAATAGGATTGTTCCTTTTGATGTCATTTAAACCTTTAAAGACCAAGTACCATTTTTTTTTTGGCAACAAAGCAACTTTGGTCATCTATTCTTTTGATTGGATTTTCAATTTCCTTCTTCTAAACTTTTACACAACATGTGATTGATCCAAAATTAGCTCCAAGGTACAACAATTTTCATGACATTGATTACATAGTTAAAAAGTTATTGTATTATGTGTTGTTTTTTTATCAACCTGGGCAACCTAGATAGCATAGAAAAAATTATTTAAAAAAAAAAATTTCTATATTTATATGTATTTGAAAAAGTTTGAACTATTGTGTTTCAATCAAAGAAATGGAAGTTATTGAGGGTTTTGCATTGTAAGCAATTATGAAATCTCTACTCAAAAATAAACTTAGAAGTCTTGTTTGAACTCAATTTTCAATGTTTTGGAAAAATAAAAATACAAGATGTAGATTGTTTATTACAACATCAAAACCATTGAGATTACAATTTTTTTTAATTCTATAACAAAATTCTTATCAATTTAGTATCTTAAATCATACTTTACCTCTTTCTACTTACTAATTTTTTCATGTATGAATATGAAATATATTTTGATGAATTTTTTTTGTATTCCCAACTTATTTTTTCAACATATAATAGAAGAATGGAAATTTTAGGATGTACACATTTTTTGATAAAGAGTTTAAAATGTTTTTTAGATTTTGAATTTCAAGTATTATGATCTTACAATTGGTAAAGCTTTTTATTAGTTTGAGATTTTAAGAAGGTGCATTCTAACGAGTTAACTAAAAGATCCTACTATTGGATTGGTAATGAATAAATATTGATGAAAATTTTAGCTTTGCTTTAGATACAAGTATTTTGAAGTAATTTTGCACCTAAAAGCATAGTAGTCTTTTAGTGGTTAATATTTCAATCTTATTTGTCACTATTCTATGATTGTTTATAAATAACATGTCAAATATACAAAAATAGCACTTTTTTTGGTCAAGAATTGGGTTTTCTAAACCTTCAAGGTTGAAAGGTTGCAAGTGACCAAGGCTGAATCAAGTAGATGCTCAATGCACAATTCCAAGTTTTGCATTTTGTCATAAACCCCAAAAAACTATTCTTTACCATCATGCGATAAAAAATTTTACATTTTGAATTCAAATTTGAAATGAAGGACCTTGGGTTAGAAAGGTCAAGCCATAAAAGACAAAATCAACCAATTATACAAGAGGAATAACTTTTTACATCTATTCGCAAGATTAAAAAGATTAGTTTATGCATGCCAGGGGCCACTAGTAGAAAAGGTGCCCCAAACTACGTAGTACTTCCCTTGCCAGCTGCGTAGTTCTACATGCCTTTTCTACTAGTGGGTCCTAATACTAGTTGTGATCTATGGTACGCATGCCTCATTACGGCCCCTCTCCTTAGTGTGTCTCCTATCTACAACAATACAAGGTTTTGGGTTTGAAATCTTGGCAAGATCTAGATTTTGGAAGTAGTGGGAGAGGGGCCATGATGGGTGGCAATTGCTGGCAGCGCCTGCGAGCCCAAAGCCAGGAAAGGGAGAGAGCGCAAGCCTGCGTGCCAAGTAGCAGAAACCTTATCCAAGAGCGGGCCTCGCAGCAAACGCCGGTTGGCTGACATCCGCCATCGCCAGATTTCGTTCTCCCCCGCGACCCCCGCACTCTCGCACACTCGCACTCGCTCGCACTCTCTGCTGCAAATCCCCATCCCCATCGCCATCGCCAAAGCTTGCTCCCATCGTCTCTGCCCTCGCATCATCTCCGCTGCAAGCGCTTCCACTTCACCACCGCAGCAGCTCGCCATGGCGTGCGTTGCCGCTTTGACCAGCTCCTCCGTGGCCGCGCTTGCCGCCTCCGCCTCGTCTTCGTCCACCCGCTCGTCAGCCGCGGCGTCGGCGTCGTTGGCGCTCCGTCGCAGCCTCCTGCATGGCAACCAAGTGGTGCTCAGCTCGCGAAGAGCAGGTGCGTGGCAATGCCAACTTAGCGACTTGGCTGGACACCAATTCATCGAAAATTTGAACTCTCGATGTGGGATTGGGTCCAATGCCCGTGACTGGTCTCCTTGTATTCGAAAGCCTTGCAGTGGGATGGGTGTTGCATGTGGGTGGCCAGTGCTTGCAAGAGCGGAATTCGATGGCTGTGGATGATTGCTATTGCGTCCGATGTTGGAATCGATCTTAGGCGTGCCTTGTGTCGGTTGCGTTTCTGGCTGTGATAATGCCGAGGCTTAGTCTATGTAATGTCATTCTTATGTGAGGATGGAAGGTGTGGATCATGCAGAGGAATGTGAACAGTGTTTGGCGGTGTGGAATTTTCTTCCGGTGGATGGTTGGCATGTAATGCTCTGAGGTTGAATTGGTTTGCTACCCCCTAATTAGGGGTGACGAGTGTGTTAGACGGAATGTAGCTATGCTGAGCCTTTGTTTGGCAACGTGCAGAGAGCATGAGGCTGAACCCTGCGCCCATCCGGGCTGTGTCTGATGACCCCGCCTCGGACAGCGCTGCCCAACTCCAACAATTCGTCGACGATCTCAAGGCCAAGGTCATTTCCTTATCCCCCCCTCTACTCTACCTTACATTTGTGGAATTCAGTAGACGACCTTTTCTATCTGTGATTGTTTTAGCTTTCTTCTTTACTTTTACCCTTGCTTTTTGAACAATTTGTACTCCCATCTAGGGTCTGTGCACTGGAGGTCTTTCAACTACCATTGGATTCGGAACTAGGTCATGCTCAGTGCACTTCTTTTCTCAGCGAGTGCATCTTATTTTTGTCAGAACCAAAGCTTTAAACGTGAACTGACATTCGTTTTGGGATGTTGGCCCTTTTTTCTTTCACAAAGCCATCTCGTATAAGCGAATTTGCAAGTTTGCATGTAGTCGTACGTTGGTTTTTCTTGACTATCGCTTCTCGTGTTTGCACGAACCATGATGCCTTTACATACGAACCGACATTAGTATTGGGATGTCGGCACCTATTTCTTCAAGAAGTGTCCCATGTTCATATAATCCAAAGCTTATTCACAAACTGATCTTGAAGTTTCAGTTTTTTTTTTGGTTTCGCTTATATTGCTGGTTGCTACAACCAGCTATAAGTAACCAGGCTGACATTGTATTTGTGTTGTTGGCAATGGCAGTGGGAGGCAACTGAGAACAAGACCACGGTGGGCGTGTACGCAGGAGGGGCACTGGTAGCCCTGTGGCTGTCCTCCACCATTGTGGGAGCCATCAACGCCGTGCCGTTGCTGCCCAAGCTCATGGAGCTCGTGGGGCTGACCTACACGGGATGGTTCGTGTACCGCTACTTGCTCTTCAAGAGCAGCCGCAAGGAGCTCGTGGAAGACATTGAGGTGCTCAAGGGAAAGATCACGGGCGCTGTGGAATCGGAGAAGTAGACGGAGCCAGCATTACAAATGGGGTGGAGGCGGTGAATGAAATGCAGACTGAGATCATTTAATATGCAGCAGCTCCGCTAGTGAATTTAGTTCAGCTTGCTGTTTCTTTTGCCTTGCTTCACTTCACCTTCTCGGTTTCCTAGGTCAGCTTTGTCCAAATTTTGACGCGCGTTTGTATTGTATTCATCCTTGCGCAACATCTCTATCTGTCTCGAACTTATCTGACATGGTCTGAAAATTCAACTGGAAATACACTCTTCTTTGTATTGGTTATGCTTCAAACGGAGCTGAAATCATACACGAAAGCTCAGTGTCACTTATCGTGTGGTGTGGTACTACACTTGATGTCAACCCTAATCCTAAAACCGACCCATCTAGATTCTTGCGGCAAATTTACACATATAGGGTTGATTTTGGGAACACCCATGATCAGCGCTTTGAAGTTTTTACAGTTTATCCATCAAGTTTCCAAGAAGTACATATTAACTCTTAAAAAGCTTTGGAGGACAAAATGACTGATGAATGAGTTTCAAGATTGTTTGATTATTGGAATCATTATCATATGCTTATTCAGAAGGGTTTAGGTCCATTAGTCTTGTGAAAGTACGCGTGCACTTTGTTAGCATCTGCATTCTGCAGTGGTCCTATCCTCTCAGCAGAGGAGATTAAAGCAAAATTGCAAATGAAGCAATCTCAAAGTTGGACAATTTCCAAACTTTTAAGTTCAAATTCAAAGGTAACTTAAAAAAAGATTTGAATTATTTTGGTTTTGGCTTTATCATCACAACAATGATATGTTGTTTCATTTGACATTTTGATCCGTGTACTGTACATCCATATTGTAATGAACCATGCATTTCTAATGATTATGTACTGAAATTGCAGTTTTTTGGGAAGTGAAGATCATGTCTAAAAATCACACTGGAAGTTAAATCTACATTTTGCATCATGGGATTCAAAATGTGAAGATGGTAATGTTGGAAATTATAATTCATTGCAGGACACCTACAATATGACCATTTAATATTTATTTTGAATATTTAATATTTTCTAAAACTTAATTTAGTAGGATTTGATATTGATTTTCTGAGACATGTCACTCCATTTCAAACTCAAATGACATTGTAGCCATTTTTTGGCCGATGAATAACAAAGAATCTTTCTATGTGGGATAAGAGTGTAACTATTCATCTTCCAAATTTTGTGTAAAAAAGGGAGGTCTTTTATATTAGTTTGACTTCCAATGAGTATTTTTGGATTTTTTCAATCCAGTGATTCAAATGATACGAAAATAAATGATTTTCATAGTCACTAGTCCGTCCTTTAAGAATTAACATTCCTATATGTAATTGCATCTTGCATCTACATATGTCAATAATTATTCAAACAATGGACATAATAACAATTTATAGTTCTTGCAAACAATGATTAGATATATGCAAAAACAATCTCATGAGTATAAGGAGAACAATAATAGTATTATATCCATTTACTAATCAAGAAATGAACTTTAGATGAATTGCTCTGTATACAAGTGGATGAGGTTTGTATACCTATTACAACCCTTCTCTCCAATTGTATTTTTTATCAACACTTTTTAAAGATTTGAGGGCTAAAATGTAGTAAAAATGTAGATAGAGGACACAAATGGAAAAAGGGGTGACAATAGGTTGTGACAATAGAAATTTTGAAAACATAGCTTACTTGGGTTGGCTCCAAGCAAATTTGTTATAAACCAAACCAAACTAAACCAACAAACATCTTATCTTGACCCTTAAATGTCAACATGTTTGGCATGTGATGGATGACAAGGAATCCTTCTGGTAGGACAGAAGTGCAACTATTCATCTTCAAAATTTTGTTGTGAAAAGGGAAGGTCTTCTATAGTCTTTTGACTTCAAATGAGTGCTTTTGCTATTTCTTAAGCCACCAATTCATATGGTAATGAAAAAGGATGATTTTGAAGGTCACCCGTTTGTCCTTTAAGGGTTAATGGATGGATGGATTTGAGTGCACTTGTGGGTGGGTCCATATTTCTCTTCCTTTCTCGACCTTACATCAGGAAAAAGCCCCCCATTGTTGCAGTACTGCTGCAGTATTGTTTCAACGGGTTAACAGTATAGTACTCAAAGTATATTGTTGCAATACTGCAAACAATATTGTTTCAATAAATTTACAGTGCACCTATTGAAAATATATTGTTGCAACATTTTTTGCAATACTGCAACAATATGCTTTGAGTACTATACTGTTAAACGCAATGAAACAATACTGCAGCAGTACTAAAGCAATGGGGGGGCTTTTTCCCGATGTAGTTCTGCTGCCATTATTATGAATTTCATTTCTTCGCAATATTTTGTTGAGTTGCTACATTGGACTACCCATCTCTTCGAAACAATCCACCGCAGAGCTTCCAATCCCCTCGTCACAAGAACAATGCAATCACAGAACTGCTGGAGTACTCGCAAGATGAACGTTGCCAGAATAGAGTTTTCTTGGGTTTTCTCTCAGCTGAATTGGTAGGAGCTGGAGCTGCAGAGGCCGATTTGGCACCACTGGAGGTAAATCGCAGACTTCTTGTAGGAAATTTCTGTCTTGGTATATTTCAATCCCTACCCCTTAATTGTATTGAGCTAATAAGACTGTGACATTGAGTAATTCGTGCGTAGCAATTCGTAATTTGCAACTCTTGCTCAAAGAAGGTGTGTTCTTTATAAATTTTACATTCTCTTTTCTGCTCACTGTTCTTAAGAATGAGAGTTCAACAGGGTATTGCTGAGTTTAGAGTGTGCCATTTGCGAGAAGAAACTTTGAAGTGTTGAAAGTTTGAAGTTAAGAAGGACTATGAGGCTTGCGTAGGTGTAACAGGTTTCTGGTGCGAGGCGGAGGTGTTTTCAACCATCTTGCTGAGTGGCTAACCCTAAACTAAACCTGGCCAACTCCATAGCCGAGAGCTTGCTCACGGCCATGGCTGTACGTTAAGGCGCGCCGCGTTCCCGTGCCTTCACTGTCCTCCGAGCAGGTCTGGTAGCCCCTTTCGCAAGCAGCTACCCTTCACTTCCCCTGGCCAAGATGGCAGAGAATGCTGCAATTCACTCCCACTTGACACTACTTCGAGTGTGTGAGATTGTTGGGCTGATTGTTTTGAGCATCATCAGTATCTTTGTATGCTTGTTTGCTGGAAAGATAGGAGACACATGCCTGGGTACCGGACCTAGACCTGAGAAGGGCACAACTGAACAGGAATTGCGAATACAGCGCACCAGCATCAAGCTCATGCGGAGACAGTTGGATTTTGTGTCCATGATTCTTAGAGAGGTTATTCTCTTTGCACCGAAATGATTGTTTCATGATTCGTGGTGTCTAGCATGCTGAGATCGTATATTACTTAAAGTAACTGCATTCTCGTTTTGCGTGATTTGTCTCCACTTAGACTCCGAGACTTACGAGGTCAACCCCAGAAGGTGCACGCGACTATCTTGTTCCATCGCGTGGACAGGTGATTAGCCATTTTCACTGCCCCCTGTCCATTTTCTTTTTTAATTTCAGAAAAGAAATTCAGGGTTTCTCTTACCATTCGAACCATATTGGATTTGTACTGTCAATGTTTTAATGTTTTACAAGATTCCTATGCATTTGACAAAGTGATCCACACTGTAGAAGGTTCGGCTGCAACTCTGGCGTTTTACTGATGATGTGGAAAACGGCTTGGCACTGGCCAATACAGACGAGACTCTAGACCGCAACGTCCCAACTAAATCCATCAATTGGAGTCGCAAGACAGACATGTTTATTATACGCAGGACCTTATCTAGCTACAGTATATACTTTTGGCTATGAGCTAGCAAGGATCATCCTCTCCGTCCCAGTTTGTCATGTGGTAACTGTGGCATACATGGCAGCATTCTCAATTACTTTCCATAAGTGGAGTGTTGGCAGAGGGCAGTGACAAAAATCATCATCGGAGCTGATGGTCGAGGAGGCCAGATTGATTAGATTGAAGCCATGTCCTCAGAGAACGGGAACCGGGATTTCTGCACGGCCACCAAATTGAGGTCAGTGGTGAGACAGAAGGAGTAGTTGTAGTCCGTCTGTGGCAGCGCAGTCTGGATTTCGTCCGTGATATTCTTCCAGTCGCTATCTGCGGAGAGGACTTTGATCTCGGTGAGCCCGGATGTGGTCCCGTACTTATGGATAGCATACAAGTCATCGTTGGGCGCCAGAAGGAAATCCCAGGAGTCGTCCGTCTCGGGAAGGGCCGTTTTGTTGTCTCCTTCTTTAGTCTTTGGTGACCACGATGTATAATGCCCTCCGACCCCATCATCATATAGCATCCGCAAACACTCGGTCCTAGGGTTCTTGGAATTCGTCCTCGATTTGTGGATGCAAATGAGGTCCAAGTTCTCGGCGAGAAGGAACTTCCATTTGTGGTCGACCTCGTCAAGAAGGGTGGGCACCTCTAGGGTGTAGCTCTGGTACCTCGACACCCATGACAAGATACGGACCTCCACTTTCTGGGTATCACAGTTTGATTTCTTGATCACAAACATGTCCATGTTCTTTGCGAATAGGAACTCACAAGTGTCGTCTGTTACCGGCCAAGCTGTGACCATCGGGTCACTAGGCCCCTGGAAGCGGTAGGACTCGCGGAAGAAGCTTACCTCCGTCTTGGAGACGGAACTCGTGTGATTCTTCTTCACTATGCGAAGGTAACTCTCTTGGAAGCCCTGGTTTTCCACGCTGTCACTACTGTTGGTGAGCACTGGCGTCGTGGAGCGCGTTATCCATGAGAAGGCATGCAAGTCGTCTGTGACGGGGAAGGCACTCTTAATCACTAGCAGTCGTCGACCTTGGTTATGGAAGGGCTTTTCCACCACCTGAAAGGTCACAAACGGAGACGAGGTGCGAGATTTGTTGATGACAAACAAGTCGAAAGTTTCGGGTATAACCGTCTTGTTCGGGGCCAGCGCAAAGCTGTACCTGTGGTCAAGCTTGGGAAAATCCAAAGGCACAAGTTCTTTCGCTTGGTATAGGGACTTCGCTGTCAGGCGGTACAGACAGGAGTTCCTTTCCTTCTTGTTCACCACCCAAACATCTTTGTTGGGATCCACTCCCACGAAGCTCCACGACAAATCCGTCCAAGGCAGGCCAGTTGCCAGGTGAAGAACGAAGGTCTGGTAGCCGCTTGCAGCGGACAGAATATAAATCTCCGTCATCGATGGCGACCGCTGCTTCTTGATTACCCAGAGGTCATCGTTGCTGTCCACTAGGAACTCATAGTCATGGCCGAGCTTGTGGTCATCAGGGAGGATGTTGTGGTGGTGCCGGTGCCGTCTGTAGTTGAATTCATGACTGAGCACATGCAACCGCGAATGCTCCGAACTATTGTCGGATCTCCGGATGGCAAAGAGGTCTCGACTGACCCCCAAAGCGAAGGTCCACGAGTGGTCAGCCTCGTGAAGGGCTGTGGCCGATTGGAAGATGAGGGTTTTGTACGAGGACGCGTAGGAGTAAATGTGGACTTCGGTCCTTTGGGTGCCCGTGTGCGCCTTCTTGATTACGAACAGGTCGTTGCTGCCGTCCCGCGCTATCAGAAACTGGTACACATTCTCGGACTGGGGGAAGCCCGTGTCCATCTGGAAGTCGATCTCCCTGTACTTGGAGCTTGCTGTCAGCACCCGCACATTTGTAAAATCAGCCATCCTCGACATCCTTGGCGCAGCAAATGCACAACGAAACTCGGTGTGGAACTGTAGGCCCTTGCCGTGGGACAGTAATCACGATGGAAATTATATTGACTGCAGGACTTCAGTTTCAGAAGAATCTGCAAGACAAGGACACACACGGTTCAATAAATAACGCTCACAGTCCAGACTCCACAAGTATGACAAAATCAAGCGACACAAATGTCAATCCGCCGCCCTATCCGATCCACGAATACATGCAAGTACTGAAGGACTAGTAATTATGAAGACATATCGTGAATGATACTCATGAAGTATCACCCAGCACTCCGACGACTTGTATAACAATTAATCCACTTGAATTCAGTCACATATACACAAAAGTCGGCAGAACTACGAACCGAGAAAGTTCTACTGCTCCAGCCACTTGAATGTCAAGTACTCAAAGTGTGGCGTTATCACAGAACAACTGCTTCAACTCGAGACCAACAAGCAAGTCAACTGGAGCAATCAGAAAACGATGCAGCGAGCTGTGACAGGAGTGGGAATTCGAAGTGGTGGTCATTGCTCTACAAATTTGATTATTTATACAGACTACTCGATCTCAGCGTCCCAGCTGAGCCTCGGCATTCATGCTGCGTACGGCCTGGATGAAAGAAAAGAAAGCTAGCATCATTTCAAGGTAGCCTACAAAATTTATGACGGAACTAGATCTCATGTTAATAGTGATGTACTTCTTGCTTAATCGGGCCAGGGTTGAAATTGTGTTCGTGTGTGCCAGTGGTTGATAATTTTGAAGAAGTAGCCTGCTATTCTCCAATACTCATGTGATACTTGGGGTGATACTTGGTGATACTATATCAAAACGTGAACTTTGACTAAAATACAGTAGTAATCTGGCTCTTTTGATCGCTAAAAATGAAAATTTTCCTTAAGAAAAATAGCTACCGTCTTTTGGCTGGAGCCAACTGGTGGAAATCGTGCATAAAAACATACACTGTTCAGTGTTAAAATGTCCGTTTTTTTAAGAGCAATTCAGAAACGGCATGGAACACTGTATCTCACGACCGCACACAAATGGCACGTGACGCTGCCTGTGCAAAACAGTGGCAGTCGTGAACTAGAGTTCACAAGCCGTTTCTGAATTGCTCTTTAACCTGCTTTCTATTTGACAATGAAGTGCTAGATATGGCTTGACATTACTGTATGTTCAAGTCGGATTCGGCACTTGGGTGTCCAAATAATTTTAATTTTAGCATTTGGACAATTCGGCAACTTGATCAAAATTTCTTGACTTTCAACAAGTAGCTCTTCCTAATTTTTTGACACTCATTGCGGTAATATGTTTTCTTTTTTCATGTGTACATGTGTGAACTCCTTTTTGTAAATTTTCTCAAGAGTAATTTTTGAATATTCAATATTGGCAACAACGAAATTTTCTCAGGTTTTAAAAACAGTTATATAATTTTTCATATTTTAGACTCATGTTCCAAACTTTCCCTAATTATTTACAAACCTACACATAAGGTAGTAATAAGACAACTCGAAATGCAAGTGAGGCTCGCCAATGCATCACTGAAAAAGATTCCAATGTGACCAACTGAAGCTTATGGAACACTTTCCAGAAATTGTTTCAATGTTGTGATCAATGTAAAATCATAAATTTTGAATGAAACAATTCACCAAAAATAGAGTTCTGGTTTTTTGAAATTGAAATTTGGGTATGCTTGATGAGGATTGTGTAAGGATGCAATGATAATTATGCTTACCAAAAAAATACCAATTATAATCCACATTGTAAAAAAAATTTGAATGGCTCCAAAAGGCAATTTGTAAACTTTCAATACCCAACTGTACATACAGTGATTTGACTGGCTTCAAAAATTCGGTCTATGTTTTGTTTTTCATACATTGAAAATGGCAAAATTCAGTGTTGCAAACATGAGTGTTGCATTATTTTGCATGTACTGCAATCCTAAATGAAGAAAATAAGTACAAGATGTGGAAGTGAATGAATTTTGAAGCTAACCACCCACATAGACTCAATTGTTTCACAAGTTTTCATAATCACTCTCATGCCATATTTAACTACTTTTGGACTTTTCAGGAAATTTTGGACTTTGTCCAACGGGAGATCTCTGGTTGTCATAGATATCTAAAATCTAAACTTGTTGTACATTTTTCAAACCACCTAGTCCAAAATCTATATCATATCTAGATTCCTAAAATCTATAAAAATCAAAATCTACAACTGTCTTAAATGTCCCTTTACCAATTTTGGACTTTGCAAAGTCCAAAAGTAGTTAAATATGGCATTCTCCAAATCACCTATGCTTTGTTTTTGAATCATTGTAACTTCAATTTTATATTACTAGCTAGTGTACCTTGTGTCGTTACCACAATCAAAATAAAACTAAAAATTCTTATCTAATTCTTTTATTCATAAATTCATAAAAAATTTGAAATTCAATATTTTTTCTTATATGAGTCTGATTGCCACAAAACAAAGTCCATATACCCCTCCTTGCTGAGGTTTTTCTAATGTTACCATAAATGCCATTCCGTGATACATGGTTTAAAATATCCTACTATAATAAACAAAACAAACAAATTTAGGATATAGATAGATTGCATATTGTTTTACATCATTTAAGACTCACTTCCATTGGTATTGTAAAAAGTTGACAAATGTGTACATCAAAGTCTACAAAGAAAAAAAAAGTTGATAATATTACTCTGAATGGAGTTTGAAGATCATTCATGAATCAAAGACTTGAAATTTCATTTATTATCATAGATGATCTATAGGTTGCAATTTGAAATGTTGTTGTATTCACTTTGAATAGATTTGAAGATATTTGACCCATAACGCAATTGATACAAATCATTTTAATTTAAATTTAGCAACCAAAACTAATATTTTCAAATCCAAGATGCAAACATTTTAGATCCAAGATGTTTGTTTGTAAGGAAATTTGCATAGTATATTTTTTGGATTGTAGATGATTTAATATATTATTGCAACAACAATTTCAAACCCAAATTTGAGTTATTTTGAATAAGTACTTTAAACTTCTAAAGGACCATCATGTTTAGAGGCCCAAACTACTTCAAAATACTCGTACCTAGAGCAAGGTCAAAATCTTCATCAATATTTATTTTAAACAAATCAAACCCCAAGTACCTTTGGTTAATTTATTCAAGTACATTGTTGCAAAATTTTAGAGTGAATATCTCGACCAATTGCAAGTTCAATGTGCCTAAACTTCAAAACGTAGGCTTTTTTAGTCCTTCTAACAACTGTAGTTTTGTCTTCTAGTACTTTTAGGGAAAAACACACATCTTATAACTTGTGTATTTTAGTCAATAAGTTGGTTTAAAATATATATATTAAAAAATTTAACCATTTTTTTATATTCATTTAAAAAAATTTAAAGCAAAAACTATAACTAATAGAACAAATAACTAAGGTAAAACAGCCCATTGTGGTCAAATGACCCATTGTAGTCGCCTAGGAAATGACCCATTGTGTTTTTTTTTGAGTATGTGAGATGTGGGCGACAATGCATGTCTTACATGACAGCAATGGAGTGAACACTGACCACATTAAGAACTTCTGATTTTTCAGTGTGAAGTTCATTGCAAAAATTGACTTTTTTGGCCTTCTGTAATAGAAAATATTTTGACTGCATTAGGTAGTGAGATGAGCATTACAGATTTAGATTTTGTTAGTTTTAAAGTAGTCTACTGACTCTTTTGGGCTGAATATTTCAGAAATTCATAGTAAATTCATAGTTTGTCAAAAAAATTTAATTTCAATTGCACTTGTTGTTTCTCACACTTGTACTAACGTGGAAAAAAATTGAAAAAATTCAATAATAAGATGATATCAAACTCCTCATTCTGACCACAATGGGCTGTTTTACCTCAATATGCTAATAACTTTTGGAAGAATTTTAGGATTAAGATTATTAATCCCAATGTCAAATAATTTCTAATAAAAATTAATATTTTTTATTTTATTTTTATTTGAAAATTTTCAAAATTGAGAGCAAAAGATGACTTCAATTGTTTTTTCTACCTTCTTTGCCTACAAAATAAAACTCCTCATAACTTTTACCTCATTATTTGGAATTCAATGGTTCAAAATTTTTGAGTAGGTATCAATCTATATAATCTGAAAAAATGATTAATATTTTTTTAGAATATATTTTTTGTTACTCAATTTGACATTGAAATCAAAAGAAAACTTCAAACTTTTGCAATATTTATTGGAATGACATGAAACGAAGCTTTGCATGTAGATTATGATGAAAAGAAGCTATCCTAAAAAATTCATGAAAAAATTTCAAATTATAAAGTCAACAAAACCTAATCATGTTCTCAAAAAGTCCAAAGTAGACTCCTTAGTCCTTTGGGGGTTAATTGAAATCCAATAATCTACTAATGCAATAAATATATACAATTATTATATTATAGAGTAATGAATATATTTACAACAAGATTTTGAAAAATGCATAAGATAAAACAAATTTATGACATATTGTAGTAAGGACCAAATGAAAACAAATACTAGTTTGTCGAATGTTAGATCAAGGAGTGCCTATGTATGAAGTATTTAGGCAATATACAAGCCTTGCCATTGAAATGTGCACCAAGCCTTGGACATTGAAGCAATAAAATGGATGGTCAAAAACTAATAATTGACAATCCACAAAAATGTGGTAGAAGAATTCATCATTCTACAATGTTGGCGGTTGAAGGTGATATTAAAGACCAGACAAGGATGAAATGAATCTAGACTAGTTAAAGTTGAAAGCAATTGTAATTGGGGTGGCAAAGTTGTTGTACATAAAACATAATTGTATGCAATGAAATGATTGTAATTGAGTTTGAAAAAATTGAGTTGAAGTGTTGATCTCATGGTTTTTAATTTGAATTTTGTCATTTTGTGAGAGTTTGATTACTCTATTAATAAAGGTACATCATTGTCATTTTATGAATAGCAATTGTAGATTTTGAATAGGTTGTACCAAACATTGTTCTTTTTCTCCAACTAAATTCACATCTTCTTAACATATTTCATCAAAGAGCAAAACATGAGACACATAGTTTTATTCACCTTGAGGTATGAATTTTGCTCAAACCAAAATGAAATTGTTGTAAAAACCTAAGTAACAAGAAGCATGCAATTAGAACATCAATTGCCCTAATCTTGACCTATATTTCAAATATTTTTTCACCTTCAAAACTGCAAGTTTCTCACTACTATCCGAGTACCCGAAGATCATAAAGACATTTCTAAATACCAAATCCATGCTTCACTAAAGAATGTTTTTTAATATCACTTGTGAATCTAATAAAAAAGAACAACTACTAAGGTAGTCTACTCTAAAAGCGAGTGGCCTCTTCAAATTGCCCCTATATTTAGGTTTGAAATGGATAATAGGTGGTCCTTAAATGGACCTCTCAAGCCATTGAGAGAATCAAGAGAAAAGAATCATTTATTGCAAGAGCCAATTGTTGGCCTTCATTTACTGAAATCACTTTAGAAGTTGCAAGTGTTCAAATTTTGGAAGACCTAGGGTCACAAATAGGTACCTACAACATGTCTTTTTTGAAAATTCATAAGTAATTCCAAAATAATTCAAAAAATATGAAACCACTTGTGTAACGTTCCGCATTTTTCTTTCTTGAAAAATGATCCAAAAATATTTCTATTCATGGAAACGTTTGAGAAAGGGGGACCACCTGGTAAATGGTCGCTTTAAGGCCATACTACCTTAGTAACACTTTACAAATAAAGTACCGTGATTACGAACCTCCACAATGCTTCATTTTCCTTCCACCCAATTCTGAATACCCTTGAATGTTGAATTCCAAGAGTGACGAGCAAAGCTTAGAACACAAAGGTCTTTTAATGCTTTTATGGGGAATTTCATTAAAATGGCAATCTTCCATGTGCCATTTTCACAGTGTGCCGTTCCCACAGTTCAGACCGCCCAGTCTGAAATCTATTAGTGTCCTAGATTTGTGAACTTTATACCACTATTAGATTTATTAAATCTAGGAAATATGCAGATTTCAGACCAATCGATTTAAAAATCTACATATTTTTTAGATTTTAGATATCTAATAATGGTATAAATTTCAAAAATCTAGGACGCTAGTAGAGTTTAGACCGCCCAGTCTGAACTATGAGAATGCCAGAGTCACAAAATAATTGCCATTTTAATGAAATTCTCCATTTTTCAATATTATATTTGTAGTTACAGCTCAGGAATAGAGTCTTTTGAATCAGAAATCGACAAAAGTGGAGTGTAAGGCAGCCAAGCACACTTTACAATCAAACAGGGAACAAAATATTTTGTAACCTTAACCCAGTAACGTTGCCAGTGCCATTTTGTGGCGTTTGGATGACTACAGAATGGTGTGTACAGAGATCAGAAGCATTTTTTCATCCATTTTTTAATTATTGACCCTTGAAGGTGGGTTATGAAGATTATCCAATTGAGTTTTTAGTCTTGCCAATGTTTGTCTTTATCTAAATGAGAAGTTAGTAGAAAAAACGGATCACAAAATATACCATTTTAGTGCATTTTGGAAAGTTGTTGCTCCTTGCTCTAAATCTGGAATTTCTCCACAAAAATGATATTTTTTGAGTTTGAGCCAAGCTAACAAAATGAAGTTCATCTTCTCTAGTTTTTACTCCAATTTGAATTTTGAAAAAATTACTAATATTAAATATTTTATTGCAATTTGAACTTTGGATGTATTTTCAAATGTCAATTAAATTTTAATTAGAGAATGACATGGAAATTGAGTTTATACCATAATGTTTGTTACTGTAGTGTATACACACATGGTGAGTTTTTTTATTTTTTGAAATAATTTTCTATTTGTGGTGATTTTTCTTCACTTTTTCTTCAAAAATTCTCAAAATAATCAATTTTTCATGAAAAAATCTAAAAAATTTGTATAGTAAAGGAGCTGATATGTAATTTCAGCTTAAAAATGAATATAAAATTTTTCATTCATATTTAGTTGCAAAATGTTAGCAAATTGGGTGATGGGGAATGAGGCTTGAAATCAACGGTCATGGATCCGTCCTTACTGGGTTAATAATCCATAGAGTTCAGATTGTTACATTGCCGGCCGTCTCACATCAGAATATGTTCTACTAGTTTTTTTCTTAAGTATGCACAGTTGTTCAACTTGTCATGCTCTATAATTATTCACTACAAGAGAAAGGGGTGTTTTAAGTGTAGTTTTAGGAGTATAGACCTAACAGTAATGACCTTTTAAAAAGATTTTAAGTAAATTTTATTGAAAATACATGTATTTTTAGTAAAATTTTATAAAAATTCTCTTAAAAAGATCATTATTTTTACGTTTATATTCCTAGGATTATACTTAAAACATCCCTTTTTCTTGTAGTGATCAAAATGGACAAGTTGATAGTTACTCTATTTGAGCTAAGTGATTCAAGTATAAATGTACCAAAAAAATTCTACGTGTGCTATCATCAAGTTTTAGAGTTTTTACTTAGGATCAATCTGCTCAAGGTATGTTCACACTTGGTGTTAGAGGCGTTGTGTGGAATGTGAATCTGGTCCAAAATAGATCTAAATTCATTCCTAAGACCCTCAGTAACAACACTTTTAACACCAAGTGTGAACATACCTTCAGGCTGACATGTTTAGAACTCCGCCCTAGAAGCTAAGATCACAAACCCCATCCATATACACCAATGCTTTTTCAGCATTAGTTCCTATTTTGAGCTCAAAATATCTATATCCTTTGTATAAATTCACTTATTCATTGTATCATCAAAACACCATATGTATTTCTAGGATCATGAATAAAACAGTCCCTCTAAAACCAAACATTTACAATTTAAGGTAAACTACCCCATTCCAGAGCAAATGAAAGCAAGCCCATTGTGGGCTGAATTATGTTAGTAATGTACATCTCAGAACTTAAATGTACATCACTAACATATTTAAGCCCATTATGAGCTTGCTCCCATTTGGTCTAGAATGGAGTGGTTTACCTTATACAAGGCATGGAAGCAATGCAATATGGTCAAACTCCTAGTTGATAAGTACTTCTAGCGACACTCACAAATTTGCCTAACAACAGAATATCTATAGACTAGTATTTAGATGCAAACTTGCAAAAAAGAAAGTAAGATGGAGGTATCCATTTCCAATCAGGTACCCATATACAACTTGTAAGGTGCTCTTTTTTCCACCAAGGCTGGGTTTAACTTCCAACCAAGCCTTGGAATGCATTCCAGCTAATAAGATCACGAGACATGCTTCAAAGTGGTGAGCATGAAAGCACGAAGTAGTGAGCAGGAAAGTAGTTTGGCTATGGATTAGAATTAGAAGTGTCTAGTGATTGTCTATGGGTCTGAAGTACTTTTTACCTCCCAAAATCCATAGTAATTTTAGTTCAAGCGATAAAATTACCAATTTTTTTTCAATCCCCATCATTTCTATCAATGCATCTCTGCAAATATTTGCTTTACTTTACAACATTCTAGACCATCTCCGGAATTGCTTATTTGATCGGTTATAGGTACCTTCACCTTAAGCCTAAGTTTAGAAATGGAAAGGAATAAGAGAAAAGGGAAATCAAGAACCCAATATAACTTAACAGAGAGTGGCCTCTTCAATGGTAAGCCATACATTTAATCTACAACATAAAAGAATGGGAAATAGAAGACTTAACTCACAGTACAATCCACAGCAAGCTCCACATTAACAACATCCCCATAAAGTCCTACACCGCGGTATTGTATATTCGTTCTACAATTATAATTATAGCAAATGGAGAGACTTAAGGTAGAACTACCCATTACCATACAAATTTGCTTTCTAGGTACTTTGGAAGAGCTATTTTCTAGCTCTCATATTTTCCAGAGATTGAATTGTTAGAGAGAAGTCAATTGCAAAAAAAAATGAAGACATTCCGATAAGAATTGAATTTTTGTGATTTTTCAAAGCTGAAATGTAAAACTATGAGTAGACCCTTGTTGAAGCATGATCAGACCATTGTTGTAGTGTGGGCTGATATGTCCGCTCCTCAATCCATCGCCATCATGATGAAGAATTCATAAGATTGTGGTAATAGATATGTCAAGTGACAGAAATGGGAGGAACTTGTAGGTGACAGAATTGAGTAAATGGTGGTAATGGGTAGTTCTACCTTAAGCTATATCAACACAGTTTGCTAGCCTATCTTAATTTCATGTGATCTCCAACTGAGTAGTATAATGCAACAGACAAAAAAGATTTCTTAAACACACTTTTAAGTATGTGCCAAGGACACAAAGAAGTGGGGGATCAATACATATAAGGTGAGACACAGAAGTGGGGGGCTCAACATACATAAGGTGAAGGTACCCATAACCAATCAAATAAACAATTCTAGACATGGTCTGGAATGTTGCAAGGCAAAGCAAATATTTTCGGAGGTACATTGACAGAAATGATAGGGATTGCAAAAAATTTGGTAATTTTATCACTTGAATTGAAATTACTATGGATTTAATTGGGAGGCAAAAAGTACTTCAATCCGATAGACGATCACTAGATGTTTCTAATTCCAATCTTAGCCAAACTATTTTCCTGCTCACTACTTCCTACTTTCATGCTCACCACTTTGAGATATATCTCATGACCTTATTAGTTGAAATTCATTCCAAGGCTTGGTTGGAAATTGAACCTAGCTTTGCTGGGAAATAGAGCACCCTACATGTTGCACATGGGTACCTGATCAGAAATGGATACTTCTACTTTAACCCCTCATTGCCGAAGGGGACAAAAAGTGTCCTCACACATTGTAACAGTCCAGTTCGAAATGTTTTAACTTTTGCATCTGATGTCCAAACTTAATAAAACTTGTTGTAAAAGTTGCAATACTAGTCTAGTTTGTGTGTTAAAATTTCAAATCAATTCAAGATGAATTGAGTTTGTGAAATCCATTCGAAGAGTCACAGGTTCAATTTGAGTTCAGCACACTGCATTCTCATGGCTGCAACTTTGGGGGCTTGTATTTTTTTCATCAAATGTTCATTTTCAATAAAATTTGTTTTGTTTTGTTTCCCTTAAGGTCTAGTTATTGTGGTAAAAATTTCATGTCAATCCAAGCTATTTTGAATGTTTGAGAGCAATTCAAAGTTCAAAATCCAGACATTTTTGCATTATAGTGAACTTCAACAGCTCATAACTTCTTCATACATGGTCCGTTTTCAATCATTTTTGTTGTAAAAGTCTTGCATACTAGCCTAGTTTTTGTGGTTAAATTTCATGTTGATCCAATAAATTATGAGTGACTAAGAATCATTTTAGTAGAAGGAGGTTCAGCTATAGATGTGATTTTTTTCTACTTTTTTCACTTTTTTTTAACACTTCAAATCCATTTTGCAAACACAATGAGTCATTTGAATGATGTTTTTTTCACCAAAGTGTTTATATTTTGGTTTTGAGTCACTTGGCAGTTTGAAGTTTTTTCATTTGAGTAGGTTTTGAAATCAAATTTCACCTCCAAATGTGTTTTTAAGAAAATTTCAACACCTTTTTCCAACACTAAAACATTATAATCTTTCAATCTCTATGGTCAAATGACCCCAAATTTGTTCCACACCATCTACAACATGCACACAACAAGATTGTATGGTTGAGATTTTCATACCTTACTGAAATTTAGACTTTTAACACTTGCAGGATGCTTTTAAGCATGTTTGGATCTTAGGTAATGAAGAGTTAAGTTACCATAGATTTCTTTCAAATGCACCTCATTTAAGCTTACATTCCATTGTGAGGAAGACAACCAAGATGCAATACAAATAGAATTGGGAGTTGGGGTGGTGATTCAAAATGTGCACAAAGATCAATGTACAAACAAGCTGATAAGTTCACAAAAGGATGTGCATTAAAAAAGAGAAATTAATACAATTCAGTCTAGATACAAGGAAAAATAGGTGGTATTAAATACAACCAATTAGTTAAAAATTACTAAAATGTTGTTTCTAGTACTAAATGGTCAAGTTAGTTGTATATAAAAAGTATATTGCTAATCCTCAATGCTAATCAATCATAACATTACTAAACATTTATCTTTTTGGTCACTAGTTACTAAAAGGTTGATTTTGTTGTGTATAATAAGTATATGTCAAGTTCACGATGCTAATTGGTCATTACATTATTGAAAAATTGTCTTTTTTGGTCACTAGTTATTGAAAATTTGTCCTTGTTCGTCACTGGTTATTGAAATTTTTTCTTTTTCGTCCTTGTTCGTCATTAGTTACTAAATAGACACCTTATGCCATATAAATTTCTTAAACATTTTTTATTTCACATATAAAGCAAAATGTAGCAAGGTATTAACCAAAGGTTTTTCATTACCAAGCATTACCAAGCATTCAAACCCCAAGACTTGCAATTTTTTTTTGTAATTAAGTTGTCTTGTAAGAATGTTGAAAAGACATGCAAAAATTGATTGAATTAACATGACATGATGTAAGAACTCAATAAAGGTACTTTATAATAAATCCTAGACACATGATATATGAGTAAGTTTTCTTCAAAATATTTGACCTTTCATTATGCAATTTATAACTGAATATTGTGCTTAATACCCCTTTTTCTTTCTCTTGTAGTGGTTGATTTTGTTCACTTTTCTATTGACTTCTATTTAGGACAACACGACCAAATCAACCAAAAAAATGAATTATCTTATAGTGTATAGGGTGATTTAGAATAATGTAAAGTCCACATTTGCTGAAATTTTTCATGAGTGAATCTAACATCATATACTTATGAATGGTCAAAATCTTCATTTTTGTATAAATCATAAATTCTACTCTAAGAACACTACAAAAGAATGGGATGGTTTAAGTGCAATTTTAAGTCAAAAAACATATTGGAAGGTCATGTGTTGTAAGTATTAATTGCTAGAAAACATGTATATAAGACTAGCATTAAAATACTTTCTTGAATGTCTGCAAATTGTCTTTTCAATAACAAAAGGCATGACTCATAAGATCTAAAGTAGGGCAATCCTATATTAAGTATTTCTTCATTGCTTGTGGAATTTAAGTCATTAGAAGGTGATTTTCTTGTTATTATAACTTCTTCCTTGCATTTGATAGATGGAAAATTCTATAACACTGCTTTGTTTCCATTTGAACACACTGTGAAAAAATATCAATTTCAATGAAAATCCAATATGAATTTACAAACAAGTATATGTGTCATTTTTTCATTTGAAAAAAACATTTAAAGCAAAAATCTCAAAGGGTTACACTAGTCTTTTCTAAAAAGAACTTCAAAAATTATATTCAGAGAAATATACTATAATCTAATTTACCAATGGGATGACAACATTTAAGTCTTCTATAAGAAAGAGTTGGTATGTTGGAACATTATTTTAGTGTACAAGCCAACAATGGTCCAAACACTAATGAAAAATACAACAAGCTCCAATGAAACTACAATCTCTCTAACCATTCTAAAAAAGAAGAATTACAATGCTACCAAAATATATAACATTTGCTCATATACCATCAATAGGGTTCTCAATTGTCATTTGTTTAGAGTACTTAACATCCAACTTGGTAAATTTGTACACCTAGTTAACATCCTTGTACATCAGGTTGCATGTCAAGTTGTTCATTTTGCCAGCAACCACTACAAGAGAAAGGAATGTTTTAAGTATAGTTCTAGTAGTATAGTCTTTAAAGTAATGACCTTTAAGGTGTCTTTTTAGTAAAATTTACTAAAAATACATATATTTTTAGTACATTTTACTAAAAAGACACCTTAAAGGTTATTACCTTAAAGACTATACTATTAGGACTATACTTAAAAGACTATACTTAAAACACCCCTTTCTCTTGTAGTGAACAAAATAACAAATGTCAATATGGTCTACCATAAAGCACTGATTTGAAGCACCAATAGCCCTCCCAAACCTTAACATCTCAAAAAAGAAACCTATTGCTCAAGTGACACTACTTCAAGGTTAAAGTACACCATTAAAACATTCTCTTCATCAAACATACACAAAGTGTCACTTGATTAGCTCTCTACTCTTGGTACCCTTGGTATCATTACAAGAGAAAGGGATGTTTTAAGTGAGTTTTTAAATATAGTCCTAGAGATAAGATATAAGTAATGATCTTTATAGAGATTTTCAGTACAATTTTACTAGAAATTCATGAAGTTTCATATTTCCATGGGTCAGAAGAGAATAGGCTTGAATTGGTGAAAATATGAAAGCTTAAAAGAGAAAACAATTCCGACATGTCTTTCAAATGTATGCACTTCCTATTGCCAACAATAATGTATTATAAATACTAAGATCTTCAAACGATTTACAAAAAACATTATACCAAACTCTGTCATTTGTTGTTTGCTTCCATGTCTAAGATGATGGGTTCCAATACAACCATTGTTGGTTTCAATACAAGACTACAGAAGTTTTTCACCACAATCTACTATTGCAAAACAAGGTGAAGAAATGACCTAATTGGTGAGTCACAAACAAGCTCTACACTACATGGCAAATACAAACCTCCTACTTGACCAAACTCTAACTCTAGAAAGTAGCAAAGGCCTTGATTGTTCCTCAGGATAGCTAAATTAATAGCTCTTTCCTTGTTGTGCACGGCACTAGATTGATGGCATTATAGAATCCCTCAATTTTTTCACTGCAAATGGATGGCAAAGGTTCAATGTCGTTGATTCTTTCATATAAATCAAAATCAACGGCAATTGCGGAGTTTCTATTTTTTCCTTGTACATCGACGGTTATTGTTTAATTATTTTCAATGGAGGGTAGACATTGGGTTGCCTACCTCTCCTTGATGCATTGCACTAGAAGGGACTAGCCGACAAGACAAACCAATCATGTTGTATTTTTAGTATTTCCTCTAACAAATGTATACTCCGTTCTTTAATTTCCAGATATCTACACTACTAGGATTTAAGTGTTTTATGACTGCAAAAATATGACTGAGGATTACTAGCAACTGCTCGCAGTCATAATTTTGGATCCCACAACGTTGAAAAAAAACATGACTACAAATGTGACTGCCAATCATATTTTGTCTTTGTACTTCATGGGGGTATAGTATACATGCATGGGGAACGGCAAAATACTTTTTAGAAAACCGTAGGGAACGTATTACGGGAACACCAGTCATATTTGTCAATCATATTTTTGCATATATGACAACATGCAATTATATTCTATAGTCACATTTTTGTAAGTTTACATTTTTTTGAAGTTTTTTTTCAAGCAGACCCCTAAAAATTTGGGCAACCTAAAAAGATGTAAATAAATTATTGCTCAAAATTGTAAAATTGTAGCCATTGTTTGGGAGGGATTTTGAAATCCTAGCTGTCATCTTTTAGGGTTTTAAAACCCTAGCCGCTACTTTTTAGGATTTTGAAATCCTAGCTATCATTTTTTAGGGTTTTAAAACCCTAGCCGCTACTTTTTAGGATTTTGAAACCCTAGCTGCCACTTCATATGCTTCATCTTCTTGCTTTTCAACTCTTGTTTCTTCTTCCTTCTTTTGTTTTTTGAAGTTCTAATTGTTGTATTGTTGTGTTTTAGTTGTTGTTTAATTATTGAGGTTTTAGTTGTTGTTTTTTAGTTGTTATTAATCTATTGTTGCTTCTTACATCTTATTTGTTGTTAGTTTGTTGTTGTTTCATAGTTGTTAATTTGTTATTGCTTTATAGTTGTTGCTAATCTTTTATTGCATCTTTACTTGTCTTATTCTTACTTCTTATTGGTTTTTAGTTTTAGTTTTTGTTGCTTCTTGTTATATCTTAGCTTTTACTTTTTACTATCTTTTAGTACTAACTTGAAGAAAAAAATGACTTATGATAGTCATATGCTTCATCAACCAAAATATGACTCCTGATAGTCACATGCTGCATCAACCAAAATATGACTAACAACAGTAATACTCCATATCATTTAAGATATGTTTCACAATAGTTATATTCCATATCACTTCAGATTTGATTCACAACGGATATACTCCATATCACTTAAAATATGACTCGAAATATGACTTACTACAATCATACTCCATATCACTTAAAATATGATTCAAAATATGACTCACCACGGTTATATTCCATATTCTTTAGAATATAAGTCTCTGTAGTCGTATTGTATATCACTCAAAATATGACTTACCATAGTCACATTCCACATCAACCAAAATATGACTGGGCACAGTCACATGCCATGTAGTGTTTTTTTTTTGCCTGGGCAGCTCATGAGAAAGTCAAGCCTCCAAGGGTAGTCAACATATACGCCATATTGGTAAAATACATCTAAAAATGGTTTATTATACTTCCAAATCCATATGACTACAAATATAATTCACTAGTCATATAACTAAAAGTGAATGACTTAGCTATGTCTCATCCTAGTCATATCCTGACCATCTATAGTGATTTTTGCTTGAGTCACATATTTTGATTTTGTCACTCACTGCAGTCATATTTTGTAGTCATAAAACATTCATTTTCTTGTAGTGCTACTTTTAAATGTGACTTTCTAGCACCTCAAACCAAATATCAAGAAATCAACAATAATGTTACCTCTTAAATACCCCTCATCTCTTGTAGTAGAAGGACTTGAACTCTCCAAGTTTGTTGATCTTATATTTTAGGACTGAGAAAAAGTGTTTTTTTCACTTCAAATGTTGTGATCTTTCAATCCACATGGTTGAATGCACTAGAAGAAAAAAGGGGGTTCTGCGACTACGCTACGCAACTGGTTTTTCAGTTGCATCGGACATTTGCGACTGGATTGCAACTAGTGATAATTTGGAATTTTGTAGTCGCAGTGGACACTCTAGAATCTAGGAAACGTTTGTAGCAATACACCTTGTCTGTGACTCATTTGCAACTTGTTTGCAACTTGTAAATTTGTAGATTATTAAAACACTAGTCTTGATGATTTGTAGATTTCAAAATTTCAAATCTACCTTTTTCTAGATTTTAGGATTTTAAATCTACTTTTTTTTTCTAGATTTCTAAATTTCAGATCTACTTTTTTCAAGATTTTAGAATTTCAAATCTACCTTTTTCTAGATTTCAGAACTTTTGAACTACCTTCTTCCTAGATTTCAAAAATTCAAAAATTGGTATTTAATAGATTTCATTAGTTTAGGAAACTTTACAATTTTATAGATTTTAAAATTTCTTAATTTTCAATTTTTTAAAAATTTCTATTGGTTGTAGAATTTTGTATTCTATAGAATTCTAAATATTGTAGAAATCTACAAACTGTAGAAATCTTAGAATTCTACCAACACAATTCATTGCATAAGACAACAATAGCTTACAAGTCTTATATGTCCAACTTTAAGGTACTCTTGACAATAGATATGGGACAATTGAGATACTAAAAAATGACTAAGAAGCAACTAAGATATTGAAAAACAACTAAGAAACAACTAATGTATGACTTAACAATGACTAGGAAGCAACTAAGACAACTAATGTATGACTTAAAAGTGACTAGGAAACAACTAGTTTTACTACTACAAAACTCAATTTTTAGTAGATAAGTGAAACAAATCTATACAGTCAAATCAACAAAATAGCTAAATTTTCTAAGAGTGTAAAATGACTAAAAACCAAATGGGCAATTTCATTAAAATGGAGACATTCCATTATTTGGCACTTTTAACAGTTTAGACTGTGCAATCTGAAATCTATATCCATCCTAGATTTCTAAAATCTATAAAAGTCCTAGATATCTAAAATCTAGATTTTTACTAATTTTTTAAAATCCCGTAGTCTAAAATCTCTATGAATCCTAGATTTTTGAAATCTATAAATGTTCTAGATGTACATAATCTATATTAGTCTTAGATGTCATTTTGCAATTGAAACCCCGCAGATTGAAAAATTGCACAGAGAAATATAGAATGCTACCATTTTAATGAAATTTGCCATACAACTAAAGTACAACTAGAAAGCAACTAGGAAACAACTAGAAAGCAACTAGGAAACAACTAGAAAATGACTAAGAAATAACTTTGGTCATTTTATAG
Organism: Climacium dendroides; assembly: GCA_950106755.1. Classification (NCBI taxonomy): domain Eukaryota; kingdom Viridiplantae; phylum Streptophyta; class Bryopsida; order Hypnales; family Climaciaceae; genus Climacium; species Climacium dendroides. The sequence continues at coordinate 25,673,472 of OX467092.1, forward strand.
TTGCAATTTTTCTCTAGTTGTTTCCTAGTCATTTTTACAACTATAGATTGACTGCTTTGCGATAAAAACAATAATATAAAACAATTAAATTAAATTTGGTGCAAATAGAGAGGATTTCAGTCGCAGGATAGTTGCATAGGACACTAGTCGCAGAACGGCCGGTTGTGGCGGACACATTTTTCTTCTAGTGATGGGTTGAATTTTTTTCACACATTTCTTTACTTGTTTAACACACTTTTGTACATTTGAAAGTTTTTTAAATTAATTTTTTGATTTTGGTCAACGCATAAAAAATTAGCAACTTTAGACTTTTTCTCTTCCAAAACACCTTCTAGCTCTTAGGGGTTAATAACAAATTTACCATTGAAACTATCCCATAATCATCCCATTCAATATGAGTGTGTTTAACACATATAACTTCAAAGATTGAAATTAAATGAATTATAACCTTTATCTTTGTATTGTACAATTTTCAATTTGTTTAACCTACTAAGGTAAATCTTCCTATTTGTGCAATGCGACATTTTCTACCACTTGTGGTCAATGCCTTACATTTACACTTAAATTTTTTGATATGTACACACTACTAGTACTATGGTACAATTTTGGTCCACTACCCTTCATTGTAGATTTTCTTGACTACATCCATTTTATCATTTACATAAAGTACCTATCAACACCGAGGTTTTCAATCTTGACATGACCTTGACTTTTCTTGTCAAGATGTCCGTCAATATTGGTCAATACACGTCTTAATGCATCAAGATTCGCGTTAGCCAAAATTTTCTTTTTAACAGCTTTAATGGCTTGTCCGTCCATCTAGACGGACAAATTGTTTACAAGTCCATTTTTTGGAGGATGTGGAAGACTTGTCCATCAACTTGGATGGATAGGTTGTCGACGGATTGTGTAGATTGTCCGATATATCTATATCTATATAAATGTATAGATATATAGATATATATAATCAAGGAGTTCAACTCCAAAAGCTTGACAAATTAGTGGTGTATCCATGTTGTACACAAGTTTGTTGTTTGTGTGTGAGTATTTTTTGGTAGTTGTAAATTGAGGCTTGGTATTGATCCAAATCCTTCAATGGCACTGATACAATCTATATTGTAGGGATTTTGACGGACTTGTAGTACTATGCACATTGATGTTGTCAAGATTATTATCACTAACATCTGTATGAGTTTAGAGCATCATTGAAAACTAGTCCTACTAGACTTCAACTATTTGTGTAACGGTGGAATGAAACACTCAAAGTAGAAATTTTTGAAGCATAATACATTCTCAGGCACTTTGCAAATGCAACATTTTTAATTTGAGATTGCTAAATGATGCTTTCACCTACAATTCTAGCACCACAAACCTTTTTTCCGCATTCTCTCTTACCATCTTTTCTTCTTTGAAGACATTAGGGTCTTCATTAAAGACATTAGGGTATTCCTCTTTAAAGACATCAAGGCATTTCTCTTTAAAGACATTACCATCTTTTTCTCTTTAAAGACATTACCATCTTTTCTTCTTTAAAGACATTAGGGTATTCCTCTTTAAAGACATTAGGGCATTCTCTCTTACCATATTTTCCTCTTTAAAGAGGAATACCCTAATGTCTTCAAAGAAGAAAAGATGGTAAGAGAGAATGCGGAAAAAAGGTTTGTGGTGCTAGAATTGTAGGTGAAAGCATCATTTAGCAATCTCAAATTAAAAATGTTGCATTTGCAAAGTGCCTGAGAATGTATTATGCTTCAAAAATTTCTACTTTGAGTGTTTCATTCCACCGTTACACAAATAGTTGAAGTCTAGTAGGACTAGTTTTCAATGATGCTCTAAACTCATACAGATGTTAGTGATAATAATCTTGACAACATCAATGTGCATAGTACTACAAGTCCGTCAAAATCCCTACAATATAGATTGTATCAGTGCCATTGAAGGATTTGGATCAATACCAAGCCTCAATTTACAACTACCAAAAAATACTCACACACAAACAACAAACTTGTGTACAACATGGATACACCACTAATTTGTCAAGCTTTTGGAGTTGAACTCCTTGATTATATATATCTATATATCTATACATTTATATAGATATAGATATATCGGACAATCTACACAATCCGTCGACAACCTATCCATCCAAGTTGATGGACAAGTCTTCCACATCCTCCAAAAAATGGACTTGTAAACAATTTGTCCGTCTAGATGGACGGACAAGCCATTAAAGCTGTTAAAAAGAAAATTTTGGCTAACGCGAATCTTGATGCATTAAGACGTGTATTGACCAATATTGACGGACATCTTGACAAGAAAAGTCAAGGTCATGTCAAGATTGAAAACCTTGGTGTTGATAGGTACTTTATGTAAATGATAAAATGGATGTAGTCAAGAAAATCTACAATGAAGGGTAGTGGACCAAAATTGTACCATAGTACTAGTAGTGTGTACATATCAAAAAATTTAAGTGTAAATGTAAGGCATTGACCACAAGTGGTAGAAAATGTCGCATTGCACAAATAGGAAGATTTACCTTAGTAGGTTAAACAAATTGAAAATTGTACAATACAAAGATAAAGGTTATAATTCATTTAATTTCAATCTTTGAAGTTATATGTGTTAAACACACTCATATTGAATGGGATGATTATGGGATAGTTTCAATGGTAAATTTGTTATTAACCCCTAAGAGCTAGAAGGTGTTTTGGAAGAGAAAAAGTCTAAAGTTGCTAATTTTTTATGCGTTGACCAAAATCAAAAAATTAATTTAAAAAACTTTCAAATGTACAAAAGTGTGTTAAACAAGTAAAGAAATGTGTGAAAAAAATTCAACCCATTCAACCATGTGGATTGAAAGATCACAACATTTGAAGTGAAAAAAAAACTTTTTCTCAGTCCTAAAATATAGGGTTAGCTCTAGATAACTAGATTAGCATGTCTCCACATACACTCATACCTTCCTTCAGTGCTTTGTTTGGGACAAAATTTTGTTGGTTTTGACAAAAAAGAATGAATACTCTAATGTCCCTTCAAATTTAATGCAATGGCATGCTAGTAGGAACACAAGAGCTGTAGTAAAAAAAAGCATTGCCTTCCTTCATTGTCATATTATTCATTTGCAACACTTTGATATTTAATCCCACCAAAGTATCCCAAATCCCCAAAATGTTATTATATGCCACCAGAAACACACTCTAGCTTGGCATTCTCCCCAACGGTGCTAGTATGTGAGCCCAAAAATGCAAGCTTGTGAACATTGAGCTCACAATATAGGTATTTATAATATAGATACTACACACTATAGAATGTGTATGTATTATAAACACCTATAATGGGGGTATTTGTAATATATATATCTTATAATCATAGACCGTTTCTATAGTATATGCACCTATAACATAGATGTATAGTCTTTTAGGCTCATGATCTCACACTCCTATGCTCAGATAATAGCAACTCTCACATTCTCCCCACAAATTCCAATACAGAAGTCACATTATTGAAAACACCAACACATTCGTAAGCTTTGTCAATAATATATTAGCCTCTTGGAATGTCCATCCATTGTCTCATTCAACACCAAGTTCCGATCAAGATACAAATTCTATAATGATGAAGTTGTTGTAGAAGTAAATGTTATGGTAGTTGGCCATGCTAGAGAAAGAAGGCATGGCGTCTATGAAGGCATTCGTGTAAATAAAAGTCCACCACGTTTATCTATGGAGCAGGTAACACCTATCAATGTATAGAAGTCTATTTGTATCCACGTTGGAAATACGGTTATAATGTTTGTCATGCTGGAGAGAAAGAATTTCAATATGGCATCATTGTTCACCATGACCATGGTGGATGCAACGGTATAATAGAGCAAGAAAAAAATCGCAATGTGTGTACCCATGATTAGTTCTCATTACACATGCTCTCATTGCAATGTGACACGTACGATCTTGGCGCCCTAATGCTTGCATTCAGAAATACAAGACGAAATGTTGAGCTTCACTATTATCTTGTTTAATATAGTCACAAACTAAATTTCCTCATAATTTTTGTCTTATTAATGAAAATGGAATGATTCAGAGCTTTCCACGTATATATTAATTTAGAAAATCAATTTCAAATATTTTTTTTAAAAGTAATTTTTAAAATTTTCTTAAAATCCTAAAGGATCAAGGAGCCTACTTTGGGCTTTTTGAGAATTTAGGCAAGCTTCATTGACTTCAAAATTTTGAATTTTTTCATGAATATTTTAGGATGTATGCTTCTCATCATAATCTATATGTGAAGCTTTGTTTCATGTCACTCCAATAAATATTGCAAAAGTTAGAAGTGTTTTTTCTATTTCAATGTCAAAACGGACAACAAAAAATATATTCTACAAAAATATTAACTATTTTTTGGAATTGTATAGATTGATACCTACTCAAGAAAAGAATTGAACCATTGAATTTCAAATAATGGGGTAAAAGTTACAAGTTTTATTTTGCAAGCAATGAAGGCAGAAAAAACATATGAAATTGTCTTTTGCTCTCAATTTTGAAAATTTTCAAATAAAAATAAAAATAAAGAATGTTAATTTTTCACTAGAACATTCTCATTAACATTAGAATTAACAATTCTAAAATTCACCCAAAAATTATTAGCATATTAGTCTTGTCTTTCATTCAATATCACCTTCCATTTTACAATTTAAAAAAATGAATATGAAAGTTTATTTATTCTATTTTTTAATATATATTTTCAATCCATTTTCCAACCTATTGAATAAAATGCACAAGTTATAGGACATGCATGTTTTTTCCTAAAAATGTTGAAAGACAAAACTTCACCTTTTAGAAGGACTAGAAAAGCCTACATTTTGAAGTTTAGGCACATTGAACTTGCAATTGGTGTGGATATTTTTCTAGAATTTTAGAGATAATATACTTGAACAAGTTAACCAAAAAATGCATATGGTTGGTTTTGTTATAAAATAAATTTTGATGAAGATTTTGACCTTGCTTTGGAGACAAGTATTTTGAAGCAATTTTGGGTCTCTAAACACAATTGGCCTTAGGGGTTAAAGCTATCCAGACTACTTGCCAAATGTTGAAAATTACATACTATGCAATTTTTTAACCATGTAGTCAAAAGTTATAAAAATTGTTAGTTCTTGAAGAAAAACCTTGTTTACATGTTGTCTGCAAATTTCAATGAAAAAAAATTTTCATTTGTAGTGAGCTGTTCAAAATCACTATGTTGCCTCCAAATGCAATTTGGTCTTCCAAAGGATAAAGACTCCTTTGGGATATTTGAATGATGTGATTAAAAAATTCTTCAAAAAAAAAAATCATACTTTAACCAAAAAAATTTAATTGCAATTGCAATATTGTCTTTTATTATGTTTGTTTGATTGGATAGGTAGGTATATACGGAATCAATACTTTTTAGTCATCCCATGGAGCAAGGCAACCATTCAACCATGTAATGGGATCATCCACCTTTATTGCTAGTTTTACCCAATGGTTGTTGTCTTAAAGCAAATTTCCAACCTTTGTTGGAATTAGAAATGGCTTTTTGAGTTTTCAAAAGTTAGAATTTCCTTTGTTGAATTTCATCATGCTTTCACTTCTATGTGAATAAGGACTACATTTTAGAAATAGTTTTGCTTTGTTGTCAAACTGAATGCAACCAAAATGTTCAAGTCCAATGTTAAAATTAGTTTTGTGGAAGTTGAAGACTTACATCTCCCGCGTTTCATGAGCCTCCCTCCAACACTTTGTTGGCCACCAATTTTGATTTTCTTCTTAAACTATTACATACTTCCATGTAGAATTTCAATTTTTTTGTAACTCTTATGCAAGGTTGGGTTGATTTTAGGCCAATGAAAGTCTACCCATAGTTTGAATAGGAAACATCATAATTAGATTTTGGAAGGGAGCTAGCAATGTTTTTTTACGGAAGAAATATGGTCTTTTTGTCAATTAACAATAAAAAAGAATTTGGATGATGCATTCATAGGACAAAATTTCATAGAGTTGGCAATGTAATGCCATCCCCAAAAAGGTTGAAAGGAAGTTGAAAACCAAGTTTTGGCCTTCTTCTACACTAAATAGTGAAATTAGGTTGCCTTACTCAGGAAAGTTACCTCATGACTCACCACCAATTCTCTAAACCGGAGTCATGAACCAGTGCACCAATCCATGCAACACACATGGTTCCTACATTACTACATCCATCTATACTAACTGTACATATTTATATAGTGTGGAATGTCGAGAATTTAGTGTGGGGCAACCTAATTTCACTATTTAGTGTAAGGAGAACCAAGCCCATCAGCAAAGGGAGATTCCCCAAAATGCATAAGATGCTCAAAATCCAGCTTCTCCACTTCAGAACTGTCGTGACGACTCTCCGATGCGGCAACCAAATCCACTCGGAATCGTCGTTCCTTCCCGTTCACAATCCTCCACTGACCTTTCAATTCCTGTCTCTGGAGAACAATCTAATCCGTTGTCGACTAGGAAAGAAAGGGATCACGGAAATGCCAGAGTGCTTGCGCCATCAACATTGTCAAGATAAATTGAGCCTGTGTTTTTCTTACCAGAATTGGTTCGCAATGTCAAGGACCTGAAGCTAATTTGGCACCAGTCGAGGTAGATCGCTCACCTCGTATAGGAAAATTTCTATCAGCGTAAATTGCAATCTGTCTGTTGAGAATTGAACTAGCGCATCTAGTAGCTCGTACTGTGGATAGGAAATTTATTTTCGGTTCAATAACGCAAGTTGTTTCTCCATATTGCGTCGTTGAATTTTGGAGTGTCAGTTGCCATTTGTGAGAAGAGCTTAGAAGTTCGGAAGGAATGAAGAGTGCAGTTTTGCAATGCGAGGTTTGTGTGAGTGTAATAGACTGAAGAGCTAGGGTTTTGATTTTAGTTGCGTGTCACCGAGGTTTTTGATGCGAGGCGAAGGTGTTTTGCAGCCATCCGAGTTAATTGGATAACCCTAAACCCTAAACCTTGCCAATTCCATGGCCGAGAGCTTGCGCTCGGCCATGGCCATGGCTGTGCGTTTAGGCGCGCCGCGTTCTCACGCCTTCACTCTCCTCCGCTCTGGCATTCCCTTCCGCAAGCAGCCGCCTTGCTCTTCTCCGAGGCCAAGATGGCAAAGAACGCTGCATTCCACTCCTACTCGACACTCCAAACCGTTGCCCGTGGTGAGTGCCGTGCAAGATGCAACGGTGACGAAGCCCTTGACGAAGTTGGATCTCGCCTTGGATTTTACGAAGCGCTCTCACGAGTGCGGGAAGCTGACGGAGAAAGATGCGGGCACGAGGGTCCGCGTCTGCGGTTGGGTTGCATCGCAGCGGAGTCACGGGGCTATTGCGTTCGTGAATTTGCGAGACCACACCGGAATTGTGCAGGTATAGCCTGCGTTTAGGAATTTCTACAGGACGTGGGTTAAGGGGATTTCGACATTCATGATGACCATTGGAATGATCCTATTCTCTTACAGTTTGACTCCCAAAATGACCTAATTCAGTCACTTCTCTCAAACTCTTACAGTTCTCTCACAATTACTTCTCTTTTAATGGATCCAATCCAGTCACTCCCTGAATCACACTGGATTCCTGATCATTTCACAATTTTCTTTTCTTACACTCACAATTGTCTTACAAATTGACTCCCGGAATGACCCGATTCTGTCACTTCTCTTACACTCTTACAATTCTCTCGCAATCACTTCTCTTTTCATGAATCCGATCCATCCACTTCCTGAATCGCAATGGATTCCTGATCATCTTACAATTTACTTCTCTAACACTCACAATTCTCTTACGATACTGGGCAGATCGCTTCCGACCCTGACAACTTTCCTGAGGGTCATGACGGCGCGCAGCATGTGCGAATTGAGTACGTGGTGGCAGTCGAAGGCACTGTTCGTCTCCGGCCGAAGGAAGTTGCGAATGCTCGAATGGCGACCGGCTCGGTTGAGGTGATGTAATCCCCATTTGGACTAGTTTGTGGTGCTTTTAATTGTAAATGCCAAACCATTGTGTAAAAATGATATAGCTTTGGTCATATGCTAAATTATTGTAGGAAAATGTTTGGAGGCAAAGACGAACAAATCCCTGAAATCCTGTTGAAAACGTCCCAAACAAAGCAGAAAGAACAACGTTGCCTCTTGTAATGACCATTGAAGTGATTTTTGACCAAAAAATAAAAATTGAATCTTGAGCAAAGATCGACGATCCATCGATGTTCTGGATGTCATGGAATAGTCTAGATTCAATGACATAGTCTAGGATGAGTTAATTCGAGTTAGTTAGCTGCAGTCTGGCGTGTGTCGTTCAAACCCTACTAGTGACCAAAACTTCGAAGCTGACACACGGTTGCTGTGTGGCATGGGATTAGATTGTCGCAGAGAAGCTTCAGGTCCTGAACAAGGTGGGATTGGCGTTGCCATTCTTGGTGACACTTGCTGATGACAACAAAGAAATGCCTTCTGAAGAAGTTCGTCTCAGGTTTGCATCTCCTTTGTACCGCCGGTTGTTTGCAGCTAGTTGTGGAGGGTTTAAGTCGTTGGAATGGGAGCTCCGGGTTTGGCTTTGATTGCATGAAATTTTGGGCCGATCGATTTGAGCGACATCAGACTCTTTGTATACTAGCTTGCTTGAAAGATGGAGACACATGAATGGGGGTTAGATGGCTGATCTAATTCCAGGTACCGGCACCTAGACCTGAGGAGGGCACAAATGAACACGAATTTGCGAATGCGTCACAACATCATCAAGCTCATGCGAAGACACTTGGAGGATGTCCATGATTTTATTGAGGTTACTCTCTCGCACCAAAATGAAAGTTTAATGATATGTGATGCCAGCATATGATGGGATCGTTTAGTTAAAGTACTGTAGCACAAATCTTCTTGCAAGTAACTAGATTCTCATTTTGTCTGGTTTGTCTTCAGATAGAGACCCCAATACTTACAAGGTCAACCCCTGAAGGTGCACGTGACTATCTTGTTCCATCTCGTGTGCAGGTAATTAGCCATTTCACTTTCCCCTTCTTGATTAGTTAATTATTTTATTTGCAAAATAAAGTTTTAGGTTTCTCTTTCCATCCGAACAATATTGGATCTGGACTGTTAGTGTTCTTGTTTTTCAGGTGCGTATGTAGATGCATGTGGACATATATTTTGATCATGTCGTTTTTCCGAAGAATTTTGAGCGTTGGTGCTGTAATGACAGCCAGGAGATTTTTATGCGCTTCCACAGAGTCCACAGCTCTTCAAGCAGATGCTCATGGTTTCAGGATTTAACAGATATTATCAATTGGCTAGGTAATGCACCTGCTGATATCACTTATTCTGGGTTAATATGGTCTGTGTATATAAAAGCACATTTTTATTGCCATCTTGCAAAACTGGAGCTGGTTTTCACATAATGTCCTTGTAATTTTGATTCAGAACATGTAACATCTTCTTCACCCATTAGTAGCCTATTGATCACAAGTTGTTCTTTAACTCTTCAGGTGTTTTCGAGACGAGGACTTGAGGGCCGATAGACAGCCAGAGTTTACACAACTGGATATGGAGCTTTCTTTCACACCTCTCGAGGATATGCTGGAGCTCAATGAGGGGCTCATGAGACATGTGTGCTTGCTAACTCATCTTTGCTGCACCTTGATACACTGTTGACTTTATTGATCTGCCCCTCACTTTCTTTCTGAAGTATTCAAGAGGGTCCTGACGCTCTTAAGTCTATTCCTTTAGCGAGCTTCGCCTTTTCCTTTCTGAGTTTCACACGCACTGACCGAAATTGTTGCTTCTCTTCGTGAATTGCAGGTATTCAAGGAAATAATAGGTGTTGACCTCCCTAACCCTTTCCCAAGGCTCACGTACGCTGAGGCAATGTCACGTTTTGGCAGTGACAAGCCCGATCTTCGCTATGGACTGGAGCTTGTTGAGGTGCAGTTCTAGCATTGCATCTTATCTTCTTATAATTAGAGTTGTTATTCTCGTCGTCATAAATCCGTCTCATTTCGCTTTCCAGGGTTATTTTGAGATTTTATTTGTAACCTCTAAATATTTTTTCTTATTTTTCTGTTTTGAAGGTTTCAGAGCTTTTTTCGGGATCAAGTTTTGCACCATTTTCAACCGCAGTAGAAGAAGGGGTCTTAGTTAAAGCAATCAATATTCCTGGGGGTGCTTCAAAAATATCAGCTACGAGGATAAAAAAAGGAGATGTTTATCAGCAGGCTATCAAATCGGGGGCTAAAGGCTTACCTTACTTGAAAGTAATGACTGGCGGTATGGGTTTTTATCGGAGCTCTTATTTTTTCTGTGCTTGTATCACACCTGCAGTTGGATCGTCAACGAAGTCTTGCTTGTGGATCATTTGAACTGCAGTGCAAACGTGCCATTTCTTTTCTTAGGTTGATTACAATCCGATTATTGCACATCAAAATATCGATTTCCGGTCATTGTATGTTTCACATCTATTCCTCATGATGTTTGAGAGCGATGATAAATAATTAAATTCCTGATTTTTTATTAGAATATTGGGTGTTTTTTTCAGAAATACTTTGGACTCTAAATTTCAAGACGAATATAGAAACTTTTCGTACTGACAAGGAGGTTGTCATGCAGGCGAGCTCGAGGGGCCTCCTGCTATTGTTGGAAGTTTAAGCCCGGAGAAAAAGCAAGAGCTTGTAGCACGTTGTGCTTCCAGTGGAGGGGACCTCATCTTATTTGCAGCTGGTCCAGCTCCTTCTGTGCATAGAACTCTCGATGGTCTTCGGACTTATCTTGCTGAAAGTTTAGATCTCATTGACAAGGTGTTTTTCCTTTTCTTCCATTTGGAATCATCTCTTTGAACCTACATGTTTGGGACATTTGTTCATATACTTGAAATCGACTTCTTTTTGTTTTGGACAACTCTAAGATAGCATGAATGCGTATACCACTCACTTTGTACAATTGGTGGCGGGTGTATCAGACTGGGCATGCTATGCTCTGGGTCACGGATTTTCCCATGTTCGAATGGAATGAAGGAGAACAAAGACTGGAGGTGAGTCATGCACTACTAAACCCTACAGATATTCGGAAAGTTTCTCCATTTAATGTCTCTGCTATGGGATGAAGAACCGTAAAGCTCTGTGGGAGTAACATATTTTGAAGCTTTACCGGCACGATTTCAGTTTCGGGGTACTCCCAGTGTCTGAATTCAGCTCTGTTTTCAAGTCTAATGGCTATGTTGATAATTGTGAGGCAGGCACTCCACCATCCCTTTACAGCTCCTCATCCAGATGACATAGGAGACCTTAGTACTGCTCGAGCATTGGCTTATGACCTAGTTTACAACGGTGTTGAGGTTTGTTTTACTCTCCTTGCCAGTTGACACATCAGAAATGTGCTTGTGGTGCGAGAGAACTTAGATGTGACACTCCTAGACCTGCGCACGAATTGCATACTTTTTGTGTTTGTCGTAATTGGCTGGTTCTCATATTTCCTGGTCTTTGCTCTTGTATGAAGGTTGGGGGTGGAAGTTTGAGAATATACAAGAGAGCTGTTCAAGAAAAGGTGCTGAGTGCTATCGGCTTGACACCTGAAGAAGTTCGTAACTGAATTTTCTTTCCCTATCCCTCTAACTGGAGCTTTCTAATTGAAAATTGCTGGGCAGGTGAATATGTAACTGATTTTAGTGTGGCATCTAGAGTTCATCGTATTAATTATTGGAAAGAGATTAGTGTACCGAGATACTCCATTGGTTTCGTATCTAACATACAGATGTGGTATTTGCGCTTTTCAGGCAGAAGAAAAGTTTGGGTTTCTTCTAGAAGCACTAGATCTTGGTGCTCCACCACATGGTATTGCATCCTCCTCCCAAGTTTTTCAATGCTTTGTTGAGAGTGCGCGGCCCATATCGTGAAAAAATGATCTTTCAGCTTGCTATTTTTTCATGGTCACTCTTTGACTGAAACACAACTCATTTTGACTTGCAATGCTGATTTGCAGGAGGCATAGCATATGGATTGGACCGGTTGGTCATGTTGCTGGCTGGTGAGACCTCAATCCGAGATGTAATTGCATTTCCAAAGTCTACCACGGCTCGGTGTCTGCTAACAAATGCCCCAGCATCCGTCGATCCTTCACAACTAAGCCAGCTCTCTCTTAAGTCCACTGTCATCAATTCATGAAATGTACCATATTGGTCCATATATTGATTTGAACTTTGAAGAAATCTTTCTTTTGTTCATGTCAATGCATTCCGTGAATCTTCCACGCCGTTTATTTGCAGTTTTGAGCGACATTGATTTTTCTATTCTTGATCTGCCTGCATTCTATTCCCGATTTATTGTAGACGTATGTTGTAGTATTCGGTGAGTTTCATTCGGAGTTTCATGCGGAATTTCTACCAATAAGGTTGAGGCATCAGTTGTCAACCAGTTGTCAACCACGCCAAGTACCCAACCTGTAGCGTGCACTAGACTCAAGCTTGGAATGTGTATTTTTTTTTGTCCTTTTCAAGGTTGGGACTAATAAGGTTATGACACATGTCCCAAAGTAGTGAGCAGCAAAGTAGTTCTTAAATGATAAGAATTGGCTTTAGACATTGGCTACCAGACACTTTTGGGCTCCCAAAATTCATAGTAGCTTCGATTTTGGGAATATAATTCTGAAAATTTTGTTATCCTCATCTTTCCTATCTTCCTACATGGGAAAAATTTCCACTACCTCATACTCCTTACCACTTGCTTGAAAATTGCTTAAATGATTGACTACTAGTGCTTCTATCTTAGTAAGTTCTATGTAGAGTTTGAGTTTGAGTTTTCAAACTTATACCCTTCTCCTATAGTGTTCTTGATAATGTTAGCACTATTTATTTCTTTTATATATGGAGTACCATGTATCTATTAGTATCACTAACATTTATAGTACAAGGAGAATTTGGATTCAAAGATGAATATGCATGGTCCTTTTTTTCTCTTCAATCTACCTTTTAATTATTTATCTTCTTTGATCCCTTAATATTCAATTTTTTTTTTTAGAATTTTGGTATATTTTTATACCAATATATTACTTACTTCAATTTCATCAAATTGGTCAAAATAGAATATTTGTATTTTAAAACATTCAAGCATTATAATGGATGGATGAAAAGTCTTTGCTTAAAAAATATGTTAAAATTGTAGATTAAACGTTCCCTCATTTTACACTTCTTTGAATGGCTTGTCTTTCAAAAACAAGTTATAAGCCTTGAGAAATTTCTCTAAGGTTACTTAACTTTAAAAGGATAAGGCTAATTGCTAAAAAAGCTAAAAAAGATATTATTAAATTTCTTGGATGAATAGGGATATTTTTAAATTTCAAATGACCTCACGTTACTTCATTGAACACTCTTTGTCTTCCATAATGTTTAAAGCTAATCTATATCTATGTAGGGATGTGTGGTGCAATAGTAGTGCGTTTAACTCTAGATCAAAAAGTTGCATGTTCGATGTTACTTCATTGAACACTCTTTGTCTTCCATAATATTTAAAGCTAATCTATATCTATGTAAGGATCTGTGGTGCAATAGTAGTGCGTTTAACTCCAAAAAGTTGCATATTCAATTTACGTGGGGTTCAATATCCTAAATTGTTGCTCCAATTAGATTTTTAATACAATGGTTCTTCCATTTCTTCAAAAATAAATTAAAAAATAAAAAATAATTCTACATATAGAAAGACTTTTGGAGTCAATCATGGGATCTTGGATGAATAGACCAATCTTTTAGGGGTTGAAGTTTCTTTTCTCTAGAGGACCTAGAAAATGTTTTTTTTAAGAAAAAAAAGACCCGCTCCCTATCATCTATCCTACCTTACAGAAGTTCGTCTCAAGAAGATGAAAGAACCACGTGGACGGGAATTCTCCCATTCGAACCCCAAACCCTAATTTCTCCCCCATCACTCAGCATTCAGCAGATGACGCTGTCGACACAGACCTGAGAGCTCGGACTTTGTTTTTCCACAACCAATTCGTGTTTACACTTGTCATTGACACCATCGGTGACTCTCAAACCTTTACCGAATTCTTTTTGGAGCTTCACTGCAGAAGTTCTGACCCTTTGGCTTGATTTGGTGCTGCTGTCAACGACGATTTTGAAGTCGACTGAGAAGCGCATTGGATTTGCTGATTTTTATCGAAATTCCATTCCGAGAAGCCGAAATTTCTATTCAGGATGTGCGCTGTTGCAGTGAGATCGGCAACGTTGCACTTTTCGTCTTCTGCGCTCGCTCTGCCTCTGGCTTCTTGGAAGGTACGGGGTCGGTCTTTTCATCTGAGTAGTGAACGTTAAGTTTGGTAAGCTGTCGTTTCTTTCCTGGGAGTGATCTTTCAGCTTCAGACGAAGACTTTCTTCTTGCAATGGAGCGCATTTCAGGGTTCGGAAACTGGTTTCAGGGTATAGGACCGGATATGATGCAGAAACAGAATGAATTCGTTTTATACCGGTCTGTTTCAGTATTAATTTGAACGTTTTAAGACGTTTTGTCAATCGTTCAATGTGTACTTACAGCTTAAGAACTGAGTCTTTGAAAGCAGAATTGATTAATCGCAGTCTATGGCTATTGCAATTATATGAAGCGGAATTGCAAGATGGAATAGAACGGGGGATTCAGTTTTCGGGTAACCCTGGACTAGACCTCCCTACGATGCATTGCTGCATTGAACCCGACATCGAATTATGTAGACTTCTGTTTTTTTTATCATACAATGATATCCTCCCTACGCTGGACTGCTTTCGCCTCAATGTTTTTTAGGCGACCGTGCCTAAATGCGAGAGGTTAAGCTCCGTGATCAATTTGGCTTGAAAGTACAAGATTTCTTGAAACTGTAGAGAGAGCCTTGGGAATTGAAATCAACTGATTCTGATTGAAATTGAGTGTGTGATGAGTGTGCTGTAGACACCGACTTTGTCCTCATAGGTTGATTTTGAATAGAGAAAGAAATTAGCTACAGAAGAGCTCAAATGAGTAGAGCAAAGGAATTCATGAAATGAAACAAACACATGCCCTAAATTTACTTTGGATTTGACCATGAGTAGGCAATTGTTCGGAGTCGTCACAAAATGCCAGGTTGTATTCATTTTAGAATATTCAAATTCATTGTAGCACTTCACTTAATGCAATTCTCGTTACACTGGATATTGTCATCTGTGAAATGGGTGTTTTCACTGCGAATGGTGATTTTAAGTCCAACCTTTGTCCATATATCCCTCAATCATATCTGTCACAATTAGGGTGGTGTCATAATAAGATGCTGTACACTACACATATCTTTACCGCATGTGATGGGTTTCTCACTCTACGATGCATTGCTGTATCGAACTTGTCGATTGTAATCGACTTATTAAGACCTCCATGTGTTGGATCTAACAGCGACGACCTTCCTGCATGTTGTTGTATTTGCATTTTATTTACCCCCAGGAGATTTTGTATGTACAGGTGGAGAAGAGGCCCTGCCAGTTTTCTCCAACGTTGGTTAATCATTATGTGGGAGGCAGGGTAAGGATAGCTCATACCAGGTGTGATCGCTCCCAGAGGAAACCACTACCGCCATGCCGGGTACAGGGTGGTGAGGGAGATCCATCCAGATTCAATTTCATGAACAATGCAGACGATGACAAGGAGGAGAGCTTCCTGGAGCGGTTAGCCCGTGCATGGGCGATTCTTTTCCCTGTGCAATCCAGCCCGTCATCAAATGCTTCCATTGCAAAACAGCGTCTCAAAATGATCCTCATCTCAGACAGGTGCTCGGTGAACGACGACGCCAAGAGGAGGATCGTGACCAACATCGTTGGAGCTCTTTCTGATTTCGTGGAAATCGAGTCCGAGGACAAAGTGCAGCTCAACGTCTCCTCGGATCCTGATTTGGGAACAGTGTACTCTGTCACGGTGCCTGTTCGCAGGGTCAGGCCTCAATACCAGGAGTTCAGTCAGGAGCTTGTGAACACGGAGCTTAGGTCGTTTGATTATGAGGAAGAGGAGGGGAACTTTCGCATGGTGGATATTCGTTTTGAGCATCCGGATGTTATCCGCCAGGAGGTTGTCCCGGACGTTTTCGAGGATGATCAGGACAGTCAAGATGGATCAACCTCAAATTTGTCAGACTCATAACTTGGATTGCGGTTTGTACACAAAGAATCCCGTTAATCACATCGACATAATAGCAACAGCGAATGAAGGCAGGAACCCGGATGCACAACAGAGTGATGTTTTTTTCCAGATGCTTTCATGAGGAATCCAGTCTTACAGACCTGCAACGTACCAGGAGACTGAATACATATCGGCATGCAGACAGCCAGAGACCATTTTAAGTGTCTTACTGAGCTGAGGACCACATTGCACATGTTGGTACATCCACTTGCTTGGAAAGCTCGGGTGTGGGCGCTAGGCATTTTCTCGTTCAGCTTCCTGCTGACACCTAGTTGATGAACTCCTTTGAGAGACCTATTTTTCTTTCTGGAAGGTTTCCTTAATGTTCGTGGTCCTGATGACCAGTGTAAAGGTGTTGAATTTGGATCTTGTATTTCTAATGTTCACAGTTTTTGTATCTCATGCAATGTAGAGATTCTACCTTCGCTTTATTTGCGTCTTTCATGGACTTTCAAGGGCGCTGCCTTTCAAAAAAAAATCTCCTTTAACATGTTTTTTATTTTCGTGGTTGAAATGGAACGTACTCTTGACCTATGATGTATCCCAGCTCTACTCTACACGATTGCGGGGAAATACAGTTATTTGAACTTCCAGGGACTTCTACAATACGACGACGTCGACTACAGTAGGTACGCAGCGTTGTTGCACTGATCTCTGCAATGGTTTTCTCATGAATGTACGTGGCTACCAGGGCTAAGGTTGAAGACTATATTTACACCACTTTAAACATTTTGAACGTATTAATTAATGGAAGATGTATAGAGTTTTGGAGAGATCTTTGGGCACAAAGTATGATTAGTTTTTTATCACTACTGTAGATGAATTTTTTGTGCAATTTCAAAGTGAGAGGTCGTAGTCCACTATAAGTGATAAGAACCAACTCTTCAAAGATTAGTGACTGATACACCACTTCCTAATAAGTCCAACCAATTGTAAGAATACGTCAGTTGCTGTTGGTACATGAGTGGTTGTATGAGGCAATTCAGGGATCCTGCAACTTCCTCTCCTTTCAGGGCATACAGTTTTAGTAGGGATAAGTGATCTGTTTTATTTTGCTACATATCTCTTCCCATTATAATCTCTTGCAACTCAGTTGAATTGACATGGGAAATCAATATTATTCACCAACATTTTCTTGTCATGGTGGAAATGGACAGGAAGTAACTTTGGCATAACGGTCTTGACAAATCAGGCAATCTATTTTGCCTCCTGCCCTAGTGGGGGACTCTTGGGCTACAATGAAAGGGTCATCTGTCAATTGCGTTGGCAATAAGCGAGATCATTCCCTTGTGGTACTACATAAGAAACTGCCAATACATCCCCTGAAAGGAACTTGGAATGAACAGCCATATTTCTGAGCGTCTGGCTGCACTTTGCTCCGTACACCTGTTTCCACATGGCAGCAAAGTACACATCAGGAAGGCAAGCACATGCATAACTTAGTAACCTCTACTGGACCAAGACCAAGGCCTTTCTTTCATCAAATAACATTCAAAACTGTCATTCCAATTGCAAAGTGCAACATTCTTAAGAGAAATTGTTTTTTTCTTGCATAACTAAGCATAAGATCTTGCATAAGACTAGTGTAAGATCGTGTGGGAGAAATTTCAGAAATTTTGATTGTAGATTGCAAGATACTTCATATAAGGTAGAATAGCCCATTGTGGTTAGAATTAGTCCATGCCATTCAACAGTAAGCCCATGCTAATGCTATTGTTGAAATTTTTTTTAAAATTATGACTAAGTATGAATTTGTTATGAATTTCTAAAGTGTGTTGTCCAAAACAGTCTTCAAAACCAAGAAAAATTGTATTTATAATGCTCATTTTATTCAATGTTCATCTACTCATTTTATTCAACACTCATCTTATTCATGTAATGCAGTCACAATATTTTCTAAAATGGACACAAAATGAAGGCCTAAAAAACCTACTTCTTGCAATGAATTTACACTCAAAAGCTATAAGTGTTCCTATTGTAGTCACTAATCATTCTATTATCACCACTTATTACACTCAAAAGCTATAAGTGTTCCTATTGTAGTCACTAATCATTCCATTACCACCACTTAAGACATTGATTGTAGCCAAAAGCTCAATTATTTAAAAAAAAATTGTAATGGGGTCATTCCCTAGGTAGTCATGATGGTCTTTTGACTATAATGGGTTGTTCTACATTAAGCCTTTAAAGTAAAAAGGAATGGATTTTTTATTACACCTTACACAACTAAATTATTCAACTTTGAATCATCTTAACTTACAATTTTCCACCACACATCCCAAGGGGTGCACTTAGTTCTACTACAACAACCTGGAATGCACTTGGTTCCAGGGGTGCACTTAGTTCTACTACAACAACTTGGAATGCACTTAGTTCTATTACAATAGACCACGTGCAAACAAGAGGGTACACTTAGTTCTACTACAACATACCACATGCAAACAAGGGGGTACACTTAGTTCTACTACAACAGACCACGTGCAAACAAGTGGTTTCTAATGAACTATAATTTTAACTTCAAAATCCACTTAGTTCTACTACAATACGTGCAAACAAAAAGTGCACTTAGTTCTACTACAACAAACCACGTGCAAACAAGTGGTTTCTAATGAACTATAATTTTAACTTCAAAATCCACTTAGTTCTACTACAACAGACCACGTGCAAACAAGTAGTTTCTAATAAACTATGATTTTAACTTCAAATTTTGAGCATTGTTTACTAATGAGTATAGGATTCTACTCCCAAAATTTCAAACTCAAATAGGTTAAAAATGCACTAAAATGGCATGTTTTTTTAACTCAAATATTTTAGAGAACACATTTAAATGACCATTGCATCAATATTCAACTCAAAATGAACTTTCAATAGTGCTTGGGGGAGTGCATCCCCCAAGCCACACATTTAAATGGTTGATGTCAATAGAGTCAAAGTAGAAATGATGACTTTATTCTTGGACCTTATTCTTGGTCCAATTCAAAAGGTCAAGAGGTTGGTAGGGTTGCAATAGATCTACAATATGTTGTGTCCTTTGGCTCCATTGTTTGTAAAGATCCATTCACTTCTTACAAATAATATTAAGGAATTGAGTTGAGATTCTAAGAAAAAAGTTTCAAGAAAAAAAAGATTTTCACACCGAAAAGAATTGTTAAGTAGATGTAGGTATGAGATAGGAGGAAAAAAATAAATTGTTAGTAGCTCTAATATGGAATTGAAACTGGTGAGATTAATCTTCCTAGCAAACTAAACCCCTTGACTTAGAATTTACTAATTTGAATACTTTCTATGAGACATAGAATCTTTCTTAATGTGATATTTTAAGCGTTATTTTTTTTGTGTTGCCGAAAAATCTCCATTTTTCAACTTCAAGGTGGCATATGAATTAGAATGATATTCCTAAAAAAACTAATGTATTTTTTCCACCTTTAAAAAAGCCTCCAAAAATCATGTCGTAAATTGAAATCACAGGAACTTGCCCAAACCTTACTAAGTGTCCCCTAAGGGAGACACTTCATCCTCCCTTGGCGAACACTTTGTCCTCGTTTAGGGGTTAAGTGGGTAGTGAGAGGATCTTACAAAAAAACAAGCATGTGTTTCGTTTTGAACATGCAACGATTCTCAATCAGATACTCATAATCAACCATTCCACTATGGATTTAGTAAACACCCGCACACTGACATTGTTTATGAAAACCATCCCATGCTTGCAGTAGCTCCGAAATCTGAGTCCTCGGATTGGGATTCTAAGATGGATGGAGTGTTTACAAGTAAGCTTCCTGAAAGCTTTAGTACTCCCAAGCCAAACGAACTGAACTGGTCCTCCCTTCCCTTCCTTTCCCTTCCTTTCCTGAAAGGCGCATCTCACTCCCTCCACCGAGACTTGAATTGAATAGGTCCCATACCCGAGCTTTTGAACCTCCAGTTTGGTCCCACGGGATCTCCCATTCTGTCTGTCTGTCTGTCTGTCCTCCAGTGAGTCGATCGTCTCGGTTGTGCTGCGCCCACTCCCTCCGGGCTGATTCAGATTAAGGGAAGAAACCTCGATCGCGCACTGTGAGTCCCCAAATGGGTCCCCAAGTGGAGAGGCAATCGAGGCAACGAACTCAAAGCCGCAGCATAACTAAAGTTATCTTCGAGGCTTGGAATGGAAGGATTTGACTTTTCAGTTGCTGCCATGCTATGGCACTCAATGCACAGTCACCTTCGATCAGTTCTAAATGCTGCCTGTGAAAAGCAACGAACTATTGCTGCCGAGTTCAGTTTAGCCAAGTGGAGAGAGGTGAACTTATTACCTCCGTTATTTTGGCGTAAGAATGACTTGTTCTGCTCTGTTTGTTGGTGTCATAGTCGCAGGAGGGAAACTGGTGACCCGTACTAGCTCTTCTCACTCATTTGAGTTTCGAATGGGAAACAAACTGAGGTTTAACCTTTTAATTTGACCTGTTTTCGGCTGTTGGGGTGTAACATTCTCACTCTGAAATCGAATGAAACGGCATTGGAGCCCACATTGGAGCCCACATTGGAGCCCACATTGGACTCGTGACTTCCTGTGGGATCGAGCATTCTGGGCAGGCGGTTCGGTTCTGGATCTTCCTTTTGTCTACCCTTGTACTTATCTGTGTGTCCTGTCTGTTGAAGAGATGAAGGGAACCCTAGACAGTCGGCTCCATGGATTCTTGCTCAAAAGGTGGGGGATTCCCTTCAATCGCTTGTCCCTTGGAAACAATTTGGACCTCTCAGCAATTGCAATTGCAATACCAATCATCAAATCGGCAGATGTTGCCCGGCCCACAGCTTTGGTCGAATACTTCATCTCTGAAACTGGACTCAATTAAGGTACTTCATTTTACCCCAATCCTGGATGAGTGATTGATTTTGCTATGCGAAAATGCAGGCAATTAAATTAAAAACTACTAACAGCATTCATCAAAGAATTGGTCCTCTTTGTTAATCAGTCCTGTTTGATAATGAAAACCTTATCAAGACTTGGGACTGTTTCAAATGCAGCTTGATGGAGATATTAAGCAGCAAAGCCATAGATTGAAACTGATAGAACAAGTTGATGACTCAAATTCAGGTAACATTCTGTGAATCAACTCACCTGACCCAGCATTAACTCTGGAACACCGGACTGGTCACCATGGAAACCATCCTTTAGGGCACCATGTGAATCATTTGCTGTAAAAAAAAAAAAAGAGCACTCATTGGACGTCAAATTACTATGCAAGATCTCCGACCCTTTTTCACACAAATTTCCAAGGATGAACATCTGCACTTTTGTCTTATATAGAAGGATTTTGTGTCATCCATTGAAGACTTAGTGTCTACAACAATGTTAACTGGAAAGTCTATTCCAATGGATAGCAACAAAGTTGTTGATGTTGAATTGCTAATTAAGGTTCAGTCTCTTGTTGATCTTGCTTTGGAGAACTTATTCTTCTTGAGATTCCATCAACTTTCTTGAGGTCTCCTGCTTGAATGACTTTTCCATCTCTTAGTAACATGCACTCCTCTTGTATGTCTACAAATGGTAAATGAAAAACAAGCTCAAATCTTCCTAGCTTTGGCAAGTCCTTCCTCTTATCTCTTAATTGTTTAGCCCTTGGGCTTGGTTGTTGTTCTTGGTTCTTTTTTTTTTTTAATGCAATGGCTCATTCCATTTGTTCAAAAAAAAAAAAGACTTAAATCATTTTTAGCTCGTACTGTTCAAGTACATTTAAAAAAAAAATCAAGGTTGAAAGGTGACTTTCCATATTCAACCACTAGGCTTTTGTTGGACAACATTAGGTTGACCCTACTTTTTTTTGTGAAGGACAACTTCAAATCTTAATCCATAAACGGTGACCATTTTCTAATTGATGAATGTCAAAGAATCTTTGTGTGTAGGACAAAAGTGCAACTATTCATCCTTTAAATTTTGCATGAAAAGGGAGGTCATGTATAGTTTGACTTCCAGTTAATGTTTTTGGGTTTTTTTGAAACCAACTATTCACACAATGTCAAAAGGGATGATTTCTAGAATCACAAGCCTGTCCTTTCTAGGATCATGATAGGTACACATGTATGATATGCACACATGTATGATATGAAGGGGCCTATATCATTGGGCTCTAAATTGTAGAGTGCACCAAAATTTGAATATTAACACAATGAATTGTTCATGTTTGAATCTAGGACTTAAGACCTCCAAGTTGCCAATGTCAACATTTATCAAGGTTCTTCTAAAGGAGTTTCTTGGTGAATGAAACCAAAATTGTACTAGCTCCAATGCCTTGTTTCTTAGTATCTATATAGAGAACATGATATATTGTCCAAGCTTAATTTCTTAGGAAGGTCACTCTTTGTGAGATACAACATGTGCCTAAAATATTTAGAGAGTATTCTTTCATTTGATTTTATAATCAAAGTTTTAAAAGACACTATGTTTGAATTCATGTAATTTTCTAAGACTCAAGTTAGTGACCCCTCTTGACTTATAAATTGGACCAAAGATAAGGTTTTACTTTGACTCTATTGACATCAACCATTTAAAGTTTAAACCCTTGAACAATGCAATGGACGTTTATTGTTTAATGGATAATAAAGAATCCTTCTATGTAAGATAGAAGTGCAGATATTCATCCTTGAAATTTTGAGTGGAAATTAAGGGAAGACCTTGCACATTAGTTTGACCTCCAATAAAAAAGCTTGAGTTTTTTTAAGCAAAATGATTTACAAAAGGTACCCCCAAAGGAAGATTTCCACAATGACTAAGAGTTGATGAGCCCCACATTTGACATCCACCAATTGACGGGTGTGAAAAGTGATATCATATCATGAGAAGTTTCATTTTTATTTTTTATTTGTTGATGATGCAACATATATTCATTCCAATGCCCTTCCTTTACCTCCAAGCAAGCAGCACAACACACTTGACTTTCTCAGACTGGAGCCTTTTTCTCTACCAGAAATTAAAGTTCGGAATAATGTAAGAAAACTCACACCCTCCAAAGTGAGAATGTTTTTCCACTATGGAAAGATAGGAAATATTAGGACTACAATTTTTTCTGTAATTTTATTTTCAAAATTGAAATTATTGTGTTTTTTGGGAGCCAAAAACGGTAGTTTTAGCCTATAGCCAATGTCTCTAGTCTTCCAATTCTGATCATTACAAAGCTACTTTCTTGCTCACTACTTTGGGACATGTGTCATTGCCTTATTAGTCCCAACCTTGAAAAGAAGAAAAAAAATGCATTTCAACCTTTGGTCATAAATTTGTTCCAACTATGGTTGGAGATAGCTATATATTATATGTTGGATACTAACAGCCCCTTTTTTTTGGCACCATGGGGCCAAATTGCACCATTTCAAAATAAATGTCTACTCTTCACTAGAGGCAAGTAATCCTTTTTTGCCAAAAATTTATAGTTTCTATTTAAAATGTAGATGAAGTTGCCAAATTTGGATGAAAAATACATGAATATAATTGAAAAGTATTTTTTGGTCCAAAAAATAGATGAAATGAATGCAGAAATACAATGCTTCACCAAATTCTAATTGATTTCCATCTTGACACTTTTCAAAAAGTAAAAAAAAAAAGAAAAAGGCTCGTTAGATATGAGACTCTAGTTGGGTATGGGTGTTTCTACCTTAGATTGAATGAGTCTTAGTTCATAACTTCAACTTTCCCAGTTTGATTCCATTATAGCTAGTGAGACCTATCTACAAAACTTTATAAATCAATTAGATTCTCAGCAATTTTCCCAATGAACAATGATCAGGCAATGCCAAGCCACCCAAAGCTCCATAACTCCCCTCCCCCCAACACCTCCTCCTCCTCTTCTTTTTATGTTCACCACTTTGAAAAACAATTTGTCTTTAAATTCAATTTGTACACATGTTTGATACCTCCATTGAATTCCACACCTCAAGTACTCCTTGATTCTTGTATCTCCTAGTTGATTTTTGTTGATTTTTGTTGATTTTTGTTGATTGTTATGAACGCAAGTACACACCACACGTAGCTTTGCAACCACGTTCCAAATGAAGTCATTTTGTTAATCAAACAATCACTCCAACATTATGAAAAACATGGCATGTCTTCAAATTAGGATGGATGGACGCAAGCAAAAACTTCTCAAGGATAGCAACAAATCAATTCCTTTTGATTTCACGAAGCCCTTCTTGGGTGGTTTTTTTTTTTCTTTGGCAAGGGCACATTCTCTCATTCACTCTACGTGCGGAAATATCTTTGACGCAGTCCGAGGTTGGGTTTAGCCCTTGTGTGATTCATATATCAACATCAAATTCTCGGCCTTCCAATGAAAAACGAAGCTTGAGTTCATGGCCAAGGAAACGCTGGTCCCCATGGATGGGAATGGAAGCCCATCGAACCTCTTATCACTCCAAATGCGCATATCCGCTTTGATAACTGATTCAAGAGAAAACAAAAAAGTGGCTGCGTGCAGAACCCCCAACCATCCATTTAATTTCGTGTGACCCCCACGTACTTGTGTTAATTGATTCTTTCATATTCTTCAATGACACACAAGCTGCTCTTTTTTTTTTTCGCTTTTTTTTGGGAACCGAGAGAAGCTGCTTTTGGTTGCCATATTTGCAAAGGGGACAACGGGGGGCTCCTCCAAAGCTCCCACATCGGCATAGGACATAGCCTCTCTACGAGTTTGAAGCATATTCTCCAAAAAAAAAAAAAAAAAAAAAAAAAATCTCCTACTAACAATGAACTCACTCCTACGATCTCCTCCCCTCCTACATGTTGAAGTAGTAGCAGCAGCAAAAAAAACCCGATGCTGCCACTGTACTGATTTTGTTCTTCTTGTCGCGAGATAGGTTATGCCACCAAGAGCGGGTGTGGGGATAAGAAGCATGGTGGGACTCGGCGTGGTGTGAATGGAGTTAGGGACGGAATTAGTCTTGCTCAGGCCAAAAGGCGACATTGGCAGGGCTTTCTTTTTTGGCGAAATTTCGCCAGACTGTTATAAATCTGACCTCTCTAGCTTTGTCCCTCTAAAAACTGGCCTCTGTAGTGAGGCCAACCAGGGGGGACACTGGTCCCCCCCACCAAAAAAAAAGCCTTGGACATGGGTGATGAAGCAACACTTGGGGAACTAAGGTAGAAACACCCAAAATCGTTACTTTAAAAAATTCAGTATAGTTAAAGGCGTATTTTTCTAAAAATAATATTTTTGTAGTATAGGCAAATGAAAATCACGAATATTGAAAAAAAAATTAGATTTTTTGGACATTGTATGTAATTTTTATTATGATTTTTCAAAGTGTGGGTTGTTTAGATCAATGGAACTGTTCCATAGGTGCACCCAAAACTAAACTGCGCAGAAATCAATTGTCATCAAATCAAAGTTCAGTATGTGTCCTTCAAGTGCATCAGCAAATCAAAGTTAAACATGTGTAAGATACGTTAATGGAACTCTAAGGACACTTTAAGAGCACTCTATGGAATAAGGATTAGGTATAGAGACGGAATTTGATGTTTCTACCTTAAGGGAAAAAAAACTCATTGTGGTTAGAATGAGGAGTTTAACATCATCTTGTTGCTGAAATTTTTTAATTTTTTTTCCCACATTAGTACAAGTGTGAGAAATTGCAAGTGCAATTGAAATTATGTTTTTTTTTTGACAAAGTATGAATTTGCTAGGAATTTTTGAAGTGTTTACTGCATCATGGTCCAAAAGAGTCTATAGACTATCCCATAACCAATGAAATCTGAATCCATAATGCTCATCTTACTATCTAATGTAGTCACAATATTTTCTATCATAGAAGGCCTAAAAAGTCGATTTTTACTATGAATTTCGCATTGACTGAAAGTTAGAAGTTCTTAATGAGGTCATTGTTCACTCCATTACTGTCATATAAGACATGCATTGTGGCCCACATCTCACATACGAGAAAAAAACCCACAATCAGGTCATTTCCTAGGTGATCACTATGGGTGATTTGACTGCAACGGGCTGTTTTACCTTACTATTCCCTCAAAAGGGACATACACAAATCTTATCGATTAATTGATGAACTCTACAAATCCAAACTAAAGTGGAGCCACCCATATCCAATAACTTAAGCTATAGTGGACATGATCTGCAACAATATTTGACGAAGCAAATATTTACAAAAGTACAAAGATAGAATTAGTGAGGACAACAAATTTTTTGGTGAAGAAACAACTTAGAGCTAAAGTTGGGCTTGATCCATGTCCAAATGTCTAGAGTCTTACACAATTGATAAGTGGGAGAGTACTTGTAGGTAACTCTAGCACACAAAAGGAGGCACAAGCTTCATGGCAATGTCAGTATTGCATTGGTTACAAAACTTAGTTTCTTTGAATTCAAAATTAATGCAAATGAATCCCACACTCTCCTAGATTTGAGCCCCCCTATTGATTGCCTACAGGGTGAAGTTGATAATGGGTGGTTCCACCTTATCTAAATAAGTAAAAACACTTGATTTTTCCAACCACCCCCTTAAACCAAAACCAATTTATTTTTTATACAAGTATGATATATGAAATGTATTAAAAAAATATACAAATGTGACATATTGAATATGGATGTGTTATATAAAATATTAATATGGTATGACACATGGATATAGAATACAAGATATGGAATAGAAGATATGGTTGTTAATCCCATATCGATGAACATCTAGGATGTTCAAGTAAAGTATACATTCAAGGGGTAATGAAAACTCATTACAATTCCTCACTTACAAACTCATTACAAGTGAGGAAGTGAAGGGGTGAGTGAAGGTAATCCTCAAAGTATCCCCTCAATACAAACACCCCTCTACACTAAGTGAATATTTCTAGTTCTAAATTGTTATGTGGATATGCACAAAACTTTGAGTTGGGGTTGAAATCCTATCCACATTTTTGAAAGAAATTTTTTTTTCGCTCATCTGTGCTAGCTGAAACTCCAACATAATTATGCCAATGGGAGTTTCTATTTTATAGCTCCCATGCCCGGATACCACCAAACATGCCCCCTTCCCCTGCCCCTTTCTCAAAAATAAAAATCATTTTTCCTTTTACTGTAACTGTTTTTTTAAGCCCCATAATAGGGACTTGTCTATCCACAAATGAAATTCCCCCAATGCTGGCTTCCAGGATTCACTCGGCTGGATTCCCACATTGAAGATAACCACAATTTCATCACAACCAAGGCACTTCAACCTTAGCACCATGGTGTAAGGTAGCAACACCTATAACCGTCACTCTACCCATAAACGTCACCTCTAAAATCTTAGAAATTCTTGGGAAGTGGAAAGATGTGATTACAAGGATGTACTGCATTTGAATATCACACCCTAGTGTTGGTATTAAGTGCATGTATAGAATAGACTAGCCATTCACTGCGCACACATTTAAGAACCATACAACAACAATTGCCAATTATCGCACAATAACTGCACGATTCAGCTACCAATTCAATTGTGATGGGAACAAACTCTTGTATCACCACTCAATGACCATACATTGTGCGGTGAAGGGGCACAAGGAATTTTTTGGACTAGATTTCAAGTGCATCCCCTTCAAATTGCAAATGAAATTTGTAGTAAGATATCTTTTGTCATTCTGTTTTTCAAAGGTGAATCTCAACGTGACATTTCATAATCGTGCCAAACTTCAAAACATGCAAGTCTCTATAATTCACGTGGAGAAGGATTTGAATTTTTGTCTGTGGGGTGATTGGCAAGTTTACTATAGTCAGCTCTTTCAAAATTCACAACTTATTCTCACATTGTCCAAATACTACATTTGAAAGTGCATAGGGATTTTTTTCTTTCTTGCTTGCTAGTGGGCTCCAATAATTTTTTTGATGTATATTAGTATACACCATGTCCAAAAACCTTAGATTAATGGTTATGGTTATGGGTGATGCTACCTTACGTATGACCTCAACCCCACACCTACGTAAGCATTTCTAAGGGGGCCAAGTGCA
Source organism: Climacium dendroides (assembly GCA_950106755.1). Taxonomy (NCBI): domain Eukaryota; kingdom Viridiplantae; phylum Streptophyta; class Bryopsida; order Hypnales; family Climaciaceae; genus Climacium; species Climacium dendroides. The sequence continues at coordinate 25,701,610 of OX467092.1, forward strand.
CAACTTGTTGACCTTATTGGGGGTACCCGGCGTACGGTGGACGACACTCTAACTTGTGGATATTCAGCTTATCAACTTGCCCATTTGGCGTACCGGTACTCCAATGTGTGCCCCCTCCCTACTACAAGGGAGCACCATTCCATGAACTCGCCTCCGCCTGGCTGACTGTTTGTTTTTCCGAAAGTTTAATTTCCAGACAGTCTGTTTCGTGCAGCATTTGCACAAGAAATTCAACCTCGGGCTCCTCCTCCAGTTAGGGGCCCCCACTCAGGCCAAAGTGGTAACTTTTTCATCGTAGTAAGGGATGACTGTAACCAACGCTGTGGCCAACGGCAATTCCACATAAGGTAGGAGGCTCGAAATATGAGCGGGTATTAAGAACTGCCCATATAGGTGGTTGTGAATGGATATGAAGTGGTTCTTAACCCCTTAATGCTTGAGAGTTGGCCTACTGTTTCTGAAATACCAAAGTATAATACAACATGTATGGCAATAAAGTGTTAACATGAATGCCTGACACTACAAAAATTTCCCACCAATCGATAATTGTTTGTATCCTCAATTTGGTACTTATGCTTGCATCCCAATAGAAAACAACATTAATGAAAAGGATTGACAACCGTCACATGCTACAAATGAGTGAATGAGTGAGTCAGCCAACCATTCACAATTGTCCAACTAAGACCATACTGCAGAAATAATAGTAAGTTTATTGTGCAATTAATGAAAAGCAAAAGAACTGAAAATTGGGTTCCATTAAGGCCAAGCATACTGTATTGTATGAAAAATCGTAGGCCATTTTTGGCTTTGCTGAGCGTTTAAGGGTTAAAATGGATCTTTGTAGTCCTTGAATGAAGGGGGGAGGAAAAAAAAAAGCATTATTAATGACAAGAGCCAATCATACTCTTTGCTTTCCCATTTATCTTATCTTCAGAAGTTGCAAGGGAACAGTTTATGGAAGTCCTAGGGACATAAATAGGGACCTATACCACATCTCGTTTGAAAATTCATAACTAATTCAAAAATGATTAAAAAAATATGAAACAACTTGGGTTAGATGCCAATTTTTCTTTTCTTTCAAGGAAAATTTACTGAAAAATATTTTGAGAATTTTCACCTGCCCAAAATTCAGTTTCAGTCCTTGGATGCTTGGTTTATGGACCGACTACCTTAATTATTTAGGGATGGAATCAACACATCAGACTATCCTATTTGGTGAAAAGATGCAAACATCATGTTTTTATTAATCTCCACTTTTGATTCTTGAAAATTCCACACCATTAATGTACTCAGGAGGAAAAAAACTGAAACTAACCCCAAGCCGTCAATTTGGAGTACGGATACAAATATGGATATGGATATGGAAGATGTACATAGATACATACTACAAATATATCAATATAATAATAATCCATATCAATTACATAATTCATATCAATATGAAATTACAAATAGTGGGGGTGGTTAGATTGGGATTGGAGGTTAGGCTTGGGGTTGAGATAGGGTTAGAGTTGGGATTGAGATAGGATTGAAGATGGGAATTAAATTTTTATTTATTGGGTTCACCTATAAACTTTGCCTCACTATGTGTTCAAAAGACAAGAACTATAAATGAACTATTTTTAATTCAATGTGGGAAATTGAAAAACTATGAATTTCAAGAAGCAAAATGATACGGCTTTTATGAATTTTTTAAAGTGAAGTATGGGTTTTGGAAGTGCACTAATCATGCATTGATAGTGCACTTTGAGCACATGTGGAAGGTGGGAAGTTTACTACTTTTAGAAAATATTTCTATGAACTTAAGCAACTATTGTTGTATAAGACCTTGTATCCCAATTTTGAGCTTCAAATTTGTATTCTTGGACCAAAAATGAAAAATAGTACTACTCCAAGAAGTCAAGGTAAACATCTAATTTGGAGTTGTTTAAAAATTAAAAATAATAATTTTTTAAGTACAAAAAGTCACTCAATATCTACAACTACCACAAGCACCTTCATTTCAAATTTCATGTAAAACTGACATATGACATAAAAGTAATGAGCTAGAAGTCACTTGTCAAAGGCCAAGGGGACAAAATAAAAAGATAAGTATTTCTTGCAATCACCCACTTACAAATTGAAATGTTGAAGTATCTATTTTTTTGAAATCTTGCATGTATTTAGTTTTCCATTGGAGAGTTATATATATTACATATAGAAATGTTTAACATTTAATATTTTCTATAAGGACAAGGTCTGGGAAGAATTGGCACTAGTTCAATATTAGCTAGTGGAATTGGAAAAAAAACTAGTTGTAATTGGAAAACATAGGTAAAAGTCCAGTGAAAAATCTATAAAATTTCTATTTTGAATAAAAAATTATAGATTCCAAAATCAACATTTGAAAAACTCGTTCAATGTGGGAATTGGAAAAAATTATTTGATAACACTAAACAAAACACTTCCTAGACACTATATAAGGATCTAATAGAGAAACACCTTAATGAGACCCATTCTATTCTTTGATACTTAAAAAAATGGCCTTAAATGAAGGCTATTAAGACTTTAAAATCACAACAACTTCTAAAAAGCAATCAATGAGAGTTGAAGAGTTTTTTGAAGTGACCAATATAAAGTTTAGACATTTTCATACTTCAAAAGTGTCCATCCAAGGTGAGTTTATTGTTAAGAATAGGCTATCCTATGTTTTCAATTTGAATTTTTTTTGAAGAATGTTACAAAATTATTAAACCACTTGGGGTGCATTTCTCTTGAGTTCACTGACAATCTCATGAGATTGTTTTATTTATTTGACCTTTGAAGGAGTGGGACTTAAAAAAATATCTTATTTAGGTAGGTTGCTACCTCATATATAAATTCTACAATATATAAAGCGGATGCACCCATTTTCAACTAGTGACCCATACTCAACTTATAAGGTGCAATTATTTTTAACAAAGGTTGGAATAGATTTCCAACCAAAGTGTGGAATGCATTATTTCTCCTTTTCAAGGCTTGGACTAATAAGTTTACAACACATGTCTCAAACTAGTGAGCAAGAATGTAGGAAGTAATGAACAGGAAAGTAGTTCTTGAATGATCAGAATTGGAAGAATCTAGACATTGGCTATTGGTTTGGAGCACTTTTTGCCTCTCAAAATTCATAGATTTGATTTCAATTCAAGCAGTAAAATTATCAATTTTCTTTGCAATTCCCGTCATTTCTATCTTTGCACATAGTAAAATATTTCTTTTGCCTTAAACCACTCTAGATAATGTCTAGAATTTCTTATTTGATTAGCTGTAGATGCCTCCAACTTATGAGATTTTAACTCTTATAGTATGTTTGCACTTGGTGTTGAGCCAAAGTCTTTAGGGCGCTATTAGAAAGAGAATTGTGTCTATTCACACTTCTGATCTTCAGCAAATGCCAATCCTAGGTGGACGGTGAGTTGGCAAGGGAAAAAACAATGGTCAAGTCAATAAATGAGGAAATTGTTCATGCAATCACATGAATTCCAAAAATGTTATAACACCTCAATCAAAAGGAAACATAGATTTCTAGATTGTGAGGGGCATTGTTAGTTAATTGGACTCCTAATGGGCGATTAACAAAGAACAGTTGCTACTAGGAATTGTTGGTAGAAATTCATAGGCCATTCACATTTTCGGGTTTGAATGGAGAAGACAAGCTCTTAATATACAAGAGGGGTTGTAGGAAATAAAACAATTTGTGTGGGATATGTAAATGAAAATTAATAAGAGCTCAACTGCTCATAGTTAAGTCAAATGCAAGAATTGTGTTTGAAATAGAATTTCAGACCTCATTTAGGCATAAAAGAATGATTTTTTTCAAAAAAATTTGAACTTAGAAAAGTTGGAAAATCAAGTTAACATTCATCTTCAAAAATTCATTTGATATTTAAAGCCTCCAATAATAATTTATGAACAAATTTATCAGAGAGGGGTTGAAAGGGATATTTTCCTTCACATTTTTAAACACCCCTTTCTAAAATTTGTTCATAACTAATGATTAAAGGCTCAAAATTACAAACAAATTTTTGCAAATTTAATTTTAACTTGATTTTTCAACTTTTCTTAGTTCAACTTTTTTTGAAAAAAGGTATTCCTCTATGCCTAAATGAGGTTTGAAATTCTACTCCAAATGCAATTCTTGTTTTTTTGACAATGTGCGCTCAAACTCTCATCTTCAAATTATCCTATACCTTTTCAAAGGTTATGATGGACAATGGATTTGATTATAAAAATGACATCCCCACCCAATATTCTCACAATTGTCAATGAAGTGTTCACTTCATATTGCCATCAAACTTATTTATTTGTGGCAAATGGTCATTGTGCCATTGGTATTGACACTTGCACTCTTCCCCATGATGTGGATGAAGTTTTTGGATGAAGATTACTAAGAGGAAATGCAGTGGTAGCTAGAAGATTATGTTGTAAGTCTGAACAACCAATAACTTAAAAATGACCTAATTATGTCGAACCAATGCCAAACCAACTGAAAACAAATGTTTTTATACAAACTGTACCTTCCGATCTTTGTCAAAGGTATGATGTATTTATGAGAATTGTTACCAAATGCCAAGTGAGAATGTAGGGTAGAACCACCCATTACTAACCACAACCCCATCAACAATCAATAGGGGGTTGAAATTCAAAAGAGGCTGGACTAAATTCCAAACATGATTTCTTGATTTCCCACCACCAATTCTTCCATTCTTTTCACGACACATCTGCTTGGTTTGGAGTGCCAAAGTGAACAAAAAGCATTCTCTTAACCCAAAAATGATGATGAGGCCATTTTGTGGCTTTTGGATGAATGTTTCTTGAACTATAGAGAGTTGGAAAGTAGTTTTTCACCCACTTCTTTCTTGTTGACCTTCCATGTTGGGTTATGAAGATAATCTAGTTGAGTTTGGAGTTATGCTATTGTTTGTCTTCACATAAATGAGAAGTTACTAAAAAAACGGATCACAAAATATGCTATTTTAGTGTATTTTAGAAAGTTGTTGCTCCTTGCTTTAAATCTAAAATTTCTTTACAAAAATGATATTTTTTGAATTTAAGCCCAACTAAAAAAATAAAGTTCATTCACTCTAGTTTCTACTCCAATTTGAATTTCGAAAAAATTCCTAATAATCAATGTTTTATTACAGTTTGAACTTTGGATGTATTTTCAATGTCTACTACGTTCTAATTATAGAATGGAACAGAAAATCAGTTTATACCATGTTGTTCATCACTATAATATTCACACATGGTGAAATTTTCAGATTTTTTAAAATAATTTTCTATTTGATATGATTTTTCTTCATTATATTTACAAAAATTCACAAAAAATCAGTTATTTACAAAAAAAATCTAAAACTTTGGTGAAACAAAGAAGACATTTTGTTTCATCTCTGAAAAATAAATTAAAATTTTTTCATACATGTCTTGTTGCAAAATGGCAACAAATTGAGTGATGACGGTGAGGCTTGAAATTGGCAGTCAGAGGTCCATCATTTAGGGGTTAAATGAGCAGTTTTGGAATAGTCTACAGACCAACTTTTTGCCTTCCAAATTTCATAGTAATTTCAGTTCAAGCAATAAAATTACCAAACTTTGGCAACCCCCCTCATTTCTATCTCTGCACCTGTGAAAACCTTTTCTTCATTACTGTACTCCACCTCATGATGTGTACAGTTGCTTATTCAGTCGGTTATGGGTGGTTCTACTCTCCCTTCATTGAGAATGAGCAAAAGGTAACATTATCAAGGTAACAAATATGGAGGTTCCATCTGTACGACCTTGTTGCAGCATACATGCATCCTGCAACTGCTCAGACACCATCCCCTGTAGTGGCACACGTACTTGCCCCACATGCAACTACGTAGTAACATAACTACATAAGATAAGCTTAGTGACTATTTGTGATCCCAGGCAGTCAGATTGAAGGAGGTCAGGTGTCCGTAGGAGTAACTTAGACTTGTCAACACTGTGGAAAATTCACGGGTTTCAGCCAGGTCTCCAGGAAACGCCCCAGCTGTCTGTTCACCAGACCTGTCAACACCTATCGACAGACTTCATGAGTCGTTCTTCAGTTCGTCGGTTGGAGAAACGAAATTCCCTCCATCGTCTCCATTGTCCGTCTGACCAGATCCACGTTCCAGGTGGGGACTGCCGCCCAGCATTGCAGCACCAGGAGAAGGGTCAGCAGTATTCTATTTCGGTCTCAGTTAGACAGGATGATCATTGTTGCTCAGAATTTGTCGCACCAACCTCCATGCCAGCTACAGGAAAGGTCTAGCCAACCACCTCGTTCTCTGCACCTCCTCCTGCACGCCTAGACTTGGCTAGCTACCGAAGCTAGCTAGCTAGCTAGATCGATCGATCGGCAGGACAGGCTAGGCGGCCGGCTGGCCGGCCGCCTACAATCTCATCATCATCGTACAGTAGAATATATATAACTGCGAGCGCTCCTATTACGATCTCCTAATTTCTCATCGCAATTAATTGCAACATTTCCAGCAGCAGGTTTTCAAGGACCTCCGTCGATCGTCGATCGTCTTCGTCTTCTTCGTCGTCGAGGATTGCCTATCTGATCGGAGAAGTGCTCGATCGATCAACTGAGCGAGAATTGTTGTCGACGTACGTTACTGGGGACTTAGTTGAATCTGTCAAGGTGAGATCCATATCTAGACAAAGTCGTCGTCCGTTAGTGAATGCGCGATCCATCTTTATCGAGGATGAAATTGTCGTGCGATGATCGATATCGGAGCTCGACCGGTCATCAGATGCAATCAATTCAATTGGAGTAGCTAGCAGCTCCAGGCTTGGGTCGTCGGGCATAGTCTCTAGCTAGCTATTTGGACAATTATGTAGGACTTTGTGATAGATGATCGTATTCGTGTTTCGATCAGAGCACCGATATTGTGGCGTTCAAGTGCCCACAGCTTCCAAACCTAGCGGGGACTTTCAAGTTCGCAGAGCTTAAATTTTATGGCAGATTGTGGATTCAGTTTGGAGACTGAAACTGCTCCGACGGATTTCACTCAAATTCACCTTTTTGAGGAATATGAGATTGTACGATCGTCTATGTTACAGTAGCTTCTTTCAGAGCGCCAGAAATTTGACGTTCAAGGGTCCGAGAGCTTTGAAAACTACGAGTGTGTAGTTTTGAGTACTTTGAGATTTCAGGTGGACGAGTGAAGCTGCGGAAACTGACTGAAATCCGCCATTTTCACGAATATGACGTTACAGCAGCTTACAGCAGCCGTTCCCGTTATCGGGAGATAATTAGCTTAGTAGTACGAAGTATGTGAACTTAGCTGATCGATACTCAGTCCTGACGAGCCGTAGTTCCACTGAATCTGCAGGTTGGGACATTAGTTGAGATTTCGAAGTAGAAGGTTTGAGCAACGTGGATTTACCAAGGAACTAGAAAATCGATCATGGGAAAAGGCGTAGGAGCTGGTGTTACTGCTGCAAAGAGCTTCGTCACCGCACCTCCAGCGAAAATCCGGATTGGAATCAACGGGTTTGGCCGCTTCGGTCGTCTGGTGGCACGTGTAGCGCTCGAGCGCGACGACATTGAGCTCGTCGCTGTCAATGACCCCTTCATCAGCACTGACTACATGGCGTACATGTTCACTTACGACACAGTCCACGGCCACAAGTGCAGCAAAGCCGACATCTATGCACAGGACTCGCACACGCTTTCCTTCGATGGCAAGAAGGTGGTCGTCTACGGACACAAGTAAGCCACCCCCTGCCACTGTTTCGACTGATTTTCGATCGGTGCTTGTATGCGTGGACGATCTAATTCGTTAAATTGGTGCGATTCTGGGCTCCATAACTGTGGCAGGCAAGTGCACATACGTGCAACTTGGGACGCGAAGCTCAATAACTGAACTAATTTTGACCCAAGTGTCCAGAGAGGCTACTGAATAGGTGCCAGATTAGTGAATTTTGACCAATTAAACGGATTTAAAGTTAACGATTCCGAATGATCAACATAACATTGAGTATCAAGCAATTGGGGTTGTGTTAGGTCAGCTTTTGAGTATGTTCTGATTTTCTGAATAATGTTACGACTGGGCAACCCATTGCAGGGACTTGGCGAAGATTCCGTGGAGCAAGCACCACGCGGACTACGTGGTGGAATGCACGGGGAACTACACGGACAAAGACCGAGCTGCGGCGCATTTGAAGGGCGGCGCGAAGAAGGTGATCATCACGGGGTTCAGCAAAGACGCACCCACGTTCGTGATGGGTGTGAACGAGCGCGACTACCGGCCCGAGCACAACGTGGTCGCCATGGCCAGCTGCACCACGAACTGCATGACGCCGCTCGTCAAGGTCCTCCACGACAGATTCGGCGTGGCGGAGGCTCTCATGACCACCGTGCACTCCTTGACTGGTACAGTCGACCATCCGTCACTGATTTTTTCATTTCATTGGTTTGCGCATTGAGATTAATAAAACAAAACCATATCCATTAAAACAGTCAAATTTCACGAAAGTGGCGTACATCTGTAGTAAAAGCTACGTTTGAAGGAACCACTACGGGAGCAGTTTTTGCTTAGCCCCGCAGAATTCCGGATCCTTTACAGAAAATCTCAACCGAAAATTGAAGCCTACCTGAATCTCGTACCAGTACCAGCTTTAAAAATGAAAGCTCGATCAAAGTGGTAGTTCCCTGAGGACGATCGAGGTTTTTTTGTGTGTGTTTCGCTAAACGGTTTTGCGTTTTCTCAGTTCTCTTGAACATTCTGTACATATATTTCAGCAACAACCTCTCAGATGTAATCAAAACCTCCTCAATTGAAAACGTTGAAACTGAATCAATTCTAAGTCAGAGAACATGAATGTTTTCTCAAATGCCGTTGTTGGTGACTTTGTTTCGTTGGAAATCTTCGTTTTCACAGCTGTACGTACGGTCACACTATTGGCACTTTGGAAATCTGACATACAGATCGAACCATCCTGGTTGATAACAGTCGAATCTAACAAGCGCAATTGCCAATTCTTGAACCGATTGCAGCGACGAAGAAGAGTGTGGCAGACCCATCCCTAAAGTCCTGGCACAGCGGGGCCGCGGCTGGTTTCAACCTAATTCCTAGTTCCACGACAGCCTCCCAAGCCGTGGGTCGATTGATCCCGTCTCTCCACGGCAAGATCCGCAGCATGGCGTTCCGCGTTCCGACTCCGGACGCGTCACTGGTGGATCTGACGGTGCGGCTGAACCGACGCGTTTCGTACGAGGATATTTGCGAAGCCATTCGTGAGGAGGCCGAAGGGAAGATGAAGGGCGTGCTGGGATACTGCGAGGAGGGTCTCATGTCCAGTGAGGTCATCGGAGACAGCAGGTCCAGTGTTTTCGATGCCAAAGCGGGGTTTTCGATGCAAGACAATTTTGTGAAGATTGTGGCGTGGTATGACAACGAGTGGGGATACAGGTACACCACTCACACCTCGCAAATTCCTCAGATTCCCTTCTTCCCTCAAAATCCGTAACTTCCTTTTCAGATTCATAAGATTAAAGATGCTTCAACGAACACAGAACTAAACGATGAAATCGGAATAGAAGATCAATGGCATGAAAAAAAAATTTAATTGCGTACAAGTGCAGTGGCTTCCTCCATTTGTGAACAGATTAGAGTTGGAACGAACAACACAAGGTTTTCTTAGCAGTTTTGAAGAAGTCATGTGGGGACTCTCGATCTCAAGATATAAGGATTTCGCCATTTAATACTTGTACTTTCCATAATACGATCAATCAAAATGTATAATGTAAAATTAAAGGAATCCTTCGTAACTACGTCCATAAAGGGTTCAGTTGAATAAGTTTGAAGGATGGTTTTCACTGCCATTTTCAGAAGTGGTTCGTATAAGTATTCGTGCACATATTTGTAGATATGTATGTGCAAGTATGCGTTTATAACCTGCTCGCGAAGGTGGTAGTGAGTTACTAGTATAATTATTATAGCTCTTTACCCACACAAAACTGATTGATACGTAGCTGATTTCGGATATAGTGGGAGCTTTAAATTGCATTGTTTTTGACTCCAACAGGCTATGTGTTCTGTGTGTTTGCAGTCACCGGGTAGTTGATCTCATCATGCACATGTCATCTGTGAAACACTCTCGGTACCATTTTGGAAGACCATAGCTGAAGACCATCACCTTTTCCAAATACTTGTAGAATTACGTTGAATGTCATAGACTGAGTAATTAAAGTCCTGAAGATTTGCGATGGAAATTTTTGGCTGTCCTTCACATGCAAACTTAGGTAGCAGAAAATAGGTGGGTAGAAACATTAATTTTGTAGCAAAGCTGCAGAGGTGTACATTATCAGTAGAGAAGAGAAGGCGAAGGTGTCCACCTCCGTGAAGAAGGGTAGAGATATCGCATTTCTTTTTTTTACCTAGGCAGGATCATGAGCTTCGTAACTTTTTTCAGTAACTTGTTAAGAGCAAAACGTTGGGAAACAATACAAGAAGCCCTTTCGGCTAAAATCAGGTTAAGCATTAAAAAAATTCTCCGATATTGAGTTTCTTGGCAGTAAGTACATATTCCGAGTTTAATTTGGATTGGTCATGTGTTTGACTAGCTGCTGGTTTCATGTTGTGAATCATGTCTTGCCTCTTACGATGCATTTGTGGAATCTCATAATTGGTTTGGACAAACAAATCCATATTGAACGTCGTCGGTGTTTCAAACCCCGAAATTGTGACAGTAATTCGAGTGACAACGCTCTAGAACTAATAAGTTGCAAAAAAAATCATGAATTTTCCCCAAGAAGATCCTCAGTTGACAATTGCTAGCGAGCAGAAGTAACATGTTGCATACCATTCTCTTCCATTTTGATTGCATCAAATCATATTCTCGTTTATTTTCTGTATTGTCAAATGAACAGAATGATGGGTTCAGTACGACACAGAACAGCCTAAGAATGTTATGTCCTACATAACCAGAGAGGTCTCAAGAGTTCGTTATTAGACATATAAGATCAAGAACGTCAAATCCTGGAGATGGGGGTTATGACTCTAAACCACCGGCTCTCCCTGTTTCCAACTGCAGTGCACCATGTGCTAATGAAGTAACCGTAAGAGAGGGTTCCATGTCATTGTCCTCGTATTCATTTGAGATATGAAAATCAAGCAATTCTCCGTTTGCAAATCGAACCTCAAGTTCGTTAAATTGGCGATATTTCACAAGTCAAAATTTGTGACACATGTCTTCACGAAGGTCTGATTTCAGGCCACAAACTAAAGACACAATTGCAGATTTTGGTTTCAGTCCGCACTGCCTGAACCGCGCCAAAGAAATGGGAATATACCCAATTTCACGACATTGACGTTATTGGCAGTCGCAGGAAACAGTTGCCACCACTGCAGTCGATCTCGAAACCTTGCAGACTCATAACTTCTCAGTTTTAAGAGATACTTACATTAATAGACGACTTTAATTTCATTGCATAGAAACCAGAGACATTAAAGCCATCGTCGTCACCGCAAGCACAAGCAGCGTTTCCGCCATGTGAAGCCTGAGCTCTTTGTTTGCATCACTTCCTTTCGGCGGTTCATAACCAGGAGTGTTCACTTTGATCCACTCTCCTTTATTCTGCACCTCGTACACACCCACATTGTCCAGGAAAGGGCCGAAGCTCATCCCGTCAACCAAGCTCCGAAAGGAGACTTTCGCAGTCCGGTCCTCCTCCATCTTGAATGAGTAATTGACTGTCATCCAGCCAACACTGACAGGAGCAAACCCCGTGGAATTCATGTCATACTCTTCATCCAGCAGCTGCTTATTGCTCTGCATTCCCAACACCTGAAGGTAGGAGCGCCCAAAAACATTGTATCAGACCTCGGAAGTGGTGTGCAGGAAAAAAAAAAAGAAGAAGAAGCATAAGAAAGCGAGTAGTCTAAATGCAAGAGAAAGTTTGTAAACTGCAGCCGAGAAAAAACTACAAATCTTCAGAGCGGTGATCCCAGAACTAGTTTATGGAATTTAGTGCAATATGCTACCTTCAAGACAAACAGGCATCAACTTTGGCTACCTTCAGAGTGATCAACATAAAAAAAAAATAGAAAAGAAAGGATTTTGCAAGTTGTGAAGGATTATTGGGAGTACTATAACACGAAATTGAATAGATAAATGCTAATTCCAATGTGGAGGAAATTGCAAATTGGCTATCAAATTCTGTTGTTTGTTGCAATTTGGGCTAAAATGTCTTCATCAAAGGCCCTTTTTTACAATGTACTAGTAGCACAAGGATTTTTTTGATAGAAACTCAGCTAATTTTAGCCAATTTAGGTATCGTCGCTTCAAAGTTGAGAGCATAAAGAAACCTATTATTGGCATTGAATTGTCCCTAATTGATCACTCTTGGAGCACAAAATGCTTCAAATCTCATTGGTTGCTTCAAAAAACTCTTGAATTTCAATAATTAGTTATTTTCGAAAGTTTTGTGTTCAATTCAAAGTCTATAGTGTTTCAAGCTCATTGGCTTGTGCTTAAACTAAGGGATTGATGCAAAACATATGGTGTTCCAATTCAACGAAGGTACCTTAATCCCAAGCTTGCCGAGTATCGAGTAAGCAGAGGCATCATTTTTTTGTGATTGTGGACCTAGTTGTCGAGGATTTGCCGCAGTATCAAACAACAATACATACTCGTGATTTTTGCTAATGGATGAGTTGTAAGGGACTGCAAACATGGCACTAATCTCACCACTAGTGCGCGCTGCATTCAATTCTACTGCATATTGACTTCCATCACTTGCAGATTGAAATATATTCCCTTGTCCTGTCATCATTACTTTCACCTTTCCAGTCTCCACACTCCAACCTACCATTAGGATTGTCATATTAAATATGCATGGTACACTTATTTAAGGTTGTAATATATGCCTATTTATTATTAGCTAAGCATTTAACATGTATACAACTTTTTTTGAAATTTTTGAGTATGTTTCAATTGGATAAATGTGTAAAAGAGGAGATAAAGACAGTTTAGTTTGCCGAATGCAATACATGCTAAAAGTAATGGCTAATGAGTTAGAACATAGCATGTAATGTGCACTTTTCAAGGTATTTTTGACATTTTTGGTGGATGGTGGGCTAATCTTAGTATAGATTATGAATTTCTTCATGTATAAGATTAACAATAAGACGATTTTAAAATATTTTACCTATGACTAATTACTATGACCAATAACTAAAGGGAAACATTTTGAATTGATTTAGTTTAAAACAATCAATTATGAAGCTTAGATTCCATTTGTAATGGATCTTTAAAAGTTCAAGATATTCACGGTTTCATTGCAAGTAGGATACATTTACACTAAAAGCGAAGGAATAGTGAGGTATAAATAATTTTAACCTTGCAAGGTTGGAAAGAGTAATCTTGATGAAAATATTACTCATGTGAAGATGAATATTCTTCACATGAATGATTGGTAGTTAGTTCACTCAAATGAGGGAAATTTAATCCTCAAAGGACAAGCAAGTTGGAAAAGGATACTTGTGAAAAATTAAAACCCCACATGTGTTCAATCTATATGATGCAATTTATTCCTTAAAGCTAATAATTATTCATTTTTGAAGTAATATAGGATTTAGGATATTATACTCCCATTGGGGTTAAAATATCATCATTATTCCTTTCCAACATCTATTTATATTGAAGATGATAACCTTGTAGAAGAAAAATGTAACTTTAAAGAATTTAAAGTATAATTCACCAACCAACTTATATGCCACTATGAATTAAGGTGAAATTTGTACCATTGGTGCAAATCCTTCTTTGAGATTGAAATCCTAACCTCTTGAGTTTTATATTCACTGAAAAAATCCCAAAAGCCTATTAACAAGTCCATAGTGCAACTATAAAATTCCAAACATAAATACAAGAAATAAAATTCAAATATTTCACATATTCAGATTGTGAAATTTTATAGTTGAATTATGGAAAATTTGGATGTATAGACTTTTGGATTTTTTTAATGATACTTGATAGTTGAAGGAATAACTTACTTGCCATATGGCATGTATTACATTGCAAGATTAGGGTGAAACTTTCCCTTGGCTTAATGCAAACACTCCTTGAATTTGAAGTCTTTTCTCCCTAAGTTTTTTGTTTACCAAATAAACCATAAAGACATTGACACAACTTAAGCATATGAAATAGAGTTCAAGCAAGGGTGTGGATACACACTCTAATTTAACATACAAGACTTGGAGAGGAAATTGCACCACTAATCACCAGGAATGGCTCTTGGCCTTGGTGCCACCAACGTGACATCCCTAGTCAAGTTATCAAATCCCTCTTTTGCCTCCAACACCACCGTCTCAAAGCTTCCATTCTCCACCAAATTCACCAACTTCACTTGTACATTCGCCACCAATGCCCCATAATACCCCTTCACCAAGCTCATTAGATACAAATACATACGCCTCCCTGTCCCCAGCATCTTAAATTGCCGTCTCTCCCAATTCAGATTCTCCATGCTACTATTCACATTCGACACCACAACCATCACCTACGAGAATTACACCACATTGAATTACATTCCATTAGCTATAGAAAAGATTGAAGTTAATACATGCTAAGGAATTACGTCCTTGCATATATTAAAAGGTCACAGCCTTCTATTACTGCACTAAATATGAAACTGTATACTATGTATAGAATAAACCAACCATTCACGGCACACATCCAAGAACGGCATAGGAACTACATGATTCAACTACCAATTCAATTGTGATGGGAGCAAAACATGTATCACCACCCAATGACTACACACTTGAAATCTTGTGCAACCCCCATAGAGGGCATCAAAACTAGTCCTTGCAAGAAATTTTTGACAAGATTTCAAGTGCATCGCCTTTAAATTGCAATAAAATTTATAGGAAGAAATCTTTTTGCATTGTGTTTTTTTAAGGTGAATCTTAACATGACATTTCATAATCTCGCCAAATTTCAAAACATGCAAGTCTCTATATTTATGTGGAGAAGGATTTGAATTTTGATTAGCACTCAGTCAGGATGTTAGATGTAGCATCACCTCCGCCCGCGGCTCCACCTCCTTCCCCTCGTCGTCGAACACGATTGCCATCAACGACTGGTTCCGCGGCCCTCCGTGGGGGTTGCACGCCACGCTCAAGGAGACCACGTACTCCGCATTCGCGCGCGGAGTGTACATGGGCACGCTCACGAGGTGGCCGCCGCCTGCGCGCGAGTTCAGGTGGAGGACGAATGTGGCGTTGTCGCTGGGAAGGGGAGGGAGGTACACGGAGGCGTCCCAGAGTTGGACACCGCCATGGACGCAGGTCCAGTAAGGGAGCTGCGTGTTGAGGCCGTGCGCGAGCACGTCGAGGACGGGGTACACACCGAACTGGATTGGGTTGGCGGAGAAGGAGCCGCCGCGCAGCAGGTTCATGGCATCGCAATGGGCGCCAAGGAACAGAGAGTCCTGGATGGGGTGGGAAATCAAATGGAGTCAGGTCAACAAATGCATGTAGCGTAACTTCGCAATATGATAGTAAACTTGCCGATCACCGCACAGACAAAATTCGAATCCTTCTCCACGTAGTTACAGAGACTTGCATGTTTTGGTCTAAAATCTTGTAGAACAAACATGGGTTTATGTTTCTCAAACAGAAGTTCTGACCGAGAGGGGCCCAAATATGGGAATTTGACCGCCAGTTTAACGAAATTGACTGTACAAGAATTTTTTTATCTGCGGTGATCTGTTGCTGTACATCTTATGGTATGGATTGGTACGTGTTTGTTATGTTATGGATTGAAAACATTTACGTTGCATAACATGTTACTGTAACAAGTTCTGAACTTGAAACTGTGGATGCCGATGTGTGGAGGGAAGAAATTTAACTAAGTTAGCCTGACTTCGTCTTCACACAGGAGAAATCCAGAATGTCTGTCTATGGAACTTTTGGAAAATTCTGTAAACAATGTCCCATGTTGATAGAATATGATACAACTAAGATACACTCGGTTACAGAAGAAATGGAACTGGGACACAAGGAGACTTTTGTCCAATTTCCGTGGACACAAAAAGGATATTTATCCAATTTCTGTATAGGAGTTCTCCTGTGTCATTCGTCCAGCTTTCATATTGGATTTCTCCTGTGTCATAATTGACGTTATATTGGCGGTATTCCACGCGCAATTTGGGTTGCAAATTTGACATTTGGGTTGATAATTGTGAAGTTTAGGATGCAAATTGCATTTCGTGATTGGGTGCATGGGATTTCTAACCCATCTCGTCTGGATCCTGTTCAGTTCAGGCTTCCTTCTCCTGAGGCTTTACATGCCATTTCAACGGAATTGCGCGCAAAATTGGTGTTATGTTCTTAATGCATAATCTGCTCCAAACACTCATCTAATTTATGTGATGATCTCTGCGAGTTAGTGCGAGAGTTGGAGCTCAGGGCCTTACCCCGTTTGTCAGCCACAAGAACATGAGCAGCGTGACGGGCAGTTCACCGCGATGGAGCAGTCGTGGTTTGCATCTCTCCATGCATCGCCTTCTTTTGATTCGTTATTGTCTTTCATGTTCTCAAAACTCCAGAGCTACCATCATCTTCCACTTCTGAAGCATTCAATGGCTCTTGGCGGTGAGTGTGGCTCTTGTTGTTGGATATGGAATTGTCACCCTTGCATGCGTTGCATAGCCTGCTGCTCATGGTCCTGTTTGAGATTTCGTCCATTAAAAATTGTAATAGAATCGTTTGTTACGTGAATATTGAAGGAACGGTTGTAATTCCTTTAGAAATTTTGACATTAAAATGTTTTCTATAAAAATTTGCTCTGTGCTTCAATTTAAGGTTGTTCAAAAAAAGCTTAAATGATGTTCACGTAATTTTATAAGCAAGAAAGGAACATTGTAAAGGTATTGGAAAACTGTTTAAAAAGACGTTGAAAAATTAGTAACAAATATCACCATAAAATGTCGATGTACCAGGTGCTGAGAAATCGTGATAAAATTGTCATAAGTGTTAAAACGGAAGTCACATGATGTAGTCAGTACTGTCTGCAGCCTTAAACTACCATCAATATTTCATTACCCGTAGTTGATCAAGCAAAAATAACTTAACCGTTTCAGTCTCGTCGAGCCGGTCTCAGTTGTTCACCTTCCGCGGAAGAGAGTTATAACCAGTGTTTGCAACCCCAAAGGTTGAAATGGCAGATAATTTGTAGAAAACTTTTTGAAAGAGACTTCCGTAAATCATAGTTACAGAGAAAAGCGTTTACAATGAACTCCGAATTCAAGAAACCCACCTTGTGAAACTTGGTTTTTTCCTTATCAGCAGTTGATTGAAGAGAAAAACATTCCAAATGCCAAATGGAGAGACTCGAAGTGACCTCATATTGGACTTTCTTTTGCCCACTGCTGATTCAAATTGCCCCAGTTTGAATTATTTTCTTCACCATTCAATCAATGCAATTGGGTGAAGGTTTGAAAATAACCAATTCTGAATGGGGTCAGTGAGTGCATGACCATCCAATGTTTGTGGAAAACCGTTGGTTAGTTCATTGTTAGCTGGTGGAATTGGGAAAAAAAAACAGTTGGAATTTGAAAACATTGGAAAAAAACTGTGAAAAAACCTATAAAATTTCTATTCAGACTATAAAATAGAGAAATAAACGAACTCAGTACTTGGAAAAACTGCTCAAATATGGGAATTAAAGGAAAGTAGCTGATAAACCTCAAAAAATATGCCGAACGTTGTGACCATATGCCCCGAGTGTAGTTGTGTCGTCATATCGTCCCCTCCAGGCGTACTTGTATTCTTACCACTGAAATAAACATCGATGTGTGCCAATAAAGAGACCAATTCTATAGACGAATGCACCAACTTCATCACCATGGTTTGAAAATTATCAATATATCCTATTGATTGTACAATACATCGATTTCTGTCAGTCCATGATGCGGTAGCTTTATATGCCACGAGTTCATGACTCCAATTCAATTGAGCATATAGAATGAAGTGAAAAGCTGAATGTATATATGTGGCGTGATTTACTGATTTTAAATCTCAGATTAATATGCAGTGATTAACTGGTTACCCTCGGACACAGTCAGGATAAACACTGGCAAAAACTTGCAAAAGGTTTGGACCTTAGACGCTGGCAACGACTAAGATAACCTCTAAGTTACAAAGCTCATTTTAAATTTTTGTAACACTGACTCCAGTCTGAGCGCTTAGTACATATGAAACCTGAAACCCTAGAACCTGTTTCCACTTTGCACTAGTGGTACCAATGGTTCAAGCATCTTTGTGATCAGCGAGTCTTGTAAAGCTAGAAGATCAGAGGTCCTGAATTTTCAATTCCAAATTACAATCAATGTCAAATGGGCTGCGATCGAGGTAATCGTCCTGAATTCCTCGTCGCTCCACCTTCAGGTTTGAATGTGGCAAATCTAGTGAGAATTACAAGCCTCCTCCAAGACTTCCTGTTCTTAGAATCAGTAATGTAGTGCGGCATAAAACGCCAGTTTCACAACTCTATTTTCAACAGCATTTGTCAATGCGAGCAGTTCAAATGAAATCCTTATCCTCAAAATCTGCAACATGAGCGTGATTCTTAGGAGACTCGTTAATAGGGGCCTTCACACCTTCTCCCATTCTCAATCTTCACAGAATGAGGACACGGCACTCTCTCCTTGAATTGTCGAGGGCTGTCATTCTCTGAAGATGGAGAAGGTTTTTTTCCTTTTCCTCTAAGAGGTGAAGAACACGTGCTTAAAGATTGAGAAATTTTAAAGATTGAGAAATCGTGAAGATTAAGAAATCGTGAAGATTGAGAAGCAGTGGAGAAGAGTAACAAGCCATGTCCATTCTCATTCTTCACATGATGAAAAGGGGAGTCAGACCTTCTTCAAGGGCCAAAGTGGTGAATTGGGGCCACATTAAGGGCTGGATTGAAGGCAAATTGGGCCAGCTTTCCATCCGGCTCCATAGCATGTATAAACCCATAGCATGTATAAACCGGCCCTAATAAATGTAGTAACTTGGTAGGTTTCATTTAACTTCAAAGTTTTGTCAATACCAGAATGAAAATTTAGGAGGTTTTGCACAAGACCAGATATAGTCTAGTCTTGGCCCACATGAAAATGTCATAGCCAGAAAGCCCAGTTCGGCAATTCGGAACTTACAGTGAGCAAAATTAAGATATTTGTGTAGTTTCAACGTAACACAATTAAGAATTCCTACCAATGAAACAATCATGTCTCACTCGCTTTAAAAAATGAATCGTGTGGCTCATCTTAATAAGATGCAGTGCTGTATGATGAAGTTTCTATGGTTCTCGAAAAGTGTTCCAATATGGCTACAGTGCATCATCTTTCAAGCATCCTCCTCTAATATACTTACATCAGCCTAGAGTTGCAAGAACTTGAGAGTAAGGATGGTGTTCACGTGGCAATTCTCGTAGCACCAGTGTTCCGGTGCACAGACTGATAAAGAACCGAGCTAAATAGGTAAGCACGAACTTAGCGAAGGGTCTGATTCAAAAAGGTGGAGACGGAACTTAGAGGGAGCCACTTGTAAACATGTTGAGCAAGTGACAAATGACCAACATTGGGTCACAGAATTTCTTCAATTGCGCTGAAAATTCATCAGCAACAGTGCTCCGATTTCATTAACATATATTCATATATACAAACCATCCACACAAATAAGCATGTGCTCCACCGCTAGCTATACAACCGAGCACAAGCTAATAAATACCTTCACAAATACTTAGCAAACCTAATACAGGAACTCCTCGTACAACATACGCTGGGAACTGCGGAACGCAAACGCAGAAGACAGGTTCCCCTCTACAATCTGAAGCTCAAAGTATCTGCCTAAGAATGAAAGGAATTGCAGCGGGCTTCGAAAACCACTGACGTCCTCCCTCTGGACCGGCAGTACCAGAACTCTGAGCCCTCACGAAGATGTAAGTAGGTGACTTTAGAAAGAGGCCACACCTTCAAGCTCCTCAGTAAACTTGGGCCAGTTGAAGTGGGCACGAGTGCGCGTCAACATTGGCACACCAAATGGGTTGCTGCTGCTCTGAAACATCCAAAACACGAACACAAATCAAGACCCCGCTCCTCAGTCTCCTTGTCCAGAATATAAGTAAACTAGTAAAATGGCAATAATAACGAAAGTACTAGAACGTACAACTAGAGATTACTCTACACAACTAGTACGTTCGACACAACTACTGCAAACACCTCAGCAGAGGTGCCCATAAGTCCACATTGTGCAAAACCAAGATTCCACCCCACTCCTTGGCGAGGGTTTTCCAACAGTACCACATTCCCATAATAAGTGATCTCTAGAACATGCGAAACAAACAAAAGAAAATAAACTGAGGTCCTATGTAGAACTGATCGTACCTTGAGGCATTGTCCAGCACGCAAGTTGCAAACTGGAAAATCGGAAGGGCAGCAGTGGTAGTGGTCCTCGCAGCAAGTGGCAGACTCCATCGGGCAGCAGCCCCACTGGAGGCAGTACTTGCCAATGTTGAAGGCGCAGCAGCAAGTGCTGGACGCTGGGCATGAGTGAGAGTTGTCACACTGCATCGGCGGCTTGATGGGAGAGGGAGGAGAGGGCGGTCCAGGAGGAGGGTTGGGTCCCTTCTTGATGGGAAATGAGGGCTCAATGTTGATGCCGCACTTTCCGCTGGAGTCGCTGGTCCCCAGGCGCTCCATGCGGATGAACCCCTTCTCTCCCCAGCTGGGACCCCATGAGTTCTTCACAATCCAGTAGTCCTTGCCGTCGTCGTCAGTGCCGTAACCGACAGCCAGGACTCCATGGTCCAAGTTGGTGCCACAAGCGCCAGTGTACACACCCTGTCAACAATGGAAGGAAGCCACAATCAAATACAGCAAATACGATACGACAGACTCTGGCAAATACTGGCGCACAAGCGCTTCTCAAGTAGCAACTTACTCACAAGCGTAAGTTGCTACTTGAAAAGCGCTTCTTGAATGTAAAGAAGTTCACATTCAATACAGTCGAAGCATGTTGTCAATGCAAAGACACACTGGGGACCACCTTCATCCAGAGCAACTAAAAAGAGCTACAAAAGAGCTATAATGTTTACAAAACCCATGAAAACTAAAAATTCTACTTCATATAGTCCCCACATCAATGAACCAACAATTGAACTACAACAAGAGCAAATACTATGGGCTACGCTGGAAGATTTCGAACTTGGTGTAAGTTAGTAATAGTGACAAATTTTTAACCATGTCAAAGTCAATGCACCCCACAAAAATTAGAGATGCACGCAACCAGGCTCAATAACTAAATAAAAAACAAAAACTAGGTCACAAAAGACGCACCCCTTGGTAATGCTGAAAGTCACGGCCTCCAGCCTCAATGGCAACGCTAACAGGATTTTTCGTGACAGCCTTGAGCAGCGAGCTCTCTGACTGCGTTGGCACGTCCTGGTAGTCGTCGATGACCACCACCTTCGAGTTTTGCTTCTGTAAACACAAAAGGTCACCAATCAGATCCAAATCCTCTCTAAATGCATGAAATCGACACAGTATTGAAACTAAAGGAGCAATAAAGGCGGCTTCTTTAAAAGAGCACAAGTGACTTTTGAAAAGTGTGCATTCACATCAAGCCGTTTCAGCACAAAAATGATTAAAAACCCTCTAGCTTTTCTTACCATGATGAACCCACAAGGGATGTTATAGATTGAAGATTGTCCACGTCCAGTAGGATAATACGATGGGGAAAAAATTGTGCAAGGAATTTTGGTGTTCAAATGCAAAATTGGAGCTTACCCTGCCCTCGTCACAGCGGCCATCGGTACCCTTGTACGGGTAGTCCTTCTCGGTGTCAATCCCACCGTTCTTAATGATGAACTCAAAAGCGTAGTCCATGAGACCGCCGTTGCAACCTTGGTTCTGACCTCTGTCGCAGTCCACCAGCTCCTGCACCGAAAGAGACATTATCTCCCCGGTCACGATTTGGTTCACTCCCTCCACTGAACCAACTGCCGAAAAAGCCCAACAGCTTCCTGCACAATTAGCAACGCTCTCAGTAAGTGTCCACATAGCCTCAACAGCAATTCCCAAGAGTACGTGGCAATGCCGAGAGCTCTAACCCTAGGGCTGTCAGAAGATGAACGAAATAGAAAGAAGAAACCATGTCTTATAGTTATTAACAAAACAATGAGTTTCGAAAGTTACAATAATCGACAATTAGCTTTCAAAGTCGACAACCTATTTTAGATTGAAAAAGTAAGAGATTCCCAATGGTCGGTGACTATGCCGAGACCTGTGACCCCGACCCGAGAGCTCCAGTAAAAAGGTCAAAAAATGTTTGCAAACGTATCGAACGTATCAATTCACGCAGAGACCGAGAAAACTAAACGAGGAATCTCAGGATATATGAAAGGCACGATATCCCGGAGAAAACGGTCGGTGACAAAGCCGAGGTCTTGTAACCCTAGAGCATCAGTATGAAGACGCCTTCGGCTTAGGCACTTCTACAATTCCATATTCAAATCAAATATATGAATGGATGCAGAGTATGATGTAACCAAAAGAGAAATCCCGGAATCTGCACAGAGCGCAAATTCTGAAGCTCCTACTAGGGTTTGAGTGTAATACCACAAGAGCCTTGGTCTTTAACTTCAGAGACAGCGCCCTTCTCCCGCCAGTCGATGCTCTTGGCCGCTTCGACATCGGCGAATATGAAATCGGCATCCTTGCGAACACGAGGAGTCGGCCTGGTGCCCAGATACTGTGCCCGAAACTCCTCGTGCGTTAGGTCGCTGAACTTGTTCAGCCCCAACCAGTAACTCTTCTGCTGCTTGTTGTGGCTGTGAATGTACAGCAAATTCTCCTTGAAGATCTGGAAACGCCGCTGCTTATCGCTGAGCGACCGGTAGACGCGAGAGTGACGCTCGATCCACTGGTGGAACACATCCAGCACCGCATCGTCGTCATCTTGCACCGCGTCGTAGTCCACGATCGCCCTGCCGCCCTGCGCTTGCTGCGCCGCGAAAGCCAGAAGCAAAAGGAGAGCTAACCCCACCGTAACCCTTCCTCCCCACCCCATCTCAAAAGCAGCACACACCCTCACTCAAGATTGAAAAACCTCGACGTTCAGCTCTCAGAAACCAGGGTTCTGGCCCAAATCTTGACGGAATTCGACGCGGTGAAGCTCCCTGGACACGCAACCTCGCGACCAATTCGCAGAGCCCGATTCAATACTCCGCGAGGCGATCCTCACTAACGATTCGGAAACGACCCCAAATGCAGGGTTGGTATGATTAGACCAGGCCCCGAGTACCAAATATGTACCAAAGTCGATGCGGTGAAGCTGCGTGGATACGCAACCGCGAGAGGAGCCAGTAAGAGCAAAATTGAATACTCCACGAGGCGATTCCGTCACGCTATGAGAAACGGATGCGTGAGGGAAGTGACGAGAGAGAGAGAGCTTGTGGTGTTCTCTTATTAGGGCGGGGGGGGGACGAGGACGTATATATAAAGCAAAACCAAGGTCCGGGCGGTCGAAACTTTTCGTTGCGTGCCCGTTCTGCCTGCCCGTTCTGCCTACCCCTCCTGCTGCAGACTTTTGTTGGCACTAAAAGCTTACAGCCATTTCTAATTTATCGGGCCAATGCAGACTACTGTACCGGGGTAAGACTTAGATGAAAAATATTTCCCCCGGAAATTTTTTTTAAAGATGCATGCCAAAATTTTAGGGAAATTATTTTTTTTTCAGAAAGGAATTTCTGTTATAGAAAAAATACATATATATTTCATTTTATTTTTATGTTTAGCATTTGTCCAACCTTATTATCCAAAAAAAAACTAAATACTCGACACAAAAGTGCTAAAGTTGTTTATTTGGGTACAATACTCCAAGATGTGCAATTATTATTACTATATATTTATTAATCATATTACTAAAATCATAAGTCCCTCTATAATATCACAAATGCTACCATTAATTCTAGGGGTTAGTGCTTGCTATGCTACGCATTCATTGTATCACATATTAGTAAAATTTTGATATATTTGAATAGAATGCATGATAATAATTTCTATAAGTCTTTAAAATAATTATTTTAATTATTTTATAAAAATATTTTCAATTATGCATACATAGAAATCATATTTTACACAATGTGATATTATAGAAATAATATAGTTGTTGCAATTGAGGTGATATTAAAGAGGATCAATATGGTGATATCATAAAGGTAGCGATTCCATTGTTTCTCTTGGCTTTATATTTCTTTTGCATTTCTATAATTTTGTGCTTTTGTAAGCTTTGAGCTTTTGATTTCAATTTCCTATTGCTACTACCAAATGATTTGAGAAATTTATTAGATTGAACCGATTTTGGATTTCACAACAATTAAATTGTTCACAAAGCTTTTGAGATTTACAAGTTTTTCTTTTAAATTCTTCTATTTGGGTTGCCATTGTTTGTAACAATTGAGTCAAATTTCTAATGTATTCTAATGTATGTGTATTTTTTACCGTATTCATCATTGCATGTATTTCATTCATCATTCATTAAATTTCTATTATTTATTTCAGTATATGCTTATTTATAAAAAAGAATTATATGAAGATTTTAGTAATTTTTATCTGAAGATTTATTGAAATTCTTGCTCTGCATTCTATTTAATACATAAAAAATTCTAATGAAATTCTAATGGTGAATGTGTAGCATAGTAAGCGCCAACCGCTAGTAATAGAATATAAATATAATGTTGGTTGTAAAAAAAATTTGTCATAGCTTTAGCAAGAAATTCTAGAATCATTCATAATGGTCATAAATTGGGCTTTTTAGAATTTTTAGAGGTTAGAATATAAAGAAAATACAAAGAAGAAATTCTATAAACCTTTGCATGTAAAGATTGCAAATGTTTGAAGTGTATTGAAAAAAAAACTTTTTTGTGCATCTTGCCATAATACACTCTATGACTTTTGAATCCCCTTGATGTAGATTTTTGTAAACTATTAAGATTTTTACTTTAAATTTGTTAGGTTGTGTTGAAGAATAAAATCGAGAGTCTGGTTGAGGGACTTGATTTTCATTCTTTAATCAAAATAGAAGTATGTATGAGACTAAAAAAATTATTAATAGTTCTAAGTTGGAGTTGAGTGAACTTGCTAATTCGAATTGGGAATTTGGGAAATTTTAGTACAAAGCAAAATAATCACTATAGATCTCTTTGTTGAAAAATTATGAAAATTGAGTTAAAAAACAAATACAGTATTTTTTTCCCAATGAAGATCCTTTAATCTCTCAGTGCTCTAATATTTCAATTTGGGAAGATGAACAAAGAGGTTTTAGGGACATTTATGACTATATAACTTTTCATTCATTCAAACCAATGTTCGAGTTCTTTTAAAACTTTTGTATGATGAATTTTAGGAAATTTGAAAAAATAATATATTTACAAAGATATAAGCAAAATATGCAAAAATTCAAGAAAGAATTTAGACACTAAAAAGGATTAATGCTAACAAAACAACATGCCTTATAAAATTTTCATCACTAATCCAAATGGAATGTTTCAAATCTTCTATATAGACAAAAAACAATTCTATAAGAAACACAAGATCTAAGATTTTATTTCAATTTTTTGCAGTTTTTTCTTATTGTCTAGTAGGCTATAGCACTTGAAGCTTAGGGTGGCATAACTTTAATTCCTTGGACACAATTAGAAATAAAAATATTTATTTACAGAAAGCTACATTTTTTTAACTTAACAAACATTCAAAAAAATTCTCCAAAATTTGCTTTTTGCTCCAAATCTTACTTTCATGAATCAAGGGGACAATAGAACTTTATAGAGGGAAAGTAAAATTTGATTGCCCTTCCCCATAGTTAGGGGCGATAATCCCTAATACATAAATAATTAAACTTGACAAATGCAATCCAATATGTTTTAAAAAATATAAAACATCATTTTTTATTAAAAAATTTATGAAAAAAGAATATTCCAAAAAATTTGGCATTTGTTTTTTAAATCATTTTTGACAACCTTGACCGCTAAGGTTGGTATTACAAAGGACAACATTACTACAATATTATTTGAATACAATTTCCATGTGGAATTCAAATAACTTTGAATCCCACATTGGACATATCCTACTTTATACTTGGTTATTTGTAAATGCCTAATGCCTTTGTTATATTTTTTGGAATTTGCTCTAAGTTAATTAAAAAAAACAAAGGTTTTGATAAGTTCTATCGTTTTAAAAATTATAATGGTCAAATCTTTAAATAGATATGTGGATCAATTTTAAAAATTAAAAAATAATAATATTGCACATGGATTGAAAGATTATAATGTTTGATGATGAAGGGTATAAGAATTTGAAGGTGAATTCAAGTCCTTCAATCATCTTTTTACATGCAAAAATTTGAAATTGAGGTCATGCCTAAAAATAAGGTTAAAAGACAAAACATATGTAATCATAATCAATTTATGGCTTCTCAAAATCTAATCTACAATTTACTTAACTCCTAAAGGACTATTGTCCTTTTGGAGGACAAATGAGATTTCAAGCAGGTACTTTTAGTCTCAATTTTTGTCCTGATTTTTTCAAACTTTTTTAGAATATAGAAAAATTGATTAACTTTCTTGGGAATATAGTTTTTTTTTCAATTGATGCCCAGGAACAAACATTCTGCTTAAATAAGCTCAAAATAGGGGAGAAGAGGCAGCAAAAAAAAATTTGAATTTGAATTAAATTTTTTTCTTGTAGATTATATTTTTGTCTATATAGAAAGCTTTAATTCATTACATTTGTATTTGTTATGAGAAAATTATGGACAATCTAGTTTTGGAGGCAATTAGAGCATCTTCTTGAAAAAATTAATTAGAAGATTCATTTCTAAATGCAATTTTTGCAATTTTTCAAGAAAAATGTTCCATGTGGTTTAGTTTGCTTGCCAAAAGAATTTCATTGGAATTAGTGCATTTTAATTCTATTTTAGAGATATTAATAATTTAGATTTTCCTTCTATCTTATACCTAATTCTACTTAACAATTTTTTAAGAATGAAAATTAAGATTTTTGAAATTCTTGTTTTTTCTTGGTCTCTCAACTCAATTATCCACCATAAAGATTTAAACATCAAAACTTTTTAGTGCAAAAAATTTAAATTAAGAAGGTTAAAAGTCAAAAAAATCTAGTCCCACCATGTACTAAAAAACTTGTTTTTTTAACTTTAAACACAAAAATCTTGCAATCTATGAGGTCAAAAAATTTAAAAAAAATTCCTCACGTTCTCATACTATTTAGGTGTAATATCCTATGTTTAGATGTGAAAAAAATAATTTTTCACTCTTTGCTAGAAATGGTAGTTTTGAGTGTTTTTTGGCAAAAAAAAGGCCTTGGTCCTTTAGGGGTTAAATGAATTTATAATGTGATTTTTTCCTCAAGATCTAGTGTTTTTGAGGCCCATCTTCCAAAGCCTTTTAACACTAAAAAATCAAGATTTGCAATGGCCCCCTTGCACAAAAGCTTAAATAGGAAAATCATAAATAAATTTGTTCAAAGTTTGATGCTTAGAAGAGAATTTGAATGCTTGAAAGGGACTCTAAAGGATATTCAACTACAAAAGAAAACACTATGAATACTATTTTGGTATGATTTTATTTAAGTTCAAAGTTTACTCAACACCAAAATATAGTGCCTTGGGCATTTGGGAGTTAATTTTGTACTTCATGCCATTTCTTTGCTAATTTGGTACTTGATTCTACATATGAATTTACATTTTCTAGGTTTGACCATCCTTAGTAATTTTTTTTTAAAAATCCTTAAAATAAATACTCTTCTCCCCTCAAAATGAATACTCAAAGCAATACTTTAGGGAGATGCCTTGTTATTGGTTCATTTTGCAAGGAAGAAAGTCTCAAAGGTTGAAAAAACATCATACTTGCAAGTACTTTAGAAATTGAAAACTACTCAATTTAATCCAATTTAGATTTTGTGAAAGAATCCCAATAGAGCAAGATCCTCTCACATTGAATTAATTAATGGATTTGGGATGAATGTGGTTTATTTAGTATAAACATTTTGGATGGTAATTGAATGAATGTGGGCAAAATTTATATGACAACTATATTAATTGAGTATGAAAATAGTGCAAACAAAATTACATTGAAATTAATCTAAAATACTATGAACTACCATTGATATTAATCAAAACTATTGTAAGTAGTATTAGATCATTAATTGAGGTAATTTGAGTACTAATCTTTGCAGAAATACAATTTTTTAAATTTTATTGCATTTTATTTTCTGCAAATTCATTGGTTTATTGAATTCTATTAAAAAAATGAATTGATAAAATTCCATCATTTGCATTGTCAATAATAGAGTCAATTCAATTAGCAAAAGACTTATACAAAATAATTGTAAGTGAATGCCATCTAATTAGTGTTTAAACTTGAATGAAATTTCTAAGATTAATTAGGTGAATTGGTGGATGAAAATAGAAGACAACCACACTATTTTACATAGTTAAAAACTAATGTAAACCACATTGTATTGATTTTTATAAAATAATGTGTTCTTTCATAATAATTTACTTTACATATTTGCATTATTTCAAATTAGTTTGTGTTAGTGTTATTGTAGTCGAGCACACTAATTGAAGTAAGTCAAGTAGTATAAAATCAAAGATTTTCTTTCCTATTGACTTATATTGATTCCATAGACTTTGTAAAACATATTCAATTGAAAATTTTATTGTGTTATTAATTATGTTGAACAATGTAGTATGCATGATTAGCTTTTCAAACTCGTGGTAGTACATTCAACTCTCTCTAATCATACAACTTTAGAGGAATAAATGATCTTCTAAATACATTATAACACATGTCTATAAATTATACCTTGTCATGTAAAAATTATTAAATCATATTTGCACACAATATCAAAGATAGTCAAGATTTGTACAAAATGTGCAATAACAAAGTATTGTAGAGAGAGATGGTCAAATAGTTTACATTGAGGATGTATATTTTGCATCATATTCATACCAACATTTCATATAAAAATATGGGTTGAATATAATCATCTCCTTAAAGACTAGAAGTTCAAATTTCAAACAATGGTATAATTCAAATACATCCCAAATCACAAATATTCAATCTACAATTAATTTTAAAAGAAAATTTTAATTTTTGGCTTCAAATTTTATTGAAAAATATTGAATTATGAATTATTTAATCTAACCATATGGATGGGATCTATGAATCATATTTTACACCCATTGTTTGAGAGTTATCATTAAATTATTATTCTAAATTGTATGCCAATTCACAATTTTGGAGATCTCGACTACCCTTGATCTTTAACCAATAAAGAACTAGAGGTGCAAAAACTTGTGTAGTAGAAGCCATCTAGTGGTCTTGTGGTCCTTTAAAGATTATGGGTATATAGTAGAACCACCTATTTCCAAGGACCTATACCAAACATACAGGGGGTGCAATCATCTCCAATCAAGGTTGAAACAAATTTTCAACCAAAGCTTGAGAAAATTTCCAACCAAAGTTTAGAATGTTTTTTTTACTCCTTTCCTAGGTTGGTACTAATAAGGCCATGACATATGTCTTGAAGTAATAAGCAAGAAAGTAGAAAATAGTGAGCAAAGAGTAATTCTTGAATGATTGGAATTAGAAGACTCTATACATTGGATATAGAATCAAATTAACTTTAGGCTTCCAAAATTTATAGTAGTTTCAATTCAAGGTCTAAAATTACAAAATATTTGCAGTTCCAATGATTTCTATCTATTGGCACAGCAAAAAATTTACACTGCCTTGTACTATTCTCAAACATGGGTGGAATTGCTTAATCTTGATGTAGTGAGTAAGAAAATAGGAAGTAGTACTAAGTGGAAAAGTAGTCCTTGAATGATCAGAATCAGAAGAGTCTATATATTGGGTATAGGTTCATGCCAACTTTTGGCTTCCAAAACTCATAGTAATTTGAAATTAAGGGGAAAAAATTACAGAAAATTGGCAATGCCCATCATTTCTATCTTTCTGCAGGGCATAAATTTACATTGCCTTTTATTGCTTTAGAACATGTGCAGAATCGCTCAAGTGGTCGACTACGGGTGGTTCTCCCATATTTGTGACGGCAATTTGGCACTGCTTCCAAGGACAAACACTTGAATGTCTTGCCAGTCACAGATGTGTGTTTTCCTTGTTTACAAGCAAGTTAGAGATTTGGACCTGAAAGTTGTACTTCATGTGGTTGTCAGTTGCACGGACCATGACAATGGCAATTACACACAACTTCCAAGTTCCGCAATCAAATTGGATTTGAGTTCGGATTGCGGTTTCATACTGCAAATTGACAAAGTTCACCTATCCGCCTTAAGGATGTTGCCCTCCAAAAGAGCTGGTGTATGTTGTTTGTATATTGAATTTATATGATCTTCTCTAAACACTCAAAAATTCCCAAAAATTCCCAAAAACCACCACCCCGAAATTCCCAATTGTCTAGTAGTATGTCTGCAAGTAGGTCTAAAGTTTATAACATGAATGGGATTTATGTGCTACTCAATTTTCCCTTCTATATACAACAAGCAAGAGCATGTAGAAAACAACAACATTTTTAAGGGGTTAAAGAACCATATCATTCACTATGGAGTGAATATTCGATCTACATCCCTCAACCAAAATCTCTCCTGCCCAATAATGTTCAATTGGTTTTCACACCGGCATCCTTTAAGAAAACAAGTCCAGAAATCGCCCACCTAACAGCTGAAACTGAATTTTGGGGATGCAAAGCTTCTTGAAATAATTTTCAGTAAACTTTCCTTGAAAGACAACTGGAATTGGCATCTAACCCAAGTCGATTCATGTTTTTTTGGAGCTTTGTGGTATTAGATATAAAATTCTGAAGTTGAAATGGTATAGGGCTCTGAAACCGCCCACCTCCTAAAATGTACATTGTTTGTACATTGCTGAAGGCTATGAAAAAGAAACAAATACACAAAGTGTACATTTTGAGGATGTGGGCAGTTTTAGAGCATGTGCGATTTCAAAGCCTATTGTCTTAATGTCTTGGCCTTCTTTTCATTTGTGAGTGCCATTTTCACTTCTTGTTAGATTTTAGTTTTTACAATATTTATTTTGGAAAATTATAGTCCTTACCAAATGTGATACCAATTTAATTTAGTTATTGAAAGTATAATCTTTCAATGCATAAGTGATATTGTTATGTTTTCTTTTCCTATGTGATCTCAAACATGTCTAGTTTGAATTTGTATGGCTACAATTCAAAGAAAATTGATACAACTTATCAAAATGTTGGCTTTTTGTTCAATTTAGAGCAAATTCCAAGAAGCTCAAAAAAGACCTTGGTGGGCATTGAGGTTGGTTTTTTTGGTTTTTTTGGAGGGAGGGGCATTTGGCATTCTGATTTTGAGTGAGTGGGACTATTAAAAAAAGTGTCTTTTTTACAGTGTTGCCACCTTATATCAATTCTAGATTACCAACAATTGTTGTGCCATCATGATATAAGGTAGAACTACCCATTACCATACATAATTGTTATCTAGGTACTTTGGAGAAGTTATTTATGAGCTCTCATATTTTTCAGAGATTGAATTGTTTGAGAGAAGTCAATTGCAAAAAATGAAGACATTCTGACAAGAATTGAATTTTTTGTGATTTTCCAAAGCTGAAATGTAAAACTGTGAGTAGACCCTTGGTAGACCATTGTTGAAGCGTGTGCTGATGTGTCCGCTCCCCAGTGCATTGCCATCATGATCATGGATGAGTAAAATTGCGGTAATAAGATGGGCGAGTGACAGAAATGGGAGGAACCTCTAGGTGGGGGAATCAATGTACGGGGAGTACTGGCATTTAGTTACGAGCTAGCCGGTTGATTTTGAGAATTTTCGAATGGATTTCCAAATCTTCGGAAAAAACCCGATCATTTAAGAGGAAAATCAGAGAATATTCTCTATTTTATAAAAGGTCTAGCCGAGAGAATGCTTCAAGCAACCTTTGGTCTCAGAAAATGTAGGATTTTAGCCGGTTAAGCTAAAAATCTCCCCGGACTGTGGGGGGAATTGGGTAAATGGTGGTAATGGGTAGTTCTACCTTAAGTGCAATAACTTCAGTTACTTTATGCACTGTAAAAAAAGACAGTTACTATAAAATAAAATAAAAGTGTCTTTTCTACAGTGCAATAACTGGACTTCAGTTACTTTAGTTTACCTTCAGGAAGAAGCAACGGCAATAAATAACGGCAACCCCTATTATTTTCACCTACGAGTTGCTGACACGTCAGGCCTGCCCCCCATGCTCGGCCGAGGATGAGGATGCCAAGCAAGAGGCCACGGTTCGCCACCGCTGCACCGCATCTTCACGTTCCACGAGGTTCCCATCTGTCGGTATCACGCTCCCAACGTTCTGTTCGCGTGTTCCCGCGCTGTTTCAGCGGACGTTCCCATCAGCTGGGCAGCCAGCCGGGCTGGGGACGCCGGCGGGATAAGATTGAATGATTGAATTGCCTCCAAAGTTTCATCCGAGCCCTAAACTTATGGCCACTTCACACTATGATCAAAGGTCGAGAGGATGTGGGTTTTCACCAATCGGTTCCACCAAATTTCAACAAACCAAGAGTTCAGCCTCCCGACCCTTCACTCTAGAAGACCCAAGTTTAAAGGCCAATGCCTTCCAACTATCTATCTGCATGGCAATAAATTTTCTACATGGTGACGGACTTTCAAAGGAAGTTCGGGTCGGCTAGAAATGAAAGTCCAAACTATGGTCCAAAGGCTGTCGACTTATGACAATATCTCAACCATTAAATGGCTAAGAGTTTGGACTTGGCCTTGGCATTTGGATACTTCACACAATGGTTGTTCAAGTTGAGAGGCTGCGGGAGTTCATTGCCAAGGGTTTGGACTTAAAGTTTGGCCTTTGGAAGCTTCACACTATGGTTGGCCAAAGGCTCCAATTCCTATCAATTATTGCCTATTTATTGCTCATTTCTTTGGACTCTCAACAAAATTTGGCCATTCAATCCCACGACCTCTTAACTTGGACGGTTATAGTGTGAAGAGCCCCTTAAGTCTTTAAAACACCACCATGTATTGGATAAAATTTAGACTAAGGAAACTCTACACCAAATTTCTACAATTTTCTAAAATTGCATAGCATATATTTTTGCCTTAAATGTACTTCTACTATCCATGAGAGTCTACAATTGGTTATCCTAAACCCTATTTTCAAAACTTTCAAAACTTTGTAGTTTATTCATATAGTGTTTAAAAAATGCATATAAGAAAATCTAGAATTTTCTTTAGACTACCAACAAGAATCCACAAAAAATTCAATATAATAATAAAAACTATGCTAAATTGCTTATTTTTGAGATTTTAGGTGTATTTACCTAGTCATGTTCTCACAGTTCCAAATCAATGTTGGAAAAATGTGGCCCTATACAACCATGGTAGTCACCAAAATATTGCAATTATTGAATGAAGAGGTACATTCTTCATTTTGTAGTGATGTAGAAACTCACCCATTGGCCATTTTTCTAATTTTGCGTTCTTATAGGGTCAACTAAGGCACTCATTTTAATTAAATGTATGTGGACAATGATGTCCTAACTTTTAAGTCACTTGCTAATACATCAAAATCATCCAACATCAAGTCACTATTTCATTTGAGTAATTTAATTTTGTTCATTACACACTTACTAAGGTGAAAATACCCAAAATGTTTGTATACCCATTCTTGACAAATAGACTTTTGATGTAAGTGCCTCCTATGTGTAATTAAATTGTCCTCATATGTAATTGCAATTGTTGGACTATTGATTCTTTAGATTTTAGTTTATGAATAAGCTATGTGATAGTTTTAGTGGCTTAAGAAGCTCACACTTTGAAAAATTCATAGTAATTGCATGTCTTATCCAAAAATTCTAATTTTTTTTGAAAATTCATGAATTCCAATAACTAGTACTACAAAAATGTTGACTTTCTTGAAAAAAATACCTCCAACACTATTACATTGTTTATTTTGATGATTTTTGATGTTTTCATCGTAACTTAAGGTAAATGTATCCACTGTCAATCACTACCCATATCCAACTTGTAGGGGGGCATTGTTTCCAACCAAGGCTTGATTAGATTTCCACCCAAAGCTTGAAATGTGTTTTTATGTTTTTTTTCAAGGTTGGAACTAATAAGATCATGATACATGTCTCAAAATAGTGAACAACAATGCAGTGAGCGGAGTAATTCTTGAATGATTGAAATTGGAAGACTCTAAACATTGGCTATAAGCTCAAAGCACTTCTGGGCTCCCAAAATTCACAAAAATTTCTATTTAAGCAATAAAATTACCAAAACAATTCCAATCGTCATATTTCCTATTTTTCTATATGGAAAATTTTGTTACCCCTCAAACTATCAATGATTTGCTGCAAAATCCCTTAAGTGAGTACATTAAGGTAGTATGTTCTAAAGATGCCCATCTTCTTGAAATGACTCCTATAAAAAGCTACTAAATGGATATGATTTGGTTTTTAAATGGACCTCTTTAGCTATTGATAGAATCAAGAAAAAAATAATCTTTATTGCAAGAGCCAATCATTGGCCTTGATTTCCTCAAATACCTTAAGAAATTGTAAGTGAATGCATTTTGGGAGACCTAGGGTCACAAATAGGTGTTTACAACACATATCTTTGAAAATTCATAACTAATTCAAGAATGTGTCAAAAGATGTGAAATCACTTGTGTTATGTTCATCATCTATTTTTCTTTCTCTAAAAAAATGAGCAAAAAATATTTCTGTTCATGCAAAGCTATAAAGAAGAAACTACATTTATTTTATTTAGCTATTTGTTTGTTTGTTTGTTTGGTGACGTTGAGATCTCTTGGACCGTGTGTCCCCCCATCGCGTGCTTGATTACCGTCGGAAAGCCCTCGGCGAGGAGGGGTGCACCGGCTTGATTTCGTGGCATTCAAATGTATGGTGTGAAAGTTATTAAATTTTGAAGTATTTTATGAACTAAAAAATTAAAAAATCACTTTTACTTTAATTTTGACTGTGGCAACGGCACAGGGCACACTACTTTATCTTAAGCTCGCTTGCGCAACAAGTCATGAAGGTCTGACATTATTATCCTCCCAATCCAACGGAAGCTACAGCACCAGACTCTAACTTACTAGTAAGCTCCATCCATGGTAAGTTGGTAACTTACTAAAAATGGGTACTGGAGCAAGGTTAGTGACTGATAGATTTGTCGCAATGACGTGGCTTCTGCTGGAACGCTGGATGGTCGAGTCTAGAGCACTTGTGGAGGGCTAATTTGGGACCTCTGACTGCAAATATGAATTCAAAATTTGTAAATTTTTTTGGGTGTAGCATATAAAAGGTTCATGTGTTTTCCCCAGGGATAAAATATGGGGGCTAAGCCATCTCTACAAGAGGCTTGTTGCACTACTATAAACTCGATTAGCAGGGATTCACAAGCCTTAAAGTAAGCTTTGTGCTATCACAAGAAGTACAAGCTCTCCTAAATTTGGAGATTTTGTTCCCAAAAATTTTCCCATGGGAAAAATAAGGGAACGTATTCTTTTACTTTACATCATCTAATTTGGAAATTTTTGACTCATATTTGGAATCAAAGACACAAAATTTGGTTAGGGGAGTTGACAAAATACACTACAAAGTCACTACAAAATAAAGGGGCACCGCTTTATATGTATTCCTTTGCAATGAGGAAAGAAAGTCTTTCACCCCTGAGGAAAGCTCGTACAATTCGTATGAAGTTTTGTGTTTTTAACCTTCTACTTTATAATTAAAAAAAAGATAAATACCAAAAAGAATTTGTATAATTTTTTTTCCATATATTCTCAACCTCAATTATTTGTGGCAAGTGTATGAAAGCTTTTGAGAGGTACTAGAAATTGTAACTTTTTTCTTTTCTTAAGAAGTACATACATTCTTTTCTTAATGTAAGTGCATTGGCAACACCTAATGATTTACAAGAACATTCCACATCATGAAATGAGCCTGTAATAAGAGTTGTCTCAACAATTGTCTCAACTTCTGTGACTATGAAACTAGTCTATGAAGAATGAGAATGTGTGGAGTGAAAAGAGGAGCCCTTCTCCAAGATAAAGTAGTGAGGTCGGATTTCGAGGTCAGATTTCGAGGTCAGATTTCAAGGTCGGATTTTGAGGCCAAATTGAGGATTCATCACTCCAGCCTCAAGTAATATAAAGTGATGAAGCCAGATTTTAGAGCCAAATTGAGGATTGATGTGCTCTTGTATTTTCTTAAGGCTCAATATAAAAAATATATCACATACATCTTTTCTTTCTTTTTTTCTATTCCTCCTATTTCAAAAACAAAAGAAAAAGTGTTTAAATTTTTTTTTTCTATTTAAAAATAGAAGAAAAAGTATTTTAATTTTTTTGAACCTTTTCCTGTCTCTTCCTTTGTTTTTTATTTGAAAAAAAGGAGTTCTTTCACTTTTTTTTAACCTTTTCTTTTTTCTTTTCACATTAAAATTAGAGTTGATGTTGAAACTAGAGTTGTAGCTCATATAATTTTTTAATTTATTTTCATGAGAATTTATACAATTTCAAGCAATAAATAATGTTTGATCCTAAGAGTGTTATAATTGCAAAAGTGATTTGAATTTTTTTCAATCCTCTTTTCACCTGTCAAATCTAAAAGTTGGTCACCAAAGAAATATGAGGATAAAGGGCCTAACATGCATAACTACAATCAATTTATGGCTTTTCAAAATCTACTCTACAATTTTTTTAAACGAATTGTTAATGTGATTTTTTCTCTAAGATTTAGTGTATTTGAGGCTCATTTCCAAAAGCCCTCAACACTATGAAAGTCAAGATTGTGATGGACACCTTTGTACCAAATCTTGAATAAAAAATCAAAATCAATCATTTTCCAAAATTGGATTTTATGCTAAAATTAGACTTCAAAATGACTTTATATTTATATATAAACGACTAAAAATAATAACTTGGTTAAGTTTCATTAAACTTCAAAGTATTGTTGACACCAAAATTTGATGCCTTAGATATTTAGAAATAAAAAACAACTCTACCAAATAAACATTTACTAAATACCAAATAAAAATAAACATCTTATCTTGAGTTAAGAAATCATTGAAACAAATAAGCTTTAAAATCTCATATTCAGTTAAGAACAATTTTACAAAACATCTTATCAAACTGTATATATAATATATTATATTATAATTATTATAATTATTATATTATAATAAGTTTATATAATAAATTATATTAACTATATACACTTCCCAAAGCCCCCAACTCAACCCACTGCTCCCAAATTTCAAACTGAAATATTGACAACAGTTAAGCTCCAAAAATTTAGCAATGCAAATTGGTGGAAGTTTCTTGAGCTCCTAATTCACCAAAATAGAAAATAAAAGACTTTGCATTGGTAGATGGTGGAGATTTGTACGATCCAATAGAGGAGCCCAATCCGGCCCTAAATGCGAAATTGAGCCACTAAAAACCTCAACCCGATTGCTCCCTTGGGACTAAATGGTTTGGTGCCAAAACTATGCCACCTGAGGCGACATGTAGGATGAGTTGTAGTTCCATTCAGCCCCAAGTATAAAGCCCTTGGGCTGGATTTGGAGGAATAGAGCAACTCCATTGGTTTAAACTTAGAGAGTTCTAGCAAGCCCTCAATCTGGCCCCAAGCATAAACCAAGCCTAATAGTAGTTTGTATTTTTGGAAAATTCATTTTGAAGTCTAGTTTTAGCATCAAAAATCTGATTTTGAAAATAAACGATTACCAATTTTCTATTCAAGATTTTGTGCAGGGGTGTTCATTGCAATCTTTATTTTCTAGTGTTGAGGACTCTTTCAAATGAGCCTCAAATACACTAATATATCTTGAAGAAAAAATCACATTTGAGATTCACTCAAAAATTGTAGAGTAGATTTTGAAAAGCTGTAAATTGATTGGAGTTATGCATGTTAGGCCCTTTAATCTCATATTTTTTTTGGTGACCTCAATTTCAGATTTGACATTTGAAAAAAGGATTGAAAGACTTCAAATCACTTTCATAATTTTAACACCCTCTTGATCAAACATTATAATCTTTTGATCCATAAGTGATATTGTTGTGATTTCTTTTCTCATGTGATCTCTAGCATGTCTATTTTGAATTTTAATGATTATAATTCAAATAATAATAAGACTTACCAAAATGTTGGCTTTTTGTTCAATTTTAGAACAAGTTCTAAGAAATTCAAAAATGGCCTTAGGCATTTACTATAGACCGGGGTGAATTCTATATTTTGTAACTTCCCTCACTAGACTAATTTGTAATTTGTAATTTTACATATGATTTCAAAATTTCATCATCCATGGTCAATTAAATTCATGCATTTATCCACAAGGTTTGAATTCCATAAGAAGTGAACTAGTCCTAGCCTTGGTTGTTTATTTTGACTTTAAATTTCTTTCTCATTAAAAGGTAATTGCACTAAACTACAATTTTTCTTTTCACCAAAATTGTTCATACCAACACATATTAGAACATAGAGTCAATTAGTCTAATGCCATCAATTGTCAAATTCCGTCATCTACTGAATCCTTTCAATTGTGGCAGTCTCCCACCCATTTCCAAAGAGAGTGTAAGTCATGTACATTGGACAAGCAATTAGGTGCTATTGTCAAAAAATGACACCAAGTTCAAATCTATTTATGGACAATTTATGGTTGATTAAGATGTTCAACAAATGTTGGTTTAGGTGAGCATAATTGTGAATAAATACTTGTTAGAATAAGTTGTAATTTCCAGCATATAAAAGAGGTGCTTTTAGTATGTTGAACTTGTGCTTTTATAACACTCATTAGATGGAATTAGGGTGGTAAGACAGTCATTTTGAACCTTTTTCAGATGGTCATGATCCCTACCTACTGACGGTTTTATCTTTTGGGTTTGAAAATTCATATCGATTCAAGTTCTTATTAGATTAATATGATTCCACTTGTATTTGAATCAATTCAACTAATTCTTTTTCTAAAAAATACAGGCACCAATCAGCACATTGCACAAGATACCCAAATTGCAAAGTTGTGTGGTAATAGGTTGCTCTACTTTAGGTGCAATATAGCTTTGAATGGCATGTTCCTAATGACCAACATATTAAGCCCAACTTCTTCTAAACGGAAGACACATCATATTGTTTATGGAGAGATTGGAGTTGGAATCCATGCAGTCTTCACTGAGTTCCAATCTTTACTTGTTTTGGCACCTTGTCCGGCATAACCTTCACAAACACATATTAGAACATAGAGTCATGACCATTTTTTTAGTTAATTTTGATTACTTCTTTTTATGCAAATCCCTAAAAAAAAAAGAGTAGAAAACCTATGTTTGGTGCACATATACATGCTTCAACGTATGGAGGTTCAATGCAAACATAATACTAGTAAGGTAGGAGGTTCTAAAAGTGCACATGCTCTAAAATTGCCCACCTCTTCAAATGTACATTATTTGTACATGTTGCATTTTTTAGCCTTCAACAATGTACAAATAGTATACATTGCTAAAGTGGGCGATTTTAGAGCCCTATGCCATTTCAACTTCAAAATCTCATGACTAATTCCACAGAGCTTGAAAAAAATATGAAATGACTTGTATTAAATGTCAATTCTCCTTGTTTTCCAAGGAAAAGTTACTGAAGAGTATTTTAAGAAGCTTCACCTCTCCAAAATTTAGTTTTAATTCTTAGGTGGGCAATTTATGGACCTTTTATCTTAATCCTTTAAGGTTTGTAATTTGACATTTTTTTGGGAAAAGCAAGTATAGTTATTTGACCATAAAGGGTTAAATAGCATAATAAATTGCTACCAACTCCAAAGTGTATATAATTTCAAAACACTCTCTTAATTCATTACCAAACAAATTTGTATTTGAAACATTTGGCTCTTTGCTGTTATTTTTGTTATTGAAATTTGAATCACTAAAATCTCAAGAAATAACTAAAGAAAATCCTAAAATATATAATGTGGTCTTGCAATGCTATTCAAGAATGCTATGAGTAGTTCAAGAGTAAATTGGCATTCACAATTTTAGTTGCTTCACAACATGGATTGCTCTCTTGCATGCAACATAACACTTGTGAACTAACTTGTTGGACGTATCTCTTGTGTGGAGAATATGGTAGAGAAGATAATGGATGAATCATGTGATGATGAAAGAATTATACAAAAATCGTGGGAGCCCAAAAAATCCAACCAAAATTATCTCATTTGTAAGTGAAATAAGATGTCTTTATGTACAATAAATATATCTTTGCATAATGAGCTCCAAGAATCTTATTAAAACTCACCAAAATAGCGGTAGAAGTTGTAACGTTGTGTTGGCACGAGATTTGCTCCACCAGCAGCAGTGTGCTTTAAATTTGATGTGGCCTCATGTACAACTTTTTTTTGTTTTTTAGAAGATCTTCTTGATGTATGTACCATCTTTCGCTTACCTTTGCTGGATTGTTGTGGACTATTTGTAGAGCTTGGAGACCTTGATCTAGACCTAGACTTTGACCCCAATCCACATCCCATTTTTCCAATGCAAGATCCTGCGTTGGCATCTTCGTCATTGTCTTCCCTGTCATAGATTAATGTATGTTGTCATATTGGTTCAAATGATAAAATCAAAAAAGATAAGCATCTTCTATATCCATCCCAATCATTTTTTTTTTCCAAAGTTTTGTGAACTTGAATTGTCACAATTTTGGTGAAACTTTGAGCAATTTTGAAATAAGATTTGGGGCTTAAAATGACATATGTATGAAGTGAAAATACATTTATTTGCACTTCACACTATGGCCAAAGGTTGAGAGGATGTTGGTTTCTACTAATGTCCCTTGTATGACTTTATAGAGAATTATTTCTTTGTTTCATGCATGTCTAAAATTGATAGTGGCAACTGAGACAATAAGATAAGTGAGCTTATAACATGCATAATGACTAGTTTGCCATATTGGCATTGTTGAAAAAATTTGAGTTTTTTTCTACATAAAGACAAATGTGAGAAATGGAGAGAGCAATTGAAATTTTATTTTTTGACAAAGAGTGAATTTTTTATGAATTTTTAAAGTGTAATGTCCAATTGGTCCAAAATAGTCTCAAGACTATTCCAAAACAAACTAAATATATATCCATAATGGTCATCTTATTCTCCTAAAGCAATTACAATATTTTCCAACATGGGCATAATATGAAGGCCTAAATAAAATCACTTCTTGCAATGAATTTATACTCAAAAGGTGGAAGTTTCAATTACAGTCACTAATCATTCCATCACTATCATTTGAGACATTGATTGTATCCACTAACCCAAGTGAACCTAATTGGTAGCCCAAATCTCATTATTTGAAAATTGCCTATTATAGTTGATGCAAGAGTGTAATGGGTCATTCCCCAACAACAACACTAGCATGTGAGCTTAGAAATGTGAGTCTATGAACTTTGAACCTAGGTGTAAGTAAATACTCTATAACTATTGAAGGTGCCTATAGCATACATACCTATAACATACAAATCATATAATTTCAGTTTCAAAGGTGTTTATAACACAAGTATAACATAGACACTTATAACATAAATGTTATATAACTATAGAAGGTACTTATAACATAAATATCCTATAAGCATGGTGGGTGCCTATAATATAGGAGCTTAGGCTCCTAAGTTCACATGCTAGCAACCTTCATTCCCCAAGTGTGTGTGATGGGTCTTTTACTTGTCGTAGGCTGATTTACGTTAAGGAAACCTCACACTTGTCTAGAAGTTTTGACACTTTCTATTTGTTAAGCACAAAATACTCCAAAGAATATGATATTCTTTTCTTGTTGTTCCTTGGATTGCTTTGGTATAATGGTTCGGATATGAAGTGTTTGAGAAAGAGAAGGGGCATACATCCGTATTAAATGAAGCTTGTGGTGGAGGCAATCTTACTGGTAATTGGAGTCAATCTTTAGGGCGGACAATGGAAGTTTTGGTCGAACCCGCTTTACAAGATGTGGGTGCTCTTCCTTGATGTGGTCCAACAACATTTGAGGGTCATGTCTTTGGGCCCCATTGAATTGGTTCATCATCTCGGTCACATACATATCCGAATTGGGTGGGCCGGATTTGTTTGGGCAGTCGCAATTTCCCAGCTTGGGCGATGTGGGCAATTTGGAACATGATAAAACTTGTGTTCCATCTACACAACCAAGAATCATGTGATGACCAATCAAAATTTTTTTTACTCTTGACAAAGAATATATTATGAGGGTTGCTATTACACAAGCGTGAACCTAGAAGACTATACACCTATAACATAGGTGTCTATATTGTAAAAACCTTCTATGATCATAATATAACTATGTTATATATACCTATATTATAGGTGTTGACATTATAAGCACCTTCAACAGTTGTAGGATATCCACTTATACATATACTCAAGGCTCACATGCTTGTATTTTCATGCTCACACACTAGCATTGTTGTCTCATGGTTCTATAATCAAAGATATACCTTTTTTTTCCAATTCTCGTTGG
The DNA here is from genome assembly GCA_950106755.1 of Climacium dendroides. Classification (NCBI taxonomy): domain Eukaryota; kingdom Viridiplantae; phylum Streptophyta; class Bryopsida; order Hypnales; family Climaciaceae; genus Climacium; species Climacium dendroides. Next base: position 25,744,232 of record OX467092.1, read on the forward strand.
ATTTTCACAACATATGTTGCGATAATACAATGAAATGTATGCATAATCTCTCTCTGCAATTGCCTGATTTTATGAAATGCACTACATTTTAGAGATGGTGCTGATATTTCTGACAGAAATCAATCATTTTTTCACAATCAACCCACCGACGAGCACAAAAGGTGCTTTGATACTCTTTGCCATTGGCATCATTCTATTTCTTCTCATTTGAACATGTGAATGTGAATTATAGTGGTGAATGAAGAGGATTTAAGAGGCAAGTTGGTACTGAATGTTAGGTTACCAGGGTTACAAAACATTCGACCACAGGAGATCTTCAGCTTCTCCAGCTGAGCTTTCGCAAGTTGCAGCTCGCTGCTCAAATTCTTGCATTTCTTTGAGCAATCCTTGTGAACCTCCTGACTTTTCACGACCTAATTATCCCTCATTTCATTCAAGTTCAATTGTTGGGTTCCAGAAACTTTTAAAAAAAAAGTCTAAATTGATTATTTCAGAACTTATCATTTTAGCTTCTCCCACACTTTTTGTTGCAAGGCATTTGCAACAACTAAGAGTCTTGAATTTTCAGACTCTTGGATGTTGAATTCAACCCAGTGTTATCATTCATTCCTGACAAACAAAACATAATAACTACGTATCTAATCCGTTCTTGACAACATCTAGCAGAGCTTTTCTTTCTCATCCTAACTTATGGTAGCATCTACTTAAAATATATTCAAAATATGTCACAATCTCTGGTTTTATTTGAAAAACCAGTCGTCCATGTCTGACATTCCACATTCAAATCTTTTTAGAGTTGATGTACTTGAAGAAATCCACATTCAGCTGAATGATAAGTGTGATGCTTCTACAACTTTACAAGTGCTGATTAAATGCTCATCATGTACTTACCTACCTTTGTTTAAACTTAAGTGAAAAGAATTACATCACCTACAAATGAAAAGCAATTTGCAGAGATGGGTAACAAGAACATACCTCTCTGTGAATGGAAACATAAAACTTCCCATACTCTGAGTTTGAGGTTTGCCATCTCCAACTGTCCTTCCTCGGTGGACAAGCAGCTGGGTTCACATGTTACCAACTTTATCAATGCTTGAAATCCCAAAATATACAACTTTATCAATGCTTCAATTATCTCGAAAGCCTGATGAGCAGTAGCTTCACACACCCAATTGTACTCAAAAAAGAACAACGCCAGCATAAACTTAAACTTCCAAGCATGAACATTTTCCAATTCACGTCCACACAGCCACAACTTCAATCACTCTGCACCTGAGCTCAGGAAGGAATTCAAGAGAGTCAGAAAAATTACAATTTAGGACCCTCAATTCATGCCATTCAATTCACATCAATTTCTTCATTGAATGACAATCCCCTCATTCATTCAATTTGCCTTGTGTGGCTTCATTTTGGTGACTAGCTCTGCCATTACCACAAGTGACTTTCATCATTCAATTGGAAGCAAGCAAGCAAACAGGATGTGCGAAATTAATTAATGAATGAAGGATGATGGAGATGGAGAAGGATTTGTATGTTACTCATGGCTGGATTTGCATGCCCTAGTTTGTGTTTAAATTCCCCAAATTAAATCGGTAGCACACAATGCGTCACCATTCTGATGTACCCAACTGATGACTGCCATTCATCAGCTTGAGGATACCCTGCAACCCTAAATCTTTGAGATGGGCACCTTGGAATTTGAATGTGTTGTATTTATTCTCTGTAAGAGAGAGAGAGGGTGAAGCAATGTTCAAATGATCAAGAGTATGAAATTGAATGAAAATGAAATATGCTAAAAAGTATTAGTAGTATGTTGGAAACCTTCATCCTAATTTGACATTCTAGGATTGTATAATCAATTTTTTGAACACTGCAATTAATGATGATATTGTTGAGAATTATATGGGAAGAAACATGTGCAAATTTCTTTAGGAGGTGAGACATTTGCCATGAATGTAAATATGAGAATTGGACAAAGTGTAGAAATTATGGCAATAGGAACAAGTCAGGCATCACTTGAGAGTTTGGAAAAAGTGTAAAACAATCCTCAAATGAAATTTTCTTGTGAGAACATTACTTAAAGTTTTGATAGATATGAAGTTTTTGAAGTAGTGCATGCTTCACTGAAAAAGAAACAACCAAAGCAAGTGGTGTATACAAATGGATGGAGATTAGATTAAGGGAGAATAACTACACAAATAGAAGCATATAGGGTTAAGGACAAAACAATCCATTAGTGATGAAGGGGTCCAATGTGCATAACTTGACTATTCTTGGTAACCTTTCAAAACTATCAAGAGATACTTAATCAATGTTGCTTATTTCAATCTTCATAATTCACACTATTGTCAAAGATGTGATTTTATGCAAGACATCTATCAATAAAATCATGATCTCTCGTAACTTTTGAGTACAATGAACCAATCCAACATTTTAAAGATACAACAAATGAAAAGGATCAAAGGTTGTAAAAATACTTCAACATATAATCTTTTGACTAATCCTATGAGAGGCACCCCATTCTTAACTACCCCCATTTAGGCAATGTAGTTGCTCTCTTTCCGTGTAGGAAGAGATGAATAGTGATAAATTATAGTGTAGTTCTCAAAATGTTTGTGGCATATTACAATTGGCTATAAGATTCTCAATATTGCAACCAACCCTTAATGGATTTTGCAACCAAGCCTTTGGTTGGAAAAAGGAAGGTCTACATGACCAATATGGGTTGAAGAAGAACTTTTGCGTAAAAAATTCCTAATGATTATGTTTTTCAAAATAAAAACCACGGAAATTATGGAAATCTTCTTAACTCTATTTTTGCAATATAAAAATTTCCACTAAAAAATCCCACTCTATAGATATATGTAATTGCTTAAATGGTAAAGAATGGGTTGCTTCCCCTAAAATTTAAATTACAATTAATTTTGAGTATCCCTACTTTCAACCTTCTCAAATGAAACATCCAATAATTATATAATCCCTCAAAACATTTATTACTCACTAATATTACTAAGGCCTCTTTCAAAATCTAATGAAAATGAAACAATATATGTGAAGGTAATGCATGTCAAATTATCTTCTAAAACACCTTATCTTCCAAGTGTTTTCTAAGGTTATATATATATAAATGTTCAAGTATTTGATTTTATTATTATTATTATTAAATTTCTATTTCAAATATAATAAAAATGATATATCAACCATATATAATGGAAAATCACAATATTATGCATGTTGCTTTTAATTAGTGTGTTGTAAACTAAATTTATAAAAATCATTAATTCCATTTATTAATATAATTTAAATCTATAATATTCAAACTAGCATTTTGAATATATGATGGTCTTTGGTTACACATTTAGTTGAACAAATTTTACATATGAAATCATGAATACATGTGATTCCATTTGGATAATTGTAATAAACATTTTGAAAGATAAAAGATCACCTCCAAAAAATGTTAAAGCAAATTTGAAATTTGATCATTATGATCTTGCAATTTCAAAAAATAGATTTGCAAGTTCTTCCTTCAATAGTTTGATATAGATACCTTATAGTTAGATCTACCAAAAATAATAATAAAAATGAATTTTGCATTATTTTAGGAAATTTTGTTTTGGCACAATTTTGACATGAAAAATCAAAGAGCCACAATGATTATACAATTCTAAAACATCATCATGTATCTTTTTAATTGTAGATGTGTCTTTTCCATTGCCAATTTTTTTTTTCTTGCCATACTTTTGACTAAACAATCCAAGCAAATTATACACACCATCACTCTAACTATTGTTAGAACTATCATATATAATTGGTACTTGAATTCCTAGTGGTGTCAAGATAATAGCTTCAGTTATTGCAAATGCTATTATTACAAACAATACCAAACATTTGAAGAGGATTCATTTGAAGTAACCAAAAAGATTCATATAAATCTTCTTGACAATTTTCTTTATAAATAAATGATTCTTTTTAACACCCAAAGGACCAACATGTTTAGAGGCCCAAAACTACTTCAAAATACTTGTCTTCAAAGCAAGGTCAAAATCTTCATCAATATTTACATTTTAACAAATTCAATTGTAGAATCCTTTAGTTAACTTGTTCAAGTACATCATCTCCAATTTTTAGAATGAATATCTCCATCAATTGCAAGTTCAATGTGCCTAAATTTCAAAATGTAGGCTTTTCTAGCACTTCTAGAAGGTGAAGTTTTGTCTTTCAATAATTTTAGAAAAAACAAGTATGTCCTATAACTTGTTCATTTTAGTCAATATGTTGGAAATTGGCATGAAAACATATGAAAAAAAATTTAAACAAAAAAAATTATATTCATTTAAAAAAAATGTAAAGCAGAAGGTAGTACTAAATGAAAAGAAAAACTAATTTGCTAATAAATTTTACTAGAAATTAAAAATTCTTAATCCCAATGGTGAGAATGTTATAATAAATAATTATTATCCTTTATTTTTATTTTTATTTGAAAATTTTCAAAATTGAGAGTAAAAGAGGACTTTATATGTTTTTTCTTACTTCATTGCCCAAAAAATAAAACTCCTTATAACTTTTATTTCATTATTAAAAATTCAATGGTTCAAAAGTTTTTAATCTATAAAATTCAAAATCCAATATTGAAACCCAATATTTAAAAAAATTTAGAATATATTTTTTGCTATTTGGTTTGATATTGAAATTAAAAAAAAAAAACCTTCTAACTTTTACAATATTTATGGATGTTGAATTCATGATGCAATGGATTTGTTTACAAACAATTGTATATCCAATGCCATTTATTATAGTAATCAAACTTTTCCGATATTGAAGTATCCCTTAAGATTTTCAAACATGTGGAACAACTTGGTAGTTCTTCCAATTATTTGTACAAAAGCAAATAGGACTATTACCATGGTGTAAACTATCAATTTGGTTATCTTGGGGCCAACTCCAAGAGGGGCACATATTTTTTTTTATAGGTGTGCACTTGTTTATACAAATGATAAGTACCATTGGATATATAGGAGAGCAATTATGGGTTGTTTATAGGATGTTTATGACTCCACTATGAATGGTTTTATAATGTTAGGGCAAATCACTTTATAAATTTACAAAAATTACAATTTCAATTAGAAAATTATAATTTAATTTAGGTTTCATTAATGTAGTGATTATGTCTGAAAATTAATAAATTTGACTGATTTTTTGGATGGAATTGGGGCCAAATATTGGATAATACCATTAGGCAACCAACAAAAATGGATTGATCTACCTTATATACCATCATGAGGGCTTTAACTTTTTTAGTTTTTAGTAGTTGTTCTAAACAATTTCTTCCTAGGGAATGACAAGCCCAAAGTTATAGAGCACTGTCATGCTACCAAATGCTTCCAATATACATAAATGTTGCAATCCAAGTAACACTTTAAAACTTCAAATAGCCTTTAGAGGCCCTTCACAGCTTAATCTCTAAAGATCCAAAACACTGTTTCTAGACATCATAGCAATTTTGGGCAGCTCACTACAAATGGAATTTTTATTTTTTTCTTTGAAAATTTTACATAACATGTGCCTAAGGAGTAGCTTTAAGGTGCAACAATATTCATAACTTTGACTACATGGTTGAAAAGTTATTGCATAATATATAATTTCAACATTCAATAGGCAACTTGGGTAGTCCAAAAAACTTCTTTGAAAATCACTTTTATAAGAAATAAAAATTTGGAATAGGTTCTCTAGATTTATATATATGTGAAAAGCTTTTAATTATTCCATTTAAATTAATGAGATGAACGTTATGAGGAGTTTTAGTTTGTGGGTAGGTATGGAGATTCTATACTATCCACAAACTAAAACTCTTCATAGCTTTCATCTCATTAATCACAATGAAATGATTTAAATATTTCTACAAATATGTAAGTCTAGAAAATAAATTTCAAATTTTTATTTCTTATAAAAGTAAATTTTAATGACATTTTTTGGGTTGCCCATTGAATGTTGAAAATTACATATCATGCAATAACTTTTTAACCATGTAGTTAAAAGTTTTGAAAATTGTTGCACCTTAAAGCTACTCCTTGGGTACATGTTTTGTGAAATTTTCAAAGAAAAAAATAAAAATTCCATTTGTAGTGACTTGTTCAAAATCACTATAATGCCAAAAAACAATATTTGAAAATTCAGAGGTTAATAGACTCACTACGCTTTACTTTTAATATCACTTGAATCACCCATAGCATTAGTTCCCATTTTCTAACTCATGTTGTCAAATCTTAGTCTCTAGGATTACTAATACACACTCCGCATATAACCCCAAGCATGTCATTTGGTGACATGAGGGTGGAATTTTCATTGATATTCAAGCACTTGGTGGAGGCACTACTCTTCACCAGTGCTAACCATCCTTGAATGTCACTTCATTTCATACTAAGCCCATTGTGTATTTGTTACCTTCACGTTATAACTAATTGGGACTCATAACTTGAGACACATCGAAAATAGTCTAATAAGGAGCAAGACTCCATCCAATTGGTGCCACGGGATACATATAAGTATTTTATGGTGCCTTGGACCCAATGATGAAGTTGCATCACCAATTTTGAGTCACTAGGACTCATGAGGCTTTAAGAGGGAATGAGAAAGAAGAACAACCCTTTCTATAGTACTTTTGTGGAATTCAGCAAACCTCCTTTTGTAAGTCAAAGGAACTTCCAAAATCCACTTTGATTTTGGAAGACCACTCATTTCCAACCGAAATCACTAAGTTACGACCTTGTTTGAATTTCCAAATTTCCAAACAACTTAATTTTGTGGCTAGAGTTTTTAATCCTATATGTGAGTCCATTTTGGATATCTACACGACAAGTAAATGCCAATGGACTACTCACTTGTCTCATTTGGCCAAGTTCTTACAAAATTATGGCCCTCCAGAGATTTGGGTTCATTAGGAGAAGTGTCATGCTTTCACCACAATCTTTCTTTTGGCCATAATTTTGGGCTTGTAGTTTAAAACCTTGTAATTCTTATCAATATTATTTTTTTGTGTATTTATCTATTCAATGATATACTACATGTCATATTTCTATGAAGGATTCATTGGGAACTTCTCACTCCTAGCCCTTAAATGTTTTAGCGCCACCGAGACATTGTTAGCTCTGAATGGCCATAATTTCTAGCCAATTAATTCAAATCACACGTTCTTTAGACAGTTGGAAGTGTCTTCTCAAGGGCTTTTCAAGAATGTATGATAATTTACCATGATTTTCTAATCCAAGGCACTATTGCATCCTATTTGCTTGAGAGTCACTTGTTTTTCCCTTCTTAAACTTTTGCAAGGTTGGGGAAGTCACCCCCAAGGTCCCCCTTCCTCACTAAGCACTTTGGGCACCCCCAAAAGATAGTTGTGTGACAATAAATGTTAGTTTTGAAGGGTTTTCTTTTGTTAAGTCAAATATTAAGAGAGTATAAGGCTAAGACATTATTTTAGAACATCTCTATTGACACATGCTATACTGCCATGGCAAATGGTTTTCTAAGCCTAATGTGTTCCACCAATTAGAGATTTGTGAATTTGTCAACGCAATTGTAACAAAAACTTGCACCTTTATATAATTATATAATAAAAAGTTAATGGTTTGGTCCTTTTAACAAGGACAAAGTGGGGTTTGGGTCACACTTCAAGCTATAGTGTCTTACACATTTGATTTGCGCCTCTATATAATAAAAAGTTAATGGTTTGGTCCTTTTAGCAAGGGCAAAGTGGGGTTTGGGTCACAACATTGCAAGCCATTGCATTGGTTGTGCACCCAATCTACCCACCCACAATTTAATCAAATGCAAGAGTTGGTGAAAAATTGATTGTGCATATGACCCATATCATTGCAAGCCCCTGTTTAGTGCATTTAAAATTCACATTTTGTTGTGCATAGGTGGGGACATGGTATCTAAGAGGGCCTGTCTTTTACATTTTGTTGTGCCAAATTTATTTTTTTACATCATTTCCCCATTTGTTGGTTGGAGATGCTCATAATAGATTACAAGGGGCAACTAGTTTCAATACATCCTAAAAGTGATTTTCTCTTAAAAGTAACGTGATTTGGAAACTTCTCAAACAAGAACTTTGGTTTGAGGAGTACATAATACTACTAAGGACAAACTTCCATGTAGAATCAAGGCCGGTGAAGCCTACCGATTGCCGGTAGAATGGGAGTTCCAGAAAAACAAGACACCCATTCCATCAATGATCAACAAGCTCCATTGCACTTTGACTCTCTATGGAAACTCATCCTATGGTAGGAACACCCAACCCCCAAAGCACCACCTCATCATGCTCATCTCCTCCATCAATATGCACCTACTATTGAAGAAATGGTTTCACAAACATTAAACAAAAACTTTGAACCCTCGTTCATAGCTTTTGTACAGCAGCTAGATGATGCAGTCTTTGATGATGCAGTCTTTGATGATGCATTCTTTGGTGCCTGGAAATCTCCTTCATTTGCAAATCAGAATATGTAAAATCTGACCAGTCTAAAATTAGAAAAGTGCACAAGAGTGCATTCAAAATGCAATTTTAGGGTTCCTACCTTGATGTTTTCAGAAGGCACAGTTTTAAATCAGAAGGCCTGCTGCAAATGGATGGCACAATTGAGACCGCATAAGTTAATGAGTCTCTCCACTTCCGTGCTCTTTCTGACTGAAAAAATTAGGACAGTTCTTCTGGCCCCTGATGTTCTTTCTGAGAGCCACTGACCATGGGTTGGGCCTCAAGTTCCTCAAGCCCTAATCTAGAAGGAAGCAGCGTCTCCATTCCTGGCTGTGAAGAATGCAACTCCCTGAGATTTCTTTGAAGGTGGCTGAACTTCCTGAGCTTGTTGGGCCTTGCTCCAACCTTTGCTTCCAATGAGTTACTTTGGATCCCTGTCCCACATAACTCAATCAAACCCATGCATCTCCAGTGGACATCAATCACCATCGTTGATACCCATTTTCCACAGTTCTGTGGAGTCACAAAAATCACCCTCCCACAGTCAGCCTTAGCTGACATTTGGGGGGGGAGCGAGAAAAAAATGGAATAAAAGGTTTTAATCCAAATTAAACTGTGCAAATTTGTATTAGACTACTGTTGTGAGTGTTGTCATCTCAGGCTCCTGCAAAGGAGGTCACCGCTACTAAACCCCAACATACTGTAACATCTGTATGTTAGTATCGTATATACAACTACTGTCGGGACACGCTCAACAATCTCGTGGTTCACAGGCACTAAATCCCGGAATACGCGCAATCGCAGCAGAGTTGCGGCATGGGAAAATTCAAAATACGTAGCGGGGAGTCATTCTCTCCTGCACCGCGAGCACTGGATCGGTGACGTGAGTGTCGTCGGATCCCATAACTTCTTGTAAATGGCCCAGCAACAATGTAAAATAGAAATAAGACGCTCCACAAGCTTGTGCTCAAGCTAGCAATTAAGCTTCGGACCGGAAGACAAAATATGAAGAACCTGCGGAAAGAAATGTTCAACCTCACGACAGAAACTCAATGCATCTGCTTCAAATTCACAAGGGGCTCATAGTGGGTTCCTTGTGAGAGAAACTCGCGAAGTCCTCCCTTCCTCAGCAAAAAGTTTCCCTATGTGCTGTTCTAGGAGCACAAGTAGGCTTGGCATTAGGGTTGGACGGGGTTGGACGGAGGTAAGTCTGTTCTGAGAGGCTCCATCAACAAGTGAGCTCGATCAATTCGGCCTCTCAGTGAACTTCTAATTAGTTATTTTCTTTAATACATGTAACTTTTTTTTCAAGAAGATTCACCTGTTGGTGAAATGAGAACTATTCTTATTAGAATTTTCAGTGCATGAATTTTTCAAATTTCTAGTATTCTCCAAGTGAAATATACATTGATTGAAACATGACTTCAAATTTTTAGTTTTCTTATGATTAACTAAAAAAATCTCCAATAACTATGAAAAAATTGAAACATCTAACAAATGTTTCGGTCATTTTTTAATCGATGCCTTCATATTATTTTTTATGATTTCTTGTAGATTTTTCAAGTGTTGTTTCAAACACGTGAAAATATAGAATCTTCAAACACATGAAAATTTTTCAAGTGTTGTTTCAAGCACGTGAAAATATAGAATCTTCAAACACATGAAAATGTAAAATCATACTTTAGTTAATAATATTAATATGAAGTTGTATTAATATTATTGTTTATTTAAAAGACATCTTTATTACATGTGATACAATTTTGCAATTCATTTGTTGAAATATTTGAAATGTCTGCTCTTAAAGCGACCATTTAAAACTACCTAATTCATCAGTGAGAATAATAGATATTTCAAGTTTTTATAAATTCTTATTTTAAAATTGTAAATTCTATTTACTAAAAGATCTTGAAAAAAAAAAAAAAAAATATATATATATATATATATATATATATATATATATATATATATATATATATATATATATATATATATATATATATACACCTTAAATTACACTAGTATACCTTGTGTTGTTGCCATTCCCAAAATAAACATAAAACTTAAAATTTTTAATTTTATTAAAACAATTCAATAACATGTACACCATTTTGTGAGAAGTTGTATATTTGGTAAGGATCAAAATATTATGTACAAAGAAATGCAAGGGTTTTAGGGTGAAGCAATTGCATTCTATATATAGAATTTTCTATTCATGTCAATTTCATGGCATTTGGACGTATGGTGAGAAATATATGAATTTTTATAAATTAAAAAATTAAATTAAATTATCTTTTATTTTGGAAAAATCATAGCTTTCACATGATATGTCGACAAATATTATCTAAAGTTCAAAGTTTTAATTAATTAAAAAATATATTTTTTTCTTTTAATTGTGGCAAAGGTAGGAGGAACACTAAAAACCAAGGATTGTTAGAAATCTCTCTAAAAAGACAAAGCACAAGCTTCCTTGCAAAGCACTTGGGCATACTATAGAATTAATTTTGAATTTCAAGTTTTTTAGGTTACTACAATACATATTTTTCTGTACAAATGTGAAAGTGTACAAAGTGGTTGACCAAGCCAAAATTGCATTGACTCTAGTTCAAAATTGAATGTGCACAACCCTAATTAAGTAGGAAAGGTGTACAAGAGAAATAAACCCTAAAGCACTTTGACATCCAATTTAAGGATAACAAACAAATTGCAAATCATTTTTATTTCTCATTATCACTTGGATTAAAGCCATCTTAATTCATGGGCATACTTTATCAAATTGTTGTTCTCTCTAATGGATGGATTTTGTGTTACTGTAGTACATATTTTTCTAAAATTACCAAAGAAGTGTGCAAAGTAGTTAAGCAAGCCAAAATTACATTGACTCTAGTTCAAAATTAAATGTGCAAAAGTGACAACATAGATTTAATGAATAGAAAAATTTGAAATAATGATCATATCAAGTAAAACTCATTTCAATTCCATCGCAACAAATTTTACTAAAAAGTCACAATTTCTTGCTTGTAATTGAATTTCAAAGTAATTTTAAATTTGTGCTTGATCAATTTATTTTCTATACCCCCCCAAATTAGTTTGGAGCGTCTAATAGCAAATATAAATTCAAAATTTTTAATTTTTATCATGTGTGACAAATAAAATAATATTTAAAGTTTTTTTTCAAGGATGAGCTAGTTAGTTCCTAAACAATGACCCTAATTAATTAGAAGAGGAGTACAAGATAAATTAACCTTCAAGCACTTCAATTTCTAATTAAAGGATGACAAACACATTAGAAATCATTTATGTTTCTCAATATTGCTTGGATTAGAGCCATCCTAATTCGTAGACATACTTTATCAAGTTGTTGTCTTTTTTAATGGTTGATTTTTGTGTTACTATAGTACATATTACTTTAATTTTTTACTAATTTAATCAAACTTATGATTAATGAATATATTTTAGTACAAATAAATTTAGTTTCAAAGACTCTCTACTTAGTCAAATGAGAATTCTTTTGAGAATTTTTGTTATAAGAATTTAAAAAAAAATTAAATTTGTTTATATAAGATAGGTTGTTATTTGTTTTATTTTGTTTGATATTGTGAGATCTCCTAGTCCATGAATCTTCCAATCATGTAAGTAGGACCATTAGAAAGCCTTTGTTGAGGAGGGGTGAACAAGGCGTCTTTGTTTCATTACATTCTAGCTCATAGCAAAAAAGTTATTGAGTTTTCAAATTTCCATAAGTTAAAAAATATAAAAATTATTTTTAATTTACTTTTATTCTCCTTTGTACATAGACCTTTCTATTTGTACCAAGAACAGTTTCACATAATGGTGGGAAAGTTTTTGAATTATTTTGATGAATGGAGAAATTAAGAAATGATTCTCGCTTTTATTTTGGTTGTGGCAACGGTACAAGGTACATTGGTCTAATTTAAGGTATAGTGTTTTTTCTAGATTTTTTAACAAGTAGAATTTATAATTTTAAGATTCTAAATTTTAAGATTCTAGATTTTTTAACAAGTAGAATTTATAATTTTTACGAATATGACTATATTAATATTATTACTAAAGTAGGACTATAAAATTTCACATGTCTTAAATAACACTTGAAAATTCTCAAAGAAGTCATAAAGGAAATTATAACATTTGTTGCAACTTTCAATTTCTCCAGAGTTTTTGTTGCCAAAGTCAAATGCAAGGGCTTCATTTTGTGGCCTTTGAACATGCCATGGAAAAGTTATGGTTTTTTCAAAACAAAATATAATTTAATTCAATATTTTATTTTAGAAAATCCATTATTTGCACACCGTAGGTTCAAACACCATAATTGGAACTTACACAAATTAAAAGTTTTAGCATAAAGGAGTGCAAGGGCTTTATTTTGTGATGTTTGGACCTATACTGTAAAAGTTATGATTTTTCCTAAATAAAAGATAATTTATTTCAATTTTTGAATTCATAAATTTTTTGAAATTCCATAACTTTTACATTGTAGGTCCAAATGCAATGAAATAAAACTTGTGCATCCCTTCTTGCAAAGAGCTTTTGAGTGGTTCAAAGAACATTTATGGATGCCTCATGGTTTCTTAGATTTCAATGTATAAAAGAAAACAAACAAACAACCTAAATTAAGTTATACATTACAAATTTTAATTTAAAAATTTTATAGATTTTTTTCCTCAAACAAATCATTTCTTAGCTAATTGTAGTATAAATTTTACTATTTCACACAAGAAAAAATTAAAATTATATTAACAAATTTGTTTTTGCACTTTTTCTATTTTGTGAAAAAATTTCAAAAAGTTTCAATAAAAATTGAGCTCACTAGAAGCTACACCAAAGTGGAAATACCCCCAATGAATAAGTGGGTTTCCATGGATTAAAATGAGGACATTAGTTTTTGTGCTATCCCTCAAAAGCACTTATACGCAAGGATAATATAACTTGTCTTGTAAATTGCAACTTGTAACTCATTCATCTATGCTAACTTAGTGTCAAAAGTAACTACACCTAAAGACATCTTAATAAATAAATGAGCAATGTTTACATTCTAAATTTCACTAATTTGTGGTTTATAGTCTACATGCAAGACAAAGGAATATTTCTCTTGGAATGAAAATTTCTTGCAATCAAAGTGGCAACATTTTGGAATTACATATGAAAATAAAAACAAAATTTGTTTAAGTTTTTCATATTGAAAAAAAAATTGTAGGTTTTGAGAGGTTTTGACCAAAAAACAAGCCTTTTTTTACATTTCAAATTAACCCCTCAAAGTTTTTTACTTTGTTTTTATCAAAAATGCTAAAAAATTATCATTTCTAAGGCAACTACCAAATTTTAGAAAAAGAACATTTTTATGCACATGTGGCCATAAGATCTTGTACGTTTTTTTGAGAAGATTTGGAAAAAAGCTTAGAAAATTTCACCATATAGATTGCAAGATATTAGCATTTGAAGTGACAAAAATATTTTTCTTGGCTATGGAAAAAACCAGACACTTGTACTTCACAAAGTCAAATCAATATGACTATGAAAAAATGTCCAAAATGTTTGTGATTCTTCTGATTCATTCTTCAAGGCAAGTTGGCTACGTGGTTAAAAATTTTCAAATTATATAGAATTGTATAACATTTAGGTAAATAATAATAAGTAGAAAAAAGTAGAAAGTGATTCAAAGTAATAAATATTTTATAATTTATCTAAGGAATTGAAAATTTCCAATTCCAATGGTTGTTATCTTGTAATAAACAATATTTCACCTTATTTAAAAAAAATTTAAACATTAAAAATTAAATAAAATACAAAATTTTGAAGTATATCTTAGAATAGAGATTCCATAACTACTTACAAACATACCAAATTGAAACTCATAACTTTCATCTCATTAATCAAAATGGAATGATTCAAAGCTTCCCATGTATATATAAATATAGAAAATAAATTTTATTTTTTTTAAAAGTGGATTTTTAAAAAGTGCTTTTAGTTGTTCTAGTTGACCTCTAAGCAATGAAAACTACGTATCATTACAATAACTTTTTAACCATTAATCAAAATGGAATAATTCAAAGCTTTCCATATATTTTATAAATCTAAAAAACCAATATAAAAAAATCAAATATTTATATTTAAAAATATTTATAAAAAATTATTAAATTTTTTTTAATAATTTGATCAAAATTATAAATAGTGAATTTTTTTATACATGTAAATTTTTTTCAAAGATTCACTTGTAAGTAGACTAAGAACTATTCTTAGAATTTTTAGAGTACAAATTTTATAAAATTGTAATTTTTTCTAAGTGATACACACACACATATATATATATATATATATATATATATATATATATATATATATATATATATATATATATATACACACACTAGTGGTTGGTGCTTGCTATACTATACATTCATCATAAGAATTTTATAAGAATTTTTATGTATTAAATAGAATGCAGAACAAACATTTCAATAAGTCTTCAAATAAAAATGACTAAAATCTTTGTATAATTTTTTTTATAAGTAAGCATTTATTAAAATGTACAATAGAAATGTATTGAATGACAAACGAAACATATGCAATGGTAAATACTATAAAAGATACACATGCATTAGAATGCATTAGAAATTTTGACTCCATTCTTACAAAAAATGGCAACCCAAATTGAAGAATTGAAAAGAAAAACTTATAAATCTCAAAAACTTTGTGAACAGCTTAATTGTTGTGGATTCCAAAATCACTTCAATTGAATAGATTTCTCAAAATCATTTGGTAGTAGCAATAAAAAATTGAAATCATGAAAGCTCAAAAAGCTCACAAAAGCACAAAATCATAGAAGTGCAAAGAAGTGTAAAGCCAAGAGAAGCAATGGATTTGCTACCTCTATAATATCATCCTATGGATCTTCTTTAATATCACCTTCATTGCAACAACTATATTATTTCTATAATATCACCCTTTGTAAAAAGTGATATTATAGAGGTGTTTGTGAATTGTTACTCTATTTCTGAAATATCACATTGTGTGAAAATATGATTTCTATGTATGCATGATTGAAAATATTTTTATAAAACCATCAAAATAATTATTTTTGAAATCATTATCATGCATTCTATTCAAATATATCAAATTTTTATTAATATGTGATACAATAAATGCAGAAGGAGTTATGATTTTAGTAATATGATATATATATATATATATATATATATATATATATATATATATACACACACACCCCTTAAATTAGAATGTTTGTTTTGTTTGTTTGTCACATTGAGATCTCTCGGACCGTGTGTCCCTTGGTCGCGTGATTGATACCATTGAAAAGCCTTGGTGAAGAAGGGTGCACCAGCTTGGTTTCATGGTGTTTAAACATACGTGTGAAAGTTGTTGAAGTTTGAAGTTTTTTATGAACTAAAAAGTTAGAAAATTACTTTTATTTTTGTTCTGATTGTGGCAACAACACAAGGCACACTAGTATTGACTAAAACATGACTTCAAATTTTTACTTTTCTTATAAAGCTATTCCTTAGGCACATGTTGTGTAAAAATCTCATAGAAAACAAAACAAAAAATTCCATTTGTAGTGAGGTCCTCAAAATTGCTAAATTGTCCTCTAGTACTACTTCCTCTTATCAATGCAAATTGTCCATATGTTTCAAGAACAACAACAAAAATTTGCTATGTTGAAAATATTTGTCAAAGATTTTTCTTTTGATTCTCTATTTAGTTCCTATTTTCAATGGAAATTGTCCATTTGTTTAAAAAAAATTGCTATGTTGTCAAAAATGCAATTTAGTCTTTTAGGGGGTTAAAGAATACAATTCAAATTGTGACCATGAAAATTCACAATGCTATGGAATTCCACTACTTTAATGGAATTGACATGTATTAAATGGAGGTAGTACAAGCACACAGAAACTATTGAATCATTTGAAAAAACATTATATTAACATATAATATCTAAATTGTTACAACACTACATCTACACTTTAATTATATATCTTTGGTTGTTTGAAAATATCCTATGCTCAGGTCGAATTCGTTAAAAAATAAATCAAAATATAAATAAATAGGGTATGAAATGAAAATTTCAGAAATTATAACATAGTGTATATGAACATTGTAAAAAATATTAATGAAAATAATATGAAATTTAAAAAAATAAATTGTAGAAAATACTATAGTTAAAGTTGAATAAAGCCACCTCAAAGTGTGGAAGCTCCTCTTGTGGTCCCACAAAATTTAAGAAAAGTTGAAGTAGTAGTATTGTAGTATAATTAAGCTATAGTGCTTTGTACTATAATCCATGAATAATTCAAAATAAAGTCAAATGAAAATTTATAAATTCTAAAAATAGATAATGAAGTGGATATTTGGCCAAAAAAAAAACCATTTTGTATAGGGTCTTACAAACCTGACTCCAACGTATGGTATTGTATAAAGCCACATTTTTTTGAAATCAATAATATGAACTTGAATTTAGTTATTTTTTCAAATCAATCAATAACATGAACTTGGATTTAGGTATCTTTTGATATCATAAATTTAAATATAAAATCTAGTATAAATTCAACAATCAAATTAAAGACATAAATGCTCAATTATTTATCTAAAAAAGTTTAACATTTATCCTTGCACTTCATAAGCTTACTTCTACCAATGCTTTCTCTACTACACTCTATGAACTATCAATTTCTCTGCAACACTCTATAGAGCATCATTTATAATAGAGATCATCTATGATCTCATAAAAAATATTATTATTTTTTCTAATTCTAGTGTTCCATGGCCTATTTTCCCATAGACTTTTAAATAAATATCCTATACTACCAATACACACTATTCCCCCCAACATTGTAGGAGCTATCATGTACCAACGATACCTCAAAATAGGTATCAATACAATGAAACCTGCAATTCCAAATGCTACTATTACAAAAAGCACCGAAAACACCAAGAGGACAGATGTGAATAAGAGATTTTGGGATAACTTTTTCACATTTTCCGTGATGAACAATTGCCTTCTTGGTAATACACTATGTGCTCCAAAGACCACCGTTGCGATTGCGAAATAGAAGGAAAGGGTGTTGAATACCCAAAACATTCCTAAAGCTGAATTGTGTTCAACATCCACATACTTCTCGGAACTATCAACATGATATGTTGTAGTGTAATTCAATGGCGGTTGCAACCATGAGGCGAACGTGACACTAGCAATGAGTGCTGCGCCCACAAGAATGGCATTTGCGGCATCTACATAGGCTTGTCGATCTCTGAATGCTGACTCGACGTATCTGCTCACAGCATCACATTCCATCAGTGCACTTTCCATGTCTTTGAAGCCTTGTTCATGCGCAATTTGGATTGGTGGTGGGCCTCCAACACATCCCTTATTGAGTTGTATCTTGTCTTTTGACTTCAAAAGTTCTTTGACGATACCTGTCTTGCCTTTTGCAACTGCGATATAGAAGGGTGAAAATCCCAAACCATCCTTGGCTGTGATGTTGATGCCGTGATGGTCGAGCAATTGAAAGATTTTGTAAATCTTCTCCTTTTCGTTTACGCGTACATACCTCACCGCCAATTGAAGTGAACCTTGACGAAGAGAACCGAGTTTCACATTCTTTTCTAGAAGGACATCCACGATCTCGCTCTCCCCACCCACAATGGCCAAGTCGAGAGCCGAATAATGAAACCTTGGATTCTTTGCAATGCTGGTATTGATTGCCTTTTGTCCCAAGGGAGTCTTTAAGATCTTCTGCACCATCTCAAGATCCCCCATCAGGACTGCCAAGTGCAAGGGCCCCACATCTCCCATAATATCTTCCGCTTTCTTCTTAAAAACTTCTAATTCGGAGTGGTCCAGACAGGGATTAGCTCTCATTTGCGCCACAACTCTCGCAAAACATGGATCGTCCTCAAAATTTGGCCAAAAAAGTTTGATTCTGGAGAAGCCCAAAACGCGTCTGAGATTCTCCTTCAAATTCCGCACATGCTGCTCCTGCGTGAGTGACCGTGGACAAGATGCTCCACTCCCATCGCCTCCGACGCTACTATCTGGGGGCGTCGGATCTGCACGACCGGACCTCACCGACGAATCGGAAGTGATCTCGCGCTCCTGCGAAGTGAAGGCAGTCGTTTAGGATCCACTCAACAACCATGCCAAACCCAAAAATCACGATGCAAATACGCATGCAAATACATCACCACTGTGGTTCATCGATCTCGGATTCTTGCAAAAGGGGCCACCAACGAAAAAAATTCCAACAAACATTATCTGAATACTATCACATACATCTCTTGTCGGGGCATACTCAATATATAATCTCGTGATTCATGGGCACACAAGCCAGGAAATGAATTGCACAAAGTAGTGGGACGGGAAAGTACGTTCCTAGTTGCTGGCAGTGCATGTACTCATGCTTACCTGAACTGCGACTTTCGTTTCGTCGATGAGATTGTTTTCGGGTCCCATGGGCACATCCATGACTTCACATCTATCCTTCAAATTCTGCACTCGCTCTTGTTCCTGGTGCCTGCGTGATGACGAACGTGATGCTCCTCTCCCGACAAAACCGCCGCTACCGTTTGAGGACGTCGTCTTCGCAGCTGAAGCGGTCTCGGGCTCCTGCCAAAACGAAGGGAGTCGCGAGTGCTTCACTCAGCAACCATGTGTATCGCAAAAACAGGAGCTAAATAGGTACTACGTATACCAACAAGTTTGTCACTGTTGTGCCTATTGTCATCTCAGACTCGTGCAAAGACGGGGAATTTCATTAAAATGGCGATATTCCGCATGCCATTTATGCGCGTAGGACAATTTTGGACAGCGCTTCTTGGCATGTCAACCTCATAGATGTGCCAATTTTATCCCCCAACAAGTCCAAATTGTAACGCAACTCCCATATTTCTTCACTCCCTCTCATCTTTCTATGAATTTTGCACTCCTTCTTTGTGCCATTTTCAGGGCATAATCACCATTTTAATGAAATTCCCCATAAAGGAGGTCACCGCGACTAAACCCCAACTTACAGTAACATTTGTATGTTAGTATCCTATATATAACTACTGTCGGGATACGCTCAACAATCTCGTGGTTCAAGGGCACGTACTTCATCCGGGAATACGCGCGTTCGCAGCAGTGTTGCAGCATGGGAAGATTCAAAGTACGTAGCGGGGAGTCATTCATACCTGCACCGGGAGCTCTGGATCGGTGACGTGAGTGTCGTCGGATCCCATAACTTCTTGTAAATAGTCCAGCAACAATGTGAAATAGAAATAAGACGCTCCACAAGCCTGTGCTCAAGCTAGCAATTAAGCAACTAAGGACCGGAAGATAGAATACGAAGAATCTGCGGAAAGAAACATTCACCGGTTCAGAATGCCGATCTCACGACAGAAACTCAATCGATCTGCTTCAAAGTAATCAAACAATCGTGAATGCAGAATACATATAGTCCCACCGCGAGCGTCAATTAAGTCTCCGAAGCAAAGTATTTCTTCAAGGAGCTCAATGCAAGCACAGCACGTACACATATGGACAACACCTCCAGTCTCAGCGTCACCTCGAAATGGGTGCATCCTCTCCCATCATCTCATGAAAGCACACGGACATGGGCTGACCACTAGGTAGAGATTAAACTGAGGAGTGAGGACCCGGTTGTGAGTGGAACGTAATCGCAGAAGAGGCAATGGATGTGGAGATCAAATCTGTGGGGATTTCAGCAACGTGACTATAGAACGCAGATAGCTCACACTGCTAAATGCTCTAATAATAAGGAGGAGGCTTGCACTGGTCGGAAGATGAAGAAGTGGAGCTCTGCTCACTGAGGACGATGATGAAGCTTTAACCTTCTGCAGTATTGTATACTGCTTACAACGTGTTCATCGTTGTTGGATGCCCCACACTGACCGCCTCAGTCCCTGGATCTACGCCACAGTGTTGACCCCTAATTCTGTCATCAGTACCATATACTGCGTTGTCACTAGTAGAAGAATAGCAAATAGTTTTAACAGAGTCGTGGTATTTCAGAAATAAGGACTACATGCTGGAATCGATGTTTGTCTCGTTGTACCATATGTGAAAAAAATATTCAGTATTTGATCTGACAGTCTGGAAACGGCGGGGGGTGAAGGACGCCGGTCGTGCAACGCCGGCCGAATGCGGGGTCCAGCCCGGTGTGGATTTAAAAAAATTGCCCCCCCCCCAATGTGGAGCAAGTTTGACAAAATGTGGCTCAAATCCCAGCTCGTGATGGCAAACATGGCGAACATATTAGGTGGCACAAGGGCGGCCCTTCCACTTGTCTTTTTACGTAGGCTTGCTTGTTGTTGTTTTTCCCTTTTCTTTGCTCAGTATCTCTTCATTTGTCCAGCCAAAAGGCTGTACTTGCTGTTGATTTTTTAATGCAGTGGGTCTCCTATTTTTTTTTTAAATAAAAATAAAAATAGAAACTATTTTGTTCTTATTATCCTACTAGAGTACCTTGTGTAGTTGTTGCAACCAAATAAGTCATTTTCTAATTTTTTCTTACTCATAAAAGCATCAAAATTCAATAAATTTGACATCCTGGGTCCAAATGCCATGGAACCAAGCCCGTGCACCCCTCTTCACCAAGGGTTCTCTAATGGTTCCTAGCATATGAGTGTATATATGAGTGTGTGTTCAATTTTCTACATCTCTCCTAGCTAATTCAGAGCCTCCTAATTCCAAATGTGAACTCAAAATTTTGCAAATTTTATCATGTGTGGCAAATAAAGTATTCTTGCTTTTCTACAATAATAAATTGTTCGAGAAAAACAGTCCATGAGAGTCAAGTCTATGCATTTGGCTTGTTGCACAATTATAAGTACCACCAAGGATGGTTAGAATGCCCTCATTGCCCCTACTAGATGGGGGCCAGCCTCCTTCCTAAAGCTTCCTTTCCAATAGCCACTTTCTTCCAGCATTTTGGACCTTTTTTTGCCAAAAAAGAATCAATGAGGTACTTTCTTTTGGATGCATGTGTATTCATATTCTCTATAATAAATGTAAAGTGTGGGTTTTTACTGCATGGCACTCTATATTGTTGCATCTTTTTAATATGAGGTAAAATATAACAATATTAGACTTCAAAAATTGCAGTTAAGATATTTCCATTCTTAATTTACAATATAAATTTAGACAATTGTGTATATATATATATACCAATTAGGGTGTAGAGTTCAAGGATACATTATACATTTGTATACTTGGCAACCTCGTTTTTATTCACTTGCGTAGTACACTTGACAACCTCCTTTTTTTTCAATTGCGTAAAGGAGTACTAAGAACACTTGGAATATAGAAGGGGTATGTTTATTTTTTATTTTCTAAATTTTCTTTATTTATATGATTATTACGTTTTATTTTGCATTATTATGGTCTCCATACATGCTTTTGGTAATTAACAAAGATTACTTATCACCTCAATTGTCAATTCTCAAGATTGTTGGTAATTTAGAATTTTCTTTCATCAAGTACCACCTTTCACTCATTCAAGTGATTTCACTTAAGATGGATAAAAAAGGTAATTTTCTATTAAAATTTCTTTATGAATTCTAAACCCATTATCCAACATAATAATTGAAATGTGCAATTTATAAGATTCATGCTAGGATGTGTTTGCTTATTACAAACACATTTGACAAATGAAACTTCACCTTTGGAAAGGGCTAGAATAAATTATTATTGAAGTTTAAACAATTGTATATATCTTTACTAAAAATTCTTGTGGTTGAAGTTTTTAGCCTTGATTTAGGGAAAGAATATTATTGAAGCAATTTTGGGCCTCAAAACACCTTAAACTTTAGCACCCTACCTTTGAATAACTTCAAGGATTACCTTAAAGACTTCAAATTCAACTTTTTGTGTAACATGTTTAATTATGCCCTCTTATAGTTTCCTAACCTTCTTAGTACATGTTATCCCTTTAATTCCAATTGTCAAAAAGAAAGTGGATCATCTTTTCACATATATTGAAATATCAGACTACAATTAACCCTTAATGACCCAAGGGGGGTGTACTTTCAAAATGGGCCAAAACTACTAAGAACTTGAGCAATTTTTGTGCTCATTTTTTCTTGAAATTGGATAGAATGTAGCCATAGGATCTTCTAGTTCACATTGACAATCAGCATGTCAAATTTTTTTTAAATTATTTGACTATAGGTATTTAAGATAAAAGTTTTATTTAGATCTATAAAAAAATAGGACAATGTACTTTCAAGCATATCTTAGAGAGAATATTCTCAAAAATGATGACCTTTTTGTGCTCAATAAAAGACAAGAGAGTTGAAAATACTCATGTAAAATTTCACAACATTTTGGTCATTTTACAATTTTTGTTGGAATTTGCTAGAAAAATAAAAATGGGCACACTTGCTTTTCCCTTGGGCTCCTTGGATTTGCACTTTGTGATGGGCAATGATTGCATTAAATGGCCAACTTTTCAATCCATGCCAAATTGAACCAAAAAACATGAGCCTTGAACGACACTACACCACTCAATTTCTAAAAAACTCCATAAAGCAAAATTTAACTTGGAATTTAATGAAGCTATTGTCATTGGATTCACAACGCAGGCTATTTGATGAAACTATAACACAGGCTATTTCTTAGACGTAATTTCTATTGGAAAAAACCCTCAAAACTTGAGAACGGACAGCTCAAAAAAGAGGAGCAGCGACCACAAAATGGTCAGTCGGGTCATTCGGCGGGGTCATTGCGTCATTACATTCATCTGTTGCTCATTATAGTTCATCTTTGAACTTGGAATGTTTGGAAGTGGGAGTCCGTTTCGGCAGTTCAAATGGAATGGCCGCATGCTGTTTCAGAAATCGGTACAAGCCCTTCACACTTCGTTCACCGTCAAACTGCATCTGCAGTCGCAACCAACCATCCGTCCTTAGTTTTTGATGCTCACTATTCAAGAAAACTGGACTCCGGAATTGGCCCCGCAAAATAAATTGTAACTTTTCATCGGCTTATATTATGAGCTCCGGAATTGGCCCCTCCCAAATGAGGTTCTTACTTTGGACTGCTTTATAATTAGCACTTAAAATTTTCACCATTGGAAGCACATTCAAAGGTAATTGTGCCAACTAAGTCAAGTGCATGCAGCCCATTGACCAAGTAAAGTTGCGGAATAGCCAAGTGGTGATGTTGAAGCATTGTGCGTGGGTTTCTTGGGTAAGGAGGAAAGGTATAAAATGACTTACTGGCTCAAACCTCTTCCTGTTGGCTGGGTAGAAAAGGATAGTCGGAAATTCATCGACCTGAGCACAAACAAAACAAACCCAAATCCAGAAACAAAGAAATTCAGCCCACTGCAGACTAAGAGTGAAAAAGCATCTCAACAAAGTTTGGAAAGTTTGATATATCTGGTCATGCTATTGCTGCTCACGAGAGCCCACCTTTGCTCGAGGATGCTCGTTAGCCACTCCATCCATCTTGACTATTGAAATCGAGGGAATGGTTTTCAAAACCTTGGCAAGCTTCGCATACATGGGTTCCAGATCTTGGCAATGGTGACACCAGGGTGAATACAGCTGCCAAGATTACAGCACCAACAAACTCAACAGCAATTTACTCAACCGATGCTGAAAAGAATCAAAATTACAAATAACAACCTTCACAACTGAAAGATTTCCGAACTTGCAAAAAGGAGCCTACCGGTCGGTATTCAGTGTTCGATACTTGATTTCCAGAGATGAGAAACTTGTAAAGAAGTGGCATATGAAACAAAAATGATGAAAAGTATTTACTGTGTGATTGTTAACTGCATATCTTTACCTCAAGAAGGGTATCTTTGGCCTCGTCAAGCACCACTTCCTCGAAGTTCTTACCAACTGCTGTCTGCACGTCTTCAGTACTCTGCACGCGCTTGCAAAAACCAAAATATTCCCAAACAGCAATTACCAAGCTTGATACGTCATTAACAAGACTCGCTGATGCAAGAAGTAGAGGTTATTCCAGTATTGTGCCGGGAAGGATAAGTCGTATATATAGGTACCCAAAGGCCGGGTAAGGATATCTCAAATCTTACAGAAGGCTAAATTTAAGATACCCTTGTCCTATTTCCGACACAACATTGGTTCATCCGCACAAATTAACATACAATAAAATGCAACAGAATCTGAACTATGACACAGAGATTACCACACTCATGGAACTGTACATACGCAGGAGAATATCTTCAAATATTATTGCCAATCATAAAAGGGTATATGCATTACCGGTTCTGGAATAGCTTGTGACTTGTAGTAAGGGCGCAACTTGTTCCTCATAAAGCCTTCTACAAAACCCTGCAAAGAAACTTGAGAAGTAAACCCTGAATGGATTAGTCTAGTTCTTCCAAATTAGGTTACGAAATTTCAGAATCCAAGGGTTTCGTTGCATCCAAAACCAGCTGCAGGATGAAAAACTTCTGAAAAAAATACTGACCTTGATTCCTTCAACGGTGAATTCGCCTTCATAAAAGTACTTGGGAGCATCCTCTCCGGCAACAACTGCCATAATCTGAACATCTCCAAAAAAATTCAGAGGTGTCGCACGCTTGCACGGATATCTTCAGGAAAAAATAAGAACCCTGATTCAGAAACCCATATCACTCTTTTGGTTTCTCTTTGTAGAAGGGCTTCCAATCCCTCCGCTTTGAGAATTTTTTTAAAAACAAACAAAATCAATACCGGTTGATCAGGAAGTGGTTGCAATTCATCAACAGAAGTGGCAGGACTCTCTTCTTAAGCAAATCTTAATACGCTTAATACACTCTACTCTGAGGACCATTGCAATTACGTGTATATAATTTAGTGTTGCCCTTTTGACCACCTTGGAAGCTGTAAAGTAGCTTACAACCGATTTGGAAGTGAGGTGAGGAACTCACTGCCGTGCACTGGCCTATAAACCCAGTGTATTACTAGATATTCACCGCAATACAAAGGTAAAATTTTGAGCCACCAGCACTAGCAAACTGTAACCTTGCATACAATACATCTAGACCTCTCCGATATCTTGGGTAATGCACCAATAAATATGCCATCACATAGCATCGAGTTCCTGACCATAATGTTTGCAGCCCACACTAATTTTCACCTACTGCACTTGAACACCTAAGGTATGTCAACGGTGTCTTTTCGTTTAGTTAAGTCCAAATTGACAAGCTCTGCAGCAGTTCCATGCTACAGTGACTGTATATTACCACAATTGGATTCTCCCCCGTGACGCCATAGAACTCAGCAACTTGTCCACCAATTTGGTCACTCAAACTCACACGTACAAACAATGCCTGCCCCACTTGGCATTCAGATTCACACTCAAGTCAGAATCCAACACATGGATTGAAATAGGGATTATAATATTTGAAAAATCTTAGAATGCCACTATCCCTAAAACCGCCATTTCCTTCTATATTTTCGAATTATTGCTTAGTCTCCCTCCTTGGGGTGGACACAATGGGAAAAAATGAATGGGTGTATTGAATTGCAAACTTGAGCAAACAAGTTGGTGAAACACCCACACCTGGCCTTTGAAAGCCCTCGCAACGTCTTCAAAAAGTGGTTGAGCATAACCCCAGTATTCATCATCCCTGACAAAGCAGAGGACCTGAAAAAAACACCAACACAAAAAGTAAGTCACAAAATTAACAAGACAAATCATGTCTTCATGAACAGCTCCACAAGAACATGTTCCCAAGCACTTACCTAGAATCTCTGGAAAGCAGAAAAGCCTTCGTACTTGTTTTTGGATGGCATTGTCAAAGAAGAGCGAGGCTGTTTCTCTCTTGTAGAGGATCACAAGTGGCAGCTTGTTTGCAGACACGAAATCATGAAGTGCTTTCCTCTTGAAAGTGCCCCCTGTAACCAACCCAAATAGGCTCTTTGTTTTAGGGAAAATATGGCACTCATGCTATATTCAGAAGACAGTTCTACACCAGAGGTACAAGAGGGTTAACTGCAAATCGGTGTCACAATTAAAACCATACAAATCAGAAATTCAAGCGCAACGATACTTACTGAAAAACGAGCGTTCCTCTGGCACCTTCTTTATGATACCCAACACCGGTTTAGCCGTTTTCTCAAACCCTAATCTGGCAGCCACGTCGTCATTGCTGGTCATGAAGAATGCAACATCCTCTTGCTGCCTTGCTACAACTGTCAATTCAAACACTTCAGGACCCTGTCACACAAAACCAATGCACGATAGCGCATCCCACGTTATTATCAATCACCATCGTTGATACCTTTTACCCACATTTCTGAGGAGCTAAAAAAATTCCACCCGTATCATCACAACACCTTTGTCAACGTAACATGGACAGAATGAAAGCAACTACCAATCCAGATATGGTGTTAAATGCACCTTCAACTTTTTAAGGTAGGCAACAGCAATCGCCGACTGAACCTCCAAAACGGACTCAACATCAGATACCGACATGATTGCTCTCACAGACCGACTCATCTTCTTAGTTACATAGTTCACAATAGCGTCCCTGCATCATAGAATTGTATTAAACCCATGTAAATCAAGTCACCCAAGAAAAATCAAAGAGTGTTAACAAGTTAATGACTTCTTCATTCTCTGAAGCATACCAAAACAACTGAAAAAGTGTCATAACTGAATGAGTGTCATTCTGCAATAGGAAACATGCATCACCATATTCAATTTCAATGACACAATACCAAAAAAGTTTGTAGCATTTGAACTTACTTGGAGCGATCGCCGTTGTAAACAGAATGGATGCCATCCAGGAAGAAGAGCAAAGTGGGGTATCTGTCCACACGCAGCTCCTCACTAATGTCCCCATGAGAAGTAGCGTCAACCTTGGCCACAACCACTTGCCCCTTGAGAGCAGTGGCCGCTGCAGCCCAGTGGGGAGCCAGTTGCGCACAATGCAGGCACCAGGGAGCGTGGAACTGCACCAAGACAGCTCGCTGGTTCGCCACGAACGTGGTGAAGTTGTTGGAGCCCAGCGCAACGACGTCTGTTTCATCAAACCTTTCTTTCTCGTCGTCCTCGTGTTCCTCATCACTCCCATCTTCCACACCTTCTTCGTATACATACTCATCCGGATCTTCTTGCTCAGCCGCGTCTTCCTCATCCTCAAGATCCGCATTCTCCCCCACCTCTGCACCAATTGGGCCCGAATTCCAAACCACCAGGAGGCACAGGAGGACAAGAGATTTGCACTGACGGGATGCCATAACGGCAAGGATTTTCAATCTGTTTCCAAGCACGACTCAAGGAACAGAAGTAACAGTCACAAGCGGAAGAGAAGACGAAACAGAAGAAACGTTCATAACTGACCTAATTTTCAGAACTTGGAACTAACCATGTGCACCTTGTTCACATGGTTTTGCTGTATTCTGACTACTCATAACAAACACTTCAAAGATCAGCCCTGCGAGTATGCAGAGCTCAAAAACATAGCACGAATGCATATATTCAGAGCGCATGTGAGACTTGTAGCATGCAAAAGCTGTAATAAAAACCATGTGGTCTAAGGAATCAAGTCAGCATGTGCACAATCTGAGCAAGCAAACAGTATCAGAGAGTATGTGGAGTTGGCAGCACCTGATCGGAGAACCTGAGGGTCCCCCATGAACCAGGTGACTTCATATTCATGACGGAGGCATCAGCAAAGTGCTAAGCCATTGATTTCGACAGATTGGAGCTCGACAAGCGAAGCTCTGTAGTACTAGGACTACTAATACTACTATTACCCATCCAGTATATATACAAAAGTCTAAGAAGTAGAGCGCCACACTTTCTACACAAAAACACTAGCTCTTCTACTCTTAGAAATCCTTCTTATTAAGAGACCCCGCTATTTACCTACCTAAGAAGTACCTGCCTGTGCACTAGACAAAAACTTCAAACCTGCCATGTAGAGAAAGTCCTACACACACTTTTGTCATCACACTATGTACAAGATATAAACAAAACTATTCACCACGGCTCTGAGAATTCTCAAAGTATCACCAGCACCAGCGCATCGCCTGTACAACACCAGCTCCAGCATCAGCACCGCTCCTCCACCTTGCCCATTCCATGAAAGATTCACAACTGCTTGAACTGGCGTGACCGTTTCTTCTTGTCACGGAGCTGCCGAAGCTCATCGCGCAGCTTCGCAGCATCACTGTAGCGCTCCTCCACTGCGGCAATCATCATATTGCGAACCAACACGAACTCCTCCGCTGCCGTGCAGGGCGCCGAATCCGGTCTGTCAAGGTTGGTCATGGTCAGGGAGCCACGCAGGCTCCGCGTGGACGGCAGCTTCGCGGGCTCCGCCACCACGTGCACGCCATCTCCTTCTGCGAGCCACTTGTTCACTTGAATGGGCACCTTGCAGCGCACTGCCAGGTTGATGGCGTCCGAAGGGCGAAGATCCAAGCTCACAACTTCCCCGGAGTCCTCTCCAGCCTTGCTCAGGTACACACGCGCGTAATAAGCTTCGTGCACACGCCGCGTAATGCGCACCATCTTCGGTTGGTACCCCATCACTTCAATCATGTCCTTCATCACGTGGTAGACTGTGGGTCGAATAGCAGGAACGTTGCGAACTGCCTCGATAAGCATCGTGCACGGAAGCTCCAAAACAATGATAGGCAGCAGCAGCTTGCTACCATTGTTCATCTGGAGTACAATTGCAGGCTGGGGTCCGTACTCCGGGAGATGGCCAGTCTCGGGGCGGTTGTGCTCACATTTTAGAAACCTGCCATCTCGCATCTTTATGATGAACCCCTCGGGTCCGCTCTTGACCTCCAGAGCTTCCAACACAGTGGAGTCCACATAGTCTTCATCATTTTCGCTGAAGGGCTGGTCCACAGGAAGGCCATTGTTGAAGGACATGCTGGAGTTGCATCTCCCAGACGGGGTTCGTTCCAAGTTGCTTCCGAATCCGATCGAGGCGGGGTTGAGGAGGCTTGAGTGGCTCAGCTTGTTGCCCTTCGAAGCTCCACTTCGCAATGACACCAGGGAAGGTGCAGAGATTTGGTGCAGCGATGCGGCGCAACGGGAGTGGAGCACGGAGAGAGCTGCAGTTTGCATTAGGGTGGCCATCTTGATCGGATTCGGTAACTAATGCTCACTCCACGGCTTGCACAAATATACAGGCAGCCAGCCACTTGCTCAACCTGCACAAGGGAGCCAGCATCTCAGCATTTGAAGCGTGAACTTGCAAGCAATAGGACTAAGTCATAACATACAAAAGCAGTGCAATCAGACCTATTTCATATGACCTCCAAAATGAAATTCTGGAACCTCCTGCATACCAATCACAGCATCATCGACTGTAGAGCACTTTGTCACAACTTCAAACTACGACATAGAAACTCCTTCGGAAACCCAAGCATTCAGATTTTAAAGAGGTAAGGCGGTACGAACCTGATACCCTTGTTTCGAAAATAGACCTAAAATAAAGTAAAAAGTTGGAAAAAGAACAAAAAAACGGCCTAGAACTGAGGAAGCCCAAAAGACGACAACCAAAAAACGCAGACATCAAACAATCAAAACCGGATCGAAACAGAGACCATGCTAAAATGATTCGGTTCCCGTGGGTTAGGTCTTATTGAGCACACACAACCACAACGCAGCGAAAATAGCTCCTCACTCACACTTCACACGTACTTCACATATACTTTACGAATAAAAGGACCCTCGAGAAGAACGATCAACTCCAACTTCCGAACCACTGAGCCCCCGAAGCTTCCCACCGAAGACACCACAACCATGAAACCAGCAAAGTCCCAAAAAAACACCATTCTCTTCAGGTGCGCAATTTCGCAACAAAACTCACACTCCACCAAACTCAAAAATCACACTCGTCACAGAAAACAAAATGCAAGCTCGCAAACACATGCGACAAACCCCGAGAAGATCTACACCACACACGACCCTGCCCACCCAAATCACCTCCAGTAGCTCGAAAAGAATCTCAAGCTCCAAAAACACAGACACAGTCCGCAGGGTTCCATCCCAACCCCAATCCTTCACGTCTTTCGAAAGCAAAAACTCCAAACCCGCACACACAAAAACACCCTCCGAGTCCGTCACGAAGAATAAAACAGACAGCTTCACCTCAGAGTGCGTCACCAAGAACCCAGTCAGAAATGGTTGAGCAAGAACGAAACATCACCACCCAAGCAATCATCCGAACCCCAACACGGCGAATTCGCGTACGAGCAGGGAAGATGTGGATCCACGAACCTCTCCGGCGGATATTTACAACATGAGAGATGACGACGCTGCTGCCGATGCCTCTGCCGATGGCGATGGCGGCAGGGGTAAGCTTAGCAGTAAATAGCAAGAAGTGCGCGCACTCTGGCGATGGCGTGCGACTTGGGCTTCCTGCAGAAAAGGATATCCTGCACTTCAGCCTCCCCTGTAGACCGCCCCTGCTTCTCTCTCTCACTCTCTCTCTGGCTGGCTTTTCTCCTCTCCTTTGGCTTTTGCCTGCCCTGATGGTGATGGCAGTAGAGTGTGACGAAAGTTAGCGTGGCCGCGTGGGCAGCGTTCCCAGAACGGTTATAGGCTATTTAACCCAAAAGCCATTTCCGTGTAGAAAGGGAGCTATTTCCATGACCTTTTATTTTGGGGAAAAACAAGGATATAAAATGGGTTGAAAAATGTGGTATTTTTACTACAATTTTTTTTCCATTATTGCCCAACTTGCAACTATGGAGAAAAGTTGGGAGTGTGGTGTTGGCTATTTATGGTGTTTTGCCATTCTTGTCACAAATTGGTGACTTTTGTGTGAAAGCATTGTGGATTGTGTACATTTTCAAATTCAATGCAATGGACTTGGACAATTCTTTTTGAGTAAATATTCTCACTTGACCACTTTCAAAGTTTCCAATGACAAACTATGTCACCAACAAGGGAGTTGAACCTTTCTTGCCAATGCAAGACTGTCCAAAATGCAGTGTTGGTGTTTTGCATACAAACATACAAGCCACATTAGTTTTTATGGTTAGAATAATTCCCAAAACAAATCAAGTCGCAATAGTCCCACACTCCTATATTTCCAATAGGTCTTCAAAAAATTACACCCCGTATAGTTTGCTCTTCTTCCCATCGTCCCATGAAGGAAAAAGCATCCCATATTCTGTGCAAAAGAATTCGTATATCAAGGAAACATGAGTGGCCAAGCTAGCCAAATCTAAGAAATAATACCTCTAGCCAAACATTTGCACAATAAGGGGCAAGTACTTCTCCAGTCTATTTCAGCATCACGGTTTCAAGAATTTCAAAAATGAAAAGCATCTCTCATCCTCTACAGACCCTATGACCAAGCAACATTCAATTTTAACAACTTAGAAATATTCAAAGATTAGCTTACACAAGTTGTGCGACTGTACAAGTCTGCGCTACAACTTGATCATGGGATTGATGTGCAATGGTGGGCAAGTTGCCTTGTATTTTGTTTGCGTGGTAACCTTAAATAAACCTTATTGTACATCAAGATTAGCAAGTGAGAGCAATTCAAAGGCAGTGTAAGGCTTGCTGTCGTCATATAAAGGTTGGTCCTTGTTCACCGTTTTGGCATGACTATGAAAGTTTTTCAAAATAGAAAAGTCGTAAGTAAAGTTGGCCTTTGTCCTTTTTGCCTCCAATATGAGGGATATATTATCCCCAAAGCGTCTAGAAGTTCCTGTTGAGGAAATTAGTGGTCCAATTCAAAAGATAGCACTTGTACAATATTTGCAAGGAAGCAACAATGGATAAGTCACACAAGAAAACAATAAGATTGCAAAGAAAAAAAAATTGAAATTGAAATGCATCATCCAACACAAATTGAAAAGCCAAAGAAAAATTGGAACCAGAAAAAGTAATCTCACGTAAAAATTGCTACTCAATAGTGTCTTGGACTCAATTGAAGTCGCATTACAAAAAAATTTAGGCCTCCAGAGGGTTGTTAAGGTTTTGATTTTCAGCGTACTGTAGTGCAAGTACAGAAAAAATAAAAAAATATTAAAAAAATACTAAAACCTGATGTGACACTAATGTGGCACCAGTAGTGCCACATCAACTGCTATCTTAAAAAAATAATAAACAATAAAAAACAGTTTTATTTCCTCTATAATTGCACTGGGGGGATTCAAAATTAGCAGCCTTTCGGAGGCCTAAATTTTTTTGTAATGTACTAGTTGACAAATATATACTCATCAGTTTACTTGTCATGGAAGCGGACATAGACAATTGTCACACTGAGACCAAAGAACAAGTGAGCAATGCGAGGAACGATGCTAAAGTCTCTAGAGAGCTCTTTCCACAGTAGTGGAACGTCCTTGCATCCCAAGAAAACAAGATTGTTATAACGTGGAAACCTCTTTATTATATGCAGTGGCCTCATCAGTGAACAACCGAGCTAGTTTCTATTGACAAACTTTCAAAGTTTACAGAAAGTTATAGATAAATATGTCTCACGCCTAAGAAAACTTGATCAAGCAATGGACTGCATTCACCAAGAAAATGAAGCAAGACAAAGATAAAAGCACTTCATTGTCAGATGACAGGTCAAAATTATTGATAGCCTTGACAACACATTTGTGCCTCAGCTTGGCGATCATATCAACATCCATTTTCACAAGAAGTGTCGTGTACTTAGCTAGTATTCAATGCATTGGACTCCTCATAGAGATCCATCTCATCTCTACATTGCATACCATCTTCAATCTTTTAGTTTCTATAAGATTCATAAGTTTTTGCAACTCAATGTGTCTTTTGTTACTACGACTAAAGTAAGAGTAAATTGATTGAAAAGGCCCTCAAGCCTCGAAACCATCGGATACTTCAACAAAGTCTCCATGACTAAGTTCACGCAGTGACTCATGCAACTGGCTTTCGACGTGAAGGAAGTGCATTTGTCCCCAATTTGGATGGTAACACCTGTCTGGGGACCCTGAAACATACTAACACTGTTAACACCGAAGCAAACCAGTTTGGCAACAATGTCCTCATGAATGGGACTCCCCTCATTAATCAGGGCATGCATTATCACATTAGTGAGGTGGTCCATGGTGTTGCCTTCAAACATGCACAATAAGTGCAACAAGTGTGGCATTCGTTCTCAACTATCAACCGCATAGACATGAATGACAGTCCAATAAAAATTATCAACCACAGTGGCGTCATTGACACAGAAAGAAATAATTCTTGTTGACTACACAACATACCTCAATTTTATTAGAATGTAAGCATAAATACGTTCGCTCATCTTCCAACCACTAGATTTTGACCAATGCTTTCTAGACAAATTTCTTAACTTCAAATGCTTAAATAAGTATTCTTCCTTTTCAAAATTGCACAAAGGACGTCCATGATTAAAAAAAGAAAACATGGTAGAAAATTGAATTCCTTTCCTATTAAACTCACCCTCCATACTTGCCAACTAATCTACCACAGTACACTTTGGCTTACAGTTTATCCACAACCTCGTCCACAATTTGCAATGCTTCGTATGCTTGCAATCTAGCTTCATGAATGTGTCGCCCTTCCTCAAATTTGATAGTGGTACACCATCCTTTATGCAAGTACACTTACCTTTGTGTTTCTCTAAGTTGCCAAGCTTGGGAACCATTATCTTCTTCTTCTCTATAGTAGACGTGCAACTCTGGCAGATGACCCTAATAAGATCCCCGTTTGCATCAAATACGCCCTCAACCTGACCATTTTAACATGTATATACCTCCTACCACCACCACATGAGTGATAGCGCATCTAACTTCCTTCTTTTCTGCACACTAGAGTCACAATTCGCTTTCTTCCTCTTCTTGATCATGTATTGATTGACCTCATTCTTGAGCGCCAAATTGGTAACCATTGAGGATGCTATGGTGT
Source organism: Climacium dendroides (assembly GCA_950106755.1). Lineage (NCBI taxonomy): Eukaryota > Viridiplantae > Streptophyta > Bryopsida > Hypnales > Climaciaceae > Climacium > Climacium dendroides. The sequence continues at coordinate 25,778,578 of OX467092.1, forward strand.
CTTCAAAAGGCAGATCATGGGTAATTGGGTGGCACATCAACTACAATAGACAAGTCTCCAAGACATGTATGATGTTGTCAATCTCCATCTACTATGCACTATAAGCATTTGGCGCAAAATACTTACCAATGCCGCTGGTATTATGGCTAGAGCCAAAGCAATAAATTCTAAAGTTATCCAAAAGCTTCAATCGACGTGCCATGGAACCTGCACAAGAAATGACTAAGGCAACGATACCTCAAAACAAGCAACACACTAGGAAGCAAGTACAAGAATATCCCAATCCAAAACAAAATGAGTCACAACAAGAACACAAGCCAAATACAAAGCCAATGATAATAGGTGAATGTATGAAAGCAAACCAAAGGGAGGAATTAAATTTTGCAGTTCTGGCAACAATCAAAATTCTTGTGCAACCTTCATCAATGAGTTCATCAACCCTCTAGTCTTGCAATTCCCAATTTTCCACAAACCAAGTTCCCACATTTTCAAAAAAATTCAATCGCACTGAATACAAGGGAGACAGTACATGCTTCCAATAAACCTAGAAGTGGCGCATTGGAAATTTCAAAACCCTGGAATTCACAATTTAATACATTGAAAATCTAAAAGGGGAGAAGATGCCACCATGTAGGTTTTTAAAACAAATCAATTCTACAAACAAGGGATTGCGCCAACACAACAATGGCGACAAGCATTGAAGAACAAAGACACATTCATTTAATGTGCTAATGACCTATTGAGCATCCTAAACATACAATAAATAAGATTAATGCTTGCATACGACCATGACAAATTGCAACAATTCTATTGCACAAGATAAAGGAGAAGAAGAGCAAGAGGGAGAAGGTGGTGGCAAATTGGGCGGCTTCGATGTCATTACCAAACCTCCTCATTGAGGCCAAAAAGTGGCCATAGGATGACCTTCAAGATGTTTATAGAAATGAAGAATGCACCTATTGGTTCAAAAATCAAATCATTTTGGACAAAATACCTTACTGATAAGTCTCATCCTTCCAAGGTTAATAGCCATAAGTATTCTTAAAAATCCTAAAGACTATGATGAATAACTTCACACCTAGAAAGGTACACTAATTCATCTATAATTGTCACTTAAGACAGGAGATCCTATTTGAGTCATGCATCTATTTAAGCCATGCATCTATTTAAGCCATTTTGTAGTCACTATATATTCTAGTTGAATTTTGTGGTATTTGAGCATAATAAAGTGTAGATAGAGTGTAGATCATAGTATGACAACAAGGTGAAAATTGTTGTAATTTTCATTGCTCAATAGGCAACTTAGGCAATTATAAAAAATTTAGAAATCACTTTTTAAAGAAATAAAATTTGAAATTGGTTTTCTAGATTTATATATACGTGGAAAGCTTTGAATCATTCCATTTTGATTAATGAAATGAAAGTTATGAGGAGTTTTAATTTGCAAGTAGTTATGGAATCTATACTCAAATAAACTTTGAAGTTGTTTATTTCACTTAATTTTCAATATTTCTGGAAAAAAATAAAAGCATTGGGTGTAGATTGTTTATTACAACATTACAACCATTGGGATTAACATCTTTTGATTCCATCACTAAATTCCAAAATAATTTAGTATTTTAATCATACTTTACTTCTTTCTACTTATTATTTTTTTCAAGTGTCAATATGTAGACCGGTTTTTATCATGGAATTCCATTGATAAATTCCTATAGTTAAGTTCATTTATAGGGAGGTATGGATGCTCTACGATAATTCTAAAAGAGTAATGGATTTATCAATCCTCAAATTATGCACAATTGAGGGAAATGGGGAATTCCTAACCCAAACAAATACAATAGATAAGACTATTTTTTTATTATATTTAAACCAATGATGGATAACTTACCAATTGATTCCTGAATCCATAGCTCTAGCTTTGCTCCCCAATCTCCTAACAATTCCACCACCAGCTCTAGCACATGCTCCAATTGATCTTCCTCCACATCTTCTTAGCATCACCAATTGATTCTTTCACAACGTCTTATCACCTATTGCAAAATATACTTTCCACCAACTATTGTTTCCCCTTGACACAGTTTAACTCCGGTTTTACTCCAGTTAGGCTTTTGACAATATTTCCTTCTATAGCAACTTCCTTCTTGATTTTACACACAAGCTTTAAATAACCCAATCGATTGCAAAATTTACATTTCTTTTTATTTAATTTAGACAACTCTTGATTTACTATTATATCACTCATTTTCCAATTCTATTGATCTCAGTCTACTAACTCACTCTCCATGTATTTCTAATCACACTATCTCTATAGATTAATCTCCCAATACATATTATAAAACACTCAATAGCATCATGCTCATGTACCATTGACACATTCCATACAACCAATCCATTTAGTATTGATAAAACAATTAAAACCAAATATAGATAGCATTCACAATTAATATTGCAACACAATAGAAAATCATCAATCCCATAACACAACCAAAAATTATGACGCCATAGATTCAACATTCAAAATTCATCACACGCAAACTAAATACAATTGAACACAACAGACTTCGTTAAATAGTTTCTACATTATATTCTAGTATAAAAAATTACAATTGTGCTACACTTCTTCACAGCCTCACTCTGTAATAACTATCGACACAACACAACCAAACACTAACACATTAGAAATTTCACTTTGCTCCACACACTAAATTATACAAACAAAAACTATAGACCACTTCACTACTGTCGACCTTACCACCGCAAGAGCTTTGGACACCATTCTAGACTGAGCCTTTCCAATTCCTTGACAATTGATTTCACCTATTTCACAAGAACAGTTCTAACCGCCACTATAGCTCACATTCCATTCATTCGTTTCTATACATGCATTGATAAGATTCCATAATAAAGCCTTTGCTAAGTGGTAATAACCAAGTTTTAACATTGCAAATGCACTAGTATGATAGAAAATTGGAAAATTAACAAAATTTAAGCTATTGTGTACTTCTTCTCTATAGATTCTAATACTACACAATATGAAATATTTTTTTCAAGTATCAATATGAAATATTTGAAATTTTGTATTCCCAACTTATTTCTTCAACAAATTATGGAAAGTAACAAGTTTTAAGATCTACACATTTTTATGTAAAATGTTTGAAAGATGAAATCTAACCATTTAGGAAGAGTTAAAAATATTCAAGCTTTTTTTAAAAAATTCAAGCAACTTGATCTTGCAATTGGTAAGTTTTTCTTATTCTAAAAATATGTACTCTAACAAGTTAAATAAAGGATATTGTAGTTGAATTTGTCAATGAATAAATATAAATGAAGATTTTAGCCTTGTTTTAGATTTGAGTACTTTGAAGTAGTTTTATTTTTGTGGAAACTAATACAGTTCAATCATATTTCAACTTGTACTATATCTAATTAGTGTAAAATTGATAAATTAGTGTCATATACACTATTAGAAAAAATAAGTGTAGGCCTATTGTTCAAAGTAAAAAAATAGAGAGAGAGAATAATTTGTCTTTGTCCAAGGCTAAAAATTTGATAAGTAGGTGTTTAAGGTTATTATGCTTATAAGAGAAATAACTCCATAGTTTATTTTTAAAATTAATGCTGAGTTTTTTCACTCTAGGTTCTATGCTAAGACCCTAGAACTAGTCAAGTCTAACACTAAAATAATTTTGCTTTTGTTGGGAGGAAAATTCTACGGCACCTAAAAGAAGACTATGTGTAAACGTGTTGTAATTTTAAATGAGAATTATAATTGGAGTTCATTGAATTGTCTTGTAGGAGTTGGAGAGCTCTATATGATTTTACTTTTTAGAACAATTAGACCTAACTAACTAAAAAAATGTAAAATTGCATATGCTCAATAAATAAATGTTAGGATAATCAATGGAGCTATTGACATGGAGATTTTGTACATGTTGAAAGTATAAAATTAGGTGTAATTTCAATACTCTCAATTTGTTGGCTAATTTTTGTTTTTAAGTTTTGTAAAAATTTATTACAAACAATAATAAAAAAAATGAAATTGATATTTGTTGATAAATTAAAAATCATAGGTTTTGAATTATAAACTATTTGTGTACAATTACATTTGCATTTGTTTATATATATGTGTGTAAATATAGTTTGGAATTAATAATTGGAAGGGCCTTCTATAATTGATAATATATTAAATATAGGATGACAATTTCATATTAAAAACTTGCATTGGATTTGTATTGCAAATGTCTAAATATGAATAATTAAAAAATAAATTTGAGAAACTCATTTTTTATCTCACTTTTTGAATGCTTTTTTATTCCTGTTTTGACTTCATATACTTACAATTTTTTATGTTTAGAATACTAGTAAAAATGTATTTTTGGTGATCCACATAGATGAAGTCTTTTCTAACTAGTGCAAAAACCAAGGAAATTTTGGAATGGTAGAAAAATTTATCTCTTACAAATTAAAATGCTCTTTGCATACTCCATATTGTCTAAAAGTAGTAGTCTTTGGATAGCTTAGGCATTGAAACAATTTTGGACTGTTGAAAAGGTCCTTCCAAATTACCTTGAATCTTTAAAGAAATCTAACTTTGAACTAGTGTTAAACTTTGTAATGAAACTTCATTAGTGAACTAGTCATGAACTTTGATAGGTGTCTTTGATTGTAGTCACCTTGACAACACTCAACTTTAAAGTGAAACTTGACTATTGAAGTAATGGTAGTCATGAATTTTGATAAGAATTTTTAATTTCAATTACCTTGACAATACTCATTATCAAGACCTTTAATATGGGTATTAAAAATCAACATCTTATTGAATATTTAGTAGGTTTGACTCTACACCCAAATGTTGATTAAATTTCTTCTTGGAAAACTCGAGCCATTAATCTCAAAGTGGAAAAGTTTGGCCCCCCCTCCCTTGTTGTTGATCTTCATATAGATACTTATATGATACAATAATAGAATATAGAAGGAAGTATAAAAAAAATATGGAAGTCATCCAAAAATATACATGGAATACATACAAAATCATGCAAAATATGGGTACAAATTCATATGGATACAAAATACACATTGCAACTCCATAAATTCCATATTGAATGCAATCCCAATTGCTTCTTGAAAAATACAAATGTGGAGGTGGAGGGGGGTTGCTTTAACATGCATAGATAATGAATTGCTCATTAATTCAAACAATAATTTATTTTGAGCTTGTTGTGATAGTTTATCACAATGACCATCATTATATTTAGGCGCATTTGATGATGAGAAGTATGGGACTTCATTAGCTAAAGCAATTGATTTATCCACCCATCAAGTTATGTAATCACCATTGGTAATTCTTGAATGTTGTAAATAGTATTGCCTTAGTTGTAGATACAATCACTCTCAAAGAGCCTTTTGAATCTCCTAAATTTTTTTTAATGATTATGCATTGCCTACTTTACCATTTTTTAATTGAGATGATAGTTTCAAAATATTTTATACATAAAACTTCATCAAATAGGTTTTTAAGAATAAATTAGTTAATAAAATTGGCTTTTAGTGTGTAAGTTTCAATAACTTTTAAGTAGGAAAGTAGCAAATTGGCAACATATCATTCTAACTCCTAAAGACAAGTGACTCATTGTTGAATAACTCTTTGGCTAGGGCTCATGGAAAAAATCAATAATGTATTTACCAAAAAAATAAACCAAATATCTACTTAATCAGAAAATTGAATTTTGTTTGGTAGTTTCTAATTTTTTAAATATATAGAATATATAGAATTTAATTTTTCATATTTTACAAGGATGAAGGGGTTTTGTTGATTTTACATGAAAATATGCCAAAATGACATAAATTGGGCACTTGATGCATGCAACAACAATTAAGCATTTTTTTCATTCATATTCAAAATTAAATTCAATTTCTTGGTAACAAAGCTATAATCAATAGGTTTACTTTATTTTGAATTTGAAAAAATGATAATAAATTAGTTTTTGCCAAATGGATCAAGTGCTCAACTTATGTTGTTTCAATTTGTTTTTTATTAAGACACAATACAACTCTCTTCATCTAATATGTAAAACATGTAAAAAAATAATTTTTTTATAGCCTTCCAAATTTGAGACATAAGTAGCAATAATGACTATATTTCTTCAAGTTTGTAAGGAAGAACCACCTATTCCAGACCAAGGAGCCATATTGAACATGTAGGGGGGCAACTATTTCTAACCAAGGGTGGAATAGATTTACAACCTTAGCATGAAATGTGGTTTTTTCCTCATCTTCAAGGTTGGGACTAATAAAGTGATGACACATGTCCCTAATTGTTATAATGTGTGCGGGAAGTACTAATTGGATTGGAATTGAAAAATTGTAGACATTGGCTATGGGTTGAAAACACTTTTGGGCTTCTAAAACTCATAGTGCTTCATACTACTCTTCATTTGTCCTAAAACCGCTTAAATGATTGAGTATGGGTGGTTCTTCTTTTTGCACAAGACACTTTTCATCAAATTTCCACAAACTTCTAGACCCCCCCCCAAAAAAAAATATCTTGAATCTCATCTGGCCATATCGACATTTTTTTTATGTCAAATTGAATTTTCTAATCCCAATTTAAAGCCTCAAGAATAAACATTATTCTTCCTTTGCTTTTGCATCTTCTTTGGGTATGTTTTGTACATGGTGTAAAAATTGATGAATTTGAGGCTTGTTTTTTTTTCATTTTTTTATACAAAGCCAAAGTGGCAATATAAAATGTTATGGTAGTACTCCAAATTTCAGCATTCAACCACATATTGGATAGAAAATATCACATATGTACATATCACATGTACATGATTCTATTTTCATCCACAATCTAGCGATTTCATCCAAGTTTTTTTTAATAAATCAAAGTTTTCTAGTAAAAAAAATTCATGAGTTTGCCAAATTAATTGATTTTTTTTCTACTGCAATCTGGCTCTAGGAAGCCAAAATAAAAAGCCCTGAGTCTGAGAATCTGAGATACACCTTTGCACTGCATTCCCTTTTAATAATAAGTACTCCAAACACACATGCCGACATCTCCAGTGGCTGCACTTTCAATTTTCCTGCCACACAGGATTTCTTCAACCCACGGCATGTGCTGTGGACCTTATCCTCACATGAGGCAGGACCACCGCTGGGCTTGCAGCTTCCGGCGTTCACAGGTTACGACAGGTTTCTGGGCAATAAATTTCGGCGTCATTCAACGCTACGGTAACTCACACGCAATAATGAGACCATTGACTGAGCTAATTTAGCACCGTTTGGATCAGGTTTGAACGCCTGCGGCGGTATTTGAACTTCGAATTTTTAAAAGGAAAAAAAAAATCAAAGAAGGTAGAAGCATCTACCGTTCTGCCGAAGTCGGGAGTTTGACACGGAGTGTAGGTGGATTTCTGCCACCTGTGTGGTTCGATAGGCACCGCTTACGCCATTGATGCTTGGAGTGATGAGCGCTAACTTAGCTGATGATGAGTGGTATCTTCATTGGTGTGCAAACACTGGAAAGCCCTCAGTGAGGGAGAGATGGGCGTGATTGATTCTGGAAAAAATAATGATGTTTAGCCTGTGCATGATGAGAGCGAGGGGTTCCAAATTTGACTACTTCTGAGACCAGCACAAATTGACAATTGGTCTCCACAGGGAGGCTGACATGATCTCATGCAGATAAAGTTGTGGATGGAATGGAAAAGTAATAAGAGGACTGGTCTTCACTTACTTGGGGTAAACTTCCAAATGAGTGCCGCAATCGCTCGGTCCTAATTTCTTGGCACATCTTTCCAGTAATTTCAACAGCTCTTGGCATTGTCTATGAAGAGAGCAAGATGATTCCTTGCCATGATTCAACCTAGAAGAAGAAAAAATCCAGTCTCTCGCTATCCGAGGCCAATCTGTTTGTTCAGGGTTCCACACCAAAGTCCATTGAACAGTGGGACGCAGGAACAACGTATCTCCTTCAGAAGGTAGACAAGGCACTCTATTTCAGTCCTACACGATGCACGGACTCAACGCAATAATGCACTGTAGGTGGAGAGTTTGCAAATGTGGGTGGCAGCAAATATCTTCCAGTAGCAATATTAGTATTTGTGAAGAAAATCTAGGAAAACAAAAATACTTCTGTAACAGAGAGTGACAACGAAAGACAGATGCGATTTATTGGATATGCCAAAAGCGTTTCGGGCAAATTCGGACATCTCTGACTGCTTGAAGCATTCAGTTCTCATATATGGAGACGGTTGAGCATACAGGACACATACAACATCCCAAGTCAAACTGAGGCCTCACTTCAAACCCAGGACTGATTGCACCATTCCAAAATTTGATAAACGTACAAGCCACAAGTGCACCTTCAATGAAACCTGAAATGAATGCGTACTAACGACAAGACCACAACGTTGAGAAATCAATTTTTGGTGATTGTAACTATACACACATTAAATTTTTCTTTGGCATACCAAGGCATAGACCAAGCAAATTCGCACAGTCAAGTCGCTGTATCCTTCTGGTATATTCCAAGTGAGATGTCTATTGCATTCTCCCACCTGTAACACAGCGACAGCTCAACATTGAGGTGCAATCGACAGGGGTGATCACGATCAAACACAATATGCTCGACCAGAACATAGATTGGTACCTACCTAGAAGACCCCGGTACTTGAACAAATGGAAACACTAAGAAACCTTTCGGAAGAAAAATAACTTACATCGTAGTTTGAAACTGGCTGCGTTCACCACGAATCAAATGATTTCCAAATAAATCGATCATTATCTCTATTGCTCAGAGTCGTTCGCCTTGTTGTCACCGCCTCCAAGCCATTCCAGCTGAAATACCAAAGCCAATACGTAACGAATAAGAAAAAAAATGACGAAACAAATCAACTGGGTGTACATTATGTGATAAGCTTTTAAATTGCCAAGTCTTCCACATGGTGTTTCAACCCACATCTTCAGTCAGGCCACAATAATCCGTAAAGGACCAATTGATTCGTGGTTAGAAAGTGACCAATTCAATTGATGAAAACAGTGAAAAATATAATTCCAATGGGACCAGCTTTTCTATCACCAGAACGTCGCATGTGTTGGTCAAAAAAGGAATAAACGTGGACAAAAGACAGTCTTCATATGACCTGCTTAAAAGTTCTAAAAAGCCAGGAAGCCCAGGTTGGTCCCCTTGGTTAAAATCTGTACCTTCCAGGCATACATGGCGAAGAAGGCGATGACGTCCGCCGACCAGACTGCGGCAAAAGACTTCCATAACAAGGGTAAAGTAACATTAATCAAAGGAACGACCAGAAACAGGTAGTTCAGAGCCTCCTTCTCCTTGGCTGGACAGTCACGAGCCCTCAGAGACGGAATTGCTGCATCGACAAAAGCTCCGTTAGCTACACATACACATTAGGCTGCTCCTTTTGTCATCAGAACTCCCGCAAATTCTCAGGAACCAATGTAGTGAAGTTTCAGCACTTACTGAACATCCACACAGACCACATGCCCATGAGGCGCCAAATGTCCGGATGGTCAGAAGGGAAGAGCAAGTTGAAGGACAGGATTCCGCCTACAAGCATACTAATGTACGCTTGGGATTCGAAGATCGAGTAGAGCGTAGTGCCAGGCTGGGCGGGGTTTTTGTTCTTAGCAGTAGAAGATCGAGGTGCAAATGTCGCTGCAGTTTTCCTCACCACCTGCGAAATTCACAGGACCTTGTATCCATCATTCTTCTTTAGGCTAACATCGCCAGATTTGGACATACTTTGTCGTCATGCTACGAAACTCGAGGAAATTTAAGGAAGAACGTCTGATTAGTTAAACAGATTCCATTAAAATAAAAAAACCGTAAATCGTCAGAAACTATATTGAAGCTTTTAAAACAACAATACTATTATTCAAAATTCGCCAGAGCTGGTAGCCGGTAGCCCTCAACCAAATTCCTGAAGCCGCCACAAAGAAAACTGCAAAACACAAACCCTAGATGCATTTTCGCGAATTGGCAGCTTTGGCCCCTGCGGAATTTTATACCTTGCTGATGTCTTTCTCGAGGTCCACCTTTATCACGGCTTTCTCAGCTTCCTCCGCCGCAGTTTCCGCCTCCGGCTTCACGCTCGCTATCAAATTCAAGCCTCGCAACTTCTCCAAAGCCCCCCCACGAAACCCAAAGCCCACACTCGGAAGCTTGGTCCTGTCGAAGAATCCTGTGCGGGAAGCGCGACCGAGAACGCAAGATGGCTTCGGTATCCGCACCAGCCAGAGGCTCGCGCAATTGGTCGCCATCGCCAGAGAAGTCTCCACGACGAGCTGCTCCCTTCCGATTTTCCCCGAGAAGCAGCAAATGCGACTGCAACGCCGCTCGCACACAGACACACACCCCTTTGAGTCCGTCACGACGAAGAAAACAGACAGCTTCACCTCACAGCCCGTCACCAAGAAACTAACCAGAAATTGTAGTGCAAGAACGAAACATGACCACCCAAGCAATCATCCGAACCCCAAAACGTCGAATTCGAGTACGAGTAGGGAAGATGCGGATCCACGAACCTCTCGGAGAATATTTACAACATGGACACGAAGACGACGACGACGCTGATGGCGATGGCGATGGCGATGGCGCTCCCACTCCTCGTGGCTTAGCAGAGGCCCTCTGGACGTACAGTAGTTCGAAAAAAATCAGATAATGTTGATATCCAACAAAGATAGATTTTAAATTTCATAAGAAATAACTTGAAATAATGATTTCACCTGTTTTTAGAATTTTAGAATGATGGGCTCCTTGTAGCATAACATTGTTAATCAAGCCTACATCCTCCCATTTAACCTTAAGAAAATTTGGGTGTTTGAAGGTAAAAAAATCTCAAATGTCACTACACTAATGATGATAAATAGTGTTGGCAACACTAATCATGAAGCATAACACTAATTGTCAACAATCTAGTTAATGTTACCAACACTAAATGTCAACATAGACACTATTTGTCAACTATTGGGTATATATTTTTTTACAAGTTTACATTTAGTGTTACCTAACTATTTCATCAAAATGCAAAAAAAAACATATGAACCCAAGAAACCTATTACATGCTCAAAAAAATTATTGCTCGTAAAAGTGAACACAACACTAAATGCCAACTAATTGAAGTTTTGAGTGACCAGGGTAAAAATCAAGATAACACTAATTACAACATAACACTATTTATCATCACTAGTGTACTATATAAATAAGTTTTTTTTAGCAAAATTTTGTAATTGTTTTGAATTTGAATTTCTAATTCTACATTATTTTGTGAAGAAAATAAAATTTTAGTCAATCCTGCTACTTTTCTCTTCTTTTTTAACAACTTTAGCATCCAATATTATTAACAATCACTGAAAATTTTCATTTTAGGGTCTTTTTTTTCTAATTGCAAAAAAAAAATGAAAGAATCATGGTAATTTTGTTCAAACAAAGAAGTGAAAGGCTTGTGCTCTTTGTTGTAAACAGTTCTTTCTATAACAATTACTCTAAACCTTCCTCACTTTAGGTCATTATCATCCACTTTTTTCCACCCTACAACTACATACTCTTGTATATACTCCGATCAAAATACATGCAATTAATTCCCACTTCACAATAATTGGTCCTTTGCACTATAAAACTTAACCACTTTCATTCAATGTGGTAACAAGTAAATAATATCTTTTGCTTCCTAAAATGATCATTCTAAACTTGAACCTCTACATAGGCTTGAATCTTTGGCTACTTTATTCATTCCCATTGCCGTAGCTCTTGTAACTACCACCAATCTCTTTTCTCCCACATTACAATGTTCAAACAAAAGATCATTTTGTAGTCAAATTAAAGGGAACTAAAGATCATTTTAGGATAGAGGAAGTACATCCTACCACTTCCTTTGCAATGCCATGTATACGTACAATGACATCTCTTTGCTCATAGAGCGTCCTCAATTTTTTTCATCCTCTACAATTTTACTTTTACTACAACAAGAATGAAGACTTAACTACCAAAGTCAACATTAATTAATTTATTTATAAACAATCATATCTTACACAAACATATTTTCCCTAGCAACAAAATCTTATCACCTGTTCTTCATATGGGTTAGTGGAGGTCTTCTTATTCAAAGCATGTCGGTGGAACTTCAACATCCCCTATCAAACTTTTATTTTCTCCATAACCACATCAATCAAAAAACTTTGTGCATGAATCCTTAAACAACATGCATCCAATAGTACCATACTACTATTGGTCACTATCGGAGGCACGATTTGGAATCTCATCTTACACATCCTAAATTCTTGAAATTGCATTCACTAAACAAAAAACAAAAATGTGTAGTTTTGGAATTGATAGAATGGTAGATAACAAAATCACAATTGATTTTGTTATTTTCTATTGTGGATTTTTTTTACCAACTTTTGTTATAGTAACTCCACTTTTCCATTTGGTAGATTTTTGTCTCTTATAGAATTTTGACACATAGTCTCAAAGGCATTGCTTGCTATATTGTAGTTACAAGTAAGAAATCATCTTTCATGTTGTTGGTAACATAAGTATTTCCCAAATGATTAAGTACATTGATAGGTGGGACAATGCCACTATCGACAAAGACCATGACAATGTCACTATAAGAAATTCATGTTTTATGTGACATTTTATAATTTTAGGTGTTGTCTTACATAACAACTTGTGTTTTTATGTCATTAATAACATCCACTAAAGTTATGTCAATAATAACGTTCAATGTAACACCTAAATGTTACATTGGACATTATTATTGACATAAAAATATAAGTTGTTCTATAGGACGTCATCTAAAATTATAAAACGTCACATAAAACACAGGTTTCTTATAGTGATGTGATAACGTCATCACTAAAAGCAATGCCACTAATGGAATTGTCTATTCTATCATGAATCTAGTCTATGAACTCGGGGAATTTGCAAAGGTCTCCTCTACCTTTGAGGAATATTTTGCATCTACGCATTTTGATTAGCCACGAATCCGTGCAATTCAATCTTGTATTCCTTGCAATCGATGCTCGGAGGTGCACTCCCCCTTTATCGATGTTAGTGTGTGAACAAAACTTTGGACCCCCTATATACTTTTTGAATTTTAAATAAAATTAAATGAAAGAAATATGAATAGATTTTCCTACTTTAAAAGTTTATCTTTTGAATTATCAATATTTTTATTTATTAATAATAATTAGTTACAAATTTTTGAAATAAAAAGATACACTATAGAACTGAAAAAATAACTTTTATACCCCTATTTTATATAAGAAAAAATTGTTTAAAAAATGAACGAAAATTCCCTAAAAATAACTCTCTATTGAAAGCTCATTTTGAGTTGAATATTGATGCAATGGTCATCTAAATGTGTTCTCTAAAAATATTTAAGTTAAAAAAAACATGCCATTTTAGTACATTTTTAACCTCTTTTAGAAATCATTTCATATTTTATTTGAGTTTGAAATTTTGGAAGTAGAATCCTGTAGTCATTAGTAAACAATGCTCAAAATTTGAAGTTAAAATTATAATTCATTAGAAACCACTTGTTTGCATGTGGTTTATTGTATTAGAACTAAATGCACCCCCCGGGAATCAATGACAATTGATTCTATTAAAATTCCACCTACAACTAATCAAAAGTAACCAAAAACAAGACATTCATGTCAAGTTGTTTAGGATTTTTCAATATCAACAAGTATATATTTAAACTTCTAAAAAACAAACCAAATTAGAAATTGAAAGTCATTCTTGCAAATTGACATTATTTATTGTAAAAATAGAAGTCTATACTACCAAATCAAGATATGTAGTAACAATTACAACTAAAAATGGGGACTTACAATCTATATATTGCAAGGCACTCTACTATCATTTGTATATACTCATGTATCCTCCTTTGAAACTCTTGTGACATCACTCTTCTCCTCAACTTCCCACACATTTTCTTTAAATTCTTTGTATTGTCTTCTAAGTCGCCCGAGATGTTGTGGCTAGTAGATTTGAAGGTTTGCAAGTACCTCAACTTCCCACACATTTTCTTTAAGTTCTTTGATTCCTCTTCCAAGTTGCCCTAGACGCTGTGGCTAGTAGATTTGAAGGTTTGCAAGTAGCTTATATACAAGTCAAATGATACCTTCCATGTATACCTCTTGGCCATAGAACCCTCTAACTTTGCCCTATTCTTGACATAGCTTTTCAAAATCTTCATTTATGCAATCAAAAAAAGGTGGAAATTCCTTTTCAGCTAAGCTCAAATTTTTTGTTGCTTCTACTTGTAGACCTTTTTGAAATAAAAAATAGATAGGTTTTAGACAAATTTTCTTAAACAATTGTAACGATCTCGTGATGAGAGCTTCTTTACAACCAAGCTAAAGACAAAATTGGAGATAAACAAACAACAAATATTGCATAATGACATAGAGTCATCGTACATTTTGCTTGGTTGTAGAAGGCATCCCACCACGGCTCATGTTTAATATAATTCTCCTCCATGCCACTTTAAAACATTGATGTGTCTTTAAAGCCACATAAAGTAGGAGGTTCTAAAAGTGCATAGGCTCTACAATCACCTACCTCCTCAAATATACACTATTTGTACATGTTGCAATGTACAAACAATGTACAATTTAATGGGTGGACGATTTTAGAGCCCTATATCATTTCAACTTCAAAATTTTATAATTAATTCCACAAAGCTCAAAAAAATATGAAATGACTTGGATTAGGTGCTAATTCCACTTATCTTTCAAGGAAAATTTATCAAAATTTATTTCTACATGTTTCACCTCTCCAAAATTCAATTTTCAGCTCTTAAATGGATGATTTATGGACCTTCTATCTTATCATTTTCACTACATTGTCACAAATCATGTTTTTCTCACAATGCATGACATCAATTACATGTCAAATAAGTAAATCCTACATGGTACTTACAAATTTCATTAGAAAATAACCTATGAACAATAAACATCATTAAATTTCAATCATTCCTATCACCACAATAGTAATCCTATTACACAGATACATGTATACAAATGTGTAAGTATGTTTAGGGTTTAGGACCCTTCTAGAATTGAAACATCCATATTCTATTTTTTTTTGAAATGTCGATTAAAGAGTAGGCTCGATCCCAATCATATAACACATGTAGGCATTGCTGCATTTCTCCTTTAGTAATTCTATACAATGACAATTCAAAATAAAAAACTATTCCTAAAGGAGGCAACCTATTTAAGGCCATTTAAATAGATACACGTATTTGCAAGGCAAGTTTCTTTAGTGGGGAAAATCTTCCCATGTGTAGAAATAGGATTTGGAAGATTTCCATAATATTCTAGATTTTTTATTTTTCAAAAAATAATTACTATAAATTTTTTAGCTACATATTCTATTCAACCAATACAAGTCATATAGACCTTCCTATTTCCAACCAAGGGCTGGTTGCAAAATTTACTCAAGGTTGGTCACAATGTTGAGAGTATTGTAGCCAATCATAATGCACCACAACTACATTGGAAACTATACCATAATTTATGGTTGTTCATCTCTTCCTGCACAGAAAGAAAGTAGACTACATTACTAGAATGTGTGTGTGTGTGATTAGGAACAAGTTGCTTCCTATACTTCATGAACAATAAGGTAGACAAGCCTATTACCACTCTAATTTGCAATCTGAATATGTTGGGACCAACTTAAAAAAAAGGTACATATTTTTCAAAGGTGTGCGCATGTTTCACAAATCAAATCCAAGTGAAATTATAACTTTTTGATTAAAATTATAATTTCTTGTGAATTTTTAAAGCTCGTTTTGAAATAGTTTGCCCTTATATTACAATAATCGTCCATTAACTAGAATCATAAATATTTTCTAACCAATCCATGATTGTCCAAATCAAGTACTAAATATTCACCATTAATGGAATGATATGTTATCCCTTGTTGTTGTAAAAATTCTAATTTTAAAAAAAACAAACAAATTTGGATGTCTTCTAGACAAAACTAGGTTTAAAATTAAATGACAAAATTGGCTTGATTTATTGATGGAATTGGAAAGTAAATGATAATGGGTTGGTTACCTTAGAGGTTCACATCATCTTAAAATGCAGAATAAGCAAAAAATGTTGAAAAAATACTTGATGCTTTGGCTACCTACATTTAAACCAATTACTACAACATTCTTTTCAAAAATACTTCACTCGCATTTGCATCTTCTTCTAAACAACCTAATCAGGATTTCAAAATATTTGTTTTGAATACAACATTCCATTCACATGAATTAAGGAATGACAAACAATGAACTAAACTCCACAAACTCTTAAGATTTGAATAATTCACTATCCAAAAAGGTAATTCAAATAAAGTGATTATTTTTCACTCTAAGGAATTTAGTAGGTTTGTTGTCTATTCCTTTCTTTGCCTCCTACTTTGAAGACATTTGGTTTTTGAAGTTCTTGTTCTTTATGTTTGCTCCATGGACATTCACATTGGAGGTGGTTTGTTTTCCTCAAACCCATTAGATGTAGTATGATACCTTTTGTAACAATGGTTTCTAGGCACATAATGACAATGATGTAGGAACAACATTTTCTTTAAGGAATTTGAGTACTTGATTTCAACATTTGCTTAACAAACAATGTACCTTGGTATCGTTTTGTAGAGCATCTTAATATCGGTCCATAAGTAAGATAATTAAAGATTGTCTAAAGTAAAACATCACAATGAATGGTGTTTCTTGATTGTCAACAACCATGTTGATAACCCTAACTTCCCTCTACAACTTGAGTGATTTAGAGAAAAGTTGTCTCAAGTAAATGTCAATGTTTTCACAATACACACTCTTCTTGCTAGGGTGAGTAGGTCCAACATCACAAAATATCTTTTAGTTACAAGCCAAGTATTGGCCATGTATGCAAGTTGTAATTCAATAATATATTAGGCTATGTGGAATGAAAAACCAATATAATATATCAACAAAATAATTCATGCCATCTAGAGCAAGACCTAGATACATGTATGTTTTTTTTCTACTAAAAAATCTAGATTTATTTCATTAGAAAAAAATGGGGCTTCAAAAAGACCATTTGATTTTGGACCATAAGTACAAATAAAAATTAATAATTTAAAAAAATCCAAAAAATAATGTTATTTTTTTATTTGTTGTACTAGCAATTCGTACTTGCTTTGCTACACATTAACAATGTTGACATCTTTATACAATATTCTTTGAAAATACATATATTGTGCAATAGAAAGTAATTAAAGAAAATCTTTATATCATGATTTTCACAAAAAAAATCTTTGCAAACATGAGAACATTGCAAAGACACCACCACTTGATAAATTTCTTCACTTACAAACAATGGTGACCAAAATTAAAGAATTGAAATGCAAATTTGTCAAATTGCAAAGATTTTGTCAAATTCAAATTGAGAACATTCAAAGCTTAGAAAATTATAGAATTGTGGAAGTAAAATGAAGTGTGAAGTCCAGAAATATGAAACCTCCATAATATCGCTATACCTTTGTAATATCATATTTTTACGTTGTGTGATATTATAGAGGTGAAATGGACGTTGAAACTCTATAATATCACACAATGTAAAATGTGATATTATGGAAGACATTGTGATTTTAGCAATATGAATTTGTACTAGTGGTCTGATTCCAGAGAAACAACCTTCTTGAGGCTCCATTTTTTTTTCTAATGTCTTGCAATTTTACTTAAGTTTTGAAATTCTCCACTAAGCAAGTCATACCATCAAAGGATTGGTATGCACTCTTCTACTTCATCAACTTACTCAATGACCTTATTAAATCTGTATGTTTGAAGTAGATATGGAATAATGGGAAACCACTCCAAAGCCTTCACTGGAACAATTTGTGAGCCACTAACATACCAATCGACCTTACATATCAATCACTTGGTGATGCCAATTGTGAGCCAATCCTATAAGATAGAGTCTCTTGGAGTGTATTGGCTTGTTTTCTATTGAATCAACACCACTTCTTTATTAATCCTTTGACTTTTTAAGTACTTGAATTAAAGAAAGGAGCTAATCTATCCATTGATAAAATAGAGTTGTACAATAGTCATGAAAAACACACTTTCTTTAGTTCCTAGTATGTTTCTAATTCTTGATTGCATTTGAATTTTTATTAAAACTTGTATTTTTTTGTGGAATGACAATTGGAGGCATGATTGCATGCAACCAAATCATATTGATTGTCTTCTATCTAAATTGAAGCTTATTTTCAAAATGTATGCATTTTGAATTTGTATTAATTTATGATGGCTAGTAGGGAATGCAATAACAAAAATTTAATCCCTCAAACACTATAGAATAGTTTAGATTTTTATAAATGAGAAAATATATTATAAAGCAAAATCTAAGAGAAAAAAATGTTCTTTAAAGTACATAATGATTGAAAAAAATGTTTTTAAAATTTATACTATTTATATATTAGGGAATAAACATCAAAATTTTCAAACATTTGGATGGATGGAAAAATCTACTTACAGTATCTATATTGGATACATTTCAGTTTATTTGTTGATCTGAATTTGAAGGCTTTATAATGAAGGTGTTATAATAAACTTTTCTTCTATAAACAAAAGTTTATGATGTACATTATGAATGAAAAGGAGAAATAACAGTCCACATGAATTAGTGGCATGGATGTTTTGAAGAAATATTTTGTCAATGATTTTATACCAAAGAAGATTTAACTAGATTGAAACATGAAATATTGGTATCTCTTCTTTTGTTTCTGCTGATGAATTTTTTATAAAATAAAATTAAAAATTGATATGTCTTCTTTGCAATACAATCATCAATGATTGTGATCAACAAATTAAAGTCCTAGTTGAGAGAGAGAGAGAGAGAGCTCTTATTCAAGTTAATTCAACCAATGCAGCATATAACAATTATTTTATTATATACTAGCGGTTGGTGCTTATTTTGCTACGCATTAATTAACTATATTATTTTCATCAATTTCTCATGTAATAGAATGTAGATTAATAAGGTATGTATAATCTTTACATGAAAATATTGACATTCTCATACAACATTTTTTGGAAATACATATATTGTGCAATAGAAAGTAATTAAAAAAATCTTTATATCATAATTTTCACAAAAAGAATCTTTGTAAACATGAAAACATTGCAAGGACACCACCACTTGATAAATTTCTTCACTTACAAACAATGGTGACCAAAATTGAAGAATTGAAATGCAAATTTGTCAAATTGCAAAGACATTGTAAATACTTTGTTGTAGAATTCAAAATTGCTTTAATCTAACAAAGCTTCAAATCATTTGGTAGTAAGAAAAGAAAATCATAGAATTGTGGAAGTAAAATGAAGTGTGAAGTCAAGAAATATGAAACCTCCATAATATCACTTTACGTTTGTAATATCACATTTTTACACTGTGTGATATTACAGTGGTCAAATGGTCGTTGGAACTTTATAATATCACACAATGTAAAAATGTGATATTATGGAAAGCCTTGTGATTTTAGTAGTATGATTTTTACTATATATTATATCATTTTTAATTTTTTAGTTGCTAAAAATTGCTACAACAAGGAAAACATGACTATATTCTTTAGCTTGATGTTTTTAATAATTTTGAAATAAAATTTTTCCTAGTTAAAAATATGATATCAAAATTTAGTGCATTTTACACCAATCATATTAACTTGAGTACAATAGGTTAAACCCTACAATTCATTAAAAAAATGATAAATGCAGTGAAAATTCTTCTTTATTTTATTAATATTTATGGAAGGCATTTCAAGAAAAATCATGTAATAAACCATAGTTGTAGGATAGGGTCAACACATTGATGGCAAATAAGTAATTAAAGTTCCAAATGTAGATTTAGTGGCATCTCAAATAAATAATTAAAATCATTTAGGTCATCTGATTTCAGGCAGCCAAGCCGCCATTACAATTAAACATCATTAGTGCCCTAAATGGCCAAACCTTCTTACCATCTCTTCTTGATGTACTTTGTGAAAATTTGCTTATAACATTTGTATGTATGAAATGCTTGTTTGAGTGGTGAGCATTGCACAATGACTCCAAAACAATAACATTCGAATTTACAATTCTTTAGTCCCACTAACAAAAAGAATAAAGGGAGTTATGCACAAAAGGATAGAGAAAGAGGGTGCATTGCCAAAGAAGGAGATATTTTGAAGGTCCATTGGAAAGCCTAAGAATGATGCTCAAGCAATGTTGTTCAAACCAAAGGTCAAAGCAATAAAGTCTTCAAAGCAAGAAAACAAAAGGTTCGTTACACAAATTGGTTTACTCCTTCAATTTGGCCACCAATAATCTATGTAGCTCTAAAGCAACATACATCATAAAATTCAAAGAGCTATGAGTTATTTACAAGTAGCTTTTAAGAAGCAAGGAGATTTATTTAATGTGTACAATGCTTTAATACAAGGGACAATATACAAATAGTTCACCCCAATAGTGACCTTAAAGAGAATTACAAATGTTATATAAAACTTGACACATACTTTGCCAAATCTAAACATCATCTAATTTTTATAGATCATCTTCTTACCAAAGAGGAAATTTGTAAGGTATTTCACATATAAAGGATTGTGGGACAACCATTATAAGTAATATGTATTTAACCCTTCATCAAAGCAATCATTTCTAAATGACAACCAACTCCTTGACAAAAGTAGAATTTTTGTGTATCTATACCATGGAAAAGGACTTTTATAAAAGTAGATCTAAATTAGAGTTACCAAACTTCAATTATTGCAATAAAATTTTACCAAATGATTATGAGCTGCAAGGGGAAAACATGGCCTAAAGATGTATCTACTTGATCAAGGTTGACAACATCCCTCAAGAACTTGTTGTAAATACTAATCAAATGGATGTACATTTAGTTTCTACCAATGGAGTTAGAACTTGAGAAACTAAAGGTTCTAAACATGTAAATGTTTATGATGTTTAAGGTAAAAGATAGACATTAGTTGTCATTTCATCTTCAACAAAAAAAATATTTTACCTTTTTAAGTTATTTTTCAACGTAAAACAACAAGATCTTTACCTCCATTGAATGATGGCAAATAAGAATGTATTGATGTTGGTTGGCATTTAACATTCAATTGTAGTCAATGGTCAACTATGGACACATGCAAAGAATTTGTGAACACTATTTTGACAAATTAAAAAATTAAAAAAATACAACTTTTGAGATTGCTTTGAACCCAAGATATGTTGTGGCTAATCAATTGTTGGTGTATGCACATTAACAAGGAATTTGGAAGATTGATGAGAAGCACCCCTCTATCCATTTAGTACCTTTTTTTTATCTTGGCAAATTGCACTAGTATTTTTCAACCAACTAATGTGATATTCCAACGACCTTTCAAGCATGTGTTTTGACAACAATTCAACACTTGTATAAAGGACCTCATCACCACTCAACTTGATTCAGAATGAAATGCCAAGTTTAATTTTAAAATGTCAACCTAAGGTCCAAATTGTGTTCTAGGCTCTATTTTGTTTAAATACACATTTCTAGTGAGAAGGAGATGGTTATCAAGGGATTAAAGAAATGCGGTTGTCTATGTCTATTTGATCAAGATTTTTAAAGAAAAATGATCTTAAACAACATGAAGGCACCACCTTTCAAGGATGTATAAGACAATTAAAACAATTGAAACTAATTTAAATTGTGGTGAAGAAGAAATAAATACAAAAGACATATTAGAAGAAGATATGATGAAATCTTCAACCAAAATTATAGAACTCTCTTTGGCAAATGTTACAACATTTTTGGCAACTTTGCATGGTATGATAAGGAAGAAATTTGATCTACAACAACAAATATAAATGATAAGAATCAAACATTTCAAATTTATATTTAATTCAATTTGAAATGCAAATATTACATCTATATATGGTGCAAATTTTTAAAATTTAGATTTATTAAATTAGTCAAAGTTTTTTGGTTCAAATGCAAAGCAAAAGAAGATATTTTGACGATAAAGATGAAATTCATAGAATAGTTGGTTTGCATATCCTAAACTTATGTAAGTCACTTCAATTCCCTTGTATGCATTGCTTACATATATCTATTATATGTGAAAAACATGCAAGACTTAATAAGATCTATATTAGTGAAAGTGCTTTCAAATATGAATGAATTCTAAACTCAAATTGGATAAGCTAAAAATATATTCTAAAAAATATAAAATTATTTTAAAAGAATTACATAGATTGATACCTACTCCAAAAAAATTTGAACCATTCAATTCCGAATAATGAGGTAAAAGTTATGAAGAGCTTTATTTTGTGGGCAATGAAGATAAAAAAACATAGAAAGTCATCTTTTGCTCTTAATTTGGAAAATTTTCAAATAAAAATAAAAATATAGTATATTAATTATAAAGTAGAACAATTTTGCCATTGTGATTAATACTTCTCAATTTATTTTAAAAGTTATTAGCATATTAGTTTTTTCTTTCATTTAGTACCACCTTTCACTTTATAATTTTTTAAAGATGAATATGAAAGTTTTGTTGGTTTCAATTTTTTTCACACGTTTTCAACCCATTTTCCAATGTATTGACATAATGCACAGCTTATAGGACATATGAGTTTCTAAAAATGTTGAAAGACAAAACTTCACCTTTTGGAAGGGCTAAAAAAGTCTACATTTTGCAGTTTAGGTGCATTGTACTTGTGATTAGTGGGGATAGTTGCTTTAAAATTTTAGGATAATGTACTTGAGCAAGTTGATTAAAAGATCCTATGGTTGGATTTGTTAAAAAATAATTATTGATAAAGATTTTGACCTTATTTTGGGAATGAGTACTTGGAAGCAATTTTGGGCTTCTAAACATGATGGTCCTTTAGGGGTTTAAAAAATCAATGTAAAGATGGGGCAAGGAGAAATCGAGCAAGACATCAAGCAATAAAAAACAAGACAACAACAAAAAAGACCAAAAAGATGGAGCATGGTTGCAACAATTGGCTTTTGAGAGCTTTGGATATTGGAGCTTAGAGTGGAATCCTCTCCTCCTCCTTTGATGTATAAATGTTGTAGTGTAACAACTTGATTAATTTTCATACAATTTTTCCTTTATTCTACCAAGACTCCATGATTTTGAGTTTTTTTTGTCACTTATAATGCTTTCATATTTCAAAAACACACCTAGAGGTTGTAAGAGAATTGCAAGCAAAATCTTGCAATGTACACATTGTAGTGAGACCCCTTCTACTCATGTTTGTAGGCTTTAAAGGACATAAATTCCTTTACTAAACATTGCAATGATTATTGGTAAAGCTCTAGCAATTGTAACTAATAAATTTTGTAGCAAACACGATTGAAAGTGTTTAAATTCTATCTCAAAAGATGATCTATTAAAACATGTACTAGATAAACCATACGGTAGCCCTACCTTCACATCTCTTGCTTGGTGGCTAGCCAATGTTGTCCTCTCTAGTATAAATCAACATCTTGCTTTACTCTTATAATGAATGTGGCCTTGTTTGATGCTGACTCATTTGCCTTTGCTTAGTGTGTCATTCCTGCCTATTACTTCAAAGGAGTCTTTCCTAAGTTCAATCCATCTCATATCGGTAGTTAATATTTCCACTTCTCTCTTCCCTTAGCTCTCTCCTTTAGAATGTGAGATCTATCCCTAGTTTTCCTAAATCTCATCAAAATCAAAATTCGAATCTCCCTAGTTTCTAATTTTGACTACAGAGAAGTGCATCAATAAAAAATATATATTATACAAACAAAACACAAGCACAAATAGAAACCCAAATTAAACCTCTATCTTTGGCACAACTTTAGTAGTTTGACTTAGATGTGGCTCCAATAGACAAGACATGAACTCTTTTTATAATACAAGTTCCATTTGCATTGACCTTAATTGATTAGCAACATTGTGTAAGTGAAAATTAGTTACACAAGTGCTTCAGCATGGCACACAATGTCAATGCACCAAGCACTTGCAAAGACATGTTGTGTTGAGTGATTGAAGTTCAATAATTGTATTGTGCACTTTTTTATTAAGACTTTCATGATTGTAGTAATAGTTCAATAATAGTATTGAACACTTGTGATTGCATTAGACTTTGGACTTTATTTTGGTTGTATTTTGGAATTTTTGATTAACATTGAATGATATTTTTTCAATGACTTGATCATTTAAAAATTATGCTAACTTTGAGAATTTTTCTTGTTCAAATCCAATAATTGATATAGATATATAGAAGGAGTTCCAATTATTTATTGTAAGTTGAAACATTAATCTTACTATTGTACGCAAAGGTCTAATTTAACACTCGGGTGCCAAAATTGGATTTTATGTCAAATTCTCCAAAGTCCATGATACCTCACACCAATCTCAAGATGACATGTGGCACTTTCTATTCTAAAATGTGACTTAATTTAAGCCAAATCTGACCTTCCTGTAGAGTTCAAGTAGGGTTTTTAGGGATTAAAGAAAGAATGGAGTATGATGAATGAGAAACGGGCTTCATCCAAAACGACCTGAACGCGGGAACCCTTCTCCTCGAAGCCCTCTGGTTCTGCTGCTCCTGCTGCTCCTGCTGCTCGGTTCTCTGCAATGGCCAGAACTTGCAGCGAAACAATCCCCGTTACGCCATCGCCATCGCCATCTCCCTCACTTCCTCAGTGTGTAACCTTAGGAACTGTACTAAGCTTACTCTCAGTACCTCCCCGATCTCTTTTTCAACTGTATTTTATAGCGCCAAATTTCAGTTAAGGTTGCGCAAGTCCCCGCTCTTCGTTCGTTCTAGGTCGCAGACATTTGCACCCCGCCCTGGCCGTGCTGATTTCATTCGATGTTCGCTATTGTTGTGGATGTTTAGTACCAGTGTCGGTGTAGTATTTTATGCTGCCAGAAGGTGGATTTCACGGCTATTCACGGCTATTCACGGCTGCTCTGAGCGGGGAGCTGCGAGCGGAGGTGCATTCCATATCTAGTCGACTGAACAGTGAGGCAGCAGGTGCTATCATCCGCGCGGGTTGGGAGTAATGGGGGAGCTTATGGAGGTCAAGAATGCGGGAGAGTGGAATGAGCGCATTGTGTTGCGTCGATAAATTTGGTTGAATTGTGGTAAGTGCGTTTGGAAGGTATGGAGGAGGTTGATGTTGATTGGAGGCGGAGTAGTGAGAGTGAAATCTAGGGGGGCGGGGTGAGGAGGACGTGGTACGGGGAAGAGTTTGGTACCTAATCATTATGGATCAAGCGGAGGCGAAGAAAGTGAGTGAGCTCCTGCAGGAGCTTATTCTAGTGTGTAAGGACAGCTCACAGTCGGCGGCGTTATTCCATGAAAATCTGGCGGAGCTTTGGCCTTCAGTGGAGGGTGCATCGTCGCATACATTGCCTAAGGTTCTCTTTCGTGAAACCTAACTGCAGTTGCATTACCTAGATGTAGAATGCAGGACTTTAGCTTTTAGTGATGCTTAAAGGCGGATAAAGTCAGTGGTATGAAAGCAATGAGAAGAAAGAAATACCAGCTGGATCGCGAATGTATGCGAGGAGGCAGTGGAAATGGATATTATTACTTGACATCAGCTGTAGCTGCGCTTGTTACTTGTAAGACAGAACACAACCGGTTAGGTTGTTTTGCTTGTTGCTTGTTAACCTTGGTTCATTATGTGTTGCAGCTCCAGCTTTTGCAGGAGCAAAGAATACTTCTCGCTTCATCGCAGCATCCGCAGAGGTTGATTCAGAAGATTGAGGAACTGAAGGATGCCGGGTATTGATTTCAATTCATTTAGAAATTGATAGCGAGGGTTAAGTTTCAGGGATGTTCATGGGCTAGACCTTTGCAGTAAATGGAGCTCGTAGAAGTTTGAGTTAGCGAACTTGCAAAAGGTTTATTCCTTTTAGGGTTTGAGGGTGTGCAAATATTCTGAAAGCCTGAGATCACAGCTAAAGAAATTCAAGGATTGCCTTTTCAATTATCGTTTTAACGGTTTTGTTTGTTCGTTTTTTTTTGCAGGGTGCAGGGTATTGATAGGTACATTTGGCTGGTTGGCCAGATCATTACAGAGCCTTCAGTGAAGCAGCTATTGTCAAAAGAACGAGGCTTCCAACCGTCTGCTGACCAAGAGTTTGCTGAACCTCAGACGCCGGATTTTTCTGGATATGGATCGTCTGAGGTGATACTGCCAAGATTTTCATCGCATTTTTGTCCTGATCACCATGGAAAATGGATTAACGTAGGCAGCCATTGCGACCTCCGCTGTTCGTGTAGGTGCTTAGGAATGAACGGCATGAATTTTTAAGACTTTGTGCACATTCCTTCGATGCACGCTTTGTTTCTAATACATCCAGGTTAATTCATTTTCAGCTACCTACGCCCAATTTCCAAGTCGATGAGAGCTTGCCGTCAAAGAAAATGAGGGAGTCCGAGAGTATGTTTAAGTCCGTTCCTGGCTCTAAGCAGCGGGGCATGACCGTTGACGATGGTGGTCAGCCGGGATCTGCCAGCTGGATTTCTTTACGGTCTGAAAGTATGTTGCATATCAAATTGACGACTGATTTCCTTTGTAGCGAAGATTCAAGAAGTGAATGCGTTTTATTTTTGTTTGGTAGTGTTCTTGTCTTTTTCCCAATATTTGCGATTCATTAAGATACTCGAGTCGAGGAGGAAAGTGCGAAGCATGAAGTCGGTTGAATCGGTTTCTCTTCGCAGAAATTATGGATGTGCCAAAGTCGCTTATAGAAGGTGTATCATACCCAGCAACTCCGAGGTGGAACTTAGATAGACCTTACCTCACTGGTCAATTGTTTCCTCAGGTACTCTACTGCTCAATGTTTCTGGGTTACATCTTATTTTGCAGGCAATAGCTATTGCAAGGTTTTTATTAAATGATATAATAATCCGATTTTGTGACGATGCTTTCGTTTCAAGAGATGTGTTCTAATGACTTTATTTAATCTGAATGCCAAAGAGTGGAATACCGAGGCGAAGTCCAGCTTCTAAGACCAGCCAGCTTGAGAAAGAGTCAAACAAGTAACTTCCTTCCTCCTAGTACTCACAATACAGACGAGTTCAGTCTATCAAGTCTTTAACACTGTTACTTCATCTGTTTGTAGAATATGGAAGAAACATTAAGGGCGATCTACTAATACATTACTTCTTTGTTGCAGCCATGGAGAAATGCTCAAAGCTCTTTCTATTTTTTCACCCTCTGTCCAGGTTAGTGTATATGAGGGATGTGATGATGGAAGAAAATGCACTTGAGCTAGAATTTAAATTTTCTATCCAGCAAGTGAATGTGTGTGGTTTCAGTAGCGTTTTAGTGGATATGGGTGTATGAAGATCTTTACTGAAAGAACTGATCGTCTGCAAATGACAGGAACTACTGGTGATAGAAGATTTACTTTCTGCAATGGTTGGCATTGAGGGTAAATACGTATGTGTTCGAAGAGGTCGGCATAAAGAAGGAAACTCTTTCTACTATCAATTGGAGCCATCTTTGGATGCTTCTCTAAGTGTAAGATTTTCTGGGATTTCATAGTTCTGGAACTATCCTACAGTTACAAGAGTTAGGGCTTTTTGAATATTTTGCTGAGAGCTTTTGAAGATAAAGTTAAATAAACAATCTCCATTTGAGAAGCACTACTATGATATTTTGTGTCAAATTTCAGGGTGGAAATTTCATTGTAGAACGGTGAAATTAAGAGGTTTGTGCTGGAGGATTTCCCCAAATTTACCTGATTTGTCATAAATTATATGTGCACCTTGGGACATGCAGGATCTGGCCAAAAGGATTCTTCCTTTGTGTGAGAATTATGTAGTCGTGAGTCAATTTGCAGAAGCTCGATCGCATTTTAAGCACGGGTTGGTCAATCATGCATTTGCGTCTGCACTGAGGGCTATCTTGCAGGTTGTTATCGTGATCACTTCGTGCTTTTGGATATGTTTGAAAAGCTTTTTTTTATGATTTCTAATTCCCATTTTTAGTAGAGTTCCTTTTGAAGTCACAGAGAATTTTCGCTACATGTTTCATTGTCGACAAGTTGGTGACCAATATCTAGTCAAAGTACCTGCTTGATTCCGAATTGTCTAACAGTTTTATACAATGCTCTATTATGCGTGGACAACTGTTGCGGAGGGTTTCATGTACGATAAAGTAATCATTGACTTGTGCGTAGGATTATCACGCTATGACAGCGCAGCTTGAGCATCAGTATCGATTAGGTCGTCTTTCCCTTCAAGGCTTGTGGTTTTTCTGTCAGGTGAACGCTCGCTAATGTTCGTAGTTAATGTATAGACCATATCCGATTGATTTGCCTTTGCTTTTCTTGCGCTCTGTTGGTTCTTAGGATATCGCACTGTCTTTATGGTCAAAATTTCGATGTGATTTTTGAATCTATTGTGTTGCCACCATATGATAGATGTGTACTATTGAGGAACTCAAATAGATATCAATGGATGTTTAGTCAGTTATTCTACTTTTGCAGCCTATGGTTGCGGCTATGCAAGTTCTTTCCACTGCGGTTCAGAGAGCTATCGTACAGCATGCATCTGGTGCAGCAATGCTCAACTTGCTGCAGAAGCAGGTGAATCTTCCCCTTGCTTACATTCAGACTATCAGTTTTTTGTTTATATAGTATCCCTCTTCTCATGTCTTGCCTGTGATTCTGTTATTCTGACAGCTCTGGTCAAGTTTGTCAGAATTGTTTGGAATGAATTTCAAAATCTAACCTTTTTCCTGTTTTCAATGGCACTGCGATTTTTAAGTCATGCTTTGACGAACTTCCACTAGACTAATAGTGCATACGTGGTTGTTTTCTATTTCTACGACTTACATGTTTGAGATGAGGCAGGCTATAGCCATGGCTGGGGATAACTCAGCTAGGTCTCTGCTTCAGAAACTGATTCATGCAGCAAGTACTCCTTACTTTGGGATTTTAGAGAGGTATTGACTTTTTGCCTAAAGCTTGCATATTTCTGGACTGATTGTCCATCTCGTAAGAACCTTGCGCTATAGGGTGGTCGATGTCGAATTACTGTTGTAATCTTTAGTCGTACTCACATTAGCTGATGTGGACAACCTCCTTGTTCCATATGCCATACTCATCTAAATAAAAGACCATCCTTGCAGCGCATGTGTGTTCTAACTTCATGTGGCTTGTGCATAAAAGATGGGTTTATGAGGGCGTTATTGATGATCCTTATGGTGAATTCCTGATCAATGAAAACAAATCCCTGCAGAAGGTATGCTTGTTTGTGGCAAAAATAACAGTGCTGTAGACTTTGTAACCGTTGAAGGATTCTGTATACCCTCTCAATTGCCTCACATGTCTTTAGCAGGTAATATGTCTAGGTATCTTGCAAAATTAATATTTAAATTTGATTTACTGAATGCTGCTTCTTTCAGGAGAGTCTAAGTCAAGACTACTATGCCACTTACTGGCAGCAGCGTTATAGTCTACGGCAAGAAATTCCCGGGTTTCTGGCGAGCTATGCTGAAACTATCCTTACCACTGGGAAATATTTGAATGCTATCCGCGAGTGTGGCCACATTGTTCAGGTTTATCCTTTGGATTCCATGGCATCCTTTATGCCCTCTCTCTAATCTCGTTTACTTCATTCGTCAACATTATAAATCATCATATTAATTTGATTCCTAGTTCTTATGAGACAATAGAGGTTCTCACTCGCCATTTGGCACACAATATTATTCATTATGCTCTTTCCCATTCGAACAGCTAATATGTCTTCTTGTTGTTGATTGAGGCATGTGCATACAATCTATAGGACCCGACTTAGATAAATTTTGATCGAGTCTCGTTGTAGGGTCTGGTTGGCTTCTTATGTGTCTAGTTTTTATAAGGCTGTAATATTGCTATCATGTAAAATGATATGTTATAGCTGTGTATTGAAACAATCGATGTTGCAGGTCCCATCAGCGGAGAATGGCACACTAGTGAAAGGGCGTGTACAACAGCCAGTTTTGGAACGCATTAATGTCGCACATGACTTCGCTAGTGCAGAGCTTCTCAACTTGATTATTCATAAGGTTGTACTCTTCGAATCAAGAACTTTCTGAGGCATCCTAAAGTTGGTAGCTTCAGTTAGATGAAGTATTTTGAATGATCATTATCCAGACCTTCTGAATAGGTTAAGAGCAACGCTGTTTTCTGCAGGGTGAATTGATAGTGGTTTCCCCTGCTCGCCTTAACTCTGAATGATTTGTTGAATATTTCCAGACTGTAATATGAGTGTTATTTTGTTATTTCAATTTTGTATCGGTGAAGCTGACATTTGCAAGGTTTTCGTGTTGCAGTTCGACTTAATTGGGAGGCTTCGATCGGTGAAGCACTACTTCTTTGTTGATCAGGTGGGTAATTAGGGCTGCGTATAACCTAGAGCAAATAAATTTACGATTTCCTCGAAGATTCGTCTTTACGAGATTTGTGAAAATGTAAAATTCAAGTCCAATTTTAAATTAATTATTTCTTGTACTGATTTCCTTGAAGATTGGTCTTTGTTTGAGCTGGGACTGGGCTACGTGAGTTGAAGCTTGCAAACTCCTAATTCTTCCGTGAACAAATTAACTGAATCTCAGCCTTCTGTCAATTGTCGTTGAGCAGGGTGACTTTCTTGTCCATTTTATGGACACAGCAAAAGACGAGCTTACTAGGAAGCCATCGGCAATGTCTGTTGAGAAACTGCAGGTGAGCTCCATGTTTTTTCTAAGCTTAATCATTTTTGCGTCCTCAGTACAAAACTGAGTAATGCTGTATTTATTTTATTGGCTGTCTGTATTAGCCCTTGAATTTGGTGTTGTAGTTCTCAATTGAAATCTGTGCTATTGTGGAGGCAGTCTTTGTTGGAGTTGGCTCTACGAACATCAGTTGCAGCTTCAGACCCATATCATGAAGACCTCGCATGCAGCATAGTGAGATGATCACTTTCTATTGAACTAGTTGTGCAAAATTATCGTTGGAAATTCTATTGTCTCTGCCTATATTGCTTCAATTGGAATTCAATTTGAGTTACAGAATGGCACTAGTGTCTTGATTGCTAACACGTCAGTGATTACGGAGATCAAGTGACGGGTTACCCATCAAGATATCGGTGAACTGCATTCTCAGCTGCCAAAAGTTTGGCATGACGCGTCGCGACATACTGTTTTTGAGTCATTCATAATTGTGTATGTGTTTGAGCCGTCATACTGAGGATCCAGAGCCTGCAGGAAGAGTTGAGTCTCATGGCACAACTGCATAACATCGTGCGGAATGGAACTGTCACCTCCCAGCCGATTGGCTCTGCAGAGAGTGCCAACCCATCAATGCTTGCCAGTGGAATCACGACAGGATTAGAGACCTTCACTTTAGAATACAAGGTAGTTTACAATCCTATTTAAAATGAGGGTATTTGGGAAATCAGAAGCAATGAATCATATTTTGAGTACTGCACTGCACATACTGGACGACAGTGTAATGTAAGAGTGGGTGTTGAGTATCTGGATTTTACGTCAGATCAACATTATGGGGATTTATTGGTAGAGGAGTTGAGGAGATGCAAGGGATCCATTTTTGTAGAAAATTTGGTGCGTGATTCATTATTGGCAGGCTTAGACAGTAGCCTGACTTTGCAATGGGATGGCAGGTCAGGTGGCCGTTATCACTCGTCATCTCCAGGAAAGCGCTGACTAAGTATCAGCTCATATTTCGACATATTTTTCATTGCAAGCATGTCGAACGTCAGTTATGTGCGACTTGGCAAATGCACCAGGTATTCCATACTTCATAGTGTTAAATCAATTTATTGCACTTTTGAGCTTAGAACCATGTTTGTTCGATTGTATCCGGCATTCAATATGAATGTGTATGTGGAGTGGTTCGTTTCATAAGATTGATAAGCTCTTCGATTAGCTGTTAAGTGAGGCGAGTATCAACTAATGTAATTTCCTTGTGCTTCTGATATACCAGTCTACAGTGCGCACAGTCAACACCTTGGGAACTGCGATATCCCGATCCTACGTCGTTTGCCAACGTATGCTTCACTTTTTGCAGACTTTCCAGCACTACATGACATTTGAGGTGTGTAAAACTCAATTAGAATGTAACTGGTTGATTAACTAATGGTCAAAGCGATCATTTGTAAAACTGAGGAAGGACTTCGGTTACACTTCTGATATACATGGCCGAGTCTGAATTTATGATGTCCAGTTTCTGCTCTCCACATCCTGGTTATGAAGTGAACTCAAAATTCGGAATCTGGCTGCAGGTTTTGGAACCAAACTGGCACTTAATGCATGGTCAGCTTCTAAATGCCAAAAGTATTGATGAGGTGAGTTCCCACGGTGCTTTTGGATCTTTTTACGAGCACTTGAAACATGTGACGAGGAGAAGTAAATTCGTTTATTAGCTGATGTTGTGTTCAATATTAGTTTCTTTGTGCTGTATACCTGTATCACATGTTCACTAATCCGCTTTGGAAACTCTCAATAAATTTTGCAATGCCTATAATTCAGAAACCGACTTCTAATTTGTTGTTTTATCTGTACATTCTGGCTGCAGGTTATGCAGCACCATGATGCATTCTTGGAGAAATGTCTGAGACAGTGCACGCTTCTATGGCCTCAGATTTTGAAGGTATGTATGCGTATTGTTGTTATCACATTGTGTGCAGCTGATATCAAGCTTTGTTTAGGATGAATAGGGTTCTCACGAAGGAAATAATCTTGCTTTCCATCATACAACTGCTATCTGATATACTGTGTTCGATGGAATGAAACTTTTTTCTATTTTACAGAAAGTGGACAAACTGAAGTTCATTTGCCTGAAATATGCGACTGCAACCCAGTGGTTGATTCCAGCGATATTTCGACAGAATGACCATTTTCAACAATCTGGTCCTACAGACAAGAGATCAAAGAAGGGTTACAAAGAGAGGCGAGGAAGACTGGAGTATCCACTGCAGGCTAGGCAAGCTGCTGAAGACAGCAACTTCAAACTGACAATAGGGTATGTCACATATTCTTTTTATTTTCTTCTGAATAGTTGATGGAGCTGCATATGAGAGTTTGCTCTGAGAAATGTGAAATTCAAGATAATTTAATTTTGTCTATGTGATAAAAGTAATAACTACAGCTGAAATTTTGCAGGAAAATCGATGAAGAATTTTTTAAGGAGCTCAAACTTCTAGTGGTTTTGCTGAGCAATGGGTCACAAAGTGATCCTTGTTTGGCGCATCTTGCCCAAGGCTTGCAAGGAATTGCATGATTATGTACACCAACTGAATAGTTTTGAAATGTAAAAAACTTCTTATTCAACGCACACGGGTCGGAAATTGTATTTATTTATTTACAGTTTCTCATCGACCCTCCATTCTTGTTGGATGTGTTCACTTTGTGTGGTGTCTTCATCGTTTTATTCTTGTGGAAGTCTTTCTACTCTGAATAATTAATATTCAACAGATATTTGACAAATCTGACTTCGATTTCATATTATCGAAATAATTGTCAGTACAGGTGTAAATCCTGATCTGTTGAGCTGCTACTAGTAGCCAGTAATTGCCTATTCTAAGTATGTAAGTCTCACTCCAATTTTTAATTTTCATTTTACAAATGTAAAAGATTGTAAGAATCTCCAGTCTGGTATGAATACATTGTACAACGAAGTGATCATTTCAACTTTGGCAGAGGGTTGGAGGGGTATTCAACATAGACTCAACGAGGTTCTTCTTGGGGCAGCTCGCCTCGTTGGCATCAAGGGTTGCAAGACACTTCAATACTGGACAACCAGATTCGCCTCGAATGCCTGCAGCTTCAGAATCTTCTACATTGCTAATCTTAATTGCCGAACCGGTACTAACCTTCTCACCCGATGATACTGAACTTGTCTTTTCGTCATTACTTGCTCTTCCAAGGTCTACTTTATTTCGCAACTGACTAGCTGCTTTTGCAATCATGCTTTGAGCATGCCATTGTGAATTTTTCATCTCCTCATTCATGGGATCATACTGAATGCTGTTTACGGACATACCCAGTAGTGACGCATCTGCGCTTGTGGGATCTTGATACAATCCGCCCCAAACATAGAGTTTGGAGTCCTCGGCGTTCACTTCCAGAAGATCCGCCATATCCTGCAGAAAGTCACAGACGGGCTGAAGAGGCGCTCGACGGGGTTTCTCATACCCATGGCTGGCAAGAGCACTGGACAATGGCCACCCGGCGAAGTCCAAGTACCAGCCCTCCAGCAACTCCGCCCATACACCGCCAGGGTTCTTCAACAAGGCCCAGAAGAGCACCTGCCTTATCCCCGCCTTGGCCACTGACAAAATGCGCATGTTTCGTCTGCTTTGCACCAGGGTGATCATTTTGTCATTCGTATCAGTGCCCACTTCGAAGTTGACGACGTCAGGCATGGTGTGTAACAAGGCCTCCGTGGATTTGAATTCGCCCAACTGGAGCGACTTTCCGGTCCGTTCGCGGTAAATGGTGCAAAACTCATCCGCTGTCAACCCATTCTCCATGTACTCGGGACTTCCAAATATCATCCTTGTTTCCTGTTGCAGCTTCAGAGACGGTGGTGATCCATAGGGAGTGGCAACTTTGAACTCCGACACAGGTACTGGAGGTGTAGACGGCGATGCAAACTCCTCTTCATCATTGAGGAGTGCCTCTGTTACCGGTTTGGAAGCTGTTCCAGCCTGAGGGCTTTTGACGCCAGGAACTGGGATGTCGTCTGAATCCCCTTTTCCGGCAGTAGTGTCTTCCGACACTTCACAGTCCAGAAGATCAAGCAACGGAAACTCCCCATCTCGGAGCTTCACTATCAAGACCCCATCCTCTTGACTACCCAGACGGACAAAGTCTTCCATGTCCTTCAATAACAGCCGAAGCTCAGGGCACTCCGCCAGCTGAAACTCGGCTCCGCCTTTCGACAAAGCCGCTCCCGTTTTACTCATGTCCTTAAAAATGTACCCATTGGAGCTCAGAATCTCCCACAGCTTCCCGGAGAGCGTCTCCTCTAGACACTCCACGAGCTCCAGCGGTTGCAGGCCCTCGGGGTAGCGTGCCAACAGGATGGCGAAGACCGCGGAGCGTAAACCCGAGGTTATGGTGTTCAAAACGCGGTTATTCTCGAGTGTGTTGATGGGAAATACCCACCCTGGAGCTGAGCTCTTCACAAGTAAAACATCTTCCTGCCATACAGCAATGAGCTCTTGGAGGGAATCCAATCCAAGTGAAATTAAATCCAGTGACACACCGAACATTTTTTCATACACAACTGGGATGTCTTGGACTTTGATCCCGTGGCCATCGTCATGCAATGCCAGGAGGAGCCTGAAACGTAAACGCACATGAGGGGACATGTCTTCCATGGAATACAGGGAAGCATCTCTATACGGACTTGAGCTTTCTGCTGCACAGAGGACACGGAGATCAGAGAGCTCCTCTGGAGCCATGCCATTCGGTCCAGTCCGGGGTCCTGGAGGACTTTTGGGCAAATGGGGGTCCGCAACGTCGCCGTCCAAGTTCTGGACGTCGGAATTGTAACAGCTTGGAGATTTCAGCTTGTTTGTATCCCGGGTATCATAGGAGATTGGTGACAAGGGGATGAGAATGCCATCTGTGAGAGCAGGGTCCTGGGCTCCATTACAAAGGTAGACGCGTGTCTGCGCCGCCCGCTCGTCAAGGAAGGCGATGTCCGGCATGTCTCGGAGGAGGCACTCGACTGATGCGCTCGTCGTCTGATAGCCGTGATCTGTCAGAACATCGTGCAGGGGTTGCTGGATCACACGTTCACAGAGGGATTCAACCGCGTCCAAGACGATTCCGGTGTGAGTTCGCAGAATGTCATAGACGATGCGCCGTAGGCCCGATCGGATCCCAGCCACGATGCGGTGATTCTTCGGTGTGTCCACCAGTCGCAGCTTCCCTTCGTCGATGAGTAGCGTCCGCTGCACCACATGCGGCATGGATCGGCAGAGGCGGGCCGCCGTGCTGAACCCCGCGGTGTCCACCGTGCGCCCGAACTTCTTCTCATAGAGACGCGAGAACGCCGTGACAGTGCGCCCCGCGAGGTGGAACGCAGGCGAGATCAGGATCACGCGGACCTCGTACTGGAGGCGCGCACGAAACTCCGGTGCGCGCTCCAGGTAGCTCATGCACTCGTCCTCCCAGAGATTGGAGATTCCGTCTTCGTCAGAAACCTCAGATGCCGTGGGACTACCCACAATCTTCGTCATGATTGGGTTAAAATTACGTGAGCTTTGCGCCGGTTCCTGATCTTGACGCATGACTTGCTCCAGCGACGTTCGGACGCCCGAGCCGTAGCACTCCTTCACCTTCTGCATGATGAGCGCCCTGTCCGTGAGGTTGTCATCGATGAGGGTCGGATCCGAAGCATCGGCCTCGCTCTCATCTTCGCAACGGTTGCCAATGTTAGCGTCCACGCCTCCTGGTGATCTGGAGCCTAGGTCCACCCCTCCCTCCCCTTCATACAACGACTCTGTGCTTGCAACATCCACCTCGTTTTCCTCACCACTGACCCCATCCTTTTCTTCGGGAACAGTTTGCCCCAAAACGACTGGAGTCGTCTCTTCGGACCCTTGAGAAGCCTCGTTGCGTTCTGGTTCAGGGGAGCCCCAGCAATCCGCCAGCGCTTCCCGATCGGGCTTGTAGGCGGGAGGTCGCTTTGTTGATTTGTTGGTGATGTATTGGTACAAGGCGTCTTCTTGGTCGTCAGAGAGGCCGAACCCGAACAAAGTGCGCTTCCCGCTGTCGATGGGGACGCCTCTTTCCAAATTCTCTCGGAAGCTTTGGGCGTGTTCGGAATCGGTGCTGCCACCAGAGGGCTTCTTCGATTCGCCGCTGCGAGGTGGTTTCAGTCCGCTTTGCTTTTTCGGACTCTCTGTACTTTGTTGCTGCTTTTGTTGGCGGTTTTGGTCTTCTTCAACAGGGTCGACGTTGTTTTCTTCACTGTCAGCTTCAGAAGCTTTCGCAATTGCGTCAGTTTCACCGTGAAGGGTATTTGGGTGGTGTTGTCCATCTGTTGCGTCGAATATCTTGGTTTCCTTTAGGGCATTGCTGTCTGGAACCATTAGTGCTGGCAATCCCGAAATGCTCATCGGTGTTTCCATGCCCACGTCGTTGACTCTGTCATTTACGTCGATTTCTTGCAACTGAAACGTCTCTGTTAATTATAATCCTGCACAAACCCGTTGGGTAGTTTCATCATCTCTGATTTTTTTGAGCAATGTCAGTGCTGGAAGCTTGTAACTGCGTGCACGAATCTCCGGTTGCGAGCAATCAAACCTACCAGTGAAAGCATTAAATCTGGGAGCTGCTCCATCAATTGATGGTGTTCCGCGACCGAAAGCTGATCAGATCTCCATCTCCGTCAAGGAGCGCGCGGATTGAGCGCTACATGCATGAAAAGCTGATACAATCTCCAGATCTTGCGAGGGCCATGACTCGCCGTCAGTGGGCAGAGAGATCAATGCGAGGAATTCAACGGTTTTGCAGTTTCGACTCCGTGACGTCTGACCAGTGTATGGTGTCTCCGACCACCCTGATTCCAGAAACAACGTCCATTAGTCGATTGCATCGAAAGAGTATGGTCTTTTCTCTTCAAAGAGCATCGAACATTCACAATTTAAAGCTTGACTGGAACTTAAGAATTTCACGGTGCACCCCAAGGTACTCCATAACAGTTGCTGCAATGAATTGAACAAGTCACAGTTTGAACCAAGCAGATGCGAAGGACTGAGCACAGCAAGCCCAAAGCTTGAATTAGGTGAGGTAACTGCACCTAAAATGGACCACTCCTCAAAATCGATCCCTATTTTTGAATGGAAACTCAACTGGGAGGATACCCATAATGAAGTGCATGACAAGGACAAAGGTAAGGCGAATTTTGAGGAGTGTGCAACTCTATTTATAGTATTGTAAAGGTAGTGCCTTAAAAGTGAACACTTTCTATTGCTTTAACTTCTTCACTAGGGTCATTCTTCATATGGATCAAATGTATTTTAGCATCACCTACATGACACTTGTAGCACCCTACTTGCATCTTTGAAAATTTGTAACTAATTCACACTATGTCCAAAAATTATGGAACTACTTGCATTTTGATGCAGTCTTTCACCAATGTGCAAAAATTGTTGTTTATTTTCTATAGCATATTGGTCATGTCACAAAGTTTATTTGTGTGATCTTAGGTGTAGTTACCTCAATAGAAACTAAACCGCATTTTCATAACAATAGTGGATGTAAGTGAATATTCTACTTGATGAAAGTGTAGGGGGTAGGGTTGTCATGTCTTTGTTAAATATTTTTTTCTTTTTGGAAAATAAAGTTTGGCAAATGTTAACCCCTAAAGGAGGAGGGGAGACATTGTCAAAGTTTTTGGCTTTTTTGGTATGTTTTTCAAAATGAAAATTGAAACTTCAACTATACAAAACTAAAATAAATTATTTTATCAAAGTTTGGAAAAAATTTCAGCCCATTTGTACAAAACTAAAATAAATTATTTTATCAAAGTTTGGAAAAAATTTCAGCCCATTTGCCTAGGTGGATTGAAAGATTATAACATTTGAAATGAGAAAAAAAATACTTTTTTTCATTCTTCTGAAACAAGGTCAATAGACTTTAATCCCTTTGGAGTTAAAATTTTTCTTTACATGTAAATGAATATTTTGACCAATGAATATTTTGACCATTCATAAGTACATGATCTTAAGTTCACTTGTGAAAAATTTTAGAAGCAAATATAGAGTTTAGCTTACTCTAAATTAGCCTACAATGCAACCTACAATGCAAAGATTACATGAATTGGCAATACACTAGTCATTTTTTGATGATTTTTGGTGCAATGAGGAAATTTTTTTATTTGAAGTCCAAACAATGAAAAGTTAGAGACAAAAATTAGAGTTTAGGGTCTTTTTTGGATTTTGTTGAATCAATTATGTGCATCATGAACTCTAGTCTTCGGACAAAAAAATTGAATTTAAAAATGCATTATATAATTGTGAGATACAAATTGAATGCATTGTCTAATTATGGTATGGTTGTTTGAATGAAAACGTGTTAGTCACTGTATTTATTTTTAAGAATATCATCGTTGGCCACTGTACGTACAAGCATTTGAAATATAATGCAAAACCAGTTTAGACTCTCAAGTCTTTTTAAGTACAACCTAGGCACATTCAGATCCACAATTCAAAACGCGCCCAGTTCAAAAGTCTTTGATGTACTATCAAGCCATTAACGAGGGTCAGTTGCTGAACCCACATTCAAGTCCACAATTCAAAGGAAATTGTGTTCAAGTGCATGTCATGGATGGGGATGCTCCAACAGCGCCAAAATGAAACAATTCGTCCTTTCCTATTCGTTATAGTTCTGTACAGTCGCGGTCTTTAAAAATTTAAGTAGAGTCACCTCCAAATTCTCAATAGTTGTGTCATTACACAACCGTATCAGGAAGCTCTAAGCCTCTCATCACCCAGGATGCCCCACGATGTGTGATCTGTACGAATGACGGATTAACCGATTATAAAAGCATGGATGTGCCACTGGCAGGAGCTTGCAATCTGCGGCAGCAGTGAAGATGATGAAATCTGGCAGGACTTGGATTTGACTTATGGAAATCCATGAAGGCAATTTGGACAAGAATTTGTGAACGGTTTCGCAAGAGTATGATGTCGGACGTTCGAAATCGGTAAAGTGGACGAGTCAGACGAGCTACTTAATTGTAGCTGCAATGTGAGATGAGCGACAGGGAAATGGACACGAGGTGGAGCAACTTGCCTCAAGATCTGGTGAAGAAGGTGTTGGCCAGATTGCCTTTGGCATGCGTAGCTCGATTTCGGACAGTCTGCAAAAAGTGGTATAGCATGGTGCACACATGCCACTTCCTCCGAATGAGACGAGAATATCACTTGAGTCCGGAAGCGTACGTCTTTCTGTACTGGGAACGAGAAAATGGCGAAGTGTCGGTGTACAACGCCGTTGAGAGGAAGTGGCAGGCGACGTTCACGATTTCCTTTGTACCATTCATGATGTGCGTGCCTCCCATTGCCGGCTCTGGCGGCCTCTTCTGCTTTGCGTGCACGGAGTCCTTGGTCATCTGCAATTTTCTGACAAGGAAGTGGCGGCAGCTTCCTCCTTTGCAAGGCTTCAAACCAGCTCTCAACCCCTGGACTTTTGCCCATCTCGTGTTGGACTCTGACAGACTGGGATACAAAATCATTCTGGGCCGCTATGAGTACTCGCATCTCGAGCACCAGCCCAGCAACTTCAGGATCAAGGTATTTGACTCTAGGTCGAGCAGTTGGAGGGCGGAACCAAGCCCACCACCACCACTGGAGGTATCTCTCCGAGGTAGCGTTGGAATTAACTCCCAATCGTTAAGCGGCCATGGCACAACCTCTCAGATTCTGGGCAACAGTCTCTACTGCCTCGACAATGAATGGCGACATGTGATAGCGTACAATGTAGAGCACAGTGTCTGGATCGGAGAGCCTATCCGACTCCCTCGAAGCTTTCGCAGCACATGGTTTCCTCCCTGCCTCCTGGAGCACCGAGGCCGCCTCTGCCTAGTTGGAGCGCAAGACGTCTATGGCGATACGTCATCCCGCCGAATTATCGTCCATACCCTAGACTTGCAAACAAACGATTGGAATGAGATGATTTACATACCACAAGAGCACTGCAAGGAGCTCGATGGCGCGCCTTACATTTACAAGTGCTTCCTGCATGACGATTTCATATGTTTCGTAACAAAGGACGCAGGAGTTGTGTACAGCTTTCACGACGGTTCTTTCACCACCCTGCCGATGGCCTACAATTACAACTGGTCCTTGCTCTACCTCAGCGAATCCACCCTCGATCCGGTGTGGAATGTTATCTTGTGAAATCCATTCGTCAATTTAACGCCACTTGGATTAGCTTCTTGAAAGCTGAGTGTGCTTGAAGTACCTGAGCAGAGCAGACCTTCCGTATTCAAACTCCAGGTTAGTAAAGAAAATCTTGAAACCACTACGTCCTTTCTAAATGTGCTTATAGGTTGGAGTGATTTGAGAGTTTAGTTGTTAATATAACAAAGAGTAACGTGCTGGTGTCCACCAGGCATCGAAAACAGACTCCTAAAAATCACAAATTAGTTGATCCAGAAGACGAGACGCAAGCTGCCATCCTTGCTCCAAGATGAGACCTAAACTAGGTTAAATTCAAGGATACTTGTATGCGCAGCTGAGGTCTTGCATACATTTCTATCAAAATGAAGTTTTAATTTCACCGTCTTTCAGGAATGTTTAAAAACAAAATTCAAATTTCAAGGACTGACCTGGTCATAATCGCAGATTCAAAACGCCGTGATGGAAACACCAACCACACGAAATTTTTATAGCAAATTCGATAACAAGAACGGGAGAAAACTCTCGCCAAGACCACCTAAATGATTACGATTATGAACCAAGACTCGATGTAGCAGTATTCATGAAGCAGTGTTCATCAATGATGAGTCAAGATGACCTCGCATGACATTGTTGTGCTTATTCTCTCAATGACTCTTGGCAGTGTTCGGCTCACAAAGATCCATCAAGATTTCCACTAACCGATACAATGCTACGTCTGCTGAAGAGTCCAGAAATGTAAGGATATGAATTATATAACGTTTGAATTGATACTCATTCGGCAGTCAGTAGACACAAGCAGAAGTGTACATGAGCCTAGTGGTTGAAAAACCGAAAAAGTGACCTACTAGTCGTCGCCGGACATGGCCTCCCGCAGGTCTTCTAGAAAAACTTGAGAATTCTGCTCTCTGGCTTGGGGACCCTGTAAAACTTCATGTCTAATATACAGAGCATCAGCACCTGCTAACTTCATTGACCTTGCTTCTTCGATGGAGTAAACGCCCTGAGGTAGTGCAAGAATTAGTGCAAGGGAATTTCAAGTTGAAGAACCAAACAAAGAGATCAAGGTAAAGGGAGTTGTCATCTCTAAAAAGGAGAGCACCTTGTGAAAAAGTCTCACGCAAACAACCCACACCAATATTGATGGTTTTAAATTACACAGAGCTTGATAGCAAAACTTACCACCATCGATGAAGCTCCGAAAGGGATCTCCCCGATGAGCGACTTGGAAATGTCTTGTCGTATTGATGGCATGGATATCTGCAAGACAAAATACAGATGAATTTCAATGTCGGCAGGAAAATAAGAACCCTACTACAGATATGCTGCAGGCATTTGAAGAAAATTGAAAAATCATGAAAAAGGAAATACAACTGACACAGGAAGTTGTACAAGAGCACACATACCGCAAGACCGACAGAGAGGTTGATACCATAGATGGGTATACCAAGGGTGGCAACTTCCTGCAGCTCCTTCATGTTGATTACCTGGCAATGTCCACCATTTCTACATGACTATGCCAGAGTAATTCAAATTACAATACAGTTATAAAAATTTTGGACGATATTGTAAATTATTTTGGACGGTTCATAACCTCGTTATGTGGAGGCCACCAAAAACTTCACTCTTCAATGATATTGCACAGTATGAACAACTTGTTCTGACTTGACCATAATCACTTGGTCGAATGCTCTTAAAGTAGAAATTATAGCACTACTCCTTCGCTACATCGGTGAGAAAAGCACTAAACAGAGTACACGAATTTCGTTGAGTGCCTTGCAAACGCGCATGAGTCGGCAGAATCTGCACTATAATCTTTCACCAACTTGAGGTAAGGAATAGGATGAATGATGAGTGCACTGACCTCAACGACAGCATCAAGTCCTAGTGAGACTGCGTAGTTCAAGATGGCTGGCAAACCTACATGTCAGAGAAGAATTCGTTCACATGTCAACTCCTGTTGTTTTCGTCACCTCGTCAAACTAACACGTTCACACTGGAGACAATATGCAAGATCACAGGCCCATTACTGCGTTCCTGTCACTCATCATCAACACAAAGTTGTAAACAAGAGAGTGATAATGCATAATCCCTTTTTCAAAGGACTATCATATTCTTTGTGAAACGATTCCGACTCACTCATGATTTCTTAGTGCACCCTGCAGACTCTGGCCATTACCCCATTAACTGGAGATCCCCGAAACATTCATATGTTTTGTACTGGAAAGTCTCGATTGTCACCTTTGCTAAGGACAGAATAGACTGCTGTCAAGGCAGAAGCACCTGTCTCGCAGGTATCTGCAATCTTTAAAATACAAGGTCGATTGTCAGATCAATTGTCTTCAAAAAGTTATGCTGCTACGCCTCTCGGGTTGTGCTCACATCATACTCTGTAGAAGCTGCTTGACCACAATAATTCAAATTGACCTAGGATCTCGATTCCTATGTATCGACTACGGACACCGAGCTCCGAGTAAATCGGCATAGCAATCAGATAATCTGCATGCTTGATATCAATCCATCAAATACTTACCCTGATGGAATCTCATGGATCTAGAATAGGTATTGCCCCCCCCCCAGATGCTCAGATTCTTACCTGCAATGGATGGATGATCCAATCCCTCCGAAGAATAGGTACTTTGACAGCTGCAAAAACAAAATTCGGTATCCCCAGATCAATTTCTATATAAGGTGAAGACATCCTTATGTCAAAGTCCCGGAAGATTCAGATAATCAGGGCTTCTTTAATTTGAGGCACAATTGAAGCCAAGCTGACGCGGCAGTTACCGAAAGAGCAATGTTAGATTGGAAAGAGGCCACACCTTGACAAACCGCACTCAAGTCCGCCAAACCATTCGGGGAACTCTCCTCGTCCGTACAAATTGCTAAAGCGGAAGCTCCTGTTCACAGCAACAGAATGGTTCTCAATGTCGTACTCCTTTATTGGAATTAAAAAGATGCTAACAGTGCTGCCACGAAGTAGTTTGTTTACTCGTGGCCACTAGAGACCAAGCAAAAAATTATCTACGCATTTTAGTGCAGTTCAGTCGTCATCTGCGACATAGGAATCATGGTCGTATTCTGTGACTAAACAATGAAATTCCCTCTACATACTAAGATTAGGTCCTCTATCAGTGTTTGCAGTTCATTAAAATACAATCATTACTCTTCACTCTGTATTCAGTCCAACGTCGTTTTCCTTGGAATCAAATATGAAAACACTGTCGACAAGCGGACATAAAATGCACGAAAAGATTTTTGACATTCGGAGCGAGCAGATGAGCATAGAAATCCTGATCCTACAAACGCAGAGGACATTCTGTCACATGGAAAATGTAACTCGGCAGATGCACAGATATACGGACTCTGAAAAGACTCATATATGAGCATGTCGTACCCCATTCCACGTATTTCACACAACGCTCTGCAAGCATCTCAGGCGTTTCCGCTGGCGATAACCGAGCAACTTCGACAACAATCGCAGTGCGCCCTTCAATAATCTGCTGTGCAATAGTGTCCAGAAGACTATATGGTTTCGTCACTGCTTTCGTCAATGCCAACCTCGACTCAAGCTCCCCTTCCGCCATTGACCTCAATTGCGACTCCAGAATCCTCTGCTTATTTCTTATTATACTCCCTAGCCT
Source organism: Climacium dendroides (assembly GCA_950106755.1). NCBI lineage: Eukaryota > Viridiplantae > Streptophyta > Bryopsida > Hypnales > Climaciaceae > Climacium > Climacium dendroides. The sequence continues at coordinate 25,823,156 of OX467092.1, forward strand.
GCTCCTCTGTCTCTCTCCCTCGCCTTCACTTCCACAGACAACACGCAGGCTCCGACCTTGCTTTCGGCCAATTTCGCTCCGACTCAAGACCTTGAAATCCATTCGATTCAACGAACCTAATCTCAAATGAGACTCATCGCGGCCGCTACAACAAACAATTCCGGCTGCAACCGATCCAGGTGGAGCCTGCAACCTCTCGTGAGCCCCATTTGACCTCCGTTTGCATATTGTAGATGGCTCCAAATACCTATATTTCGATCCAATTTCATCACTATGAAAGGAACGAATTGCGCAAGGACTGGCGGGCGCAGGCCCCAGCATGTTTGCCATCGTTGAATGCTGCAAATTGAAATTGCTAACCCGCACCAGCAGCTCATATTAAGCTGCGATAGCTTCAGGTCTCGTTCGTTAGGTGTGGGACGAAAACAGGAGGCTCCTGAGATATCGTCCATGCCTGCCCTATCCACAACCGCGTCCTCTACTGTCCTCTTTTCGTCGTCCTTTCGTCCAACGAAAACTGGACGTCGTCTCGGCCCTGCAAACATGCGGTCTGGAGTCCAACAGACACTGGACGCTTCAAGTCGCGGCAGCTTGATTGCCGCAGTCGCGGATTTCATTCATCGTCGTAGCAAGGCGCTGCGTGACGGAGGATTTTGAGTAAAATTGGTGAAATAACCATAAGGATGTGGGTGACAGGAACCATTACAGTAGACCTCTTTGAAGGGATAGTTTGTTCACGGTGCGGGCTTGAAGAATTTGAGTTCTGCAATTCTGAATTGTATTGTCGCTGATTGATTTGAGTGTTCTCCCCTACAAATCTGGATAAATAGCTATTGATGTAGTCACTTCAAGAGCAAATGTTCTCATGGTGTGATTATCCTACTCAGAAGCTGTGCTGACATTTGTTGAATTCTTCCGGAGCTACGCGACCATGAGGTGCTGTAGAGTGAGAGGTGTAGTTTGGCGCAGCCGTGGTTTGTGTTAATCGAACGCATCTCTGTCACTTGGCTTTCATCGAGTGAAATGCGTTTTGAAAATCGTCTGTTGATGTTTCAGTAATTTCCGTAACACTAGGCGGCATCATGGTTGCACACTCGGCATGCTTGTCGAGTCACTTCCTCCTCGCGCCGTGGACCTCTTCCTCTTCTGATTTTTTTCTTAGACGGCGAGGGCGCTATGCTTCGCTGTCCAATGCACGCGTTACTGGTCTACACGGGAGGGCGGTTGCATTGCCCTCTAAGCTATGGCCGCGTACTTTCGAAGGCAAGGAGCGACTGGGGAGTTCGTTGAGGGTGAATGCCTCTACAACTTCAGTGGCTGGTATGTGCCGTGGCCAAGTTTTGGATCGTCTGCGCTTTCCTGAGACTCTCATTTCTCTGTTTCAGTAGTCAACCTCAATCTTCACTCCTTCCGAGTCGAGGCTTGACCTATTTGATACTCTCGGAAATTTTTGTTCAAGGTTTCAATTTTCCTCAATTGAGACCTCATGTGCTGTGGATACATAGCACTCTCGTTCACCTCTGCTTTATCCGGGAGAGGAGACCATGAGCATTTGATCGTAATCTTTTCTAGTGATTTTGTTGTCTTTTCTATCTTTCCTCTATTTTCACATCGTACTTCAGTTTCCCTGAAAGTGTCACCCCGCTACTATTGTCAGATCAGGCTTTCCTCGCAAGATGATAATCTAGAATGCTTCATCGCTCTCTACAACAATGTCACAGCCCTAACGATTCGTCTTTAGTTCTGTAGTGTGATCTAAATAGCATTGAGATTTCTTGTATGGAATTCAGAGACTTCACTTTCTTTCTTTCTATATTGGTAAGTTATATTTGCAACAGCCTTTTACTAGAACTTCTGCTGGATGTATGCGTTTGAGAAGCAGCTCCTTGGCGTTGTATTTCACTTTTCCTCGTTTAAAAGACTGAAGTCAATTAAGCACAGTTAAAGTAGCTTTACGATGCCCTTTCCTTTGTTTATGACGTCTTTCATATTGGCTCTCATGCACTTACTGGAATGCTCTTTAGAGAATGTGAAGCACAAACTTTATTGTGGAAACATGTATTGCAGGCCTGAATGCAGATTTAGAGGCCCGCATCTCATTAGCAGTCAGCACTGGTCGACTAGATCTCAGTGACTGTGGTATGTCCTCATTTTCTTTCGCTTTACATTTTGACGTTTGATTTAATATACTTTATCTTGCATGCTACCAGTTTCAAACTTTCCTGTCTGTCAGTGACAGATACCTTGATGATCTATACTTGAAATGGAACAATCAGAGATAATGTCTCGAAATATGCCATAGTATATCGAGAAAGATGACATAGTATGTTACTTAGTGCCATGACTAAGATCTCAAATAAAATATTATTTTATTCATCTTAACTTCTTACTATCGTCTATCTATTCCCCGCAGGACTTGTGGAAGTGCCTTCTCGGATATTTGAGTTAACTGACCTTGTTGATCTCTCCCTCGCTGGAAATAGAATTACCTCCTTGCCAGAAGACATCAAAAACCTGCGAGCTGTATGATTCCTCTCCTCTCCACTTGTACGACTTTATCGCTTGTCAATTGAATTCTGATTCCAAATTTTCTCGTTAAAGCCCCGTTTCAGGAGTAATAGACTTTGCACTGAGGCAGGCAGGTGCTTAACGATTTGGCAAGCCGCATACGTTACATGTATCATATGGTAACCCTGCTAGTCATTTGAGATTTCACAAATTGACTGGTACCTTTTCGCAAGAACATAATAGCTAAGTGTGCATTACCATTTTATGGGAAAGATGTCAGCTCTCATTTCATATTAATAGCAAATTCACATCGTTCATATAATTACTAATGTATGAGTGATTCTTATCTGCCTTGTGCATTTTTTGAATCATCTTTCTGTCTGTAATTGAGAGCAGCTGCGCAGGTTGGGTTTAGCAGGCAATTTGCTGCCGGAACTTCCAGAAGGAATCGGCAATTTACAACAGCTAGAGGGGCTTTGGGTTCACGGAAATGTTCTTCATTCCTTGCCACCTCAGGTTAGAAATCATGATTACTCTTCTGGAAATCATGTTTACTCTCACAGGTTCGACATTAGTCAGGGCCTTAAAGGCAATATCTGCATATTTTAATATCTGTTCCTGTAAATTTGTTTTGAAAAAAGCAGTTTAAAGGGCCTAATGTATCTGACGGTAAACTGATGTAATTTAATAGTGTATAATCACAGATTGGTGACCTACGACAGCTGCGCATGCTTGCACTTGCGGGCAACAAGCTAGCTGAGCTCCCAGAGTCTATTTCTGGCCTGACAAATCTCCAAGTACATTCTAGCAACTTCGTCTCTCTGTCAATATTTTTATTTTTATCAGTTTGGAAATTTAATCTGTGTGCATTGGACATTGAGGTATTCCATTTTTGATACAAACTTGTTGGGTTGTGATATGTGGGTAACTCATGATCACTTGGTGGTTGCTTACTAGGTCCTCTCAGTTGCAGGCAACAACTTATGCGAGCTACCCTCTGGTAGTTTCCTTGTCTCCATTTCACCAATCGCTAATTGGTACCTCCTTGCCTCGGAAGATTCAGTCTTCCTAATTATATGCAGAAACCGGTAGATGAAGAATAAGGCAATATCGCCCAACTTTCTGTTTTGTGCTGTGGAGTTCAAAGATGTGCTAGTCTCCCGCATTAATTGTTTGAAGTGAACAACTCGACCGTTTTCAGATTATAGGAGAACGCTAATCCTTTTCATTGTCTGACTACTTGCTCTTGAGTGTAACTTGTAATCTTGTACGTCATCCACTATCACAATCTCCTAATAGGAATCTCAAAGATCAATCCTGTTTGTGATAGGTATTGGTAACCTGAAGGCGCTGAATGCTCTAGCAGCTCATGGGAACGCCCTGCGTTGTCTTCCCACCAGCTTGACGAAGCTTGCATCCTTGCGCGACCTTTGGCTTCAGGTTTGGAGAGATTTGACAGAATTTCTTACGTTATTTTCTTATTCCCTTTTTTTCTACAAATGCTCACTTAAAGGCTAGACTGTGAAAAAGCTGATGAGTAAAACCACACTCGTTGTGTCGTGTATCGTGCCCGTTTTTCTTATCCTGCCTATCTTGCACCGTGACGTATTTCAAATTGAGGTTTTCAGAAAATAACACGGATATGTTCCAGTTACGTTCTAGCCTTTTCACAGGTGATTGACTCGTGCTATATGCAGGGGAATAAACTTGAAGTTCTTCCTAAATCATGGAGGGATATGTGCTCTTTGAAGCAGTTTTCTCTAGCTGACAACCGACTTGAAGTTTTGCCTGACTCTATTGCGGAGCTTCAATCGTTGGAGACACTTTGGATGTGAGTACTATCTTCTCATTTTGCCTGCCATTAATTATGCAGAATGTACTCAATTCATTTGCGGTTCCCTGGAAGTATAATTTTGGCACGTTAACCAAAGCGAGGGTAGAGATGTGCCTATTTCAACTGATCTCATGATAATTAGTAATGATCTCATGATAATTTTCTCGTAAGAAACTGAATTGAAAACATCATTTGTGTGGACCAAAGAAATTTGGAAATCCTGCATCATCTCAATGCGCAAGTGTTTGAAATATAGCAAATACTAAGAAGTTTGACACCCAAATGCGCACTACCAATATTGATATACGTTTGAGATTTAGGTATCTAAGTTGAGCTAATACTCATTCCTTAAATTATTCAAGACTTAGTTCTGGTTTGATTTACTAGTGGAGAACCATATGGGATTCTGACCGTTTGCTGTTATTTCCATTCAGTTCAACCAGGATATGCGCGGTGCTAACTCATGTTTGGTATGTTCTTTAACCTTCAGATATTGCAACAAGCTCGAGAATATACCCAGGAGCCTTGCGACAATAGAAAAGCTTCAATACATATGGTCAGAGGTAAGCTGGTATTGCCCAATGAACTCATCTCCCATGTTAGAATGCAGTGGACACTTCACAACTGACGACAAAAAGTTGGGTTCGTTTAGATTTTCTCACCATGCATGAATGTTGGAAGTCGGAGCCATATATTGTTCATTTCAAGGAACCTGTGGTACGCAATTTATGGAAATATTGTAGCCTTAAGACCCAATCATTTACCGATTCGCATGTTTATTATTCAGTCATGCGAAGCTTATTGTCGCAATCACAGGGAAATCCTCTTGAGAGCCAACCTCTTTTGGAAGCGTTGACATCATTTTCTAGTTTAAAGATTCTGGGTATCAGCTCCAATGTGGTAATTACGAAACCTTCTTTGCATGTTGGAAATATCCTCTCATGCACTTCTTTACTAGAAATCGTGATATTGTGACTTGGCATTAGTATAGTAGTGACTTAGTTGTGAGTAAAGTATGTGGTATGTTAATGGCCTCAGTGTTCCTGACTCTTTTTTTTATTAAAAGAAAATAAGAGAATAACTTTTGTTCCATTCCTTGCGCAAGCCATTATGTTTTCATGAAATCTTCATTGCAGGTCTCTCCAAGCTTAGTGCCAGAATCAATGGTTAAGGTTTTGTCCCATTCAGAAATCAGTGGTTCCGGCGAGGCATTAGAGCATGGAGGTTACTTCAAGGTACATCGGAATACAATTGCAACGTTTCTTGTGATTTGATGAGATGCTGGCATGAATTTCACGACGTATAGACCTTCCATTAATGCTGATCATGGTAAATATCAGAAAATCGAAGCAAAGTAATAAGAGTTTAACTATGGTAGTTAATCGAAAGAATATCCTTTACAAATGATCCACAGTAACATTTCACAGTGACTGTATATCCAAATGCATGAAAGTCATTATCTGAAGCATTATTCCTGTGCTCCTTTCTTAACCACTATTGACAAAAATTTAGGTATAGACTCAACTGATGAGGTGTATGGGAATGGGTGTCAGCTTCAACAATGGGACTTGAGAGAGAAAGTCGACACGGTGATTGTGGCCTTTGGTAGTGCCCCCGGTGTTCCCAACTGGTGTGTTTCCTAACATGTCAACCACCTGTATCCATTTATTGATGCACGTCGAGTTGGGGTTTAGTTTAGATGCAGTTTTTGTTTACTTGGATCAATTTCTTGGAGGGCTCCACTTTCTTAAACTTTACTCGCTGCTTAATTGGTATGGAACTTTTGAGCAGGGCTGGCTTACTACAAAAGGTGAAGGCAGAAATGAAGAAGAAACAAGCAACATCAACCTTCGACATCCTGTTCGTTGTTGACAGCAAGAGATCTTGGTATACACATGAAGATGACGTGGAACTTACAAACGATGCGGAATCACTCCAACAAATTCAGTCATATTCCAGTCCAGCAAGCGACTATTTACCTGGAATAGGAGGTTACTACAGACGAGAGCTAGAGGTTGCATTGAGACCTTACAAGCAGGTGATAATGCTTGGTGATTCCATGGGTGCCAGTGCGGCGCTTATGTTTTCCCCATTGGCAACAGCTGTTATTGCTTTTTGCCCACAGGTACATTTCAACCATGATACGTTGTCAAATAGCTGCAATCGGCTGAAACAGAACGTTCTTCTTCTCTTCTTTTATTATTGGGATCGAACTTTGATTTGTTCAGGATTTTGAAACACAACTAGGTACCGGACCGTAGAAAGTTTCGATTGTCTGTTGGGATGCTGGTGGAGGTTGGCAAAGTTCTATATATCCACTGCAGTGAAAATGTTGAACAGATTGCAAAATTTTCTGCTAGTTTCTTGATGATCCTTTTCATTTGTCTGATCTGCAGGTTGATTTGAGTACCTCTTCTATCAGACCAGGCCATTCTCAAGCCTGGCTTCAGACTTATAAGGAGGAATTGTTAAGGGCTGTATCATTGTCGTCCGCAAGAATATCAGTTCACTCTGGCACATGGTCACATGATGTCGATCAGGCGAAACTTCTACCGTCAGACAAGGTTATCAATATTGCTTTCTCCTTCGATTTTTACATCTTATCTACTCTCGGAGCCACACGTCAATTCGCTAGTAAATTAGTGAGACCAATTTTGAAGGGTTCTTTGAACAATACTTAATTGTGGTATTCAAGCTCATGTTAATTCTTTATCCGTTTCCTTGCTCTGACACCCATTAACACTCCAATATTCAGGTGAAACTGGAGATCCATGATGTAGATGATCACCGTCTAGCGTTGGAGCTCAACACGCGGAACTCTTTACTCAAAATCGTCCTACACGAAGTGCAGGGGTGTGGTGGTGTTGCGGAGCAATAATCAGCAAATGGACTTGATAAGAAATGAACTGCAATTTGATTGTGAAGTCCAGCAGTATTTGTTGTGAAGCTCTAGCGTAGTTTTACTTTACGTGCTTTGCTTCACCAATGTTAATACCCTGGACAGAATCAGGGTTCTTTGGAGCCAATTATAACTCCATTCCAACTCTGAAGGACCAGGGTTCTTTGAATGTAAAAGATGGCATGATCTGCCAATGTCAAAGCCTGATGTGTGGTTTCCATCAGGGGAAAAGCGATTTCACGATTGATTGCAGTTTGGATGTAAAGTTTGAACTCAGTGTTCCAGCTTTCTAACAGTGTCTGCACTACCACTTCACGGAAAAAACAGAAATGTCCTCCAGACCTAGTCTCCAAGCAATTCATACAATGAACAGCAGGCTACACCTGAATCTTCAAAGCTTACACCCCAAATTACGAACACAAAAGATCGACACCCACCCAACTGAAGTTGCACAGCAACTAGGAAGACAGGCAAGCCAAACCTCATAGCTGCAAGAACTACGGGAAATAGAACCAGCTGGATCCGTGCACTCACTGAAAGCACCAGAGGAATTAACTTAGATGACGAATTTCGAACAAGGATTCAAGGCTTAATTGATTCGAGTGTCTCTCAGTCTCGCAGGGGGACTTATCAACCGGTCAGCAAACGAAAAAGGTTGAGGGTGAGCTTGATCAGGTATGAAAAGACTTGTAAATGTTGTGTCTGTACAAGTCAAATTCTTCATCAGAAATCCAAGAGATCAGATTCCATGCCGGCGACAAAGAAGAGCTAATTAACCTGAATTCATCGATTTCAAGGGTCGTTAGTATCTTTCTACGTTTCTATGCTTCATCCTAATCATCATCTGGCGGTGTAATTATCTTACATGCTAGCCTTTGTACCAGACAAGAAATACGCATCGTAGTCTGTCTCCCTCATGAATGTATCAGTACATGTACCGCACGCTGCTCAGTGTTTTCAGACTCTCGAGCTCCTCCCCCTTCGCGATGCCAGGATCAATATAACACAACTGGTACTCGGCTTGATTCAACGTGTGCATTCCCCGCTTGACAAGCTCCTCCCATCCCTGCTTCCTCTGTAGAGCCGTGATAATGTCACGAGTTCTCTGTGAAGGATCCAACACAATCAAGTAATCTTCCTCTTTGTTTGAACCTTCCTTCCTGCACCGCTCAATGCCAACGATGGTGCGGGAATGACCCCGGTGCTGGAAGTAGAGTGGAGAACGGTAGCTGAAATTGCTGGGTCTGTCGGAGTGCCCGACGTCGGCAGAAAAATAGTTCCATATCCAGTCAGTCATGTATTTATGATTCAGAGCAACATCTGCAGGGTTTGCACCACCGCCACCTCCAGCGCTGGAATGCGCATGTCGTTGCGCTCCTGTGATCTCCGAAGAATCCCCGCTGGTAAGGGTTTTTTCTTCACCAGTTGTAGCGTGGAGGTGGCTTGCAGCAGATATGTTGTGCTTCCGCTCCTCCACACATATGAGACAGATATTGGGGTCATCAGGGCTTTGTCGAAGGAAATGCAGCTCTTCCTTTTGGTCGGGAAGAACGATGACAGAATTCTCTTCCGGAGAAGAGCTGTTGGGGTCTGAAGTAGGAGAGGACGGATTCTCCTCTGATGGAGGGTTGCTGTCGGCAGTGGGATTTGTCGTATCAGGGCGGAGAGAACGATCATCGGAGACTGTCATCTGGTTGAAAAGGCCGGAAACCTCTTCCTTGTCGTCCCTGTCACTGGATTGGTCAAGATGGGAACCGCCGCCCTTGGAGCCGCCGACCTTGCTAACAATGTTGTCCGCCCCTCGCTTGCTGCCCGCAGTGCGAAAGTCTACGACGCGGGCTCGCACGCCGAAGGAGCGCAGCAAAGCGGCGCACTCTGTTGTTCCAATCCATTTGTGCGTCCCAGAGATTTTCCAGTCGAAGTAGTCGGCACCCAAGACATCAAATCCGTTTAGCCACGCGATTTCCAGCCATTGTTGCATCGCAGGAATGTCCGGGACGAATCCTGCTCCGCCGAAGAGCGCATCCCTGCACTCGGTATTCTGGGCAATGATGTAGGAGCTCAGCATCTGGATGTTCCGCCACCCGCAGCCCCAGCCGAGATCTTCCTCAAGCCTGCTCTCGAAGTGTTCAATGTAGCCCGAGAGTGCAACAATGGAGGATCGTCCGCGGTGACCTGTTTCCAAACATGCCTTTAGCAGTGACATCAAGGATAAGCCTCCAGGCATATAACTAAACTCCCGGATTTGTCTTAGGATTAAGCTCCTCGTGACATCCTCCAAGTTCAACCTCTGTAATGCCTCCTTGTTGCGGTTGCTGCTGCTTTTACCTGTTCTCCCTCCCTGCTGCTCACTCGAACCGTCTGCAACGCCGAGACCACTCTCCATTCCCCCTTTATTCTCCAAAGGCTGTAAACCTGGATTCGCAGTGCACACACCCAAGCCCCCTCTTTAGACATACGATGAACACTGTTCCATGTGATCACCTAATGATATCAGCTGTGCAAGACAAGCGAAGGAACACTTCTGGAATCAAGAAATGAAAGACAAAACCTTCTACACTAACAGTTACAGCAGAGCATAGTAGACAGTGGTGAACGTGCCACCGGAATTCGCCTCAGTACACCGTCCTGGCCAGTGCTCGTTACACTTGCGCAAAGAGTGTTGCGGCACCTTCCCTTTGAGGTTTGATGTAATGTGTTGATCTCGGTCGTGGGACTCTTCCTGGATTGGAGACATTATTCTCCCAACCACACCTCAACATACCGTGCCTCAAGCTCTAATCTGCAAAGAGAAATTCATGAACCAAGACACAGAAAAGAATTCCTCCTTGACGCTACCAATTGCTGGATCTCAAGATTGATATCATTTCCTTGTCGATTGGTTCAATAACAATCAGCCCTCCTGTCGCTTCCCAAGCCCCTCCGGCTTACTTCCCTGTATCAAATGAGCTAGAATCAATATAATAACGACGCTTACAGACATAAAAATCCAAGTCATAAGCCAGACGAGAAGAACAATGGGGTTGACTTCTATGAATTTGAAGGATTTCAAGAACTCCCAACCAATGCACTCAACAGAGGTCAGTGTCACCTCCGAATCCCAGAAATCAGCGGGTGGATCACGGTAGGGAGTCTTATTTCTACACATTATTCTCCCTCACCATTTCGAGTGAGAGGGAAAAAAGAAGAGACTAAGACATAACATCCTTGAAACAAGGCCTCATCTTTCCAAAACCTAACTATATAGCCAACAAGATCAAGGCATGATATAGAGTAGTGCTTAACATTCTCAATCAAAACCAATCAAGTGCAAAGGTAGGTACAAACCATTTCAATGTATCCAAGTGCTAATCACAAAAATATTCATGTAAAATGAGCATAGACAGGTTGTTCAAATGCCAACATAAACTTGTTCCAAATACTCCAAAAAATGGGAGATTTGACTTGAAGGCTCAACCACCTGTACCCCTCTCAATACACACAACAAGCCAACATTATGTTAGAGAGGTTGTAACAAGTGTCTTCAACTATAGCCAATTGCTATCTATATCACAAGTCAACAAATACCAAAAAAGGACATAAGAAATCACAAGTTGGTGAATAGAGCATGATCTTAAACATAGCACACAAGGATTTACAAGACTAGTAGTACATCCCAAATTTCAAAATGGTTAGCATATAATAGCTTCCTTGCTTCTAAGTTTTCCTTTTTCATTGTGACGGCAAATTCTTGGTGTGGTGATTTTTACTTGGGTGCAACCTTTGAACTTCTAGGGCTTGCACTTCACAGGAATGGCAAAGGTGAATGTATAAGGATTTTAAGATTGGTAGTATATCTACAAATCATGAATCAATGTCTCTGGAAAAAAACATATCCATAAGGATGTGAGCCCATCCCAAATAAGCATTTTGCTATGATGGGTTATTATCTACGGATGTGAATTTGATAAATATGGGAAGTAAATCAAGAATTGAATCGAAGGCAAAGAAAGAATTGACTATAGCCACAAGAAAGAGTTTGTATGGTTTCATTACAGTAAAAACTATAGAAATAAAGGGTCAACTTCACATTGTTTTATTCTAGAATGAGCCATAGGATAACTTCAAAAGATTGAACCTGTGGCTAAAGAAGAAGACAGTCCAAAATTTGTTTAATGCAATCACTCAATCCCCATCCTCTCCACGCCACAGGCAGTAGTACTCCCCTAAACTTCTCCGTCCTCGACCAATTCACAACAACTAAACTAACAAGTTATTCGTCGGAACAAGCTAAATACCCGAAGCGATCGAAATCACCAAGCAAAGCCTCTCCAACGCACCATTTCTTTACTATGAATAGAATCACAAGCACCCACTGCACACGCAGCCTCAGAAGAACCGGCGCAACAATCAAAAACGATATACTCTAAGCACAGTACCCCGCACGGCCATAACCAAACACCAATAAGCCAAATACCCTAGAACCTGAGCTAAATCCCGTGCCGCCACGCACCACAAGAACAAAACGGCGACTCGTGATAAAACAAAACCACACCACTCTCATTGCACACTTTCCCTCCCATCGCTCGCACACGCAGCCAGCCCCACGCAGTTACAGAACAAGGCGCAAACCCAAAATTTCCATTCCTCAAAACGAACTGCCACATTCTTACGACCTGACAGCAGAAAACCGCGCACCAGCCACACTGCGAAAAAGTTTTGCAACAGAAGCGCCCCAGTCTCACTGCGCAGAACCCGAACCGAAATTTGAAATGACTCGAGCGGCGAGTATTGGAGGTCAGTGAGCTTGATTTTGAGGTCGTTAGAAGGGGCGAGAAGCTGGAATTGCGAGTAGAATGGAGAGTACTTACAAGGAGGAGGGAGATGGAAGCGAATTCGAAGGCGAAGAAGAAGCAAAAGCCAAAGTTGTCAAGGATCGATGGAAACAGCTCGGTGATGACGATGCGGGCGTCTTGTTGCTGTTGCACGAGGAAACAGGCCAACGGGCATCTCCACCGGACGGACCGGCATGCGAACAAGGTGGGGTCCGCGACTGCAGCTTGGCACTCGGACTGGCATCCACGCAGCTGGGCGGGCTGACGAAAAAGAAGAGGACCTTCCTTTGGAGGACAAGGATGGATGTCTTTTAAGATATAAAAGAATGCACCTATTGGTTCAAAAATCAGAGATTCAGAGCATTTTTTGAGAAAGTACTTTGGTGATAGGTCTTGCTCTTCTTGGGTTTTGTCTTTCTGTATCCTTCGGAAGAATTCAAGGTGGTTTCAAGGATGGAAAAAATCAATTAATTCAATCAATTTCAAAAGGAGTTGCTTGAACCTAATTTCAATGAAAGATGTTGTATATCCCATAAATGACGTTGAGGGTGTTTTCCGGCCGATGAATGTCAAAAAATCTCTCCATGCAGGACTAATCATCTTGCCAAATTTCATGTGAAAAGGGAAGGTTTTTTTTTATAGTAGTTTGACTTCCAATGAGTGCTTTTGTACTTTTTTAAGCCAACAATTCACATGGCACCAAAATAGATGATTTCCATAATGACCAACTCGTCCTTTGAAGGGATATACTCTCTCTTTATAATATTTTCAACTTTTGTACATGAAAAATTGGTGAATCCATACATCCACCATTTAGTGTATTTTGGTAATTTGGGCTATTTTCTTTAGATCCTTTTTTAAACAATAAAATGGATCTTTTGAGAATTTGAGATCAACTAATGAAATGAAGCTTATCAAGTTTAGTTTCTACTCCAATTTGAACTTCTGAAGAATTCATAAATCTGAATATTTTATTGTAGTTTGAACTTTCATAAATCTGAATATTTTATTGTAGTTTGAACTTTGGACCTGTTACCATAGAATGGTTATTTTCTAATTTTAGAATGATGTGGTAATTGTTTTTTCCCCTGGGAATTTTTTACATTATAATATATACTTGTATTAAAATTTTCATATTTTTTTAATCATAATTTGTATTTGTGATATGAATTTTTTTCACTTTTTATTCAAAAACTCACAATACTTTCAAATTTTAACAAAAGAATTTGGAATTTTTATGACTTATAGAAGACTTGTGATTGCATCTCTAAAAATAAATACAAAATATTTCATTCATAAATATAGCTATAGGATGGGAGCATAGAGAGAAAAAAACCCGTCAAGGTTTGAAAAAGTCGTCATATGTCCATTCTTTCAAAGTTAAGGTCTCGATTAATATGTAATTGTTACTAATTACAACTATGCATACTTTCTCTTAGAAAACAAAAATTATTTTTATTACATATCGTTGGCAATTGAAAAGGGATTCCAATACACAATTGCATGCAACAGCAAAAAGTCCTAATTCAAAGTTGATTGTTAGTATTGTAAATATCAACATGAGGCTCTATTAAGCTCTTGTATTACTATTATATATATATTATATATATATTATGATTTTATACATATTGTACCATCGATATTTAGGTTTCAGTATCGTGTTTTTTTCAAAAATCAACGGTCTTATACATTTTTGGATTTCAATGATTATGGATACACTTTAGCACACATCATTTGGAAACAAAAATACCAAATGTCACAAAAATATTTTATTTTTTTCAAATTTAGTAGACAATCATAGCATTTTTATTTTCAATAATTTAATATAGTGTGACTTTAGTAAAATAGTTTTATTTGCAACAATAGGATAAATCAATTTTTTTCTAATTTACAATCTTAATCAAAGTGATTGCGCTATTTACATACTAAATGGTTGGATTAGATTTTTGGCGAAATAGTGCCAAATGACACCAGAAAATAAATTTTGGCTAGAAAATGACAACTAATCATGAAGATTTTTGCCTAAAAACTTCAAATTTAAAAAAATCTTGGATGAAATTAAATTATGGATATGTAATATGTGCTAATGTGATATTTTCTATCCGATAATTTAAATGATATTTTGTATGTATATGATTCTATGTTCAAAAACTATTGTGTGATGTTGAATGGATTGGTTTGTAGATGAATGTTGAAATTTGGAGCACTACAATATCATTTTATACTGCCACTTTGGCACTTTATAAAAAATGAAAAAAACTAAAAACTTAATTCTGAAATTTGCAAAGTATGGATGACACCATGTATACAAAAAAAAGAAAAAACTAGATTTTCAAAGTAGTGAAAATTAGTGTACCAAAAATCCATCTCCGTCATGAATAAAAGGTTGGGGTGAATTGACCCCTCACTCATCCCCTAAAGTCATTCTAAGGGTGCATGTAAAAAAAAGACCCCCTATTTTATGCTTGATTAATTTATCTTGTATACCCCACCATTGTAAATATGAATTCAAAATTTGCAAATATTACCATGTGTGGGCAATAAAAAAATTTCAGTGTTTTCCCCTCAGGGACAAGCGAGGGGGTCAGTTCACCAAAGGTTTTTAAGGCATGCATTTTAAACCATAATCTGATGTCCATGTGTTTCAAGGGGAAAAAAAACACAAACACAAATTAAAAAAATCATAATATGCAGAGGTCGGTTATAAAATCAGGTCAGCCCAGTCCGCCACAAGCAAGGTAAGTTTGAGTTGTTGCAGGTAAGAACTTTATTTGGATTTGAGGACCAGGGTCATCCACTGGTGTGGAAGTCCCTGAATAATGAAAAACAATATATAGTTTATAAGCTTATGTTAACCCTTAAAAGGATGGGCCCATAACCGTGGAAATCATCCTTTGGGGGCATTGCCTTGTGTGAATAGTTGGTTTAAGAAAATCCAAAAGCATTCATTGGAAGTCAAACTACTATACAAGACCTCTCCTCTTTTCATGCAAAATTCTAAAGATGAATAGTTGTACTTCTATGATGCATAAGGATGCTTTATCATTCATTAACTAAAAAATGGCCACAATAAACAATGGGTTAAGTGAACGTGGGTGTAAAATCTTTCAAGCACTTCTCACAGATATTTTGTAGGACGCTACAGTACTTAAATCCGTTCCACTTCGTGGGACCAACAGGGTGAATTTTCTATTTTCTTGGGTAAAAGTAAAAGTAAAAAATAAATGAAAACTTATTTTTGAGCTTGGCCTCTCCTCGCTAATTTGGGGTCCTCTGCTTGCCAATGTGAATTCAGAATTTGCAAATTCCATCAAGTGTGGTGGCAAATCAAAAAAATTCCTGCGTTTTCACCCAGGGTAGAAATCCACCGTGCTCGTCCCACTTGGTGGGGCGGTTTTCAGTAGCTGAGCGTCCTGCCATTTGCCATTTGCCATTTGCCATTTCTCCCAACTGAAAAGATGCTCAACGCACCCTCGTCACCACCGCGGTGTCTGCTCAATCCCCACCGCAATTGGGGTGGATCCTTTTACTGGGTTTTCATCAAAGCAGGTGTCCGAAACTGCAGCTCAAGGACGATTCGGAACAACAGAATTCCCGAAAAAACACAATTCAGACAGACGGACGGACACGCACTCTCACTCGATGCAATTCATAAGCTCAGTTGCCCAAAACATGATACGGAGTAGGATAACAGTTACGATATGTTGAACACAAAAACATGGAAAAAGATGATGCGGAAAAAAGAGACAAAAAGAGCGGGTGGCAAATGGGAAATGCAACAGACCCACAGGCAAGCTGCATGGTTGGCAGCTACCACGCTCATGTCCCTGCGATACCCACGTGGAAATTCAAATTCCCTTTCCATCCGTGGATGAGAAAGTGGTTTGGAATACGAATGTTGTTCACGACGGCCATGGCCGTCGCCTCTGTTTCCAAGAGTCTTCCGTCACCTTTTGCCGTAACTCTACTACAGTACTGGCTGTGTCGGCTGGTAGGATTCAAGCTGCACAGCGAAGATTGGCCTGGTTTTGGCCGGTTGTTTCGCGTTGTTGTTTCCTTTTGGGTTTCGGAGCGGCGGAATTTGACTGTTGATGTCAATTTTTTGGGTTGAGATGTTTGGAGCTTTGATCGTTTTGGAAACTCCGCGGTGAAGTGGGCGTCGGATCACGTACTGTTGAATGCTGGAGGTTTTGGATCGGTTCCTATGTTAGGGCGCCTTCGACGAGTTCAAATTTCTGTGAGATAGGTACGCTTCTTGATTTTTGAGTTCGATTCCGGGGTTTGAAATTTAGGGTTTGGGTAGCTCAGGATTCGCTTCAAGTGGCAAGATACCGAGGAGCGCCGTTATGAATAGTTTTCGACTTTGTGGAAGTGGTTTTGGGCAATTGGCCTAGTAGATTCAAGTGCGCCGACTTTTTGGATGCTAAATTTGTGTTCTAGCCTGAAATGGACCCTGATCTTTGGTATCAGATTTTGCAGTTTAGTATTAAAACTTCTCCATGTAGTACAAATTTGATTCTAGTTTGGAATTATTTTTCTAGATTTCTACGTACACCTCGCACAAAAAACCAACGAATGCATCGTACCTGAATGGCTGGATCTTTGGATCAACGGTAGAGCAGTCTGTAGCGTTCCCCGTCGGGAAGTTCTGTAGTGGTGTCGGCTGTATGATATCCATTCCGAGCAAGCAAGCGTTTTTAGGGTTCGTTATGAAATTGATCATTTAATTATCTTAGACCTGACTTTTTTTGTTACGGTTATTCATTGGTACTGCTGGGCTTGGACATTCTTCAATATCTGCTTCACTGCTTGAAACGTGATTTGTCCACATTCGTGATTTATTTTGCTGATGTTATAATTGCAGAGAAGAAGAAAGAACCATGACTCAGTCAGTGGTTCAAAAGCAGGCTCAAGCACAGTGGTTGAGGAATTTTGGGTTTTGGACGGCGTTTATAATTCTCTTTTGCCTTCTACACCTGGGAGGTGTGTACCTATTACCTTCCTGACTACTTGGATGAGCTAGTGAACTTCTGTTATGTATACTTCTCAATTAGCGAGCGCTGGACTTTGCTGATCATCATTGACGTTTGGTTGCTTTTGGTATTCCTTGCCTTCAGCCAAGGAAGCGCGCAGACAGTTGGGAGATGAGGGTGCTTCTAAGACCGGCAAGGATGAGTTTGGGGACTGCCTCGACTTTGGGTTAGGTTCGTTGACTTGCGCAGTGAAACAGGGCTCGAAAATGTACACTAACAACATTCGTGCAACTATCGTCGAACGATCAAAGCAAAAGGCATATCATGTTGCCTTACAACAAGCAATCTCGGATGGCCTGGGAATGTCGGATGCTGCTAGGAAAGCCCAAACTGTAGCAGAGGTCGCTGCAAAGGCCAAGTCCAAACAAGCCCGACGAATCTCTGGACCCGTCTTTGCAGCCGTCTGGGATGCTTTGGAGGTGCTGTACTATGGTGGGAGTTTTGCAGAGGTCTCAATGCGGGCAACTGGCACACTTTGTGGGACATGGTGGGGGGGTTTAGTGGTGAGTGTCGGGACCGTCTCTCTCTCTTGCATTTATCTAGCCCGAGCAAGAAGCATAGCCTAGTGCTGGTCCTAATCCCGAAGTGCCCGAACTCAAAATAGAAAATTCGCTTTGGAAGCTTATTGTTGATTGTAGTAACTTCCAAAACATATGACTGTTGTCGAAGAATGAAGGGCATGATTTCTTCTTTCCATGGGTACATTTTGCTACCGTCCTTTAAATGATTTGTTTGAATTTCCGAAGATATGAAGGCGGCCAATTTTCACCATTTGGGCACTTACGGGTTACGCATCCTGCAGGTTTGAGCCTAGAGTTTCAAGTCAGGATTAAAAAATAAGAACACAAAATTGCCTTTAAAAATTGTAAACCTTACCTTGTTTGGGCAGTCGCGTCTGCCAGGGCTAATAATTCTGATATTTCTTCACGTGCAGGGAGAGAATAGGCTTGGCCGAGTTGGCTATCTTATTGGGACTCAGGTTGGAAGCTGGGCTGGGAGCAGGATTGCTCTGATGTCTTATGACATAGCTAAAGCAATCCAGTTAATCACCTTAGAAGTCAAGGATTTCGTCACCGGGGCAGATGAAAACGAGAACGTTGCTAAAGAGACCAAAAGCGAAGAATATATTGCTGAAGACTCGTATCAGTCGTCATCGGAGGAAAGCGCCAACGAGAATCCCAGCAGTGACGAGAGTGGAAACGGCTGGTTCTCGGTTTCTGATGATGAAACATCATTCTCCGATGAGCTTTGAAATTCTTGCGCAGCTGGTTTCTTTGCGTCGGTCGCTCTGCCAGGGGAGTAAATTTGCAGTGAACTCGATGATTCCAGTATGAGCCTTGTCAAAGGAGCTTGAATCTAATATTCCCAACAGTGTACGTATCTACTGATTCTGATCGGGTTGGTCAGCAGGACTAGTCAAGTTGAGTAGTTTGCACATGTTTGTGCGGTTGCTGCTATATTCTACTCTTTCAGTTTTTGTGTCTTGCTTACGAAACTGTAAGAATCTTTTATTTGTTCCTACGTTTTCAATGATAAGTTTTCTACTAATGTACATATTCGCAGCGTATTATTGACAGTTCACGTTCTAGCTTGTACGCTCGAATGGATATTCCTGTCAGTGTGTAGATGACTATTTAGTTCGTTGTTATAAAATGTTGTTTTACATCAAATAAAATCCAACTGCCTGTCTGCTTGACTTTTCTACTGGCAGAGATCAACCTTGTTTTGCGGTCAGATGCCAGTGTGATAATACTTTTTGGAAGGAGAGAGAACATTCCAAGCTCGCTAAACTAAAATATGTGAATGCATGTGTGCAGTGGATAAACATCATCCTTTTGCACAATGTCTCATTCATTTGGGTTGTTTTCATCCATTTGCAAGGAATAAACCACAATATCATTGGTGTGGTCTCGTGTGAATAACGTGGCCTGTAGTATCATTATATTGATGGTGATTGTAGTGTAACAATTGATTGGACACTTGACTGTAAAAATCTTTTCTATGCATGTGATGTTTTTGTAGTCCTTGGGCCACTCACTGCAATTGGGAATTTCCGACGAGGCTTTCTTATCCTACAAGGGCAGAAGGGCCCCTTCCAAATTCTGTTGCATAAACGTGTGAATAAAATTTGAAGTTGTAACTGAATTTTATAGTTAGCTATGTACATCTAGTGATACAGTTTTTTTTTTATCATCTGGTAGCACCACTAGGGTTACGTTAGGTTTATATTCAATTAGCGATACTTAACATCCATTAAGTAATTAGGGTTACTGAGTGTTTAAATAGCTAAGCCTGATTAGCTTGAGGTGTGTTCTTCTTTTGTAGATTATTGTTGCTAGAGAACAACGTTATTTTACCAACATGGTATTAGAGCAATAGCCGATTCTCTACCTCTCCTCAAGTAGTCAGAGAGCACTTGAGAGATTGAGGTTCCTTTTCTTTTGAATGCAGGATATTTTAGTAGCATTTTTTGTCTCCCTGAGATCACTACCGCAACTCAGACGGTGGGTTGATACATCCGTTAGAAACCAGAGCGTTTCTCATTCCTTTGACAGATAATCTAGCTATGGATCCAAGCATTAGGGATGTCTCAGAATCCATGAAACTAGTAGGACCTTCTAATTACGTAATTTGGAGCTACAAGGTCAAAATGATACTCATGCAGGAAGGGCTCTGGAGATTTGTTGAACCTGGAGATCCGATGAACCAGAGCGTCAACACTGGAATTTCGAACAGTGCAGTCGGAGAAACATCAGTGTCAAACGCAGAAGTAGGAGCAGCTCCATCAGCGCCCCCAATGGTTAACACCAACATGCCTGCAGTCACCACAACCAACCCAACTAGGGAAATCGATTTGCGTTGCCGCACTGATAGGATCATAACATCTCTAGTACGTAACTTGATAATTCTCAGTATCATACATCTTACAAACCCTAAGTTTATCTGGGATCGACTCAAAAGTATGTGCAACGTTAGAAGCTCATCCAGAAGGCTATCTCTCAAAGAGAAGTTCTATTCTCTAAAGTTAGCAGAAGGGAAAGGCATAGTTGATCATCTACAAGAGATTAACCTCCTCATAACGCAGTTAGCTAATCTAGGTACATTTATACCTGATGAAGATCTTGTAGACCTCATGCTCAATAGTCTACCTCGATCATGGTCCACGTTCAAATTAGTGCAGAAAAGGCGGGAACACTTACCTTCGTTTCTAGAACTAGAGGGACTGTTTCTCCAGAAAGAGCTGAGCCTCAACCTGAACAAGCAACGAGATGAGTCAGAAAAAGTCAATCTGACTCACAATAACAGGAGACCACCAAGAGGCAACAACAACAATCGTGGCAGGATGAATCAAGGACGCACTTCTTACCAGAACAACAGCTTTGAATCACAACATACACAACAAGGTCGAAAACAATCAGTCCACACACGTCATCCAGTCTTCTGCCACAAGTGTGGCAAAGAAGGACACATGGTTCATGATTGCACTCGAATTCTATTTGAGGAACAAATCAAGACTATATAACTTTAGCTCTTCAACCTGCAACAAAGCAAACCATAGTAGCAACCGGTCCATCTTACCGAGATCGACACGGACTTCGATCCTGACGTAGATGACGACTCCGACACTGCGCCACCACACATCGCCACATGCATGGAGGCGTTTCAGGACGACACTGATCTACCATCTGAAATTATTAATGCATGCATAAATCTGGCGGTCACTGAAGAAGAGTGGTTTTTAGACTCATGAGCCTCATCCCATGTCACTGGCAATAGACAACTCTTAAGCCAAATTTCATCATCAAGAATTCCTAGCATTAGAATTGCTGGAGGGCAAGTAATGTCAATAGAAAGTCAAGGAACTGTAACCACCATTGATTCCTCTGGAGAAATAAAGAGCATCCACAACATTCTCTATGTTCCGGGTGTCAAGACCAATCTTTTCTCAGTAGGCAAGTTCACAAACATAGACTACAAAATCTAATTTGATTCAAAACACTTCATCATCTACGACTAGGACAATACTGATGACATCTTCCTCCAAGGAACAAGAGACTCCCGCAACAACTTATATCGTGTCACTAATATGTTTGGACGACGTACAAGAACCGAAGACCACGAACAACACCTTGGAGTTACAGAAATTCAATTCGACATTCAAACTATCAGCCCTACAAAACGACCCAAACTAGATGGCACACCCACAAGAGCCAACCCAGCTCCATTGACATCCGACTCAAGCGGCCACACAATCCAACCATCCGAAGACACTACTCACCTCTGGCATCAGCGTCTGGGACATGTTCATTACCAAAGTACTACATGACCAACCGCAATCTAGTCGCAGGTATACCTTCCATACCTCTCTTCAAGCAAGTGTGTTCCTCATATATGCTAGGAAAGCTTCCTCGTGAGCCCAAACCAAAGACAAAGACAATCGTTACCACCTGACCCCTTCAGCTAGTACACATCGATCTGTGTGGTCCGCTATCGGTAATTTCAAAAAACAGAAATCAATATATCCTAATCTTCATCGATGACTATTCTAGAAAAACTTGGCTCTATTTCCTTACTGATAAATTCCAAACCTTAGATAAATTCAAGATATTCAAGGCGTTAGTAGAAAACCCTCAAAACAAAATCAGTACTTTGAGAAGCGATAGGGGGAGGCGAATATCTTTCATTAGCATTCAAAACCTTTTGTGATGCCCAAGGGATCACTCGACAACTAACAGCAGGATACTCTCCCCATCAGAATGGTGTAGCTGAAAGGAAGAATCGTACCTTACTAGAGGGAATTCGTAGTATAGTAACAAGTATCAAGATTCCCATGGCACTATGGAAGGAAGTAACCAATATAGTGAACTACATTCAAAACCGATGCCCTACCAAAGCCCTGAAAATTCAAACCCCAGAAGAAGCATTCACAAGAGTTAAACCTCACTTTAGTCATTTGTGTACCATTGGCTGTCTTGCGTACTACCACATACCTAATGCCAAGTACCAGAAATTAGACGCCAAAGCCATTCCCACCATTCTAATTGGATACGATGAATAGAGCTTACCGATGCTATAACCCAATCATCCAAACAATCATGATTAGTAGAGATGTTCGATTTAATGAACGCTCATTCAATATACCTACTCAAGAAACTACAGAACCACTTAGATATCCAAACTCACTAGATCGATCACTACCTGAAACCTTGCCTACCCAACTCCAATCTACCATAACACCTACCCTACCTTCTCCCGATCCACCTCTATCTAACCCAATTCCTACTCTCCCTCCAACTTCCTCCTCACCCACCAACTTCCTCCTCACCCACATTCCTACCTCCTACACCAACACCTTCAAATCCGGTCTCACCCTCCTCTCTCAACCACTCCCATTACCTCCGATAGTACCTACACTGCCTCTCGCTCCGCGACGCTCTGTACGCCCTAGACGACAGAACATTAGATTAAATGGATAAGAGCTTTGCCTATCAACCACAGATTTCAACATTTGCATGACCAAGACCGACCTCCTAAACCCTCTCCGGTCCCAATTCTACCACCCGATCAAGATAACATTACCTTCAAACAGGCCAAACATGACCCTGGCTAGCGCCAAGCAATGCAAGATGAAATGAACTCCATGTGGAAAAATAACATCTAGACTTTAGAATCCTTACTTCTTGGACATTGCGCAATCACCTGCAAATGGGTATTCAAAACTAAGCCTGGGATTAATGGTCAGCCTCCTATCAAGAAAAATCGACTTGTGGCCCGATGCTTCAAACAGCAATACGACATTGACTTCAACGAGACCTTTGCCCCGGTCATCAAATGGGCCACCTTACGAACAACTGTTGCTCTCGCTGCAGCCAAGCGCTAGGACATCCACCACATGGATGTTCGCACAACTTTTCTTCATGGACTGCTCAAAGAAAGAGTCTTCATGACTCAACCCCCAAGATTCCATGTAAGCGGCAAGGAGACCATGGTCTACAAGCTCCACAAATCATTATATGGACTCAAACAGAGCCTTCGTATCTAGTATGATCGGATTGATGCTGCACTCATTCGACTCGGCTTGCGCAGGAGCAAGTCCGACGAGAATCTATACTACATGCACCAATATGGAGAGACTCTCCTCCTTATGCTATATGTTGATGATCTCTTCATCACCAGGAGCTCTGACTGACTCATCTCCTAGCTCAAGTACTTTCTACGCACAGAATGTGAGATGACTGACCTAGGCAAGGTCAAACGCTACCTCGGCATATCCTTTGAGCAAGTCATGATAGGCATCATCCTACATCAGCAAAACTACGCCAAATTGATACTAGACGAGTTTGGAATGTCAGATTGTAAGTCAGCCTCTACTTCATTCCTAGACGGTCATCTACTGACAACCAATATGAATACACCCTATACAGATCCCAATTACTACCGTCGACTCATTGGCAAACTAATTTTCCTCACAGTTACCAAACCCGACCTCACTTACACTGTGAGCCACCTAAGCTCATACATGGCCGACCCACAAGAATCTCACCTCGACGCTACCAAACATGTCCTCCGCTACTTGCAAGGCACTCTCAATTTTGGAATCTTGTACAAGATTGACACCCCAATCTCCATCTCCGAATATACTGATGCTGATTGGGGATCTTGTCTAGAAACCCGACGCTCCATTGGCGCCTATGTGTTCACTCTCGCAAGAGGCCCTATCACTTGGCAAACAAAGCGACAACTCATGTTTCTAGGTTATCTACAGAGAGTGAGTACCGCGCCCTCAGTGATAGCACACAAGAAGTTGTATGGCTCCACCAACTCATAAAAGAACTACATTGTCCTATAGACCATAGATCCAACACCTTGCAACCTAAAACCACTGGCCCCAACTTTGCGACAAACCTAATTACAATACATTGTAACAATCAAAGAGCACTCAAGCTGTCACACAATCATGTGTTCTATGCCCGATCGAAGCACATCGAAATCCATTACCATTTCATTAGAGAACGAGTCTTAGGAAGGGAAATCAAGATTCATTATATTCATACGAATTCTCAACTGGCGAACACCCTTACAAAACCTCTAGGCCACGTCAAATTCCAACAGCACCGCACATCACTAGGAATTCACAACTTAGAGGACCTCAAAATAAAACCACAGCTATCCCTACATACATGTACCCTAATCTCTAGAGAACCAAAGCCTGGAATAAATAATCTTCGGCATCTACCAGGGACGTAAAACTCTTGTACTCTGCACCCTTAAAACCTGTGACCTCCCTAGAACAATCCGACCAAGTGAAGTACAATCCCGGGTCTTGACCGCGCCTTACGGCATAAAATTTGGACCTTGCAGGCTAGTCCCGCCGTGATCCGCTCTGCTTCACCTGTGTCCACCTCTGACCTCTCGATGATGGATTCTCCGACGCTACTTCAGACATCCCCTTCCCAACGTACAACTCCACCACATCAACCTACTCTCTGACAAGCGCATCCACAATCCCAAAACACCACGCAGTTACACCCGCTAGGAGCGCACAGATTATCCACAACAGCAAACCCGCCAAGCGACCGAAAGATATTTCCCCAACATTTTCCCGCAATCCACGCAACTCCCACTCGACGACACGAACCATATTTGAACGACCAGTTCACGATTTCTCAGCAACAATGCTTCGTAATTCAGAGCCACTATACAGAAGGATTGATTCTTGCATATAACAATCTCTCGATTGAAGGGGGGGTATTGATCATCTGGTAGCACCATTAGGGTTACGTTAGGTTTACATCCAATTAGCGATACATAACATCCATTAAGTAATTAGGGTTACTGTGTGTTTAAATAGCTAAGTCTGATTAGCTTGAGGTGTGTTCTTCTTTTGTAGATTACTATTGCCAGAGAGCAACGTTATTTTTATCAACATTTTTTTGGTATGATATTAACTTTATTTTACTAAAATTGAAACTTTGGGGTTGTAAAGTAATAGTTGTTGTTTTGCAGGATTAAAAAAATTTCACCCTGCATTATTGAAAATTAGATGTCAAATCCAAGAATTCGAGATACCAATATGGTATTAGAGTTATATTATGGAAATCAGGGATGGTAAAGGGATGTACAAAAGTGTAATGAAATGATAAACTCTTCCCAATAATTTGTAGACTTTGATTTGGAGAGTTGGACAAATGAACTATTGATTCATGCAATCTTTATAGAAGAAATGGTTGGATTTTTTTCTAAAACAAATGCACAATTTCCATTGATAAAGGAATAGTACATCAACACAAGGGTTAAGATCTTAGTGAAATTTTTCAAATTTTTCAAATAAAAATTGAACAACAACTGACCTACACAACAAAGCAAAACAAGAGGAACTTGGCATGACAATGGGAGAGGCTTTGAACTTTCAGGCAAAAACACCCATCTTGGGGTGCACCAAGTCCCATTGTATCTTCCTATCCTAATGCCAAAGAAACTAGTTTGTAATCATATGGTGTTAAAGCGTTTTAATATCCTTCCAGTCTTATTAAGGTAAAGCTCACAAAGGTTGGAGGCTTTAAGCTAGGTAACTCAAACATGTTCAATAAAAGTCTCCCCAAGATGGTGTTCAAGTTTTTGACTGCTATGAATTGTTGAAGCAAATCACATTACAATCAAGCCAATGAATGTTTTGAACACTTTAAAAAAAATTATAAAATTTTTCAATTTTCCTCTAACTATTGTCTATGTATTTTTAGGACCAACTTAAAATAAGTCTTGTATTGAAAAAATAGGTTTAAAACTTTCTATTTCAATAGTTTTCATTTAAAGATATATTATCTATGAAAAATTTAATTGCTTAATAGGATTTTTATTTCTTCAATTTTTATTTTGTTGATGGTACATTTTATTTTAATTAGTTTTTCACTTTATTTTCCTACTATGTATAATTAGGGCTTTAATTTCTTCACTATCCACTATTAATTGAAAATGTCAAAATTTTGAAACCGTTAAGTCTTGTTACCCAGTTGTAAGCTTGCATTTATAAATTTGGAATTTGGAATTTGAAAATTTTTTACTTTTGAATTTTATTTTTGCAAATTTTTTACTTTATAAAAACTTGAGTTTTTAAATTCATTAATTTGAGAATCTTAGAAGAATGAGATTTATTGTAGCCAATAATAATTCAATTTTTTTGAATAATAGGTGCACTTTTCATTTCTACATTAATCTTGAAAATTAGCCAATAACTTCTTCTAAGGTTCCTTCTATTTTTAAGTTTATAAAAATTGAATATATAAATTTAATTATAATATTTTTTATACTTGAAGAATTACAAAAGAAGAAGGAAATAACTTAATGCTAAGGAACTCAACATGTTAATGACCTAACAAAGTGTAGATGAAAAGACACACAAATATGCAACAATATTTATGCTTCAAACAAATAAAATGTCATGAACCAACTCAACTACTAGTATAAAGTCATCAATAGAATTTGCAATTTACTATTACAAAAAAAAAGTGGTTAGGATGTCTAATACAAGAACCATAAACTTAAGACCATGAGTCATCTTGAATTTGAAAGGCTACAAAAAATAAGAATTTCAATATGTTTCTTAGCACCAATAAGAACCAATTTAAAAAAATTTAATCTTGAAATGTGAACTCATAAATTGATCAAAGCTATAAAGTTGTAAATCTAAAAAGTTCAAGTAGTTTGTAAATTCACTTATTTTTAAATTTAATTTTATCATTTTTAAAATTGTAATGAAATCTGCAATCTTTGTTATAGTTATAGTATAGATAGTAAGATATTCTATAAGGACTACTTGACTTGAAATAAAAGTCTTTATTACAATTTTCTCACATTTAATCAAACTTGTGGAAATACAAATAGTTTCTAGAGAGTGGAGTTGACTAAGCTAGTTGAATACATAAATGCTTTGCAACATCACATTGCCATCATGCACCTTGGATTAATTGATCTCCAATCTCACTTGTTCAAATTTATGTGTCAAATTATTGAAGTGTAAGGGCAAATATTGATGATAAATTACTTATGGATTTTCATCCATGTATTTTACAGCCATTGAAATTGAAACATTAAAATTCCTTAACATCAAATGTGTTCATACTCAAATTATGAATAATGATTATAATTTTTTTATAATCAAAATTCAATACAAGTAAATTTTATGAGCACTATTGTAGAATTTTAAGCACATATTATAACAAAAATTAAAAAAGAACATTACTTTATCAAAAGTTTTAAATAACCACATTATCTTGTATATTTTATTTTCTATTTTTTTACTAAAAAGTAAAAAATAATTTATTGCAATAAAAACCTAATGATTGGTATAGCATTGATGCTCTTATATTATTATAATTTTGTGCAAAAATATCATTGTGTTATTGTAATTCAAAAATCAGTAATCTCAAAATATACAATTGAATCTTTAAACACAAAATTTGAGAAAATTTTAATTCATATATAAAATTCACATTTGTCATTTAAAAAAACTTCTTGATGAATTTTGATGGAACTTCTATAATTAATATATAATTAATATTTATCTCTATTTTAAAATATTATTATTATTATTTAGTTTCAAATAATCTAGTTACATAATTCAATATAAATACAAAATTTAGAAATGACTTCAAAAATCTCTTGAAAAAGTAATTTGGATATTATATTCAAAAAATATTTGATATTGAATGATTAATATTATGTTTTGATTCCATTTCATTTATAGTATGCATTAGTAATTTTAGTTTACAACCAAATTGTATTATATACCAATACAACAATATGGAGCCGGAAATCATCTTACACATGAAAAAATTATCTTTACAAGATCAAAATCTTAATAAAATTGATGAAGAAATAGAATTAAATAGAAAAAGATACAATGAACAATTCTTTAGTAGTAATGTAAAAAGTACTAATGAACTTATCATTCACTTGAAAAGAGTATCTTTAGAAAGTCAAAGAGAGATCAATAAAAATGAGTTGTATGGATCTAGTAAAATTCAAATGATTGAAAAATTTAATAATCCACAAAATCTTCAAAACAAAGATTATAAAAATCATAGTAATCATAGAAACATTGAAGACAAGACTCCACAAGCATTGATAAAAGATATTGGACAAAAAAATGAACCAATTTCAATTCCAATGGAAAATTCTATGTACCAAGTATTTGAAAAGAAAGACTTGCATCACATTAGTAATGAGGATTCATTATCTCCTACTACAAGTGGAAGAAGTGAAAGTGTGAAATCTAATGCAACAAACCAATTTCAAAATGAAACAAAAATCCATAGAAAATTTGCAAATTTAAATAATGGTAAGAAACCAATGTCCATAATACAAAACAAAAAAGCACAAGATGTGTTTGATTTTCTTACACCAAGGACATGGGACTCATGGACTTCAAGCACATTATCAAGTTTGCCAACAAAGTCTCTTAAATACTTTTTCAATTATAAAGATAATTACAATATTCCTTGGAAAAAATTGATAGGTAAACAAAAACATGAAATTGAAAATGTTACTAGTGTATACAAATTTGATGAGGTTTTTGAGCCTCGCCATGGCACAAGATATGGAACCCAAAGGAAATTTTGTTCTGAGGTGATAAAAAATACTCAATGGCCATCAAATGATTTTTTCACTTGTTTGTTGTGTGAAAAACCAGGACATTTTTGCCATGAATGTCAATTTTATAACCAATTTACATTTCAACATGATCATTTATTGTCAACAACTCTATTGGATGTCATTAAGGATATTGATTATGATGTTAAAAATACCAACATTGTATTTGATGACAAAACCAACAAACCTATAAATTTAATAAATGACACTCATTCAAAGTTATTTTCTAGGACTAATCAAAACAAGCAAATAAACACCTCACTACATACTTTTCCAATATTTAATGAAATTGAATGTAGAAATTCTCAAGATTACTTGAGATTAGCTCATATTAATAAAATTAAGCATCCCTTTGGATTAGCGTGTAAAAAAGAATTTATAAATAAGAAAAGAGTTTTTGCTAGTTGTTTATTATGTGGACGTCTTGGACATTCAACAAATAAATGTCACATGGGTCCATATTGTAAATACATAAGTAAAATAAACTCCCGCAGTTGTAGATATAATATTCATCAACTTGCACAACTAAGTTTTTGCATTCATAAAAAGGATGAACAATCACCAATTTCAAAATTAGTCCAAAACAATCAAAACTTGTGTTATCAAGCAAGACCAAAAATGTACAAAATTGAAAACAGTGATATGGCCAAAGATTTGAAAATGAAGAAAATTAGTGTATATGATTCAATATATAAAGTGGCTGAAGAGGATTACAATAAGTTTCTTACACAAACATCAAATCAAAAGAATGATCTAATCATGAACATTTTAAAGTGTAAAGAATCAATCTGTGTTGTTAATGGAAAAGTTAATGGTAGAGAGACCACTATGCTGCTAGATACTGGTTCAACAATTACATCAATTACAGAAGATTTAGTAGAACAAATGAAACTAAATACTTGGTACACCAACCGTACATTGATAGTTACCTTAGCAAATACACAAATTGAAGAATATTTAGAGAGGTTATGTATTATTACACTTCAAATTGGAGATCTTGAATGTTATGAAACATTAATTGTTCTTCCTGGACAACTCTATGATATAACTTTAGGAAGAAATTGGTTGAAAGCACACATGGCCATTTGCAACCATGGACTTGACATTTTAAGAATACCAGGTTCACGGCCAATTAAAATGGGATTAGTTCCTCCTTTTGAATCAAAACCTCCTCTTTATCCTAATATTTAAAGGAAAAGATTAATGAAAAAAATCTATTGTCTAAATAAAATAGATGTGTGTGATATCATCCAAAACAAAGTGAGGTTTGCCACCTATGGTCATTGGAATATACAATAATTGCTTTGAAAGCAATTATTGTAACTTAAAAAAAATGATTGTGTGCCTTCACAAATCCATGCAGAAATTTCAATGAAAGATGTAGAAGATTCACTATTATGTGCAATTTTATACACTTACTGAATATTTTAATCATGTAGATAATCAAAATTTATTCCTTGATGATTGAATGTTATTATTGTAATTGGATATCTTGATGTTGCAAATTTCAAAATGACCAATGGAAAGTATGCAATGTTCTTTTGCAATCCATGTTATAAACCATGATAACATTACAAGAAAGTACTCCTCAAGATGAACCACCACATAAAGGGGTTCTTGTATAATTATTAGTATTGATAGCAAAGGTGCTTCTATGATTTTTCATTCAATCGACTTTGCTAGTTTGACAAAAGAATGATGAAAAGTCACTTAATTCTATACAAAGATGTTCCTTTTCATATATTGATATGCATTTGTGAGTTATTTGCAACTTAGTTCTTTTTATTGAACTATAGAAGTTGCTTTTAGGTAGAAACATCAACCTCTAAGAGAGATAGTAAACAACAGGGATCAATTGTACTCATAGAATTAGAAGCAAATTTTGGAGGCAGGGCAAGCTTCATCACATTCATGTATCAATTTCAATCCAAAGACCCAAATTTTATTAGAGGATTTGAAATAACAAAGTCATCAAGGAATCTCCATCACAAATGAAATGGAAGCATACAATTTTGTAGTTTGGAAATCACAAATCATTGTGACAATTACTAGCTAGTACGGAGGACTCAACGTTGGTGGAGGTGGGTAACCTTTAGGAGTACCCCGTGCAATGAAACGAAACCCCTTCAAAGATTGATGGGTGGTAAACCCATTCATCTCCACTGCCAAAAAAGTTTCTCACATATGAGCATTCATTAACATAGCTTTTTTGAGTAGTAGTGGCATGATGCTTGTAAGAGCAAAGTCAAGTGAGTGTCAATTAGAGCAAAGTCATCAAAAATCAAATCAATAGCAAGCAAAAACTCACAATGGCTAATTGAATCGAGGGGCTCACTTGTTCAAATTGAGCTCAACTACACAAAACAAGGTGTGAGGGATTCCTTTTCATGAGTCACTCAGAAGTTCCGTTTCATATCAATTCAGAGAGTGCTCAACAAGCAATTTCTAAAATGCTATGAATGTAAAACCGTCAAAGGTTTGATATTAACTAAAAATGCACAAGAAAACTAGTTGCAGGAATATAGAAGTTCTTAACAAGTCCAAGCATACCAAGGGATACAATTGGGGACAAGGACATACCAACCGATGCAAGGAAGGTGAAGCTGAGGAGCAAGAGTACCACACACAAGGTCTTCACGAGTCCCTCCATTGCATTCAAGATTCACTTCCTACACTGCCAACAGCCGATCCCCACCAATACTTGCAGCTCTACACAATCACTGCCTCTCAAAAACCACAAGTAATCTGAAGCTCTACACAATGTCTGAGAACATCGTCAAGAACTAAAATTTAGTATGGAATGCCTTCCACACAATGGCCGACTCCACGGTCATCAAAGGCCACAAATGCAACGGCATCTATCTAAAGAAAAAACAACAGCTCTAGTATGTATGGATGCAGCAAACTGACCTGCTTCAATTGTAGCACCTTGCATGCACATGCCTATACATGTCGTAAGTCAGTCAGGTTCATGCCAGTCACTTCATCAACAGGCTTAGAAGGCATCAAAATTTGATGCCAATCCCCAGAAACATTGTCCCTTGAAATCATGGCTAGACACAACATCTAAAATCCTCCCTGAAATCCTGCCCAATGTTCAGGCACTATGTAAGGTAGTCTGCTGTAAAAGCGGGCGGCCTCTTCAAATCGCCCCTATATTTAGGGCTGAATAATAGGTGGTCCTTAAGTGAACCTCTCAAGCCATTGAAAGAATCGAGAAAAAAACATTATTTATTGCAAGAGTTAATTGTTGTTCTTCATTTACTCAAATCATTTTAGAAGTTGCAAGTGGTCGGATTTTGGAAGACCTAGGGTCACAAAAATAGGTGCCTACAACAAGTTTTTTTAAAAATTCATAAGTAATTCAAAAATGATTCAAAAAATATGAAACCACTTGTGTGACGTTCTGCATCCATTTTTCTTTCTCTGAAAAATGATCCAAAAATATTTTTATTTATGGAAACCTTCAAAAAGGGGGGACTAGTTGGTAAATGGTCGATTTAAGGTCATACTACCTTACTGTATGCATAACATTCAGTAGCCTTCAAGAGAGGTTCCCTGGAGGCATCATCCATGAAAAACATCCACACGGGGAATGAAAGTAAGCTCTAGTATTGGGTGCCAGCACCATGGCAGTAGACTTATAGTTTTCCTCTAAATCTTAGATCAACCAACCAAATATTCAAAGAAACATTAAGATGATTTGTCAAACACCATGAGAATCCTTTGAATCAAAATCCTCCACCATCCAAAAAATTAATTTGGGTAGCTCTTTGAAGGAATTGAGTAGGAAACATGTGAGGTAGTGAAGGTTGGAGATGTCATTTTTATATTGAAATTGATTTTTCACCATGAATCCTCAAAGGATATGGGATAATTTGAAAATGAGTGCTAAACCGCTTATTGTCAAAATGTCAAAATGATATTTATGTAGAATTTTAGACCTCATTTAGTCATAATAGAATAACTTTTTTCAAAAAACTTTGGACTAAAAAAAGTTGGGAATTCATATCTTCAAAAATCTGTCTCATATTTCAAGCCTCCAATCAAAAGATATGGACAAAATTTAGAGAGGATGTTTCAAGATGTAAAAGAAAATATCCCTTTTAACCACTCTTTGAAATTTGTTCATAACTTTCAATTGGGGCTTGAAATATCAAACAAATTTTTGGAGATGAAATTCAAATAGATTTTCCAACTTTTTTAGTCTAAAATTTTTTGAACTTTTTTATTTTTACTATGACCAATGAGGTCTAAAGTTTTACTTCAAATAGAATTCTTGCTTTAATTTGACTTAACTATGAGTGGTTGAGCTCTTACTAACTTTAATTTATTTATCCCACATTGTTTACTCTACCTCCTACCACCGCATACGTATATAAAGATTTGTCTTCTCATTCCTAATACACAAATCATGGAAGGCATTCAAAACATAGTGAGGAAACTGAAGCATTAGTTTCAATGAGTAGAATGCTAATTTCATGAAATTTTTAATCTTAAAGGTTGATTTTGTTTTTAATCCAATTGAATGCATTGTTTTTTTTAGTATTTTGTTATCAAACTTAACTGCGGTTTTGTCCTAGATACCTAGGCAAGTGAGCTTCAATTTTTTGCGACACGTGGATTATTAGCTACTGATGGATGTGGAATATTCCACACCATATCGTTTGGGAGATAAAATAGTGTGAAATATTCCACATCATTCTGTCTAAGGAAAGACAGTCCTTTTCACTACTACTACTACTGAATGTTATGTGAAGCCAATTGATTTGGTAGGTTTGTAACTCTTGGTTCATGTGACCTTCAACTCTTCAAGGACTAGTACTACATGGAATTAATATTCACATATTGCTCATAAAAACATATTGGAATATCGTGTTAGTCAGTGGGTTTTTCAAGGAAGAACAACCTTTGCCTTTCATCATGTCACTTGGTTATATTTGGAAGGACCTAGCTTTAGTGATCCAAAACATATAAGAGTGTTTGATACATCACCAAAAATAAAAGTATCATGTCATAGTCATTGCAAGCAAGTTTACTAGAAGAGCACAAGTTGGGTGTGTACTTCAGAAAAGGTAAAAGCATCTAAAATCGACCAAATAAGCAATTGAGGACATTATCTAGAGTAGTGCTACTAGGATTCCATAGTGGGGACATAATTTTTTTTCTTGCATGGTTGAATGATGATAAAAAAAAATTGCCTCTATTTTGGAGTGCCTAATTTGGACACTATGTAGACATTATGTGGATAAACTATGAAACACATGTACCCAAAATCAACCCAGACTGTCATAAATAGGGGCTACATATTTTCCGTAATAGTGGGGTCCTCATCAATCACCACCTATATTGTGTATGGTACTTGTTACAGTTCCCTATGAAAATTATCCCTTTTTTCTACATGCGAAAAATATTTAAAAGATTAAATCTAATTTGGGTTTGAGAGTTCAAAATTTGAATTCAAATTTTCTAAAAATAGATAAGAAAAATCCCCAAATAGAAACGAGAAGGCATAACCTCCACCTTATCGTGCTAGCCCCACCCTTATAGATGCCATCAAGCTGACGCCTCCTTTTTGTATTTGGCATGTGAAGAAGAAATGGACAATTTAACCAACTTCATTTTTAGCATGACCTTGAAGTCCAAGTGCTGAATCGAACTTTGGAGTACCTTATATTTTCAAATTATGGAGAAGGAGATGTTGATTAACTATGAGGTACCTAGTAGTGTACACAAGGAAGATTTTTTAATAAACTACAGTAGAGAAAGTTCTCTCACCTCCATTGCAAAACCGTCAATAGATGAGTCACGAATCTTGGCCAAGCAAGATGGAATCCAACTTTGAATCACATGAGGGACTAAATTCAATATCAACAATTGCCAATGAAGCAAAAAATCTCGACACTTGAATATTCTTGTTGGCCCTACTTGGTGATTCTGTAAACAATCCGAAGGCAAACCAACACAGATAGGATTAGACTAAAATGGCTTAGTACTTTTCAAATGCATGGAATCAAGAAAGCGGTGAAGTAATTCACATGTCACTAAGAAAATATAGCCATGTTAAACTCGGACAATGAGAAAGTCACTTGGAGCAATTTCTAACATAAACCCTACCAATTGTGATTATAACGCAAGTAATCAAGTTTTCTAGAACCTTTAGGGGACTGGGTTCTCCACTTGTGAAGTGAAGATCTTCAATCATTGTCATTAAATGAACCCAAAAGATTAGCTCTTTGTTTCCCCCCCAATTGTATATAAGGCATCATCTCTAGTCTTAATTTTGGGGCAACAGTATCAAAGATTTACTAATTTCTTTTACGATTAAGAGTTTGTCAAACAACTACTCCCAAGGTCCCATGATTAAGAATATCTTAGTCCATGTAATTGCCTTGAACTTTTCAAGTTATCGCAAGTTGAAGATAACCTAGGCATATTCAAGTTCCAAATTTGAAAATATGCGCCCTTTTTTCTAAACACCATGTCAAAGTTCTATCGTTTAATAATCGAATTCCTTGAAAGTGCAAAAGGCTTCTAGAACAACATATGGTGGCGATAAGAATGAACCAGTCTCATAATGGATACTTTTACCTTCCAAAGTTTATGCCAAATTAACATTCCTTTCAAATAAAAACCAAACCATTATTTGACAGTGTCTGTAAGAAAAACACGAAATGCAAAGGGCGATCACCATCTGCACTTTTTCAGTAACAAAAAAAGAATGGGCAATAAGCAACACCGTTTCTTCTTAATAGCATTCTTGAGTAGCTCGGTAAATTAGGATGAGTTAAGATAATAAAGAACAACATAGATTGTGGACTACCAAAGTTTGTAAAGAATTTACTAGAACTAATGAGTATAAAAAAATCACGTAGTTCCTAACATTATAAATGTAGCCCGTAATTCATGACTTGATTGCTTGCTGATATCCTAAAAAATTATTTGAAGTACCTGCAAAGTGATGATGGCTAATGTCCCAAAGTGTATGATAAATATTAACCAAACAAAAAATCTTGTATATATTGAATTCCAAATCCAAAGGACATCGATAGATTGGCCTCTGATGTATGCTCTCCTACCTTGAAAACTCTCAAGGCTTGTTGAAAACCCCAAGTTTTAGGTGAAAAGAGAACCCTATCAATTTCTACTCATCAAGTAGATTAGTTCAAGCATCAAAGAGGTAATGGCGGCAAATTGCAAACTTGTTGTCCCAAACACTTCAGTTAGTAGTATTCTAAATCAAGGCATGCTACACCCTACTAATTGTAATGCCATATAAGGCAGTTTTTAGTGTCAACCTCACTAGTTGTAACATAGCTAGGATTTCAATTAAACTTCTAGTGGGTGGATCAACCTTGCTAGTTGTAATACAACTAGGGTTTCAATAAAACCTCTAGTAGGTGGGTTCTCTACTAGTGCTTCTAAACACAAGGATTTCAAGCTCTAAAGTTCAAGTTGGTCAAGTATACAAACATGGGTTAAATTTCTTTAAAATGAATAAGAATGAATGGTACTAAGAGACAAACAAGTTTTCAGTTCTATCGCTTTATATCTTGTATTATTCAATGTTCATATTGCAATGCATGGATGACCTTTCAATTTCTCTTTTTACATGGTAGTGAATGTATGACACTAATGAAAAAATGCCTTCCATAGTATTGAACGTGTTTTGAAGTTGCTAAGGCATGCCATGATATTTGCAAGTGTCGATGATGAGAATTTACACCTTGGATGTTGCTCCCGTTCCTTCTTAATTTATTGGTATTAAATAAATAATCTATGTTGTTGAATAAGGAGATAAAACCAACAAATGTCATGAGTTCAACAAGATAGGCATTTGTTGAAGAGGATGAAATTAAAGAAACCATGCTTGAGTAATACAATTGGAAGTATGTCACATTCTTAGAAATATGTCTAGCTAGACTATTACTTGTTCAAATATGTGAACCACTATAGGAAGCACTATTGTTTGTTCTCCACCTCCATTTGCTTCAATACATGGGACCATTGTTACCCCTGAGTTATGGTGTGTACTAAGTCTTCCCTCTCTTTTCCTCCCATAGGGATTCTTTGAGAATGTGCTTTGGCTAAGGAGGCACCCAAATGAGACAAATGTATACATAGATGGTAGAAACCTCAAATATGTTAAAAAGACTGGAAAATAGATTATCTAAAAACAACTATGATGCTATAAATTGTGCTTTTAGTGAAGTTCCATTGTTTCAAGACTAATTAGACAATGTCATAATGAGAATCTTCACCATTCACCATGATTCATAGGGAGGTCTCTTTATAGTCATCAAAAATATCTCCCATACACAAGGATGCTTTCGTATGATAATATGACCATAAAGAGACCCACTTATGAATATTGATGAAGATCCCGTTGATGATGTTGTCTAAAAGCTCTTGAAACAAAATCATTTCACTAAAATCTTTGTTTCAATCGCAACACATTAAATTATTACACAACTCATAAAAGACTGATTCTTGAAGAATAAAACAAAGCAAACAAGCAATATGATCCACAAGAGACCATGCAGATTGTGAATTAAATGAGTGTTTTTGAGGATATTGTATTCTCATGCCACCTCTATATGATGTTGAAAGAACAACACCTTGTAAGCTTGCATGTACTGATATAGCACTATTGACATCCTGCATGAAGAACTGGCACATATCAAGGTCATCGATTCATATTGACAATATTATAAACATTCTAGTAGCATGTACTCTTCAAAAACTTTCAACCTCCAAAATTCACTAAACTTAGCTTTCCACACCTTCAACTTTCTCCAAGACAAGGCAATTGTAAGAAACACATGTACTATTACTGTTACACTTTGCTTGCTTGAGCAATTTTAAAGATAACTATGAGAATAATGACCCAAAGTTGAAATTTCGATGAGATATTTTTCTAATGTTTCTTTAATAAACTTGCAACAATTGTAAAAAGAGATTCTAAGAAAAAATTAATCCTATATTGTTTAAAAGTCTACAAATTAAGCTTCCCTCAACATACATTTTCAAACATGGAAATGTGTTTTGGTGATTCTATTGGTGCATAAGCATCTCCATTGATTTGTCACAAATGGACAAATTTAATTTTCTATTTTGAATTATTCTTTTATTTTTAACAAGTTAAAATGTCAAAGTACCTATTTTCTTGCAATTTTCCAATTTTTGTTCTCTTGCTTAGAGAATTATTCCATACTTGATCTTCCTAGGGTAAAATCTCCTTAGAAGGTCTAAACATTTACCATAATTATTTATTGTATTTAGAATCGTTTTTCTAATTTTAAAGTACTTAATAAAAATACGGTTATTGGATTGAAACGCAACAAATAGTATAGGTGTTTCTTGCAATCACCCACCACTTAATATTGTGTAACCTCATTAACTCCATACTCTGAAAATGTTGCATATTAAAATAAATAAAACCCTCTATAGTGTCTGCATTTCTACAAGTTTTAGTGTCCAAGGGCTAACCAAAAATTCGATGAAACAAACGGTGGTCTTGCCTTGTCGCAAAACTTTCAATTGCCTAAAACCTGGTTGCCTGGAAATACAAACAATGGAAACAAATGCAGCGGGGTACACAAGGTTTGAATTTGCAAAGACATTTCCAACAAAAGTCGCGACTCATCGTGATGCCAATATACCGTTATAGTATCCTACATCTGGTGCGAAGCGGATGAACCGAACAAAGACATGAGACACAGAGATGCAAAGCAAAATTAGACATTGAGAACGAAGAAACAGTGGAGATAATTCTTGGATTAGCTGCATTTATAAATAAAAGGTTCAAACGTAATGACTTGAAATACACTCAAAGACAGACCCACCCACTAAATAGCACCCGCAGCTCAGCCTCATTAAGAGCCTCTCCTAGATTCCCTATAAACAATGTGTTGCAAGGTGGATTGTCCTTTGTGTTCTGCATAATCATCCAATATAATCGTTTGCAGAGATAAATGCTACTTCACTGTTGTCCTGTGCTCACTGAGTTGGACATGGCCCATTTCAGCAAAACTCCTAGAAACATCCAGCACTCTCTGGATATGCAACCAACCTCTGAAGTCACTCTGTAAGATTGCAAGTTACTATATTCATGATTCACCTACTAGCCTACGAGGTTCCTAGTAAAAAAAGATAAACATTATAAGAAGCCATTGAAAGTGGATACCAAAACAAAGCAAAAATTACGGAAAACGATTGAGCGAAACAGGTTGAGTGAGAGATACCTGGACCGGAGCATAGCCAGATGGCGCTACTGGAGATGGTTGTGGTGCCGGATAGGCAACATACTGATCAAATTGTGCTTGTGGCGGAGCATAGCTGCATTTCAACACTAAACCAGCATCTTCATTATCCTAGTGGATTAGTTTATAAGTATGTTTGCATATGCATAGACATATAATTCAGTTGCCCCTCAATCGACTCTAAACGGATGATGGAAGTTTATATGAAAACGAGTTTATATGAATACAGCAAGTTGGTTACATTCGAGGGCCCCAAGCAGGTGCAGGAACTGCCATAGGCTGAGCAGGATAGGCAGGAGGATATGCTCCAGGATAAGGAGCTGGAGAGTAATCACCCCCTGCACACATGCGCTTACTTGCGTCGAATCCTGTGTTGAGGTCGCCCGTCACTCCTGAGCACCCCACTCTGAAATAATTAGATGTCACCAACAATTGTAAGATGTTTGAGTCAAGCCCATGCTGCAACGACAAAAACCATCATAAAAATGCAAAATTGAACCATGACCCCTCGGACCAAGAATTCAAAGTATTAAATTGACCGCTTCGACTCATAATATTGTGAAAAGCATGATTCACCATAATCGATGAAGAACGTCCATGTATTGGCCACAAATAAATAAAATTATACAAGAGCAAGTCTCCTCATAACCTCCTCATAAATGTTGAAAAACACATGAGCACAATTTGGGCTTCGTGCTCCTTTTAGGATTAAAACTAGGTTTCGAATATGAGGTAAGCTGGCATTGAAATTCCTGTAATAAAACCACGGATATTTAGAATATATGAACTTCCAAATCTTAAAAGAGTACCTCTCTTCACAAACAGGTTTTTCTTGGCCATTTCGGCTCGCAATACAGAATTTGTATCCCCATCGAAAACCAGGTTCTGAATCCAGACACACAGAGTTAAGTGTAGGTTGAGATGATTCATTGGTTGAATAAAACACTATGGATTATCACAAAAGCCACTAGATGACTGCTATGTAGACAGTCATACGTCCCAATGACCTATAGTGCCTTATCAAGGA
Organism: Climacium dendroides; assembly: GCA_950106755.1. NCBI lineage: Eukaryota > Viridiplantae > Streptophyta > Bryopsida > Hypnales > Climaciaceae > Climacium > Climacium dendroides. The sequence goes on from OX467092.1 coordinate 25,863,182, forward strand.
GCAGGTGATATTCGCCATCTCAGTGCCTCAACCTCGTATGCCGTGTACACAGATTCCTAAACCCCAGGCAATGGACATGCATAAACCAAAGTCACAAGCTGAGACAATGGCATTTTCAAAACGGCACGGAGATGTTACGTGATTCTGTACCCACCTGAAGAGCATCGCGTGCAGCCATGGCCATGCTAGCTGTGGAAAATAGAGCAAATCCCATGGGCTGGTCACACTTGAAATTCATCTGTGACGCTTCGTAACCTGGCCACCACCGCAGCAGGTTTTGTAGCTCTCGTTCTTTTACATCCGGAGGGAAACCTAAGACAAAAATAGTGCGTACCTATCCAAACCAACAACAATCACTACGTCATTCAAAACTTTAGTTGTATACGATAATCAACCTGGACCGATTAACCCGCATAAATCTAACCGCCTATCGAATCGAACAGTAATTCGACGTGCATTCTCTTATATAAAAGTTGCAATAATGCTTGCATTCGCAACTTTCCATTCGCAATTCCGCCAACCCCTCCAACAAATGCAACATGGACGTCACAGGCAAATACACCACTCCGTGATCATGGAGCCGTGTATTTACATGAGGTGGCATTGCAAGAGCTCAGCAATTCGGCACTGGATTTCGGTAACAATGACTCGAAAGATGCGTCTTGCATTACAAGCGTTCTAAGACAGCACAGTTCTTCAGTAGCCGAAAAAATGATTACCAATTAGCTTCAGATGCAATCTTCTAAATGACATTCCGCAACTTAATTACCACAGTGAGGTATGTCAAAGTCACGAGAGCAATCGAGCACAGGAAAAGAATACAGAAGCATTACAGAATAGAAAGAACCTCGTCATGGGCAGGATGCGGCAGCGGCGGAGCCCATTGATAGTACTGAGGCGGAGCTGCCATGCTTGCTCGCTCCCTCCCTCTCTTTCTGTCGCCACCCGCAGTTCACTCTTCCTCAATTGAACTATTCTCCCAGCCATGGACTGTTCTGCTCCAGGGGGAGAGGAAAAATCTCACGTAATCTCACAAACCACGATTCCTAACCCTAATTCAAGAATCTCTTCAAATCTCTGACCCTCAGGCCTCCTTCAAATCTCCACGCCCCCTGGGAACCCTTCGCTTCCTCGAATCCAATTCATCAAAGCAATGCGACATTCTCGTCGACGCATTCCCAAACGCAGCAGCAGCACAATGGGACTACCAGCAGGGTCTGGCGGGAAAGAAAGACCTCGTTCTGGCTCGTTTCTGGGCCGTTTGGGGCGAAATTTGAAACCAGGTGGAGACTGGCGATTACAGCTCCGGGCACTGATGAATTGCGGATTGCGGAAATTGCGAGGCGGGATGTAGTGTGGGCTCAATCCCCGTCTGCGTGAATTCATTCAGAGTCTGCAGACGGAGGACCTGCTTAGTTCATAATTGTAGATAAATGAAATTCATAAAGTGGGGAGAATTTCTGTAAGCTTCTTTGCATTCGCAGAGTCTAGTCTAGACTTGAAAAAGCTTTACAGTTCCTGCAGGTGCATCTTTGAAACGCCTTTGAAAAAATATCCAAAATCATTCCCAGAAGGCTCTAGTACTGTACAGTACAATCTTCTTGCCTTGTGTATAGAGTTAGAGACTTTCAGCAAGGATGGTTTAGCCTAACTGGAAGCTTTCAAATTTTGAATAACGGATGAACATACACACATTCCAAGCATGCAAGCATGCAATCATCCATCAATTTTAATTTGAAGGATTTTGTGTTAAGTCTTTAACATTTGTATGTATAGATTCTAAAGATTTTACTTTGCAAAAACATTATTCACAATAAGAATTTTTTTGAAATGAAACTCCATAGAAACCATAGAAAAAAACAATTATGACTGAAAATATTTCAATAATCTGGAGATACCACTAACCCCTACAAACCAAAAATACAAATCTTGAATGTTGAGTGAATTCAAACGTGTCTTACGCTTACAAAGACATGTTTTTCTCATACATCCAGATCCTCGTGTTAATTTTCTGACTTTGTAGATTTTGAAAACTCTTCTCTCTCAACAATACCCGTCCTTACAACTACTCCCCCCCAAACTCCAAAATCAGAATTGGCAATCAGAGGTAAATCCACATGATTGATGACAAAATTTGGATTAAGATCCTGTACATCCTCAAATGTCGCTAGTCAACAGCACTGAGTGAAAGATTGGTAGTGAATAACCGCTTTGATGATATCGAAAAGAAATGAGGAATGTACTTAGACAATGTTGACCTATTTCAAAATCCTAAATCCTAAATCCCAAAAAATCAAGCAAACTTGAAAGTGAACGAACAGGGACAGAGTCGGAGATTGAGGTGAAGTAAACGTTTGAGTCAGTAACAACGCAGCCGCTCGAACACTTGGTTCTCGTCTGTGACCATATCATCCTCTGAAATTTGTTCTCATTGCATCCATTGGTCACAAGCCACCTTGAATCGAAAAAGATGGGGGCATGAGAGCTCCCTCAGTCCTTGACAATGCACAGTAACTGACAGTCGACACTATTGCGTGGCTGTTTGGGCGGGATCTGAGGAGTTAGTAGGGAACACTGTACGTACACGACCCTTCTCTTCGGGCTTGCTTACTCCTGGAATCCAACTTGTGAAACCTCGCCCATTTATAGTCCGCTCCAACTCGTCGACACGTTCACGTATCGTGTCCAGCTGAACTGCTACAATCTCATCCCGCTTCCTCAAGTCCTGAAGATGCGAACATGACACGAGATAATAAGCGAGGATAAGAGAACTAGGACTGTTGACTCCGAAAAGACCAAGGATTCATGGTTTGAAAATTACCAATCACACTGAAAAACATAATTCAGATGAGGCCATATATTATATCACCGAAATTAGTGAAGAGAAATTTGCATGCATTTTCAAAAAATAAATAAAATTTGAATAAAAGAAAAGTCCCCATGTGACCTACTCAAAAGTCCTCATATGACCTACAAGTTGGAAGTCGTTAACCATTGGTCCTGAAGGGATATCGACTACCAACTTCATAAGCAGGGACAGAACATATATCATGTGCTGTGCTGTATGTTGCGATAAATGCAAGAACCTACTTCAGTAACAATAAGAGCTCAATTCTGAATCAAAATGGTCCAGAATCTATGATTTTCGATTACATAGTCTATAACATAGAATATGAAACACCATAAAATGAAATCTGAAGCAATTAAGTTTCCAAAAAAGCACATCATTAAGCAAGAGGAGCTATGGGTTCAAAGAGGAGGCTGATTTAAGATCTACCTCCAATTCTTGCTTACGAGCTTCTTCTTTCCGAGCTTCAGAACGAGCACTCCGCTGAACTTCGAAAATGACAACAGCTCCACCAACCTGCCGCGCAAAATACAGTTAGAGAACAGAGGCAGACACAATTTAGATCCAGATTCAAGTTTATTAAAACAGTTAAAGGTGTTCTTCAAAAGTATGGTTAGCCAGCGGGGCACTCAAAACAGGATGTGCAATCTATTGACGGAATGGATGCCACAAAGTAAGTCCAGACACGTACACTAAAGATGAACGCTTCGCCAAGGAAGTCTGAAGCAGCCTGTACAGCCTTCTCTTCATTCAATGGTCGGATTTCAACATTTGTAGCATGGCTGTAGATCCGCCTTTGCAAGTTCACTTGAAATCTATGATTAGCCTGCAATTCATCAGCCTTTCAATGACTATTGTATTCGCTTAGATAAAATAAATGAAATTCTACCATCTGCTTCTAGCTATCACCATGAGTCGTTTACCCAGACTCACAACAGCACATGAAAGCCGTACTCATGAAAAATCTCCTTTCTCAATAATCCTAAAATGCGCACAGGTTGCTCTCCTACCCAACCCCTAACTCAATATTACTAGGAAAGCAGTAAGTTTGATATATGTAAAGCTTCTACAAAATGGTACATCTACTTGCAACCTACTCGGCCGTTTCAGTTTGTAAAGATTATACAAACGGCCTAAAGCATTCGCTCTCACTCTAAAGTCATGCGCGCAACCTGAAGGTTATGATCGAACTATTCTTGAACAAGAATCCTGATGATATCGCCTCGATTTCCACTACAAGCGGGGTGCGCAAATTCGGCCTTCCGCGAAAAAACTCCGAAAGCACTAAACTCTCACCTGAGCGAAATTGATGATAATTTCTCGAAAGCGAGCATGATGCGCCGCCTGCTGCTTCAATCGGTTCGCCAACGGTTTGCTGAGAGTCCTCAACACCAGCGTCCCCAGTTTTGCAAGTGGAAGAATCATCTTGCGCTAGAAACTCGACACAACTCTACTCCTAGTTTCACAATCAACTCACCCCCTGTTCAATTAATTGCTCTACCGCATTGCACACGCTCGGAGAAATCCCCGCACATTCTTCAGAAATGTAGCACAAGCTCAATTCCCCAAACAACCCTAACAACAGAGTACCACGACGAAATTCTCAAAGATTAGGGTGACATTGAATGCTGCTCGGTACAATAAGATCGATTGCAGAAGAGCTTATTTCCCGCTCTAAGTTTTCCTGATTGCAATAATCAAAGAACACCAACTGATCTCTCTCTCTCGCTCGCTCACTGCATCCCCAATCAGACTCTGGAACATATCTCGCATCAAACAACAGAACGATTCCCCCAAACCCAAACCCTAGAGAAGCCTGCGATCGAATTTGCTGATGGACGAAGAAGTGAGCACATCCAATTAAAATAGAGTGTCAGGGCGGTCGTTTAAATGAGAACTGTAGACTTCGTGATTGCTACTCCATCTCGAGGTGGCGGGCGTCTTTCTCCAGCAAATCCCCGAAGCTTCTGCATATTTTAGTCTCCCTTTGCGACCGTGGGAGAGAAGCAATCCGTGGCAGTGGACAATAGTTTCCTGTCGAAGTGCAAGTTCACTCAAAGACTTTTAGAATGAGGGAGAGTAATTCAATGGGAATAATTTGTTCAACAAACCTTAGGGTCCGGTACATTGGTTTTGTGCGTGTAACACTAATTTATCAAAGTCACACTATTTTGAATCAGAGCACGTTATAAAACTATCAGATCAATCCAATTTCCACCAAAATAAAAAAATTTGGTGACACTCATTTTATAGGACTTTTATGTTGCAATCACATTCTCAATACATTGTGTCACTGCAAGATAGATGACATGAGACTTTGGTACCCATCTTTATAATTTTCATATTATTTTGAATATCATCTTGTTGGCTACCGTAGTAATTGCACATTTGCTTAGTAAGTTTCATACTAATCTTTGAAGCCCAAGGGCACTCATGAAAGTCAAATCACTTGTTAAGTAGTTTGAGCTTATGATTAGAATATAATAGTATTCAAATATTTTAAGAAATTCACTTGTAGAAATCTTTGGAGATATACAATAAAATTCTTATGGTTGATTGTAGTAACATTTCATTATGTCTGGAGAAAGATAACTCCAATGTTTTGGACTTTTATTGATTTCAAAGACCACGTGTTGTTTGGATTCGAAGAAGTCAAAAAAGATAGTGGAACATTTGAAAATGGCTTGAATTTATAATCGCATGTGCAAATTTGAAATCTATATATCCACTATAACCAAAATGTATAGAATTTTTTGTTTTCTATATTTGGATTATTTGGATTTAAAGAAGTTGCTCTATTTTGAACTACTCATTTGACAACTTCAATCACCTTTGATCATTATTCCAAAATTCCAAAATTGAATCTTGATAAAAGTATGTACAATGGTGTACAAATGAAATTTTACCTTTTTCTTGTACTCAACTAAAGTAGTGAAATTATATACATTGTTAGCTTTTATTTTATTGTTGAATTCTACTATTCAATGAAATATCAACTTCAAATTTTCAATTTAAGTTCTTGAAATTCTCTTTAATCCTTGTTTTTCTTCACTTCTATAAGTAAACTTTTCTAGACTTGCATTTGGAATGCATTGTGCTTGACATTTTACTAATTTTTTCTTATGTTTCAATTTAATTTTTGAAAAGCTCATAAATATTATTCTAAACATTATCCTCATTTGGTACAAAATCAACAAGTGTTCTTTACAACAAAGGTATTGTTAGTATCCCTACATATTTTTACTTATTGCTGAAGATAGTAATATTTCAACTTGCACTAACTTAAAATAGTGTAAGTTTGGAAAATGTTTTATCCACACGAGTAGGATATCATAAATCGGTATCTCTAATATTGATATTTATAATTATATATTAATATTAAACTAAAATTATAATTTTTTTGAATTATTCTACCTTCAAAAAATATTTCTTGCAATCATCCAACATAAATAATATTGTATATTAATCTCTAAGTGTTCAATCTAAAAATAATAAGATTTATTTCAAAAAATGCATTGTAAATAATTATAATATCTTCCAAATCTCCACATCATTGATTCATCTAAGGTAGAAGGTTCAAGAAGCATCCATCTAAGGTTAAACAATTGTCTATTGAAAAATCAATGGATGGAAAAAATTTTGATACATTTTTGGTCTGAAGAGAACTAAAGAACAATTCATTTGTAAATTTTTATAGAATTTTCTAACTCTTCTTGAATTACACAAATGATTTTTGTAAGTGGACAAGGTGTAGGTCGCTATTTGTGGTCATAGGGAACAACAGTTAGCAAACATAACATGCATTTAAATAGACCAAGTTAGTTCCCAAAGTGATTAATTTCATGTTTAGGATGTTTAGCTAGATCCTTAAAGCATCCACATCATGCCTTATATGATACTATATTGATTTGTGTAGTCCCTATCAAAATAAAATACAAATCATTACAACAATTTAAAGATAGCTTCTAATTGTAAATTAGAATTTTCTAGATTCAATCAGGTGCATGATACTTTTACATTAAAATACTACAAACATCGTTAAAAACCAAACAATGCTCATTATAGTCACCATTCCTACTTCGTCAAATCTCTTAAATTAAAATACTACAAACATCATTAAAGACCAAACAATGCTCATCATAGTCACCATTTCTACTTCATCAGATCTCTTAAATCATGCATAGAAAAGTACAACATATCAACACATACATATTCTTCTATATAAGGAACCCTATGAACCCCTGGGGTGGTTCCTTATGCCCACACCATTTTGTAGACCTTTCCCATAGAGCAAGTTTTCTTTTGTCTATTCATTACATAATTTTTCTTGAAACTTCTTCAATGAATATTAATTGAATGGCATGTACTTTTCACAAAATTCATCGTGCACCTAGTGAATAGTTTGAGTACATAGGAATTTTAAAACAGTTTGCCCTGTACATATGATGAGAATAGCAATAAAATTCATCCACCAGGCAATCCATCCACCAATCCATCCATACTCTGTCCATCCCGACGTTGGGGTTAGGGTTTAGAGCCCTGGTGTTTGCCCCGAGCGCTCTCTCTTTCGCTGCGCGGCCGAGCTCTGCCTCTGCTCCAGGCGTGCCTCCTTTCCTCGCGACTGCTGCCTCACCATGCCTGCCCCCATGGCCAAGAAGGCGACTTCGGTGCCCAAGGGCAAGAAGAAGGCTCAGACGTTCACCATCGACTGTGGCAAGCCCGTGGAGGATAAGATCATGGACATCGCCTCCTTTGAGAAGTTCCTTAACGACCGCATCAAGGTTGACGGCAAAGCGGGCGTGCTCGGCACCGCCGTCTCCATCGCTCGTGAGAAGAACAAGATCAGCGTCACCTCCGAGAGCTCCTTCTCCAAGAGGTACAGTGCCCTTGTCTTCTTCTCCTCCCATTGCTTTAGGGTTCGTTAGGTCATGACGAAGGTAGGGTTTTCTGGGAATGGCGAAGGAACCGACTTTTAGTTCCGAACACGTCTCTGACGACTTGGAGGTGACGAAGAGCAGCTGCAACTGGCAATTATCTCTATTTGCTTGTTCTTTTTAATGGCGATATTTCACAGGGTCTCAAACTAGGGTTTCATTCCTAATAGATCGCTTTTTTCGATGTATGTAGTTATCCTTTATTTTCTTTTGTGCGCTAATTCTTTAAGAGACTCAGTGCGTAATGAAATAGCAAAATTTATTCTAGGAAGGAGCATCATGTTTGTATAAACTTACACGATTCTAATAATCATAAGACCTAATTACAATGTATGAATTGAAAAATGAAGTATCTATAATGTACAAGTGTGCTTTAGGAGTTAAAACTATTACATTGTGAAATCTGTTCGTCGGAAGAGATCTATGCTTTGAAAATATGGAGTGAGTTATCTCTTTAATGGGGAGAGTAGTATTGGTGGATGGATGTGGCATTTTTCTGATGCTTAATTTGTGGAATGTGCAGGTACTTGAAGTACTTGACCAAGAAGTACTTGAAGAAGCACAATGTCAGGGACTGGCTCCGAGTGATTGCATCCAACAAGGACAGGAATGTGTACGAGTTGCGGTACTTTAACATCGCAGACCAGGATGCCGAGGAGGAGGATTGAGTAGCTTGAGTTCTGGGGCATCATTAGTGTAACACTGGGTTCTGTGGCAAGTTTTTCTTGTTGCTCAGCAGTACCATTGAATACAAAATTTTCCCGCAGTTGGGATTGCTATCGAGAGCACTGAGTACATGGAAGTGGATGTTCTTGTTATCGTCCCTTTCAAGGTTTTTCACTTTTGAATTTGATGCACTTACTAGAATCACAGCTTTCCGACAGGCGAGATGACACTCTTAACTCCTTGTTGTTTGTCATATGTATTTTTTCTATTGACAATTAACTTGTTTCGAAACTGAAGCCGCTGAGATACAATTGTCGGAATTTTTTCTGAGTCATCACCCATGATATGTATGTAATTTTAGCTGGCATGAGATTCAAACATTAAATTGGAAGCTCGAACGTGAAGGAGATAAATGCTTATATATCTTATGTTTTAGTTATTCCGATCTAACAATAGTACTTTATTCCATTTGTTTATTCCATTTCTTGGGGTGTCACAATTGCACTGAGATTGGGGTTGTCAGACTGTGCACTGAAATTGGGGTTGTAAACTTGTGCACTGAAATTGGGGTGTAAAACTTGTGCACTGAAATTGGAGACCCTGATACATTTGTAAGGCAAGTTGGGTACATGCCTGAGAAATTTCAGATCATTTGGAATTGTACAACATATAGGAAACATATAGGAAAAAAATAGTAAATAAATAGTAAATAGAAAAAAGTAGAGAATGATTGATTATATTAAATTGATAAGAATTTAGTTATGAATTTAATAAAAATGCCAATCTCAATGGTTGTAATGTTATAATAAACAATCTACATCCTATGATTACTTTAGAAAATAATCTACATCTTATGGTTATATTTTTTTTAGAAGATATTGAATTATATAAAGGACTTCAAAGTTTATTTTAGAGTAGAGAATCCATAACTACTTGCAAACTAAAACTTCTCATAACTTTCATCTTATTAATCAAAATGAAATGATTTAAATCTTTTTATGTTAATCATGTAGTCAAAAGTTATGTTAATGTGAAAGTTATGAAAATGTGTGCACTTTGAAGCTACTCCTTGGACACATGTTGTGTGAAAATTTTAAAGAAAAAAAATAACAATTCCATTTGTAGTGAATTACCCAGTGTGTGAAAATTTCAAAGAAAAAAAATAACAATTCCATTTGCAGTGAGTTACCCAATGTGAAAATTTCAAAGAAAAAAAATAACAATTCCATTTGCAGTGAGTTACCCAGAATCGCTATGTTACCAAAAAAACACAATTTGGGTGTTTCAGAGTTAAGCAAAGGAGCCAGGATTCTAGCATGAAGCCATGACGATAGTCAAACATTTTCATCCATAAAAATTCAAATGGAGCCTCTTTGTCATCACATTAGAACTATCTGATGCTACTTGGGCTTACCACCAAAAAAACAAAAAGATAACAAGGATTTTGGCTTGTACATGCTAACTTTAGGTAGACCAACCCATTACTATTTGCAACCCAATTCCATCAATAAACTAGTCCAATTTTGTCACCTACTTTGGGTCCTAATTCCACCCTCCAAAACCCTTAATTCTCTTTATTTTATGACAAAATCAGGAATTTTATGACAACAAGGGATAATGTCACTCCATCAATAGAGAATATTTAGTACTTGATTAGGCAATTTTAGGTTGTTTATGGGGTGTTTATGGCTCTAGTTTAGGGGTAGTTTTGTAATTTCAAGGTTGACCACTTCAAAAATTCACAAAAATTACAAATTTGATTGGAAAATTATAGTTCCACTTGGGTTTGACCAATGAAACAAGCACACACCAGCCTCTGAAAAATATGTGCCCCTCTTGGAATTGGCCCTAAGATGTCCAGATTCCAAATCAGGGCGGTAATAGGCTTGTCTACCTTATTTAGCGTGAGTTTTGCTGCAAGTTTTATGGCTTTTACAGTCTGCTGGCTTCGAGGGGCAAGAGGAGCTGCATTCGGACTTGAGTGAAGTGTTCACGTATCTGACAACTCAGATTGCGCACGCAGCGAATGACAGTTTGCAATCCGTACCCACCCACACAGCAGTTCACGATCATGCTACTCATGCTGCAGAAGTCATTGAGAGTGCGACATCTTCGATCTCAATCATTGTCCATGACACTCTTAATCTAACGTAGGTGGCAATCCATTCTTCTGCGCACGTCTTCATTCTATTCTATTCCTTCAGTTTATGATTTTGTGCATGCAGTCGGTTGAGAATTGCTTCATTTTGCAAACAGGGGAGATTAGGGCTATGATAACCTGAAGCGGTTTGTTTTGTGTAATTGCAGCAGCTTCTGGCTTCTCATTATTGGCTCCGGCGTGCTAACCCTTGTGCTTTCTTTAATTGGCTTGGGTGAGGATATTAAACTCCGCGCTTCAGACAATTCACTTCGTATTGAAAAGGTCTTGAGCCAATGTTTCGGTTTGATGCAGTACCTGAGAATGCGTGAGAGAGTCATTCTTTAGGTTCTTCGTAATCGTTATGCATTGATGTAGTTTTATTTGCTTGATTCAAACTACGATGGGTTGATGAACTGCACTTCTTGTGGGCTTTACAATTGGGACAGCGTTTGTTATTTGTGGAAAGATTTTCTCAGGATTCTTCATTTGAGGTTGAATGTTGAATTAAGAGCACATTGATTTATGTGCTTGCAATTTCTGACTCTTTATTCGTGAGCTGCTAAATTGAGAATATCCACTGAAAAGTTGAATAAAGTATGTCGGTTGAAATATACCAGAGTTAAATAATCCTTGAATGATTCTTCTTGTGTTTGTGGCAGGTTTGTATCAATTGGATGGCTGGTTGTCATCGGACTTTGGTTCTTGGGCGGCATTTTCCTCCTCGTCTACGCGTAAGCACCACCGCAATTCTTAACTTAACTTGTTACTGAATTTCGCATGTCAATATCATGTCCATATACCATGATCGGTAGCCTTATTAGACAGGCTAGGAATACTTACTTGACATCGACTTAGATGCCCCAATTCTGAACTTTTTATTTATTTTGCATAGCAGAATCATATTCACATATCGGAGTTGTCTGATCAGACAGGTTAGACTTACTCGATGTTGTGTTAGTCGCGCTAGATGTTTGATTTCTACCACGGTTGATTGCAGGGTGTTGGGTGCCAAGTGTGCTGCAATAAACGAATGGACTGCGAACCCAAGAAACGGAACGGCCGCCTTTGACATCATCGTGAGATGTGAATTGAATCACGCAAGACCACCGCGGGGTCGTCGTCACAGAAGTGTGGGTGACTTGCCTTCCAAGAGAGAAAGATGAGATTGCATTTCAGAATACAAGCCTCTGAGCGACCTCAGCCACCTCCCAGCCCTCCCTCCATTCCCTGAACACAAGCCTCTGAATGATATTGATGATGAGATTCCATTCCCGGAGTACAAGTCTGTGACCGACAACTCCAATCCAGATTACAAGCTTGGTGATCCCAATACTATAAGAGAAAGGGGTGTTTTAAGTATAGTCCTAGTAGTATAGTCTTTTAAGTAATGACTTTTAAGGCGTCTTTTTAGAAATTTTTTACTGAAAACACATGTACTTTCAATAAAATTTTACTAAAAAGACACCTTAAAGATCATTACTTAAAACACTATACTACTAGGACTATATTTAAAACACCCCTTTCTCTTATAGTGATGCAATGATGCGAATCCGCAAAAGAGCGATTATTTTCTGGACGGAGCTCTGTCACCATCCAGCAAAAAGATGCAAGTTGCACAATCCTCCGAACTGCATTTGTTCCAGTTTTAGAGAATATTTCAGCTTGTGACTGCCCGAATTTCATCAGGAACAACATGTGGGTCTCACTGGCCATGGTCAAATTGTCCGGAGGAACCATGTTCTCCATCTATTTGTGGATTGGAATTGCTCAATTGCTACAATTGCTACAAAACATAGTGACAATAATCTATTATCAAATATTCCTTCGAACAAAATTTATACAGCTTTGACCACCTGTAATATGTATTTTTTTACTAAAAAAAAATGAGTCGACCAAAACACAGTAAATCTTTGAAACTTTGATTTGCTGTTCTATCGCAAACAAAATTTTGTGAACCCAATCAGGCTAAATTTGTGCAACGACCAAAGGGATGAGAGTGGCAGTGTTGATGATACCCGTTTAGTCCTGAAATATCAGTCTGAGTGGATCATTCTGGTCGACTCTTCTCAAGTTGCTTGCAGTTGGCTGAAGTTCTCTGGGACTGAAGACCTGCCCTTTTTTTTCCAAATTCACGACCTGCAACTTTGGAAACGGCAAACAATTGAGTGTTAATTGAAAGCCCAGACCATGATTATTCAGCCTATGACCGGCAGAATGACTGGTTTGCATTGTTGACATGTTGACATTATTGAAAAAAAAAATTAATATTTTTTCATAAAAAGACAAATGTGAGACATGGAGAGAGCAATTGAAATTTTTTTTTGGAAAAGTATGAATTTGTTATGAATTTTTGAAGTGTGCTGCTCAATTGGCCTAAGAGAGTACCCCAAAATGTATACCCGTGATGGTCATCTTACCACCTAAAGCAATTATAATATTTCCTAACATGATGATGACATGAAGGAATGAAAAAGGTACTTGTGACGAATTTACACTAAAAAGTTGGAAGTTCCTATTGCAGTCATTGCTAACTCCTTCACCATCACCCAAAGCATTCAATGTAGCCACTAACTCAATCTAATTAACTCAAATCTCATTTATTGCAAATTTTTTGTCACGGGTTGACGTAAGATTGTAATGGATCATTTCCTAGGTGTGGGCAGTTTGCTTGTCATAGGTTGGTAAACCGCTTGTGGCTAGTTGGTTTGTATTTTACTCCTTGCAATGGAATTCCATTCCAATTTGTGTAAAATTTAAAATAAAATAAAAATGAAGCCTTGGCATTAATGTTAGATGTGGATATGGGATGGTCTTCACATTTATAAGGAGTTCCCTAACTTCAGTTTTGTGGTACCCTGATACCTCCAAGACCGGTCAGCTCAAAAGCACGAGGGGTCTACAAGAGCAAAGCTGTTGAGAGCTGCACGAGGGGTCTACAAGAGATTTGCCTGGAAAATCTCGGTTCTAGTCTTGAAATTCAAGAGGTTGGACACAAGAATATGTTGTTGAAATTCAAGTGTTCCAGTTAACCTAGTTTAGTTTTCCAGGCTTCTTGAAGGGATTCAAGGATGTATTTCTAGTTGAAGCATGACATTTGAGCTGTGAGAGAGGACAGACCTCTCCTTCCTGATTTCGTCCCCTCGTCCGCTCCTGATTTCCCTGCATCGTCTCTTCCACAGCTGATATCTACATGGTTTGTCATTTAGCCACTTTCTGTCGTTCCTCCTCTCCTGCGAATTTCGATGAATTTCTAGTTCAAAAATTCCAATTTACGAGGTAGAAACATACTCTGGCCAGGCGGAGGAGAATTCACTGATCCATCCAGCATCATCGTCTCCTTCTTTCGTCATAACTAGCTGTGCAGTTTGATTTGTTGCCACTGCTTTGCTCTCTATCTTTCGTAATCTCAAGATGAAATTGGCTATTTCAGCGCTGGCCTTGACGTGCGTCCTGTCAACGGTAGCCATGGCCTTGGCAATGACGAGCAGCGACAAAGACCTCGCGGTCGACTTGTACAACAACGCCTTCTACGTCGAGCCCTCCAACGATTCCGGCTACTACGTCGTGGATACGCAACGCGGCGTCCCGGGGCAAACGAATTTCTGGCAGACATGCGAGCAGATCGAAGCGCTCGAGGATGCGTACGAGCGCACCCAGAACCCCACTTACAACGGCATGATCACCAACCTCGTCCACGGGCTCAATCAAATCGTGAGCGGCACCCAAGATTGGGCGTCGTGGAACAAATTCAACGACGACATCATGTGGGGTGTGATCGCGCTCGCCCGCGCTTACGAGATGACGGGCAACTCCGATTTCCTCTCGCAGGCGCAGCTCCAGTTCAATGCGGTCTGGAGCCGCGGGTGGGACACGGCGTTGGGCGGCGGGCTCTGGTGGAACACGGATAACCAAACCAAAAACGCCTGCGTCAACTTCCCAGCCACCATCGCCGCGATGTACCTCGCGCGCAACACGCAGAACACAGGATACCGCGCGCAAGCGCAGGAGCTTTGGACGTGGTCGCGCGCAAATCTCTACGACGCGGCCACGGGCCGAGTGATCGACCACTTGGAAGTCGACGGCACTCCCGCTCCGGAGAGTTGGTCCTTCACGTACAACCAAGGCACATTCATCGGCGCTGCGTATTTGCTTTTCCAGGACACCGCGACGTCCAGCTACATCGCCGACTGCGCGCTCGCTGCCGCCTGGACCAAAGCTCATCTCACGGACGCGGTCTCCGGCATCCTCAAGGAGAACGGCGACAAATCCTCCAGCGATGGCGGAGGCGATGGACCCGGATTCAAGGGCATCTTCTCTCGCTGGTGCAGCAAATACGCGCGGGGACAGAACCAGGGCGAGCTCAAAACGTGGCTCACCACGAACGCCGACGCCGCCTGGACGTTTCGGAACTCGCAGGGTGTCACCTGGGCGCAGTGGTGGCATCGCACCCCGGATTCCGGCGTCTCCTCGTGGGAGTGTTCTAGCGGCCTCGCCATCACCCAAAACGCACCCTAGCTCGGGACACCCACCGAAACGCGAAACCCGAGACCGCCCGCCCGCCCAAATCTGCCTTGCCTCTTTGGCAAATCCAAGATGAATTTGAAGTGGTTATGGCGAATTGGCGACTCTGAGAATTGCCGAGGATACTGATCAAGACACGGAGTTTCTCCTCCGGAGACTATGATTCCTTTCTTTCTAGGTTGGGTTACTATTGTCGAGTAGCGTGTTTCCAACACAAAGCGGCTGCGATTTAAGATAAGCAGACCCATTGTGGACTGCAGCCCAATTCAGAGCTCTACTTTTGGGATCCAATTCAGTTCTAACGTAGTTTTTATTGCATTGAGTGTGCAACTGGAACTCAAAGTTTTGAAATTGGGGATGAAAAGGTTGGAATTGGGTTAGAAAGTCACCATTTCATGAATTCTATGAACTCACCCATGCAGTTTCTACACATTGTACTGTACAAAGGGGGACTTTGGGATTTCCATTGGAATCATGTAGGGAAGTCACAGAGCTACATTAAAATCCAAAAGGGCAAGAAGAGTCCCGTAGGGACAATGGGAAGCTACACGTGAAATAAACCCTAATTTGCCATTCTTTTGAAAAAAAATTATAGGATACAATCACTATGTATCAAACAGTCCACAATGGACTGAGTAACCTTAACTGCTGAAATCAATGTTTGTGCGAAGCACTCATTCATGGATTGTATCGAATTGCAGCCGACATGGCATGAGACTCGAACATAAAATTGATGAATCCAAGACTTGGATCAATCTCAGGGATTCGAAAACAATTACGGCCAGTCCTCCAGGAATACAGTAGTAGAACAAGATCGGATGACATTTCCAAGGAAAGAAAGCCAGCTCACGTAATTGAACCGACTTAATTTTGTCCTTTAATCTTCATGAACTTCTTATAAGTTCACCCAAAGAGTCAATTGGCCATCAGAGTAAATCGTAGTCGGTCACCAACCTGTTGGAAAACAAAAAACTGACTAAGAAAAATACGGCCATGCCCGAGGACTTTTATCTTCATCAAAAACGGAGTGATCTCCATTGATGAGCAATTGAGTAATTGAACTCGAATAATACAACTTGATGCTAATTTCCCTTCCAATTTCAAGCTCCCCAAGTTGATATTTCCTCCCAGAAGGTGGCTCAAAGAATCCAAGCACTTCTCCACTGGCTGGTCTAACTAAGGTAGGAACGCCCAAACTAGCCAGGGGCCTAAATGTACCACTCGATCAGAGGTTCAGCTCCTGTAAAATGCGTTCTCTTAACCAATGTACCAAGTGCCAAAGAAGCGATTCTATAACGTACTTTGACTCCTCATAACTTTTGCATACAGTATCCAAATATCGCATTCCTTTGTGCGTTGCAATCCTCTTAAATTTGCCAACGAGAACATCAAAAAAATTGATTACTCTAATAACAGGATAGCACTGATTCCTGGTATCCCTACCTTAAGGCTCATTGGATTCATCACCAACCAAGGCATACGATTTTGAAGAATCGTCCGCCACCCCAAGGAACGGCGTCCAGCTTTCCGAGCTCGCCCGGGTTTTGAACAACCCCTCAACCTGCTCGAATGACAGACCCTTGGTCTCGGGAACATAGCACAGCACAAACAGGAGTGCCAAAACAGCCAGGCCCGCAAATAAGAGAAATGTGAAGGAGGTGCCCAAGGCATCCGTCAAGGTGAGGAACGTCTGCGCCACAAGGAAGTTGGAGAACCAGTTGGCTGTGGCAGCGACGCCTCCACACACTCCCCTGTCCTGCAATGCATAAATCTCGCTGTTGATGGTCCAGGGCACAGGTCCCATCCCTGGCGCAAACGTCAACAAGTAGAGCACCAGTCCTAGTAATGCCAGCCATCCGTAGTCGCTGGGACAGCCTCGTGTGAACCATGCGCCAGCCATTTTTTCGCATTCGAATTCCGCGGTGTCGGAGTACACAAAACAACTCCCTGGTTGCATCTGGCAACCACCGTCGCATTCAACGCAAAAGATCATGTTAATCCATGTACAAAATTCCAGTGCTTTTTCTTCAGCTACCAAAAGTAAGTGTCACCTGTTTACTAATAGATGACCTAGAATTGGTAGCCGGCGAAAATCACTGGAGAATAAAAAACCATTTGGGACTTGAAGGGCAGAAATCAACACTTGGGACGCTTGTTACCAACATCCATACACTTGATTGGACTTATTAGCAAGTAGGGAACACAAGAGGTGTGGTAGAACTCGTTAAAATGGCACAACTAG
Source organism: Climacium dendroides (assembly GCA_950106755.1). Taxonomy (NCBI): domain Eukaryota; kingdom Viridiplantae; phylum Streptophyta; class Bryopsida; order Hypnales; family Climaciaceae; genus Climacium; species Climacium dendroides. The sequence continues at coordinate 25,880,533 of OX467092.1, forward strand.
TATCCTGGGATATTTCAGATATAAAAAGCATTGCCCAGGTAATTTGTTTCCTTCAATGCGTGTGATTAGCAATGGGAAAAAAATCAGTTACGGAAAAGCATAGTAAATAAAATGGTACCTCGTTGCTGGAAGCTGCACAGAAGGCACATTTGGCTTGCAAACACCCCGTGCACGTCGCTGGGAACTCGAACTTGGTCGATGCGTTTCCTGAGAAAGGGAAAGGAAAAGCAGGGCAAATGCTCTTGGACTGTGAAGTCCAGCTGATGTCGGGGGAGCTTATGCTGGTGACATGAAAAGCTGCCGACAGAACACAAAGCGCTGTGATCACACCGATCAAGCTGAGGATCGCCAGCCGTCTCCTCCCACAGCGGTCGATGAGGAAGATGCCTGCCACGGTACCCACGGCGTTCATGGCTGCCACCCCTGCCGAGAGTAACAGGGCTGTCTCGTGGGATGCATATCCTGCAAGCTCGATGATAGACGGGCTGTAGTACATTACTGTGTTGATCCCTACCAGCTGCTGGAAAATCTGCAATTTATCGATCCAGTCATAAGAAAAAGAGGATGATTAGTATGGAAACTTACTTCTTCGTGGAATAGACGTTTGCTTATCAATTAACAAATTCGATCCCAGAGTTCCATTCAATTTCACAAGGTTCACCATTCAGTGTCAAGATTTATCCATCATACACTCATCAAGATTCATTGTCAAGATTCAGAGTATGTTACGTGGTAACAAGGTAAACATACGTAACGAATATGTAAAATACACTTGAGGAGGCATCTTTTATCATTTAGTACACGTGTCATCATGCAAACCCAAAGTTCTTCCAGGATAGTGAATGCAGGGAACTAAGAGACTTGGGATCCAAATGACATTAGAATTGTCAAAATTGTATTTTACTTGGATTCATAAGCATGAAACGTAGACTAAAAAATGATGTAATTACCTGAATGCCCACGCCTGCGGTAAGAGCCATTCGTTTCTCCTTGGTGGCAAGGATGTCACGAATACTGGTTCTCTGTACTTGGGTGCCTGCTTGATTCCACTCCGATGCGGCGGCTGCGACTTCTTCATATGCTGCACTTCCTTCCCCCGTTGGATACAATCTCTCTAGCACAGAAACTGCTTCACCGAATCTTTTCTGAAATAGTTACAATTGGTAATGAGAAAAAGACATGACATGAGCAAAGCCTGGCAACCACAGTCTAATAGGTTGAGAATAACTATAAAGACTTCATTTTCATAACCTCGATATTGATATGCTATTTTCAAGATGCAAAATATATAATTTCATTTGAAAAGACGGGATTACTCACTGTTTTGAGACCCGTTTCATTGGTACTACTGACACCAAACCGATCACATAGAAATATTTCTTGTTCTAACATGATCTACAATCTGAAAATTGTTTGGCTGGTACATGAGTGAAGGAGATACCTGACGCACTAACCATCGGGGAGACTCGGGCAGAAAACAGAAGAGACCTGCTTGCAAGATGGCCGGCAATGCAGCCACACCCAACATCCAGCGCCAATTGCCTGGAACCTAAATTCACCGAAGTCATTTCATCACTCACAAGTCTTGAATGACCTAACTACTCAAAACCAGGAGTTAACCCTTATAGGATCAATTGATCTTCATGTGTTTTCTTAGCATTTTTGAGTAGGTCACATGGAGACTCTCTTTTTTCCAATCGTGTTTCTTATTAATGCGACACATGAAATATTCTTCACTGGTATAAAATACGGTCCCATCTGAGCCACATTCTTCACCGATGAAAATTGGTTATCCTTAACCCATGAATTCCGCATACCACTGCAACATTCATACTTCAACGTTCATATTATACACCAATGCAACTACATGCAACGAGTATTGAACCTTGGTGAAGCCGAGATTGATAATGTATGACAAAAATTGGCCCGTGGTGATCATGAGCACGTTGAGAGTGACAAGGCTACCCCGCTTGTCAGGTGGGGAGACCTCGGCAATATACAAGGGCACGGTCATGGACGCCACCCCAACGCCTAATCCCACCAAGAATCGTCCACAGATCAATACCGTGGGTCCCGGAGCTGCAGCCATGAGCAGCGCTCCCATCGTAAACACAATGTCTGCCGCTAGAATGCAGAACTTCCTCCCCAGACGGTCGTTGAGGAGACCTCCACCCGCAGCCCCTACCACCGCCCCTGCTATCGCCATGCTTACAATCGCCTCCTGCAAAGGTAGCGTCATGATAAGCGATAGAATTCGTAACACAGTACAACAAATTCATCAGAACGGTATCAACAGGGTTTTCAGAAACTTAACATTTAATTCGACTCTCAGGAACAATCATTCTAGACACTGTCAAAAAGAGAATCTTGCCTGAAGATCTATGTCTTCCAATGGTCAGTGAATAAATAGAGGCCACCTATATGTCATGGGGAAGTCATTGTATGATCATTTTGACCATAGGAAGACCTCCTGATGAATCATTACAGACACTCTCATTAAAATGCTGTCTAAAAGTTTTGGAAACAGTTTAATTTTACTGTTTATCAGTCATCACTCTAATTCTCATTGACCCAGCTTTCGGATATGATATTGGTTTCGTTGCGATACTTTACGAAGTGGAGATCCGTTAAGAGGTGAAGTGATGGAGGGCCCTAAAGCAGACCCTTAAAGGCATTCTCCCTGGTGTCTAAAAATAGGTCTCAAACCTGACTTGAAAAAGTTTTCCAGATACATTAGAATGGTCTCTTGCTTGAATACTTTTTCAGAATCTTGCTAGAGGTTTGGATAAAATATAGAATTTCCACATCAAGTGGCTAACAGGCTAAACTAAAACAAATATGTTTAGCACGTTTTCCAAAATGCAAAACTAGCATCGGAGGGAATGCCCCAAGGTAGATCTAAAACCATTAGGGACCTATTACTGGCAACTATACTAATCCCTGTTACCAATGCCTCCTCATCTATTCATACACTGAGTTGGATTTATTAGCAAGTAGTGAAAGTAAAATTAGGCTGAAAATCTATGGCGACTGATCATTGAATGGAAATGGGTTTGTCTACATTGGGGTCCACAACCTCCCACTTTCAAAGTGCATAAAATTTGATACAAATTTGATCTCAACAGATCGATTTGGAACTTGTACCAAAGTGATGTCTTCATACAATCTCCAAAAACCACTCTTCTAGAAACGTTAAATGCTTTAACATGACACAAATAGTATGCTCTACCTTACCTGCAGGAAAGAGCTCTTGTTTACAGAATCGAAGTCATCACGTATGAACAAGAGTGCTCCTGAAATGACCCCTGTGCAATTCATCACACTGCAGTTTCTCAGTAACAACCCCACGGCACACGTAAATCGCACATGTTCTTATGAAACTGATTCAAGCCGAAGTGTCAGAGCTGCAATAGTACATAAAAGACACATAACAGTCTTCAGCCCTTTACGCACTACACTTTCAATTTACAAATGGTGAGATATTGCACTAAAAAAGCATTGATCCTGCTTGGTTCTACAACCACTCGTGCGCGTCTACGCTGACATCATAATTTTTTTGCATTTCTCAACCATCCTCTCATTGTATCTTGAATGGAAGAATGAGCATCATGAATGCCCGAGATTCAAGGCATCATGGTCAACTCTCCTAAAGAATGTTGCGCAAGAACTACCCCACAATCCAGAAATTAGGTCATACATTACAGGCAAAGAAAATCAAATTCGGGGTAAGAAATGCTACAGCTGCGCAAGTGAAGATAGGCAAATTTTCAAGTCAACGAAGGCAGCTGCTCCAGTACCTGTGTCATAACCAAAGAGGAAGCCACCAATGCCAGCTGCGAGAGCTAAAAGGAACACAAAGTACTTGGAGGCTGAAGGTGCAGCAGCAATTAGGTTATTGCCACTGCTCGACGCCATCTTCGCCGACGTCGGTGACGGACTCAAGTTGTCCTCCATCTTTCTTTTTCGGTGCTTCACTCTCGGAGATTCGTCCGGCATAGTTCGCAATCTAAGACCTCGACTGATTCAATTTCTCGATTCTAATTTAATCGAGAAATTTAGTGCTAAATTTCTCGTTAAATTTAGCACTAAATTAAAGAAGAGATCTACGAATGCAAATGAAAGTCTCAGTGATCAAGGATACGAACAGAAATTCTTGTGCAGCAGGAGCTGGCAAAACGCTAATTAGCCGAAGACTAAACGTCGCCCTAATGCCAAGGCGGAATTAATGAGACGAAGATTCCTCCCTCATTTTGAAAATTGAAGCATCCCCTCAACCATGTAGCACCGGATTCGACAATTCGAGTGTGATCAGAAACAGGATTTCTGAGCCAATTAATGATAAAAAAAAAATCTCCATGGGAGACGACAACTGCAACTTTGAATAGAATTCTCTAGCCAAGCAACTGAAAGACAACAACTTAGTGGTCAAGACAGAAGACACACGCAAACGAAATCTAAAGATCCTTCCCTAGAAATAATTGTAAGAAGTAAAGGGCCAAGTTACGTGGGACGGACGCCCACGGAACTGGAAGTTCACGCCACGATCCTGATCCTCCCGCCTGACCTGCCATCGCCAATTAAGTTAGACACGATTTCCAACAAGCTCTCGCAACGGATGTGCACTCCATGTCAGGCACAAAATCCCAAGGGAACCGCGACCTTTCCTCGCAGTTTCCTTCGGGTAGTGCTTCAAAGTGACTGGAAGTCTACCCATTCAACCCCTACACTACACTAAAATTGGTAAATAGTGTTGGCTACACTAATTGTCAACAATAACACTGATTGTGATTTGCAAGGTTAGTGTTAGAACATTATTTACCCATTCTAACACTATTGTAGCTCTATAGTAAAATTTGGTCATTTCATGGTGGGAGTTCAGTGTCCCAACACTATTTACACATAAGTTGGAAAATAGTGTTGGGGGGTAAAAAACAGGGAACAACACTAATTATCACCCAACACTATTTACCAATTTTAGTGTAATGATGGTAAATAGTGTTAGCAACACTAATTACGAAGCATAACACTAAATGTCAACAATTTTCTTAATGTTACCAACACTAAATTTCAACATAGATATTAGTTATCAACTACTGGATATAAATTTTCTACAAGTTTACATTTAGTGTTACATATTATTTCATTAAATTGCAGGGAGGGAGGAAGGAGAGAACGAGGGAGGGGAAGGGAGGGAAGGCAATTTTAATGTTACCAACTTTTTATACAAGCTATTTGGAATTTAGAGTGTGTGGGGTAAAAAGCCAAGTAACACTATTAGTAACATAACACTAAATACCATCATTAGTGTACCGGTAAGGTAGGAGGCCCATAAATCACCCATTTAAAAGTTGAAATTGAATTTGGGGGAGGTGAAGCTTCTTGAAATATTTTTCAATAAATTTTCTTCAAAAGACAAGTGGCATTGGCATCTAACCCAAGTCACTTCATATTTTTTGGAACTTTGTGGAATTAGTTATGAAATTTTGAAGTTGAAATGTAATAGGGCTCTAAAATCGCCCACCTCCTCAAATGTACATTGTTTGTACATTGCTGAAGGCTATGAAAAGTAACATGTACAAATAGTGTACATTTGAAGAGGTGAGCAATTTTAGAGCATGTATACTTTTAGAACCTTCTATCTTACTCTAAGGAAATTAGTCGGTGAGCATCTCAAAAAGCCAACCCTTATTATTGTGATATGACATAAATATGTATGAAGGTCTTAGATGTGACTTTCATAGAATTAAGACTTCATATGACATTCATGTGAATTCAATACCACTTTAGACACAATTTTCAAAAATTACAACTTCAAAAGTTACAAGTTTTGTAACATTCTAAATTTTTGCAAAGTAAAACTCAAAATAAAAAGGGTTCAAGGGACTTCCCAAGCAAGCAACTCTTCTAAAGTTTTAACTTTTAAATGTTATTCAAATTGTAATGCCTTTCATAAGTTATTGAAATTTCAAATCATGTGAAGTTCATATGAAGTATTAATTCTATGAAAGTGTCATCGACTGTAGTTTGAATGTCATATAAAGTTCATATGAAGTTTTAATTATATAAAAGTTGTATCTAGTGCAATATGGACCTTTGTACACATTATTATTGTATGAAAGTCATATGACAATGACAAGGTTTCTTTCTTGAAATGAGTTTGTTTGTTTAGGTCTTACAATGGGCTCCAAAAGTTAGTCCAACACCTCAACCATTTACCTTCATAAGAAGAGAGACTTTATACTAATTAATTTTAATTTAGAAAAAGGAGGGAAAGTAGTTTGAGAATTAAATAATAATTTAGAATTGTAAAAAAAGGTGCCATGAGCATAGGGTTGGGGTAAAGAGAATTATTTGTTTTAGGATAATCCAAGTATATTGGGAAGTATTTGATTGTTTTTTAACTTTCATTTGTATTATGATATGTAAGTGGCATATTTAATAGCAATGTTAGAAATGTTAGAAATTTATAACATATAAAGTAGGAGGTTCCTAAATCGACCATATATGACATGTAAGGTAGGAGGTTTATGAAGTAACCATTTACTATATGCTTGTATTTTAGAAAACTTAAATTCTCTTAAATATTTTTCTATAAAATTTTCTTGAAAGGTAAATATGGGGGTAAATAAAATTTGCATTTAACCCAAGTCTTTTTAATTTTTTGAACCTTTTTGGAATAAATTATAAATTTTGAAGCTAAAATGGCATAAAGCTTTTAAATGATATATTCATAGTAATACTTTCAAAACTCCAATATTTACCTATATATTAGAAGATGCTCGTAGAACTTTGGCTTTTTATAGACCTCCTGCCTAAGAGCCATTTTTAAAGTCAATAAATCATTAACATTGAAGTATTCCTAGAAACAATAAAATTCATTAATCTTTTGTCTTTCAATGAATTTTGGAAAACCTAAAAAGATATCAAGTGGTTTAAAGGTGAAACCTCGTAGTTCTAGAACAACTTCATTTGAATTATATTTTATTTTTTTACTTATTCTTAGCCCTCCCCCCAAAGAAATTCATTTTGGACCTTGAAGAATCATGCTTCACATGCAAGGGACTGCAATAAGAACAAGGGTGCATAGAATGGAAGTAGAAGAGGAAAAGACAAAACCATTTTGGAATGTCACTCCACTTTCATACTCAATCCTTTGGTCATTTAGTGTAAGTTACATAGTTAAGATTTATTTTCATTCATGAGAAGTCCCAAATGATTTTTTCATTCAATTGAAAGTTGTTTGTAGGCTCTATTTGCCAACAATATGTGTAAAACCATTGTGAGAGTTGCAAACAATCTTTTGTGACCCCTTAGACGTATAATCTTTATTTGCCAATCATACATTAAGTAGCTCTAAAATGGTAATAATGTATGTTGTGGTTACATCAAGTAGACCCCATATCAAATCATATTCAATCCCCCCCCCCCCAAAAAAAAAATGAATTGATATGAATTTTGTAAATTCTATTTCAAAAAAATTGGAATAATTTGTGACCTTTAGAAAGGCCTTCACATGTTTACCATGCTATTCAAAGCTTTACCAAATCTTTTGTAACCTTTAGTAGTAGGGTCTTTTTGTAATTTTTTGTAACTAGTTAAGTTTCAATCTCTTTCAATGGACACAATCTCTCTTCAAAGGGAGAAAAAGTACTAAACTTAATTAGTAAGTTTATGTATTCCATAGATTTCTTTACATTTATAAAGCAATTACCTTAGAATGTATATTATTTTTTTTTCATTTTTCATTTGAGTTTTGTAGGATACAATTTTTTTATTAATATTTTCTATACTCTTCAATTAAGCTACAGTATAATTTTTGAAAATTTCATTACATGCCATATTTAATTATATTTTGAATTATTTTTAATGAATATGACTTGAGTGTAGGGTATAAATTGTCTACTTTCACATGAAATAGAAGATATGGTCTATCTACACACAACAAAAATTCATTTGGTACAATGTAGTATGAAATTGCCTTTATATAAATATTAAAATTTTCAGTAAAATGTAGATGTCAAAGATTAAGGGACATTGGTATAGAATGTAAAGGAAAAATGATTGATTGATTTTTTATGTTGAAATACAAGTGTAGATTAACAAGCCTTGTTGTTTTACAAGTATGTAAGGTAGAGTGAGCCAATGCTAAGCACGTTCCTTAATATCCATGATTGTATTACAATGAGGTATGATTTTGTAGTCACACATAGATAAATTGAAATAAAGATCAAATAAAAGGTTGAAGTTCAATTTGTAGATTTTTCAAATGCAAGCCCTAAATTTTATGTCCTAGTGTTGAACATTATAAATTATGCAATGCATCCCTAATTATTAATTAGATTAGTAAGGCACACTTAATATGTAGTAATCTCTAAAATCCTAAATGTGCAAGGCACTATATTTTGTATTCTCTAAGCTTTGAATTTATAAAAAATACTCAAAATATATTTTCTCAATTTTTTAATTGAATATCTTCTTTAGTCCATTTTAAGCATAAAAAATCATTTAAAAAATTTATTTATGCTTTTTCTATTGAAGATTTTGTGTAAAAAAGATTATTCATTGCAAATCTTGATTGTTTGCTATCACAGAAGTTTGACTTCTTGGAAATGAGTCTCAAATACATGGAATTTTGGAGAGAAAATCAAATTAAAAATTCATTTCAGGAAATTTCAAAATAGATTTTAAGAAAAAAAAATGATTATGGTAAGGCATGCAATTTTCTTTAAACACATGTTGTTGTTTTTTAACTCAATTTTAGATTAGACATGTATATAGAGGGTTCAAAGACTTTAAATCACTTTCCCAATTTTACACTCTCATCATCAAACATTATATTCTAGTTGAAAAATAAATCTGACAAAAAAACCATTTTGAAAATAGATGCCAAAATTTTAGAAAAATTATTTTTTCAAAAATAAAAAATTGTAGGGCCAAAAAAATAATATTGGTAAAAAAATTGTTTCTAGCATCTATCAAAATTCATTTTTAGAAAAAAGTTGAATATTTGATATAGAAGTATTGACCTTGCCCTACAGCTAAGGTAATTTTTTTAATCCATAAGTAATTTTGTTGTGTTTTAATTTCTACATGATCCATAGTATGTCTAGTTTGAATTTATATGGTTATAAGTTTTTTTAAATTGATAATATTTATCAAAATTAGGGCTTTTTGATAAGTTTGGATACTACAAGAAAAAGGGTTTTTTTAAGTGAGTTTTTAAAGTATAATCCTAGGCATAAGATTATAAGTAATTACCTTTTAGGAGATTTTTAATAAAGTTTTACTAGAAGCACATGTATTTCTAGTAAATTTTTACTAAAAATCTCCTTAGAGGTCATTACTTATAAACTTATGTCTAGGACTATACCGTTCAAAATTCACTTAAAATACCCCCTTCTCTTGTAGTGGGAGCAAACTTCAAAAAGCTTAGAAAAGACGTTGGAGATTTTAGGAGTTAAATATGTAGAGGCCAAATTTTGTCTCATTAACATGTTTTGTATTGGCTCTTGATGACAAAGAGCTACATTTTTCATTTGATTTATTTTTAGGTTTTTATATTAGTTTTTCAACTTTTGTGTACTTTACTATGGTAGACCATAGAAACTCTTTATAAATATTGTTTAGTTTAAAAGTGCTAGTGTAGTTTTAAGATTATTGATTAGCATCAATAGTTTCTATATCATATAGAAATCTTTTTTAACATGAGACCATTGTTGAAATTCCCTATTGAATTAGATTTCCACATAAAAAAATATATATCTTTATGATTTTTCATCCATCTATTATATATTAAAGAGTGTAATAGGGTGGAAGGTGGATCCTTAAACAATTCTACTTAGAATCTCTACAATCTCTAAAAACTTTAAAAAAAAATTGAATTTATTTATTCAAGAAATTTAAAAAAACTAAAAAAAATACTAGATTGCATGTTTTGGATGTCTTGCCAAGAAGGTGGAATATGCTTTTGATATATACATTATTTTTTCACTACCCCATTATTTTGCGCTACACTTACATCATATTTATCTTGTTTACAAGTGTAATAGCCAAACAACATTAGAGGATGATGTCTTTTAATTTTTGAATGCATATAAACCTATAACAAATCCATTATTCAAATGATTTAATGATGCTAATCAAAAGGGAATTCATTGAAGACATTTGGAAAAGCATTATATTTCAATAGGGAGAATTAAGATTTTTTATTGGTGATGTCAATAAAAAAATTGATACCTTTACATATTTTTGAAAATAAAAAATAAAAAGGAAATAATAAATAAATAATAAATTTTCTATTGAGAGTAAAAATTTCAAATATAGATTTTCAAACAAAAATCCTAATCAAAAAATAGTTTTTATAAAAATAAAATAAATTCATAAGAAGCACATTTCAACTTCAAGTATAACATGAAAGTTATATTATTTGATTTTAACAAGAATATTTTGTATATCTAATTGTAGGATCTTGTACTTTTCTCTCACACTTTCATATAATCCTACAAGTTTTGACAATTGTATTTTTTTTTTAAATTCAATTATGAAATACAACATTGATATCGTACGTAAATTACTAATACATTGAAATTTTAATTTTTTGTAACTTTGTTGTAGCCCTTCTATACTTATTGCATTCTTTTTCACTTTTCTAAGGACAATGATTTCACCTACTTGTGAGGGCTCAAAATTAGTATTACTTCAATTTTTTAATGTGAAAATTTATGCAATATATTAAAAATCAACCTATACTAATTTAAAATAGTGTGATAGGACATATTTTGATTTTAACTATTACTTTTATGATTTACATCCATGAGTATTTTTACCTATTAAGTGCCGGTGGAATCAAGCTAAATTGAATTATTGTATTAATAAATTAGATACAAAATTAAGGTAATCTATTAAATATTATTATTATTATATTATTTTTTGATGAAAAGCAAATCTATGTATGGATTAAAGTGCATATTATCACTTTTTAACTTCTATTTTTATATCCTATGTATGGAGCCACTCTTAACTATTAATTGCAACTTAATGTTCAACATAGGTTCAAACTAATTCATTGTGTTTATGCAATAACAAGACTATTTATTTAGGAATTTTATCCCTTGAAATTACACCTTCTATCCCAATATCCACTTAGTACAAACATTCACCCCACACTTTAGTATATATTGTCTTGTAAATACATACTAACTTTTTGAAAGTTCGTATTAAAACTCCTTTTGCCTTCATATAGATAATATTAAGTAAAAAAATATTGATTTAATTCATTGTGAATTAATAGTAAGTATTTATTACATTTTGATCAAATACGTCAAATCTATGTTTTAAAATTTTCAAAACCAAACCAAATGGACATTATTATTATAACTAGTGGTCAAGGTTGGCAATTTTTTTCCTAAAAGAAAATTTATGTTTGCATGAATTTATATATTTTTTTAAATGTATAGGAAAATCAAACTTTCTATTTTTAATCATATATCAAATTACATTTGCCAACTTTAATAAATTATTTGGTAGGAATTGCCAATCTTGATCCAAATATAGGATATTAATAATAAACCATTGTTGATTAATGTATTATGCAAATTGAAGTTTTCTTCATAGAATATATTAAATAGCCATTTTTAGGCACAAAAGTGCTACACATCAAATTGGTTGATACTTTGTATAAAAAATATATTTTATAGAGATGATCAAAGATTCTATAAACAATGATAGTTTTTAAAATGAATAAATTAATATTAAAAAATTTATAGATAAATGATTGATTGATGTAGCACTACACTAAATCCTTAATGTTTGGTATATTAACAACATTAATGAAAATCATAAAAATAGTGTCATTTTTCAATATTCTATGCAATAGGCATTTGCATCAACATCTATGTAACCAAATATACTTAAGTAGAAAATGTGTAAAAATAGACATCATTTCCTCCATTATTTCATTAAAAACTTATGGAAAGGTCATATATTTGTTTTTTACTAATGAATTCAATTATATTACTATGTATTTTTTACCTATTAATAATTATATATATATATATATATATATATATATATACATTTTTTTTAAATACAATTGGTTGGCTATCAAGAGAAATTTGATACTAAAATTTATTTTTTAGAGACGTCATATATGTATTGGGACATTGCATTACAAGTCCAATGATAGGCTCTACTTAATTTAAAAATAATGTAAATCTTTAATTCAAAGTGACCTTAAGAACAAATTTTTGTTATATTCAAGTATCAAAAAGATACATTATAAGTTATACACAATTACATTGGTCTTTAGTGAGAGGAACATTATTGCATAAAAATAGATTTGATATTGCACAATGCACATTCTATAGTACCCTTCAATGACCATAGTTTGATATTGCTACATATGTGGTACTAATACAAACATGTTCATTGCATTTGCTCCATTCAAATTGGTTGGTTGCATAATTGTTATATTAACCTTTGAAGGACCATTGTGTTTAAAGGCCCAAAACTACTTCAAAATACTTGTCCTCAAAGCAAGGTCAAAATCTTCATCAATATTTATTTTTAACAAAACCAATTGTATGATCTTTTGGTTAACTTCTTCAAGTACATTGTTCCAAAATTTTAAAGTGAATATCCCCACCAATTGCAAGTTTAATGTGCCTAAACTTCAAAATGTAGGCTTTTCTAGTCCTTCCAAAAGGTAAAATTTTGTCTTTTAACATTTTAAGGAAAAAACAAACTTATACTACAACTTGTACATTTTAGTCAATAAGTTGAAAATGGGTTTACTACAAGAAAAGAGTGTCCAAAATGACAAAATTTTGACAAAAATTGTCCAAAATGACTACATGTAGTTTTTTGAACTCTATTCTTGTCAATTCTTACACTTTTAACATCTTGTCAATTTCTAATCAAATCCTTCTTTATCTCTTCCACTAGATGAAATTTTTCATCCTAATTTTTCATGCTAAAAACTTAACCTACATCTTCTCCATGTGAGCTCGTTGGAAATGTTACTTTCTATTGCTACATGTACTTGGTTTGTTATGGTTTCAATATTCTATTTTAAAAACATCAAAATACACAGTTTTAGATGTTTGGTATTGTAAGCTTCACAAACATTGCCATTTGGTTGGTATTGTAAAATCATGGAGAGCTCCATCAATTCCTCTCCATCAATTCCTCCCCAGTTGTAGAGCCTCAAGTACAAAATGACAAATAATTGTATTTGAATTTTTGAAATTTGCGTTGAAAATCATGCAATGGCATCGAAGTTGTGGAGATCAAGGTGGTTGAGATCTATGTAGTTACAACAAGTTTTAGGGTTTTCATTTTCCTTGATTGAATTGCATCTAGATTTTGCCGCTTTTGCTAAAATCTCAACAACAACAATTGCACCTGGTAAGTTTTGTTTTCAATTTGTATATTTTTTTTCTAAAACAACAAATTGGGTTTGTTGTTTCTTGGTATTTATAGTTGTTTTAGTAAGCTATGATCCCTTCCCCTTTCAATATTTGTCTCTGAGATAATTTGGGATTATGGAAACCTTTGTAGTTGCAATGGACAATTTAGGATTTAGTGTTTAGAGTAGATTTGGTGTCTATAGGAATCTCAATTTCAGTAAGTAAAAATCTTCTCTCCTTTCAATGTCTGTCTAAACTAATGTGGGATTATGGAGACCATTGTAGTTGGCTTTTTGAAAATTTAGATGAGCATTTTATGGTGTACAATGGAATGAAGAAGTATGTTTTACTATAGTTCAAGGTTTAGAGTAGATTTTGTATTTTCTATGGTATTTGTAGTAATTTCAATTTCAAAAAGTAGAGGTGGTAAGTTACCCTTCTACCTGAAGATGGTAAATACAATAATTAGCATGTTCTTCTGATTTACTTCCTCTTTTGAGGAAGCATGATAGACATATATGGAGTGAGGATGAAGGATGCTTGGACTTTTTCATGGTAGTGTCTATTTTTGTTTAAACCCTATGTAATGAACATCCTTTATTTCCTTCTCACCATTTTATTAGGACCTCAAGAATGTTAAGGCAATATCATACCTATTAGCATACTTTATTGACTTGGATTTATTTGAATTTCTCCAAATCTTAAGATTTATATCTCAGATTACTATTTGAAATTGACAAATATAGATTGATTACCACGAAGTCACAAGTAATGTGGTTCATGTCATTAGAAGAGATTCAAGGCTTGTAGAGGGCTGCGAGTTCCCAAGCTCTTGGAAACCTAAGAATTGTGTCACAACAACAATTTGACATGGCTAAGAGATTTCCACATCATTTAAAATTAATTTACTTATTTAAAAATTAAAAAAATTAAAAAATTAAAAATTCTAACAATGAGCTATTCTTTAACTATTGGAAGAACAACAAAGGAAACGAGCCTGAAACAACCCTTCCACCCACCCCACCCCTCTAATGTTGGAGTGGGGTTTTTCAACCCTTGAGCATTAGTCCTTTGATGTTGTACTAAGATTGCAACAATTGTGGTCCTTAGATGTTTTGAAGTTCCTGTTGTGAAAATTTAAACGTGGACTCTGTTCCTTTGTTCTAATGTCTACAAGTGATTATCTAGATAGAAAAAAAGTTTGTATAATGGTCTATAGAACAATTTGATGCAAGATAGTTATTTCATAATTTAAATAAGTTATCAGTTACTAAAAAACTTGTAGATTGGTATTTAAATTAAAAGAAACTATAAGGCTTTTGCCTTTAGCCTTAGTATCATAGTTTGGCTTCATGCATGTTCATAGGCTTGACCAAAAACGCCGCATTTCATCTTCATTACTTGGTTTTGTAGTTGCAATTACAAACCTTCTGCCATTGTCTAGAAATCACAATACACCAATCTTGTTTTTTTCTCTACACTTGATCTCTTCAACATTGCCATCTTTAGCAAGTCATTTTTCAAGTTTTTTCATTTACTTGTACCAGTTTTTCATTACCTTGTGAAAGTTATATTTACGAAGATGTGTTTTTGTAGGTGGTAGTGTTTTCTTTCTCAAAAAACAGATGTAATCAACCATCTAACAATTTAAATTCAATTGATTTCATTGTATATGCTAAAAAGAGTGAGATATATATGTTCTGCTAGTGAGCATTTTCCTAATTAAAGGGATCCAATCGATGACTACCTCAAATGTGAATATAAATGATCCTTTTGGTTTACTAAAGCATTATCTTCACTTCCTAAATTCAATGTTTCTAATTGAGAATTTTGAAGCTAAAACTTTTTTCTTTTTGTCTTGTAGCCAAAGTTGTCTTTATTTGATATTGTTTGTAGATTGACAAATTTCTTTGATATTCAAATAATGCGTGTGTAAGAGTTGCTAAGGTGGGGTATTGGTGTTTATCATGTTGGCATGCTACCCATAGTGAAAGAAGTTGTAGAATTGCTCTTTTGTCGTGGTGTCATTAGGGTTTGTTCTCAAAAGCTCCACGTTTCAAGTTTTTAAAGTTGTTTTGGATCATTCACGATAGTGAAGGATGTTAAAACTATCTCAAGTGTTATTCTTTATTATGTGTAGGTCTTATTTTCTACCAAGACTTTTGCTATGGGTGTGAATGTCGTAGCTAGAATGGTGAGCATGACTTTAAATTTTTCTACAACTTTGTATGCCAATTTTTCTTTTAGGATAGGCGTCTTCAAGTTGTATCACTTAGGAGCTACAATCTTTTAGCTATATTGTTATGACTTTTGTTGATCATTGCTATGATTTTTTCAAAGGAGCAAGACCCATTGGATGTAATTTATCATGCAGGGTTAATTTGTCAAAAAAAAAATGGTCTAAAGCTTCCACTAATGAGGCTTAATAGTTGTTTAATTGTTGAAAAGGCAAATTGAAGTCTACTATAAAGTAAATTTTTCCTCTTTATTTTTCATCTCTAATAATTAAAGCTATATGTCTTATAAACAACTTTAGATTTTTTGTTGTACTTATCCAAGATTCATTGATCATATTATTTAGGAGAAGTTGAATGAAGCTTATAAGGCATTTTTGGAAGCATTCACAATATGACAAGTTGTATTATGGATATCCAATTGAGTAGATCTTGGCTCTGATTTAGATTGTATATAGATTCTTTGAGTGAATGTATCAATGGATATTCTAGATAGTAGTTTTTGCAAATAGTAATAGATGTGGAGAATTTGGAAGTTATATATGTGATGGAGTCACTACCTTATAAATGTGTGTGAATAGCCTTGTCAACCTACGCATCGAGAAGTTGTGAATTGTTGCTGATATATTTGTAATTGTTTTGGTGATCACAAAAAAAGGGGTATATGATATCAATTGTGGAACAATGGTAGAAGATTGAGTGTATTGTGCACAAGAGCTTTTGTACCTAACACAAAAGTTTCAGAATTAATACCTATGGCATTCGGTAATGTTTACATGAAGTTATAGTATGAGAATAGTGTACAATTAAGGTGGAGAATGTGCAAGAAGTAATAAGTTATTGTATTTATTCCCACATGGTGCTAAAAAGCTATCCATCTTTGGGAGGAATATATATAAATATTATAACGCTATAGAGGACTTATCTAGTGATACCAAAATTTCTAGTCTATTCTAAGTTGAACAACATGTAAGATTTGTGGAGGCAATCCAAACTAAAGCACCAATTATGTGTACAATCTTATGTTTACTAGCCAATAATGACACGTATACTTTGGACATTCACCATTATCTTATAATATTGTATGTGAATGGGGCACAAGGGCACAATAGCACAAACAAAATTGACTAAAAGTGAAGTGTAATATTAATAAGGTAAGGGATGTAATAACATCAAAGAATTTTCACATTCAATTTTGTAGTTTTCTACATGTGAACGCATAGATAGACCACCATAATTCCAAAGCATGGGGCATCTATGAATGCTCATTAGACATCGTTAAGCCAATAAGGCAATATACCTAGTGACAAAGGTTGATGAAAACTCTGCCAATGTGACAAAATAATTAACAAAACTTTGTCAAATATTTGGCCAATTCAACATGTTCCTACTAACAAAACAATTGACAAACTTTTGTTAATTTTCTATCAAAGAAGATACAAAAATCCTTGTAGTAGTTGAAAGTATATATCAAAAAAGTTACTAGTAATTAAAAAACTTTCATATTCATTTTAAAAAATTTGTTAAGTTAGAAAGGTATTCTTAAATGAAAGATTTAACTAATATGGCAATAACTTTTGAAATAATTTTTGAATTATTAATTCCAATGGTGTGAATGTTCTAGTAAAATATTAATTTCCTTTATTTTCATTTTTATTTTCATTTTTTAAAAGTTAGAAGCAAAAAACAACTTCAAATATTTTTTTCTACCTTTATTGCCCACAAAATAAAACTTCTCATAACTTTTACCTTGTTATTTGTAATTCGATGGTTCAATATTTTTGAATAGGTATCAACTTATACAATTTATGTATATAGAGAGGGAGAATATATTTTTTCCTATTGGTTTGACATTGAAATTAAAAAACATTTAACTTTTGCAATATTTATCATAATGACATGAACCATGATGATGACAAGCATCCATTCTAAAAAATTCATGAAGTCAATAGAGCCTACTTGAGTTTTCAAAAAGCCTAAAGTAGGCTCCTTTGTCCTCAGTGGTTAAAATCAAGATGCTTTAAATAACAATGTGTTCACACAAACCATGCCTCACACAACATGCACAACGAAGATCTATTCCACAATGATCACTTTAGATGTTCATTAATAAACATCTTCATGCAAGTGAATTATAGTGCATCTATTATATTCTAAATTTATATAATGTATAAATTATGATAATTCCATTTTGAAATTGCAATGTTGATTTTAAACTTATAAATTTATGCCATATATAATGAATTAGTTTATTTTATACAATAAAATTGTTCCTAAAAGTTGCTTTAATATTTTGTTTGTTAATTGTGATAAAAATTACGAGTTGTTTTTGCAAGGCTTTTCATTTCAATTGTACAACAATGAAATAAATGTGACATAAGTGCTATTATAACAATTAAAATTTATTATACTATTAAAATTATATTTTTTTGATTGATGTAAAAAATTACTAATTTTTTTGAATGTAAGTCAAAATTCTCTGGATGTTATTATTATGAATCATCATGGCTTTCAAGTGAAAAAAATATATATCAATAATAATACTATAATCTATTTCAATTTTTATAAAAAAATTTGAATTTTTCCAAATGTATATTCACAAAGATGGGCGATATTTTCCTTACAATTGGAACACTCTTGAAGAAGATTCAGATCCATGGCAACAAGTAATAAATAGAAATAATGAAGATAAAAATGAATCAATGTCTACTTTTAATAAAAACACAACTTCATATTCATTACATCCCAAAAGTGATGATGAAATAAATTCTTATAGATTACCTTTCCAAGAAATTGGGCAAAATCTTTGGAGACCTAATCCTCAAATTGATGAACATATCAATCTTAATGAAAATTCATCGTCAAATGAAAGTTTTGAAGATTATTCTAAAAATATTTGGCAAGTACAAATTCCTCAAGAAAATAATTTGACATGCCAAACTTTTGTACAAGATAACATTGGTTCACAAAATGACCAAACAAATGTTATTTTGGAAGAACAATCTATTCAAGCTCATGCTACACCTAAAGAAGATACTTTGATAACATCTCCATTTCCTAAAATCCAAGAAAATAATATAATACAACCTACATCAAATCTTCAACCTAAAATTTTGTTTAGAAAATCATTTCCAATTCAATCATTACAAAACACATCATATAATGACTTTGCAAATTTGCATTTAAGATCTAAAAGTGTGAATAATGACACATATGATAAATTAAATAAGGATCTTTCATCTGAAGCACCTTTATCTTTGCAAAGTAATTTGGTATTCACGTCAAATAAAGATATATTTGTAACACAACAAAGTTGCTCAAATCAACAATTGGATTCAAATTTAGCTACTAAAAAACAAAAGGATATCATTTCTAATGAAGTTATTTCAATACCTATGAAAGAAAGTAATATAACTTCTAATCAACAAATAAATTATATTTCTCAAATGGAAAATGTTTCACCATCAATCCAAGAAAATAATTTACTCTCTAATCTACATGAAAAATTTATTTCTCAACCACAAAATAATTCAATTTCTAACCAACAAAGAAATTCTATTCCTCAACCACAAAATGATTTAGTATCTAAGCAACAAAGAGATTCTATTCCTCAACCACAAAATGATTTAGTATCTAAGCAACAAAATAATTTAATTTCTAATCAACAAAGAGATTCTATTTCTCAACCACAAAATGATTCAACATCCAATCAACAAAATAATACAATTTCTAATCAACAAAGAGATTCTATTTCTCAACTACAAAATGATTCAACATTCAAGCAACAAAATAATACAATTTCTAATCAACAAAGAGATTCTATTTCTCAACTACAAAATGATTCAACATTCAAGCAACAAAATAATATAATTTCTAATCAACAAAGAGATTCTATTTCTCAACCACAAAATGATTCAACGTCCAAACAAGAAAGCGATTCACCTTCTCAACAACCAAAAATATTTATTTTTCAATCACAAATCAATCTATCATCCAAACAAGAAAATAATTCACCTTCTAACAACCAAGGGGAGTTTTCTATTGAACAAAAAAACATATTGCATCCTACACAAAAAAAGTTTTCATTTCTTTCAGAAGAAAGGAGTTCATTTGATAAGTTGCAAAATGAATCATCATCTGCAAAACCACTTATAAAATTACAAGATTTACAATCTAATGCAAGTACAACATTGATTGAACCTAATTTAGATTTAGAAACAAACACTTATTTACAACCTGAAATGCAACTTGAGGCTTCAAAATCTTTAGAATTGGAAATGGACATATCAAGTGAAAATGCAAAGAATAAAAAAGATTTCAAATTGCCAATATCTTTAAGTCTAGAAAAAAATGGTAATCGAAATCAATCTGAATCATCTTATAAATTACAAGAACATTCCTCCAAAACCTTTCATTCTTATAAACAAAACTTTTATAAAATACCACATCCTAAGTGGATTCAAAAATTAATAATTATTCCAGCTCAACGCCATGGCTATCATAACATTACTTCAGTGGTAAAAATTTATTGCGATGAACAATTGTACATTAGTTATGTTGGCCTAACTTTGTTTTATGACATGTAAGCTTTAAATTAAATTAAATTAAATTTTTTCCTATTTACTTAGTTTGTAGAATTTTCATAGAATTCATGTGAATTTAATAGAATTCTAATTTGCCTTTTATTGTTCTCTAGCTCATTTAGTGTTAAAAAAAGATGTATCAATTGACAAATATTATAAATTTGAAGTAAATAAATAATAAAAATTATATGCAATTATTAAAAATATTTAAATTCATTTAAAGATATATTTAATTCATTGATATAAAATTTAAATAATATATACATTTATTCATTAAGTAAAGCTTATAGTTTTAAGTAATAATGTAGATCTTTCGACATCTTGAAACTGAATTATTATATTTTAAATGTGGCCTTGCTCAATTATTTTGTAAGGAAAAAATCTATTATTAGATTTACATATTAACAAATATGTAGTTGTAGTTGTATTATATATATATATATAATATAGTAAATGTGTTGCATTTTTTATAAATGGAATAAATATGAATATGATTTTTGAAATAAAAATAAAAATAAAAAATTTATTAATAAAATTTAAATTTAAATAATTCAAATTAATTGATGGTATTAGTTTAACAATTGAACACAAGATCTAATTACTGGTGTTGGAAAAAAAACAGTACAACAATCAAGCGCATCATTAGCTATACTTGAGAAATATGATGAAAATAATACCTTTAGTTTTATTGATGGTTTTGACAAATATTTTAATAAATTAATTTCAGAGGTAATACTCATATTTCAATTTTATAATGAGTTATAAAAATTTAAAAACACTAAATGATAGAAAGAGTCCTTATAAATTTATATGCACCAACAAACAATGATTTAGATCATCATTTGAATAACATTCAAATTTAAAAATTTATCATATTTTAATGCATAGAAATTATTATATTTTTCATAATATGAAAAAAAAGTTGAAATGTATGGTATTCATTTGATGCAAAGATCATGATTATGTCTTTTAATAAAGCTATATTAAATTTAATTATAGAGGTATCTATTAATTTAAATTTTTTATTTATCTATTTATTTCATAAGTTATCTTCTATGATTTATAATCTAATATGAGTATAGAAGCTCATCTATACTTGATTATTTTCAATATTTTTTTTTATTAATTTCATAAAATTATTGCAAGGTTTTTTACAAAGTACAATTATTTCATTTTATTTGTAGGAAAAAGGAATGTTGTTGCTTCAAAATCCTAAAGGTAAAATATCTATGCTTGTACAGTTATTTTTTTTCATAAATATTCTACTAACTTTAAAATTTGATTTTTTTTTGTATCTATTAAAATAAATACATATAATTGATAGAATAAATTAAAACAAATACTAAAGTTTTTATGGTCTTATTATCAAAATCAACTTTGGTTTCTAATTGTTCTATTGTATAATTATTTGGAAACTTCTATATAAATTTTGCAGAATTTGACATTATACTAGCACAACTAAAATCATCCATTTTGGGATGTTCCTTTACGTATGTAAACTATTAGTGTTGAAACTTACTATTATAAAAATATAAAAATTCATTTAGATTTTAAATTAAAATTTCATCATATATGATTATCTTAATCATTTTAATTTTTTGATTATAATAAGAATAATTTCCATTTTATGAAATATCAAATAAAAATGTATGACTAATTATTGAAATCAATTGTATTTCTTTGTGAATAATTGACTAAGTTGGAATTATATGAAAAAAAATTAATTTGTTCATTTTTTATAATTAATTATTTTCCTAATAATGTTGTAGGGTGCCAATTACAAATGGAAAATTTAATCTTGGACTACATCAAGTAAGGCATATTATTTTTAATTTCCTATAAATGATTGACTTTTTCATCTTTATTAAAAAGAAACAAAAACATTATTCAATTTGCACGATGATCTCAATAATTATTTGATTATCTTATTTTTTGTATTGACCATTCAAAATATTTCATAATTATAAATCAATACAAAGGAAGATTGTTCAAAATATTGTGATTATTTTTATTAATATTTAAAATATAATTTTTATTTCATATATTATTTTAATATTTTAATATTATAAATTTTAGAATAATGTCATTTTAAAAATATATATTTTTATACTGCTATAGAAATACACTAAATTGAAACATTGAGGTAACAAAAGAAAAAAATGTTATTTGCCTATTAGATTATTTTGTTCATTTTGATTAATGATTCAATAATAATAAAATTAATATAATCCTTGTGGCAGATTATTTGTCTGATAGAACATCAACAATTTGGAAATGCATATAGTATTATTGTAACATTAAATGGAGAAGGTTGTCTTTAATCTATGACTCTTTGAGTACTTGAATGTTTCCCAATTAGAATGTTATTGGATTGCACATAATAAATTGTAGAAACTTGTCTTGCATTTTTAAATTTATCTTAATTTTAATTTTAGATTTAATGTGAATTCTTTCTTGCAATTAATTGGGCCTAACGTCTATGTAAGCAAAAAGAAATCACATTGTGGACTTCTATTCAAAATATAAAATTAACTATTTTTAGAATTCTTTTGAGCAATAGCTGCAAGTTTACTAAAAGTGTATTCCCTCCAAATTTTAGCAAGAAATTCATTTTGGGAGGTACTGAATAGTACTACCTCCAAAATTGGCAATTGTGACAAAAATTGGGAACTATTTTTTGATAGTAAAATATTTTTGAAAAATGTGAAAAATTAGCTAAGGTGTATGATAGTCATAGAATTGAGCAAAACTTATAGAAAATATGCTCATTACCAATGTGTGTGTTTTTTGGCGATTTGGTGCAAAATTGCACCAAATTTTTTGGCCTAGCGTGACGCCTATAGAAAAAAAACATGAAAACCCCCTTGTAAATTGCCATAAAACTTCAAATTAAAAAAAATCTTGGATGAAATTGCCAAATTGTGAATGAAAATAGAATTATGGATATGTGATATGTGCTAATTTGATGTTTTCTATTCATTATGTGGATGAATGTTAAAATTTGGAGCACTACTATTACATTTAATATTGCCACTATGGCACTTCATAGAAAATGAAAAAAAACTTGCTCATTACACTTGAAATTCGGATTGTATGTGAAGACTAGTACAATGCATAAGGCAATTTATATTTTTGTGTAATTTAAAGAAATAAATTATTTCTTATTTAGTCTCTCTAATCAATCACATTTTAGATTTTAGAGGGGATTAGTATTGTAACAAGTTTGAAGCAATGATTTCATTTAGAAATTTAGATATTATATTACTCTACCACTAGAAGAAAAATGTGTCCACTACAACCGACTAAAATGCAATTACATGTCCTATGCAACTGTCCTGCAACTACAATCCTTTGTATTTGCACCAACTTTGACATAGTTACACTGTAGTTGCAAAATAGTTGCAAAGTAGTCACAAAATATACTTACGCTTACGGGAATGTAACAAAAGAGTTGATATGAGATATTTTACATCCAATATTCATCACAATTGTCAATGTGGATAATTTTACATTTTGTAGAGTTCAATCTATAGTTGCATATAGTTTAAATTTGATAGCAATTCAACTAAACTGCAACTAGGCTGCAACTACAATGCAACTAGACTGCAACTGGACTGCAATTATAGTGCAATTGGACTACAACTAGAGTGCAAGTAGACTATAATTGCAACTACTATTAAGTCTTTTATTAATTGCCCCATATCAATTGTCAAGAATACCATTAAGTTGGACATATAAGAATTGTAAGTTATAGCATTCTTGTGTTGTGAATTTTGATAATGAAATTCTAATATTTATATATTTTGTACATTTTTACACTTTGTAGATTTCTACAACTCATAGATTTCTATAATTTCTAGACTTTTACAATTTATAGATTTCTGTAATTTATAGATTTCTATACTTTGTAAATTTCTATAATCTATAAAAATCTATAAATATTTAACATCTAAGATATTTATAGATTTGGTGATCTAAAAAAAGATAGATTTAAAATTATGAATCTACAAATCTTTGAGATTAAAATTTCAAAATCTACAAGTCTATGAATTATAGACAAATCATAAATAAGTCACAAACCAAGCACATTAGTTGCAAACTAGTTGCACATCAATTGCAAACTAGTTGCAAACTAGTTGCATGCCAGTCACAAACAAGTTGCATATAAATAACTTCCATGTAAGCAACCATGTCAGAAGAGTTCATGACAAACTTTCAAGTATACTGTCAAATGAGAAACAACTTTGAAATTTTTGCAACTAGTGCAACTTGTTTACTACAACTATGGACTCTAAATTGTCACCTAGTTGCAAATGGCCCATGCAACTACAAAACCAATTGCAAACAATAGTTGCAAAAACTCTCGTTTTCTTGTAGTGTACCCAATTTGCGGATAATTTTCTAGGAAATTCCAAAAAGAAATTATCCTCTACATAGATATACATAAGATCTTTTTGTCCTTGAGTTTCTAGAAATTTGACAATTTAATTAATGAAAAATATAATTTCTTGAAATTTCTTGTTAATTTTTTGTGCATAAATTTTACACTTAATCTTTTTTAGGCCTCAATTATTGGAAATACATTGTTTGTAGTGTTCTACTAATTATCTATTTCTTAAAACTATTTTCTCTAAAAACCTTATTGTACCATAATTATTACCTCTAAATACAACAAAATTGACAAAAGGTTCATGCTTTCATGCATTAAATTGATAATTCAATAATTATCATTATTCATTGTAGTGTCACATTATGCTTCAAAACCTTATCGTACTCATTTATGACACTACAAAAGCAAAACATCCATGAGTGTTTTGAACTCTATTTTGAAGCATTATATACATAAGAGAGGTGCAATAATGATTGGAATTGGGAGTACTATGTATAAGTGAATCTAACTCAAAATGAGGACAATTTTTTGTTTGTAGTCTAATCCTCAATTTATGGACCTTGTAATTATGTCAAATATACAACAACTATTTACAAAATTAAGTTCCCAAGATCATTAAGGTTAATTCATTTAAAAAGCTAATGTGCAAAACTTGAAGTGAATATCAACACCTAAATATAGAATCCAACATTTCATAAAGCTATAAATCACAACAAAATTTCAAGGTGTCAAATTTGTGAAATTATCAATTTAGTATTGCATTCTTGAAGTAATCATAGCTTAAAAACACCTTATCCTTTCTACCTTCTTTTTTAAAATACGTATTCAACTCTCAACAAATCAAGTCCAATTTATATTCACAATAAAGTGGCTTACTTTAATATTGAAACAACTCACCTATCACTATAATCATCATCCATGCAATTATTTATTCTCTTAAAATAATACAAAAACTATCTTCCTATCATCATTATATATTAATCCCTAAGCATTCCATAGTCTATATTTTGGATGATGGATAGAGTGCAAACTGTCCCTTAGCATTCAAATTTTTCTTGGTTCTAGTTGAAAAATACTCGAATGGAACAAATCTCAAAGAATACTATTTGCTACTTGATCTACTGATATTTCTATGAATTGAAGATTAGAAATACAAGTATCTCTTCTATTAAGATATGATGTTTGTTTTGTTTGTTTGTCTCATTGAGATCTCCTGGACCGTGTGTCCCTTGGTTGTGTACTTGGTACCTTCGGAAAACCCTCGGCAAGGAGGGGTGCATTGGCTTGGTTTCATGGCGTTGGGATGTACAGTGTGAAAGGTATGCATTTTTGAGTTCTTTTTGGTTCTAAAAATTAGAAAATTACTTTTTCTTATATTTGGTCACAATCTTGGTACCGTTGGAAAGCCCTTGGCAAGGAGAGGTGCACCGGCTTGGTTTTGTGGCGTTTAGCCATATAGTGTGAAAGTTATGCATTTTTGAGTTGTTTTTGGTTCTAAAAAATTAGAAAATTACTTTTACTTATATTTTGGTCACAATTTTGGTACTATTAGAAAGCTCTTGGTGAGGAGGGGTGCACGGGCTTGGTTTGGTGGCATTTCGACTCACAATAGAAAAGTTATGGATTTTTGAATTATTTTTGGTTCTAAAAAAATTAGAAAATTAGTTTTACTTTTGTTTTGACTATGGCAATAGTATAAGGCACATGTACTTAGTACCATCAGAAAGCCCTTGGTGGGGAGAGGTGCACCGGTTTGGTTTCATGATGTTTGGACATACGGTGTAAAAGTTATTGAATTTTAAAGTTTTTATGAACTAAAAAAATTAGAAAATTACTTTTACTTTTATCTTGGTTGTGGCATGGTACAGAACACACTAGTGTGTATATAATGTATGATTTGTAGGGTTAGATTTAGTAAGTGGCAATGATTTCAAAAATACTTTATTTTTTAATGTTGAATGATTCTAGCACCTGAGGTAAGAATCTCATTTGAGAATTTTTTGTTCCATCAGCTATTGAATTTTTGGTTTATGTCTACTATGACTATTTTTGTTTTAATTGTTGCAACTTTTTATATTTTATATTGTTGCATCTTTTTTTAATTTACATGTTTTTGATTACCACACCTTTTCTTGGTTGTTTTATCTTTTCAAATTTATGATGATCATTAAATAAATGTTTGGAGTTTTACATTTGAAAACTTTATTCAAAATAAAAATCTTCAAAATCTCCAAATGAAGAAATGATTAAGGTATTTAATGATATAAAGAGGAGGTGTTCCAAATTTTCAAACTACAAAGTTTCAATTTAAAAGAATAAATTTGTAATCAATTTAAAAAAAACTGAAATATAAAAAAGAAATTTGCTTTTAAACTTGATTTTCAATTTAATGTTTGTAATTTTCACAAGAAATTTTTCCTCAAAATTTTAATTTCTATTTATAATAATTTAAAAAGATTTTTACTTTATTTACTTGTTCAAGTTGTTTTTGAAGGGACATTTTTTAACTAGAGAAGTAAGTTTTTTGATCAAAATATCACAAGAATCTACAAACATTTAAATGGATGAATAAACCAAGATTTTCTTGTATTTGGAACAAGTTCACATTCATTTATTGTTCAAAAATCAAATGCCAAGTCTTTAAAGGGTTAAGATTTAATTTTCATGAAGCAACTTACACAACACCCTCAAAAATTAACATCTCAACACAAATGCAAGGTAAGTAGAGACCCAAACTAATTGTCTCTAATGAGACCCAAATTGATTGTCACTAACAAGAGATTCTTGTTTTAAAATAAAGAGAGTCACATGGATAGTTTTTTGAAGATGAATACCTGATGAGAATAATGGATTGTCATATATTAGTAACTGTGCTCAATTGCATTTAATAGTACTATAGGTGCACATATCAATATATACAATGCCTCTTTTCTATAACAAGAGGATCAAATTCAACATACTGTAAATTAAATAATTTAAAGTAGTTTGAGTAGAAAAGTGCCACGTATTATCTTGTGATTGGTGTGACCTTTATAATTCTGACTTGGAAATTCAATTTCTGCACCTCTTTGCGAAATACTACGACCTATGCTATACAGTATTGCACTACAGTACAGTAGCGTCACAGCTAGGTTAGGTCCACTGCTGGAACGTTGAAAGCATAGGAAACCAGGAATGCAGAGAGGGTGTAGATTTCAGGATATCTCGGATATTTAATAGACTATGTAGACTATGACTTCATACTGTATCTGTACATACCCTAGAGCAATGCCACTGTTCCTTACTTCTAGAACCAGCTCCCCCAACCTGCCTGCAACTTCGGGGAAGTAGGCTCCACGTCCCAATATCACCAAGTTTTGTAGATATGAGATCTCCGTCTTAGTAGATTTCTCTGTGCATTCGACGATTCTTCTTCTTTCCCCTTCTTCTCGTCTCTGTGACCAGTACCTAGTTGTGAGCTGCCGAGGTTTGTCCGCGTTGCTTCTGCGTCGGGGAAGAGCTTCTGCGCTAGATTTGTGGCTGCGCGCTCGTTGCGGTTTCGTTAACTGTGGAGATCTCGCTCTCGTGATTCTGTCGAGCTTCTCCTTTGAAGTTTCGGTGCAGTATCGCGCGTGATCGACGCTTTCAAAGATCTCTGCCGAAGTTAATTGCGCTTTTTCTTGGTGAGAAGCGCATGCTTTCTTTTTTTTTTTTTTGTGTTTCGTTCGATTGCATGCTGAATTTACCGTGTGCCTTTAAGATGAGAGAGTAGGACGATAGCGACTTTTCCGTTTGTAGAGATGCAAGGAGGCTTGGTTGGGTTAAATTGGCCGTGTTGTTCAAGTTGATGTGGTTTGTGTGGAGTGGCTGTGTCTTAGGTGTGAGGTTTTGAAGCGATTGTGTTGACTTCCAGAATTTAGTTCGCGGAGATCAGTTCCGTTTGTTTGTGACGGCATTTTGTTGAAATGGTGTTGAACAGGTTTGAGGTAGGGTTGCGTTGCAGAGTGTGGAGAACAAGTCGTGAAGAGTGCGAGTTTTGCAACATGTTCGATCAGTTCCCTACTTCAACAAGGACGCGGAACACTCCCGGGCCCTTGCACGCGTATGGCCCTGGGAGAACTGTGACAATGGAGACGCCGGGGGGTGAAGAAATGGAGACGATAGATCTGCAGGAACTCCTGAATGCTTTTCCTGGATTTCCTCTAGAAGATATAGCCCAGGCGTACACGGATTCAGGCGCGGATGTAAATGCTGCTGCGATATTGCTTGCTACGAGGCAGCCAAGCATGAGATTGAATGCTGTCCACGAAGGTTGGACGAATTCGAGGAAGATGGACGGATATAGCAGACAATCGGCTGAGCAGCCGATGGTCAAATCTGATGACCTGTTGCTGGAAAAGTATGGTAGAGGTGTCGGAGAGCTTATTAATCAAAGACATAGTAATTCCTTGTTACATAATGTACAATCTGCGCGTGATGGAGCGTTTCATAATGGATTCCATTTCAATAATCGAACAACACATGGTTTGCGCGGGGACAACAGGAGCACCCGTGAGGATGTTGTGCACAAGGACGATAGCTATGGGATTTCTGGCGACGGTGCGTTGTTAGTTGGAAGGAAGAAGACAAAGCAAAAAGGGCGGGGTGCCTTAGACAAGGAGGTAGAAGTGGTGGATGCTAAGCGCCAGGCTGATGAGGAGTTCTTGCTCTCTATGCTTGGAGAGAACTCCGAGCTTGGGATTGGTGTTGTTAGGGACATCTTGGGTACGTTACTTCAGGTCACTAAAATCGTATTAATCTTGATTTTGCTGTCAGTAATGCATGTTGCAGCATTATTTTTCGTCATACTCTCTGTCTCTGAAAAGACTGCTCTATTCATGAAGCATCCATTTGCAGTCCACAGTATGCAGGTGCTTGGAACAGACAGTATGCAGCCTGTTTTTTTATTCTCTCGTCACCAGTGTTCACTGATGATTCAGAGTTTGATTTGGGTCTCTATGCTATTTTGAAAGAATGTGACTGATACGGGATCCTAGAATGGGACAGTTGTAGAATGGGATGGAGGTGGATCACTAGAAGGTTTGATTCACCATTTCATATCTGGGATGGCTGTCATACGTATTAGATGATGCTTTTTCGGGTCCTCACCATATGTTCATCAGGCATTTGTCTCTTAACGGCTGCATTGGTAGTTCTAACATGTGTAGTTGGTTCGAAATCTTATAACACGTTTACGTGTATTTTGCAGATAGTTTTAAGGGCGACATGCAAGAGGTATGTTTTTGCTATCATCTATTCGTAATTGGGAAGCAGACACGTTAGGGACGTTTGTCTTCCATCTCACGAGAAGTTTATATTTACCAATATGGTGTCGTCTTAGAGCCTCTATGACTTGGACCTGTATTTTCTATCTTATGGGAAACACTTCCTGTCGAAGAGGACGTGCTCACAGAATATCATCTCTTAAAGTCACAAAGTATTCAGAAAGAGTTCTCAGCGTTCGTTTTTTTATTGATTTGGTGATTGCGACTTTCTTCGACATGTTATAACTTCTGACATGTTTGGATTACAGAGTTTGGAAGTTCTCCTGCAAATGTCATCATCTGCTTCTCCACAAGCACAGAATATTGACTCTACAATCAACCAAGATGGGAATTACTGTGATGACAAAAAACTGTATGATAGACGCTCATATTTTCAATGGACGGAATCACATGTGGATAAAGCTCCTGTGCAGACATCCATGGAATACCAGGTAGGAACCACGAGAATTTAGTCGCTCTGGTTATCACTACGAATCTCTCACCGTGTGCTTGTCTGTGTGGAGCTCTCTCTGTAGAGTGCCGTGCAGTTTTAAGCATGCTATATACTATTCCGAGAGAACTGTTTGCGTTCTTCGAGGCAAGGAGAATTTTCTTGCGATTAGTTCGTTCTAA
Source organism: Climacium dendroides (assembly GCA_950106755.1). Taxonomy (NCBI): domain Eukaryota; kingdom Viridiplantae; phylum Streptophyta; class Bryopsida; order Hypnales; family Climaciaceae; genus Climacium; species Climacium dendroides. Next base: position 25,911,061 of record OX467092.1, read on the forward strand.
TCACAAGTATAGGGTCTTTCAGTCTAATTTGCCGTTTCTTTGTTTTGTCAGAAATGCCCTGAAGGTTTCTGGAACAGGCCTAGTTTGCTTCCAAAAACTGAGAATATCGTGAACGGTTATACTCACCAGAGATCAATCAAGGATAAAACAGATCATGATCATTACAAAGTAAGTGTGAGAAATTGAAGTGCTGATTCCGCTGGAGGAAGGATTCTTTTTTCGCATTATCATGTTTAGCTCTTGGATGTTTCCATCATGACAAAATTTGGTATACTGGAGAGTTTGGGTTGAAGATGACATTTTAAATTTGTTGTAAATGAGTGAGCCAGAAGCCAGTCTGCACTTCCTTCTTACTGCATTGCATGCAAGTTGTAGGTGCAAGGCATTTCCAAATTTAACGAGATGTTTTATCTGATGTGATTCAGTCTGTTTATTTGATGAGCATTGCAAGCAGTTAATGCGAACAAGTCAGCTAAGCTTTGGCCAGTGTGTTGTTCAGGTTTCTTTGAAGCAGCTGAAAGAATGTTTTCCACATGTTCACAACAGTGATTTGTTTCACGCACTCCAGTCAAATAACTTCGTATTGAGGTAGTTGCTCTAAATTTGTTTATGGGTTTACTTATTTGTTGTTTAAATCTTATGGTCCAATGGTTATTATTCTAGAGCAGTGTTTTTATCCTAGTTGCGATGCACACCTAAAAGATTGCTACATTTTTTCTTGTGCTATTTTGGGTTCGTATATTCTCTTTGTGGAGAGAAATTACACATGCCTACGATGGAACGTGACTCTGAAAGATGCGATTCTTTAGTGTTTACATAATTTTCTGATATATGATTTCTGATCAATCATACCTCAGATGATTTTCCCGAGGATATTTTTATGCAAAGAAATGCTGATGAACAAAGACTTCATAGATGGAAGCTTCATGAACTAATTTTTATAAGTTTGGGAATGCAGCGGGGCAGTGCAAGTTCTTTTGGATGCAACTGCCAACAAGAACTTGACAAGTTGCCGTGCTGAACCAAATGTTGGCCTTGACAACCGGGCAAATACATTCAAACCCAATGTGCTCAAAGAAAATGATTCACTTGTGATCGCTCGGCCGCCTCCATTGAAAGCAGCGTGGACCGATGTTAAACGAACCAGTACACCGCTGAAGCAAAACGGGACGGATGTAAAACATGGGTTAACCGAAAAAGCATCCGAAGGAAAGAATGGGTCTTGCGGTATACACTTATGCCTTGCTATATGTTTATTGATGTCTACATTAATCTTGCTTCGACTGTACTTCAGAGTTATTGATTGTTGCGTAGGAGCCTGTCTACCTTCTGAGAGTGTTTTCAGTTTTGATTATTTAGCGCAGGTTATTGATGCTGAATCTTGTAAATCCTTGAGTGCAATTGTTATGATTATCTTCTGAAGCTGGGCATATCCAGTTGTTCTTCCCAAATATGTAAGTCACATGCCTTATTATGAAGACTCGATAAAACTGATTTCAGAAATGTTGACATGAGAGCTGGGTGTATGTGCTGGGGTTTGGTGACATAGATGATTATGGGCGCCTTCGTGTCGGTGCTCATGGACATTGGCGCATGATGGACTACTATTTCAAGGAGGTTAGTATTTGCCAATCTTCTTGTAAATTAACCATCTAATGTATAGCCATTAATTAAGGTCTTGCGAAATATTATGGAATCCTTGAAGGGGGGCTTTAGGTGTCTGTTCTATTTAAACCGGGTTTCAACAATCTTTGCACAGTGATCTAATTGAGGTTGGGTCTAGCACTCGTTTAGTAGGGCTTGGGCCTATATTTTGGTGTTTCATGCGTCATGTTGGCGTGTTCCGTTTCCAACCTGCTGGCCTTCGGCCCCTATGTTACGTTAGTCGATTTCAGCTTGGACTTTGACTAGGGCCCAGGCCCTATTGTAAAGTCTTCCCGAGTCTCTAATGCTGGGACGTAGGTCAAACTTATTTATATTTGGCTTCTGTCAGGCTGCTGCAGCTTATAACCGTGGAGAGCGCTGCCGGGCTGCCACTTTAGCTGAAAAGGTTGTAATCTGATAACTTAGTTTTCGGCAGAAATGAATACAAAATTTAAAATACTTGGTGGTGGAATTTCCCCTCTAGAGGTATCTTATATGTGTTGCCACTTAGCGCTAGAAGTAGGAATAGCCATTAAGAATTTATGATGTTTTTGACTCCCCTCTCTTATCATTCTCAGGGTAAGGAATTTAAACAACTTGCTCAAGAAGCTGATGGACGCGCTAGTCAGCGCATATTCCAGTCTAGGTGAGCTGATGCAATCATGATAATTGGATATATATCCATACAAATTTTCTATCTGCCAGATTGTCTGGGATGGGCATACCGTTGTGTTTGCCTGGGTATTGATCGTTTGTTGCCTTCTGTGGCCAGGAACAAAGACATTGTAAACAACATCACCATCGATTTGCATGCTCAGCACGTTAGAGAGGCCATCAATGTTTTGAAACGTCATCTTCAAACTTTTTGTTCTGTACCTTGTATGTTTGGTGACTCTTAATTCCCGAGTTTGTATTATATCTACTGCAATTCGTGGTTTATTGTTTAGATATCGTGTAACCATCTTTCGATTGATTCCTTTTAGACTTCTTACTTCGTGTTTTATTTTTCTATCTTCATGTCCTTGTGCGGTAAGGATCGCTCGAGTGCTGATGTGTACACTTAAATGCTTGTGCAGCTGTGCATATGTTGACTGTGATCACGGGACATGGCTCTCACAGCATAGACGGACGTGCTAAGATCAAACCTGCGGTAAGCAGTCTTTTATTTTTCCTAGAAGCGAGATTGGGCGTTTTCTTGCTCTAGTGTGGTATGTGAGTTTTATGTGCAGTCTTAATCATGTTTTTTAACCTTGACAGTTTGAAGTCAGCAAGTATATATTGAAGAGTTTATCTGTCAGGTCTTAGTGTTTTTTCTATCTTCTCATAATATTTTGTTCAGACTTTACTTGGCGAAGTATCAGTTTGTACTAATGCCATCCTCCCATCACTGTTTTCTATCGTCTGTGCAGGTAACTAGTTTTCTTGCTAGAAGTGGAATACCCTGGGAAGAGTTAAACGAAGGGTGCTTGACCATCAAGATGGTAGATGCACGAAACAAACAACTGGATATAAGTGACGGGGAATAATCTAGATATTGATGAGGATGACATGGCCTCAGTTATTGCGTTTCGGGGATAAACAGGGCTCAACAGCATACCAGTCGGTTACTAGTATTTAACTCTGGCAGGTTCTCGTATGTTCACTATTTGTAGATTTTTTTTATTGAATTTCACTAGTTTGAGTGTTAGTAGTGGCTCTTATTTGGTTTGTTTCTTCTAACTTTACATGTCTGTCATATCTTGAACTTGTATTGTAAAGTGATTGTACAGGTCTGTTATAAATATTATGAACTTTGAAGAATTGTGAATGTTCATTTGACATGCCTTGTCGGGGATGTTTTGTCTTGGCTTCATACTTTCATGAGTAGGGGTAGATGAACCAGTCACAGTGACTCACTAAACTGAGCCTTAGTTTGAGACATTCAGTTTATTCAATAACCTATAGCACATAGAAATTATAAAAGTGTGAACGATTTGGATTGTCGTCCCCTTCGGTGATGCGTGTACTTATTCTGTTCGGATTTGAGATTTTATTTTTCAATGGAACGGCAGTTCAAAGATTTTTTAACCCAGACGCTGTGGCCATTTTTTGGTCAATGAATGACAGAATCTTTGTGCATAGGATAGAAGTGCAACTATTCATCCTTGGAATTTTGCATGAAAAGGGGAGGTCTAGTGCTTTAGAGTTTTTTTAAACCAATAATTTACATGATGCTTAAAAGGATGATTTTCAATCATGAGCTTGTTCTTTAGGGGTAAATATGCATTTTACACAATTCAATTTTCACTACAATTTCATTTTCATTTTGAAGACCTAGTATAGGTAGTTAATGCTTAATCTTAAATGCTGATGTTTGGCATCCAATGGTCAACAAAGAATCCTTCTAATAGGATAGACATACAACTCTTTATCTTTGAGAATTTTGTTGTGAAAAAGGGAGGTCTTTTATAGGAGTTGGACTTCCAATGAGTGCTTTTTGTAATTTTATAAGTGAATGATTTATGCATTAACCAAAGGGATGATTTCCATGGTCACTAGTCTGTTGTGGAAATCATTCCTTTGGTTATTGTGTGAATTATTTGCTTAAAAAATTGCAAAAGTACTCATTGGAAGTCAAACTAGTGAAAAGAGGTCTTCTACACTAGTTTCACAACAAAATTCTGAAGTAGTTGCACTTTTGTCTTACTGGAAGGGTTCTCTATCATTTGTCAGACAAAAATCATCTTCATTGGTATCCAAGGGTTAAAGCAAAAATATATAGCTTCACACTCATTGTTGTCCCTATGAAGAATATTCTTGCCTATTTGGATTCTAATGTGGTTCTTTGGATTCCCCATATATGATTGTGATCAAATTTTTTTTTTCCATTTTGGAAAAGGAACCAATTGATTCTTCAATATTCATGTGATGTTTGGATGATACTTGGTGACATCTATATGAAAACTAAGTGATATCTAGATAAAATTTGGTTACTAGTCTCAAAATTTGGCTATTTTGAACCCCCAAAAATTCCCTTACAAAAAGTACCCAACATCTTTTGGCTATAGCCAATTGGAAAAAAATTGTGCATAAAAAAACATTGGTACTTATAATGGTAATCTGAAAGTGTTGTCCCTTCAAATTGTGGAAAGTAACAAATGAACCTTTTCATCTATGTATCAACCACATGATGTTTCTTGAAGTTGTAAACCATGACTTTTCAATCTAATTCCAACCCTTTTAATTTCAATTTTACACTAAAAAATTATAATGCAACCTTTTATAGTTTTCAAATGAATACATTGTGGCATATTACCAAAGCGGTCATTGTGACTTGTTAGAATCGCTATAGACTCATTGCATTGGCTTAAACATGGATGACATGTTTAGATAGGCCAAAACATGTTAGGTTGAGCAATATATCACAAAAAAACCTTGTTGGTTCTATCTTCTCCTTCCTAATTTGTAGGTGAGGTACAATTTTCCCCTTTATACCTACCTAGGGAAGGACTTTAGTTATAATGTGAGCCAATTTTCTCTTGCTTAGTTTAAAAAAGGATATTAAGTCTCCATATTTGATTTTTTTTAATTGCGATTTAGCTTGGTATAGGGAGCATTCTTCATTTGGAGGGAGCAAAAAGGATCCCTTCAACATTGATTGACTATGTTATGCCTCTTCTTGGAGTAATCTAGATCTCCTAGTATTCTTGACTTTCGACAAGTAATCTTTAGTGATTGAAGATCATCTACAACACCATACCACCTTGTGGCTCTTCCTAAGAGATCTTGCCACATGGACTATTTGGATCCCAAGGTCTCTGAAGATGTATGGTTGAATGAGAAAGTTGACATGTTCATTTAAAAATTTCTTATATATTACACTAAAGCCATTGGGTCAAATTGTCATATTGATATAAATAAATGTCCAAATGTTGTGCTCCAACTATTGAGTAATTAGACTCTTAATGGGGACAATTTTCTTATATTTGTGCAAGGAAGGATTTCAAGATCTTACTTGTGAGGAAGAATCCTACTTTTCCATTTGAGGTTGAATTTTACTCTTTAACCTCAAAGCCTATAAAGACAAAATATGCCTTCTTCAAACTTTTGATTAAAAAATCAGGGAAATTAGTGAACATCTCATCACTTTGTTACACCCAAAGAAATCCATGTTTTATGTGATGTTTTATAATTTTTGCAAACAAATTTTAGGTGATGTTGAATAAAACAATTTGTATTTTTATGTCAACAATAACATCCAATGTAGCATTTGGATCATATTTTGGGAAACTTTTTGAGTTTTACTAGCTAATTTCCTTCAATTCTCATATTGAACCAGTTTTTGAAGAACTGAGTCTCGTTATTTTTTCTATTTTTTACTCAAAATAGAAATTTTATAGATTTTTGCACTGGTTTTTTTGCCAATGCTTTCAAATTGCAACCGGTTTTTTTTCCCAATTCCACCAACTAACTTTGAACTAGCTCCCGATTTTTTTTTCGAACATTGATCTGGATGTTATAATGGACGTTATTATTGACAAGTTGTTTTATTTGATGTTACCTAAAATTCATTTACAAAAACTATAAAATGACACATAAGACATGGATTTCTTATGATCTTAATTGAACTATTGTAGTATAAATTGTTGTAATACTTTTAATAGTCTTTGATTTTTGAATTTCAAATTTTATAATATTAATAAATTAAATTAGAGAAAAAATATCATGTGCAATAAAAAGATAGACAAGATCTTAGAAGAAGTTTTTTGTGATAGGAGTGATGTGGGTGGAAGAAACTCACTTTATTGTAAAATTGAGGCAACTAAAGACCTATATTTTAATTGGATGAAGGAGTGGCTCAAGTTGTTATTTTCTTATTTAATTTTGTAATATTAGTGAACTTAATCTAAGAGATTTATGTTACAAAATAACTAAAATGATCCCAAATTTGTGAAGATGGTGCAAATATTACATTGATTATATCTACCATTGGAGCTTTAAAAACATGTTCATATTTTTGAATATTTGTTTAAATATTTGTTTTGCAATTATGCCATTAAATTTTTCCATTAACGATATTGATGTTACTACTCTAAAATGGCAACTCTCTTGCTTGGTAGATTATATCTAATGACCTTCAATTTTCTTATACTCACATGAAAAATGCCTCAAAAAATATAGTAGCTTCATATTTTGTTTGAAACAAGGTGAAGGTGGATCTCATTTGATGTATAAAGACTTTCCATAACATTTGTCTCATTGATGTATAAAAAGGCCAAAATTGCAGCTATTGGGTTTCAAACTTGAATAACATCAAGTTTGAATTGTGATTGCATTTTTCTTCAATTTTTTGATACAAAAGTGCAATATCTTACATACTACAAACTTTTTGTTTTATGTTCATACTTTAAAATTTCTTCATTCATTCTTGTGCTATGTCTTATTCAATACAAAGGTCACAAACTTACTCAATTAGTGAGTCAGTCATTGTAGGATTTCATTTTGATGCAATATGCTCTTGGATGTTGATAAAATTGTAGAACAAATTTTAAAAGTAAATAAATTTGGATTATGTTTCAATTTCTGGTAGAAAATATTTTGAATCATGTTTCAATGACTAATATTTCATTCAATGAAATTTGAAGTTTTACTAAATTTTAACCATATGATTCCAAAGACAATTTTCATTTCCTCAAATTCAAATTCTTTTAATATTGGTACTTATGTGCAAAACTCTAATTTTTAAAGAATTTTTTTTATTTAATTCACAAATAGGTCTAAATTTGTTGTAAGAAATTTAAAACTTGATTTTCTACACTATATAAATTCATAACTGGATTTCAATGGTGTCTTTTTTGGCTACATATACTTTATGTTTACATCCATCTTGAAGTTCCTACATCAAGTCCTTTGAATGAAACATTGTAGCCATGAATTATTGGGTGTAAGTATTTTTCTTGTCAATTGAGTAACTAGCATTTTGGAATGCAACTACGTAAAGTGAAAATGAATAAAATGTATGGTAATCCAATCATCTATTGTTAGTAACTTTCATCTTATTATTACCAAATTCAATAGTTTTTTGAGAGGAATTTCAGCACTTTTATCCTATTATTACCAAGTTTTTGAAAAAGTGAGGATAGCAAGTGGAACATTGAAGTAAGATTCTAGTGATAATTTTTTTAAGAGAATTTTACTAACTCATAGCCACAATAGAAAAATCAACAAGGCACAAAGAAGCAAAAGAAAGACAATTTTGATACAAAGAATACTTGTATGATGAAACATCAAGTCCATTACATGTAACCTTAATGCATCCAAGTATATGAATTAGCTCTTTCAACAGCTGAGAATATCATGGATTTATGTTGCAATGCAAGTTGCATGAAGTTTAGCTTCTTATAGTTTTGTTGCAATAGATGTGGACTTAGTCACATAATTCATTGCAATATTCTAGTTGAGATATATATTGTTTTGAAAAGTTGAGATTTGGATAAGTATAGATATTAATCATGCCCTATTTTGAATGAGTCCCACCTACCTAAATCTTAAAACTCTAAACCATAAAAAAAATAAGATGTCCAAAAATTGGCCTCCAAACATGTGATGTAAAAAAATTCATAGTTATTTTTAAATCAAGTACAATGCTATTTAAAATATTCTTGGCCTCCTAATCATACCATGTGACTCAATAGGCTCAATTAAAAAGTTATACACATCTAACATACAATCACTCTTATTTCAACTTTCAATATCTTATACATCTTTGCACAATAAATTGAAGCATAAGATTGCTATACCTTGGACTATATCTTGGTTGTTTTGCAAAGAATCTAAGTTTATCCTTTATCTCCAAATGGTTTGTATGCTAGTACAAAGCATTTGAAAACTTGGTGCTTTTGACTTGCAACTTATTGTTTTTAGTAATTGCAAACTCAATATGTAACCTCAAATCTTGGATTTAGTATCTAAACAATGGGTTTGTAGAAACAAATCTAATTAGTTTATTTCTAGCTTCTAGCTCTCAAAATTGTATATACAATGAATGACTTTTAAAGTATTATTGCTTGTAGTAATATAATAGAGACCTTCAACTTGCATACAACTTAGAATTGCTACTTATTCTACCCCACAAAGATTGAACTAGTTATCAATCTTTATAGTCTAAAATAGTGGGAGTCCCCATTTTGTCACTTGGAATTCATGATTTCCTTTTTTAATTTTTTAAATTTTGAGTGTAATTTAGGGTTCAGTTTTCTATTCTATTTTGTGAAACCTCAATTTGTTAACCTACATGTGAAGAATACTCATGATAGACTAGTGGAAGGCATCTATGACCAAAGTATAGTGTTCTGAGGAGGAAATCATGTCAAAAGTTTGATGGCATAATCAGTTTGTCAAGATTCCTTTCTATATAAAAGATTCTAGATTACCAAAAAATTAAATGAGATAGTGGGATTTGATTCTCCTTTTTTGCATGTGCAGAGTAAAAATATGAACTTATACATCTTTTGTAGAATTTTATGAGAGTTTCAACAAGTTTCAAAACATTCTATTAGTCAAAAGTACTCGAACTAACAAGATTCTTCAAAACCAATGAATTTGAAAAAAATTCATGGAACTATCTGGTATTCTAGGGGCATAAGAAATTAGAATGGGGCCAAAGCTAAATCTCTTTTTACTTCTTTGTACCTACTAAAGAGCTTAGGCTAGTTACTTTTCATAGAAAAATCAAACTTCCAAAGTTGGATTTTAAACCCTTTTTGGCATTAAGTTGCCACTATGTTTTATTAAATTTTTTATAAAGGAAAAAGGAGTGAGGAAATTGTGATTTTGAGTTGTTCTCCAAAACTTAGAAATTGGAATAGCATAGAAAGTTAAAATTTGGAGATTAGGATAAAAATCCTAAGTGATAAGCTTTTGGCTTAAAAATGAGAGGAGGTGGGTGCCCTTGGAAGAATATATAAGGGTACCCCTTCTCTCAAATCACCTTTTTTTTTAACCTTTGTTTATGTTTCGTAACCATTAGGTCCATTTAATTGGATTTTGGCCATTTTTGAGCCAAATCATCAAAATGATGTTTGTAGAGCCTTTATTGCTTCATTGTTGGTGTTTTTGAAGCTTTCTTTGAAGGATATTGGTGTCCCTTCAAAGTTGATTTTTTTGCTTGTTCTAACACTTCTTGAGTATTTCTTGATTTTATACATGTATGATATTAATCCTACAGTTATTTTCCTTATATTTAGCGATGTTGTTTAGGAAAATTCTCTAGTTTGCTTCTTTTTGTTACCAAGTTCACATAAGCTTCTTAAGTGGAAATTTCATTACCAAGTTCACATAAGCTTCTTAAGTGAGAAATCCCCTAGTAGGTGTGGAATTAGAAGTGTTGTGACTAATTTTCTTGGTAATTGTTTGTGGATGTACTAATCGTGTGTGTCTTTAACATGAAGTTGTGTTGGTGTCCAAGTCTTACCTTAGTAAATCTTTCCTAAGATTTCAAGCAATCTTGTCTTATAGCAAAGCTTTGGCTTTCCTAAATGTAGAGTTCTTTAGTTTTGTGATAGAAATCAAAACCCTGGCAAAGCTAGTCCCCTACTTTATTTTTTAAGTTCACTAACCACATGTATTTTGTTTCAAAATTCAGACCTAAATCCCTTGGACAATGAAGCTTCATCCTTAACACTAACTTCCTATATTTCCAATTTTATTTTGTTAGTGGGTACCCTTATAGGAAACCCCCAAAATTGGTTTGGACAAAACAAAACTTAGACCAACCAGACCAAAATTTCAGATTTGAAGTCAAGTCAAAGTGGGTCCCAAAATTTCAGATTGTAAAAGTCAACCAACGTTGACCAGGTCTTGATCTCCCCCAAATGAGAGTGATTCCAACTCCTCAGAGAGGCCAAAGTGATTTTAAAGCATAATTCAAAAGCGAAAGTGATGGGAGGTTGAATGAGCTTAAGTGAACTTGAATTAGAAGCTCCATCTACTCAAAGCTTGCTACTTGTTGGACTTATCCAAAAATTGAAAAAATCACCTATGAAGTCTAAATCTTGCCCTTTAACATACTAGACCTCAACCAAACTACAAATACAAGTGCCAACAATGAGCTTTAAGTTGTGAAAATAGCACTTAGTAGTGAAAAGAGAAGAAGGAAGATTAGGATTAAAGGAAAACCAACCATTGGAGAATAATTAACCTTTTTTAACCATGTGTTCAATTTGAATAGAAGACATTCAAGAGGAAAAAAAAAAAAAAAAGAATAGTTTGACTTGGGGAGGTTTAGAATTTTGTTATTAGTGAGAAAAAGATGAGATAAGCTTGTTTTGGGTTGGTTTGACTTTTTAAGCCATTTGGTAAGTAATTAGAATAGATTTGGTAGGGTTTGGGTTGTCAAAGATGTCTTGGAAGAAAAAGATGAAGAAGGGAAGTTGGAAGGAGAAGTTTAAAAGGAAATAGGACTACCCTACGCATGGGTCGGATTCGGCAAAAATTAATTGAAATTGGAATTGCCTAAATTCTTTAAATATTTTTCAGAAATTGTTGAATATTTGAAAAAATTGTTAAGCAACTTTACCTAATATTGCAAAAAAATTGTAATTATGTCAAAGTTTACAAGTACTAAATCAAATAAGGTACTTCTATTGTAAATGCAAGGAATTTTGAATAAAAACATGACACAAATGGAACAACATTCAACAATATTACAAATTTACAATCATGCATTGAAATATGCATGCAAAATAACTAACTTGACCTACACCATCTTGGCTATGGTATTAAGTTTCAATACCTAAAAACAATCACTTATGTAAATCAACATTTTTTATCAATTCTAAAATTTGGATGTTAAATTAAGTTTATATTTTAAAACTTTATAGAAATGCAAAATTTATTTCATACTACCCTTTGTACATGAAGGGTTGTTTATAAATTATAATTCATACTTTTAAGTTTCAACAAAGTCAAAAATACCAAGTTGCTTCATAAATCTATTTGTTAATGAAAGATTTTTCCTAAAAAGAAATTCATAAATATGACTATTTATTATTGAAAAGCCATTTACAAATAGTGAGTACATAAACTATATCAAAGGTGAAAAAAGACCTTTGATCCTACAAAACATGGTAGGCATCAAGTCCAAATTAAGTTCACTACCTAGCACTAGTCTTTCTAAAAAATCACATAGTCAACTTCACCATCATCTCTAATACATCAACATCATCAAACAAATCGTCCCAATCTTCATCAAACTCTTCAAGTTCTTCAAGTTCTTTGCAAATGTTGTCTCCACCTACAAAAAGAGATGATTTTGAATTGGCCTCCATGGCTTCAGCTTGGAATGCTCTATCAAATGATCTGAGCAATCCGCATTTAGCCCAACCTCTTTTAATCATCTCTGAATGACATCCTATAGATTTCCAAGCTTCTAAAAGCCACTCACATATACAATCATGTAAAGTACCTATATGTAAGTCAAGTTTGACCTCAGAAGGGCCATCAAGGTTGGCCTCTTGCGCTTGACATTCAAGTTGCTCTTGAATACAAGTAGTAGTCCATTGCTTGAAGCATTTGGAGAATGCACATTTCAATGGCCTTTGTATAACCACATCTGCATGTTGAAATTTAGAGGTACAATTGGCAGGTACAAATAATACACAAATTGAAGAAAATTCTTTCTTCATCCATGAAAGAAAGGCCTCCTATTTGTGCACTGATCAACAGTCAATGAACCAAACAAATTTTTGATTTGCTGGTAAACCCATTGTGTGTGAGACGCGCTTGTAATATGGAATAAGAATCTTCTTTACAAATTCTTTGCAAGTCTTCAAATTCGACCAATGATTCTCTGTCATTGAGAAGTGAAAACTAGAATCCAAACACTCTATTGCAGATGCAATTTTGGGTAAGCACCGATTAGTCTTACTCGTAAAAATGATTTGAAAGGGAAGCAAATAACCATCAGCCGCCGATGAAACACAAACAGTCACTTGCCGCTTATCTTCCATTCTGATTACCTTCACATCCTTCATACCTTTTTTCTCCCATGCACGCTCCCTTGCCATGGGAACTAAATGTATGCCTATAAATTACGGGTGATTGCAAGAAACACTTGTACTATTTGTTGCGTCTTTCATAGTACTCATGAAATCTTTAGGAGTACTTTAAAATTAGAAAACTAATTTTTAAAAAATCTTAAAAATATGATTTATGTATATACCTCTAAAATGAAGGTTTTCACCAAAGGAAGTGTGTAGGAAATTCTCTAAGTAGGAGAACTTGAAAAGTGCCAAATCTCAAGAAAATAGGATCTTTGATTCAAAAATTAGTTAAAAATAGTAAAAATAAGTAAATACAAAAAATAAAAAATGTACATTTTTAAGAACTTTATGAAGATGGTCATTCACCAAAAAACTTACAAAAATAATATTTTATATGTTTCAAAATGCAAGCAGAAGGAAGCTCTCTTCATAGACTTTCACACCACACAAAATTAATTATTTTTAAAAACCCTTCGGTGAAAAGTTGTATTTATATGTAAGGAAGAACTCCATATAATTTTCTTGATGTAGGGTATATGAAAAAGGTACTCAAAAGTACTAAAAACCTCCAAATTGGCAAGTGTGACATTTATTTCGGGCCTATTTTTGGATAGTAAATTATTTTTGAAAATTACCAAAAAATCAAGGGAGTTGTAGGATAGTCATGAGTACCTTCCTTGTAAATCTTAAGTCATTTGAAGTTAAAACACAAAAGTTATGGCCAAAAAACAACTCAGCCCACAACGTGTGACAGAAAATAGTACAAGTGTTTCTTGCAATCACCCTTAACCATGAAAAATTACATTATACTCAAAATTTGAGAAGAACACATGTATGTCAATGTTGTTTGCATCAATCATAGCAATTTGAACAGCAAAGACATTCTTACACAGTTCATGAAAACATTATTAATATATAAAACAAAATTACCTTGAAAATAAAATATGAAGAATGTACATACCTCTTTGATTAGTGTTAACAACCAGAGCAGGAGGTATGTCATATGATTTTATCAAATAAGCAAGTCTATAAGCCATGCATTTTTCTAGATCTTCCCAATCTTGTGGAAGCTTTCTGCAAGCAGTTGTAGCTTGGCGGTAAGACCAATTCAATTGTGTCTTCATGAAGTATTGAGTCCACTCCAATGTAACTTTGAATTTCCCCAAAAGCTCTGGAGTACGAGCTGAAATGTAGCCCACAATAATGGGTTGCACAATTCCAGCACCTAAAGATTGCCCTACATCCCTCATTTTCAAAAGCAAATCACAAATGCTAGTGATGATATCAGGTCTTGAAGAAAGAGGACCTTGATTTTGAGCCGTAGGAGTGAACTGGCTTCTCCTCTCGACATGTTCCAAAAATTTGGGTTTCAATTTTCCATCGGATGCGAACCATTTGTACAGGGATCCTCAAGAAAGTTTATCAAAAAGCCCTTCACTTGATCCAGGTTTCCTAGAAAAACAATCAATGCACAACGTCCAATTTTGTGTGAATGATAATTACAACATTAAATAGATTACAAAAGAATTTGAGATAGAAAGACACACCAAAATAATTTGAGATTTGTATGTCCAAGACATGATGAATTTAAAAGGTCACTGAATCCAAGTATTTAGAAAATCAAAGAATTTAAATTATATTTTGTAGGCATACTAGTATCTTACAAATTCCCTAAAGAAATCAAATTTCTCAAGCGGTTTTGTCTACTGATGAAATTCCAATAGCCTCTAATGCAAATAAAATAAATATTTATTGAGTTCATCATTCATCAAGTAGAATGAAAAACAATTTGTATACCTGTGAGTAACTTGAAGATAGTGCAAAGCATCACCAATATGTCGATGTTGCCATGTTTCATGGCAGCTTCGATAAGAGGCCAAGTCTCTGCTCAAAACCAATTAGTATATTGACCTTTCCTTTTCTGTATCTTGCGTTGGGGTTGAAGTGGTGGTGGATCCCTTGGTGCTGTAGAGAGGAGTGTTTCTTGAGGACATCGAGGTCGATGAGGTCTTCCGACTGGATTTTTTGGTTTGATAGGAGCAGCATGTTGGCACACATATTCTTCATTTTCTGCACATTTTGATGCAATCTTTTTCAACACCAAATATTTCTCTTCTTCACTAACTCGTTTTATAAAATTTGTCAGAGGCACTTGCTTAGAAGCCATTTTCAAAACCCTAAGCAAAAGACTACCCACAACTATAAATCTCAATGTTCATCTCTATCACTTTCCACTTCTAAAGTGTTTGCCAAAACTTTCCTCTTCTTCAAACAAAAAGAAGGTGGCAATATTCTTGTTTTTGTACACTTGCACCTCAAAGCCCTATTCCGGATGGCATCTACAAGAGACAAAGTTCTATAAGTTACTAGTTTACAAGAACAATGAATTGTGCCAATATAACGTTCAAGATTAGCATCTTCTACACAATGCACACAACTGCATACGCAAATAGTCCCTGCCATTTCATGCCGCAAAAAACACAAAACAAGCATTTGTTTCCAAAGGATTCAACTGAAGAATAGAAGTTTCAAAATACCTCAAATGGCCGACGCTAAACGCGCAAGTGGGAAATGATCAAGTGGAGAGTTCAGATTGTTTGCCCGCCCAAGCGCCGCCCGAGCGCCTGCCATGAGTTTCAAGAAGAGACGCAAATGCCAGGTTTAAAACAGGAAGGAGAGATGCCGAAAAGCCAAATATACATTGAGTGACTTGTCGAAATTTGGAAAAAAAGGAAACAGGGGTGCCGAAGTCACGCCCTATTAAAAAATTAATTATTTCGACAAGTGACTGTTGAAACCAACCACTGCATACAGTAGTTAGAGTAGGATTTCTATCCCCTTGTAACAAAAATCGGAACTTATAACCCAAATAATAGCGGTGAGCAAATTTAAATTGGAGAAATATGATGGCACAAGAGTAGGATTTTGTGGGCTTATATCAATAACAATACGACGAGGCATGACTTGAGGTATGTTCCTAAAGATTCTTCTTTGCTTTGATTTCCCAAATTAGTAAGTTTTCAATTGGCCTAATACATTAGACCATTAGGGCTAAGATTTAGGGCAAATTTGAAGCTAGAATCTTAAAGTAGAAGCCTAGAGGTTTTCAAAAATATAAGATAAATAGAAATTAGAATTAAAACAAAGAAAATAGAGATAGATGAAGTTTAGGAGTCAAATTGGAGGGAAAATTAGTCAAAACCATCTAATGGAAACAAGAATGGAAAATTTGAGATTAGGTAAAAACAATAGCCAATATTGAAGTTAATAGTGAGTTTTGAGTTGTAGGATAGGAGAAAACCATGGATGAAGTTTGAAGAACCAATTAGCCATCAAACTTCACCCATGCATAACTTCACTATGAGAACTCAATTTAGAAGTGTCTTAGCATTTTGGAAATCTAGATTTAGCTTCTACAAGTAAAAACTATTAAATTTCCAAAAATAATAACTTGCTAGAAGTAGCACGAAGACATTGAATCAAAGGAAAATTAAACAAAGGACTTAGAAAGTCAATTAAAGAAGGAAATTAGAATTAGTAACTTTTAAAAGAATTCTAGAGAATTTCAACCATAGCTTAAATTTGATAAAAAGATTTTTACACTCTAGAAGTTATAGAAGGATGAAAGTTAAAGAAGAAGTTGGATGAAAGTTGCGAGAATTCATCCATTCAAAGCCAAACTTGTATTCTCAGAGGTAACATTTAACCTAGGTAATTGACCCAAATAACAAATCAAATTGAAATTAGGAACTAAGGTAAAAAGGTGGATGAAGATTATATAGCCCTTCCAAAGGCTAAACTTCATTCGGATGTATCTTTTATTAGAAATATCGGATAGTTTTCAGTTTTATATTTTTAGAAATGGCATGAACTTCTATTTGATTTAGGATTGTTGATTTTAGACTGTAGAATCTTTTGCTAGAAACCACAGTAGCTTAGTCAAATTGGCCATTCAACTAGAAATTGCAATTGAAGTAGGAATTTGGCAAAGTATCATGCATTTTGAAGTTACCTTAAAACACACAAAAGATTCATTGCTTGGTAGGCACAATGATGTTAGGCCCCCATTAGTGCAAAAATCACACTTGGAAATCAAAATTTGGTTGTGCTCCGCTTCTATGGCAAGGGTGGACATAAAAGTGGTCACAAATGGCAATCACTTAAAATTTGGTGAAGCATTATATTTCTATATTCATCCACCTTTTGGAACAAAAACACTCTTCAATCATATCCATGCATTTTTTCATCCAAATTTGGCAACTTCATCCACATTATTAATGGAAATGGAAAATTTCTAACTAAAAAAGATTACTTTTTTTCCGGTGAAAAGTAGAAATTTATTTTGAAATGATACAACCTAGCCCTAATGCCAAAAAAAAGGTTGGTTTGCTATTCACTCAAAAGATGTTACCTACCTTAGCCCTGAAATTTCCTCCCTCCCCCTCTAACTAAAAAAACTAAAAGCCATTGATGTGAAAATTGAAAAAATAGTCCCCCCTCCAATGTCATTGATTAGATGACGTGATGTGTTGAAAAACAAATAGCCATTGATCATGCCAGCAAGGAGATGATCTAGGCCATTGAAAAATTAGGGTTTGGCGCTATGTGATTTCAATGTGATTTCTATGTGTGCTTGGGCAGTGCAAAAGAGGTGGAAATCTCAGTAGAAGGAGGTATGTTTCCTTGTGTTTCTTGTTTGCTTGCATTTGCTTGCTTCTTGAGTTTATTAACCAACTCCTCTATACATTGAGCCAATTCCTAACAATGTGCTCAAAAGATGATTACAGTGGACTTAGGGCTTTAGGAGTCTAGGGCAAGGCTTCTCAAGTGCACCATGATAGGGTTGGGCACTCAGGTGTATGTGTTCTCATAGACAAGAAGTTCTAAAGAGGAATTGTTGCTAGAATTAGGGTGGACTATTTACTTTGAATGTTGTAGTAGAAAACACATAAGGTTGAAGTTTTGGTAAGTGAGATGCAAAAGAGGTTTGTGTGATCAAGGGATTTGAGATGTGAGCTTATTTTATTGCTTTTTCTAACAAAAGTCGTAATTGTTAAACATACAAATTAATGTTTTCTTTTGCACTTTGGTGTCATTATTAGTTTATTGTAAAAAAATATCTTATTATTGTATAGTTAATATGGGAAATGTTTATGACGGGTTTGTATACTCAAAATGATCATTACTTTGATTGAAATCTCAACAACTAATATAATGAAGGTTTCAAATGCGTAGAGTTAATTAGAATACCTCAATTTGCCTTTTGAAGTTTTTTGTAATGGCTATGGAAGTGGTAAAAATGATGTACTCTTTCAAGTGCTTGAAGTTAAAGGATGGCCAAAGGTTCAAAGTTGCAAAGAGTTTAGAGTTCAACAGGCCAAGTTTTCCTTAAACAATTGTACCAAAAATTTTTGAATGAAAATTTGAAGTTCTATCTTAAAAAGAGTACACTTGTATCCTGTCAAATTGCACATTCAATGAAAAAATGACATGTGTACCTCTATTAGAATTTGAAACTAATATTTTATGACTAACAAAAAAATGACATGTGTACTTCTTGTGTTAATGAGGTGTGCTTAATATGAAATTTAAAAAGGCAATAATTGCTTACCACAATATTGGTTCGAAAAAGTGTATTCCTATAGAATTAGTGTTTTTTTTAAGTTTTGTAAAAAACAAGTTGTCAAATATATTGTTCACAACCCCCAACTTGTTGCCCCCAAAACAAGTTGTAGCCACAAAATCTACCACCACATGCAAATAGTCGAAAATGGCTTAATTGCAAGTGTAATCCAAGTTTTGAGGCTTGCAAGGAATGTTGCAAAGTGCACCGGTATCCTCTCCTTAAAGACCTCAATGATAAGAGCTTTAGTTCCATGTTGGTGCCCAAAGGTCACATTATTATTTTCCTAAATATTAGTTTTCATGTTAGCATGATTGTAACATGCTCCACTAAAGTGATCACAATTGAAGAAGTAACCACTAAAGAATCTTGAATACATTTGCCTCTCAAATGTCGAAGTTATGTTTCTAGTTACAAAGTTGTATTCAAATGGAAAAGGGAGGTTAACTTGGTTTGAAGTTTTCTAGGAACTCAAGAAGCATAGGTTTTCTTAAATTAAACTAACCTATGACAGTCAAAACACCCATGATAAACACCTAGATATACACTTGTTGTATTATAGACTTGCATCAATCCATAACAATTTTTTTTCAATAAATGAGGTTGGAGCTACATTAGGTTGGATTAGTGACCACAATCAATGTTTTGAATGATAGTGGAGTGATTTGTAATTGCAATAGGAATTTCCAAATTTTTAATGGAAATTCATCATAGAATATGATTTTTTAAGCCTTCATGTTGTGAATATGGTAGAAGATATTGTGACTGCTATAGGTGAGTAAGATAATCATTATGGATACACTTTTTGTTGGTTTGGAGGTAGTCTAGAGACTTTTTGGACCCTTTTGGGCAATACACTTCAAAAATTCATAACAAATTCATGCTTTGTCAAAAAATAATAGTTTAAATTGCTCTCCCTATTTCTCACATTTACCTTTATGTGGAAAAAAATTTAATTTTTCAACAGTGCCTACAAGGCAAACAGTGGAAGACATTAGAGCTTATCGTAAAGTATGTGCGATGTTGGACTACTACACTAAAATTGGTAAATAGTGTTGGCAACACTAATTGTGATTTGCAAGGTTAGTGTTAGATGAAAATTACACTATTCTAACACTATTTTAGCTCTATAGTAAATTACAGTTTTCTAGGGAAGGGACAAATTTTCGTAGTGGGAGGCAAAAATTACAGTTTTCTTGGAAAGGGATAGATTTTCACGGCGGGAGGCAATAATTACAATTTTGTAGGGAAGAGACAAATTTTTACAACGGGGGGCAAAAATTACAGTTTTGCAGGGAAGGGACAGATTTTTATGACAGCAATTAAGTGCCCCAACACTATTTACACATAAGTTGAAAAATAGTGTTGGGGGTAAAAAACAGGGAACAACACTAATTATCACCCAACACTATTTACCAATTTTAGTGTAGCTAGAGTTTGGAAAAAACATAGGACAAAATTCCTTGGAGCACTAAAATTGAGGTCAAATGAAGTTTGGTGTTGTGTTTTTTTTGGACTATTCTTAGTTTATCCTTCTCCTCTTACCCATTTATAAATACAAGACAAAATTTACAATTAACCTTTTATTCAAAAATTATGGTGTATTTAGAATAGTTCAAAATACTACTACCTCCGTCCCAAAATGATCTTCTTGTTGGACAAAATCTTTTGGATTAAGGCTAAAAATAACTTTTTAAAGACTTATTTTGCACAATAGGTAGATTTTGATGATCCCTTCCCATCCTAAAAAATTTGAGTTTTAGAACCTTTTTCAAAGTGTAGTTTTAGAATATTGAAAAGTGAAAAATTTTGGGCATTTTCAAAGAACACCAATGAGCACCTAATTGTTGAGTGTCAAGGTGTCATTTTGTATGCATTTAGTATATGGCTAAAACCAAGTATAGAACTTTGTTTTGCCTCCTATAGTTTAATTTACTTCAATTGGAGAATACTCAAAGAGATGCAAAAAATACGAAAAAACCATGTTCATTGATCCCTTCAATCATTTTATTTGTCTTTTATTTGATGATTGCATAGATAGAGGGGGAACTACTACTTAGAATTGTTTTCCTAATCCCAAACAACAATCACAAGCCAAACTTGATCAATTTCAACATCACAAAGTGCAACAGGAAGATCATTATGAGACAAAAAAATAAGGCCAATAGGAAGATCATTATGGGACAGAGGGAGTATATTTTTATTTGTATACAATGACTTCATTAGGGGGTTGACTATAGATGAAGGCTCTAAAT
The DNA here is from genome assembly GCA_950106755.1 of Climacium dendroides. Taxonomy (NCBI): domain Eukaryota; kingdom Viridiplantae; phylum Streptophyta; class Bryopsida; order Hypnales; family Climaciaceae; genus Climacium; species Climacium dendroides. The sequence goes on from OX467092.1 coordinate 25,931,604, forward strand.
CCAATTTTGATTTTTCATACACATCAATGTGCAAATAAAGATAGCATTCTCACAACAATTTTGTACCACACATTTTGTAGAATTTCTAAATAAAGTTTATATGGTAAGGAGGTTGGAAACTAGATAGATTTGTTTTTTATTAGTAAAAAAGATTGTGCAAAAATGTGGGGGGGAATTTGTCGAGCCAAAAAAAATAACAATCCAAAGGGATTGTCATTTTTATTATAGAATAGTGGTAAGGGTTCAATTATAGGGAATTTTATGACGAAATAGGAAATATAACAAATAAAATACAAATTATAAAACCAATCATATACACAAGTAAAAATTGACTTATATAGTTGCAATTAACAATCAATCCTTGGTCTACAATAAGACAATACAAACAAATTGTCGGACTTCACAACAAATTGAATCCAATCTTTGAATTCAACTATTACAAAAATACAATTAGATTTAGACCTTGTAAATGATCCAATCCTTGGATCAAATACAAACAAGACTAATTGTTAAAAAATTGGAATTTTATTATGAAGTTTCCATAGACAAATTGCCACCAAAAGAAGACTAAGACAATGAGAGAGAAATCATTGTGTCAAATTATTAATTATTATACCAATTGTATCATCCAAAGAGATTTCAAAATTTTGCTATTGTTCATATCCTAGCCAATTTGCAAAATTTCATATCCATTGTCTATTAGTCTCTATTTGCCTTACTACAAAGGATTTAATCCAACTATTAGCCTCATTTTACACTATACAAGGCATTTAGTCAAAAATATAAAATTTAAAGTGACTACAGGATTGCATGTGCAACTAGGGACCTTCATTACAAGTGGTGGATGTTTATTCTTGAAGTGTGCCATTCATTCCTTTTGCCATGCCATTTACACTCTCTTTAAACAAATAGAATATAACCATCATCCAAGTGTACAATAGATAGATTAAACAATCAAGTCCAAATGAGGTAATAGGAGCCAATTGCAACATGCTTTGCATTGCTTATTGGATTGCTTTGCTTGGAAGTTCAATTTTCATATTTGCTCATTTAACTCTTGGAATCCCTATACATTCATTTATCTATTTATTCTCCATGGATCTCATTAAGGTGGCTATTCTACATCCAATTTAGCATTAAAAACATGTTTTTTATGCTTCATTTAGAGCATTAAGTATTTGTTACATGAGGTTTTTTGTACTTAATTTAGATGAAATAATGACATCATAGGCTATATAATATTCAAACATGACATTATAACATTTATGATCAATGAGGCATGTTTTTGTTGGACAAATTTTTAAAAATGGAGCTACATGATGGTTGTGTCAAAATGGATTCGTATTACCTTATTTAAATGTATTGTTTTGCACTATATTTTTCTAGAATACCAATTTTATTGGTTGGTATGGTATTGTATAATAATTTTTCCAAAATGACAATATACATCCACATTATGGGCTATAAAATATACATTTACCTTCTTTTAATTATTTCTTCAAAAAATTGAGCAATTTCAATCATCACCTTAAAAAGATATTCATAGTTTTGAGTAGAATTCTAATACGGTCAATTTACTTTTTATTAGGCATTTCTAAGCTTGTCCAGGATCCTCTTTGCTTTTTAAATCTTTAGGAGCCGAGATAAGCATATAAGCCTAAAATCAAGCCTAAAATCAAGTCTAAAATTGCTTTGAGATTGCATGTGATTCATATTATAGATTTTAATATGTTGTTGTTGCGTTGTAAATGTGTACAACTGTACATGGTGTAAAAATATATTTATATGTTATTTTGATAAATTTGATTATAATAATATAAAAAAGAAGATGACATCATTCTAAGCAGCTTCAAAGTGACGCTTTCTCACTAGGGTGCGTTCCATCTATTTAAAAGGAAGGAACCACTTGAAAACTTCATCAATTTGATGTAGCTTTCTTTGTTTTTCACTTTAAATTTTAGTATGTCAAACTGAAGGATTTTTTTTAAGTCTTAAAATGAGAAACTTCAATTGAAGCCTGAATTTGAATTTTCATTGTCACAACTGCCAAATCAACTTCTTTAGTTCCTAGATCTTGTCTCACCACATGAGCATCTTCAAGAAAAAGTTGGGCCTTCTCAACTGCCAAAACAACCTTGCATGGAACAATGATGGCACAGGAACCTTTAACGTATCGCTTAGGCATTGGTGATCCTATTGCAAGTTGGATGTGTTGAACCTAGCACCCAAGATGTGCCATTTGAAAGATGTTTTGAGGGTCTAAACAACAATCAATACTATCATATGGTCAAGCCTATCAAAGGTAGTCTATGAGAGTTTTTCACTGTAATGGAAAAAAACTCCCCTAAAGTTGACCAATGGGTAATATATGAGATCCTAACCTAGATTGCCTTTCGAGCAATGAACTACTAATGTATTTTTTTTGGTAAATTTTTAATTAAACGATCTTAAGTGAAAAGAGGGTAGCACCCCAAAATCATCTATTTAGGTGCCCAAAAATTTTCAAATCATATCAATACATATTTTAGAAAAGCAGGGTAACCTCCTAGACCCAAACCTCCATAAAAACACCTAATTTAGACTGTAAATGAGCTAAATTTCACCCTAAAAAATAAACGTAGCACACACCAATTTCTATAAGCAACCATGCAATGAACTATGCACCTTACCAAAATCACTAAATCCAATGCTAAACATTCAACTATTCATTTTAGGCAATTAAGTTTGTACTCCTAAGTGATAATTTCAACAACACAACCCTAATTTTAACTCAATTTGGGTGGTGCTTCTGTATGTGCCCTAAAAAATATAAAAATAAAATTCACTAATCATGCATTCTTCTTAGCCACCCAAATCCTAAGAGCCCATGGAGAATACATTCAAACTTGCAAAACCAAACATTGATTGTAATTAATATTACATTTAAACCATTTAGAATTACAAGAACATTAAAAGTCGCAACCCAATTTCCTACTTCTAGGATAACTGATTTCCTTTCACAAAAGCGTTTGTCATTGCTTCATCGCTGCTTCAAATTAGGTGAGCCTAGTCTTTTTGGAAAGTCAGCTTTAAGTGCACCTTCCCATAAATTTTCAATTCACTCCACATTGTCATGCTCACCACTATTAGCAGTTCAAATCTCCATCAACTTTCTCCATCACTTTAAAGTAATTGTCCATCTAGCCTAGAAAAATTCTATTTTCCACCCATTTTTTCCCATCAAACAATAAAATCCTACTCGACAAATTGTTTCTAAAGTCTCCCTATTCTAATCTCTAATAATTCATCCTTAAAATGCCCATAAACCACAAAATTGCTCTTTAAAAACACACATAAAAAAATTTGAGAAATTCAGAGAGAGGGCTTCAAATCCCAATTTTGCCTATATCTTATTTTCCTAGTTAATTTACCTAACCACGTTCATCCAACACTAATGTACTATAAAATCGCTAATTTAGTGAAAAATATGCCAAATTAGTGAAAATTGCGCTAATTTAGTGTAGATTGTACTAGTTTACTACAAAATCTTTTAAATTACTATTTTTTCTCCATTAATTTTTTGTAATTTTTTATTTTTGTGGTTTTCATTTTACTTCTAGTTTTTTCTCTTCATTTTAGTCTTTTGTTTTTAATTTATTTTTATATGTTTTTTATATTCTCTATTTTTTTTTGTTTCACTTTTATATTTTTTATATTTTTTCCTTCTTTTTGGTTTATAAATTCTCACTAACTTCATTTTCTAATTGTAATGTTTTTGATCCCTATTTTTTCACCATCTTCCTATTTGCCTAATTTGGTTATTTTACCAAATCTTGCTTAAAGTCCTTTTTTGTTTAGATTTCCCATTTTTCACTAGAATTTTTATTCTAATTTCCAACTAATTGCAATTTCCTCATTTTGGTACTATTTTTTGAAAGTCTTGATTACTATTTAATAGAAAACTCCCAAACCTCCTAACTATGTTTTAATTTAAAGTACTAATACTTCCAATTTTACGATTTCAGTCCTTTTGTTTAGATTTTTTCTATTTAAACATTTGTGAACCGATATATTGGCTCATAGAGTTGTAGCCACCAACATTGATTGGAGGGGCTAATCAATCTTTTATCAAAGGCGGATTGTGCAAATTACATTGCAATTACTGTTGAATTCATTTTCAAGTTCTTGTAAATGGAGTGAAGTTTCTTTTGGAACTTTGGTTTTTAACTCTAATAGACTACTATTAGAGTTTTTGGGTTGTATTTAAGAGTATTTTTAAATTTTATTTTGTGTGTTTGAAGTTGAAAGATAGAAAAATGAAGATAGTTTGTCTTTTAGTTAAACTTTGGAGTCATTTGGCTTCAAAATAAGGATAAAGATAGGTTTGGAGGCCCACTTATGTAAAGGAAGGTTATGGGCTAGTCCATGTGGCTTTGGTATTTAGAAAATGATTTAGGAAGTTTTTCCAAAGGTTTAAAGTATGTAGTTCTTAGAGTTTAGAAGGGAGTTTTTGGTTTGGAGTGTGGTTTTGGAGCTTGGAAGGGAGTTTTTTAGAACCAATTCTAGAAAGATAGATCTCATTGTGTATAAAGAGTTTTGCAATGAAAATTTGAAGAGTTGTGTATCATGATATTTTATTTTCAAAAATTTCTCACTTGCTTGACTTGAAGTTGGCATTTAAAAGTTGTACTAGTTTAAGTGAAGGAAGGTCTATTGCCTCTTTTGTGAAGGGATAGAGCCTTTAATGACCATAGACAATGAACATGTCTTTTATTTGCAATGAAATTTTGAGTAAATATAGAATTTTTTTGGTTTTCTATCAAACTATCATTCATCTTATTTGGAGTTTTTATGAGAATGTTGTGAGTATCAAAGTGAAGAAAGATCTATTGCCTTCAATTATAACGGCTGAAATTTTTGGATGGCTACAGAAGGTGGACAGAGTGTTAGAATGATTTAAGATTTGAAAGAAGTTTAGAAAATTGTGGTAACTTTTAAAAGAGCTACCACTCATCTGATTTAGAGTTTTGAAGAAGCTATGACGTGAAATTGAAATTCAATTAAGGAATTGAATTTAGAATTAGAGAGCTTGGAATTTGAGAGCTTGGAGTTAGAGGAGTCATTGAAAACTTGTGTGTTGTATGTTGTAGTTTGTGGTTTTTTTTCATTGTAAATTTTATTATTGCGGGCAGCATGAATTAATCATTGTTTAGTTTCATTTTGTGTCATGGCAATAAAGTGGGGTTCTTCACCCATATGATTGAGGTTTGTTTTATTCTCATGGTGAGGTTGGATTTATAATGAATAGACCATGAATTTGAAAGTTTAGAAGCCATATTCACCAACGGCATCTTGTAGTATCCCGTTGGTTCTCCTGTCTTGTATCCCTTGGTTTTTTATCCCTACCTTGACCTGTAAGCCAACTAAAACCAAACAGGGTAGGCCAATAGGGAGCAATTCCACAGTGTTGTAAAGAATTTAACATTTGAGACTAAAAATTTACATGACAATGTCTACTTTTGTTCTTGAATCATTCTTGATCATAGCCAAGATTCCTATGATTTTCCAAGGCAAACATCTCTCTACACAACACCATCATTTTTATATTCCAATTTAATAAAACTTATAACAATAGAATTTGATTTGACTTTGAGGAAGGTGGAATTAGGTTGAAAAATTGACATTTTATGACTTCAAGAAAAATGTTTATGACTTCCGAAGGGGTATTCACACATGGCAAGAAGTTCATTCATTATCCCACAAATTTGAAGGATGCTTTTGAATTACCATTGAAATTGTATATGAAGGTAAGAAACATATTGACATTCAAATTGATGAGAATATTTTCACTTGTGGGCAACTATGGCAAGCTTTGTGTTTTTGGTTCAACCACATGTAATGTATCCTTTATCTTTATTTGCATTTTTGTTGGTAAAATTAAATCATGAAAATGATAATTTAAATATGTGAAACAATTTAATGGACAATAATAAATCATTCTACCTTCATAATGTGCATGAATACATTTTAAGACTAGAATATATGTAAAAAAAATGCATGTTCAAAATGCATGTCCCTATATAGTTTCAATTAGGCCACATTATATTCTATTTATCAAACATCATTTCCAAATGAGTAGAGTTATAATTAATTATTGATATACCAAAAATTGCTAAGCTAGTAGACTTTAGCTAATTTTTTTTCACTACATAATGTATCATTCTTTTACCATTTTCAACCCTGTTATTGTCATATATTATAAATTATATATAATTTATCATACACTTAGTCTTTTTTCTTAGTTTTAAAATAGAAAATAGACCAATTATTTTTCCAAGATCATCACTTATTTTAGTAAATATATGCACACCACCCATTATCAACGTATGCTTTTATTTCTTCTTTTCAATGAATTTTTTAATAAACTTCTAGATATAAATATCATTAGAATTGATACATATGATGGCATCTATTTTTCACTATTTAAGCACTTTTAAATTAACATTCTTTGAGTCTTTTTAAAATGAAGTAATAATACATATAACTCAAAATTTATATCAAATTGAATTTGTCAAGTTTATCCATGTAGGATTTTGATTTCATTATTAACTCGGGGGGTCACTTAGAGTGTCCATTAAAAATCACGTGCAAACAAAACTTTGGACCCTCTATATACTTTTTGAATTTTAAATAAAATGAAATGAAAAAAAATATGAATAGATTTTTCTACTTTGAAAGTTTATGTTGAATTATTGATATTTCTATTTGTTAATAATAATTAGTTACAAATTTTTGAAGTAAAAAGATACACTATAGAATTGAAAAATAACTTTCACATCCCTATATTAATATATTATATAAGAAAACATTGTTTAAAAAATTAAAAAAATCCTAAAAATAACTTTCTATTGAAAGCTCATTTTGAGTTGAATATTGATGCAATGGTCATCTAAATGTGTTCTCTAAAAATATTTGAGTTAAAAAATATGCCATTGTAGTGCATTTTTAACCTCTTCTAGAAATCATTCCGTATTTTATTTGAGTTTGAAATTTTGGGAGTAGAATCCTGTAGTCATTAGTAAACAATGCTCAAAATTTGAAGTTAAAATTATAGTTTATTAGAAACCACTTGTTTGCACGTGGTTTATTGTAGTAGAACTAAGTGCATCCCCCGAGATTATTAATGAATTTTGTATCCAAAAATTAGATGTGATTTTGTAAAAAAAAATTGTGTTTTCTAAACCCCTAAAGTCCCAAGGCCTTTTTTCTATTAAAAAACACTCAAAACTACCATTTCTATTGCAAAGAGCAAAAATCCTGAAAAGTTGTTTTTTCATATATTAAACTATAGGATTTTGTATTTGAAAGTAAAAAAAATGGATTTTTTTTCACCTTATATGACTAGAACAAGAGACTTTGAATCTTCATAGCTTAAAATTTTTGCATTACTAATTTTGAATTTCTAATTTTTTGTATTGAAGAATCAAGTTGAAAGCCTAAGCTTTTTTTTTAAAGAAAACACACTTAAACTTCACATATTATAAAATTGTTAGGAAGAAGTAGGTTTAAGATTGAAAAAAAAGTGAATTGATAAAGTTCTAATATAGAATGGAAACACACTAATTTCAATAGTGAGAATATTGAAGCAAATGACCTTAACCCCTAAATGCCTAAAGAACCAATTATTAGCACCAATAATACTTTGAAGTTACATAAAATCTTACCAAGTTACTATTTTTTTTATTTACTATTTTTGAATAATTCTTTTTGAAATCTAGTTTTACCATCTAAAATATAATTTTAAAAATAAATGATTTTGATATTTTTCCTCAAGATTTTTTGTATGGGTGTTTATTGCAATTTTGACTTTCTGTAGTATTTGAAGCTCATTTCCATGAGTGACATTGTTGTGTTTTCTTTCACACATCTAGCATCAATATATATGATTAACCTCTAGAGGTCCAAACACTGTTTTTACCAACATAGTGATTTTTGACAAATGAAATTTTTATTTTTTTCTTTGAGAATTTCAGACAATATGTGCCCAAGGAGTAACTTTAAGGCACAACAATTTTCATAACTTTTGATTACATGGTTAAAAAGTTATTGTATGATTTGTAATTTTTATTGCTTAATGGACAATCCAAGTAGCTAAATAAGTTCCTTAAAGCTCAATTTTTTAAGAAATAAAAATTTGATATTGATTTTCTAAATTTTTATGTAATGGAAAGTTGTTAATCATATGATTTTGATTAATGGGATGAAAGTTATGAGAAATTTTAATTTGTGGGTAGGTATAGAGTCTTTAGATGAAGTTAATGAAATGAAGCTCGAAGAGCTTCTATTCCACTTGGAAATTTTGAAAAATCCATTTAACCTTTAAATGCCCGATGCACCAAATTCTAGTGTCAACAATACTTTGGAGTTAAATAATACCCAACTAAATTGCTACTTTTAATAGCTTATATTTTTGACAAATTTTTTTTGAAGTCTAGTTAATGAATGATTATGATTTTTCTATTTAAGATTTTGTGCAAGGGTGTCCAATGTAATCTTGACTTTCTATAGTGTTGAGGGCTCTTGGAAATGAGCCTCAAATACATTAGATCTTGGAGAAAAAATCACATTAAAATTTCGTTTAAAAGAATTGTAGAGTAGATTTTGAGAAGCCATAAATTGATTGGGCTTATGCATGTTAGGCTCTTCAACCTAGTATTTTTTTGGCAACCAATTTTTAGATTTGACATGCTAAAAGAGAGGTCAAAGATTATCATAGTTTTAACACCATGATGATCAAACATTATAATCTTTCAATTCATACTAACATGTCTAGTTTGAATTTGTACGGTTACAATTAAAAAAAGATTCATACAACTTATCAAAGTGTTGACTTTTTATTCAATTTAGAACAAATTCTAAAAAGCTCAAAACAAGCCTCAAGCATTTAGGAGTTAAAATAAGTATTTTAGTAAAGTTTGAAATTAAAGATCCATAACCACATTTCTAAATATGAAATGACAAAATAACTTTCTCTATACAACAATGTTCTACAATATAATGTGAATTTCTAGAAATTTAAGATTTTTGAACATGAATTATATCTAATATGAATTTTCTTCATTTTATTTTTAAATGCTTGTAGTGATTTAAAATTTTCGCATAAAAATATTAAAAATTTTATAAAAAATATTAGACAAGTGATTTGATTGATTTCATCTCCAAAAAATATAATAAAGAAACTCCATTCATAAATAGAGAAGAAATGGAGGACGTAGAGTTAAGGACTTTTACTCCTTTTAACCGTGCAAAGATGGGCCCATGACCACTAAATTCTAACCTCACTATCCATTAGTTTGTTTGCTGCGATTTTCCAACTAGATACAAATGAAAAAATTTAGATTTACTTAGGATAAGTTTCATTTCATTAATTGTTTTCAAATTCAAAAATATCACTTTTTCAATACTATTCATTGAAAGTTCCCTCCAAATAAATACATTGGACTACACCATTCACAAGATACTTAGCCAAAAATGATACAAAGTACACCATTCACAAGATACTTAGCCAAAAATGATACAAAGTACACCATTCACAAGATACTTAGCCAAAAATGATACAAAGTACAAGTATGATATTTGGACCAATAAGTGCATTCTTCATTTCTTCATGTATCATTTCTTCGTGCGTCATCCATCGCTCACTTTCCGGTCTCAGCATTCATGCACGGTGAAAGGTCAATAATAGATTTCACTAAACATTTTCGTCGTACAGCACATTCTGTTTTCATTAATGTTATTTAACAAATAAATGTCGGTGACATATACAAAAGTAGCAGATAGTAAAAGGCACCACCGGTTGCAAAGCAACCTGTACAGATTCCAAAATGTTAACAATTTGAACAGCAATTTGAACAGCCTGGAGTCACCTATTATCAGCAATTTGAAAATCCATAGTTTATTCAGACAGTATCCAAAAAAATAGATGGTAAGATGCAATGGAATCCTCTTTCAAATGGCAACAAGACGCAACAGCAGTAAATTCAATAACGAGATGTTCATCCTACACCTGCTCCCGTCTGCAAAACTACAAATATCGTAAATCGCACCGTATAGTGCGGATAAATAGCCATCTTTGACTGTAGGAAGAAATCTCTACACTAACAATTCCGAATTCGAAAATATTTCAGATTTGGGGTAATAGCATACCATAGGCAATTTACAAAGAAGTATCAGGTCGCCAGAACTTCTTCTGCGCAACAAGGAGCCTAGAGTCGCCCTCTGCAGACGAAAGGACAATATCCCAGTGCAGGGATTTCACAATAGCTTCTACTTTGATCATCGTATCCGCACCGTCCCGGAAAATAGCCCACCCATCTGGCCTCAAAATGCGATCCATCTCCATAAGAACGGTTTCAGTCTTACATCTGCACCATCCACAAATTGAAGATTAAAAAAAACATCTCTGAAAGTTTGCAAATGAACTAAACCAGGAGAATAATCAGCAGTAAATGATGCTTAAGTGAAACATAATGGGTACCTCTTTGTGAGCGTGCTCAGCAAGTGATTACTGTGCATAACGTCGTATGACCGAGGATAAGTGCTGTGGGGTTCGCACCAATCATGGTACATTCCTATTAATCCACGGTCAAAGATAATGGGCAGTGTGTCTGGCTCAGTAACTGGCACAATGTTCATCACCCATAGTGGGTAGGTCACCAGCGCAGCCGCAAGCCTGGATATTAAAGATCCGGAAACGTTAGAAGGTACATTTGACAAAATTCATCTGTATCAGGTAGATGTAAAACAAGCGGGTAATTGCTAGTGTCTATACCCCAAATAGATATGTATACCGTACGCGCAGGTCAGATTCGGCACCTTGCTGCCGAAATATTTTAATTTTAGAATTTGGACAGTTCGGCACTTTCCTTTCTTTTCTTTTCTTGGATTTCGGCACTTTCCTCTTCCTACTTTTTCAACACTCCAAATTTTGGATTAATTTTTTCTATTCATGTGTAAATGCTTTACTTTTTCTAAATTTTCTCAAGAATAATTTTTGGATATTCAGAATTGGCAACAATGAAAATTTTCAGATTTTCAACAATGAGAAATAGATCAAAAATTTTAAAATTTTGGACATGTTCTAAATTTTCTCGAGTTATTTCCGAAACTGACCTACACGTACGGTAGGTTTGAAGTCTATTTCAATATAATCTCCGATACACTCCTCAGTATTGGACAATCTTAAAATGTCACTATTCCAACACAATTCTCATTTTCATACGCACCGCAACTTTCTACATTTTCGAACCAAGGCTTAGTCTCTCCCCCTGGTGTGAGACAACAAGCATTGAAGTAATCATTCCCTTTTGAGTGACGTGTTGTAAACCCCTTTAAACATATTTCTTTTAAAAAGGTGTGAAAGTGCGTACCCTCCGTAACCAGCGTTCATATCCATCACCTTCCTGACCGAGTTCCAATCAATATCTGACCCTTGAATATACGACTTCGATACAGCAAGCTTCCAGTGAGCTGCGTCCGATTGAAAGTCCTTAGCAGCTGGTTTGCCCTTCTCAGTAGAATTCAACCAGGTAGGCGTTGATTCCACCCGGATGGGCCATTCCGGCGGCCAAGTGGTGCCTCGTGCACCTTCTCCGGTAGGAATCTTGTGCATGCACGCCTTCATAGGCACATACCTGCCACAAAACACCCCGCAAACATCAGGTTAGAGAAAGCATAACCCAGCTTGATGACCCTAGATATTGTGCCCACGCAACCTTCATAAAAAATCCTATATGCAGTTCAATGAGAGATTGATGGAGTGTAGTACCAAGCTGCATCTGGCTTGTCGTCCGATTCACAGAACGGTGGAAGAGTATCCTCACGCTGGTCATAAAGAGTGTTATCACTTGGTTTCTGGAAAATGGCAACCCCAACTTTGGTATCCGGATCGACTGACCTAGTCAGCATCTTCCATTGCATTCTTTTCAGGAGAGCGGACGTATCTGCATTTATTGGCCAACAACGATCAATTCATGAAAATAATATGGTTATACGAATTGTACAAAAAAATTGGTCCCACAATACTTACCCTGCTTATGAGTACAACAGATACAAACAAAAGAATTGAGATGAAGCAAGAAGCATTAAAATGTATGTGACTGCAGAATATCGAACCTTCCCAGATTTTTACATCCTCCTCATTATCCCAATACACAGGTGTTGCAGACCACACGAAGAATCCGCCTGGCCTTAAAAGTCGGTTCAACTCGAGCATAAGCATTCCACCTGTCACGAACTCCAGTCAGTAACAAAATACGAAATGGTTTGGCAGTTTCCAAAGCTCGATGAACACTTTAAAATCCACATCACCCCCCAAATTGGGCATATCCATTAGTCAACAAATGTTGCTGAAATACTCTCCAACATTTGATCTGCACTGAGTATCACATGAAAGAAATGACCAAGGACGACTAGTAGATTACATACTAATAATCAGTATCCGAGGCATATTGCAAATACAATGTGGAAGAAAAGAGTAATCACCTTCCTTCTCCCATGGAACACGACACCTGGCACAATGCACGACATCGTAAACATTGCTCGGAAAGAAGAGGCGTTGCGTGCCCATCACACCAGAAATAGCGGGAATCCCTCTCTCCAATGCAAACTGAATTTGAGCTTCATGTTCATCCTTCGGGGCCAACGACATAGTAAGCACATCCTTCTCAAACAGATACCCTCCAAAGCTGGCAACGCCGCAGCCCACATCCAGAACAACTCGAACGTGTTTTCCCCAGGATATTTCAGGGACGACCTGAAATACGACAATGGTAAACAGGTTAAAACCACCTGCTATGAGCCCCAAGCCTAAAGAAGGAAGAATAACCTGTAACACTTACATTCGTACAACCCTTAAGAAGAACCCACTATATAGTACAACTTCAACACGCTATGAAATTCACCAATCCAACGTCAACAGATCCTCAAATCATGAACTGCGGTAAACGCGGATACCTTCTGGATGTACTCTATGTAATGCAAGGCTCCACCCTCTGTCTTAAACTGCGTGCCACCACCTGGAAATATGAGCTTCTGCTTATCACCAGACACTTTAACCCAGTTCTGATCAGACTTATACGAAGCCAGTTCGGTATGTGGGACGTTGCTAAACCAAACCTGCAAAACGCCAAAAACAGAAACAAGAAATCTCAGGTCGCAATCCTCGTTCGAATGGCTTCTGGAAGGCCGTCTGGATCCTCCAGATCTATAATAGTCTAGTTAGAAGACACTTGTCCAGTTGAATATCAAAACATTGGTGCTCTACAACGATTACAACAAATACGACCAGTAACACCCTACGGATCCGATCCGCCCACCAAATTTTAACCTTATCACTACAATATCAGAGAATCATCAAGAATACTGCTATTGACCAAGGCATTGAGAGGAGTAGCATCCCGTACCGCGTCTCTGCTGGCCGGCCACTTGACTGGCACTTTGTATCCCGCAGGCAACGGCAGCAGGCACTTCGGGAGCTCCTCTTCGGTCGGGCAATGCCTCTCCCTGTGCTCATAGTGCGCAGTCGTGGTGAGCTTTTTGATAGCATCCTTGTTGTCGAGGCAAGGAATGTAATCTTGCGCGCCCTGAAAGCTGCACAGCTTCCACTCGGCCACCTCATCCACGGTTTCCCGCAACCCAGAAGTCTCCGTCGTGCCCCTTTCTTCGTTCGATTCCTGCACCTGTGTCTCAAACTTCGTCGCGTTCCGCTCCTCCGTCTCGGGCGTCACCTCCGTAGTTGTCGTTGGCTCAGGGTCTTCTTCCGTGGTAGGAGTCTCCTCCGCCGGCGTCTCTTTCTCCGTGGTCTCTAGCACATCACTGGGAGTCTCGTCCGCAGGAGACTCCTTCTCCTTGACATCACTGGGAGTGTCCTCCGCAGGGGACTCCTTCTCCGTATTGTCGGGGACTTCACTAGGGGTGCGGTCAGGGACGTCCACGGGCCCTTCTGTAGTCCGAACCGACGTGCCATCATCGGGGATTGCAGCGGGGCTGCTCATCACCCACACTGCGACCAAGAGAGTCCCGACCAGCACGGAGCCTAAGATGATGAGGGTAGAGGAAGGACCCTGCCTGTCCCCAGGCCGGCTACCTCTGGGTATCGCCATTGGCGCCTACAATGCGCTCGCCTGCAAAAGAGCAGATCTAGCGAATCACTTCGCAAGTAACAGCAGGAAACGCTCAGTTGGAATGCTTCCAAGTACTAAAGCGGACGATGAAATTGCATCCAGATCACACCTCCTACCATGCCAAATCCAAAGATGACATTCTCAAATGGCCGTCGATCGCGCAGAAGAGGACCAAATGCAAACCCCAAGGCCAATTCAGCTCAAACATCGCATTCCGAAACCACCGAGACTGAGCTCGAAAACTACTCCTAAAAGAACAAATGCGGAGAACAGAAGACTTACCACTCCAGTCCACCAGGGGTTGCCAATCGCCCGAAGAAGGCGTCTGCAAGCGGATCCCGTAGGCGCTTGCACCTCAGTTACCTGCAGGCAATCTCAGATCTGGGCGACTTGCGCAAGACTGCGGGGCCCCGCCCGTGGACAGCACAGAAGGGAAGCGCAGATGAGCGAACTCTTTGCGGCCAGATCTGGGATCTGGGAAGGGGGAAAGCAAGCAAGGCCCACTCAGAGACCTCGCGACCGACCCTTTCATCATTCCTCCCCGCCCTAACTTCCCTCTGTCCCATCAATGGGGACGGGTATCGGGCACGGTTATCAATCGTTCAGTCGGCGCCGCGAAGAATGCCAGGCGAGGTCCAGCTCACGGGGACAGCTTCCGGGTCTCAACCGCGTATGGGAACCCGTGCCCAGGTCAACTTGCCTTTCTAGATTCAGGAGAGAACAAACACCCACCGTTTCATGCAATCATTGGTGTAGGTGAAGCGTAGGTCTCACGATGGACTCCGGTGACACTGGGACTTGAAGGACTTGAAGGAGAAGATTCTGGTACAAAAGATGGGCATTCGTGAATGAAGCGTTTGTTGGGAATGGTTCAACTATTCAGGGTTAGCCTTACGGAATTGAGATGGAGAATTCCATTCTCGAGGCCTCTTGTTTACAAAACAAAACCCTATAAAGAATCAACATGTTCTTTCCCTTGAGGAATTTTTGAGTTCAGATGTAAAGGTGAGGCCTTTTGACTCCACCATAGCTTGGTGGACTACAATGGTAAATACCCCCATCAATGCCTCAATTTGAATTCATGACCGCTTTACTAGTTTGCCAAAGGTAAAGCCATTGAAGCAAGGCCAAAGGTGCCTCACTAGGACTATATCTCTTGGTTAGAAAAGAGACTTTACATTATCTAAAGTGGTAGGTTGATTTGTTTGTATTTTAGTTAGTTAGTAAAATAGGTTTTGTATGATTGTACACATAGAATGGCAGATATGTAAGTACACCTATAATCAATATTAAATTATTAATAGTAACTATCCATATATATTATTATAAAATATAAATTATTTCTATTATCTTATTGGCAAATTAAATAGGATTGCAATGCACTCGAATATGCTTTATTTGGACACTAACCTTTATTGGATGGTTAGTTGTCACCTTCAACGGAACTAACAATTTTGGCAAATGATTTCAAAAAAACTTTGAGGCAAAACAAGTTGAATTTTGTAGAAAATGTAGTTGAGGCTTGCCAAATTTAGAGCTAGAACAAAGATGGGGCAACCAATTTTGTATGAGATACTTAGTTGCCGCCTTCAAGTAGAAGTGTCTACTTTGATGAATGATATCAAAAGAAAGGTAAAATAAAACGATTTGAAATTTTGTGTTTACAACCCTAGTAACATTTTATAGCTCCAAACAACCTCTAGAGGCCCTTCACAACTTAATGAACTCACTACATTTCACTTACAATGTCATTTGAATCACAACTCACTAATACTGCACATGCCACACATTCATAGCATTTATTCCCATTTTCAACTCATGTTGCCAAGTCCTAATCCCCAAGACTACTAATACATACATTGGATATGTCACTTGGTGACATGGAGTGGAACTTCCATTAATGTCTAAACACTCAATAGAAGCATTACTCCTTATGAGTACTAACCGCCCTTAAATGTCATTCTACTTTATATTAGGCCCGTTATATTAGGCCCATTGTGTATTTGTTATTTTCACATCATTCATGACTAATTGAGACTCATAATTTGGGATACATCTGGATTGACCTAATAAGGAGCGGAACTCCATCCAATTGGTGCTATGGAACACACACACAAGTGTTCTATGGTATTAAACTCGGTAGTGAAGTTGCATCACCAACCTTGAGTCACTAGAATTCACCAAGGCTTTAAAAGGGGGGAGGAGGGAGATCAACCCCTCCTGTAGTACTTTCTATGGGATTCAGCGCCCCCCCATTGTGAATTGAAAGGATTTCCAAAATCTAGGTTTTAGAAGACCACCTATTTTGAACTAAATCTACCAAATTACAACTCTATTTAGACTCCTGAACTTCCAAACACCGTAACTTTGTGGCTAGAGCTCTGAATCCCACATACAAGCCCATTTTGGATATTTACATGACAAGTAGATGCCAATGGACTATCCTTTTGTCTCAATTGGATAGGTTCTCACAAAGTTATGACTCTTCAAAGATTTAGGTTCATTGGATACAGCATCATACCTTCACCATGACCCTTCTCTTGGACATAACTTTAGGTTTGTAGCTTAGAACCTCGTAATGCTTATCATTTTAGCTTTTTGTGTTTTTAGCTTTTCCATAATATGCTACATATCATATTTCCATGAAGGACTCATTGGGAACTTTCCACTCCTAACCTTTAAGTGTCCTAGTGCCATTTGGACACAACCAACTTTGAACGGCTATAACTTTTAGCTAATTAGTTCAAATCACGCTTTCATTAAACGGTTGAAAGTTCATTCTTAAGGGCTTTTCAAAAATGTAAAATAATTTACCATGATCTTTTAATTTAGAGTGCAATAGCACCTTATTTGCTCAAGAATCACTCATTTCTCCCTTCCAAGATTTTTGCAAGGCTTGGAAAGTCACCTTCAAGGTCTCTCCTTGCTTACTAAGGCACTTTGGGTACCCGAAGGAGATAGAAGTGTGACATTTGAGAAGGATGTAGCTTAACAAGTTAGATTGCCTAAAAGCTAAGGTTTCTTGAATTTGAAAAAAAGACAAAAATAGAGCAATTGTTTTAGTGAGAGGTAGTATATTGCTATGGTAGTAGTGGTTTATATTCTCTTCCTCCTCTTAAATTTGTAAACCTATGAAGATGCACACAATTGTTGTGGGAATTCATGGTATGACAATATCACCTAGTAGATGCATACAATTGTTTAGAGATTATAGTGTTACTTGTTAAATTTATTCCATTGTCACCAACCTAGAATTGTTTATGGAATGGGAGTGGTTTTTGTGTATGTGTGTATACCTTGAATTCACAAGTGAATATAGCCAACCTAAATAGCTTAAAGACAAATATTATCACAAGTAGTGTGTTTAGGAATCTACAATTCCAATAACCTATTTGAAATAGCTTGAATGATTTGGAATGGCCGTAGTGATAAAACCATAAAGTCATAATGAAGGGTGATCTCTAAAGTCAATGCATATGAATTTGGGTATTCTGGTAATTATTTTCTAGGTTTGAATAAATTGGGCCATTTTGAGCCTTGATTTGCATATTTAAGTTTAATATTGGTACATAAATTGCCCTAATCTATTTGAGTGCTTCATTGAATGTTTGTAGGTTGTTAAAAGGTACTTTGTGGTGTTTTAAGGGTGCTACTTTAGTATAACTTTGAGGTTTTAGAGCCAAATAGGAATATTTAAATTAGATGTCTACTGTTTCGAAGGCATCTAGGTTTACAATCCCATACACTCTCCACCAATCAACTCAGGGGTGCTCGTATGTGAGCTTATAAGCATGAGCTTGTGAGCTTTTATTTTTTTTTCTATTTAGGGTTTGTGAATCTGTTGGGGATCTATAACCATGGAATTAGATGTAAGGATCTACTATACAAATGAATGACAAATGAATATGCTTACTATGCAATTTTGTACCAAAAATTGAACCAATATATTTCCAAAAATTGAGAAATATTCAAAAATGATAGTGTGTATAATCAAATACAGAATGAAAATAGGTGCAATAGTTTAGGATGTCTTATTACGAAGCACATGAATGTAAAATTGCAATACATCATAACACCATTATAGGGATGAAATTTATGAAGTCTTGAATAGAAGGAGCAACAAAAGTGGGCCAAAAAGGCCAGATAAAAATTTGGTGACAAGCATTGTAAACATTAGAAGCACTAAATCATGAACAATGCTTTTGAATGATTAAGTGATCAATGTAGTCTTCATCATGGGCCTTTATGCAAATTTAAATGATGAAAATGATTCATCTATTTTCTTTTGTTTTTATAATTATGCTTTTAAATAAATAAAAAAATATCTTGGACATAGAATATTTAAAACAAATGTGGTAGTCATATATTATACACTAAATAAATGTATTAACCCTTGATGAATTTTCATGGAAGTGTCTATTGTTAAAATTGTCAACATCCAAAGTTTCTCTTGAATCATATCTGGATTTTCATTGTGAATTTCACAGTAACAAATTATTTGCTCTAAGTAAGCCATGGTGTACTTAGAATTTGTAATGGAAAGTTTCTTCTTTAATTTTGAATGAAAAGTTATCTTCACTAAACTCTTGTTGTATAAAATGAATGATTTATAAAAATAAGTATAATTGCTCTTGATGACAAATGTTATGCATAGTAAAGAAAAAAATGTTTATTCAAATTAACACCAAGAATGAAAGGGTGATTTAAGAATGAAAAGAAATAGGAAACAAACATGGTATAAGTCTCTACTTAGAGTTTCAATAGTCAAAGCGAACCAAGTTTTTTATTTTGACTTCTTCTTGCCTTCTGGCTTTAGCAAAAGCAAAAGCAAATAAGCTTCACAGACTACAAATTCAAATGAAATAAAAATTGATAAAGAAATTGAAGGGATTACCAATTGACTTTATGAAATACTGCTAATATAGTTGCAATGTCCTCCTTGACCTCTAAAACAATACTTTTAAAAATATAATGCTATGAGAAGTTGTTTGCAAGATCTTAATTGATAATAGGCAACAATGTTTGTAAACAATGGTTTCCATCCTACACAATAAACATCTTGTCAAAAAAAACTTTGAGATCTTCATCAATACACAATCACTATAAGAAAACTGTGTCTGCTACGACATCGCAATTTGGACACCCGGACATCGCATGTGACGCGTTCTATGTCTGCACTAATGTCCAATCACTTCGTGTTGCCGTGGACATGCCAAAAACATGGTACATTGCATCAGATTTGCAGGCCCAGCATCGTGATATCCAAAAAAATATTGGTCAACGGGTAACTTCAAGAGTTGACATGTGGTTGCCACCTAGGTGCGGGAAAGCCAAAGTGTCATTTTTTTATCCATTGTCCGTCTATGATGTGGCATCTGACGTTTAAGTGACGTGGCATGCCACGTCGGTGCTGACAGAATTGGCTGACGTGGCATCTACGGATGTTGACATGGCATTTTGGGGGACCACTTGCCTGGTCTGCCTAGCATTTTAGGATGTCTTCTGAAACATTGCTGTGGACGTCCAGGTGTCTTAAATGACGTCAGGTGAAACAGTTGTATGCTGATTGAAATGTCCATCCAAGCGTGTGGAATTTGCACATGTGTGCTTCTTAAAACATACCCTATCATAGGAGATGTCTGTTTGTACAAGCCAGCACAAATACATGCTAGGGTAGTAGATGGCTTCTTGCATTGTAGGATGTTAGCGGCGACGTTCACTTATTTTTTGGGACATCTCCTGAAACGCATGTATGCATTGTATTGGACGTTCTAATGTTGTCAATGTAGTAATATGTTGTACACAATATAAAATATGCAATATATGGTATATCATATGCAATACAACATATAAAATATGTCATACAAAATATAATATATATAATATGCTATACAAAATACACCATACAAAATATATACAACATGTCATACTAAATACACCATACAAAATACAATATATATAACATGCCATACAAAATACACCATACAAAATATATACAACATGGCATACAAAATACACCATACAATATATATACAACATGCCATACAAAATATATCATACAAAATACAATATATATACAACATGCCATACAATATGCCATACACTATATTTATCAAGTATATTGAATGGCTCAAAAATCTACTTATCAATTGATGAAAAAGACAAGCCTTTTATACTAGTGGGGTGTAGGAGGCATGACAAACAATATGGGATATACAAAACTAAAATATGAGCAACAACATAAATACAATGATGTCTGAAATGATATCTTAAAAAACATTTACATGTCTTAGTTATAATTTCTTCGACGTCATTGTAAACATTCAAAAGAACATCTATAGTATGAAATTAGACATTCACATCAATGTTGTTTTAAACATTTGCTTCAACAATTTCTAAATTTTCTACAAATCTTATTTGTTGTTTATGATGTCATGATGAACATTTGCATGTCATTTCCAACATATATGGAGATGTCTCCTTGAACATTTAATTGATAAAGTCATATTTATTAAATCTATGTTGTTTGCAACATCAACTTCAATATAGTATGACACAACAATACATCCAACATGGAATTCCAATTGTAGATTATATTTTTGTCTATCTAGAGAGCTCTGATTCATTTCATTTGGATTTGTTATGAGAAAGTTATGGACATTTTTGTTTTTTAGGCAATTAGGGCATCTTCTTGAAAAAAATAACTTGTTGGATGCATTTCTGAATGCAATTTTTACAATTTTTTCAAAATAAAAATTTCACGTAGTTTAGTTTACTTGCTAGAACAATCTCACCATTGGGATTAGTGCATTTTAATTCCATCTAAATTTTTTTAATAATTTAGATTTTCCTTCTATCTCATACCTACTTCTACTTAACAATTTTCTTAAGAATGAAATTTAAGTTTTTTTATTTTTTATTTATTTTCCTGAACTCTCAACTCAATTCTCTACTATAAATATTTAAATCTCAAAACTCTGTAGTGCAAAAATTTTACAAAGTCAAAAAATCTAGTCCCTCAATGAACTAAAAAACTTGTTTTTTCCACTTTAAATCTATGCGGTCAAAAATTCTGAATTTTTTTCTACAATTTTTTCTACTTGTTAGGTGTAAAATCCTATAGTTAGATGTGGAAAAAAATTAAAATTTCTTTTATTCTTTGCTACAGAAATGGCAATTTTCAATGTTTTCTGGCATAAAAAAGGCCTTGGTCCTTTAAAGGTTAAGATGTCAAATATCTCAAAGTCCAAGAACACTAGAAAATCACCCCACATTAGATATTGATGCAAAATTTATGATTTTAAACTAATAAAATTTAGAATTTAAATCTTAAGTTAAAAATAAATATTTTTATATAATATAATATTGATATGATTTTGTAAACCTTTTTTCATAACAAATCCATTTATCTAATTTATATAAAATTATTATATAAATTAAATCTATATAGCTTATAACATTTTGAAAAAATTTCTGGACATTTTTTGAAAACATCTAATGTCCACAACAATATCTTAGATTGCATCATTGTTTTTCATAGCACCAATATGCTATGACTGAAATTTAGCAATGCTTTCTACAAAATCTCTGCTTTTCCAACGTCTGTCGACGTGACATCCCAATGTTTTCTCAGACGTATGATGTTATCCTAGACGTACAACATTTTTGGCCTGACATCAGAAAAAACACAGTTTTCTTATATGGTGCAGTTGGTGAATGATAAGGACTTCGATGGCCTACAACCACTGCAACAAGTCGTGAACCCGGTGCGCCAACCAGCAGACAATGGTGGAGAGTATGTTGTCGTAGCTAACGATGAGATTGCATCTGAGGAGGAAACATAGGGTGTTCACATCACTGACATGTGTTTGTTGCGTCAGCATTTTGATGTCACGTAAGACGTCTGAGAAATACAAAGCCATCAGCATATTCATGTCTTCCAAGTAGCCCCGTTGCATCGTGAACATGCATTTTGTGGCAGAGTCTGTCTTGCTTGGTGTTGGTCGTGACATCATATGAATACGGTGGAATTTTATCCTAATGAAGTTTGTTGAACGTGCGCAAAATGTATGACTTCAATAGCCCAAAAATGAACCTAAACCAAGGAAACACATAAGTCATTTTAACTACATAGGAAGGACGTGCATCATGTGCAAATTCAACCTTGGGCATAAAGTCATGTCATGCATCTATAGTCATTTTGACATCAAAGAAGACGTCTACAATT
Organism: Climacium dendroides; assembly: GCA_950106755.1. Taxonomy (NCBI): domain Eukaryota; kingdom Viridiplantae; phylum Streptophyta; class Bryopsida; order Hypnales; family Climaciaceae; genus Climacium; species Climacium dendroides. The sequence continues at coordinate 25,953,993 of OX467092.1, forward strand.
GCTTCCACAACACCCACACGTCCAGTCAGACGTAATGAAATGCACAGTGGATAGCATGTGGTTTGAAGTTACATTCGCAATAAGTACGAAATGTTGACGCCAAAAGTGACGTCAATGTGAACATAACTACGTCACTTGTGACGTCCACGAAGACATCCAATATCGGAACATGGACAGGCCAAATATGCTGACGTGGCATGCCACGTCATCACCCGTGTCCACGTCATCATGCCACGTCACACAATTTCCACCTCATCATGCCACGTCATATGCCACATAAGCTTTTAGAAGTCACCACCTGTCCATTGTCCTCTTTTTAACCTTGGGCAATCACTTTACCTCTGACCGCACCAAAATTCTAAATCAACTTCTGAGCTAAGTTTGACCAAAGATGGTGACGTGGCTGAACATGTTATTGTGGACATCCTTGGAAACATCTGGTGTCCACTTGAATGTCTTACATTGCATCAGTGTTTTTCGTAGCATCAGTATGTTGTGACTAAAATTCTAGCAATGCTGTCGAAGACATCAAAGCATCATCTTCACTTTTTCGGCTTGACACCCCAATGTCTTCTGCGACGTATCGTGTTGTCGCGGACATACATCATTTTTGACTGGATGTCCAAGCAAACACAATTTTCTTATAGTGAATTATTTTTGAAATGCAACATTTGTTTACTTTCAATTGGCATTCTACAATTTAATAATATTATTAATGACATCTATTGTCTTCCCATCATTGTTCTTCACAACCACATAGAATACTCCATTCCTTTCCATGCAACTCCAAGTAACAAAGTGTACAACTAGATTCATAGATCATTCTTCAATAAATGGCCTTACAAAAAACAAAAAATCCATACAACATAAAGGAATACTAATTTCTTATTTTGCCCTTGGTTGGTACCTCAATTGTTCAAGATGAGAAAAAGTGTTCACAATTTTCTTCTTCAAAAAGTCATGCAATTGTATCTCCAAATGATTTTAAGAAAGAAGTTGAAGTGCAATATTTAACCCCTGAAGGACCAAATGGCGTTTTTTTGGCAACATAGCAATTTTGTGTACTCACTACAAATGGAATTTTCATTTTTTTTCACTGAAATTTTCACACAACATGTGCCCGAGGAGTAGCTTTAAGGCCCAACAATTTTCATAACTTTTGACTACATGGTTAAAAAGTTATTGTATGATATGTAGTTTTCTTTGTTCAGGGGGGCAGTTTGAGCAACAAAAAACTTCTTTGAAAATAGATTTTAAAAAAATAAAACTTTGAAATTGGTTTTTTAGATTTATTTATACATGGATACCTTTGAATCATTCCATTTTGATTAATGAGATGAAAGTTGTGAGGAGTTTTAGTTGTGGGTAGTTTGAAGATAGTTATGGAATCTCTACTCTAAAAAAACTTTGAAGTCCTTTATTTAACTTAGTGTTTAATATTTTTAGAAATAAAATAAAATAATTGGGTGTAGATTGTTTATTAAAACATTACAACCATTGGGATTAGCATTTTTCAATTCCATAAATAAATCGTTAATAATTTTGTATTTTGAATCATTTTCTCTTTCTTTCTACTTTCTAATTTTTTTTCCTATATTTTGTACAATTCCAAATGATTTGAAATTTTTTGAGCATGTAGACACCTTGACTTGAAGTATGAATCCAAAAAGTAACCATAATTTTGGACATTTTTTCATAATGATCTGACCTTAAGAAGTGCAGCTGCCTGGGATTTCGCAAGGACAAAAAAAGGATTTTTGTTATTTCAAATACTAATATGTTGCAATCTACATGGTTGAAATTTTTGAATTTTTTTTTACATATTATCAAACCAAATTAATATAAGATCCTATGGTTAAATGAATAACACAGTCAAAATCCTTTAGGGGTAATCTTCGTGCTTGTGGATTCCTTTGAGTCAATATCTTTGATATGATGTCCAGGTATAATCAATTGTTGTGCATTAAAAAAAATGACCAATGTGATTGAAATATGAAATGTAAATCACATCTAATTCAAACAACTCTATTTGTATTGAATGAAGTTGTAAAATAGCTTGGCTATTAACAGCTGACCAATAGTAATGAGAAACTTGTATTTGCCAAACTTTTTTAGAATCTAAAACAAACATAAAGGTCTAGCACTTAATACCAAACCCTAAAAAATGAATCTCTTCTAATTTAAACCGAGACTAAAAAAGTTTCTTATATATGTATATATATAGTATTTGACCAAATTCTAGAATATGATACAAGCAAACTTGAACTCCCCAAAGCATATCTGTTAACAACTGTCCATTAGGACAATCCAATAATTGTAGCATTTGACCATTTCTAGTATATATTAAAAACAATCCTAAATAAGTGACCATTAACAATTGTATATTAGAAAGGCCAAAAAATAGTAGCATTCGATCAAATCCATAATATATGTTTGGAAACAAACCTGAATACAAAAAAGTTTAGTTGTTAATAGTTGTCAATTAGAAAGGCAAAATAAATTGTAACATTATTTTGACCAAATTTTAGCATATGATGCAAACAAACTTGAATTCAAAAAAGCATGGCCATTAACAATTGGGCATTAGGAAGACCTCAAAAATTGCAGCATTTGACCAATTCCTAGCATATATTGGAAGCAAACTTGAATTCAAAAAAGCATGGTAGATAATGGTTGTCCATTAAGAAGGTAAATAAATTGCAATAGTTGACTAAATCTTAGTATATAGCACAAGCAAATTAAAATCCCCAAAGATGTGACCATTAACGGTCGTGCATTCAGAATGCAAAAAATAGATGCATTTAATCAAATTCCTAGCATATGTTGAAAACAATCTTGAATCCCAAAAATCATGGCTATTAATGGCTATCCATTAGGAAAAGCAATAAAAATTGCAACATTTGACCAAATCTCAACATTTGGTACAAATAAACTGGAATTCAAAAAAGTGTGGTTGTTAATGGTTGGGGTCTAGGACACTAAGAATTTTTTGTAATTGATTAATTTCTATCATATAATAGAAGGAAATTTAAGTCTTTCAAAGTGTGGCCATTAACAATTAGGGTCTAAAAAGGCAAGAAAATTTCAATAGTTGAGTAATTCCTAGCATGTAATAGAAGGAAATTTAAGTCTTCAAAAGTATGGCCGTTAACAGTTAAGGATTAGGAAGGCAAACAAATTTCAACATTTGAATCATTTTTATATATAATAGAAGGAGATTTAAGTCTTCAAAAGTATGGCTATTAATAGTTGGGATTTAGGAAGGCAAACAAATGTTAGCATTTGAGTAATTTCTAACATATAATAGAAGGAAATTTATGTCTTCAAAAGTGTGTCTATTAACAGTTGGGGACTAGGAAGATTAATAAATTTCAGCATTTGAATCACTTCTAACATAATTATAATAGAAGGAAATTAAAATCTTGAAAAGCATGGGCATTAGTAGCTGGGGTCTAGAATAGCAAACAAATTCAACATTTGAATCATTTCTAACATGTAATAGAAGAAAATTTAAGTCTTCAAATATATGGCCATTAACAGTTGGTGTCTAGGAAGACTCACAAATTTCAGCATTTGAGTATTTTCTAACATAATTATAATAGAAGGAAATTTAAGTCTTGAAACGCTTGGACATTAATAGTTGAGGTTTAGGAAGGCAAACAAATTTCAACATTTGAATCATTTCTAACATGTAATAGAATAAAATTTAAGTCCCAAAAAAGTGTGGCCGTTAACAACTAAGCTTCAAGAAAGCCAAAATAAACATTAGCACCTTAAAATATTATTTAAAATAAAATTCAGCAATAAAATCAAAATAAATATATAAAATTGGACAAATACCTTATATACATTCAGTAGCCACTTATTGCAAGTGTACTTAGAGGAGAACTCAAGCTACAAGTGGGGGTGGTAGGAGGTAAAACAACCTACATGGAATATGTAAATAAGGATTATTAGAAATTCAATCACTCATATGTAATAAGGATTATTAGAAACTCAATCACTCATATAGCATTCTACATTGAACACAATTCTTGCATTTTCATTATGAGCAGTCAAGCTCTTGTCTTTGAATTATCCTATATCCTTTAAGGATTCATAATGGACAATAAATTTCATTGTAAAAATGACCTCTCAACCATCTAATTCCACTAAATGTTGATCAAGTAGTTTTGCCATTTCACCATTAAAAAATTTCTTGATGGTAAATGGTTAAATGAATTGTTATTGTTTCCCTTGGATTTTTAGCAAACCATCTTTACGTTTATTTGTAGATTTAGTTATTTGGTCCTGGAATTAGCCAAAAAATAGACACTTTTTTTATGTCATCTAACCCCTAAAGAATCAAACGGTTTTTTTTTTTTTGGCAATATAGCAATTTTGGGCAGCTCACTATGAATGGAAATTTTATTTTTTTCATTGAAATTTTCACACAACATGTGTCTGAGGAGTAGCTTTAAGGTCCAACAATTTTCATAATTTTTGACTAAATAGTTAAAAAGTTATTGTATGATATGTGATTTTCAACATTCAATGAGCAGTCTGGGCAACAAAAAAACTTCTTTAAAAATAGCTTTTAAAAAAATAAAAATTTGAAATTGGTTCTTTACATTTATTTATAAATGAAAAGCTTTAAATCATTCCATTTTAATTAGTGATATGAAAGTTATAAAGAGTTTTAGTTGTAGGTAGTTTGAAGGTAGCTATTGAATCTCTACTCTAAAATAAACTTTGAAGTCCTTTATTTAACTTTATTTTCAATATTTTTGGAAATAAATAAAAACATTAGACAAAAATGGTTTATTACAACATTACAATTACTAGGATTGGCATTTTTCAATTCCATAAATAAATTGCTAACAATTTAATATTTTGAATCATTTTCTACTTCTTTCTACTTTATATTTTTTTCCTATATGTTGTACAATTCCAAATGATTTGAAAATTTTCAAGCACGCAGCCAACTTGCTTTGAAGAATGAAATCAAAGAGTAACCACCATTTTAGACATTTTTTTTATAATGATTAGACCTTGTGAAGTGCAATTGCCCATTTTTTGGTAGAGACAAAAAAAATATTTTTGTTACTTCAAACTCCAATATCTTGCAATCTACACAATGAAATTTTAAAAAAAAATTCCACATCTTCTCAAACCAAAGTAATACAAGATCCTATGGTTAGATGTGTCAAAATGTTTTTTTATCAAAAATTTGGTACTGGTACTAGAAATGGCAATTTTGGAGCATTTTTGGTGAGAACATAGTCAAAATCCTTTAGGGGTTAAGATAAACTTGCTATATGATTATGATATTTGTTCAATATGTTTATAGATGGACTAACCTTGGGAATAAAGTCAATCTTGTACAATGGATGCAACCAAGTAACAACCTCAAAAAGTGATTTGTCATGTTTGATCATGTAAAGAGGGTGAAATCATAGACATTTGTTTGTCACATCTATGACTTTATTTATTGCAAAGTCATGACTATTGCCGTCTATGATATGAAGATTGAGGACATTGAAGGCTAGTTCATTTTTGGCATTGTTTAAGTAAGATCATGTTAAAAAATTGGAGGGATTCAACCTTTAAGGGATTCATGTGTGATATTGCTCAAGCCAACTTTAATGCAATTCACATTGTATATAGGTCAAGGAATCCATCTATTCCAATGGTAGACCATGAAAGGACTTACTTGATCTATTGTGCAACAAACATGCACAAGCACACAAAGAATTTTAGAACCAATATATTTAACTCTACAAATAGTAAAAAAATGCAACATTAATATTTGAAGTGGACAAGATTTATCTAGAAATCAAAGCTTGGTAGTACTTCTTTGAAGCTGCATCAAAATTGTCAATTTGTGAATTAGAAAATTGAATTGCATTTTGATACTTTTGATACTATTAGTGGGGTGGATTCAAGGAAACAATTTTATCTTTAACCTCATTTTTTTCTATTTCTTACCCTAGCTAAATCCTAAATTACAAACCATTTAAATAATGACTTCATTCATCATCTTTGTAAGAGTTAAATATATTGGTTCATATGGACTTGAATTCCGCACTTGGGAGGGGAAAAGTTATTCGAGTCTAGCAAAAGGAATGTGAATCATTTGAACAATTTTGAAGGTAGTTCTCATCAACTCAACAAGGTTCACTTTTCTTATTTTTAGTTCAAAATAGATCAGTTGTTGCTAGAGTACAAATTGGGATCATAGTTGAGAAATTTAACACAATCATGCCCCATATCCGATATGTGGTGGAAATAGATTACAATACATTAGAATTATAGATAGTGAGATTTTCACACAAATCAAGGAAACAACGTCACATGTACCATTCAAGAGTACACACAAATCAAATGCAAACTATTGATTGTTAGGCATGGGAAACCCATTACTACCTCTATTTAAAAAGGCAAAATTGTGAGTTTAAAAGCATGCTAATTTAGACAAAAGATTTTTGGTTTTTTGCAAACCAAATTACAATATGTGTCATGGGACCTAAGCGTTTGCATTTTTTTACCTAACTTGAGATCCTCAAGGTCTAACTTATTTTTATTGATATCATTCTTACATGTACCAGAACTATTGAGCTTGAAGAAGTTGGATTCCACCTACTGTCCACTAAGCCAATGTCACCTTCATATCTTACTATTCACCTTGACTAAGATATTTGAGCTTGTGTTGTAGACTCATCCTTAACTAACACATGCTAAAAGAATCCCTTTCATTTTGAATGGCAAGCAAGTTTGCAAGAGTAGTAAAGCACCCACTGAAAATTGGTGCAATTAGTTGGAAAATGCAATGAATGTTACTACAAATATTATTGGAGAGAACTTCCCTCCTTGCCTTGAACTTGGTGCTATTATTATGCTTTCGTCCCAAATTGCCCCTAACCTAAATGTTTATAACATCACACTTTGCAATTTTCTATATTATATTTGTCTCTATTATGGAAGTATGAAAGGAACTTCCATTGAAAAGTGTGGCATGTACATAAATTGCAAGCACCTTTATTACAACTTTTGTTAATTTTGCAAATTGGATTACAAGATGCATGTTTATCCACGCACCTATCCTCAATTTAGATGAAGTGAAGCAAATGCTTGCTACTACTAGAATCATCAAAGACGTGTGAATGAACTAGTTAATTGATAGACATTAGCATGATATGAAGTAGATATGTAGTACCAATACATTATCTTCAAAATTCCAAAATTTTAGTTGCAAAATATTATATTCATATTCCAACATGTATTTCTTGCTATAATAAAAGAATATTTTATTATGTACATAATGTATCATATTTTCATTGCAATTGTCTTCCTCTCGTCTTTAGAATAGACTTTAAATTATTTATTTTCTCACTTGAACAACCCACCATGAAATAGCCTTTAAAGCCTTTTAGAACATGATATAAATTTCAAAACATACAATAACATCAACTTGTCCAACTTTTAAATTTAAAATACACGGTCATGGGTCCCGTGGTAATAGGTCATATTTTCTAAATATAATAAATTTTTTAGAAAAATATTAGTCTTTTAATTTCTTAATCCAAAGAATTTAGAAAGTACATCATATTTTAAAATTCTAGACTCTAAACACACACAATTCCTACTCCCAGCTATTAGGCTCATGTTTACACGTTCACATCCTAACATCATTGTTAGTCAATTATAAGGGGATTCTTTGCCTTGTGGTGAAAAAACTTTGTAATGAACAAGTTTGTAGTCATACTATGGGAAATGGTGCTCTTTTAAATTTCCTTTTATGTTAGGTACAAAGTTTTTGTACTGTGATTGGAAAAATATGGAGATGTAGTAGTTAAATTATGGAGTTAAAAATAATTTAATATAAATGTTTTATTTGACCAAACGGATGTTTGATGCATATATTGATGAGGCTATCAATAAAAATGATAGCTTCATCAATACATATTGATTTACTAAGATTATTTGTAGATGGAATATAAGTGTATGGATTGTTGCAATATCTTCACATAAGATGTTTTGTAGCCCTAAGAACATGGCTAAGAGCTCTATCTTGCCCATTGGGTTATGAATGCCGTAGCTTGTCGTTTCAAATAACTATATATTGGAATAAAACATTGTTGTAGTTTAATAGAGATGTAAGTTTTGATAGTATGTAGGTAGTGACAATAATGGTATTTTGTGCCATTTATTGTTTTTGTTGACTACTATTTGGGGTGGTGTTTTTGGAATGTGTCAAAAGATTCTTCTAAATATAATTATCCATCATGACAATTGAAATTTCATCTAATCCCTTCCTTAACTAAATTTAGAATAATAAAATCAGCACTCACTAAAGTCTAAAATGAACCTTCCATTTTTGGTATTCGACAAACAAATAGACACAAACAATATTAAAAACAATTATAGATTCAAATTCAGATATAATTTTAATTAAATTTGGTTGAATGGCTTTGAAATTCTTTTTTTTACTTGTGCACATCAAATTCATAAAGTGGACCTTATATATGACAATGCAAAAAATGCATAAATCAATTACGCTCTAAATTTAATCATTAGTAATTTTTATTCAATTTTTTTTGTTGAAGATTTGATTGTGAATGTAAAAGAATGGGGGGCAAAAACATTAGAAGAAATGCCACAATCACTTGCAAAATAATTCTTTGCTATTTTTATTTATACTATTATAAGAGGTCAACATATTATAAAATAATAATTTTTTCAAAAATAATGTTTATTAACCTAAGAAAGGTAATTTATTTTCCTAATAATCTATTTTCAAATAATTTTACTAAAATGTTCAGATTGTAGGTATTAATACTAATTTCAATTGAATGTATGTGAGATTGTATCCAATGCAACACATAGACCTTTAATTAGTAATTGAGGTTGAGTAAGAAAAAATGCAAAATTAAAATGGTCAACTATATAGATCCTTATTTGTGTCACATTTTTACTTATGGCATCTTTCAAATTCCTAATAAGAGGTTAAAAATCATTAGCCAATATTCATGACATACTTATTTTTGTATTGACAAATATAGGATGCACTAGGTATGAAAAGACATATAAAAACTAAATGGCCATGGAATTTTGAGGTTGCATGACTAAACTAAAGCAATGAAATAATGCAATGAGATGGTCATGGAATTTATGAGGCAAAATGACTAGTCATGAAATAAAGCCTTAACATAGATATGAAATCTATAGAATCATGATTTTGCATTATGAAAGCTATAAAATGAAGACACATGAGAACAATCATGACTACTACTTAAAAATAAATTGAATGCAATTATTTTATTTTTTAAAATTAATTAAAAAATTATACCCTTGTGAATCAAATTAAGATCTATTTTCACATATCTTGTTCATAATTTTTTGTGTATTCAAATAATTTGAGTATCTTTTCAGCCACAATATTATTTTTTCAAATATTTTATATTTTAATAAAAATAAACTATAACTCTGCCACTCTCTCCCTACCTATGATGCCTAGTTGAAGGTTGAAAATTTGATGGTTTAGAAATTATTATAAAATTTTATGAATTTTTTATCATATTATCATATATAAAAATTGTAAATTTTAAACTAATAATAAATTTGGAAAAGAAATACCTCCAAGTCTTTAATTCCTACAATCCCAAAGCCATTTTAAAAGCATTTAAAATATCATTTTCAATGCAAAGAACAAAATTTTAAAACATTTGATTTCATTAAATATCCAAATCTTCCATTAGACTTGTATAAAAATATATGAAAGAAAATTTGAAAACTTTGAGTAGGTAACTTGATGATATTTGCATTTAATGTATTAAAAATTTCTTTTTTGCACCTTACTACAATAGATTATAAGACTTTGAATCCTCTTAACTTAACTTTTTGACTATTGATTTTGAGTTGAAAAATTTTATGTTGAAAAATTAATTTGAGATATGTTTTTTTTATTTAAAAAAAATTGATTTCCATTTTTCAAAAAATTGTTAAGTAGAAGGGGGTACTAGTTAATCCATCTAATAAAATGAAAAAATTAGTGAATTTTTAAAAAATATTCTAAAATTTTGACACTTAAATGGAAATTGAAAGAATGTTATTGTGATTTTGAAATAATCATCTTTCAAACGCTATTGCATAGAATTGCAAAGAAACTATTGTATGTAACACAAAGTTTTGTTGGAAAAACAAGATTTAATCTTCAACAACTATGACTTCCAATGGAACCTACTTTATTCATTGGCGTATATGATCAATCCACCTCGATATTCATTGTAACTTTTTTTCATGCTAAATTTAAGTTCATTACCTACTACTTGTTTTCCATGGAAAGGCAACCACTTTATAGATTCCTACATTCATGCAAAGGTTGAATTAATTTCCACTCTCAAGATCTACCTTAAAATCAAGGCATTAAAATTTTCAATCTGCAATGGGCATCATTGGTAGCACAAAGAGCAAAAGATCCATAGCACAATTTCAATTTTTAAATTAAATTTTTTAATATAAAATATCAATGTATCTATTATAGGCTTTGAAGAAACTTAGTTATAAATTGATATGCTATATAGAATTTATTTAGTTATATCCTAATTGAAAAAAATTAAAAATTTACAATTGCATTAAAAAAAAAGAGATGTGAAAAGCTTAAGTTGTATTAGAAGGTCTCTCAAAAGAACTTGAGCAGTTGAGAAATTAAGCTTAAATTAATCTATTTAATTTTTGATTTCAAAATAATGTAGAATTTAACAAATGCAACAGATATATTTAGGGAACACCTTGGACCCTTTTGTATCTTGAACATTCACAATGAAAAACCAAGCCAATCAAGTAAAAAAAATCCTTAATTTTGGTGGATGTTGAGTTATTTAGACTTTGACAACAATTGGATTATGATGTTAAGCTAAGAACTCTTTCAAATTTGATTTGTATTGCTTTGATTGATTTAAAGTCTTGCATATCATATACCATAGAAGATGTCTAAAATTTGAATAATATATTTATATACTAAGGTAATTGCATTATTACTTGAAAACTTTATAATTAAATTGAAACTTATATTATAAAAAATTTGAAGTTTATTGTCTATAGTAATTAAAATCAATAGTGATTGTTGGCCAATTATATATTTGTATTGGAGTGTTTTTTTGTAGCTTTTTAGTGTATAAAGTTAGATGGAATTGATTATATTGCAACAAAACATTGATATGAATTTGATGTAGAATGAGCAATAAGCCAATAATGCACATGAAAACATATGCTTTTCAGCTCAAGACAATTATTTTTTGTGAATTGTGTCCTTATATATTGTATTTCCAAATTATCAAACAAAAAATGTTAGAAATGTCCAAGATGTAGGAAATGAAAATACTTTAGTACCAAAATTCAAGTTGTTGGATTAAATCACACAAGTACAGCTTAATTAAAATTGGCCAAGGAGGCTTAAATAAACACAAAACTATACTAGACAAAAGTGTCAAATTTCAAGGAAATTGCACTTATAATTTTAGAGTAAATGATTCTCAAACTATTCTATATACTACATATCAAGTGCTAAAACATTGACAAATTTTTGTCAATCCAATGATAACAAGACAACAAATTGTCCAATGGAAGAATTATTTTTAACTTCTCTAAAGAGCAAAATAGCTACCACAAGTTGGTTGAAGAACTTAAAATTCTTCCTTCTAGTCCTTATTAATTGATATTTAATTATACAATGACTATTTTTGTTTCTAGATTGCTTGATAAATAATATTAAAGACTGCATAAAAAATATTCATATAAACTCAAACTATGTTTTTCCATAATGAATCATATTGAAGTGAATTTATAAAATCATTCAAAATAGATAGTATCAATGAAATTAAGTCAATTTCAAATGATCAAAATGCAAAATTAATGAATCAAATAAGTAAATTTATATATCATTCTAATTAAAATCTAAATATTGTGTTTTAGAGGAAGTTTACAATTTTTTTTCTCAAGTTCTAGTTGCTTCAAATCATGAATTTTCTCAAAGAAGGTTAATAACATTGCATATACAAAGTCAATGAATTCCTTACAAAATGAAGAGCAATTCAAAGCTAGTGTTGAAAACCAAGAGCACTCAAATGTTCCTTCTACTATAAGCATTGCTAATCAAGAACTAAATTCATCTAATTCTTCTAATATCAAAAATCAACTCTATATCGGTTCAAAAAAGTTAAACTATCCACATTACATATTACAAAGTGTATATGAAAGATGCAATTTAAATGCATTAAAAATTCCTGGATATGCCCATCTTTGTAATGCTTCTCATTTAAAAAAAGAAAACAATTCAAAACCGTTGGAGCAAAATATTTCAATAAGAGGTATAAGAGATTATGCTTCTAAAGAAATTACTCCTACCTTGTCTTATTCCAATGATGCAATTTTACAAAATAATTATGAAAATGCGAGTATGAATTTGTGTAGTCCAAGATTAGAAGAAGAATCAAGTATTCTAGCAACTTTGAAAAATTTGGATTGGAAACTTGCTACCATGAGTAGTAAGATTTTGAACAATGAAAGGAGTTCTCTAAAATCTCAAGGGAGGGAACTTTCTTCAAAGGTGGCACAATCTACTCCAACTATTGTTACCCACAATAGTCCATCTAATACAATATTAGAAAAAACAAACCTTGCTATTGAAAGATTTGGAAATCATTACAATATGCCATTGCAACCTCCGGTGTGTTGGTGCAAATTTTTTATCATTATTTAAATTTTAAAATTTACATTCAATGAAATCTATATAAAATAATTTTTTAATTTTATAAATAAGTATTTTATTTTTTTAAACATTATTATTTAAGTAATCAAGTTAAAAAGATTAAAAAATATGAATTTTTTAATGTTATTACCATAATACCTTATCAACTTTTGACCAAAAATTAAATTATTTTTTAAAGTATTAGTTTTTTCAAAAATTATTTTCAAACATCAATTCAAGATTTTCAAAATTTAATGACTCAAAATTTTAAAAATCATAAAAATCAAAATTTAAAAATCATCGTAATCAACTTTTATGAACAAAGTATGCACTTTTTAGGCCTTGATGAAAATTGACAAGAACAAAATATTTTATTGGCAAATGAAATATTTAATTTGTAAATGACTTACAATAATAAAAAATAAAAAATAAATTATAATATATATCTAATACTATGTATGTTAATTCAACTATAAAAATGTCAATCAAAAGAGATAATAATTTTTTTAAGTATACATAGTAGTGGATTTTTCTTCAAATAAATTATGATCTTAATAAGTGTTATTTATTTAAATTGATATATTGATCAGTCAGCTAGAATGATTCCCAAAAAATCACCTTTTAGCCATAGGCAAAGGCAAGTAGTTGGAATGACAAATAAGAGTCAAGGAAGATCAATCTATCAACTTCATCCAAAAAGGTATGAATAGGCCTTTGAATTTACTAGAAACTAGTCATATACATAAATTATTTATCAAATAATTTTTTAATATTAATCTTTTAAAAGACTTGATAGATATATATATATATATATATATATATATATATGTATATGTGGATGGATTAAAAAATTTTAAATCATATTATATATTCATTTAAAATATTCAATATTAAAAAATCATATATTTGAGATTTGTCATTTAAATTATAATGAATGTGGCAGTAAAAATTGTGTTACACCATTTCATTTGATTTTGGATGAAGAAAATAAAATTGGACCTTCAAGTCTAGGTTCTATTGTTTGCTACAAAGATCCACATTGTATATTGAATCCTACTCCAAGAGTAAGTGGGATTATAATATAAACAAAAGATAAAACAAATTGTGTTAGATTTTTTTTTTTAAATTCATGTTTTAATCTTCAAGGTTGCTGAAATGCAATAACCTTTGTATGTGCTAATGAATTATTTTTTTAATTTGTAACTTGCTCTTTTGTACTACTAAATTGTCTGGAAATTTAACACATTATTTAATTTTTGCATTAAAGTTCTAAAATTTCAACATGAATTATGTAACATATTTAAAATGACAAAGATTTGAATGTTTTTGCTAAATTTAGATAACCGAGTAGGATTTGATTTTTGATTTTTTGTAAGGATTTTTGGAGTCATTTTTTGTATTTTTATAGTTGTTTCGTGTATGAGGAGGCCAATTTGGTCATTTTTTTTTTCTATTATGTCCAAATGGGGGGTGAATATTGGTCAGGGCCATGTGTAGATACCTAGTAGGTTTAAAGTCAAGAGTTCCAATTTAGGGAAGGTGTCACTACTAGAAAATTTTGTTTTTCTGCTGTTTTGGTCGCATTGATCTAGTCAAAATCTGACAGAAATCTGTTGAAACCGGATCAACATGACCAAAACAACAGAAAAACAAAATTTTCTAGTAGTGTGTTGTCCTAGTTGAGGTGGTGAATGCCTATTTTCAATTTGTAGTTTGTAGTCCTAGTCTTATCCAAGTTGGGCAGTGATAATAGAGATGCTAGTTAGGGTAGTTTAATGTCCACTTTGGATTTGGGGGGATGGCACCCTAGTTCCAATTAGGCGGTGGTTTGGATAGTTAAACATCTCTCCCAAGTTGGTAACTGTCAATTTTTAGAGTCCTATTTGGTTGTATTTTTTTATCTATTTTGCACCCACTATTGAGTGAAATTTAGTGTGCGTCCCAACCAATTGGAGCTATATATTTTCTTGTGTGTTTGTGTTTATGAGTGATGGAATGTTTGAATCCAAGTTGGAATGTTTGTATGTTGTGCTAATTGGTTCATCAGGAGTGATGTCTATATTTGTGAGTTTTGAAATAGATGATGATGTCCAAAGTTGGAAATATCTCAAAGTTAAACAGTCTATGAGTACTGAAAAGAAGTTGATTTGACGCAAAGTTAGAGCTGTGAAATTTACGTAGACCTATTTGCAATTTATGAGCAACAAGGATCAAGCATTCCAATTAGAAAAAGAATATGAGACTATAAGGAAAAATTTGGTATGTGAGTGTGGAAGGAATATGATGGAGAGTAGAACTGTGAAGAAAATTCCTATCTATAACGGTGATTTTATTTACCATCCAATTTGGTTAATCTAATTGAAAATTATATACCAAATTGTTTATTGTGATGCATGATTGGATGTGTGTATCTTTGTGGTTTTGATTGATGAATGACCTAATTGGAGATTAATTATGTATTGTGTGAAGATTAAGTTTTTGTGCCTAATTGGAAAAGAAGAGGAGAGGATAGAATTTTAGAGAAGTTGAAGTGATGAGATTGAAAATATGTTTGTATTAATTTGAGTATGAAATCCAATTGAAAATTTGTGTGTGTTTGCTTTTAAGGAGTGAGTTTAACAAGTTGGTAAATAAAAAAGGTATTGAATTAATTACCGTATGCTTAAGAAATATTTACCAAATTGGTTGTTGAATTTGAGTGAAATTTGAGAGTGCAATACTATACTATGTGCATGAACCTCTAGTTCCATGCCGAGTTGGAAGTTTGTTTATAAATATAAAACTTGATGAAGTGAGTGAAAGTCGGATAGAAATCACTTGTTGTAATGAAATATTGGTGAAGATGTAACTTTTAAGCTGGTTGGAAGTAAAAATAGCGATATCTAGAACATCAAACAAAGACCAAATCATGGTATGAGTCAACAGACCAATTTGGTGGAGCTCATACCATTGCAAGCAGTGTTGAAAGTGACAGTGCCTAGTCGGAAGCTAAGACACCTCAATCAGGCAGCATTCCAATTTGGAAGAAAAGAAAGAAAAAGCAGAGAAAAAGAATAGAAAAAGAAGAATTTTAAAGATAAATAAAATAAAATAAAGAAAAGATAGATTGGGAGTTACTAAACCCTTTTAGCCCTTAAGAGGGGAGTGAAAAATTTAGTAATTAGATTTATTGTGTGAGGAAAAAAATTGTGATGTGGTTAAGAAACAAAATTGTTTTCTTAAGCTTTGGTTGCAATGGCCAATTACAATAAATTAAAAGCAAATCCTATTTCAATTGCCTCCCTTAGAACAAACTATACTATTAGCTTAGTTTTACCAAATAGGATTTAAGCTTATCTATTCTAAATATACCTAAATATACTATGAATGTTGTTGCTAATCTAAAGTTTTATGAATCAAATGTTATATTTTGTGTTTCAAACAACATTTCTACAAGCATTTTCATGATTCATTTTGATGCACCAACTTGAAGCCAATATTTGTAAATGAAAGTATGTATTTCAAGTATTCACTTCTTTATTATTATTTTATTCTATACCTTCAACAAATAAATATGCAAAAATACTCAAGTACATTAAAAAAACCATTCACATAACAACCACTCCAAAATATCTACATTATTCTATAATATTGATCATTATTTTTTCTTTCTAATGCTATATAATATGATTTTCTTTACAATCTCTCTAAATAATTAACAATTGGATGAAGTAGTTTCTTCAAACTATTCACCATTTTCGGTAAGGATTGTTGAAAAATTAAAAAATTTGGAATTGAAAAATATTTTAATACTAATGAATCTCAATCAAAAATATGAAAAATTATTCAAAATAATTGTTTAGAGGTTGAATTTTGATTGCATATAATTTTCTAAGAGGTTGTCAAATTTGAAACAAAATTTTAGTATTCACTTGTTTTTTAAAAGTAATAAATTATAATGATCGTGATTATTATTTTATATTAAATTGTAGAATTTGAATAAAACTAAAGTAATTTGAAGGATATTTCAATGAAATTGGTAGTCTTTTATAGTTTGTTTCTCAACAACAAAGTGGACACATTGGTGTTTTCTACTCAATATGTTGATGGCATAACACCCCATGATACCAAGATTACTTTATCCACCATGTGAATTTAGATGGTATTGACTTAATCCAATGAAATTTGGAAACAACCCACTTATCAAACCAACATTGTTGGAAATAAAACTATCATACTTCTAAAATCATAAGTCCCTTTGTAATATTACAAATGCTACCATTAATACTAGGGGCTCGTGCTTGCTATGCTACGCATTCATTGTATCACATATTAGTAAAAATTTAATATATTTGAATAGAATGAATGATAATGATTTCAATAAGTCTTTAAAATAATTATTTTAATTATTTTATTAAAAAAATTCCAATCATGCATATATAGAAATCATATTTTCACACAATGTGATATTACTGAATTAGAATAGCAATTCACAATCACCTCTGTAATATCACTTTTTACAAAGGGTGATATTATAGAAATAATATAGTCGTTGCAATTGAGGTGATATTAAAGAGGATCAATATGGTAATTTTATATGAACATTTTAGTAATTTTTATCTGAATAATTATTGAAATTCTTGCTCTACATTCTATACAATAAATAAGTACCTATTCTACAAGAGCTTTTGTCCTTTGCAAGAAAGTATATCATTGTTTTATTTTTATATAAAGACAAGATTAAAGTTCCTTTCATTCACTGTAATAGACGTAGCTTCTTTCAACATAAAGCCTCTTCTATAGCTTCCTCTCTTTTAAAAAAAAACTAGTAAACTTTTGGAAATAACCAAATTCCAAATTTCCTACATACTTTTGATTTAATAAAAAAAAATTCTTGTTCCTTAATTGAGCCTTATAGAATCTCAACTATATTCAAAATAAAAATAAATACTATTAACAAGTTTTAAAATGCACCTATAAAATTAACAATTTATAGTGACAACTCATAGGGGCTTCATATACAACTAAGAAAACAATAAATTTCTATGTAACCTATTATTCCTTGAAGATTTCAATTAATCAAGTGACACATTTTTTCCTTTAAGCTCACTTTTTGTGTTTTGATACTACCTTGTTTGACTACATAATCACATTTATATACAACTTTATATTATAGTTATAATATAAATACAAAGAAAAATTTGTGTTCCAATATACAAATAGTTATTTTATGTGATGTATATAGATATTGTCTCTAAGGTTTTTTTAAGCTAAATTAGAAGTTTGGACCAAGGCCTAAGATTAACAACTTCTATTCAACTAAGTCAAACACAAACTAAATAAAAAATTGATGTTACAAATAAAAAAAATTCATAATGAACGGTGGAGAAAGAAATTTGGAAGGTTAATTTGCATGAAAGAAAATATTGAACAATAAAGCATATATTGATAGTAAAATAAAATTTGCACTTAAAAATAATACCCAAAGTGAGAATTTTTTTATAATTGAGATAATATGATATAAATATTTATTTTTTTACTATTATTTTTGTATGAAGTTAATTGCAAGAAACAATTCTATACATTCCAAAAATTCTTGCCCAATCTCAGTAATTTTAGATTTTTTTCCTATAACTCTCATTTATAACTCCAAAAGAATCAAGATTTATAGATAAGGTACACATTACTATTCTACATTCCAAATTTCTTTTTCATATATTTAAAAAAATATTTGACTATTTATATATAGACTCTAAGTAGATGTCACATTTTTAATTTTGTATTTAAAAAAAATATTCAATCCAAAAATTTCAAATTTCAAAATTAGAATTTGAAGACCTCTTCTAGGAACATTGAAATTGTCAAATAAAAATTTAAATCAGTAAAATATATGTGTTGCACATGTATTTAAAGTGACCTTATTTTATAATACTTATAAATTATAGAATTTAAATTTTTTGAGATGTAATTATTTTCCTAAAATTTCCTTTATATCGGAAGCAGAAGTCAAATTCCTAAACTTTAAAAAAAAAATTCAACAAGTAAAAAAAAATTTTTACTTGTTTTTGTACATATGATTTGGAGAATTAATTTCTTTCAACTTGAATTTTTGGAAACATTTTATCTTAGTATTTTGCTTATTTTTTATATTTTATTTTAGTTAAAGTATTTTTTCATAAACTCATAGTATTCTCTATACAACCTCTAATTGCAACGAATGTGTCACCTTATAATCATTTGAGTGATTTTCAGAAATGTAAGATTATATATATATATATAATTTAAAAAAATTGAGACAACATTGAAGTCTTTTGAAAGTAGATTGGATACTTTCTTTTGAATGGAACTTAAAAATTCGTTGGTTTTATAAAAATTATATAATATTAGGTACATATGGATTTAATAATTCAACAATTTTGCACTCATCAGTCTATTGCAAATTATTGGAATGCAAGTAATCAAACGAGGCAAAAAAAATATTTGTTTATCAAATCATTTACATGGTTATTTGGTTGCAATTATATGTAAAGAACAAATAGTTCAATAAATAAACACTCAACAATTTTCCATAGAGCAATGTCCATTGTACTAATTATCTAACAATTGTGAACTCATAAAAATAACCCTTCAATGTCCAAGGCTTTTTTGGTTTAAAAATAGCATTGCATTTGGAATATTATAGGTCTAAATGTCACTTAGGTATAGAAATCTCAACCATACAAACTTATAGTGTATATATTTTAGATGATGTGAATCAAATTTGGAGTCATTTGGCCACATAGATTGCAAGATTGTAATGTTTTAGTGTTGAAAAAGGATACTGATATTTTCCTAGCAACACATTTGAAGGTGTAATTCAATTTCTAAACCTACTCAAATGAAAAAACTTTAAACTATCAAGTACTTCAAAACAAACATACAAACATATTGGTAAAATAAAAACATCATTCACTTGATTCACTGTGTGTGCAAAATGGCTTTGAAATGTTAGAAAATAGAAAAAAATTGCAACAAACACATCTAAGGTTGAAACTCCATCCACTAAAATGCCTCTCCAAAACTATGAGTGGTTATTTACTTAATCTTGGTAAATACAAGAGCACAATCAAGTTTTTTTTTTCATTTATGTTTTTTGTGCTAAATGGGTGCCTAGGCATTATCCATTGTGCCTTCCAAAGCACTGGATCTTTTCTAATTGCTTAGATGTCATAAACTTGCAAAAGAACTAACAAAGCTTAATCTAATTGCAAATAATAGCTTTGAATGATCTAACTAACTAAACCGACGTGGTTTCTTTATAAAAGTAGTAGTAGTCTAAATTTAAATTTCAAGTTGTAAAAAATTTCGTGCCATTTCTAAAAACATACAATGCACAAAAATCGGACATTCCTACAAGGAGTTATGACCGGATGAAATATAGCCTTTGAATAACTAATTAAAGTTCATCCACTCTTTTAAAACTCTTCCTATTTCCAATTGAGATTTTGGCTCACCTTAAGTTAATAACTTCTAACTAAGGTTTAAGTTTTAACTTGAATTAACAATTTTCAACTACCTTCATTCATTTCTTAGCCTAAATTTCATCCTTTTATAATTTCTAGAGTTTTAAATCTTTTCTAACTTTTTAAATTACAGTTGAAAGGCTTTAAGACTTTCCTACAAGTTTTCACTTCAAATTTCTTCCTTTGATTAGCCTTTAATGTCCTTAGTTCAATTACTCCTTAATTCTATGTCTTAGTGTTACTTCTAAAAGTTTATTAATTTTAGAGTTTTTATATTTGTTCCTTGAAGAGTTCAATTTAACTATTCAAAATATTGAAACACTTTAAGTTTAAACTATCATAGTGAAAGTTATTGATGGATGAAGTTTGATCGCTAATTTGAACAAATTAATTTTTAACTTCACTTTTAGAATCTAATTCACTTTGACTTTCTAAGTTTTCATTCTCGTTTCTTTTGAAAAAACTTTGATAATTTTCATCTATCCTACTTCCCAAAGTGCATTCATTTATAATTTCCTTATTTCAACTCTGATTTTATGTTTTAAAAATCTCTAATCTTCTATTATAGGATTCTAAGCTCAAACTTGACTTTCTACTTAGTCCTAATGGTTTGTCCTAACGTTAGGGCTTGGCTCTAATTAACATTTTCTAATTAAGACAAATTTAAATGGAAATAGAGGTTTTAGCAACAACATACCTCTGAATATACTTTGTCATATTGGTATTGAGGTACATTCTCATAGTCCTCTGCTTATGCCATATTGTCCCACAATTTTTTATAAGTTCTCATAGTTGTTACAAATTTTTGCAAAGCCAACTTCTAATTAGTCCTATTTCTTTCTAAATTTCTCTTTCCAACTCCTTTTACTTCTAAAACTATTCTATTCAATTATTGCTTCAAACTTCAAAATAATAATTGACTTTTTGAAATATCCTATCTCTTATCCAAATCAATTATTGTTTAATCTACATTCTAATGGTCTAAATAGCCTTCCTAAGATTTCCACCTAGTTCAATCTTTAGCTGACTTCCAAAGTCTTCAAATCTCTTCATTAGCCTTTTCTTTCCTCAATTGCATCACCAATTTCAACTTAGACTTCCACTTGTTTTATTCTATCAACACTTGTTTCTACATTCATTTGTATTTTTTGCAATGTTTTTTGGCTATGGAGTTTTGAAAGTTGAACCTTTCTCTTTAATTGCTTCTTGCTTCTTTCTGTACTAATCCTATACTACTCTATATTTTTTTTCTTGATTTATTTTGTGTCTAAGTTTTACTCCTTTTTTCTTTTCTTTTCTAAATATTTAAAACTAGCTTGTAACAGTCTAGGATTGTAGTTTAAAACATCAGTCAAGAACAAACATCCAAAACAACATTCAAACCTAGTAGTTAGACTAAGTAGCTTGCTTGGGTTAAAACAAGTACATATAAGATCCCCTTCCAAGCTTGTCACATGTTGATTTTTGGTTGTTGCAATATTTGTATAGCTTGCTAATTGTATTGCCTATTGATGTATCAATTCTTTGTTTTTGTTGATCCTTGCGCAGCTTGTTGATTGGACTACTTGCACTAGTAGAAAACGCAGAAATTTCTGTTGTTTCGGTGACCAAAACAACGTCACCGAAACAACAGAAATTTCTGCGTTTTCTACTAGTGTTGTGTGGCAACCTAAGATTGGTTGCAATTTATAAAGGGAACAAATGTAGTTTTGTAGCCTTCATTATTGGTTCAATTTTGGTTGATTGGGGGGGGGGGGGGATTGAGGCCTTTTGAGGGGATTTTTCCTACTAAATTTTAATCCTATTTTGACTCTAACTTTTGGAGGTTTGCACACTAAAAATTAGCTTTTTTAGGCTCTAATATTTGGAATTAAAGGATCTAACACTTGGAACATATAAGGCTAATTTTTCACACTAACTAAAAAGTTAGCATAGCTTTTAACCACTATTTTTTGGAAAATTCTAAGATTCCTAGGTTCAAAGCTTTGATGTGGTTTTAGCTAACTTCTAAATTCTAACAACCTTTAAAACACAAAGTCAAAGCTTTGCTGTGGTCTTGGCTAATTTCTAAATTCTAGCAATTTCTACAACATATAGAGTCAAAGCTTTGCCATGTTTGACTAACTTTTAAATTTTTAAATTTTTTTTTGTCAAAACATCTATAATCAAAGCTCCGTTGTGTTAAACAAACCAAATTATACAATGTTTCAGTCTTTTAGACAAGGTTATTTTACAACATCACGTGATTGTACAAACAAGTTGAACCACTTGCTTAGTACAAACAAGTTAGTAAACACTTGGTTACTACAAAAATTCAACAAGGACTTACACTAAAGACCCCTTAAAGTGGCATTACCAGAGTATAAAAGGGAGTTATTTTGGGATTAATATAATCAAAACAAACAAGCCTCCACTCAACAATATACAAACAAAACTTGCACAAAATACTCCAATAAATTAGTACAAACTTCAAATAATACCTAAAATGAATTAGTAAGTTTAAAAGGACCCCAAATCCTTCAAAGATTCTAAAAATAGCAAAAATAAAAGTTTGAAATGCTTCAAAAACATGTATTTTGTAACTTTGGCTAAAAAAATGGCCAAAAAATTCAACTAAATAAATCAACTGGTGTTAAAGTGCCAAATCAATGCCTACAAGTGATAACAAAGGGTGTTTTGAGAAGGGAATGAGTGCCTTTTTATACTCTTCTGAAGGCACCTACTTCCTCTCATTTTCAAGTGGTAAACTTATCACTTAAAATTTTTATATTAATTTTTCACTTTTCACTTTTTATGCTAAACCAAAACTTTAACTTTTGGAGAAAGACTCCAAATCACAAACGTATTGCATCAGTGACTTCAGAAGGTCATATTTCTTACGGAGAAACTCTCTCCTCTTTTTCTATCACCAAAAACTCACTGGAACCTAAAGTCAATTTAAAATTAAAAAGGGATAAAATTCAACTTTTGGAGTTTGAATTTTAAATTAAAAGTAACTAGTTTAGATTCTTTAATAGGTATAAGTGAATAAAAAAAGACCTAACTTTGGCCCCATCCCAATTTTGTATGCTCCCAAAATGCCAATCAACTCCGCTAATCATCTTTAAATTCACTAGTCTTGGAAGAATCTTGTTCAATTTGGTACTTTTAGCTATTAAAATGACTTGAAACTTGTTAAAGCATCTTACTAACACAAAAAAAGCTATGATGATTTTTGTGAGACTTTATTGCACCCTAAGTAATTTCTAAAACTTTCTCATTGTGAAATCTAGCAATTGACTAGCCAAAAGAGGATCTTCTAACTATTAAAAAATTCCAAATTTTTTTGTAGAACCTTTCATGGAATTCTACCAAAAAATTTCAAGTCCATGTTCTTATTTTGCATGATTTTCAAAGGAGAATTAAATCCTGTTACTTCATTTAAATATTGATAATTAAAAAATCTTTTATACAAAGAGGAATCTTAACAAACTAATTTTGCCATTGAATTCTTATTATAATTTCAACTTTGGAACACCATTCTTTGTTATAGATATCTTCCATTGGTTTACTATGATTTTCTTCCACCTACAAGCTAACAATTAGGATATCTACTAAATTTGAAATTCGATGGGGTATTGAAATCTATCCTTAGAATTTGGCTTAGGGTTCTCACCAAGGTTTTCTCAAATCAATTTGGCTTGGTTTTAACACATAATAGTAGGTTTGGGTCATTTGGGACATCTTTATTTAATAGTTACAGTTTATACTTATTTGTAGTTTTTAACCTATTTATAGGCAGGATTTGATTCTATTTAGGTAAAAACACTATAAATATGACCAAATACTACATTGGCATGTAACATACCTATTTTTTATACACTTTTTTGGGCTTTTTGTATATAAGGTTACACTCAAAATTGCAAAAAGGAAAAAAAAATGTGAGTCCCAAGTGATGAAATGGAGATTCATAGTGAGCAAGGAAGAAGTAGTGGTTAGTTAAGTAGTTGGCTAGGTGGTCCATGGTAGGGGTAGTTGTCCCTTTGTGAAGCTCTCTTGTTTCCAAACGCAAAGTATAAAGACTTTTATACAAAGCTAATCAAATTTGGCTAAGTTTTTGATGACTAATATGATTTGTAATTTTGACTAATTGTATTCTAAGAAATAGAGGTATTGATTTTTTTTAAAACATGATCACTCATGGACTTTTATGGTTGTAATAGAAAATAATATAACAACAAAGGTATACATTCAAGGTAATCTGAAGCCAAAAATTTCAAACATTCTTGAAAAGATTATGTATTCAAATATTCTTGTTTTGGCCACAGGAGTTAAAGTCTTCCTAATTTTTTATTTCTTAACCCCTCTTCTAGTTTTTTTGAGCATGGTGTACTTGTTTGGAAGATCCATGGATAGAGACTCAATAGTCATGCCTACAATAGTATCAGTGACTTGGCTAGGATATTTTGTAATTTGTAAATGAGGTCAAATTTTGACACATTTTTTAATAACAAAAGGACTCAAAATTGAAACTATAGATTGCACAAGAGATTGCATGCAAAAGATATATAAATGTGTTGTTCAATAGTTTAGTATACATTTGCTGCTTGTTTTTATGAATTATCCAATTGTTACTTCTCACATTTTTACGCAATTGATTGGTTCTCAATTTTTTTGTAGATACAACAATGGTAGATGAATCTTGTAGCAAAGTAAAGGCAACCCTCCAAGCATTGTTTACATATTCTAAGTTCTAAGGTTTGATACAATTGGTGGAATTGTCTCTTTGCAACTCCTCTCCTACTTTTAATTCTTTACAAATCCAATTTAAGACTCAGTGCTTGTTCTTTTAAAAAGTCTTTGAAGAATTGTTGATTAAGCTTTTTGAACTAATGAGCATTGGTAGTTGTGGTCATTTCTGTTATAGTATATAAATTTCAATTGCAAAAGTCAAGAGAGAAATTGTATTTTATAGATTTTTTTGCTTTCTAGGATTTGTAAACATTATTTTTGATTTGCAATTGCATTTTTCCATAGACCATACACTAAGAAGGTAGATGTATTCTCAAATGGCTCAAAAACAACAAAAGTCTTGTTGATGAAAGTTCCATTTTGAAACTAATGTTGGAAATTGTAGCCAATTTGGATGTGCTAAGCTATAGACTACACTTGAATTAACACCTAAAGATTTTAGACTATGATTTTAATCAAAATGCTCCAAAACTACCATTTCTAATACAAGTACCAATTTTTTTCAAATAAAACACTTTTTAATACATTTAACCATAGAATCTTATAGTACATTGGTTTGAGAAGATGTGGAAAAAATTTCAAAAATTTCCACTATGTAGATTGCAAGATATTAGTGTTTGAAGTGACAAAAATCTTTTTTTTGTCCCTACAAAAACCTGGATAGCTACATTTCACAAGGTCTAATCATTATGAAAAAATGTCAAAAATGGTTGTAAATATTTGAATTCATTCTTCAAGGCAATTTGGCTACATGCTTGAAAATTTTTAGATCATTTGAAATTATATAACATATAGGAAAACAATTGTATATAGAAAAAAATAGAAAATGATTCAAAATACCTAATTGTCAACCATTTATTTATGGAATTGAAGATTCCAATCCCAATGATTGCAATTTTATAATAAACAATGTATATCTAATGTTTTTATTTTATTTCCAAAATATTGAAAATTGAGTTAAATAAAGAACTTCAAAGTTTATTTTAAAATAGAGATTTCATAACTACCCGTAAATTATTCACAACTTAAACTCCTCATAACTTTCATCTCATTAATAAAAATGGAATGATTTAAGGCTTTCCACATATGTACAAATCTAAAGAACCAATTTCAAATATGTTTTTTTTAAAAAGTGATATGTAATTTTCATAACTTTTTAACCATGTAGAGATTTCATAACTACCCATAAATTATTCACAACTAAAACTCCTCATAACTTTCATTTCATTAAAAATGGAATGATTTAAGGCTTTCCATATATATACAAATCTAAAGAACCAATTTCAAATATGTTTTTTTTAAAGTGATATGTAATTTTCATAACTTTTTAACCATGTAGTCAAAAGTTATGAAAATTGTTGTGCCTTAAACTACTCCTTGGGCACATGTTGTGTGAAATTTTTAAAGAAAAAAATAAAAACTCCATTTGTAGTGACCTGCCCCAAATTGCTATGTTGCCAAAAAATATAGTTTGGTCTTTTAGGGGTTAAAATAAATAACTCTAAAACAAGAAGATTTTCATATGTGTCTTAACAAATAGTGTAGATTCAAAAAATAAAATTAATAAAATTAATAAATTGAGTCTCAAAAGAACTTTGAAAATTATATCCTTTTATCCGATCAATAGTAAGGCCTTATATCATCTAATAAAAGAGATTTTACATATATATATAATTAACATTTCTATATATTCAATTCTTTAATGTATGCAATGCTTATTCCATTTCTTAAGTTTGAAATTGCAATGATTTTTTTTTTTAAACTTTGAAATTTGTTCATAGTAGAATTGCCACTTTGATCAAGCTTTACAAGTTCAACAAAAACTGTAAAACAAGTATTGAGGCAAAACAAATATACATTATTAGATTTGTACAAGTTAAGAATCCAAAATCAAGTCTCATAGCCTCTTTAAAATATTTGAACTCTACTCTGTATATATTTAAAGATTTGTTGATTGCAAATTTTTCAATGTGATTTTACTTTTTAGCCATGCAACCATTAATGAACCGTTAGAGATCAATTCACATATTCAAACCTCTAGCATTTAACTAAATCCTATGAATGCTTGTTATTCTCTAGGAAATAATACTTTTTGCTTTTAGTAGTGTATAATCAATTGGACAAGGTAAATTTACAATAGGAAATGGGTCAGTTTTCTCAAAATCTTTTGAAAAAAAATCATGTGGTTATGTAGTATAGTGCAATAGATTATCACAAAGTTTAAACCCTACAGTTTGTCAACAATTATCATGTGGTTATTATTGTTTCATGGATTCGCATGTTAATTACAATTTATCGCATCATTACAATGCATTACTTCGCATCGTTATGGCATTGTTACAATGCATTACTTGCAACTGCATTGTAACAATGCAAAGTAATGCATCATAATGATGCGATAAATTGTAATTAATGCGCAAATCCATAAAACAATGATAACCACGTGATAATTGTTGACAAACCGTAGGGCCTAAACTTTGTGATGATGATAAAGAATTGATCTTAGGGGATGAAAAAACTTGGAGTTTTGGTGTTAGGAATAGATGGTAGAAGGAATTTTGTATTTAATCCTAGAACATGAGTGAATATCCTTGGCAAGTTATTAATGCAAACAACACATAGAAAGTTCTTGTCTATAACTCTATATCAAAGATATAGAAATCTTTTATATTTCTACCATTTGAAAATTTGATATGAATGGTCCCTTTTACTACAATGTGGTGAGGCTCTCCTCTTACAACTATCATAGGAATAGGAATGGTGTAGGAATATAGTTTGAGATCATGAATTAGAATTCCACTACTAGTAACGTGATGAGTACCACCCAAATCTAATGCCCATATTGGAGTTTTTTTGTTATTAGACTTGCTACAAAGTTGTGCAAATACATTTGGAATAGCATGACGTTTTCATCATGAAAATTAAATGCTTTAAATAGAATTTTTTGTAATATCCTTAAATTCCCTAAAGAATCATAAACCTATTTCCAAATCACTTTTTTCAAATTCCTATCCTGTAATTCCCACGAGAACCTAAGAACTGCCATAGCTAGCTTTGATCTAGCATAAATGAAAATTATCATTCCAAATGTATTGAAACTTTACCAAAATTTAGATCATCTTGTCAAGTGTTCACATATAAACTTTCACTTACATCTGACATATTGTCCAAACTTGGTGGAAATTTCTCCACTACTAACTTTCTAATCCTTCCCAAGATAACCTAGAAACTACCATAGCTAGCTTCTACCTAGCATAAATGATGTATAGTCTTTCCAAATGTCTTAAAACTTTTCCACAATGTAAATTAGCATGTAAATATTGGCATATTAGTTCATTTAAATGTAAGGTACTATCCAACTTTAGTAAAAATTTCCCCACTATTGACATTTTAACCAATTAAGTCATGACTTCAGTATCCTAATTATATTTTGTACATAATTCCTAAGCCTCATATCCATTTTAGACAAATTTTTCATACAAGATAATAGATATAATTTTTAAAAATTATTCTTGGATTTTCATAGATATATTACAAAAACTCATTTAAATTAAAGCTCTCAAATACACCCTTCTAATTGATTGCTTTAGATTCCAAACACCTCTTCTTTAAAGCCTTGTATCTCTTTCAACATCATACATCTAAATTTAAAAATTGGTATTGTAGTAGATAAACTATCCCAAAACTTAGATCCAAAAGTTTGCCGTAATCTAATATTTTATCAAAACACAAACGTAAAACTCATCATTACAATGCTACTTTCAATAATAAATCACCAACATATACACAACTTAGTATCTAAGTGCATTCTATACCTTAAAATCCACCAAAAAACAAGAAAGAGACAAGAAACCAACCCTTACCTCTAAGTAGCCCACCACAATTCTAAAAGGTTAGCTACCAATCAACCCTACCATTTACTAACCCTAACATCAACTACTAACTAATTGATTATCAATTAATAACTAACAAGATCTTTCATCCAATATCCACATCCATTAATATACAAAGATGCCTCTTTCACCTAGTAGATATCATGACAATGTATTGGGACAATCAACTTACAATTGGAACAAAAAGATCAACAAATGACTCAAATGCTATAGTCTACTTCCAACACATATAGACTATAATTTAAAATTATTATTTGCTAGGAAAAAAATGATGATAATCCTTATATAATGTCAATAACTTATTAATCACATGCAATTCCAACAAAATTAAATGCCTACGAGAATGATTACATAAATATTTCCAAATGTTTTACCTACAAAATCTTACTAAATACCTAGGACTTGAATTCAATCATAGCTCACAACATCAAATAGAGTATACTAAACAATTGCCAGCAAAATACAAATTAAAAAATTGGAATCCTACAACAAATTACTCTAAGAGACAATTTCAAAACTTCAAAACAAACAAGGACATCTAGTAGAAAATTGAAATCTTACAATAAACTACTCTAAAAGACAATTTCAAAATTTCAAAACAAACATGGACATCTTCTAGTAGACACAATGCTATTGGCTACATGTCTTTGATTGAAAAATTAGCTTTTTTAACTACTACTTGCCTTGATATAGCTTTGAAATAGACCTACTATCCAAATACATTATAGAACCTCAAATAAAATATTATAAGATGGCAAAGTTAATTCTAGGATATCTGCAATTGATATTAAAATATATGAACTATCTTACAAATAATCAAGTTCTAGGTAAATGACACTTCAATCATCTAGAGTAGTAAAAAAAAAGCTTGCATAGCATTATCAATTATAGAATTCAAATACAAATCATTGGTAGAAGCTATGAGGGAAGCAATGTGGAATAGAATACTATACCAAGAATTAAATATAGTAAAATAAGGATCCATCAACATTATATGTGATGACTTAAATTTTAGAAGACCCTATATACCTCTTCAAAACAAAGAATTTTGAAATACACCTCAAATTTGTCAAATACTTTGTGGAAAATGACAAATTGAAGTCACTTACACATTAATAGATCAACAACCAATGGATTTATTAAAAAAAGACTCTTGAAAAGATCAAGTTTATACATGAAGGCAACTAAACTTTAGTAAATCAATAAATAAGTTATGAGAAGAGTGTAATGAATTTTCACTAGAGCAATTGAACATCTCAAGTTCCCTTATTGCAATTTGTTTTTTCTCGCAATTACTAAGTTCACAAAATAGAGAAAATCCTATTGTACAAAATCTCAAGATAGGTAAGTACATAGCCATGTTTCTAGCATAATATTTTTTCACTTCATGGTAAAGACAAGGATTCACACAAGGAAGATATTCAATGTTTTCCATAAGTAGTGGAAGGAGGTTTGACATAAACAACATTCATCAAATTGTCATTATCTTCTCTCCAAAGTATCTCCATGCAATAATCAACAAGTGTGAAAATGGCAAAAAAATGGCAAAAAAACCCCTTGTATAGCAATGCAAATGTCAAGCATAGCTATGAAAATAATAGCTCACTCAAGAAGGTTGGAGTACCCCTCATAGAAAACTCAAGATTTATTGCATTCTATCTATCCTATACCTTTATTCCAAAGACAAGAAAGATGCAAATGAGAAGGACTCATAGGTTCATGGAGGGGATTGTAATTAGATGAAACCTTACTCTTTTGTTATAATGAACTTTATTCATCTCCCTTAGCCTTAGCAAAATATAATCTAATTTGCCTATTACATTCAAATAAGATTACAATGCTTATGAACACCTTATGTTTGATGAAAATTTCTTCCTATTTTTTAGGTTGAAGTTGCCAAAATTCATTTAAATTTTTTTTAATTTGCACATGTAGTTATGAGGCCTTTAATGTTGTAGTTAAACACTCTTAATTTTGTGAATTTTTTTAGTTTTGTCCCAAGTTTTGTCTTCTATGTCATAATCCTCTCTTGTCCATTTTATTGCCACATAGAAGGTACTTTACTCATAATCTTGTATTCCCTATACTCTATGAGAGAGCTATAAATCTCCAAGATTTGTTATTCTTGATGTAAATTGGAAGAGAGGGATATACCTAGTAACCAATTCCAATCTAACAACCCTTATTTTTGTATGTAATATATAAATTTCTATGTTAATGTTATATAGACCTTACACTATAATTGCATTGTGTTAGGGATTAGAGTAAATATTTGTCTTTAGTCGAGTCTTTAGTAATTAGTTGAGCATCAACTCTTTCATTTTTTTTTATTCATTTTTTAATTCAAGATGTGAGAGGACCTATGCATCTTGAATAAGTTGATTCCAAATTGAACCCAAAGTGTTTTGCAAAATCTTTCAAGTGTTCTATAATTATATTGAGTAAAAATTGGCCCACCTCTTAATTTTTGATAGGTAGAAATATCTCTACTACTAGGTGGTAGGGGAGCATGGTGGTCTTCCCAAACACAACAGTAATACAACAAATGTCTTAATTGCAATGTCTAATAGAGTCAATTTTGAGCCAACTTTAAGTTGACTTCAAATAAATTACCTCTCATTTACAATTTTGACATATTAAAGTTCAATTTTAATAAAGAATCTCAATTTTATGAATACACATTAAATATTCTAAATTTGGGTTCATAATTATAGCGAGATTTCAATTTTTTTGAGCTATTGAGAGTGGCCTTATTAGACGTTAATGTCACACATACTCAATACTTGTCTAATACACTACACGATGTGAAACATCTTACATGTTATCATAATTCAAAAATGTGTTAGATGAGACAACTCTAGTAATAGAGAGCTATAGTACACTATACGATGTGAAACATCTTATATGTTATCATAATTCAAAAATGTGTTAGATGAGACAACTCTAGTAATAGAGAGCTATAATATAATACAGTCCATTGATGATTCATTTCAAGCACAAGAATTTGTTAATGGTTCATACTTACAAATTATTATTCCTTTGGTAATTTATAGTTCTTGGACCTAGGTTTAAGACAACCAACAAACACTAAAAGTACTTATCAACAACACACACACTTTAAGTTAAAGGTGCCATGATTTCTCTTTGCACATTTAGATTCATACACTTTCTACAAACTTCAAAGTTAGTTTGCTAAGACCATTTTATGGTTTTGAGATTAAAGAAGATGGATGAGAGATGAATAATAATTATGAGCTTTATGAACTTTGCAAACTTTTGAAATTGTAAGAACGTAAATAAATCTTTTCATTGAAATCTATCTACAAGCTGAGAGATTATTGGTATAGTTGTATGAAAAGTACAAAATTTAAAGAAATAAGGTTGAATGGATGGCAAGTCATACTTTTACATGCAAGCTTTTTCTTAAACATTAGATCTAAGACAATGCAAAGCTCAAAGGCATAGAAATGCATAGCATGATTTAATTTTTATCCTGAAATTCAATCAAAAATTGGTTACCAACCTATTTGGTTTCTTTATTAATTGTATAGAAATGTTGGGTAGTATGCAAATGTAATATTCATTGTGGTTTTGTAATTTCAAAAGTGTTTCATGTAAAATCATTATTTCCATGTTTTGGTAGCATTGTTGAGACTCCTTTTATATGAGAGTGAATTGTATTGTGTTCTTCAAGTAGTGATTTATTTTTTATGGGAGCATTCCGAGGAGCATTTTGAGGAGCATTCTCAAGCCTTAATCATATTGGTTGATTTTACAATTAATATAATGTATCAAGGCAACTCTTGAATCTTGCATTTGTTTGTTTAGTAAAGCATCTAGATGAAGTAGTTCTTCCCCTCACTTCAATAATTTTGTTGTATTGTAACTTCAACCAATTCATGTAGTTCTAGTTTTCTTCTTTGGTTCTATTAAGTAGTCTATTGAATTTTTTTTATTTTGCTTGGAAAAAGAAGTCATCATTTTTTTTTAACCAACAAAATTCAGAGCTCTACATCCTCCAAGCAATGCAAGTAGAATTGAATCAAATTGTTTTGAAATTTATATGTGGCCTATTTTCAAGTAGTTTAACATGTACATCATTTATTATTGGTTTCTAACTCTTATTTTAGAAAAAATTCTAAAAAATTTAGTATTTGTTTTTTATTTAATTTTTTCCAACCCTAATAGTTGTGTATAGTACTTAGTTATGTTTGTTTGATTGATTTGAAAAATACATGAAGGCTTCTAATATATATGTATATCTATCAATCTTTAATCTTAGAGATCACATACACCTCAAATCCTATCTTACAATTCTATAAGCTTTTAAAGCAAATTATATAATAACATTTTTTAGCATTTTCTCAACTTGTAATAAAACCTTGGATTCCAAATTGTAGTGGTGGACAAGTTTGAAATTTAAAGAATTGATGATTAAATTATTGATTTCTAGGATTTAATTAATTTTTACAATGTTTTTTGATATTGTTGAGCCAAAAGATTGATCTATTGGTTGTTTGGTCATCATATCAAAAAACATTGTAAAAATATAGTTAGATAGCTAAAAGGAGAAGTTGGATTGCTAGATGGAGACATTTTGAAAGAATTAGTGAATCTTTCTAATACAATGGGAATGTTAAAATCTAGGGACACATCCAATTTCAAAACAATAGAATCACATTTTTTTGATACAAATGTAGGTGCAAATTGAAGATTGGTTTTTGCAAGATTGGTTTTTGCTCTATCAAAAGTAAGAAACATATAACAATATTTAAAACATTTTACATTCACAAAGCTTAGTTTTAAAGAAAACTTAGCTTCAAACCCTATAATTCTAATATCTTTGTAGAATCCTTAGTAGAATCTTTATTTAACATATTTTTGTAGAAATTATAAGCTATTTATATTATTTTAGTCAATGTACAATTAGTATGGTATCAAATAATTTTTTTGATTTCACTCAAGTGAAATGCTAAAATAAATCTAGTGTACAACATGGTAATGTTAGAAAGGGCAACATTTGTGATTGGAATATCAATTTTATTATAAGTATAGTTAAATCTTAGAGCAATTTAAGTTCAAATTTTCTTTGTCACTTTCAATTGAAAGTCTTATAGGCTATTTTGGTAATATCAATTACAATCTTAGATGCAAAATAAATGTGTAAAGTTTCATTTCTCAAAGTTGAGAAATCTTATTATTATTTGTTGTTGCACATAATATATTTTGACTTTCAATTTTTCAATTTTTTCAATTATTTTTGAAGATTTTACTTTAATTTTAGGCACCATATTCATTAGTAAACTAAATGAATG
Source organism: Climacium dendroides (assembly GCA_950106755.1). Lineage (NCBI taxonomy): Eukaryota > Viridiplantae > Streptophyta > Bryopsida > Hypnales > Climaciaceae > Climacium > Climacium dendroides. The sequence goes on from OX467092.1 coordinate 25,988,140, forward strand.
TTGAGCTAAATTTAATATAATTAATATAATTTATTATTCTATTAGAATTTCATAGAGTTTTGCCAAATGATATAATCATATATTTCAACCATGTTTAACATCTATAATAATCTTGCTACAATAAGCTTATCATGTAGAAGTACAAAGAATTACTAAATTTGATTTCAACTTAAATACAATTCATTATCAAAGTGCATATTTGAATATTATATATATATATATATATATGATAATATAAATAATATAAAATATGATAAATTTTAATTGCAACAAAGAATAAACTAATTATATATGAAGAGATGAAACATCAAGAAAAATATCCTTATACAAAAGAAATTTGTAAACTTTTCATTTCAATGAGCTTGATGCCTTGATGGAATACCAATGTAAAAAATTCAAATTTGAAAAACAGAGCATTAAAGTGTACTGTAATTTCTACAAGAATTTCAATGTTGTAATAGTCCTAAAAATAGTAGGTACATGTATTTCTAATTATATGTAAGAAGAATATAAATAAGTCCAAGATGATTTTGAATTGGGTGGGATTACGAGCTCAAGAAGTTCTTAATGATTATGTTCAAAGTAGTTTGTAAGTTAATGAATACAAATTTTATTTTTGAAAGTGGATAGAAACAATTTAAGGCTTATTCATATAAAATGATATAATTTAATTCAAATTATAATTATAATGAGCAAATTTGATTGATTTTGTTGTCTATTATATACATTTCATAAGACCGATTTGATTCTAACATAAATTGAGAATATTTTATGTACTCATACCTTGTAATATTACTTATTGCTTTGTTATTGGTTATTGTATATATAATGTTTGATATATGCAGAGAAGCAAACCAACAAAGAGTGGTAGAATACAATGCAACCATTAAGATTCAAGTAAATCCATGATTGTAATATTAATATTATTCTAAAAAATAATATGTTATAATTAAATATTATATAGATCTTTTAGACACATAAATTTAATTGAATATCTTGTTAAAAGAATCATTTTATTTTGCAATACATATTATAGTATATATAATATAATTCTATAACTACCATATTCAAAAATATTCAAAATATTTGATATGAAAAACTAGGTAGCAATTCGCAGATTTATTGTTAGACAATTAATAAAACTTTGGCATAAGAGTGCCAAAGAAATTCAACGGATTTATCGAGGCCATCTCGGGCGTGAATATTTTCATGAGTGTCGACGAAAGAGAGACTATGAGCTTCGTATGACATATTTCAATTATCATGCAACATATATTCAACGTTGTTTTAGAGGATATTGGAGTCGCAAATATATATGTGACTACTACGCACGAATTGCTTTTATTGCCAAATGCCTTCTTGCAGGGGAACGGATGAAGACATTGTGTACAATGAATTACAAAATAGAAGTCCGTAGTGAACAAGAAGAAGCCAAAAAAAAAGTAGAAGCTGAAATTGATAAATTTTTCCGTGAAAATCACCACAAAGTAAGCATTCCTTTACATCCATTTTGTAAACAAATTTAATTAAAATGTCCTTAAATTTTATTTACATGTATAATATATAATAAAACTAATTATCTATCTGATATATATCAAAATTATGTATCTAATATATTATTATAATATAATTAATCCAAATCTGTATTTTTTTAATAAAAAATTCAAATATCGATATTAATAAATATTTTTTAATAAACTATTTAACAATAAAACCTACCAAACTTTCAATTGAATTTGAACTCTTCTTTTTATTTAGTGTAGTACCAAGGTAGTAAAAGGTGCATTTTATTCTCCATATGTTTCAATATTTGGAGGTGGACGTAGTTACTTAGAAGAAAATATCCGTGATGCTCGACGTGAAGAAGTTATAGGTATGGAACTTGAAAAGTTGAAGGGAATGAGTGAGGATGGAATTCCCATCAAACAAGCTCAAAATATATTTTTTATAAAATCAAGCAAAGCCTTGCATTCTCGTATGAGTATAGATACACGACGTAGATTGAAAGAAGTATCAAGAAAGGCAAAATCTGTTGGAACATATATAACACGACAAGGACATTATGAATCACGATATGAACATAGGAGAAAATATGAAAAGTGGCAAAGTTTACTTAACATTTGTGACAAGAGATTTGATCCAATTGCTAAATGTAATAAGGCATGGTGGATTAATATGGGAAACTCAATAAAAAATTCAGAACACTATCATTTGAGAGAAATGCTTGCTAAAGCAGCTGCTATTAAAGAACTACAAGACTATCCAGTAATGAAAAACTTTCCTTGGACATCAATGGTTCCTTCTGGTTTTCTCTTTGAAATGTATGAGCCTTTTGATAAGGTATTTCCAAGAGCAACAAATCATCATCATTGGCCAAAATATTCAATTAGCCGATCTATACATGGGGACATACTTCCACCACTAACACAATAATATGATATTTAACAAAATTGGAATATTTAAAATTTAAAATTTTATAAATACTTTTGAATTTGAATATGAATTTAATTTTTTTGATACATATGTGTATTGAAATGACAATGAATTTTTTTATAATCTCATGTGATATTGTTTATCCAAAATATATTTTATTTCTTATACATCAAAGTTAGTGTCAAGTAAATGTTTATTATATGATACAAATTTCCAACCAACTAATGAATTTTGTTGACATTCATCCTATAGCAAAATTAATGTATATGCAACCAAATCAAAAATTGCAAATTTCTCTTTCATGAACTAGCTCAAACAATGATTGTATGTAATAAAGTTTATAAAGAAATAAGAGTCTAATATGTTAACAGAAAATGATGGTTTTAAAACTTTAATGAATTTGTAAGAGTGGTAATAGTATACTAATAATTACTTCTAATCAATGTTAATTCCTTGCTCGATTCCTTGATGGATATATAATAATTTATAAAATTTATGCATATGGATAATTGAATATTTATAAAAAATACAATTACCAATTCAAATTTCAAATAGTCTTTTCATTGTCAATTTTTCTATATACTAATTGTTTGCATCTACCAATATCATTATATCAAAGATTTTTTAAACTAATTATTAGCATATATTTTTCAATCATTATTTTTATTATACCAATATTTATTATGGACAAACCCCAAAATCCAACCTCAAAGTCAACGATATAGAACTTGACAAGAAATATAAGAAATAATATAAGAAACGATATAGAACTTGACAATTAAATTTTTGTATCTCAAGAATGGAGTACTATGGTATTATACACTTGTATAATTTGTGTTTGAAAATTTTTATACAAAGATTGTAATCAAAATCAAATTTTTATATTTGAAAGCAAAAAATTTCATTTGTTGTAGTTTTCATTTAAAGTTTGTATATATTGTAAGCATAAGATAGAGCTTTAATTATTTCTTAAAATAAAGTTCAAAAATTATAATTTATGATACTTTAGGATCATTATATAAGTTTTTTTCATTCAATTTTAAAAATAAGTTTTCCAAAATTTTTGACATTTACTTTCTATATTATTTCTACCTGACTTGCCTTATAGATACAATATCATTTAGCAAAATTTAAAATATTCAAAAACACCAAATTTTTTATTTTTAATTGAATTGTAGTGTGAGTTACATGCCGTGATTAGAAATAATTCAAATAGTGTTACACCCTTACACTTTTGCACAAGATTATAAAGAAAAGTTCCCCAAAATGAGATCTTCTAATATTTTAATTTATAATTAGAAATACCTTTGATTGAAATATTTTGAGGATATAATTTCATGTATTAGTAGATAAGAGTTTAATTTATATTACTAAATATATCATCACATTATGAATGCTCAAATCCTACTAATAGTATTGCACATTTGTAATTTAAAATATATAAATGTTTGCCTTGAATTATGACTTGTAAAATTGGGTCTTGAAATATATTGTGCATTGCACTTAAATGCACTTCACAAACCATTACAAAATTGATGATATTCAAATAATGCCTTGATTTATACATGTTACACATAAAATAGTCTACTATCGCTTGGTGTGTCACATGTCATTGAGGTAATGACTTAGTGAAAGTGAAAAATTAAAGATTTAAATATTCTAATTAATGCAAATTGATGCAAGAAGATCGTGCAAAATTGCATTATTAGTCATCTAGTGACTATATAATATTATAAAAAAGGATTTGATAGTTTCTATACTTGAATGGAAAGAAACCAATTATCTTTAGTTTTAAGTTGCACTCTCTTTGTTGATTACTTGTATTTGTATAAAATAAACTTGCAAGATGAGCAAGTAAATAATTCTATCATTTCAAAGCAACCACTTTATTAGGGATTTTTTCCAATATTATAAAAATGACTTTGACTATTAAAAATAATTTTTAAAACTTCAACTTTAAAATCATTGATGCAATTGTTTAAATTTAATCTACTACATAGTTTTAAATAAAAATCACCTACTAATATATTTTTGTTTTTTTAGAGTACCATATCTTTTGATTTCTTCACTACTAGAAAATTTCGTATTTCTGTTGTTTTGGTCGCGTTGATCCGGTCAAAATCTGACAAAAATCTGTTGAAATCAACAGATTTCTGTCAGATTTTGACCGGATCAACGCGACCAAAACAACAGAAAAATGAAATTTTCTAGTAGTGCTTCTAGCAATATTATTTTTGTAAATTCTAATAATGGACATCCTATTTGATGAATTGACCATTGGGTAGATGATACAATATTTTTTGTAAATGAATGAATCAATACTATTTGAATTTTTTAGAAAGATATTGGAAAAAAAATTCCAACATAATTACCATTAGTTGTATCTTGAATTCATTTGGATAAAATAGTAATATGCTAGAATGACCTATTGTTGTTTCTTTGGTAGTTGCAAATACTTAGATATATGGATTTTACAAATTTTCTTTTGCAATAAAATGGTCAACTAAAGAAATTTTTGTATGAGTTTTGGTCAACTCATTTTTGAGAAAATAAGACATATTCTAAGTGGTTGAAGAGAAAACATATGGCTTCCTATTGTTGTCCCTATGGAGGGCTATTCTTCTCAATTTGGATGTTAGTGAGTCCCTTTCAATTTATATAGTTGGAATGGTAATTCAAAAGCATCTCTTAAATTAAAATGGAGAAATAATATGTGAACATCTTGCCATGTATAAAAACATCAAAATGTTGTTGTCAAGATGTGTTGTCAAGACTAAGGACTAAGGTAAAACATCCCATTGCAGTCAGATGACCTATAGCGGACACCTAACGACCCCATGACAGTTTTTCAAGCCATAATCGATGCCTGACCTGACACCCATGGAGTGATTAGTGACCTCATTAGGAGCACCTGACTTTTTAGTGTAAATCATGGTAGAATGTGACTTTTTCAAGGCCTTCCACATTAGAAATTATTGTGACTGCTTTAGGTGATTAAGATGAACATATTAGATATAGTTTTTGTTGGTTATCAGGTAGCCTACTGACTCTTTTGGATAGATCAGTTCAAAAATTCATAACAAATTCATACATTGTCTGAAAAATAGAATTTCAATTGCTCTCACTATTTCTCACACTTGTCCTTACGTGGGAAAAAATTTGAAAAATTTCAGCACTGGCATGAGGGTAGACTCCAAATTCTGACCACAATGGGTTGCTTTACCTTACCTCAACTTTGACTTCTATATATACTATCAACTACGAAGTTCTTCTAGAAGCTTCCTCTACTTGGCGAGCTTCTCAAGAAGCTTCTACTACTTGACTTTAGCTTGGACCTTCTTCAAGAAGCTTTCAAGAGCTCCTCCTACTTAGAAAATTTCTCAAGCAGCTTCCATCCTACTTGGATGTCCTTCTAGAAACTTATAATTTAAAAAAAATTTAGACTATGTCTCTCACAATTTATTGCATAAATGAAATTGACACTATACAATCTAATTTCAACTCTTTTGAATTCAACCCCAATTCTACATTGAAGTTGTCATAATAAAACCTTTAGAGTTTTTACTACATTGGGATGCAATAGTATGCAATTGGACAAGGGACACTTTTGAGTCTCTCTATTTTAACCCTTTTGTGACCATGAAGCAAAAAGTGATTGCTAGATTCAAGTAAAATGAAATGTAAATTACACAATGTGGATTCAAAAATTACTTTGTTCAAAATGGATGTGAGGTGTCAAATTGTGTTTCAAATGAACTTGGTCATGTGAAATTTAGAGCAACACTTCATTTACAATAAATGATTTACATGCAAACTTATCACACTTGAAATATAATTCAATTTTTTTTAATAAAGAGCCTAGAAATATTGTAGCCACATGGGAAGGATATGGCACAAGTAGGAATATGGGATATTGGGAAGTATCATTCTATCTTATAATGACTTTTACAATGTATGTGGTAACTTGTCCTCCTCCATGACTACCTTTTTAAATTTTCTTCTTAATATATTCTTGTCTTTTTTTTTTGCCATTATTTGGAGTAGAATTTGAGGCATGAAAGATCAAAAGATACTTCTAATGGCCAAGTGCAACCTTTTGTTTCAATGATGCACAAAACTTGCATAGAATACCCTGATCAATTATGCAAGTAGCATTAGGAGGGATTTGAAGCCTCTAGAAGACTGTTTGAGGTTGTTTATTTTCTTATAAACTACTACAACATTGGTAGACTATTAAATAATTTTAAAAATTTAAAAATTTAAAAATTTAAAAATTTAAAAATTTAAAAAAATTTAAAAAAATTTAAAAAATTAAAAAAATAAAAAACCATAAATATTTTTAAAATTAAATTTTTAAAATTTAAAAAGAAATTATTATCTGTCTCTTGACCACCTCAAACTACTAATTTGTCTCTTGTCCCATGTTCTTGACAATCTAAGGAACTTGCATTCTTTTGAAGGCCTCAAAAATCTTCTAATAGATGTATCTTTTTAAACGTGTAAGGACTCCATATATCTTAACTTAGTCACAAATGGAACATATGGACAACTTCCAACTATTTCTCATTTCGAGAGGGGCTTGGGATCATTTCAAGCAAGTGGTGTAGTCTAGAGCAAATGTTGTGGTTCTTTGAAGTGCACCTTTACATTTGATTGCAAAAGGTGGAGAACGAGAGAATTGTCTTCTTTGTACAAATTGTGTTGGAATGGATGGTATATGTTTGTAGCCAATGGAAGTTGGATGGGGTAAATGATGGTGGAGAGATTGCCCCACCCCTTCCCATCCCCATATGGCTCACAAATACTACAGAATTGTTGTCTATGAGGGTAGGGTTCAATAGTTTCTAAATTATAAGTTCAATTTTTGTATGAGTTATTTGATTGAGAGTACTTATTGCACTTATTATACCTTAATGGAACATATACCGATGACATTGGTAGGCTATTTGAAGAAATGCTTTTGCTATACTTTTTTAAAAGGTACACTACTTTCATTTTTAGTTGAAGGCATAGGCAAGGTGAAATCGTGAGAGAGATGCTCAAGGGTTTCTAGATACAATCAATTAAAACTTTTGTGAAGATGTCTATCTATGAGTTTTGGGGTACATGCATTGCCTCCAAAATAGATAATGGTTGAGGATGCAAAGATGGAGATGACTAAAATGAGAGTACACTTTTCTAAAATTTACTCTCATTTGATGGTATTGATGGAGTAGATAGTATCTTAATGGACAATATTTGGTGCCTTTTCTGTGGCACTCAAAGGATTGAAATTGGCCCCCTATGAGGAGACTAGGATTACAAAAGTTGATGCATTGTTGAGAGACATTATACACCTTTATAGTTCCAAGGTGGAAGAAGGTGGGTGTTGAAAGAGATGAGTGTTGCGTTCTTGAAAAGTAGTACATGTGTTCAATTTCCATAGAGGCCAATGGATAGTCCTACAAGAATTATAGACTCCAGATGTCATGAATTCACATGCCATTGTAGACTTTGACCTCCATTTTGGAATCCAAACAATTGAAGAGAGGATTATTTGGACATATTTAAGGTGTTGGTGTTTTTTCCCAGATAATGACTCCATCTCGAATTCATCTCGAATGCTCCAGATTATCATAGAGTTAGATGTGTCAATCAACTCAGAGTCTTCTTGGAAATTAGACCTCTTCAACTTGAATTCTTTTAGGGGACATCTAAATGATGCAACCAATTTTTTGCATCTTATGCTAAAACTTAGTTGATATCCATATGGTCCACAACTTGAGTATTTAGAGCTAGCTTGAGCAAAAATATTTCGACATCAATTGGTATTGCAAATCTTGGATTGCTACAAGCAACGGTGCTAGATTGTGAGCATGTGAGCGTGAGCCTACGAGCGTTGAGCATGAAGTATGTGAGCGTGGAGTTCTGGAATTGTAAAAAATTCAATAATATTTATAAAAATAGAATTTTCAAGAAAGGGATTCAAATAAATTCTATTTTCAGGATATTCGTACCCTATTACCGTGGACCTTTTGTCGTGGACCTATTACCGTGGACCTATTACCGTGGTTATATACAATTTGTATACAATTTTGAGTTTCAATTACTGGTTAGAGTAATAGAAGTGCATGTTGCGAAAGGCAAACAAATGACCTACAAGAAAAAGTAAGTCGAGATTGAAAATAGGTTGTATTGAATACTTCAAGAAATTACAGTATTCAAACATACAAATTGGTACTTCTAAAGCTATACATCTCACTTTAGTGTATAGTCCTTCAATCATTAATACCAATCACCTAGGGATTCTTGGACTTCTAAACATGTTAAAGACTGTCCCTTGAAACTTTGATGATGTTGGCCTTTGTGAGAAGGAGCTTCACTTCATTGAAGCTGAAGCTTGGAGAATGTATAAACTTATCCTCTGCCGGATTCATTTTGCTGAAGTAGCGAAGTAAGTAATAAAGATGTTTGCAATGCACGTACTGCTGGCGTCCACCAATTGCTGAAATGGCCATGTCGACAAAATCAGGACAAGTGTACTCTGGATACATGCCAAGTGTAATGCGATAAAGCGTTTGCCGAGGTTCAAGTCCGGATTGAAGGGAGATTATGGCTCCAAGTCCAGGGAAGGGGAGCAAGGTTACTCCTAGAATTGTTCCCTTGACATTACCAGCACTCTCCCATTTATTGCGGTGCTCTGTTGTAGGAGCATTTGCAATACGGCGAATAGCTTTGCTCCTTCGAGTAGTTGGATATGTGTCAGCATGCAAAGGACTAGGATGATCATAGTAGATGGCCTGGAATACATTGGACATGGTGAATAAACGTCGAGGAGACATAGATGGTCGTTGTTGTAGCTGGAAACCAGCCTCTTGCAACAACAATGTTTCTTGGCGGGTCAAATTTGTGCCTATTAGTACAGGCCACACATCCGGAACTTGGGGCCAATCAATTATCCAAACTCGTTTGGAGCCTCGGACACATCGTTCAATATCATCTGGGCAAAACCAGAAGTCAGTCATGATCTCTTTGTTTCCGCCGTACTGTTTTTTTCTACCACGGTAGGTCGGAGCTGGAGTACCTCTAGATCCCTTTGCAATTTTGGCAACACAACGGATGTTTGAATTTCGTTGTTGCGCGTGACATTTGCAACTGGGCTTGTGTGAGATTCTTGCGATATGCCACTGTAAAGTATCACAGTCAGTTTCCATTGCAAATGTCACATGTGGTACATGCGTAGAATCAACCAACGTGTCTGCTTCATTAGAAGCAACCGTGGGTGAACATGTTGATCGTATTTGTACTCGAGGCTAAGAGAAGTTGACCTTGTCTGGACGATGAGAGTCACCATCTGACCCAATGGGGAGGTCAAGCTTTTGCTTACTGCTACCAAATACTTCTTCGCCTTCCAAATGGGGAATACGTGATGCAACACCAACCCCTCCAGGAAGGTCGTTCAGCGCCTCCGCAATCTTCTTAGGATCCCCGCTACGTCTAGCGCCTCATAACTTGAACTCCTCTTTAGATGGCCCTGACCTTGATATGTTGCCTTTCAGAAAAGCTCGATAATTGGTCATTTGCATGAAAGCTCGAATGCAGTCATCAGAAGTTGTGGCAAACAAATCATTACCCCGATTACCCGATTGCTGCAACCACCTATTATGGACTGTTTCGGATAAGTTGCATGATGGCATGTCTGCCATCTCCTCAACATTTAATTCCTGAAATAACAATATCAATGACAAATCAAATCCAAAATTATGTATCATCACAGTTCTGAGTTACAATGAAATACTTAAACTTTGATCTCTCTACTATACGGGCAAGGCTCCTCTCGGCGCCGAGGGGAGAATCCCCGATACTCTGGAGTGATCAATATTTTCAAAGAAGGTAGCAATATTTGCTCCAAGCTTTGTTTCAGTAAAATAAAAGTGGATCTAAAAGATTGAAAAATAAGAAAGATACGGTAGGAAAATTACCATTTGCATGAACCCGCCCCACTGACGATATCGAAAGTGCCAAAATGCAAGCCACAACTCGAGTTCCCTCATAGCATCTTCCGAGGCTGCTCCAGATGAAAGCCACCAAGATCGTATCGCTAGGTAACACGTCTCAGCTTCGTCCATAGTTTTGGAGTCTTTGTATTGCTTACAAAGTTGAGTATGTTGGTGTTGCAAGTCCGGCTTGATGAGCTTCTGTGTATGGCGATGCAAAGAGGTACTCCAATGTAAAAGACATGTCCGCTCTTGGTTCACCATCTTTGTTTTGGGATCTCTTGATCCATAGACAATTCGAACGGCATTCCAATTCGCTTGTGCCCTATCAGCCATAAAGCCTTTAAAATTCGGATTCTCAATGCCATTGCGTCTCATGACTCCGTTCAAAGATCTCCACATGATGCATTGAACCTCAGTGTCCTCAGATTGCATATCACACACTGCTATTGTCATCACTTTCCGGCATCCTGTATCGTAAACATGGCAAGCCAAGGTTGTCCAGTCTTTAACCCGCTTGACATGGTCAAACATGAGCCATGCGTTCTCCAGATCTCCACCCGGTTGCATCCGTTTGACAAGGTCTACACCACTCCCTGGCTCTTCTACAAGCATCTTAAACAAGTAAACCTTCTCTTTGCCTTAACCAGGAAACACACTATCATGGATGTACTCAAACCTCAAATTCCTTTTCATATTCATGATACTATCTATTATCCCACTTTTGCCACTTGAACGGAAAGACGAAATAACATTTCGGATATTAGGAGAACTTAGTATCTGGAACTTGTCCATTACATCATCTAACGAATTCCCTTGCAACATCTGCTTTGGACCTTCACCGTTGTATATCAAGTGGCTATCAAGAAATTGCTTGCTAGCTGCTAGGGCAATGGCAGAGTTAGTGGCACTAGGGGTTTTGGAAACCTCGCCAGCAATGAGTTTGGACACAACACCTAAAGACTCTCTACATGTTTTGGAAGCGACCGGATGCACATGATTCCCCAAATGAATGCAAGCTCTTGTCATGCTTGCAGAATCACCAACAACGTAATAGATTCGAGCATCACAGACATTGATGCAATGAGGCGGACATTTGCATATCTTACAAAGGAGGGTAGAATCCTTTAGAGGAATGGCACCAATACAAAATGGTCCAGGAGTGAAACCACACCACTCAGTCTCGTTTGGCTGAGAAGAACGCTTCAAGTAGTTGCATTCTGAATTCTTACAAATAAGATGGCCTGCACAACAAGATTTTCTAAACTTCAAGCCATCGTGATTGTTGATGTTAGATGTCATTGTCCTACACCAAGCGTGTCCATCATAACGTTTATCCATGCCCTGTAACTTCCCAGCAGTAGATGATGAAGTCGGCATCGAAAGAGAAGGCAACTCAAAAACTACATCTCCGTCAAAATTAGCAGGAAGGTACTGAACCTTGTGATGGATAAGTGCATCATAGTCTAATGATGCTACTTCATTTCGAGAACCACGTATAGACGCTAGCTTACGTAGGCAACCCACAATACTAATTGCGGATGCACAACCGGGATATGTTGATGGACGCGAGTACGTGGACAAAGCAGGACTACTAGAAGGCATTAGCTTTGTCGTAGAAATGTGTTGAGGGCATCGTCAGAGACTATACTAGGAAGTATTGGCTGGTTTGGAGACTCTCCTTCGGACTCACTCGATAGATCTATAACAAGGTCATTGGGTTCTTGCTTTACAGTGAATAAAGGAAAAGGAGTGACAATATTTGTGACATGCTCACTTTCAGAAGTGTTTCGGTTGTCACGATGGGAAGGAGGCATGTCCACTGTAGAATGTTCGGAATGCTGATGTAAGATCTCAGTGGAGTCTACCCTCATAACAAATGGTAAACCATAAGCTCGATAGCGCCCTTCCCGAAGATGCCAGAAATGATTGTCATCAACTACCATTCTCTGCATATGGATTGACTCTTTTAAAGTTCCGGACTCAGAGAATACCTCCTCTTCAACATAGATACTAGACATGACAAATCCAAAACGTACATGAAGAAGGTGAGCAGAAACCACAATAAAATCCTGATCTCCAAGAGGGAGAAAGAGAGGAACCTCATGGCCATCCGTTCGAAGGAAGGCCATGTTCCCAAAATCGAATCCCACTATTGACAAGAACAATATGACCTAAACTATTTCAACGATCAAGTACGTTTGAACTGAACACCCTTCCTAAGTGTACTGCATGGCCATATGAATGAGATTAAAATGGATTTGACAATCCAGGATTTGCAACGTTAGCATCTACAATTAATATTCATTAATATAATAGCGACCCGTATATAATATACTTTAACCCCTGAGCGCCCCAACGCCCCAAATGTGGCCTCCTACTATGAGACATTTGACCATCATAATGTCCTAGGCTGTATGGTGAAAACTTCCACAAATTTCTCCAAAGATGCCCTCCCTACCTCTCTTCCAATCTAAACGGTCATATCTCTTGGATCTTATTTTTTAGTCGGTGGGGTCTACTTGAATGGCAATTTGTAGCTTGTTTTTAGAATTTGCGCTGGGCGCTCAGGGGTTAAAGAGTTACTGATACAGACGGTTGTGCTTGGAATTAAGGAAATGCGCTCAACTATCCATTGAATGAAAGTAACACGAACGCCAAATGAATTGAACTTTATTAAGCTTAATAGTTAGATTGTGGCACAATAACAACATGAAAATATGTAGATCTTCTTTGTACGCAAGTTTCGAACATTATAAAAATTGGACCATTAGTTCATCAAATTGAATAGAGTAGACTATGCAGATTTAGCTTCAATTACCAACAGTCACTAATATTCTAATAACTGAATTATGGACACAAGCCTGTAAAAGAGGGTACTTGTGTGATGTGGGAATTCATAAATCAAATTAGAAAATCGTGAAGTACTTCCAAAAACAATTATTGGGGTTCAAATGTTGAGTACGGTGAAATCATGAATTGATTAGAGGAATTTGAATTTGAATAGTTCTGACGCTTTGAGAACGAAAGTAGTCCCAATAATATGATTGGTTACCCTAAATCCTGAACGCAGGGATGGTTCGATCCAACTACACTACCCTATTTCTCATTGATAATTATCACTACATACAATGGTCGTATGTATGTAGTGTTAGTCATATGCTTACACCAGATATCACGAGCGATGGAATTCGGCATGGTTCTAGGAAAAGGAGGAAGAGAGGAAGAACATTTTTTTCTTCTAGGAAAGAGTTGCAGAGGTCAAGAAATAGAAGTAAGAAGGTTGTATCATTGACTGAGTCCCAGCCACGTGAACAAACTCAAAGTGTTGTAATGCATGTAGACAACTTCAATATAGATCTCATTTCAAAGAGTGAGCATATTGTAAGTGTCCCTGAGGAAGAGCCACCAAGGTGTAGCATTGGTCAAGAGAGATTGCATCATTCGGTAAGTAAATATACTCGGTATTTGCAGTTCCTTTTCCCTTTGCAATATTGTATATTGGAAGTACCATAAGGATATCCAAGAATGAATCAGTTGATGACCATACAAACTCGAGAAAGTCCCCGTTACAACTAGGGGTCCACGTTATTTTGTATGTCTTTGTGACAGGGCTCATTCCTTACTCTCTACACATTTCCATTGTGCTTCTTCTAACCTAGAAAGTGGACATGGCGAAGAAACGGAAAACTAGGAGCACAGCCGTGGAGGCGCAAAGAAGTGAAGAACACGATGAGAACAACAACGATTAGGAAGAAGTGACCCATTCCTTGAAGTCGACGGAAGGACCAACAACTCAGAGCTTAAAGGTATTCAAACTTTGCATTCCTGTCAATCCTTATTTCTCTTAGAAAAATTAAGAAGGTTTAGGGTTCTAGATCGCTCCATTTCTTTCCTGTCTGCCGGTTTTTGCATCAGGACTCCCCCGCCCTGGCCTTGCCTTCGGCGCCGAGGGGAAGGGGGGAGCGCTATTGTATTGATGTGCTCCATCGAAGGTGAGCCCCGGGGCCCCTACTTTGTCCGCGGGGTCACATCTGTTTTCTTTGAGGCTGCCTGTTTTTGCATCAAGACTCCCCCGCCCCGGCCTTGCCTTCAGCGCCGAGGGGAGGGGGGGAGCGCTTTCGTGTTGATCTGCTAGGTTATCTAGTGAGCTGGGGGACCCCGGGATATATAGTTCATTCATTGTTCATGTACTTCATGAGTGACTCACTTCTTCGACTTGTTTCTTACTAGTGACATTATTGGATGGCTTGTATAACTTCGATTCAGGTGGAAGTAGGTTCACCAATTCAAGTTTTGGAGAATACAATGGAGCTTGTTACCACTGCTGATGTTGACATTGAGGTTGAGAATATTCACCAAGACGAAGGGAAAGATGAAGAAAAATTCCAAACCGAGGACGCCTATAGGAGGTCTCAGAAGGTGAACTCTATAGCCTCCATTGCCGAATTACGCCTAAAACCTACCTCTATATTTTGGATTCGGATTCCATTGTGTCGCCTTGTCCAAATGCCCATGGTTAGACCCGCACTTCAAAGCGATCTTACCAAATTGGAGCAGGAGTTCGTTCATGGGTACAGAGATGGATCGAATGTTTTTTATGTGTCCCTCACTAATGAGTAGGGGGAGAGTGAGATGGTGTCTGATGCGAAAAGAGAGGCTTGGGGGCTGATGTGGAATGAAGAGAACGACAAATTCAATGCAATGTTGTCTTCCACTCCAGGCCTCCAAAACTTTCAAGGGTCTAAGTTCTTCGTTTGTGACGGCAACCACAGACTTCTGGCATGGACCTCTTACATTAGCAAACACCACAACCGTGACCGGGATTGGCATATTTCGGTGGATTCCATCATTCTTGACACTAAGGGGAGGATTGGTGATGTCATGCATGCTATGCACGACATTAATAAGTGAGTGCTCCTTTGCAAGTAGTTCATCATTTTGTCTTTTCTATGTGATCGTGTAGGAAGAAATTGATGTGTTTTTGCCTCCGTTTCAGGCATACAGAAAGCTCGTTCATCAAGACTAGTCTTGTCCATACGCTATACCGTGTTCAAAAATATGGCATGCTGCCGCTTGAGAAGTTCTCTGAGCATTTAAATGAGACTGAGATGACTCAATGCCAACAAAATTTGCATAAGAGTTGGTACTCAATGTCGGTTGAAGTGTTCACTTCATTCATCTATCGGGTAACGATTCTCTCAAATCATGTGCATATTTTTTCTATAGTAGAGGTGTTTAGAAACATCAATGCTTTCAATAGTTTTCTCACTTCCATGTGGTTTTGCAGTATGAGATAGCAGCGGCCGCTGACCTAGCAGTTAGGTTGTATAGGGAAGAGACACCTATGGACCTACAATCAAAGGAGGGTGTCTTGGATGCCATGAGGTTAGGTACGAAAGAGAAGACAACTAAGTTAGTTCAAAAATTGGGGAAATTGACTGCCGTTGCCAATCCCAACCTGGGAATTGAGTGGCTTCATGAGGTATGATAACATCCCTTTAGACTTTACCTTTTTTTATTCTTCTGATCTCATTTTGTTCACTTAACTAGTTGTGATTTGTGGTGTCAGATCGAGCGTCACTGGAGCTCAAACATCACTCCAGAGATGACTCTAGAAAAGTTGCAGTCCGTGGCAACTTGCAATGTTAGCAAGGAGCATAAGGTAAAGTGGCTCAGATGGTGGAACTCATCAGTTCAGACAAGGGAGGCAAGAAGGTTTCCATTAAAGCTAGTTGGAGAGATAGAACTGAAGTCTTTCCTAGTGAAGGCATGTTGGTATGCTGGAGTAAATGTTTTTCTTTCATTTCTATCATGTTTCATTCATCTCATTTTCTGGTTGTCATCTGTTCCGTTGTGACATTTGACCGTTTTTGTAATTTGGAGTGCAAAGTATTTTGTAGAATACCACTTCACTTTTAATGGCCTTGCAGATACAAGACACGGGAGCTGAAATGTTTGATAACATTGTGAAGAAAGACCAACTCAAGTTGGCTTTGGACTCTCCCATGGAGCCCGACAGTTTTCCAGATTATGTTGAAGATTGGAGAATTCGAGTTTGGGACCATGCTTTCTTGCCCCAGTTCAGGGGACATGATGTCTTCAGGAAGTCAGATGACTTCAAGAAACACAAAGGCTCTGACCTAGTTGTCAAACGGGTGATCTATCGGTAAACATCTGATATCTAAATGCCATCTTGATATGCTTGAGTATGTTTTCTGATTGCGGCCGTTGAATCAGTTTCTGTATTTTGAAGTATTTGTTCCTTACAGGTATTTCAAGTATGAGTTGTTACCCAAGGGGGCAATTGCGAAGCGCGACCTTCTTCCATTTTTAGGAACATGGTTGGATGTCAGTTCAGAGCATTGCATGTACTCGGCGTCACAATTGAGATGGTGGACGAGCTTACATTTGAAATCCGGTGCATGGTACTTGGACTGCCCACCGGAATTCACGCCGTTGCCTGAGGAGCATCTAAAGCGGTCAATCAATACCCAAAACGTGGTCGAGGAGTTTGATGAGTTCGCTGGCCTTGATGAGGATGCAAAGGCAAAGGCAATCAAAAAGAGAGACGACGCAGACAAGAAGATTGCACTCAAGAACTTCGAGGCAGTGGACAAGGCAAAGGAGAGAGCCACGAAGAAGACAAAGAAGGTTGTTGAGTCTGATCAGGTACCAACGGCGGAGAAAGAGAAGGGGAAGAGGCCCCAAAAGGATGTCTTACCTTCATCTTGCAATGACGCGGCTTCCCAACACCAACGCACAAATTCACGTGGCACTAAGCGTGATGCTGAGTATGCTTCACTCAACAACGACAAGATGCAGCATGGTCCATCCGCTGTGGAGTACTTGCCGGATTCAGAGATTTCTATTCACGAGTTGCTTCTGAATTACTCTCTTACGGATGTCCTGGCTGATCCTCTTCCCAAAGTATACCACGACATTGTCAATTTTGTTGACAAGGTTGGCATTTTCATTTTCATCCATTTGTTGAGTATGTTGGGGTTTTCAAACATGCCTGGTTTGGTTCCTAATCAATTGAATGATTTTGCAACACAAAGGAGAGAAGGTGCGCTTCTTCCGTGGTGCTCCAAGCAATAAACCCCGAGTAGACCTTGTGATTGCGGACATGCCTGAGGGGTTGCCTGTCCCAGGTCTATCAGTACCTACAAATAGTATTCCGAAATGGAACACAGCCGACCCTTCTTGGCTGGAGGCGGTCTTTGAGTTTGCTGATGGTCATTTGCACGATGATGGTGCATTACTTATTATTCATTCTCGGAGTCCTCTCGCAAAGGCTACGATTTTGAAGTACGTTGCAACATATTCGTTTCAGAAGATGAAGGATTGGTGGGGAACCAATTGGCTTCACCTAGCCTCACCGATCTCTATTGGAAGTACGGTATGTACATCCTTCATTGTTCCTTGTTTTATTCATGTAATCATCCTTTGTTGACGTGCATACTTTCATTCTTCTATTTTCCATCTTCTATTTCAAGTAGTGATTTTTTGGGTAACTTTTCTTTGGATTGTCTTAATTGATTACATCTGTGCTTCAATGGGTTTGTTATGGCAACTAATAGTTTAGATTTGTTCATTCAATTTGGACTTATTCACTTGGCACCACTTCACTTCTGCAGACACAGTTCTTCCGTGTCATGTTGCTGGTCCGGAACTTGGATGGTATTGGTCCTTCCAAGTTTCAATTCCAGCCATGCCCCAAGCTGAAGGAGCTAGGAATAGACGTGGCAGTTGATGATGTTATTCAGAATTTCACGAAGAGAGAGACGTTGACCATGGATAGCAATTTCAAACCTTGGAGGGGTGCAAGAGAAAAGGACCCCCGTTTCATGCAGATGTTGATAGAAGCATCAACATTTGCCAACGATGTTGTTATTGATTGCACTGCAGCGACAGGTATTTGTTCAATGCCATTTACTGTCTTTTATTGTTTAGATTGATTATTATTTGTTCTTCTATTCTTATTGAGTGCTGTTGTAATTTGTTTTGTTTTGTTTGGGGATTAGGGGCTTCCATCCACGCTTGCAGGATTTTGAGCAGACACATCATTGCACTTGAAGAAGACAAGGGCATTTTTGAGGCTATTTTGGCCCCAATGATTCGCGTGGAGAGAGATGTTCCACCGTCACTTGCACCTATCGTACAAGATTTTGACGATGATGGAGCTCAAGAACTTGAAGTTCCCCACATCGTGAAGAAGTCTCGTTTTAGTAAGTAAGTCTACCCCTACTTGTTTTTTCTACATTTTCTACAAATAGCTGTATACTATTCGATTACTTTAATTTGACTTTATCCTACAAGTTTCTTTCTTCATGGACATGATCTTTTTATCATTCCTAATAATCATTTTCTCATTTGCAGCGTAACTTGCAATCCACTTGCTCCCCAGCCATTTTTCACTCTATCCTCTTTTTTATCAAGCCCAAAGAAGCCCTTTGTGTTGCCATCGTATGCAGAGGCTCTAGCTGGGACATTGGCCTGTCAAGAGGATTTTTATAGACAGAGAAAGTCTAAATTTGTAGACCCTAGAATTCTGCAATTTGTAGATGAGACAGCTATAGAATCAAAGCAGGAGACCTCATCCACTGAGAGTAGTGACCACTCTCAGTCTATGTCTTTATCATCTATATGACTCTGTTTCTAGTTACTTTTCACATATTGATTTTTATTCTATTGTTTATTGTACATTGTTTTGTGTATTTCAATTAGGATTACCTACAAAATCCAGATCAAGAATGAATGCTTAGAGGTAAAACTTCATAATCGTAGAAAGTACCTTCATACCCTAAACGCTAATTCAAATCTTTTGTTGAACCCTAAACTACATTTTCATACCCTAAACCCTATATTTCAATATGTAGCCAAACATCATGAACATTATATTTGAAGGGATGAAATTCACATCACAAACCCCAAAAATAAATAACCATATTTCACTACAATCGTGAACTATGGACCAAATATCTTTTCAATCCTAAAAACCCTAACATAGTATCAATAAAATTTGCAATGAATTTCATTGAAACTGGATTGCGTTACCCTACAATCAAAACATATATATCACATTTTATTTTTTTCCATCATACATCGTTAGGTGTAGTCCTCTTTCCAATTTCCACGGTCATAGGTACCTCATCAAACCCTAGACAAAAAAGTTGTATGCTCACAAGTTCACACATTCCCGCTCACAGGCTCACAGAATAGCAACCCTATTGCTACAAGGAGCTTTTAGAGGCCCAAACTCAAGTTCTATTGAAGCACTTGGGGATGATCTCTTAACACTTGGACACATGTACAAAATATTTCTTTTGTTTTGGGAATGACCGTTTTTCACATTGCATTTGTTTAAAAAAGTAATGTGGTGCTAAGCAACTTGAATTTGTAATACGCTTAAAGCCATGTAGTAAAATTCTAAGGTTCCATGTCATCCTAAGGAAGCATACATAGTAGATATCATAGTGGAAGTTCACAAAGAACCCTCATTATGTTGTTATTGGCTTGTTAGTTGAGAATCTTTGCATTGTGAGGCTATTTGGGAGACTATGGCTTAGTGACGCTTCAAATATTTGTTGAAGTGCCTCTATTGCGTTGATAACTCAATGGTTGTGATTGATTGAAAGGGCAATAATTGATTGAAAAGTATTTGTAGTGAATTTTAAAAATTTTATTGTGCAAATATTTAAAGAATATCAATGTGTACATTTCACTTAAAAAGATTAAAACACTACTGACATCATCAAAAAAGATTGTACACTACAAATAATTCAATGTTAAGGTGTTGCCTTCCCAAATTATATTAAATAGATTTTTTAAAATTCCAATTATATTTTACAAATTGACCCTTGTACTGTGACTACTTTTTGACCTCCTAGTATAATGGTGCAATTGGTTTGCTAAAATCTAATTATAATTTAGAGAAATTTGTTGTACAAATTTTTGATTAGAGAAAGTGACACCTTGACATTGAATTATTTGTAATGTAAAATCTTTCCATGGTAATGTGGTGTTTTCTAAAAGTACAATGTGCACATTTACATTTTTCAAATATTTGCACAAGAACAATTAACAATTCATCACCAACATTTTTCAATCAATTACTATGTAACACAATGAAAAATACACAAAACAATTTACCAAATACGAAATTTAAAAAAAGAAATTGAAATTTGGTGTGTTGATCATGATTTCGTAAAACACAAATAAATTTTATAGGTTGTAGTTTTGAAAGGTAGGTCAAAAAAGGTCAAATTTTGAAAGATATTCTTGCAAATCGAATTGGGGTTACGTTACTTTCGACAGGGCACTGGACAGTCAGGACCTCAGTTCGATGACCTCCGGAACTGGGAGGTGGGCCAGCTCTAGGGTTTCAAGCTTTTGCAAGCCGAGCGATTTCGACGAGCTCCACTACTCCGCGGTGTGCTTGCGTCACATGTTTTGCTGCACTCCCGACGCCTTGTTTTGCACTGTCGAGGTCGGGCTTGAAGAACCCCACCCTGTTCGTGGTGCCGCTTCCTGGATTATTTTTCAGGCTATCGCATGCTGAAGAGCACCTTCCCTTTCCCTTTCCTTGTCGAAGGCCTCGCCGTCTCCGCCAGCCGTCCCTTTGAACCCTTGCCGCCACCAACTGCCCCCGTCTGACTTAAAGGAATATTTTGGTTGCGTTACGCGAAAGCAATTTCTCAGGGTTTGCGGACGGTGGACTAGGTTTTCTGCGTGTTTGGGATTAGTTGTGGCGCTGACGATCTGGGCTATTCCATGGCGATTGCGTGTTTGCGGTCTTC
This sequence comes from Climacium dendroides, assembly GCA_950106755.1. Classification (NCBI taxonomy): domain Eukaryota; kingdom Viridiplantae; phylum Streptophyta; class Bryopsida; order Hypnales; family Climaciaceae; genus Climacium; species Climacium dendroides. The sequence goes on from OX467092.1 coordinate 26,009,351, forward strand.
GGAGATAGTGCAAGATCGTTCGGTAATGGTCGTGCGGCGTCAGTAATTTGTGAATCGCACAAGGCTCGCTTTGTGGCGGGATTAGGTCATGCTTGTCCTGCATTGTCGCGGAGACGACCTTCAGGTGAAAAGCGTTCATGATTACGCCTGGTGTTTCAGGCTTAGGAAAGCACATCTGTTAAGAAGATCGCAGGAGAGATTTGGCTCGATGTCGAAGCTCGATGTCTCAGAAGATTTTGTAGAAAGCTTTTGTTTTGAGTCAGCTTGAGAAATTGGACCGAGGCATCGTTCTAAGGTACGACTTAAACGCTATGGCTCCTGAAACCGACGAAGACGCAACTGCTTCGACTGAAATTAGCGATAAAGTGTTGATCGCGATCGAGGAACGAATTGAAGCGACTAAGGTGTCCGATGAAGATGTCGGCGAGGATCAAGAGGAGGGGGAACTTTCCGAGAAAGAAGAGTTGAATGATGAAGAGAAAACTGTGGAGAACGCACAGGTGGGAACCGAAGCTCCGTTGTTGGCAAGGAAAGTTAGCCTAGACAAACGTGCTGGTAGGGCAACCATGGGTAGGGATGATTACCTCAAACGGGGTGCTATAGAAAATCTGGGTACCGATGATGAAGAAAATACCTGGTTAAGGGATAAGGTGGCATTTAGACCTGCCTCAACTAGCTACGCACCAAATTTGTACAACTTCGCATGGGCGCAAGCCGTTCAAGGAAACCAGGGGTTTAAGCTTGTCGAAAGACAGGGCGAAGAAGATGATGCGGAAGAATTGCCTGACAATGAAGCAGATTACGAAGATGATGATGCGATGGAGGACGGTCTTCCAGAGTCACTGTCGGACATGACTCTGAAGATTCCCGAGGGTTATGACATGAGACAAGTGTTGTATGACAAGAGGCTGATGAAAAACGCCTCATGGAATGCTAGTCGCGGTGATGGGCGGAGAGAGAAAAATTGGATGGAATCGGAGGATGGCGTGGATCCCCGGCGCAGATTCGAGAGAGAGGAGAGAGGAGGCCCTCGTGTGGTGGTGAGAAGAGAAATGAGTCCACCTTCTAGAAGACGGGATGGAAGAGTCCCATCACGAAGAGACCGTCTCGAAGCAGACACAGAAAGGGAGAGAGGGAGTGAAAGAATTTTGGAAAGCGATCGGCACAGGGCAAGGGACAGGGAGAGATTCAGGGAGAAAGGCCGGGAGAGGAGCGATCGAAATGGAGGTTCTCTTCGTCCTGCTTCAAGCGAGGAATCTAACCGCAGTGCTCCTTCAGGAGCCAATGGACGGCAATCACAAAGTGGGGATAATGTTGCCGAAGTCCCAGAAGAGGGAGAGATTGAGGAAGGTGAAATTGAGCTCCCGGCTGCGAATTCGACAAGATCAGGCTCTCGAGAGAAATCCGAGGATCCTCGGGCTGACAGTCCAGTGGAGGACGTGTTACCTAATGGAAACCTCAAGAGGTCACTTTCCTCTAGGCTCAGCTTTAGGAATTCGGATTCGCGCTCTTTGTCAAGGGAATCCAGTTTTCGGCGACTTCAGGACGACGACTTGCGACACCGACTCACCAAAGATGCCGAGCGAGAAAAATCTAGAGAGGAGGCTAAATTACGAGAAGATCGGCGCGAGAAAATTGCGCATTTGACTGCATTGATGAAGAGCGTGACTGTTAAAGACGCACAAAAGTAAGATAAACATTGGAAACGTCACCAACTTGCGTTTTGCATCCAATCTGGCCTCTTCTTCAACCCAATCTATAATGGTGTGGAGTTTCTGGCATTGAGTGTGCTCTATTTTCTCTCTATTATCTGAGAGTGACGGTTTGGTCATTCTCAGCCCATTGTATCCACATATGCTTGATGGTCTTGTATGATTACGGTCATTTAAGGTTGACCTGTAGGCTACGAGGCATTGCTTGAATGCTGGATTGAATTGTGTAAGTGAACTTGGAATGGTTATTTTTGGGAATTACCTTACGCTGGGTATGTGGTTGACAGGGCCTTCATCAACACATGTGTTCGACTTGAGAATGCAGTGAGAATACTCAAAGCATTTGCAAAGCAGAGAATATCCACAAATATAATCCCTGCAGATGATATGCCTCGTGATGTTTCTAAGCTGGCATCAAAGGTGTTTCAAGGACTGCGGGCTGTGTATGCTGTGAGTCATCCTTGCAATCATGGCATGGGTGTGCTGCTTATGTCAGTGGATTTGCATTATTTTTATTATCATTATAAGGGCTGTTTGATTTGCTGGTCTATCTGTCACTATGTTATATCAAGGATCAATGTGTTTTTAGTATTTGAGGCACCTCTTGTAAGTTGTTTTCTCAATCTTTTTAGTGACGAACAGGTTTGGAATACAGCCAGCGGAAGAGAACAAGAACGCGACAGAGACACTTTCCCGAGGTTTTATGCTCTGGCAATGTTTTTTTCTGAATTTTTAAATTGCAGATACGCTGTTGGTAACGTTTTACGCGCATTGTGTTTTACTTATCCTGATTCAGTTTTATATTAACCGCTGCTTTCAACAGGTTGCTGCAATTCGTTACTGGATCCTGCTTAAAGTTTTTCTCACCAAAGCAAGCGCGAGAGGTAAAGAGCTGAGCAGAAGAATTTCTCTGTTGTTCAGAGTATTCTGAATTTTTTCCCTTTAGAGTAGTCCTTGTCTCAAGGGATAGTGCGCTCTTGAAAGTTTGTGAAGAATGACTGTTGATGCAGAAGTATGCATAAATTGATTGGCATCTCCGTTCTACTCGGTAGCAGTATCCAGTGTATCATTTGTGGAAATATGTTTGTGGACATAGTTCGCTCTAAGTCCAGTCGGTGTTTGTGATGAACTGAAGCGTGGTGCACATGACAGCTCGAGGAGTTTATGGAGCACGTTACCAAAACATCTCGAAAGACACGAATGGAAGGACTTCTACGCCCGATACAAGCAGCTCCGAAACCGGTAGAAGCTGTGCAGGATACTGGAGCTAGACTGAGGGAACTATCTGCAAATGTTTCAGTGTCAAATCCCAAGATGGCATCTGGTATACCAAGAGCTCTGGAGAGTAGTCCAGAACATACTACAGGGTCAAAAGATGCAATGGCTGCAGCGGATATCGCTGCCGCTGCTGTAGCATACGCCCAAAGTTCAGCAGCTGCCTTCGCCAACTTTTCAACTGGCAGCACTTACAATCAACCTATGAAGGACCACCCTACCATTGAATTGGGTCACTGGGGTTGGAATGGTTCGAATGAACCATTTGAGCAGCAATCCATGTCACCTGGATTGCCACCAGGTTATTCCAGTGCCAGCCATGCTGGGAGGTCCTTGGTGCCGCATGGGGTTGCTGCTCAAACTATTGGCAGCATGAACCCTCACGTAGTCGGTGCAATCCATCCCAGCATCTCCACTAATGGATGGACAAATGTTAACAAGAAGGTGGTATGTGATGTGAAGTCTCCTTATGGGCCTGGTTTCTTAGAAGAAGATTGGGAGGAGCTGAGTCCTCCATCGCAATTACCTGCTTACGCCTTCACGACCCGAAAAGTTGTAAAACTAGATGAACGAGGGTTTCCAATTTCAAGTTCAGAGACAATTAACACAGTCGCTCCATCGAAAAAGGTGGGAAACCTGCCTGTGTCTGTCAACTTCCGATTGGCAAGCCCTACCCCTTCAGAAGAAGATGACCGGGCCGAGAACCAAAATACGAGTCCTTCAGCAGCCGATAAAAATGGCAAGACCCAACCGGAAAATATACTTTTTCACCCACCCCAGAAATCATCAGGCACAACGCCTGCAGTATCAACTGCTTTTTACAAGACTTTGAGCTCACATATTGACCAGGCAGGACGCACTCATTATGCGTCAGCCCCACAGGTCACTTCTGCTTCTGTCAATCAAGACTTTTCTTTGAATTTTGAGCACCCGAAGAACCCACCGGTGTCTGGTCCAGTTATATCGAACTTACGGAGTCGAGACCCACGGAGACAGCCTCAAAATGGTTACACCGAAGCGGAGTTGACCCAGCATCAGTCCTCAAGCCAAGCCAAGAATTCCTGGCAGTTAGCAGTACAAACTATGGAAAGGAAACGAGAAGGGGAAGATCACGCCAGCGTGGCAGAACCATCAAAACGACTCAAGATTTCTGGTTCTCGTAATGAGGCGCAGAATTCGGAACCGTCTGTCGGTGTATTTGCTCTGGGAGGCTGGTTGGAAGAGGGAGCTGCTATGTCGCTTGGTCACGAGAACAATGGGGTACAGGCTATGGATATAGACTTGGACAGTCCGACTCCTCCAGACAGGAGGCGAAACATGAACGATGAGAAAGCAGGAGTCAATGTGAAGAGAATTGAGATCTCGAGTGGTAGTGGGTCATCTGAAATGGTAGGTTCAGGAATCGCAGCAAGTATTCGAAACAAGCCACCTTCAGATATTTCCAGCAACAATTCAATGAAGTCTGAAGGATTGGCCGCAGAAGAGGTGCTTGACATACCCGAAGCCTTTAGGGTGGTAGTCATCTTCGAATCTGTGATGCAGCTTTCGCATTGAGTCCAGCTTGCAAAGATGCCTTCAATCTTTTATTGAGCGTTTAATGTCAGAAATCTGGATTCGTCTTTGAGAGGTTGTATCGATGCCTAATATTGTGGCCTGTTGTTTTTCATATATGAGGAACAGGATGCTGGCCGGCACCGAATGAGACCTCGAGATCCACGCCGTATTCTGCTGGAAAGTGCTGCTGAAAATGTACACGTGAATCACAGAAATGTTCCAGTTAACGAGGTTTCAGATTCAGGAGTTACCCCTCAAACTATGATCCATCAGCCGTTAACTAATACCTTGGGGAACGCACACGATCAAAAAGCGGGCCGCCTAAACCCCAACGAAATGAACCAAGGAATGAGTAATACTATATCATCTAAAAAATTGCCTTCTGAGCAGAAAATTCTGGCATCAAAGGAAGAAACTCAGTTACATGAGACAAACAAAGAAAGTGGGAGAGAATCAATTAAGAACTCTGAAATTGAAGCTCGGGAAGTTTCTTCTGGGGAGCCTACCAAAGAAGAAGTTTCAGAGCACCTGGACCCCTGGGATCCTTTGTTGCGTAAGCCTCGATTTGGACCGAGTCACTGGGGTGGCAGCGAAATGCATCGGGACTTTGAGCAGCTGCTGGAAGATTTAGATGAGGCGCAGCGCTTGGTTATCCAGAATGAGAGGAAACGACGAATTCAAGAACAAGACCGAATGTTCAGTGCTGGGAAGCTTTGTCTCGTTCTGGATCTTGACCATACATTACTCAACTCTGCCAAGGTAACTATGTTGGCACGTGTCGCAACGCCTGATTTGAACACGGATCTTGAGCACTGCTCAATACCCCAGTCAAGTTTGATGAAGAGATATACGTGGTTCATTCCATTGTGAACTCCTTTACGCATGGATTTAAAATTCTATGTCAATCAGTTCGTGTGAGCAAGTGTACTTTCTACTTAGTGACTGACAAGTTACAATCGTCAATGAGGATAGTTTGCAGAGATTGAACCAGAGTGGGAAGCACGCCTACGATCAGTTGAAAGTATGGAACGAAGCAGGGGCAGTAGAGAAGGGCACATGAAGCAGGAACTATACCGATTTCCACATATGAGCATGTGGACGAAGTTGCGCCCTGGAATATGGAAATTCCTTGCAAAGGTCTGTGGTCGAAGGCATCGATAGTGTCGCGAATAATGCCCCTTATCCCTCTGTCTTAATCTACATCGCTGGATAAAAACGTCGAAGGGTTCCTAAGTTTCACTGTGGCATCTATTGAACAGAACTAGGCAATGATGCTGTGTGTATTTGTGCAGGCAAGTGAATTATACGAGTTGCACGTGTATACAATGGGCAACAAGGCTTACGCAACCGAAATGGCCAAGTTGTTGGATCCCACGGGTACATTATTTGCGGGACGGGTTATATCCAAAGGTGACGAAGTTGATGGTTTAGACAAAAGCAAGGATCTTGATGGGGTTCTGGGTATGGAGTCTGCAGTGGTCATTATTGACGATTCATCTCGAGTCTGGCCACATCATCGGGAAAATCTCATCGTTGTCGAGCGGTAAGCTCATGGAAGAACTTTGCGATCCAAATTTCTGCTAGAAGGATCCAGATATTGCACCTCTTGGTTCACAACGTTTGATGCATGTGCTGGCTCTTATCTGCAGATATATGTACTTTCCAAGCAGTAGGCGACAGTTTGGGCTCCCTGGTCCATCACTTTTAGAAGTGGGTCACGATGAAAGAGCAGCAGATGGCATGCTGTCATCAGCCTTGGCGGTTGGATTCTGAACTTATTGCTGTACCTATGTTCACGTCTTCGTGGGAAGTTATCACACTAATTTGGTCTCCAGTCTTATTTTATCTTCTTTTGATGCCAGGTGATAGATAGAATTCACAGGAATTTCTTCAGTAACAAGAGGTTGCGAGAAGTGGATGTTCGGCTAATTCTTGCTACCGAGCAGCGAATGGTGCTAGCTGGTTGCCATGTGCTATTTAGTCGCATCTTTCCGGTGGGCGAAGTGAATCCTCACCTGCACCCCCTGTGGAGACTGGCTGAGCAATTCGGAGCGAGTTGTTGTCTCCATATCAATGACAAGGTCACTCATGTAGTTGCGATATCCCTTGGCACTGACAAGGTATCTCTAATGGCATTCTATCGAGCCAAATTCTCAGGTCTAAGTGTTTCTGCAATGAGGAAGATTTCAGCTCAAAAATATTTGTCAGCATACCCCGCTTACACTGCTGCCTGATGATCCACTTTTGCAGGTGAACTGGGCATCGGCAACTGGAAGACCTGTTGTTAGACCTGCATGGTAAGCTGGATAGTGGCAGCGCTCTTTTGACACTTTCTGTTGAGATCCCTTTGTGGTTAACTAATTGTGGGAAGGTGTGCAGGTGTTTATTCTTGAATTTGGGCTGACGTATTGTTACCACAATGCAGGCTGGAAGCTTCGGCAATCTTGTATCGACGTGCAAACGAGCAGGATTTCCCAGTCCCTCCTTAGCCCTTGAATGGGGTCTTGCATTTGTGGGCATTGCCCCGCTTGCCTCGCAAATGAGGAACCTCATACAACAACTCCTCGTTCTGTCTCGTCGTTTTTGGTTTTCCATACACTATGACCCTTGGCACCCTCCACGCCTGCTTCACCAACGGTTTCGCCTAGGTAAAAAAATTTCCCCCAGAACAGAACAGAGGACAAGAGAACAGAACAGGCCTCCAGAGGTAAGCCATGGGAATCGCTCAGCTCCGGTGTGGTGGGTACAGTCTGACGAAGAGCCTAGTTAGAGCTTTCCAGACTAGAGACATAGTTACATACCTGGAATCTTATATATGAACTGCGCAATAGCAGAAACTACAGCCCGGTTATTTCCAAGTCCTTATTTCAGCTTCCCTGCCGTTGATTCGTTTTCCCCGACTATTCCATATCAGCAGCAGCTTAGTGACTCCCTGATGTCAGAATGCTGCAAGGCAGGCATCCTGAGCTGCTACAACCTGTACTGATACCGTCAAGAACTCGAAGCCCAACACATTCTGTAACTAAATTGTCCCGAGTGGGTGCTGCTGTTTGTCTTCCAATCCTGAAAATCGCGGCCGAGTCGCCTAGAGCAATAGTTCAGTTACCAATGAACTAGAACTGAAGACAGTTATTTCTTAGCACAGGTCCGTGAGGGCCGCCGCCTCAATTTCACACGACGATGCTGTACAGTACTCACTAACTCACTGACCGCGGCAGCGAGTAGCACACTAACCAACAGCGCCAGGAACTTAACTTACGACTACGACTTCCGAACGCTAGAGGTAGCAGCGATGTGAAACTCCGTAGTATATCTGAGATTGACCTCACTTGCATGGAATCCCCACCAGCACGATTGACGGAGACCTATCTCTCATATTAACGTCATGATCCACTGTCACGTTCTCATCCAGATGGATGGATGGCCATGCATGGTCACTCTTTCATCCTTACAAAATTTTCATCCAAATGTGGGACCCTCCATTGAGTTTTAAAATCCGGTTTACCAAGGGGAGGTGTAAACGAAGGACTGAGTCTTCTGAGTCTGCAGTGGGATATTGTTGCAAATGATACCATTGCACTATACCAACATGGTTGCGCTATACCAAAATGGTTATCTAGTATGGTTTGAACTATGGTTTGAACTATTTGGCATTAGGACATACTATTCTATATCAATTGTAGTTGTGGTGTTTTGTAGTATTTATAGTATGCAATAGTGTGGCATCCTAATTTTCATGCTAACTAATTATCCACTTTTGCCAAATAATCATTTGGGTGTAGTAAACTTTTGATTTTCCACCAATGAAGCCGATGAAGGTATATTCTCACCAAAGACCAAAGAAAAATTAAGTGACCTTCAATGATAAAGGATTGAGACTAGGAGATGTAGTGGAGTTATTTTGACTCTTCCATCTTTATACTTATTCCTTTCAAAAAATAAGATATTTCTTTTGATGTGAATGAATCCTAAAATATATCTTTTCTTACTTTGGAATAGAAAAAACAACATCATTGGGTTTTATATAGGCCCTTAGGAGTAACTATTGGCACTTGAAGGCAATTGCACTTGCAATATAGTTGATCTTCTATAAACCTCGAGTCTACAAATGTAAATAAGAAGTGTAACTATTACTTCCAAGTACTTTGATGGAATAGATTACAAATTGCATCATTGTTTTATAAATCTCAACAATATAAAACACTTTTGTGAAAAAATAAAAATATAAGGTAGTATTTGAAATCATTCACCCTTCTAATTTTGTCACATGGGAATGTTTCAAAGCATTTCCAATGTAACTTTGAAACATTACTATTGAATGTTTTCACCTTAACACAAGGCAAAGCATAGCTCTAAAATAATTGAGACTTTAGTAAACAATTTTAAGTTTTTAAGATGACAAAGATTCAAAGATTCAAAGCTCTATATGACACTTTAACCCCTCATGGACTAAGAAGCCTATATTGAACTTTTATATTTTTCAATTAAACAACTATAAAATAAATAATATATATAATATATATAATTATTTCTAGAGAAAAGTGTGTCATGTGACTAGATTCTTAGTACACCAATTTGAGCCCAATTTGACTAAGTAGTTGTAGAATTATGAGGAAAAATGTGTTTTAGTCTCAACCTATGTAGCAAAAATCATATTTTACTTTGGGTATTTTTTTAATCCAATTACAATATCATATAGTGTCTAAACTCATTGAAGTATATTGTTTTAAAATAAGAAATGAAAAATTTACTAGTAGTAAGATATTTACCTTATAATTTTGAAGATAATTTTGTTACATCACGTTTAAATTTATATAATTCATCTTTAAAAAAATTCTAGCAATATGTATTTGTCTCACAAATTTTGCAAATTAACGACATACTTTGAAATTTTGTTGAAAATCCATGAAAAATTTCTAAGAAAAAAACTCAAATATATGAAATTTTTTTCTTGTTGCCCAACTTGCCTATCTTGAGAACAAAAAGATTGAATTGGAATTTGTAACCACTAATCCAAATTCTATGAAATCTGTCTTGCATTCAAAACAATCTTTCCACACATCTATAAACAAAATTTCAAACGTACAATCACAAAATTGAGATTGCGATAGCCTACACAAACCTATTAAAGTCCCCAAAGACTTCAAGGACATTTACTTAGGTGTTAATGCTTTTTCAAGTTGACTTTGAATATAATTTACAAAAATTTACAAAAATTACAAAAATTTTGTAAAAATGATTTTAAAATTAAACTATAAGATATACTTGATTAACTTCATTTCATTAGATGAAGTAAAAAAATGATTATTTTCATGGATAAATTCATATTAAAAGTAGGAAACTAGATTTTACCAAAATCCACAAGAAATTTAAGAATTTTTCAAAAGAATAATTGGTATTGCAACAAGAAAATTTCTACCACCATCTACAAATACATATAAAGAAGAATTAAGAAAAAAATTGGAAATCCAAATTTGACAAGGCAAACAATGTATTGGATATATAGTTCAATATATGAATAGTTACATAATATTTTTCAAGATGAAAATTGTCCAATTGAGTTTGAAAATGCCAAGAATACTTTGTAGACACCTCATTTCATATTGATTATAAAAAGATATTCAATTTCATACATATAGGAAGATATTAAAAGTTTTTTCCACCCAATTTTAGATGAGGGGTTCAAAATCTATGACATATGGGCAAGTGCCTTGAGTAACGATTTGGGTATCCAAAAAAGGGATTGGACAACTTCAAAAATATTCAAATGTTTTATTTTTATTTTCTGTAATATAGTGTCAAATTTACAAATTTCTTTTTAAAATGCTAGAAGAATTTCAAATTTTTTTTGAGTATACATAATAAGGGGATTCAATAAAGATATTTAAGGTAAATTTTGGAAGGAAATTTTTCTTTAACTATGGAGTGTCGAGACTCATCAGAGAAGTGCCAAGAAGACTACAAAGTGAATCACGTGAAGCTAGTTGTGACAATGCGAAAAGCAATTGTAGGATTTGGAGGATTGCATTGCAATTTATTACAAAATAAACTTGAATTTAGTGGAGTGGTTGTGGATGCATAGATCATGAGCTTTGACTTCCAAAACAAGGACGTTGACCTAGATGGTTAGGTGGTGAGTTGAAGGAAAAATATCATGACAATTAGAGAAATGCATGGAAAAATATGACGAAAAAAGCTTCATGTAGATTGCAAACTCATGATTGTAATTCCACTTTTTCCAATTCAAGTTTTTCAATGCCTAGAATTTAAAGGACCTTGTAATGCAAAAAACTCAAGCAAGCTCCAAATGTTGATGGTTTTTGCATAAAACAGATCAAATTAGAGTGTAGCCCACTTGTGGATATTTTACAATTTCACACTCGTATCCCTTAGTACAAGTGGTTGTGGGTGGATCCACTAGAGCATTAGAATAAGCGTCTTCCGGTTAGGGTGTGATGCAATTGCGGGTCACACTTGACAGGACTTCCATTTCAACGGAATAAACTAAAGGTTATCGACCATTTTTCTAATATATAAATATGTGTCCTTTCCTATCCTACACAAAATGTGCCACCACTTTTGGAATGCCTAGCATTTACTTCTCTATGGGCAACCACAAATTTTCAACTAAACTTACATGTTCTAATTTATCAATTTTAGCAATCAAATGTAGTCACAAATGCGAGTACTATCAATGTGAATCCATGCAGAATTCATTCCTACTCTCTGAGAGAAAAGGATGGATGAAAATTTGGCGACTTCCATTTGCTATCAATGTGAATCCATGCAGCTCTAAGAGAAGAGGATGGATGAAAATTTGGCGACCTCCGTTTGCTATCAATGTGAATCCATGCAGAATTCATTCCTACTCTCTGAGAGAAAAGGATGGATGAAAATTTGGTGACATCCATTTTCTATGAACTCTACACTCACTTTGTCATCCACTTTTTGGATGTCGGAGTGCTCCAAGGTTAAAAATATATGATCTTGCAATATATATTTTTGGATTAAATATTGCACTTAATCCTTTCATTTTATAACAATGTATAAAAGACTTCCATTGATATTTTATGATTTTACCAAAATCACAAGTCAATCAAAGCTTTCTTGTACATTTAGATTCATCTTTGTATCCTAAAATGCACATTCAACACTAAGAAGTTAGTTGCTAATACTAAAAGTGAATCTAATTTTAAGAATTCAATGATGATGAACTAGATTGTTGACAACAAAAGAAGCTCTTTACAAACTCAAACTAATAGAAACAAGTCTTCATTCTATTCAGCTCAAGGAGACAAATGATAGCTAAATCTTGTTTGAAGAAGAGAAAGGCTAGAAAGAAGATGATGAAAAGATCAAGGTGCTAGGTGTTCAACCTTAGGTTGCGAAAGGGACAATGTGTGTATATAATCCTCTTTAGAAAGTTGAAAAAATGTTCATGTGCAATCTTCAACTTTCAATTGTAAATCTAGAATCACCCAAGAAAATAGGTTGCCAAAAAAATCTCTATCTAACACCACCAAAGTCTTTGCTAAATTTACAAGACAAATGTATGGTATAATCAACCACTTTGACAAAGATTCCAATGTATTTTGTACACATTGTATATTTTATAAAATTCAATTTTAAAATTCAATAGCATTGATACAATGAAAACTTCCATGAATCCTATATAATTACCATCTATAGATCAACCATAGGTTTATAGAGTTTGATTTTAGATTGTCACAATTGATTTTTTATAAAGACTTTCAATCTCAAAACTCCCATTTTTATAATAGTTTGACCAATTTCTATCTAAACTTTGATTGTAAATAATTCCCTTAATTTATTTTAGATCTCGATATTTATAAAAATATCGACCTTCAAAATTCCAATTGAATCACATTCCTAAAAAAAATCCAAGATTTTTTTAAAAAATAGTTAAATAATTAAATTAATTTATAAAGACATTATAATTTAATCTAAAATAAATAGATTTATTTATTTTCCACATGTATGAATATATTAAAAAATCATCATACTTCAAAATTCCATCAACGACCTTCTTTTTCATAAAATTTGGAGTATACTTTTACATTGGGATGTGTAGTGCTTTAAGATAATCTAGTGTACTTGTACAAATATAGTCACCATGTCATAAATTTTGGGTAATGATAAATTAATATTGACATTTGAGAACCAAATTACATTAATTTTGCACCAAAATTGATTTTCAACTTTTGTCTTTGAATTTTTGAAAATCTCGAAACTACCAATCTTTTGCATAGAGATGTAAAAATTGGATGACCCTACCTTGAATTCAGCCTAACCTAATCTACTTTGACTACAAAAAAATAGGGACAAAGATTCCTTCTTAATATATCTTGATAAAAGTGAAAATAGATCTACAAATGACAAACTGAAAGACAACCATTACTATAGTTTGAGACATTTGAAGGATTGATTTTACTCAAGACAAATGACAAAAACTAAATGAGGACAAATCTTGGACTCACAACATCACAAAGTTTAGACCCTACAATTTGTCAATAGGTATCACGTGGTTATCATTGTTTCATAGGTTTCGCACATTAATTACAATTTATCGCATCATCATTGCATTGTTACAATGCATTACTTGCAATTGCATCATAATGATGCAATGAAATATTGTAATGATGCAATAAATTGTAATTAATGTGTGAACCCATGAAACAATGATAACCACATGATAAATGTTGACAAACCGTAGGGTCTAAACTTTGTGATGAAGTTCTTTCACTACTTTACTAGTAGAAAAAAGCTATTAATGATTAGTGTTTATGATTGCATAAGCAATCATTTATAATGCTTATGATGACAAAATATTTGAAGACAAATTTTGGGCTTAAAGTCAATAAAGGATGCATTATTATGGACAAGCCAGTCATTTATAGCTTCAACATTCTTTTTCATCATGTTTCTAATGTAGAATTTTATTAGGGTATGATTTCATGGGGTATTTCATTTGGCACTAAGCCACATGGATGATGATGTGGCTCAGATTCAACCACTTGTAGCTTGCCAATAATTCATGGTACAATTTTTTGAACATAATCAAATATGATATCCATATACATGTGTTGACAAAATGAACAAAGATTATCAAAATCAATTAAAGATAGCTTCACCTTAGTTAGTATCACAACAACTACTTTGGACATCCAAATGAATGCATCACTAATAACTATAGAAGACCCATTTGTTAAATGCAATCACTTTCTAGAGTTATTGTAAATTGACCAAATGAATATAACATTTGTTGGTGGTCAAGCTTCATCTTAAATGCTCTACCAAGTTCAATAAGAATTCATTATATAATTGTTGGTACAATGAAAAGAAACTTTTGTCAAGAACTTAAATTCAAATTCATTTTTTTGATTGGTTTCAACGCCATAGGCCAAAATCTAGCTACAATTCATTTAGCACTTTAAGGATGTTGCCACAAAAAGAGATGGCATGATTCATTTGAGGCCCATGTACTATTTAAAGGAAATGGTATTAGAACAAATGCCAAATTGAATTATATAGGCTACATTACTAAGAAACTTGTGGAGTTTGAAAAATTTTAAAAATCCATTATGCATAAGTAGTTATTGGTGTGCAAAGAGGTGTTTATATGTATTCATATTTGAATACAATAATGTAGGTTTGCCACAATGTTTGTATGTACAAGCATTGTAGAAAATAAGATTGTTACTTCATTATAAAGTTTAGACCCTACGGTTTGTCAACAGTTATCATGTGGTTATCATTGTTTCATGGGTTTGCATGTTAGTTATAATTTATCGCATCATTACAATGCATTACTTTGCATTGTTATTGCTTCATTACAATACATTACTTGCAACTGCATTGTAATGATGCAAAGTAATGCATCGTAATGATGCGATAAATTGTAATTAACATGCAAACCCATGAAACAACGATAACCACATGATAATTGTTGATAAACCATAGGGCGTAAACTTTATGATGTTGTACTGTTGGTGGATAAGCTATTGGTGGAGTGATTGTTTTTTGTTTTTGTGAAGTAGCTTGATAGGTAGTTTGTTATGAACAAATTGAATGATTGAGAGCATGTACCACTAAGGACCACCATATTGAGGGGAGTGTATTTTTAAATGATAAACTTATCCACCTCTTACATCAATTGTCATGCAATAACCTGTTTCGTGTTTCGGGAGGTGGAATCCCACCAGGAACCTAGCTAGACATTGCTATTTGGATACACCATTGAACTTTTGTTGGTACCACTGTGCACAACCATATGTCTTTCACCTATACTCTTCCAAACTGAACTTCATTTTTTCCTATGCCTATAAGAAAGAAGCAATTGTTCATTCCAAAATCTTATGAGTAGTGTGAGATATACATTAGGAAAAATTCAAGCCTCAAAGAGGTTACAAGGTTTACACCCCTACTGTGCAATCATAGGGGGAAAATTAGTTTTATATTTTTTCAAATATGATGTGTCACTATTGATGCCACATTATAATGCCATGTCAAATTGTCTATTTTTAATTTTTAATTTTTAATTTTTTTCAATAAATATTTAATAATATTTTTTTTTGTATTTGCACCTTCAGGAGGCCAAAAATTAGAATCTAGTGACCTTTTTAGGCTTGAAATTTTTCCTAATGGTTATACATTTGATTTTCAATTGCAATATTGTGGTACCCACTTTTGAGCTCTTTCAAACAAGATAAAATTCCAAAATTCCAAAGAAAAAACATAAAATTGGTGTCTACAAGAATTTCACGTATAGTAGCTTTTTGAGCTCAAGCATTGAAGCTTGTCTTTATACTGAATTTATTTGATCCTTTCCAAATATTCTAAAAATTCTAAAAATTCTTAGTTGACCAATAGTAGTAGTATGTTTGTGACTTGGTCTAAAATTACATCTTGAATGGGATTCATGTACTACCCAATTTTCCCTTTTGTATAGAGCAAAGGAGAGCATATAGAAAACAACAATATGCTTAAGGGGTTAAGCAACTAATAACTAACACATATAAAGCACACAAGCACTTCCTTTCATTGTACCAATAAGATTTAAACTTGCTTCAACAAGTCAAAAATTTGTAAGTATATTCCTAAGGTATTTTAGTATTATAAAAAGTAATATCAATTGTAAACCAAAGCCTTTCTAAATAACAAGGACAACACAAAATTCTAAAAAGGAGATTGTTAAGGGTTAGAATTAGTGCACTAAATCAACTACAAATGCTTTTTAATAATTTAATTTATTCAACATTTACTATAAAATAGTTCAGTAGTTTAATGGTCTTATCCTCAATTTTTTTACGCTTTTGAGTTTAAAAAAAATAAAAGTTACCTTTGCATCTTTTCATTATTATAAGAATGGATGATTTTTTTAATAAATCTTTCTAAATTTTGATTGTTCATAAATTGTATTTTGAATTTAATAAAAATCTGAAGTAACCCATTTTAAATTCAAAAATCAATACTCTTTAATATTTAATCATGTACATTGTTTGTAAAAGTGTATACTACAACTTTTTTTCTTAAAGTTCAACGTCAAAAAAATGTTTAGAACATATATTATCATGCATTTTTAAGATGATTAAAGGATGTTTTTATTTTGCAATTGATATTGTAGACTAGGATCTCATAACCAATTCATGTAGCTTGGTAGTAGGAAAGGTCTAGCATTGGATTTCAAAATATCTTTCACCAAACCAATTTTATGTAGTTGGCTCTATAAGACTTGGCTCCATATTTATAAATTAAAAAGATATGATATACAAAAATTAGAAACCAATTAATTTACTCCTAATATTGGAGAATTGATAAAGAACATGACAAAATTATTCTTTCTAATTACATTGGATTCAAAAATGTTCACCAAATATTATTAACCAATAAAGATGGTATATGAGATTAAAAAAATTCTTTTCAAATAAGCTATCAAACAAAGCTTGAGAGAATTAACAACAATATGTTCAATTTCTACAACACTATAAGGTTGCACATGTTTCTAATCTACTTGCATATGTGTATGAGCTAGAACACCTAAACTTCAACTTGAACTTCCAAAAGAAGTGAGATTCTTTCAAAATATGCTTTTTCAAAAAAACATGCATTTACACAAGTCTTAGAACCCAACTTATAGAAATGTGCTTCAACCTTGTTGGCAACCAAATTTGAGTGGTAGTTATTTTAGAATACATTGAAAATTTTGACTTCAAACCAATCTTCTTTACACTTGAAATCTCCAACTCTCTCTCTATTGACCTTCTCATATGTAGAATCGCATATTAAAGTAGATTTGGAAGTCCTTTCCACCTATTTTGGATCCCCCATCTCCTTAATGATGTTGGCATTGGAGAGGGTTCACTCTTTAAGGAAGTACATTCCAAGCTCTCCAAACCAAAGTCATGCAAGTTCATAGATAAGCATTGTAGACCATATGGGAGCTAAGTTGGTGAACTGGTCTCTACTAAAAGGGCTTAGCAAGGATGTTGACATTGTGGATTTGTAGAAATTTGGCAAGTTGCCAATGAAAGAAGTGGCCAAGTACAACCCCAATATCATTTCAGCTCCTTACTCTAAACCTAAATTTCACCAATGAAAATTATTTTTGTTCAATTTGATCCCACCTTATAGAATGAAGTTAAACAAATCTAGTCTTCGTTTCAGTTTAAAAATTTGAAGTTGGGTCCTACTACTCATGGAGTAGATACACGGATGAGTGTTTCCAATAAACCGATCACAGAGATGTTTTCAAAAAATGTTAGCATTACAAAAGGCTCTAGGCCACAAATGGTCAAGTCTTTTCACAAATTTTTTGCCCAAAATACTTAAACAACTTGATGATGAAGGCTTTTATGTAGTTGGTTTAAGAACTTTCAATTTTTAATAGAAGTATAGGATTTTTGAAGAGTAGTATATGGACTTGTCCCAACTAACAAAACATTACATATGAACTTTTTTTTGAGGATATAAATATAGTGAAATGTTTTCTAGTGATTTTGTTATGAGTGCTCTAAAGGTTTGCTTTAGTGACATGCTTTCTATATTATAAGAACTTCTCTTGATATAGAACTATCATTATTATTTTTTTCTATTGTATTTTAGTTTAGAAGATTACAATGGGCCATCCTTCACATTGAATATTTTTATTTTTTAATTTCAAATGCAATAGTCATTGAAAGAAATAGCCCTCGTTTTTAATAACTTATAGGGAAGCTAGTTATTGAGTTGAGGCAATTACTGCCTCTTTGGAGCTCAATTTTCTATTGTGTTTTAGTTTAGAAGATTACAATGGGCCACCCTTCACACTAAATTTTTTTATTTTTTTATTTCAAATGCAATAGTCATTGAAGGAAATAGCCTTCGTTTTTAATAACTTATAGGGAAGCTAGTTATTGAATTGAGGCAATTACTACCTCTTTGGAGCTCATTTTTCTATTGAGTTTTAGTTTAGAAGATTACAATGGGCCACCCTTTACACTGAATTTTTTTATTTTTTTATTTCAAATGCATTAGTCGTTGAAGGAAATAGCCTTTGTTTTTAATAACTTATAGGGAAGCTAGTTATTGATTTGGGGCAATTACTGCCTCTTTTGAACTTATTGTGACAAATTGTCACAATGAGCTAAAAAAAATTAAATCGCATTTTTTTCATCCCCAATAAGCCAATAAACAGTTTAAATTTAATTTTTTTTTAAATTGGTACCCTCTCCCTCCAAATCCCACCCCTTTGTAATTTCCATGTAGGGATGGAGGTGCCATATATATCCTATATCCTATATCTGTACCATACATACCTATGTCTATACTATAACTTTGTACCATACATATCTATCTTTGTAGCATTTTTGTACCATATCTCTATACCGTATATGTATTGTATTTGTACTATATTTATATATATATTGTATTTATATCTATACTGTATCCATATCTAACGACACTTGTTTTTTTCAAGACCAATGGCATAGGGGGGGGAGGATTTTTTTCTAAATCAATGGCTTTTGTTTTTTTCAATGAAAGGAGGGGGCAAGGCTGGTTGCCTCTTTGAGCACATTGTCATTGTGAAGCTAGAGATGTTGCTTTCAAGTCACTCATCCATGCAATTATCCTATGGTGTATTGATTTTCTATTTATAGAATGAAACATAATTTTTTGTTTTCACTACAATATACAAAATGATGAAATCTTTAAATTTTCTTAAACCAATTTTGTATTCGAAATGTTCTCCAATTTTTTGGAGAAATACATAATTATTTCAAATCTTCATGAAAAAATGGAATTTTCATAACTTTGAGAAGACATGTGATTTTGTCTCTAAAAAATGAAATTAAAATGTTTAATTGATTTATTATAATAAAATAGAGCATAGAGAGGAAGAAGCGTGAAGTTTGAGAGCATAGTTGATAGGTTCCATCATTCTAGGGCTATCCCTCAAAAGACAAGCTTATGACTTTGGTGCCAAAAATCAAAATCCTTCCACTTTGTATGTTCTTATCTTTTGACAATTTATACTTTAAATTTTTTTAAGCTTATGTTTTAGAGATGAAAACACATGTCTTGTACAAGTCATAATATTTTCAAATTCTTTTTACAAAGACTTGAAAGTACTATGAAAGTTTCTCCATAACTATTGTGAGTTCTTTTATGTCCACCCTTGACATACAAGCGAGCACAACTAGATTTTGAGTTGTAAGTATAAATTTTGCTCTATGGATGCCTAACATTAGTCCATTTTGCTTTCCAAGAAATGAATCTTTTCAATATGGTTTTAAATAACTAGCAAAATGCATAAGACTTACTAAATTATAACTTTAATTTCTAATTTTATGTAAATGGACAAATTAACTAGGCCACTGTGGGTTCTAGAAAATATTTCTTAGTCTAAATTTTAAAGTCCTAAGTCAAGGAGAAGGTCATCCCATTTCCAAAAATATAACATTCAAAACAATTCAATATTCCTAACAAAAGATATAAACAAATGAAATAAGACTTTCAAAGGCTAGACAAACTTCATCCCCTTATTTGCCTTAGATACTAATTTCAATTAGATTTGAAATTTTGATTATAGATTACTTCCTAAGTCCAAAGTTTAGATTCAAGTGGAGATTCCCTCATGATTTTCATCCAAATTCTTACTAAATCTTCATTCCTTCATATCGTATGGAATTTTTTACAATAGTCTCTCTAAAGTTTGTCTTATGTTTGGACTTCTTTTGACTTCTTCTAAGAGTCTTATGTTTGGACTTCTTTTTACTTCTTATGACCTTCTTATGTCTTTATTCCATTTTTCTTTGATTCTTTGTTTGAGTGTTATTTTTAAAAAGTTACTATTTCAAAATTTAAAGATTTTTTTACGTATAGAGATTAAATCTAGCTTTCTAGATTGCTAAGACACTTGCAAATTGTGTTCTCCTACTGAAAATTATTAATGGATGAAGATTGACCACTAATCGGTTCACCAAACTTTATCCATGATTTTCCATCAACTTACAATTTGAAACTAACCTTTAATTTTGCTTTTGACTTCTATATTCTTACTAAATCTTGATTTTGTATTCTTGTTTTAAGTTGATGGTTTTAACTAAGTTTCATCCTATTTTACTTCTAAACTACATCCATCTATATCTTCTTCATTTTAACTCTAATATCTTCTTATCTTATCTTTTTGAAAACCTTTGAACTCCTACTATTAAGATTTTAGCCTCAAATTTGACTTGATTCTTAGTCCTAAGGGTTTGAGGCCTCGGCCAATTGAAAACTCTACTAATTTGACCAATTAAAGAGAAGATGAGTACTTAGGAATGTACCATGGATTGCGCTTCATTGATTAAGTGGTTACAGATGCCTTCAAACTCCTCTTCTTATGCCATCATAATTCCCCAATTTGATGTTTTGTTTGCCATTATTTTTTTTATAAGTTTTTGTTTATTACATGTAATGGAAAATCTCACTTCTAACTAACTCTATTTCTTTCCCAACTCCTCCTTCCAATTTTCTTCCTTGCCTTCTAAGATTATTCTATCCTATCTTGAATTTTCTATTAGTTGACTTTGGATACAATAGAATTTTTTGCTACTACTTCCAATTAGTTGACAATTTGGGCATTCCTTCTATTGTCAACACTTTCTTCCTAATGGCTCATGAGACTTTTCTTGATGTCTCTACTAATCTCTTTTCTTGATAAACTATCACATTTATCAAACCACTCTTCATTCTCCTTCTTGGTTTCTAAACATTGAGAGCTTCAAGTTGTAGCACAATTGAGAGAGAGTTGTTTCAAATTGAGCTATATGAAGGTTTTTGGGCTTCTAATTTAGCTTCTACTTCCTCCTAATCTACCTTTTTCTTTAATTAATTGTATTCTATGTCTTATTTTGCTCTAATCTACCCAACTTAGGTTAAAAAAACTATTTGTTGTGCAAAAATTTCACTTGGGGAAGAATCCTTGTCGAGCTCTAGAACCCTTTGCAAGCATTTGCTAAGGCTTAGCTCACTACAGAAAGCCCTTAGCAAGCGGGGGGAAGCTTTGTTTGAAATCCTTGGCTTCAGAGGAGCCCTAGCCTTAATAGGAGTCCTAGCTAAGGAGGCCTTGGTGCTAGGCCCCATCTAGGAGCCCTGGCAACTAGGGAAGCCCCTTGGCAGTTTGGAGGCCCTAGCTCGTAAGGATTCAACCAATTCAAAAATAATATTTGGGCTTGCAACCAAAATTTTGGAGAGAAACTTGGCCAAACTCGGATTTTTGGCAACTAGCAACTTATATGAGAATGGGATCTTTGAAAACTAATGTGGTACTTAATTGCCAAAACAATTGCAATAATTTTTACTATGAGGCTTATTTCCAAGACTCTTAATATAGTCAAAGCTTTGTTATCTAATTGGAAATTTTCAAATACTCTATAATTTCCAAAACTCCTATAATCAAAGCTTCACTATCTAATTGAAAACCAAGGAAATTTCTACAAGGCTTAAAGAGGTTAGTAACATGAGCCAAACCGGTTTACAACATGTGTTAGTATAATGTGGTTAGTAGAGATATGTGTTAGTACAAAACTCAAACTTATACAAAACTCAAACTTAAACAAACATCACCCAAGAAGCCCCCCAAAGTGGCATTGCTAAGGTACAATTGGGGGGTATTCTAGGATTAATGCAACCAAATAACAAATTCCAACCTTAATAAAAATTTAAACAAGTTAGAACCCATACCTCCAATAATCACCAATTAAGTTGTAAGATTTGAAAAGACCCCTAAGTCCTTCAAATCTTGTCAATACAACAACAATTGGAGCTTGAAATGCTCCAAAAACACACAAGTTTGGCAATTTGGCTCAAATGGCCCCAAATCCAACTAAATGGACTTAAATGGTGTCAATATGCCAAAATATGGCTACAAGGGTGTTTTGAGAGGAGAAGGGGTGACCTTATATACTCTTCTAATGGCACCCATCTCCTCTCATTTTTAAGTGGGAAGATTATCATTTAGGATTTTTATCCGAATTTTCAAATTTTGATTTTCTATGTTGGTTTGCATTCCAACTTTTGAAGAAAGGCTTCAAATCACAAATGAATTGTTCTATTGGATTTAAAAGGTCATTTTCAGTCTTAAGATCCCTCAACCACCTCTTTATCCTTCACAAAAAAACTCAACAAAACCTAGCGGCAATTTAATGCCAATTTTTTTTATTAAATCCAACTTTTGGAATTTGACTTTTTTGTAAAAAGTAATTAGCCTTGGCTCTTTAATAGTTATAAGGGAGTAAAAAAAGACCTAACTTTGTCCTCATTCCAATTTTGTATACTTTCAGAATGCCGGTTAACTCCACAAACTTTCTTCAAATTCACCAATTTTCAAGAATCTTATTGGTTCTGATACTTCTAGCTATTGGAATGCCTTGAAATTTTTTGGAGCATTTTATTAATATAAAAGACAATATTATAATTTTTAGTGAGATTTTATCACACCCCGGATAGTTTCTACGAATTTTTCATTGTGATTTTTAGTGGTTAATTGCCTAGAAGAAGATCTTCTGGCTACCAAATAGTTCCAAAACTTTTTGTGGAACCTCTCATGTAATTCTACAAAGATGTACAATTTCATATTCTTACTTTGCACATGCAAAGAAAGATAATCAAATCCCGCTATCTCCTTTAATTTTTAGTGAATAAGAAATCTTTCACATAGAAGGGAATCTTGGCAAATCGATTGCGCCGTCATGAAACATTATATTTTGATTGTATATTTTGATTGTATATGCCCTCCACTAGTTTATCTTGAATTTTCTTCACTTATAGGCTAACAATTGGAGATTCTATTATTTTGTAAAATGGAATGGGAAATTGATCTTTCTCTCTACAAATTGCTTAAGGGTCCTCACACAAGTTCCCTTAGATCAATTTAGCTAGAATTTGTCACATGCAAGGTAGATTTAGACAATTTGGGCAATTTCTATTGAACATCCTAACTTTGTACAATTTCTAGGTTTCTATCCTATTTATATATAAGATTTATTTATAATTAAAGGAAATTATTCTATTTAGGACCAAATGCTATATTGGAATGTGACATATCTATTTTGATTTTACTCTATTGAAGGGGCTTTTGAATATAATACTACTTTCAAAATTGCAAAAATCAGAAAAAAAAAATCATGAGTTCCAAGTGACAATATGGGGACTTACAAGTATATGTTTTGAATATCATAGGGTGAAATATTGGCTGAGTCTTTATCAATTAGAAAACCAAGAGATTATGGTTATCAATCCAAAGCTATTCAAATTTCCAAGTTTTGATGTAGAAACTACACTTTATTAACTTTATTAACTTCATTAACTTCACTTTATTAGTTGGATGTAAATTCAAAAATATCATTTTTAAAATTTAAATTTATATTAAAAATAGGGAGCTCAAAGATGCTATAATATACTACATATTGATCCATGGATTGAGCATCTTTTTTATTTAGAAAAATCAAGGTATACCACAATAAGAGTATACCCAATTCCATTTCATTTAATTATATGGATCCCTTCATCCAAAAAATAGATGCACCTTGGTCAAACTTGATTGTAAGGTTTGAAGTATATATGTTTTGTAGTGGTTTGAACTTAAAAAACAAAAGCTAATAGGTTATCCCCTATTCAATTTCAAGACTTTAAAATTTTCTAAAAATCCAATGATTTATTACAATTGGAAGCTCTAAGTGTTAAAATATGTATTACAAAATATTGTATGTATTTCATTCATATGTTCTATTTTAAAATTGATTTTCAAGTTTATATTATAAGATATTGAATCTTGTTCAAAACTTCATTTTTATCAAAGCTCCAAATTATTTTGATATATATTGAAATTGACATAATTTTAAAAATCATAATAACTTGTTTTTTCCTCCAAAAATCCTAAAAAATGAATGTTACCAAAATTTTATCAATCAATTTTATAAAATCTAAATTCTAGTGATGACTTTGTAGGTAGAATGTTTAGCTAATTTTTGGAATGACCTTTGGAATTTTTGTATTGACATAGATAGGATTTACTTTGTAACATAGAGGTGCCACTAAGGCACCATGACTAAAATTGAAGCTATAACTAGAAAGATGGAATTAAACTTATACACAAATGATGGAATGAAGCCAAGACAAAAATGGTTGAATGATGCCAAGGCAAAAATGTTGGAATGAAGCTAGGGCAAAAATAATGGAATTTCAAAGCCACAACTTATAAGACTAAAATTCAAGCCCCATTCTTTTTAATTGAAGGAGTTCAAAAGATTTTGAGGGAATCACTATAAACCTTTGGTTGTTGGGGATCAATTAGTTTATAAAACAAAGGACAAAAAAATCAAAGTTTAAAATAAATAGATATGAGAGTTGAAGGTTTTGAAGTAAACCAATGGGTTGAGATTTTTGCGATTTTTCTATTGACAAATATAGGGTCCAACTATAGCTAGTAGTTAACATACACTTCCAAAGTTCACAATACTAATGAGTTCAAAGTTACCAAGACTTCCATATCAACTAAAGTCTATAAACTTATAACCTTCAAAAAGTGAGCTTATTATCACTTTTTCAAACTTCATTTGTAAGTGCCTATGAATGTAATTTTTGTATTTATTTTTTTTGAAGATATTCATGTCTTCTATTAGCCGTAAAAATTGTACAATTTTTTGGTGAAAATTTGAAATTATTGTGAATTTTGAATAAAAAGTAAACGAATTCATATTAAATGCAATATATGTTCTAAAATCTAAAATCTTTCTAGGTTTGTATTGTAAGATAGAACATCATGGAGTATATTTTTTTATCATTTTGTTCTAAGATTAAAAATAATAATATTCTGTGGTAGCAAATTATTTTTTTCATTTTTTTGGTCAATATTTTAGAAACTTCTGTATATTTTAAATAGGATTACAAATGAATAGCTAAAAAATATAAATAAAAAATTGATTTCCTATAGAAATCTAATGCTTTAGGAGCTTCAATATCTATGTCAAAATTCCCATCACCAAGATCTCCCAACCAAAAATAAGGGTCCCAAAATCTTTGTCAAGCATCACTCGTAGTGTAGAGAGCAACAAAGCCCTAGTTTAGTTTGATAGTGGTGATTTGAATGAAGGACAATACCAAAGGTGTTTGGGTGTAAAAAAATATAAAGACTTTGAAAATTTTCACAATATTCTTCATGGTTGCTTCAATTTTTTCAACAATTTTTAGATTAAATGGATTATTTTTGTTACATTTACCAATTTGTTTTCACTTTTTAGTTAATAAGTTGTAACAATTATAATTTGTTACAAAACTTATAAAGATTTTTTGTATTGATAGATAATGCATTGTGTTAATGTAGTTTTTGTATCTTTTGAGCCCATTGTCATTGTGACAAACTGTCACAATGACAATGAGCTTAAAAAAATCAAACTGATTTCATTACAATCCTCCAATGAACTCAAAAAAACATTTAAATTAAGTTTTTTATACACACCATTGAGCTCAAAATAAATTTACAATAAATTTTTTCATACACACCCACCCCGGTGAGCTTAGAAAAAACAATTTAAAATAAATTTTTTCATTTACCCCCCATCTCATCCCTTTGTAGTTTCCAGGTGGGGGAGGTGCCAATCAATATGGGATATATTGTGAGGGCCGTATCTGTATCTGTATATCACTTCAGGTCCATATCCCTAATCCGTATCCATATCTTGTATCCTTGATTCGTATCTCGTATCTTGTATTCCATAATCCATATTTTTAGATCAATGGCATTAAAGGGGGGAGGGGATTTTTTTTTAATAAAAATTAATGGCCTATGATTTTTGGAGGAAGAAAGAGGAGGAAACGATAGTTTTTGCATCTTTTCATCTCATTGTCTTGTGTAACCAAGAAATTACACTTAAACGTGAATATAATTTAAAAGGCTAATTAATTCTCATAAATAAAGTTTGACCATATTACAATGGAATTTGTCTTTTAAGGTTAAATGTTTGTGTCTCTTGTTTTGCAATTCAAGTAGTTGAATTTGTTGAAGATTTTAGTGCTCAATAAATCACTCTTATCTAAAATATGGTGAATTTTCATTTTAGTATGCTTCACAAATCCACATAATTCCTAAATTCATATGAATTATTGACTATATTGCTCTAGGATGACCTTACTAAATTAACTTAAATAGAAGACAGGAAGTCTTTGGATACTACATTATAAAACCTCGAATATAAAACCAAAGATCTAGTACACTAATCCCTAATTCTTATCCTAAACCAAGCTTGAGTACACAACAAGGACTTTTAGAGACCAAACTCTAGTACCATATTTTGATTTATCAAGACTTTTTTTCTCCAAGTGTTTAAATTTCTAAAAATTTACTACAAAGATTGAAAGAATGAGAGACAAGAATTTCACAACATAAAAATTCATCAATGGAAGGACCTGCTTACATTGATGTGTTTTTCACCATTTTAAAATGAAAGAATACACAAGATACTCTTTTACACAAGCTTAAATTTAGCTTGTTGTATAGAATTCAAATTCTTTTATGTGAATGTAATCCCCTTTTTGATTAAAAGGAACATGGAACTTGATTAAAAAAAATAATGTTATTTAAATTATGAAATCATAAAATTATTAATTTACTTATACGAAGGAAATGCTTTCATTGCCATGAGGTAATCAAAGTTCAAGTCTCCATGTCTCCATATTTTTGTATTTCAAAAATTTCAAAATATGGCCCACAAAAACCCACTTAATGGTGAGATTGCCTATGATGGCATTACCACACCTACATTTAAATTGTTACAATTGTAGTTGTCTACCAAAATCAATTTTATGCACCTTGGTCAATTCTTTTTTCTTTGCATGATTTTTTCTTAGCATGATTAGGATGCCAAAAAAATGGTAGATTCTACAATACCATTACGTTTGAAATCAATAAATACAATGACAACAAAAGAAAACTTCAATTTAAGCAATGATAGTGGAGACAAATGACATTTAGGCATTGTTGGTGTGATTCCAAATGAGTGTTATTGAAACTACTAAAACAAATCATTTCAGTTTATTACCCATTTCCAAGATGCAACAATCCATTTCACTTTCATGAAATGCTTCAAGAGTTAAAATAGCACATTATAAACATTTGCATCGATCGTTAGAACTCACTTAGGTATTCAAGGATCTTTCGGGGCTGAAGTATGAGTGTTCGTTTTTGACCTTAAGAATCCTAATGTTAAGGAATGTTCACACTTGGTATTAGAAGCATTGTTTGGAATGTGAATCTGGTCCAAAATAGGTCTAAATTCATTCCTAAGACCCTCAGCAACAACACTTTTAACACCAAATGCAAACATACCTTTAACCATATAAAATATTTGGGTTTGAAGAACGTTATGGACAAATGGTACCTTGCTGTCGAAAAATTGTTGCCAAGTATAGATTGGATTGCCTAAGGAACCACTAGCCATCAAAAATACATTCAATATTACAGCCAATTTCAAAGGACCGTATGCCATACGATATTTAACTACTTTTGGACTATTCACTGAATTCTGGACAAAACGTCCAGAGATCTCTACATAATAACATCGGGAGATCTCCCAATGTTTCATAGATCTCCCGATGTTTCTTATTAATCTTTTGATGTTTCTTATTAATCTCCTGATGTTTTGCATTGATCTCTTGATGTTTTGCATTATCTTCAGATGTTCAATTTTTTTTCCTCATGACCAATATTAATTTTGGACTTTCAAAAGTCCCAAAGTAGTTAAATGTGGCATATGGAGCTTCAAGAATACTTATATGGATGCTCACACATCAGTTCCTTCAAGGCGGCCATTTGAAACTCCATTTGAAACTCCCTCAACCCCTAAATGCCCAAGGCACCAAATTTTGGGTATTGACAACACTTTGAAGTTAAATAAAATCTAACCAAGTTGCTATTTTTAATAGCTTATATATTTTTTAAATCATTTTTGAAGTCTAGTTTTAGCATCAAAAATCTGATTTTGGAGATGAATGATTATGATTTTCCTATTCAACATTTTGTGCAAGGGTGTTCATTGCAAATCTTGATTTTCTAGGGTTGAGGATTCTTGGAAATGAGCCTCAAATACACTAGATCTTGGAGA
Source organism: Climacium dendroides (assembly GCA_950106755.1). Lineage (NCBI taxonomy): Eukaryota > Viridiplantae > Streptophyta > Bryopsida > Hypnales > Climaciaceae > Climacium > Climacium dendroides. The sequence goes on from OX467092.1 coordinate 26,037,534, forward strand.
AAAAATCACATTAGAAATTCATTTAAAAAAATTATAAAGTAGATTTTGAGAAGCCATAAATTGATTAGGGTTATGCATGTTATGTCCTTTAACCTCATATTTTTTCGATGCCCAATTTTTTAGATTTAACATGTGAAAAGAGGATTGATTGAAAGACTTCAAATGAAACTTATCAAAATTTTGGATTTTAATTCAATTTAGAACAAATTCCAAGTGGCTCAGAAAAGGCCATGGGCATTTAGGGGTTAACATGTGCTAACCAGTTGTAACCACTGAGAATAAACTTTCAAATGTTGCGACCATACAAGAGCGCAATGGAGGCAAAAGACAAATATGGCAAAGCTTCGTTCTATGAGAATGCATGTTAATCCGAAGTTACTGAAATCTGCAACAGGAAAATCTGGCAACAAGCCTCGCACAATGTGGGCAGGCACTAAGAAAACTGATTCTGCACAAGACGAAAACCTTTCTCAAATGTGGTACCTTGCAAGTGGTCCACTAGTCCAGCATATGAAAACAGTACCATCCTCTGCCAAGTTCAAAACTCTGAAAATCACAATGCATGCCCACCACAAGGAGCACCTACTCGAAAAATAATGGGTGGTCTACAATTCTCAAAGCATGAGAGTAACAGGATCTTCAATGTAGCCTTTGAATGCACCCAGCCATTGTGCCCCTACCGCACCTGTGGCACAGACAAAACGAAGTCAAGGAACCAATGAACAGAGGTTTTCAAACATATGATTAGAAGTGCTCACCTTCAGATAGAGAACAATAAATGTAAATGACAAAGAGTAGAGAAATTGGTCGTCCGTTCCAAGGAGTATTCTGCTACCATACAGTACACAACTTCCAGGGTTCTTACAACAGAGAATCCGATACAATTACCATATTTAAACAAAAAGGGAGAAGGATTGGGATCAACCATCAATAACACGGTGATCACAACTGAGTGTGACAGTCATGACATTGCCAGGTTCATACTCTCCTGATTCTTCTCCAGGAAATACTCGCTTCTCAACTGTTCATCAAAGAAAAGCAACAGGTTTATGCATGATTCCAATCATACCGGCCCAACTTCACAAGGGAAAGGATCTCATTGTGTACCACGGCATTACATGTGTCGCAACAAAATAAACACATTGCTTGAATATTCATTATAATCAACTTTCCATTAATCCCTACCAAGGAAAACTTGATCTTGACTAATACATTGCATATGCTTGGCTTCGAGCTTACAAATTCCAAGTCAAGATCCCTATTTTTAGTTCACTGTACATCCAGACAAAAATGAAAGCATTACATCATTAAATGGAGCAGAAATGCTTACTCGTGCCAACTGCGAGGATGCACGCCTGAGGTGGATTAACTATGGCACAGAATTGTTTGACCCCAAACGATCCCAAATTTGAAACCGTAAATGTTCCTCCCTGCAAAAGAAAATTCATAAAAGCAATGATTTCAAGACATCTCAGTACACTGGGTTGTTTGGCCAGGTCTTTAGTCTCGAAGTACAGATGCTGACATGTACATTGATATTGCAAATACTCTTGGATTTCCAAAAGTGATATTTGCAGAGAAACCATTCCACAATTTGTATGCTAGAGGATAAGATCAGTCATTCTTGAGACAGAAATATAACCTGAACTCATAACTAGGAGTCTAGGACCCCCTTGTTCAGCAAGCACTAAGCAGGCCCTTAGTCAGGTCAAAAGGATTGCACGGGATAGCAAATACGCTCTGGTTCCTTTTCTTGAAAGTAATTAAATTGTTTTAAAAATACGTGGGAAAAAGCATTTCCGAGAAGAAATCGGTGAGATTCACACCTCATAATCATTGGGTTTCAATGTGTTGGACCTCGCCTTTCCAGCCAACGCCTTGATTTCATCTGAAATGGTCGCCAAACCCTTTTTGTCGGCATCCTGTAAGGAATCGAAGCAGAAGACATGTTTAGAGCAAATGAGGCAATTGTCGTGTCGTGCTCCCCTCTAACGTTAGATGGTTTCCTCTGAAAACACTCAATCCTTGAGACAATGTGGTAACAAAGTCAATACCTTCACGACAGGAACCATCAGTCCGTGTTCAGTTTGAACTGCAATACCGATATTCACGTTGTGATACCTGTCAACAAAATTTATGTCTGAAAACCTTCAAAGTATGGTTAAGTTGAGAAATTACTAATTAATGTACAATAAACACCGAACAAGCATAAACTCACACTGTAAGATTGAACACTAATAGTTTCCTTGTTAAACAAATAAATGCTATCAAATGAACTATAGTCAGGAACTTACTGCCGAATGTACTCTTCAGTCCAAGAACTGTTCACCTCGGGTACCTTCTTCAATGCCAATGCTGCGGCCTGGAAGTCCAAACGAATAAGGAAATTTCTCTGGCCTTCCGAATGACTATTTTATTGCAGGAGTTCGATGATTAAAGACTCTTACCTTGATGACAAAATCATTCAATGAAACCTTCCTGACAGGTCCGCCCTTTACTTGGGAGGCTTCTAGGTTTTTGTTTAAATCTGCCCTCAATCTGCGTCACGACAAGAAGGCATTAGAAACAACCTATATTATCTCTAAACTCGATAATTTCTTTGTCATCCTCCATTTAGACATAGAACTAAATAAGGAAAAAATTGCTAGGTAGCCAGAATGGGTACACATATTACCTCAAAAGCTTGTCGACACGTGTGTCAAGACTGAGGTAATAGTGAGGTATAGTTTGCTTGGACTGGAGAAGTCGCTTTGCTGTGATCTATATGAACAGATGTGCAACAACACAAGAGGTTTTCAAAATAAAAACTTGAAGAGCACCATGAACAAGCTACTCTAAAACTAGCATTCACTAATCCAACAAGATCACGGTATGTAGCGAAGTCCAGAATTTTAAAATTTGATATCCTCCTAAATATAAATAAATACAGCAATCCTCGAAAACCCACCAATCTACATATAGTCAGCAGATTATGTTGCTGAGTTCTTAGTTAAAAGTACAATAAAGACCTACTAAACCATCCTTCATAATTTCAAAGCTTTTCAAATATAAAGAGTAGCAAATAACAGAGCACTTGGAAACCCCAAACTTCAGCAAAGTAAGAACCATGAATTTATTATTTTCTTGTTATATCTATTGGGATTGAATTATATTTTTATAAATTAATTCTTTGACAACATTTCCTGTTTCCTAAGAACCGTTCGAGATACTTGTGTATCTTCTGAATCTTAGAGTGAGAGATCCATAAGGTCTACCAAATGGCGAAGTTTACCTTACGTATTTGGGTATTAGGTATATCTCTGTAGTCAACATCACCAGCAAGAGCTGGACCTGCTGAAACTCCTTGTTTTGTTGATTTTCGAGATGGAGAAGGTCCTGTAGCTGTAAACGCGACATGTTAACTGAAAAAGTCATTACTGTAGCTAGTGCAACCTTTCATACTACAACCACCTTCAACTCACAGGAGGCAGGTAACCAACATACAAATTTAGGCAATTACCTAAGTATTCCTCAACATCAGCCTTCACTATGCTACCTTCTGGGCCAGTTCCCTTGATGCTTGAGAGAGAAACCTGAAACCAGCATATGACAAGATAAGCCATTATCACGACTGTCTTCTGAATTAGCTCTTCCAAGTCTAAGTTCTATTTCAGAGGTTTAGTGCTGCAATTCTGCAAAGACCTTCTGTTCCTATACCAGATAGAGATCGAGATTGCCCCACACTACGTGCTGAAAGCTTCAACTTGTATAGACCCCAGAAATCAGCAGGGGACAATTCAACCTAATCTCCCAATTTAGTGTACTCGTCACTCTGAGACGCCATTCCCCTTCCACAGTTTCGTTACCTATCAGTCTGTGCTTAGTAGTACTTATTCAGTCATAAAATAAGAAAATTTCGGAAATCAATACACCATGACGGAAATAACAATATAAATATACATCAAGGTTGAGGTCTGAAATCGCACATTCTTATCCTCAGCCAGTTTCCTGGCTGCAGGTGATGCAAAAACCCTGTCACCACTAGGCCTAGGTGGAGGAGGTGCAGAAGGCTTTGAAGCAGCAGGTTTGGGAGATTCCTTCGGAGAGGAAGGAGGAGCAGCGGCAGCAGGAGCAGGAGATGGAGCCTTCGGTGCGGGAGCTGAACCTCCACCCGTAGGCTTGTAGTCAGCAATCGTTTTTAATTCATTCTCCGATTCAACCATCAAACAAATGGCCTGTCATACAATACATTTAGTGTCTAGTAAACTTACAGAACAACGCTGAAACAAACTCAGTCTGGTGTCACATTAAAGCATGTTTCAGATGCGGACGTCACAATCATCCGAACTCAAGCTGACTTCATTATAAAAGCAGTAGGCAATGAATACGCCGAAATGATCAATACAGGAAAGCCCTTTGCATCAATAAGCCTAGTAAACTTTATAAAAAGGATTGACCGCAATTGATATTCTAAAACAGACTGAATTAAAAAAAAATCATTAAAATGATTTATACAATTGAGTCCACTCATGAACGTAAAATAAGAGCCTGGAGCAAAAAATTCGAGCTTGAGAAGATACCATCAGAAAATTACCTGACCGCATGGAATATCCTTGGCACCATCACCAACTAAAATCTTGCCCAAAATTCCATCCTCCATTGATTCCATCTCAACCGTTGCTTTGTCCTGTTTACAAACAGGAAACCGTATAAAATATAGTGGCGATCACTTTCCACTGGCTGCTTCCGAGACCTTGAGGTGCAAACTTGACATCAACAAGAACACAGTATCAGGGCATTGGATTGGACTCAATGTACCGTCTCGATTTCACATAAGATATCCCCTGCAGACACTTTTTCACCCTCCTTTTTACGCCATTTAGCGATGTTACCCTGTCCAATACAAAAGGTAATAAATTAAGGTTTTTATTGCAATCCAGTAAATCTTCGGCTTTGTACAGTCATGATACAAAAAAATACAAAACACGGACCAGTTCACTTACCTTGAACAACTATTATCACAAGTAAATTTCAAAGCAAACATAATCATGCGAATGGACGTTACTGAATTCTTGAACAATATAAGACACACCTGAGTCATGGTAGGGGAAAGCGATGGCATTCCAATCTCCTGAACTGCGTCGACTGCATGCAAAACAGAAGGTTAGCAGTGAAATCAGGAGAATTAGCTTATTCCTTTGACAAAAATAAACAGTCTGAATGTGCACATTGAAAACACATGATGTTCATGGACAAACAATAAGAAGACTGGCAGCTGGATTCGGAACTGTAGTATAATATCTTCTGACCCATTACCCCAGAAGTTAGCACCCACCCAAGCTCACCACCACCAGGGTTACTGTACCTTGAGAAACTAAAAGACAATAAAATTTCAACATTTATATCTACAGCCACCTACATCGACTCCCCTCTGTGACTCCCCAAGTGAGATGTAACATAATAGGTAAATCACTTCGGACCCATTCTAATTATTGCAAAAACTCTCCAAATGATCTCTTCATCACAACTTCAAGTTCAAACCTGAAAAAAATATTAAATCGATCGGAAGTAATCTACTACTTTGAACATCTCAAACAGGGAATGGCGACAATTCAAACCAATCTTAAATATTAATGCTATGGAGCAAGGACATTTCGTCGTTTACAGCAGAATCTGCAAGTACGTGGAAAATGTTCATCCATTAGAGCATGATGCTTTGCACATACCACTGGAAGTGGCATGGAACTGTGAGATCTGAACACGAGGGACTTTCTTGGAAACTGCTGCAGAAGGGTACTGAAAGGAGGACCTGCAAACATAAATATATGAGGTTGATCGATGCAAGGAACGGAGGCTTTCCCTCTCTCTCATCCCCTCACACTGTCTTCATGGGTGAGCCCGCGCAAAGAGGACCGGAATCAGTGACACACTCACAGTACACACAAAGGCTCTGGACATAGACATGCGCCTAAAACAAGAGTTTAGTGGACAGATCAAGCACACAACTTTTCGGTGGACAGATCAAGCAGCGCAAGTGGAAGCGTTCTCACTCAGCATTATCTAAAATTTAGCGGAAGCTCCTGATATAAGTTACTGACGAGACTAAAATTGTGAAAATACTTCAGCGTAAACTTATGTTCCCCTATGAGACTGACAGGTCATCTGTGGTCTTCATTCCATATGCATCACTCCATTCATTGATCAATTTCAATCTCATCGCAGTCCAGAAGTCTTCAAATGCAATCAGGTCACAGTTATAAAATGTCTCAGCAATGCATTAGTGAAGCAGCCTAAATCCAGAGATGCTGTAGCAACCCGGCCTGAACTAATTGGCCCGGATACTTCGATCTTCCGCATCATCGTCATACTCCTTGATGAGGAAGAAAACACTGTATCTCAAAGCTGAAGTCCACTGAAAGACTAGGAAATAGACCTAGGTTTTTATCTTACAGAGGCTGTCACAGCTTCGCATTGGATTCCGATTTCCACGACATTAAACCTAGAAAGTTCACAATTACTATTCAACGTATGCTATCAGTGGATTAATTGAGCGCAGGAGAATGACTGAGAAGTAACAAAACCTAATCATGAGTTCAGTCAAGCCAGCAGAGCGTCGCATAATAACCACTGTTGCGAATCCACGTTCCGCACTGAGAATTCCGTCCCTACGAGCGGCTTGGAAAAAAGATTCCACAGAGGAGGAAGCAAATGCCGAACCCGCCCGGGCCGAGAATGATGAGAGAATGCGAGGGGCTCCTCTGCGGGCCAACACCGCAGCTTGGCGAGTCGCCATAGCTTACTGAGCACCTCCTCCTTGCCAGAAACCACCACGATCACGCCCACCTACTCGACCGGTGTGCGTTGAACTCCACCAATTCCGACATCTGCATGCGGAACAGGCATGCACGAAGGCAGCGTGCATGGATCGGGATCAATGGCGAGATCGAGCATGAAGCATTGGGAATCACCCACCCTCGGCATCGCCCCGTCAGACCGGAACTTCCTGCCTGCCTGCCTGCGTGCGTGCCTTCACCCACCGGGCAGTCACGCCCTGCGAGGAAGAGCACTCACAACTCCACTGGCTGCTCTGCTCTGGCGACGGACGGACCCATCGACGACATTCATCTCACTCCCGACGATAAATTAACGAGATGTAAATTAACCCTACAATGTTGTTGAAGACACTAAGTGTCTGTCTAAGTCACTTCACCGAAGACTATAGGATGAAAAAAGACATTTTTTCCATCCATTTTTGGGGGGGGTTACTTGAGTACATTTTCAGCAAAAAATATTGCAAATTCCCTCATTATGGTATTCGTGACTTTTTTAAAGAAAAAAGATGCTTAATCCATAGATTATCTCTATAGAGCATTTTGGCCATTTTTGCTATTTACTCTACATTTGAATTTTAGACAAAAAAAAAATTGAGATAAAACTTATCAAGTTTAGTTTTTATTCCAATTAGAAACCTTGAAAAATTTATGAATTTTAATATTTTATAGCAGTGTGAACTTTGGGATTATAACCATGGTTTAATGATTTTTTAATTTTAAGCGTGAGACAATAACATTGGTTTATACCATGATGTTATACACTATAATATATATTTGTGGTGAAAATTTTAAATTTTTTGAGTATATAATGTATTTGATATGAATTTTCTTCATTGTTTTTCTAAGAATTTACAATAATTTCAAATTTTTCAAAAAAATTTAAAAATTTTATGACTTTTAGAATTGTAGTAGACATATGACTTCATCTCATAAATATATAAGTATATAATTTTTTTCATTCATACCTAGTTGTAAAATGACAGCAATTAAACAAAGTGATGGACACTAAGGCTTCAAATTAGTGGTCATGGATGCATCCTTCTAGGGTTAAGAGCATGTTCATATCAAGTCTTATAAAAAAACAAAAGTAATAATTGAAGTGACTCTAACATTGCATACTCTAGTAAGTTATGAGGGAGGCTCAATTGTTTCCTTGATCACATGTTTATCATGTCTAGGTGTTTTGACTAATTGGTATATAACTATATTTAGTAAGCAATGTATACATATGTATATGTGTTAGAAAGATCATATAGAAGAGACAAATTTTTATTGTTTTTTAGCTTTTTTTGATTGAGTAGAATTTGTGTGGAATATTTTAAAACAATTTGGTTTCTTATATTTAGAGTTATTCTAACTACCTTTGGGGGTTTATGAAAAGTATTCAAAATATTTTGGATGGAATTATTGTAGGTTGTACCTCTAGTGCCTAATGTGATAACTAGTAATGGTTTTGTATTCCAATCTAAGGTTTATGTGTTGTAAAGGAGACTTTGGTATTTGCAATAGAGCTTGAGAAGGAAACATTTTATAGTTTGGTTTATGGTTGGAGATTGAAGTAGGGGCTAAATGAAAGTTATGAGGAGTTTTAGTTTGTGGGTAGGTATGGAGTCCCTACCAAACAAACTAAAACTCCTCGTAACTTTCATTTCATTAATCAAAATGGAATGATTCAAAGTTTTCCACATGTATATAAATTTAAAAATTAAATTAAATTATTTTTTCTTAAAAGTGATTTTTAAATAAGTTTTTTGAGTTGTCCAACCTACCTACCAAGCAATAACTTTTTAACTATGTAGTCAAAAGTTATGAAAATTGTTGCAACTTAAAGCTACACTTTGGACACATGTTGTGTGAAATTTTCAAAGAAATAAAATAAAAACTCCGTTCTTAGTGAGACACCCAAAATTGTTATGTTGCCAAAAAATAGTGTATTTTTAGAAGTAAATGATGATAAAAAAAATTAGTAATCTATAGAAGAAATAAAAACAAGAAACTACTTCTGACACTTTTAAAGTGTGAGAAGTACTTTTAGGGCACTATTGGTTAAATTTTTAAAATTAAAATAGTATTATAGTTTTGAATTTAATATCATATAATATCAATACTTATAAAATATTTTTTTAATATAGAAGTACTAACTCATTGTATGAAAATATATATCAGTAATTTTTTTTATAATTTTTTAAAATTAATTATTCATCACATAAAACGACAACAACAATAAGATCCTTTAGAAGCTTATATTTTGTAACTTCAATACAACATACAATTAAACATTAATAAATACATGTGGTTAGCTTTATTATTGAAAAAGATCATAATTATATTTGAATGCTGAATTTTTCAACATATCATAATTTTATCTACAAAATAAAAACCTTAAAGAAATATGTAAATGTATTCAAATAAATAGTTGTAATAATCATTGTGAATTAGGATTCACAATTTTTTTTTAAATTGAAATAAAACATCTTTTTGCATATCCATTTAAAAAGTATTATTAAATTTTATGTCAACTTGAAGTCGTTAATATGTGAATAATGAATAGTGTGGGAAGATTATAAACGTGACATGTGCAATACTTTCTTTTATTCTTACTTGCCATCTATTGAAGAAATGGACTTGACTTGTGCTAAAATTCTAAAACTAAAAATTTGGAGCTTCATTTGTATGATGTAGTTATATGTATTAATACACTTGAAGGTAAGAGAAATATTTAGCAACAACCATTGATACAAATTATAAATTCTTTAAGAAATTCTATATAGTTCTATTGCATCATTTTCATTTAAAAACTTTTAATGTATATCACAATTACAATTTTTAGAAAATAAAAATAGATTATTTTTTAATCTTTTAAATACCTTTATTTTGTGGATTAAATTACTCAAATTTTTCATAAAGTAAGAGGGAAAAAAATCCCTTCAAAATACAATAGATAAACTTTTGAATTAACCATATCATATTAAAATTATCCTTTCAAACTTCAAATTCAAAGTTTTGATCCCGTATACTATACAATTGTGACATTGAAAAGTTCAAATTTTAAAATTTGTTTATGTTTGGTCTAACTCACAATATAATTTAATTTGAATTTTTAAATTTTTGCTATCAATAATGATGAGAAATGAAATAAAGTAGAAAACAATCTATATTAAATAATGTTGTGAGTGTTATTATTAGTATATTTATGAAAATATTATTTTAAAAAATATCCAAGTTTTTGGATTGTATATATTTAAAGAATAATGTTTTAAAATATATCATGATTTTCAACCCAAAAGCATTCATGGTAAAATTCATCTCAACTACAATTCATTAATTACAACTATTTTGTCTCAAATTAGTTTGCAAATTTTTTTGAGGTAGAACAATTTCTTGGTTATTTCATTGTTGTTTATTAAATGTTGAATCCATAATTGAATTTAGATACATAAATTCATTTCAAAATTACTCCAATTTCATATTTGGAGGCCATTTGTAATTTGAAGGTTCATCTCTTTCTGTGTAAATAAAATAAATATTTTTGAGTATACTTCCAATGAATTTTTTTTAAATACTAAATCTAAATTACAATTATTTAACAATGAATTACTATGAAACTTTTGGGCTCTATCTTTCAATACCATTTTAAAAATAATTTAAATTATTCTTGAGTAGTAGCAATAGACTTAAAAATAAATAAAAACAAGTCATTCCCTAACTAAAATGCAACCTATATAATATGAAATGTAATAATGCATACTTTGCTCCTCCAAATGTTTCATTGAGTGTTGTAGTCACCATCTTTGATTGTTTTGCAAAGAATCTTCTGTGGAAACTATCTTTATAGGCTCTACCCTCTTTATAATTTTCAAGCCAACCAGCTGCACGATCATCTTTATTAATTCTGCTATGCAAGTCTATATTGAAGTTATTTTATTCAAAATTTCTACAAAGACTTCAACATGAATGTTGTAGTAAAATATTTTTTTGTTATAAATTGTACCATGAGTTTTAAATAATAGAAAATTTAAATATTTGAAGGATTATTTTAAAATAAAATTATTAAAAACTCAATTTTATTAATGTGCAAGATGAAATAGTTGTAAGTAGATGTATTATGGAACAATAATAATCACCTAACATCAGGATTGATACTTGCATTTCTCAAAATGGCACTCCCACATAGACCAAGAGCAGTTCCAATGACTAGTGCAATTGGATACATCTGCCGATAATTCCATTATTAAGAGGATTAATTGGTAAATATGAAAAATCTTCTTTCAATTATTTCCATTTTAGAAACAAATTAAATGACTTAATGCCATTATGAAAACTTAATATTATTGCATCTATGAAGTCTTGTTCTATTGTATAATGCTCATGTGATTTTATAATAGACAACACATTTGTTTGTTTTATAGTCTAGTTACATGGCAAGTAATTGAATTTTCATATTAATGACAATTGTACTAGTCAAATAAATGCAACAATAGATTCATAAAAGGCTTTCTATGCATTTCAACATTGTCATTTAATATGAAAGTGTGCATTGTATGTAATTCTTAGATTTGTTGCTTAAAGCATTTCAATTTTTATCATCATGATTTGTAGAATACTACATTGTTTGGAATGCAAAGTGCAACAATATTTTATGGATGTGAGGAGAATAAATTCTACAAAAATAAAATTGCATCAAAATCATGAATATTTAAAAAAATGTTTGGCATGAATTACATTAAAAACCTTAGTTTAATGATTGGATTTGATAATATTATTTACTAGTAATCAAACTAGTAATTTGAAGAGCTTTAACCAACCTCAGGTATGATCCACCGTTGTGCCCAAGTCAATGGCTTCCCCATGATTTTACTTTGTTAATATAGTCTTAATTAGTCTTAATGTATTTAATATGAAACTTTTGTGAAATATATATTTAGAATTCGATATGAAAGTTATGAGAGATAATTATGAAACTACAAAAATAAACTACAAAGCATCCAAATATACAAATCATGTCAAAAAAACCTCAAAGTTATAAACACCAAGAGATATAACCTTTCACACATTGCATGATCAAATTCATGCTAAATAAATACCATTTTGATTTGTATAAAATACTTGTTCAATTTTTCTACTATCATTTTTATTTAATGGTATAAAATATTTTGTAATCAAGTATTTTATACCATTAAATGAACAAGAGTCCCAAATTCATTGCCTATTTTATACCATTAAATTGTTCAAAAGTTGTCATAAGATTTTTTTTCAATTTCTATTCCAAGGCGGTCATCCTAGTAAATTTACTTTAAAAATTTCACTATTTTTTCTATTTTATTGTATGGATTGATGTTTGTTCAAAAACTTTTGATTTATTCTATTTTTATTAATCCATAACCCCTAAAGTCCTAAGTGTCTCCTTAGGAAACAATTGAAGGTACCCTACAATTCCCATTATCTCAATTTTGGGCATAATTTTTTTCAAACTTTTTTTAAGATAGGAAAATATATTAGTTTTTTATAAATATAATTTTTATTTAAAGTGATTCCCCAATAGCAATAATTATGCTGCACAAAGCTCAAAATAGTCAAGTTCAAAGTAGTTAAGCTCAAACAACAAAAAAATTCACAATAACTTGAAATAGTTTTTCTAAATTTATTTTTTATAGGTTATGTTTTTGTCTATATAAGTATGTAATGTAAAGATTGATTCATTTCATTTGTATTAGTGTTGTGAAAACTATGGAGCATCTTATTTTGAAGGCATTTATAGCACCTCCATGGAAAAATAATGTACTACATCCATTTTTTAAGTCAATTTTACTAATTTTAAAACATAAAATTTACACAAGGGATACTTTGCTTGTCAAAACAATATTACCATTGGAATTTATATACTTCAGGTCCATCTTAAAACTATTACTAGTTTATTTTTTCCAATACATATTTCTATTAACAATTTTTTGAAGAATGAAAATCATGTTTTCAATTTTTTTCTCAACCCCTAAAAGACCATTGTCCCTACAAGGGACAAAGTGGATTTTGGATAGGTTGCTATGACCTCAATTCTTGTTGAAAATTATTGAAACTTTTTTATTAGATAGAAAATTTGATTAGCTTTGTAGAAATATAATTTTTATTTCAATTGGTGCCTGGGAGTAAAAGTTATATGGCAAAAAGCCTAGAATTCACTAAGTAGGGAACACAAAAAAATTGCAAAAAGTCAAAATAAAATTAATTTTTTCCTAAAAATTTTTATTTTTGCTTTAAGTTAAGCTTTGATTCATTCTATTTGGGCTAGTGATGAAAAAGTTAAAGACAATCTTGTTTAAAGGGACATTTAAGCATCCTCTTGAAAAAATAATTTATAGGATTCATTTTTGAATGAAATTCCAAATAGTGGAATTGTTTTAGACAAATAATAGTGAAAAATATTTTCCAATCTGTATAGTCAAACTTCATTGATGAAATTTTTACCACATAATCTCAAATAAGTAAAGAATAAGATCTTATGATTAGATTCTAAGAAAATATTTTTTTCTTCTTTTATGGATGAACACAGCCAAAATGGCTTTAGAGGTTAAATTCTCAATTCAAGTCTCTAATAAAAAAATTTAATTTAAAATTCATAGTGTATAAATTGTAAGTTAAGAAGACTCAAAGTCTTATAATTTAGTGTAGCAAGTTAAAAATAAAAACTTATTCTTTTCATATTATATGCAAATATCTTGCAATGTGTTTGATATACGTTGGGATTGCTTTAGTTGATATATGGTAATATGTATTTGAGTATTGTTTATAGTACAGGGAGTACTAGTTCTGAATAGACAAATAGGCAAGATTTGGCCATGGAATAGTGAGGCCAAATAATTGAAGCCATTAAATGAACCGTCCCGCAACATGGATAAGGAATGAAGGCACACAAAGTGCAACCACAACTATTGCTTCAAATAATTTGAATGTCCTTTTCACCAACAATTGCAATATTTTAATAAAATAAAATTAATGCTTTGTGAGTTGAAGAGCTATTTTTAGGCAAAAATATATTTATATTTTATTTTGTATTTTCAAATAATTTATACATCCGTTCATCAACAATTGAATTTTGTTAATTATTTTATATTTTAATAAATATAAACTTTTTTTTACCTTCCAATACTAAGTAATAAAACTTTGAATCTTCCACTTTAAATTTTTTATTATAAATATTTAATTTTAAAAATTATATCAAAAAATAAAATTGAAAATAAAATAAAATAAAAAACAATAAGTAGATTTCAATTCTTTATAAAAATGTTAAGTCAAAATAGGTATTAGATTGAAGGAAAAATTAAAGTAATAATAGTTTTAAAATGGATTTGGAAGACACTAATTATAGTGGATAAGATTGTCCCAATAAAACAATTAAATCTTGTGCAACTTTTCTTTTTAAAAATTGAGTTAAAAAATGAATTCAATACCATATTTTTCCAAGAAGATGCTATAACTACTTGGAAAAGCAAGATGCTCTATACCTTTTTCAATACCAATCCAAATGAAATGAATCAATCTTTTCATATATAGTCAAAAATATATTCTATAAAAAAATTATTTTTTATTTTTTATTTCAAATCTTTATGATTTTTTGGTTGTCCAAGCTTGATTATTTTGAGCTTTGTGTGGCATAGCTTTTGCTCCCAGATATTGATTTAAATCGTGATTTAAATAAAATAATTATCCCCATAAAGTTAATCTATTTTTCTATCTTAGAAAAAAAAAATTTAATAAATTACAAAATCAAGATAATAGGAATCGTACTAAACCTTTAATTTTCCCCCAAAGAGACACTTGGGACTTTAAGGGTTATGATATTATTTAATTAAAATAGAATGAATCAAAGGTTTTTGAACAAACATCTATCTATCTAATAAAATTAGTGAACTTTTTAACGTAAATATATTAGGATGCCTAGTATTGAGATGGAAATTGAAAGTCTTATTATGACTTTTGCAATAATTTCCTTTTGAGTGTATTTGTTTAGAATTATAGCAAATCATTTATTGAGTAGAGTTTTGTTGAAAAAGAAAAATATAACCTTCAATAATGATCATTTCCAATGAAAGTTGCTTTGCCCATTCACATATGCAATGAATTCACTTCCATGACCATTGATAGCTTTTACTATAAGTTTTATTTATGGTTTCCACATCCATATGAGGTTGAATTTTTGTTGCCAAGGACTTTCAAAAACTATTGCCAAAATTTTCAATCTTCAACATGTATCACTAGTAGTGGTGGTGAGAGCAACAAAGTCCCAATTTATAAATTTAAAGATTTCAAGATCTTTTGATTTCAAATTATTAGGTGCCACTAGCCCTTAAAGCCCTAAGGCCATTTTTTTGTCAAAAAACACTCAAAATTGCCATTTTTGTTATATTTGCTTAAAGAAACAATTTGTTTTTAGAATCGAGTTTAGAACCTAACCATAGGATCCTGTACTTCACTTGTTTGAAATCATGTGGTAAAAATTTCATGAAGTGTGACCGTACAAATTGAGAGATATCAACATTTGAAATTTATTTATTTTATTTTTTTGAATACTACCCTACAATTTCAAATGACTTTTACCACCATTTGTGAAAAAATTTGTATTATAGACTTTGAATTAAAAGAATTTTGTGTTGAAAAATTGAGTTGAAAGTCTAGGAAAAAAATTTCAGAAAAGCACACACTTGATTTTCATTCTTTCAAAAATTATTAAGTACAAGTAGGTCTAAAATTGAAAGAAAAACTAAATTGTTAATAGTTCTAAGATGGAATTGGAACACAATAACTCCAATGGTAAGATTTTTCTAGCAAAAAAATTTAACCTTATCAAATATATATATTTCTTAAATCGTGAAAATTGCATTAAAAAATGAATCCAATAATGTATTTTTTCAAAAAGATGCTTAGACTACCCAAAAAACAAGATTGTTCATAATTTTAACATTAATAATTCAAATGGAATGAATCAAAGCTTTACATGTAGACTAAAATATGAATATAAGAAAAAAAATTAATTTTATTTTGAATTTTTGTGGATTTATTTTTCTACTTAATGGATGAAACTTTGAGATTTTGTAGTATAATTTTTGTTCCTGAGCACCAATTGAAATAAAAAAATATATTTCCACAAAGCTAATAAGTTTTTCTATCTTATGAGAAAGTTTCAAAAAGTTTCATTGAAAATTAAAAATTGAGTTCATAGAAACTTGTCCAAGTTTCATTTTGTCCCCCGAAGGCACTATGGCCTTTAGGGGTTAATATTGGTATAAAAGATATTGAAGTTTAAGGGTTGAGATAATAATAATCCTTATATCCATGCAAGACTTGTAGAAATAGACTACTTATATAGCCTTCAAGGTTTAAGATAACCTTTCACGCCTCTTTGCACAATCCACTTCTTAACCACTTCTTTCTCTTTGTTTCTTTGTCTTGTATTTGGGTAAGTATAAAAATTTATGGATACTTAAAATTTGGCATTTCCCTTATGTACATCAAGGCATAAACCAATTTTTAATCAAAAAGGCATCATTAAAATCATTGTAGCACCTATAAAATGGAAAAAAATCCATTTCCATTCAAAAATTGACAAATGAATACTATCCCTTGCAAATGCCCCCATCACTTGACTCTACTTTGTAGCTTTCTTTGTGGAAATTATAGGTGCACACACTTTTGTGTGCATCTTCATTACATTGGCCTAGTGGGTCTTAATCTCTAAAGTCCCAAGGCCAAACCCAAGGCCCCTTTTTTTTTTTTAATCAAAAAACAGTCAAAACTACCATTTCTATTACAAAGAGCAAAAAACTCTATAAATTGTTTTTTTGCATATTTAATTGTAAGATCTTGCACTAGACTAAAGTAAAAAATGTAGAAAAGATATTTTAGAGACTTTGACTATGTAAATTGGAAGATATTTGCCTTTAAAGTAAAGCAAAACCGGGTTTTTGAGCACGTTCTCTAACAAGTTTATTTGACTTTGAATCTCCTTAACTTAAAAATTTTGAACTAAAATTTTAAAAATAAACAAAAACAATAAATGCAATTTTCATTCTTTAAAAAAGTGCAAAGTAGAAGTTTGTTCAAGATTGAAGGAAGAAACTAAATTGTTAATAGCTCCAAAATGGAATTGAAATGCATTAATCCAACATTGAGATTGTTTAAGCAAGTATAATTAACCTTGTAGAACTTCTTTTCTATATTATAAAAATTGAATTCAAAAACAAATCTAGTACATTATCTTTTCAAGAAGTTTCTATGATTGATTGCCCACAAACTAAGTAAGAAGCTCCATAACTTTCACATTACCAATCCAAATAAAATGAATAAAGCCTTTTCATGTAGAAAAATACGATCTATAAGAAAAAACAATATAAAAATCATTTCACGATTTTGTGGATTTTTTTTTATTGCCTTGTTTTCCCTCTTTTAAGTTTATTGTGGCATAACTATTACTTTTGGTTTCCAATTGAAACAAAAATTATATTCACATAAAGATAATGTAATTTCTATCTTATAAAAAAGTTTCAAAAGATAATGTCAAAAATTGAGATTACATAAGTCTATTCAAAATCCATTTTGCCCCTTATAAGGACAATGGGGTTTTAGTGGTAAATTGACATTGATCCGCTATCACATAGTTGTTGCTTCTCCCATTATTCAATGTTGTTTCCATTTGTATACCATAGTAGTTGTGTAGAAAGACATGTGAAATTACATTACAATCTTGTTACTTTTAATGTGTTCAAGCAAGTTATTGGAATGGAAAGTTATGCCATTATTCTTTTGAGGATAACAAATTGGGACTAAAGAAGTTTCCAAGCAAATTTCTTTTTCTTTTGCAATAATATGTGTGTTTTAATATTAAGAATACTATACATCAAACAAATAGTGAAGCATTCCATATGAAATTTTTTGTCTTGTTTGTTGTACAAGCCCCTTGGTATCCTACAACTACCTCCAATCTAGTATATAAACTCCAAACTCCCTCTCCACATATTATTCCACAAAGTTCCTTATACAAAGCCTCCCTCTTAACCAAAGTATGTAGTGTTGGTGTCACTTCTATACCTACTTGTAAATGCATGTGTAAATCGATATTTAAAAAACCCTTCATTCACATCAACATCAAAATATTGGGTTGGAGTCCTTTCTCTCTCTTTATGTCAACTTACTAAGGAGTCATACCACCCGTTTCCACCAAGGAGTCATACCCAATATATAGGGTGCAACTATTTCCAACTAGAAATATAACAAATTTACAACCCCAACATGATTTTTTTTCATTTTCAAGGTTGGGATTGATAAAGTCATGACACATGTCCCGAATTGTCATAGAGTATGCAGAAAGTAGTAAATGGGAAAGTAGTCTCTTCATTTATCAGAATTAGAAGGCTCTAGACATTGACTATGAATTTGGAATACTTTCAGAATCCCAAAATTCATAATAATTTCAATTTTGGGAATAAAATTATGAAAAATTCACAATTTCAATATTTTTTTTATCTCTCTACATGAGAAAAATTTCTATTGCCTCATATTGCTCCTCATCTGTCCCAAGAGTGCTTATTAATAAATGATTGGATATGGGTGGTTCTACATTAAGGTAGAACAACCTATTGTGGATAGAATTAGGAGTTTGTACTCATGCCATATTTGAATTAAAAAAATTCCACTCAAAGAAAAGTGTGAAAAATTGCGAGTGCAATTGAAATTATATTTTTTCTACAAATTAAGAATTTGTTATGAAATTTTGAAGTGTGATGCCCATTACGATCCAAAAGACTACCTCCAAACCATCAAAAAGTGTATCCATAATGCTCATCTGATTCACCTAAAGCAGTTACAATATTTTCTAACATGGCCACAATATGAAGTCCTATCCCCCCTTCCAACAATGAATTTACACTCAAAGGGTGGAAGTTCCTATTGTAGTGACTAATTACTCCATTAAGATAGGAGGCACTAAAAGCACACAAGCTCTAAAATTACCCACCTCCTCTCAAATGTGCACTATTTGCACATATTGCTTTTTTTAGCCTCTAGCAATGTACAAATAGTGTACATTTTAGGGGGTGGACAATTTTAGAGCCCTATGCCATTTCAACTTCAAAATTTCATAACTATTTCCACAAAGCTCCAAAAAATATGAAATGACTTGGATTAGGTACCAATTCCACTTGTCTTTCAACAAAAATTTACTGAAAAATATTTAAAGAAGCTTCGTCTCCTGTAAATAAGTCAGTTTCACAGAAATGTTTACATTTTCTGATTGATATATATATAGTTGCGTGTTAATTTGGATTGTTTTACAGGTGATTTTGGGTGTGCTTTTATCAAATTGGGAGTAGTATTGTTTTCCGGGTTCAGTTGGAATTAGCCTGGCAAGTTGGAGAGGGCTGGGTTGTCAAGTTGATGGATGAAGTTACCAAATGGGAGTAAGTTAAGTTAAGTTAAGTTCGTTTGGGAGGAAGTCATGTCTGTGGTCTGGTTTTGGAATGAGAATATTGTTTGGTGTTCGAATGCCAATTGGGATGTCTCATTCCAAGATTGTCTATGAAGTATTTGATATTAGGTTATGAGTTAGTTGATGGGTTATTACTCCAACCAGAAAGTGTGAGTAGCTACAAACAGTTTGGAGTATCATTTGGAACCAAATAGGAAGTGGAAGACTGGAAGAGATCCTGTACGAGTAATTGGACAGGAGTGTGTGTAGGTGCGTGATTGCTAGCCTATTTGCAAAGTGGAGGGACTGCATGACAATTACCAAGTCGCTTCAAATTGTTGAGTGTGTGTGTATGTGTCTGGTTTTGGATCTATTATGAAATGGGAGGGACTGTCCATTGTAGATCCATTGTTGAGAGATTAACAATTTGGTTTGGAGAAGCAGTGATAGTGAAATCAATCTTCTAGGGTGATAGAATACATGTGTGCTGGTGTGATGTGGTACATCTTGCATTTTAATGAAGTTCAAGTTGGAGTGTAAAGTCTGAAGGTTGTTTCACTTGCTTTGCCGAAGTCAGTGCTGAGAGGAAGTTGTAAGGTCTGCCCATTAGGAGAGTAATTTTGAGAAAACAGAAGTTGTCCATATCCCATGAGTGAAGGAAGGCGTGAAGAGGGAAAGAAAAAATGTTTCAAGTTGGTAAGGAGGGGTGTGAGTTTTTAATTGGTAAAATTAAGTCAAGTTGAGTTGTGGAGTGGAAGTGAAGTAATCCAATTGATGAATTGAGAGCTGTGTTCCCAAAACAAGAAAGAGATTGAAGACAAAGAAAAAAAATAAAGAAAACATAGATGGGGAGTAACTAAACCCTTGTGGCCTTTAAGAGTGGAGTGGAAGATTTTGAAATTAAAATTATCTAGTGAAGTGAAAACAATTGCATGCAGTCAAAGAATAATTTTCTTTATATTCTTGTGATTGCAATGGCCAAGTAGGAAATAAGAAAAACATTCCTATTAATTAAGCCTCCTTGGAACAAACTTATACTAGGCTTGGGTAAATCTGAATTGGTTTCAAGTTTAACAACACCTTCCAAATTCTATTTCAGCTCTTAGGTGGGCAATTTATAAACCTCTTACCTTATTGTCATCTAAGATTGATTGTTGCCCAAATTTCATTTATGGTATTGAAAAAAACTATGTAATGGAGTCCTTCCCTATGTGTTTGGAATGGATTTTTGCTTGTTATGGGCTGTTCTACCTTAGGTCTTCAAAGATAGTTAACTTATTAAGTCACCATATGTGTAGGTTAGTTTTGGAAATAAGTAGGGAAAACTTGGATCATGTCTGAAATTTTAAAAATTGTACAACTCTTTTTGAAAATGAATGAAAGCATGTTAATAGGAGCCAACTTGTTTGTAACCACTGGTTGTTTTTTTAAGAATCTTCATTTTAACTCTTGAGTATAAGTTGAAATATGAAAAAAAATTGTAGAGCATTGTTTCTTAGTTATGGCTACATGATATAATGTAAAACAAAATTAATTATGTCAAATTTTTAAGTATCAAAAGGGCCAAAATGTAGTTGTAACCAATGCTTAATTCTGCTTAATTGGATTCAATAAGGACCCATTATAGATGATTTAACCCTAGAAGGCCCAAGGCCATTTCGGGTATGAAAAAATCCTTTCTTTTCAAGCCTTATAAGTCTATATCTCGCTAAGGTATGAAAATCTCAACCGTAAAATCTTGTAGTGTACATATTGTAGATGATGTGGATCAAATTTGGAGTCATTTGACCGCATGGATTGAAAGATTATAATGTTTTAGTGTTAAAAAAAGATGCTGAAATTTTCCTAAAAACACATTTGGAGGTGAAATTTGATTTCTAAACCTACTCACATGAAAAATTTTAAACTAAAATGTGCTTTGAAATCAACATAAAAACTCATTGGTGGAAAAAACATTCATGAAAGTGACTCATTGTGTTTGCAAAATGACTTTGAAATGTCAAAAAAATAGCCAAAAAGGGCAAAAAACACATCTAAGGCTGAACCTACTTTTACTAAAATGCTTCTTAGTCACTTGTTACTTCTTTGATTAATATAAAATTTTAGCCACACAAACTAGGCAAGTATGCGCAACTTTCCCAAAAAAAAGTTTTGAAGATGGACACAGTATGAAGAAGTAACAAGCCGCCGAAAAGCATACTAACCAAAAAATGTTAGGGTTTTGAACTTCGAATTGCTTCCAAGCATTCAAAACAATTTGGATTGCTATGAAAATTTTACCACAATAACTAGACTTCTAGAAAAACAATATCCAACAAATTTTATTGAAAACAAACATTGGATAAAGGAGATACAAGCCTTCAAAGTTGCAGCCATGACAATGCAGTGTGTTGAACTCAAACTGAACCTATGATTTTTGAATGGCTTTCACAAACTGAATTCGTCTTGGATTGATCTGAAAATTCTACTACACAAACTAGACTTGTATGTGCAACTTTTCCAACAAGTTTTACTAAATTTGGTCATTGGATGCAAAAGTTACAGCACTTTGAATTGTACTTCCAACATATAAACGGCCAAAATCTGCCCCCTTGGGTGGTCTAGGGTTAAAGACTATTTTAGATGAAAAAACAACAATTTTTGGTAGAATATTGCAATAAGAATTCATTTTAAATGACTTAAAAAACTATTTTAAATGAATAAGTGACAATTGTTTGGTATAATATTCCATTAAGGACCTCTATAAGCACCTCACTAACATCTACAAGTGGCTCCTATTAGTGTGCTTGGACCCAAATCTGAATTTTTTCTATTATTGCTAATTTTGAATATCCAAAAATGAATTTTTAAAAATTTAGAAAAAGAAACACATTTGTGCATGAATAGAAAATATCAATCTAAAATTAGAAGTGTCTAATAATTAAAAAAAACAAGGTGTCAAAAGTCAAAAAATCCAAATCAAGTTGCCAAACTCTCAAACTACAAAAACTAAACTATTTCGGCAACAAGGCGACAAAATTGACCTATCTTTACGTATTGTGAATCCTTGGTTCATACTATATTCTTCACTAATACACCCAAAGAAGCATACTCGAATGCACTATTAGAAAACTTAATCCTTAATTGAGAAGGCACTTAGAATGAGGACTTCAACTTGTCAACGTTTTGAGTTCCACCTTTGCCCCGAGCAATTTTGGGGGCTCCATTCGTAGTCCGCTCTTATCAAAAAAATTTGAGCCCTTGACTTCGTATTGCACAATTGCATGCAATTCATGTCTAATTCCAGAGTGTGCTTGCACACATGTTGCTGAGAAGATTTGATTGACTTCTTGCCTGTTGAAATTGGAGCAGTGTTGAGAAAGAGCAAAACCCTAGATTGTTCTTTTTTTTATTCTTAGAGTGCTTTGCTAAATTCGAGAGCATGGAGTGCATCTTTGTCTTATTGTCTCAGGGTCTCATTGCTATTGAAGTAGCTTCATAGTGTCTAGACAAATGATCGATGCTCAAAATTTTCAAAGGTAAACGATTTTTTATAGGTTGGATGCATTTTCTTCTTTTCTTGAATGTGGATCCTGGGTTTTTTTCACGTTTGTTTACATTTTTTCAAGAAAGTTGCATGGATTCTATCACGTCTGTTAATGATTTCAACCTAGTGTACTTGTGATGACAAGGTACACAGGTTGTGAATGTGATCTTAGCCAAGAGCTCAATATTCCTATTGCTGGTAAGGTAGTGTCAATGTAATCTAGGCTTCTTTAATGCCACAGCTTAGGTGCAAAAATGCAAGTCATTATCAACACAATGATGTAGCATTGTGTCAATTGATGTGTTGCATGTAAATAGATGGATCATAGTGATTGAATTTGATAAAGGTTTAGGTTGCTTGCTCAAAAAGCATTGAAGTTGTGGAATTCATCCATTTAATAATATTCACATGGCTACCTATCTTGAAACTAAAGAGGCAACAAAAATTATGCTAATTTGTTCATTTCATGTGTACAAGAATTGCAAGTGCATTTTTATACTTGTTCCTCAATTGTCCTATAATTATCTAGATGTTCTCCCTCCTACTCTAGTGTAGTTGCCTAATAAAGCACAGAGATTGGACCTACACTTTCTTACACTATAGGACTCTAGTCTAATTCTCAAGTTTGAAATTGATATAGCAATCAAAAGCTAAAGAAATCAAAGAAACTATAGAAACTATATCAGAGCCTGCCTAGATTTGAAATTGTAGAGAAGTTGGGGCTGGAGGCTGGTTCTAGGTTACTTGGTTGTGATAGACATCCAGGCCTTGTTGTATCAAAGAGGGCTATTGTTTTGGTGCCAAAGTAGATATTTGGTGAAGAAAGTTTATGCATCTGTTTATTAATGTTTTTTATTTTATTATTTCAATTTCAATTTTAATTGTTGTATTTTTTAAAGTGAAGATGGCTATTTGACTTATTTACAATGACAAATTTCAATGATGTGACTTTCTCCATGATCAATTAGTTGTGTTTTAGGTTTGTTATTTTCATTGTGGTGTTGTCAGTTTATTACAGTGTGGTGTACTTGGTGGTGAATGATTAAATGTATTGGAACAATATAAAGTCATAATTAGAATCATTGTAATAAATTATTTTTGAATAATTTTTTGTTACAACTGTTTACTATAGTTCAAAGTCTCTATGACAATTGCATCTATTGTGGTATTAAATTGCTAATATTCTTAAACATGAATGTTGTATGAAAGATCTATGAAATGATTAGAACCAACTTTCAAGATGTATACAAGGATTGTAACTTTGTCTATTTTTTAGACTCTTTTATTATGGAAGTTGCAAATTCTATTTGCTATTTTTTTGAAATATTTTCATGAAGATAGATTGGATGTGATAGTCTTATCTTTTGGTACCTTTGGCGCAAACTAATCTATGATTCAGCCTTTGCATATGCTGCTCTTCAAACTATATGTGATAGTCTTCCATCATACGGCTCACTAACCCTCTTGATTGGAAATTAACTCATGGAAGACAAACTCCATTAACTATGGCTCGTTGGGTGCCTATCCTTCTTGTTTACTAATTGGATTATCAATGGCACTAGATATATCATCATATATAATGTATTAACATCTTAATGTTAATAGGGCGCAACAAAAAATAGATATAGTTGCCGTTTTTTGTGTGTCGAAGAGTAAAACCTACCAGATTAGGCAGGTGCATAGACCCCTTTGCCTTTCATCCAATCCGCAAGTTTTTTGTTTATACAATTATTTTAGAATCAAGCAAGTATTATGGGTCCTCTGACTTCCAACTCAAACCATAGTGTATGGTTAGATCTCACCGATATCACATGTGAGCTATAGCACTTGAAATGTTGTTTAGTTCTCTATCCCCGTTACTTTGGGTAATCTACTTCTATGTATAAAAATCTATCTATCTTCTTCTCTTCCTTATTGTTCGTAGCCAACCAGCAAACTGAAAGCATAACACTGTTCGTTCGTGCAATTCTTTGTGCGCATTTTTTTCACTAGTTTGTTGTAGGGAAAGCCGAGCCAAAAAAAACTATGATTCTGTTTTATCATCTCATGCTAAAAGCCAGATTCATATAGTACAGTTTGTGGAGTAGATAAATTAATTCTTGTAGATATTTGTTTACTTGGTTGTCTACCAAAACCAAAAGCTATTATACTATAATAAAACTTCGTAAAAAAATAGCTCAAGAAACATGTCAAAATAAAAATAAATTTAAACAAGGAGAGAGGTATTTAACATTAAATCAATAATTTAATTTTGTATCTACTATTAATACTAAACAATCTAATAAACAACTATATCTTTAATTTTCTAAATCTCAATTTAATTCAACTTTAGAAAATTTTGCATGAAATAATACTAAATATCCTAATAGTAGTTACACCTTTTTTTTGTCAAATGTTGTTTATTCCAAAGATATCTATGAATTTAGATGAGGGTGGTGCTTTCATTAGTTTTGTTTTTCAGAAAATTATTAATAAACGCTAATGGTAAATATTTGACCTAACGAAATTAGTAGTATTATCCGTAAACAAATAGAAGATTATAGTTAAGAAGTAAAAGTAGTAAATGTAGGCACTGTACTTCAAGTAGGAGATAGTATTGCACATATTTATGGTCTTGATAAAGTAATGGTTGGTGAGTTAGTTGACTATAAAGACCATTGTCATAAAGAGTTGCTAATAGGTTCAGAATAGCATGGGGCTTTTGCTGTGGAATGCTTTATAAGTAGTGCTTAATACCTTTAAACAGCCTAAATAATAATATCCTATCTTAAGACTCCCTTTTTCTCAAATCTCAATCCTACAATTCCTACTAAACCCTAGAATATGTCATATTTAACTTTGATTTAGTATAACTTTTGAACAATAGTTTCAATCAACTTGAAATTTTGCCACAATGTAGATAAACTATCCAAATATCCAGTCATCAAGTTTCATTACATTCTAAAATACTACTCAATTTTGGTGAACATTATCTCATTATTGACTTTCTAATCCTTCACTGCTTCAACTCGGTTGTACTTTGATGCATAGTTCCTAAATCCTAAGTTCATTAAGACTAAAATTTTAACAAAAGTCAAAAGATAAGATAAGAAAAATACCCTCAAAGTTTCATTTCCATTGCACAAGATCTCAATAAAAATAAACTCTTCAAAAATGCCCTCTTTGGCTACCTTTGAATCCAAACACCTTTACTTCAAAGTCCCATAACTTTTTCTCTATAATAAATCTAAATTTGAAACTTGGCATCATAGTAGATCAAGTATTTAAAAACTTAGATTCAAAAGTTTGTATCCATTCATCACTTAACCAAAATGCAACACGAAACTCCTTCAAATGAATGCTCCTTTAAACATAAAACAACAATAAGTACATAACTAGCACTTCCACCTCCCAACACACCAAAAACAAGAGAGAGAGACAAGAAACCAACCCTTTCTTCAAATAGAAACTCAAACCTCAAGATGGCTAGTTGCAGGCTAATGCTAACTCTAACCCCACTAATCCAAGTATCAATTATTAACCAACCGATTATCAACCGACTTTTACCTAATTAACTAATATAAGCTCAACACCAAGCTACTAACACCAAACAACTAGAAACACTGAACGCATTTTTGCTAATAAATAAAAATGTCATTTCAACTACTAGACAGCTTACATCACAATACCATAGTATCGGAATTGCTTTGAATTTAGGATCAGATAATGTTGGAGTTGTATTAATGGGTGATGGCTTAACTATTCAAGAAGGTAGCTTTGTAAAAGCAACAAGAAAGATTGCCTTCTTGCTCCGACAATATGGACAAGATGTGTGCTCTACATTTAGACTCATACAAAATCTACATGCCAGACTCTTAGTCGTAAAACAAGTTACGCAAGAAAACCAAAGAAAGAAAGACCCTAACATTTACAAGAAGTTGGTTGCTTCGGGATCACAAAACAGAAATGGCAAGTGGTCTTCAATTGGATGGAAAGGCTAGGTCCATTTGTCAAATGATAATAGCAAAGTCCTAAAAACTTATGAATAAAAGACCTCAAAAAAGTATGAGAAAAAAAATTATAGATTTTGTTGTGCTTTTTCTACACTAGGCCCAACAAAACGTAGAGTCAATCAAGCACAATTTGCACTTGGATTATCTATTATGTCATATTTTAAATTAAAAAAAGTCTTGCTCTATATTTTGATATAGCCTATTACTTTATTTTCTATCTAGTTCTATTATAATTAATAGATGATCCTAATATTAGGAATAAATCAAATGAGAAAAAAACAAGTATTATTATAAAAAATAATAGAAAAATTATATATATATATATATATATATAATTTTTGGTATTAAGAATTATTTTCATATTTTTTCTACTTCTAGTCTATGGAGAAAGTAAAGTTAATTAAAAAATCTGGTTGAGAAATAAATAAATTTAATATTTTTAATTTTCATATTAAAATAATGAATATTAAACTAATCATATTATTCTATTTAAATTGTATAAGAGATAAAAAAGTATAATCAATTTTTTTCCATCCTTTAGAAAATTTTCTTCCTAATTTCATTTTTTTATAAGTTGTATTTTTTTTTAAATCTTTTTTTAAAATAAAGGTATTAATTTTTTCTTTAGAAAAATTATAAAATTAATCTTATTATTACCTAAATATAAACTTTCCACTATAAAAAAAAATTTGTTCCACTTAAAAGTATTTGTGATAATAAAAGAATTAGATCTAAGCACCAAACCTGAAAAATAAGAATTCTTCCACGTAATAAGCCAATAGATGAAAAAAAATTGTAATATTGAGATAGGTTAATGTTTTTCTTTAATTATGGTAAAACAACCCATTGTGGTCAGAATGAGGAGTTTGACATCATCTTGTTGTTGAAATTTTTCAATTTTTTTTCCACATTAGTACAAGTGTGAGAAAGAGCAAGTGCAATTGAAATTATATTTTTTTTTGACAAAGTATGAATTTACTAGGAATTTTTGAAGTGTTTAGTCCAAAAGAGTCTGTAGACTACCTTAAAACTAACAAAATCCGAATCTGTAATGCTCATCTCACTACCTAATGCAGTCAAAATATTTTCTATTACAGAAGGCCAAAAATGTCAATTTTTACAATGAACTTCACACTGAAAAATTAGAAGTTCCTAGTGAGGTTAGTGTTCACTCCATTGCTGTTATGTAAGACATGCATTGTGGCCCACATCTCACATATTCAAAAAAAACCCACAATGGGTCATTTCCTAGGCGACCATGATGGGTCATTTGATTGCAATGGACTGTTTTACCTTACATGTCCCTCTTTAAAAACCATATATGATATATTAATTTCTTTATGGCTTAAGCATTAAAATAATTTTTTAAAAAATAACTTTAAATAATCTGAATCCAAATAAGTATGTAAGTGTAAAAATAAAAATTTAAACATAAACTTCTAGAATTGTCTTTTACCTATTTAACCCCTAAAGAACCAAAGCCTTATTTCTGCCAAAATACATTCAAAACTGCCATTTCTGTAGCAAAGAGTAAAAAATTAGAAAATCATTTTTTCTGCACATCCAACCATAGGATCTTATACCCTTACTAGTATGAAAATGTGTGGAAAAAATTTCAGAAATTTTGACCACATAGATTAAAAGATATTTGCATTTAAAGTGAAAAAAACAATTTTTTCAGCACCTTGCGGGACTAGATTATTTGACTTTGAACTTTTTTAACTTAAACTTTTTGTACTACAGAGTTTTGAGCTTTAAATCCTTATTGTGTGAAATTGAGTTGAGAGTCTAGGGGAAAAAAAATTCAAAAAAAAATTTAATTTTCATGCTTAAAAAAATTGTTAAATAGAAGTAAAAAAAAGGAGAGAAAGAAGGAAAATCTAAATTATTAATATCTTTAAGATGGAATTAAAATGCACTAATCCCAATGGTGAGATTGCTTTAGCAAGTAAACTAAACCATGAAAAAAATTTGAAAAATTTGAAAAAATTGCATTCAAAATTGCATCCTACAAGTTATTTTTTTCAAGAAGATGCTCTAACTACCCAAAAAACAAGAATGTCCATAACTTTCTCATATCAAATCCAAATAAAACAAATCAAAGCCCTCCAAATAGACAAAAATATAATCTACAAGATACAATTTTTTTTTTAAATTAAAAATTTTGCAAATTTTTTTTTGCCACCCAAACTGCCCCCCATCCCTTGTTTTGAGCTTATTTGGTCATAACTTTTGTTCCCAACACTGATTGTGAAAAAAATTATATTCCCACAAAGCTTATCAATTTTTCTATCTTCAAGAAAAGTTTCAAAATATCACGACAAAATTTCAGCCCATAGGTACCTACCCAAAAACGCAATTGTCTCCTGAAGGGACAATGGTCCTTTAGGGGTTAAAATAATTTTAAAAAATAGGTTTATTTTATTTGTACTTAGTTATTTAAAAAAAATATCTGTAACATTAAATGTTACAAATACTTTAATAATATCTTTAGATTCATTTATTATTTCATAGATAAATGATTTAATTTCTAGGAAAACAAAAATTGAATTAAATAAAAATTCTATATAATATATAACAATATAACATACCTTTTTTTAATATAATTATAATTCCATTTTAATTTTCAGATTTAAATATGTCTGTGGAATGTTCAAAAAATAAGTTAAAATTTAGGATTTATTTAAGTACATTCTAAATTTTACCTCTAGATACATTATTGGAAGGGCATATAAATGTATACCTACTATAATAGGCCTATTCCTACTATAGTGCTAGGACCTAATTCTATATGAATTATATAATAATAAATAAATGAAATTTAAAAAACTAAACAAATTATATATAATTTTTTAGTTTTTTAAATTAAATTAAATATTATAGAAAAATAAATACTCAAATAAAAATAAAATATTATGGAACAAAACTAATGGGACATAACATAGTTTTAAATACTTTACATATTATTTTATTTTATAAAAAAATTATTTTATTAAAAAAATGACCTTTTAATATAAATTATATTATATTATTTTTTAATAAGCCATGGTGAAATTGGTAGACACGTTGCTCTTAGGAAGCAATGCTAATGCATCTCAGTTTGAGCCCAAGTGGTGGTATTTATATAAAAATCTATAGTGACTAACAAAATTGAGTACAACTTTGAAATGTTTTCATTCAAACAATCATACCATAGGCATCAATAGACAAAGTCCAAAAGTAGATATATGAAAGTTGTAGTGTGCAACATACAACTACATTATTATGAAAGTTTGAAGAAATGAGTTGTGATTTGAAAAAAATCAGTTTCAAAGTTAGCCATGTTAGAAACTCAATTTTGTTCAATATGATTTGGAATTACTTTATCTTTTGTCGATTTTTTTCTTAGAACTCTAAAAAAACTTTTTGTACCTTGGCATGTTGGTATACATCATTTTAGATTGTTGTACATAAAAATTGAAGGAAATTGACATTCATAAAATTTCAAATATCAACAGTTTGACAAACATGCAAATGTTGATGGTTCTCACAATATTTGAATTGTTTTTTGGAATTGAAAGCATGGGATAGCATTAGCCATTGTAGAGAGAGTGTAAGTTGCAATATGGACCATTGTTACATCTTAATGCCTTTGCATTTGAAATATTCATTGAATTGGGCAATGCATTCAATTTATATTTCATAGCCATATAATACATTTCTAGGTTCAATTTTTTTTGTCCAAAGACTAGAGTTCATAATGCACATAATTGATCCAACAAATCCAAAATAAATAAATTATCATTGGCAATTTTAGAACATCAATAGGTATTAGGAACAAGAGGAAAATAGGAAGCCTATTGCTAGAAAACAATGGGCGGAAACATAAGGCCTAGAGATTGATGAATAAACCATGGGTTCACTAGGTCATTCCTACAATCTATGGCTCCCTAGGCAACTTCATAAAAAACAATCAAAGAAAAAATGAAAGATAATGAAATACACATGGTTGTGACTATAGCAGTTCCTCGTAAACCGAGAAGATGACCAAAAGCACCAACTACACAATTACCTAGTGAAGGTAAAGTTATAATTAATAAATACATACATAAATCATTTTTTTATTGTGACCAAAATACAATTGATTGGATAGATAATTGATTGTATTTTGGACGATAGTTGCACAAGTTGAGATTTAGATGAAGGCTTTGTCAATCTTACTAAATTGACACAACCCAACAAATCAAGTTTTTGCCACATCCAATAGAGTTTGCCACATGCCATTACTATATAATGGCATAATTGAAATTGAAAGAGAGGTCATTTTAGATCATTCTATCTTATTAGTAATCCACTCACCATCCACAATGCAAGGAGTGTTAAAATTTTGTTTTACTAAGTGCCAAAAATAACTCTTTTTTTGTGCACAACAGATGGAACAAGCTTGGCTATGTTGCTGTTATCTCTTTATTGGTCTCTGTGGAAGCGGATGGCTTATACCTTCTGAAAATATAATAGAAATTATCTATAGTAATTATTTGAGAGGTTAATTGAGTACAAATTTCAAGCATGTAGTCTTTCAAAAATGGGTTTATGAGTCCTAAGGAAGCTACTAAAAGAGAGAGGATCCTTTGTTAGTTCTTTACTAATTTACTAGCAGTTGGCACTTGCTATGCTATGCATTCATCAATAGAATTTTATAAGAATTTTTATGTATTAGATAGAATGCAGAACAAAAATTTCAATAAATCTTCAAATAAAAATCTCAAAAACTTTGTAAACAACTTAATTGTTGTGGAATCCAAAATCACTTCAATTGAATAAATTACTCAAAATTATTTAGTAGAAGCAATAGAAAATTGAAATCATGAAAACTCAAAGCTCACAAAAGAACAAAATCATAAAAGTGCAAAGAAGTGTAAAGCCAAGAGAAACAATGGATTTGCTACCTCTATGATATCATCCTATGGATCCTCTTTAATATCACCTTAATTGCAACAACTATATTATATTTACAATATCACCCTTTGTAAAAAGTGATATTACAAAAGTGATTGCAAACTGCTACTCTATTTTTGTAATATCAAATTGTGTGAAAATACAATTTCTATGTAAGCATGATTGGAAGTATTTTTATAAAATAATTATTTTAAAGACTTATCAAAATTATTATCATGCATTCTATTCAAATATATCAAATTTTTAGTAATATGTGATACGATGAATGCGTAGCATAGCAAGCACGAGCCCCCAGTATTAATGGTAGCATTTGTGATATTACAGAGGGAGTTATGATTTTAGTAGTATGATGAATCGCTGTAAATTTCTTTCCCAACATGGGCCACCGACCTTCATTCATAATGACTGCGGCTTTCCTAGAGATAATCTCATTTTGATTGGTTAAACATACTTTGGCTATTTTGCATAAAGCTGAATTAGGTTTCTTTGGTGTTCTCATCAAAACACGCAGGCATACTCCTTGCTATTGAGGATATAATGAATATAATAGAAACAAGATAAAATTGTATATCAAAACAACTTTGGGCATCATCAAAAGGATCAAAATCGCATTAGAAGAAGAAGCAAATAGAAAAGAAACACCAATTAGGATCAAAGAAAATAACAAATTTATTACTAGATAGACACAAATAGGTGCAAATTTTATAAACCAAGAACCATTTTTTTTCCTAGGAGAATAGTTCCAATGGTAGAACAATGGTCTTCAAAACCATAGGTTGAGGGTTTGAATCCCTGTTTTCTTAATTACACTAGTTAGAATTTGGTGAAGGGTGAAGCAATCATCGAAAATGATTGAGTTGCTATATCTTGTGCTCTTTCATCACTATACTCTCCATGATTTTTGCTCATCATGAGGACATGAGGAAAAATAATAAAGGAGAACGGTAAAAAACTGGAATAAAGAGTGAAGACATTGAAAAAAAAAGTCTTTTTTCTATTTTTTGTATCCTTTTTTTTTCCAAACAAAAAATTCCTATGTGCACTAGAAAGCTCATTTCGCTTGACTCTCAAAGCATATGTAAGGAATTGCATATGCTCTCAAAGCACATCTATATCTACATTTACATCTACATCTATATCTATATACACGTATGTAAGGGATTTGAATCCATATTCTCACCATAAAAAGACGATGTCCTATACCCCTAGACAAAAGGAACAAAATTATTTCAAAGAAAAATAGTGAGCTAGAGCTGTGTTGCAATAAAGAGAAAAAAAAAGTGACACAATTTGCGACCTATGGCCTAATTATGTGCCACTTTTTTTCTCATTTACCTACAATAATCCATGATACATTCAACGAAAAAAACCCTCTGTACTTGATCAACATTATACCAGAATAAATCTTTTGTCTGCATTTTTGTGTTGCATGGTTGTCATACTTGTACCTCTCAAGTACATTTGATAAATAGTAACTCGTCCTACAGGACAAAAAATGAATAGTAACTTGTCCAGTATGACAACCATGTTGTGTTGTTCTATGCAATTTGAGTCTCTATATATTTTAATGAATTATCTATGATGATTGATTGATTATGATGCATTTGTGGTTATTTATATATAGTAAATCTTTCTTTATCGTATTCTGTAATAGAAGAAGGAGATTTAGGATAAGGTTAGTGACCAACAAAAAAATTATATATATATGTTCAATTCTTATCCAAAAGTTCCTATCAAAAGAGGGATTTGAACCCCCATGTGCGAATTATGATCCCACTATTTTAACCGACTAAACTATTCCAACATGCAAATTATGAATTTGTTGTTCTACTAATCTGCCGCTCCCTAGCTATTGGATGATAATTAGTCTGATGCACCCTTTAATCTAGCCCCAATGGGGATAGAAGTAATTGTTTATGTATGAAGTTCAAATAGAGTAGAGTATTAGAGGGCCTTGTGCCTTGGTGATATTCATAATAGCGATTGAAGCCATTATTGTGTAATAGTAGGGGCATTCACAGGTATAATTGGAAAGGCTATCAGGTAGGCTCTCACTAACATGAAAACATGGTAATAGATAGAGTAATAGCTAAAATAGGATTAGTTTTGGCTAAAGCACTTAAATCTACTATATATTTGAAATGGTTTTGATGTACATCACAAAGTTTAGACCCTACGGTTTGTTAACAATTATCATGTGGTTATCGTTGTTTCATAAGTTCGCACGTTAATTACAATTTATCGCATTATTACAATGCATTATTTCACATCATTATGATACAGTTGTAAGTAATGCATTGTAACAATGCGATAATGATGCAAAATAATGTATTGTAATGATGCGATAAATTGTAATTAAGATGCAAACCCATGAAACAATGATAACCACATGATAATTATTGACAAACCATAGGGTCTAAACTTTGTGATGTAATGCTAAAACTATGGTGAATACATTGATGGTCATTGATATCTTCTATGGTTCCATAAGAGAAACCGATAAAAAGATAACCTACATGTCTAATAGAACTATAAGCTAAAAGTCTTTTGACTTTGTTTTGAGCCATTGCAGCCAATGCTCCTAAAATCATAAAAGTTGTGGTATAGTTTTTCTAAGACAAAACCAAGGCAATTCCAAAAAGGTTCGTTCAAGGGAAAGCTCAAATTAGCTTAGTGGCTAGTTAGCTAATGTCACTTTGTAGGTAATTATGTTGTTAATCTTAATGTATTAAGATATTTGGTATATTTCATATTCTATTTAGGTATGGGAAAGGAGTTCTCTTTCTAATTTCCGTCCAATTATAAATATAAATTTCTAACCACTAAGTCCGTACCAGTCTTATATTAAAATAAAATGTGGAACTAAATGTATAAATTAAGGGAACCTGCATCCACAAATCTCATACTTTGAATTCACAGAAATATATTACAAATATATTTATTTGCAACATGCATCTCCCAAGATATATATTTGAACTTTGAAAATTCGGTTTAACCGAGAATTCTTTAATTATTTTCACAATTATCGTTTCAACATCTAAGTTGCTTTAAGCGCTAATGACTCAATTACTTGAAGTAAATGTAACACATATCCTTTTTTAGGAATTGAAAACAACCAAGGACATCGCTTTAAGCGAATACATTAACACCCAAATGCTTTAAGCAATTCTAAAATTTCCCTTAAGGGATATACAATATGCTTTGTTAAATTATTTAAAGAGCTTCGAATTCTTTCCTTTTCAAGACTCCGGTCTTCATTCGATTTTGTATTCTCCTATCTTTAGCTTTAAGCTTCCTCGATATGCATCACCGAGTTATCTTGGATCTCCTTTTTTCTCCAATTGCAATACTAACTCTAAATTATGCTTTCTAAATTTACACAACTAAATATAAATTCTAATGAATAAAATAAAATAAATTTAAATGCACATTCAAACATTCAATCTTGTACACATGTCTTCAATTGGAATACCATTTATTAATTATATGAATAATCATTCAATATTTAGAATGTACATCATTTGTTTGTAATTGTTCAATAACTTCTATTCACTAGAAATGTAAAATCATTTTCCAACTCAAAATAAATCTCAATCTTAAGTTTTGTTTTAAACATACATGTCCATTTAAAATACAAAAATATTCCAATACTTTAATGAAAATAATTACCGATCGATGGTAAATTATTAAATTTGAAAATAAAGTCCAATCTCTGGATCACTCAAATCCAAATCACTCCTTGGTTTATAAACAATTTCCAATCACTGGAATTATTAAGTCAATCACTAACTTAATATTTTATTTCTCTTCTACTTCAAATTTTGCTTTGAGCATTGACATAAAAATTCTCTTAAGAGATAAATTATAACCAATGAACAAAATCCACTCCACACATAATCCAATTCTCTTAAAGAGACTTTCCAAAATAAAAATGCTCAAGGCAATAAATAATCCTCATGATTAAACTTCATGCTTTTAGCAATAAATACCATCACTTAAGTGATTAATCCATACAAAAATGGAATAACATCTATGAATCTATAACACAACGCAAGAAAAATGTGACTTCACGTCACTAACACAAGAGAGAATTAAAAGAGAGAGAGAAGAATGAGAGAAGAGAAACTATTTATCATGATCCTCCTTAAACACCCCTTCCAATCTCTTGATAAAACCCCGTCAAAGTCCATAACCGCTCAAGCCAAAAAGTCTTTTCACACTTTAACTTCAAATATCATCACATTGACACTTAATTACCCAAAACTTAAAACATATAATCCATTTCACACTCAAAAAACAAAATTTAACTAAAAAATAAAATTGTCTTAACTACAGAAGCAATGCTACAAAAAAAGAATAGTTGTTGCAATGTTGAATTATAGAAACTATAAATAAAAACACGTACTATATTGGCAAGAATAGATATTTTAGGTGCAATAGAAAAGAATGTTGTCGTTAGAGTAGGTGAACTAATGCTAATTCTTTATTGTATTTTGATAAATTTTGGTTATCTATAAAATTATTTTATACTAATCTGTTATGTGTTTTTGTATTTCTCACCATTTATTTTTGCTCAATTTTGTATATAATAAAAATATAATACTAATAATTTTTATATATTTTATCTTTTGCTCCTACCATCAGGTCTCAATAATGAATCTTAATATGGGGTACATTTTTTAATTGTTTTGTTATTTTCACCTTTTCCTCACGGTACTACTTTGTTATTGGTCACCTAGGAGTATTTAGCCTTACAAGGTGGTCCTAATTGATTTACACAGGATTCCATGTGCCCCATGCTAGTAGGTTAGAGCATAAATTAGTAATGCTTTTGGCTACTAGACTCTCACCATCTATAGTGCAAAATTCAACTGCTTCACCTAGCAACACAACGCCTACTTTGCTCCCCCACAACCCCGTTTTCATAATTTAGGCTACTCCCATTTCGCTTGCCGCTACTATAGGAATCACTTTTGCTTTCTTTTCCTCTGGCTATAAAGATGTTTCAGTTTGTTAGGTTGTCTCTTGCCTACTTATGAATTCAAGAGTAGTTCAAAAGGTTAATCTATTCAAGAATCTCCAAATCCATGCTTATTTTTAGCTTTCTGAAGCATTTCATTGCTTATTACACCCTTCTTCGTCTTTGGACGCCTAGGTATCCACCATAAGCCCTTATTCGTTTGAACCTTGTCATTAAAGGCTATATCATCCTAAGGTGTTAAATAAAAAAAGATGAATAGGGTGGAAAAAAACCCTCTTTTGAAGGCTTCTGAAAAGTGATACTCTAAAAAGGCAAACAAGGTGATTTGCACTAACAAGAGGCGAACCCGATGGACCCCTATTAGGTCAATGCGTCAACTCTCTCATGTACGTGGTCAAATAGTAGTATTGTCGCGATCCAAATGACACCTAACAACTTCTAGCAGCTCACTAGGTTCACCACAACCCACTTACAGCGTCACGTGGTCACCAATTGCCTAACATTGCACATGCCAAGCACGCACAGTATTAGTCCCCATTTCCAACTCAGTTTGTCAAGTCTCAGTCACCGGGACTACTAACACACACTCCCATTCTAATACCGGGCATGTCACTTACTAACACGGGGTGGAACTTCCACTTTAATGTGCAAGGACCCATGGTGGCACTACTCACCATGATCCTAACCGCCCTTGAGTGTCATCCCATTCCATGCTAGCCCTTTTTGCATTTGCTATTCTTCCATTAGAGGTAACTGACGCTCACAACTCGGGACACATCCAAGGGGGCCTAGCAAGGAGTGGGACTCCACCCAACCGACGCCACAGGACATACACATGTGTCCCATGGTGCCTTGAAGTGGTGGTGAAGTCACCATCACCAACCATGAGTCACCGGGACTCACTAAGGCTTCAAGAGGAAGGAGGGAGACCAACCCCTTTTATAATACTCTTTGTGGTATTCGTCAGACCCCCTGTCCTAAGTCAAAGGAAGTCCTTGGATAACCTTGGGTTGTGGAAGACCACCCACTTCCAACCTAAATCGCCAAGTTATGTCACCATTTGGGCTCCTAAACTTCCAACTGGTGTAACTTTGTGCTCAGAGCTTCAAATCCAATATGCGAGCCCATTTTGAACATCTACGCAATGAGTAGATGCCGATGGACTTCTCACTCAGCCCATTTGAACAAGTTCTTTCAAAGTTATGACCCTCTAAAGATTAGGATGCACTAGGGGAGGCGTCACGCCTTCACCACGGCTCTTCTTTTGGCCATAACTTTTGACTCATGTCTTAGAACTTTGTAATGCTTGTCATTTTAGGTTCCTTGTGTTCATGGCTTTCCAATGATATGCCACATTACATAATTTCTTGTGGTATTCATTGAGAACCCCTCACACCTAGCCCTCAAGTGTCCTAGCGCCATCGAAACTCAATCAACTTTGAACATCCATAACTTTTAGCTCCCAATTCCAAATTGCGCGTTCTTTGAGCCATTAGAAGCATATTTTCAAGAGCTTTCCAAGCATGTATGACATTCTTTTATTCACTTCAAAAACAGGTCGCCATTGCGCCTTGTTTGATCGGAAGTCTCTCCATTCTCCCTACCTAGTCTATTGCAAGGCTTAGGAAGTCACTTCCAAGGTCCCCCCTTGCGCACTAAAGTTCATTGGGCACCCCAAGTAGATAGGGGCGTGACACTCACCCCCACCAAATAGGGTCGATGTCCTCATCGACATTACTTCTTGTCGAAAGCATTGAGTTAAAAAGGGTAGCCATCCCCCTCAACACTTTCATTGCATTCTAGATAGCTAACCCCGCAATGACCCAAGTATTCACTTATTTAGTTCAAATAGCTAAGTCTCCAAAGGTGGCACAAGATAAGCCCATGGTTTTGACACCTTGGATGGCAAACTTCCAAGGACCTAGACCTACACTAAAGGGACTTATCTACTTTGAGACTCCCCCGGTTTGCCTTCTTTTGGCTCTGAGTTAGGCTCAACTAGCCTATCTTACTTACTTGACTAGGAAGAACTCAAGGCTCATCAATTTCTACTTGGTTGCAACACCAAGATCCCTTTCAAACACTTAAGTTATCAAGTGATGAACTTTACAAGCCTAGAGATAGTACCAAGTCCCGCCCAACTTGTCCTTTGAGTACTCTCCCAAGGTATGGATGATCAATCCATGTTTAGACAATGGTCCACTCACAAAGGACACTTTTGTAAGCCCGTGCCACTATCTTGCTCTCGCCCGAGCAAGTCCTAAGCTTGAAAGTAAAAAAGGTTTGGTCCCTTACAAATTTCAAGCCAAGGCCCCTATTTTGCAGCATTTTCAAAATTGATTTATGTATCATTCCATCCTCTTCTACTGAACCAAACATCAATGAGACTAGGACTCATCTCATAGTGCTAATGCCAATCAAGAGCTAACTCACATATAAAGAGTCATTTCCAACATTGCAACTTTATTTCAAAACAAGTACACAATAGACAAGTGCATAAATGCACTGTTTACACAAGTGTTGTGTTTCTCCCCCACTAACAAAGGTTGATATCCTCATCAACTCCTATGCGGTTTTTTGTTGGATTGTCTACTTCGTTCAAATCGGTCCACCACATCCTTTGCATGAACCATATCTTTGGCATTCACCCAAGTTGCTTCCTTTTCATGATACCCCCACCATTTCACTAAGTATTCCTTGTCTCTCTTCTTAGTGTTTCTACTCTTGAGAATCCCTTCCACCTCATACTCAAGGTGTTTTCCAATTAACTCAGGGAGAGGCCGCAACATTTGCTTGCGTTCCGGCCTCAAGGTATCTTCATGGTATGCCTTCAACAATGAAACATGAAAAGTTGGGTGCACCTTGATTTCTTGTGGCAATTCTAACTTATAAACATCCTCAAACAACCGCTCGGAGATGACAAAGGGACCTGCATACTTGGCCATGAACTTAGGTGTTAGTCCTTCCGGCAATGTGAAGTTCTTCACATTCAACCATACCTTTTGTCCCACAACATATTCTACATGGCGTCTCCCTTTTTTCACTTGTTTGATATATCTCTTTTGTGCCTTGACCAAATGCAACTTGATCTTCTCAAGCATAGCTTCTCTATGAACAACAAAGTCTTCTGCAACTTGGCTTCTTTCAAACTCTGATTGCAACCCCTCCAAGGCAAGGTCAGTAGGCATAAGTGGCTCCATACCATAAGCCACTTTGAATGGCGATTCTCCTGTAGCTGCATATTTGGCTTTATTGTAACTAAACTCAGCTAAAGCCAAATACTCCGTTCAATCACTTTTGTTAGTACTCACATAGTTTCTAAGGTATTGATTCAAGACCCCATTCACCCTCTCTGTTTGCCCATTTGTTTGAGGATGAAACGCCGTGCTAAATGAAAGCTTGGTCTTCATTTTCCTAAACAAGTGTCTCCAAAATGCACTTGTGAATTTAGGATCTCTATCAGAGACAATCACCCTAGACAACCCACTGTGCCTCCACCAAGTGTTGAAAAAGAGTGTGACTGTTTGAAATGTAGTTGCCACTCCTGTTGTTGGCGCCATCCTAGCCAACTTGCTAAATCGATTTACTACCACGAAGATGGCATCAAACCCTTATGACTCCGGTAAGCTAGTAATGAAGTCCATGGAAATACATTCCCATGGACCATTTGGAATGGGCAAAGGCTTAAGTAATCCAACTTGTTTTTTATATGAAGCTTGGTTGGCTTGACAAGTGATACAAGTCTTTACATAGTGTGCAATGTCTTCTTTCATCCTAGGCCAATAGAACCTCTTAGCTACAAAATTTATAGTGGCTTTCTCACCTCTATGACCTACAAGAAGCTTGTCATGCTCCTCTTTCAAAACTTGCAACCTCAACTTGTCCTTGGGGACACACACTCTACCTTGCTTGAATTTGATTAGGCCTTGGTGTAATCGAATCCCTTCACTTTCTTGCCAACCCTCAAATCACTTAAGAACTTTGAGCCTCCGGGTCTTTCATATAAACCTCCCTTATTTTCCTAGCTAAATCACTTTCCCCCTCCTACATTAACCCTAAGATTTGAGTAGAACTTGGTTTGAACTCATCCTTTCGGCTAAGGGCATCGGGCACCACATTTTTTTTGTCTGGTTTGTGAATCAAGTCCACATTCATAAGAGCCAAGGTGTCATACCACCTCAACTGCTTGGCTGTCACTCTAGCCTGGCTCTCAAAATACTTCAACGACACATTATCGGTAAACACCTTGGTTTGATGAAGACTAAGGTAATGTTGCCATTTCTTCAAACAATGCACCACTGTAAACATCTCATTTTCATGTGTTGGCCACTTGGTTTGGGTCCCATCTAATTTCTTGCTCTCAAAAGCAATGGGCCTCCCACCTTGCATCAACACTCCTCCAATTGCAAAATCACTTGCATCTGTGTGTACTTCAAAAGGTTGATCAAATTTAGGGAACTTCAACACTGGATGAGAAGAAAGTTTGGCCTTGAGCTCCTTAAAAGCCTGCTCATATAGCTTGGTCTACACTATGGCTTGGTTTTTTTTCAACAAGTCAGACAAAGGTTTGGCAATCTTAGAGAAGTCTCTAATAAACCTCCTATAATAATAGGCAAGTCTAAGAAATGACCTTACACCTTTTTGAATGGTAGGTGGTTTTCACTCCTTGATTGCTTCTACCTTCTTTGTATTCGGCTTGATCCTAGATCCAGACAACATGTGGCCCAAAAAGTCAATCTCCATCAAACCAAACTCACTTTTCTCCCCATTTGCATACAACTTATGTTCCCTAAGCCTTTCCAATACACTACAACAAAAACAGTGTTTTATGACTGCAAAATATGACTGCAGTGAGTCGTAAAATAAAAAAATACGACTCACGTAGAAATCACTGTAGATGACTCGGAATATGACTGACTCCAGTCGTTTAGAAGCAGTCGCTTCAGACATCAGTCATATTGGCAGTCATATTTTCTGAGGGGTATAAATACCCATTTTTAGCCATAGTATGCCAATATGGCGTATACTTTGACTTTCCTAGGGGAGTCTTGACTTTTTCTTGAATTGCTCAGGCAAACAAAAAAATCCTACGTGGAATATGACTATGGTCAGTCATATTTTTGGATGACGTGGAATATGACTGCGGTCAGTCATATTTTTGAATGACGTGGAATATGACTGCGGTCAGTCATATTTTTGGATGACGTGGAATATGACTGCGGTCAGTCATATTTTTGAATGACGTGGAATATAACTGCGGTCAGTCATATTTTTGAATGACGTGGAATATGACTGCGGTCAGTCATA
Source organism: Climacium dendroides (assembly GCA_950106755.1). Classification (NCBI taxonomy): domain Eukaryota; kingdom Viridiplantae; phylum Streptophyta; class Bryopsida; order Hypnales; family Climaciaceae; genus Climacium; species Climacium dendroides. The sequence continues at coordinate 26,079,544 of OX467092.1, forward strand.
TTTTTGAATGACGTGGAATATGACTGCAGTCAGTTATATTTTTTGATGACATGAAATATGACTGCAGTCAATCATATTTTTTGATGATATGGAATATGACTGTAGTCAGTCATATTTTTGGATGACGTGAAATATGACTGTAGTGAGTCATATTTTTTGATGACATGGAATATGACTGCAGTAAGTTATATTTTTTGATGGCATGGAATATGACTGAGGTGAGTCATATTTTGTAGTAATGTAGAATACGACTCTCGTCAGTCATATTTTATGGAATATGACTTCTGTAAGTCATATTTTTAGCTTCATGAAGTTGCAAGTAGCTTCCAATGTCTTTGTTTCAACTTTTGATGCCTGCATATACAATCAAAGAAATGAGAGGTTAGTTTTTAGTGATTGAACAACAAAGATTTACAATCAACACAAAATATGTAGCTCAAGTTTAGGATAGGAAGAATAAGATTGATGATGGAGGAAACAAGAAAAAAAATATAAGTACTAAGAGATAACAAGAATCAAAAATTAAAATGCAATAAGGAATAAAAAGCAACAACTAAGCAACAACTAAGACACAATAAGAAACAACAACTAAGACACAATAAGAAACAAGAAGCAATACAAAACAAGAAACAACAACTAAGACACAATATGAGGCAACAATTAAAACATAAGAACAAATAAAAAGCACCAACTAAGATACAAGAAGAAACAAGAAGCACCAACTAAGACATGACAAGAAACAACAAGAAATGAGAGTATAGACGCAACAAGAAGAAATAAGAAGCAAGAACTACAAAACAAGAGGAAACAAAAAAACAAGAACTAGGAAGAAGAAAGAGTTCAAATGCAAGAGAAAGAAAGAATTTAGATGCAACAATAAGAAACAAGAAGCATGAACTAGAGAGCAACAAGAAACAAGAGTTAAGATGCAATAAAAAGCAACAACAAGTGAGAGCTAAAAGACAATAAAAAGTAAGGAAGAAGAGCCACAAGAAGTGACGGCTAGGGTTTCAAAACCCTAAAAAAATAGTGACTAGGATTCAAAATCCAAAAAAGTAGGTGATTAGGATTTCAAAATTTTAAACAATGACTTCTCTATATTTTTTTGGAATTGCCCAAATTTTTCTTGAATTGCCCAAAACAAAACAAAATCACTATTATATGAAAATATTAGTGATAATATGACTCAATGTTCTCAAACATGTTCCCTATGTTCCCTATGAAGTACTTTGGTATTCCTAATGGCCGTATAGTATACGCTTGTGAAGTACAAGGCGTAAAAATAACCGGCAGTCATATTTTGCAGTCATATTTCTCCCCAAAGTGTTGGCCTTCAAGAATATGACTACAAGCAGTCGCCAGTCATCCTCAGTCATAATTTTGCAATCATAAAACATTGCCATTGTTGTAGTGATACAATCTCAATGTGCTTGGCATGCTCCTCCGTCGTCTTGGAGTACACCAAGATGTCATCAATATATACAATGACAAATTCATCCATCTCTTGATAGAACACGGTGTTCATAAGGGTGGTGAATGTTGAAGGGGCATTGCATAAACCAAAAGGCATCACCAAAAACTCATAGGACCCATATCGGGTCCTACATGCCATCTTTTCAATGTCTCCAAGTGCAATTCGAATTTGGTAGTAGCCTGACTTCAAATCAATGTGGCTAAAGTACACTGCCCTTGCCAATCTATCAAAGAGATCATCAATTCGAGGTAAAAGGTAGTTGTTCTTAATGGTGATCTTATTGAGCGCCCTATAATCAACATACATGCGAAGTTTTCCATCCTTCTTGTCCACAAACAAGACTGACGCTCCATAAGGTGACTTGCTCTTGTGAATGTATCCTTTAGCTAAGAGCTCATTGAGTTGGTGTTTCAACTCTTTCAACTCTCTTTGATTCAACCAGTAAGGTGCCTTGGATGGTGGTTGTAACCCAGGTACTACCTCAATTTTGAGATCCACTTTCCTTTAGGAGGCAAGGCATTAGGCAACTCTGTTGTCAAAACATCTATAAACTTATGGATTACACTTGTTACATACTTTGGAGGGCTATTGGCCCTATTAGCCGACTTCTTTTCTCCTCCAATTATGCCAACACGCATAACAACTAAGAACTTAGTATCACTAAGTTCTTCCAAAACTACTAGATGGACTTGAGTCCCCAACATCTTAGATGACTTAGTTATTTCTAACTCTATCTCCTTGCCATCTACATTGGCAACCACCTTTAAAGATGAACGCCTTCTTATGTCTACTTCATAAGTATCTAGGAAAGTATTTCCTAAGATGAGGTCTATCCCATCCATATCACACACCGTGAAGTCTTCCACAAAGGTGAACTCTCCACACTTGACTTCCACATTTGTTGCCACCTTGCTTGTCTTGTGCGGCTTGCCCTTGGCAAACTGCACTTCGATGGCTTGCAAGACTCCTTGATTTGCAAGCCCAACTCTATAGCAAATCTTGGGCTCACGAATGAGTGAGTTGCACCTGTTTCCACCAGGAGTGAAACATCATGCTTACTTATTGACCCTTTTAAGAACAACAAGCGGGGACTCAACTTGGGTTGATTTGCCTTAGCCAAGAAGCCACCTTGAAGAACATGCTCTCCAATGTGAGAGCGTGCATTTTGAACACTCACCTTAGGTTTGGTGTAACCCCAGGACAAATGGCCCTTTTCTCCACAATTGTAACAAGTCATAACTTTTAGCTCCCAACTCCAAACTGCGCGTTCTTTGCGCCATTAGAAGCATATTTTCAAGAGCTTTCCAAGCATGTATGACATTCTCTCGTCCACTTCAAAACCAGGGCGCCATTGCACTCTGTTTGATCGAGAGTCTCTCCATTCTCCCTACCTAGTCTATTGCAAGGCTTGGGAAGTCACCCCAAGGTCCCCCTTGCGCACTAAGGTTCATTGGGCAAATAGGGGCGTGACAAGTATGGTGCAAGCAATTCAAGAAGGGCAACAATATAGAGGCGTCTTTAAATTTGGAATGCACACAAAAATTCTGAAAGTGTTTTTTACATTTTTCATTTTCCATAGGTCAAAAATCCTCCAATCCATTTATGATTGATATATAGCACACCCGTAGCGGAAACAGACCGCAGCAACCCTAACATGGGGTTAAGTTTCGGGGCACGGTTATCACGAGTGCGTCAGGGTCAAGCGTTACCCTTCCGACAGAGGTGCCCCGGAAGGCTCTAAGGCCCGACTAAACTCTTGGTGCGAACAACCCTCCGGGAGATCAGGGGACGCTTACGCTGTTCGCAGTACGTTGATCAGCCTCTATCAATTTTTTTTGTGAATTAGTAGTTAATGTCGGAATTGTGGTTAGGAAGGGGGAGGAGATGAATTTTGGTTGGGGAGTGAAACCCTAATTGGGGTTTGAAATTTGAAATTTGACGGATTGTTGGATCGATTGATCAGTCGCGACGGAGTTCGGTCTGCGCGATTTTTAGAAATTTTCAGATGATGAAATTCACGCTATGGTTGTGAAGGAGATGACGGGGGTGACGGAATTGGAGTGAAACCCTACTTGGGGGTTCGAAAGTTGATTTGAAGTTTTTGTTCTGTAGATCTTGGGGTTTGGGTGAGATTGGTGTAGATTGAGTGACAGATTTTTTTTGTGAGTGTAATTATGACACGCTTGAGCTTCCCTGTTGCGAAATTTTAGAAATAATCTCTCAATTTGATGCGTATTGACATCGGGTCTGTCTCTCAATTTGATGCGTCGAATAATCTGATTTGTTTCAATGCTCTAGGTGGTGGCCTGAGTAGTCGTCGGCAGAATTAGTGTTAGGGTTCGGTGAAACTTTGTGCTTGGGGATCGTGGTTGAGAATTATCCAGAGAATGGTCTTGGAGGAGGACCTGTTCGGTTGACATCGGTTCGATGATTGCAGCTCACGGCCAAGGATCACCAAAGATTCTGAGGGTCATGCATGCGCATGCAATCTCTCAGTTTTATTTTGATTTATGAAGACATAGCTATATGTTTCTTATCACAAGTGTGGTTACATATATACTGCAATGCAATGGCAGGGTGTTTTCAACTTGGAACGTCCATTTGAAGCGCCTTTCTCTTGCGACACGGTTCTTCCTTCTACAGGCTGCTGTGGTCTTGCTGTTAGTGATTAGTATATATGATTTTGTAGGTGACTCTGTAGGGCCCACACGTCTTGTTTTCTCTCTGTCGAGAGAGTTTTTGCTTGGGAAAATGAAGACTCGACTCGTTTGTTCACATTGAGTGTCACTTCACGCACGGGCCTGTACGAATTCGAAAATAGTAGGGATGAATACTCAATAGATCGATCCGTTACTTCTCCAGTGAGTTTCTCATCGTTTTTAGTAGTGCTACGACAGTGGCTATTCTGTTCCAAAGGACAGACGTAAGGCTTCCAGCCAATGAGTGTTTGAACTTTCTTTGTGACGCGCAAGTGGATTTCCGGGATGATTCATACTGCTAGATATTGATCCATGTTCAGATCTTTTTTAAACTTGTGTTACTGTGTTTCTCAATTCCCTAACAGTTTCGGAAGTTGTCAGGCATATCAAATTCGACGTGTGTACATCTTTGTAATTTTGTTCCTGTCTCTACTCTGTAGACTTGCGGTAGTTTTAAAGAGTCAGACGAGTGACCTGATGTGGATTTAATAATTGCATGTAAATTTTTTAAGAGAAGTCGCCAAACTAAGCGTGGCTATGATTAGGATTATAATTAAATGTTGCTTGAACCGAAGTTGTCTCAGAAGGGATTGTTGTGAAGGCCTTGGGAAGGTAGAGGTAGGTGCTGGATTAGGTAGTTTGTTCCTGATTGCTTAGATTTTGTGAATGTGTGACGATTAAGTTATTAAATAGAACCTAGTTTGATGTGGAGTTGGCCGTTCAAAGGATTCGTGTATTCATTGAACGAATTATGAAATTCAGGGTGGTTTCTGAGGGGGACTAGAGAGTTGCAATGGAGAACGTTGATATGTTCAACGCGGCAACAGCGCCGCTCACCTTTCACGACTTCTTGGATCGGATGCGCCATCCTCAAGCCATAGATCTTGTGAAGTCCATCAAAAGGTGATACCTATACTCTCGACTCTGAAATCAATCCTCTTCGAGTGCTTTCATGTGTGTTGCGAGGGTCTCAATGCTTTATTGAAATGTCCACGTGAATTCATGCTCTTGTGAATACTGGCGAACCAAGCATGAAGGAAATAAACCAAATATATGTATACATTGCGAACTTGGAAGCTTCAAGCCGATCCCATGGCAGATGCTTGCTTTGAAATATGAAATGGGGGGTGCGAACTCATTGGTCTATGCCGTGACCTATGTATGCAGCTTCATCGTAGAGTTTACGAGCAGGACACCTGATGCAGAAAAAGATAGTGAAAGTGTTCAAGCGTTTTTGACAACAACCGAAGGTGCATTCGATGCCCATCCTCTCTTCGTCGATGCAACCGAGGAAGAATTAGACAGTGCTGGCGAGGTTCCCCACCCCACCATCTCCTTCATTTTGGTGCTATTTTGAGTGATTCATGGTGTGCGAGAATAGATTTCCAATGAAAATGGTACCAGCTCCAAAATTTCGCCACCTCATATGTAAGACACGACAACAGGCGAGAGTTTTATCTGTGCAGGGAACTGTTCAAGAGATGGAATTATTTGATTAGAGACTGTTATTATACTATCATCATCAGCTGCTAGATTTTGGTTCTCTTTCCTCTTGCATGAATTGGTGCTTGTTGATTGTAGGGTCTGGAAAAATATCTGATGACAAAGCTATTTAGTCGAGCGTTTGCGCCTTTTCCTGAAGAAGTGGAACATGATCAAAGGTTGTCCGAGAAGATGGCAATGTTGCAACAGTTTATTCGTCCTGAGCATCTTGATATTCCACCAAACTTTCATGAATCTTCATGGCTGGTATGTCCCTTGATTTTTTGGTCGTTGTTCTCATAAATGTGAAGTTTGAGTGCTGAAGTGTTGGTTCGCAGCTTAGTGGTAACTGCACTTTCTGTGTTGATCGCTCAATACGATTTCATTGACTGTCGTATACTTCTGGGAGTAACCATGCGAACCGAAATCTTCTTGTCCCATGATGATTATTGCCGACGAGGCTAACTTGTGCGATTTGTCGATTTTGGGCGTGTTTGACTTGAACAGTTAGCCCAGAAGGAGCTGCAAAAAATTAATACTTATAAAGCACCTCGAGACAAACTTGTGTGCATCCTCAACTGCTGTCGTGTTATCAACAATCTCCTCCTTAACGTTTCTATTGGATCAAAAGAGAATCCTCCTGGCGCTGACGACTTTCTTCCAGTTTTAATCTATGTGGTGATCAAAGTAAGTGTCTTATTGATTTGTGTGGCCTTTTGAATGTCTTTCAGCGACAATACTACAGTTGGAGTCAATGTACTTCATGGTAATCAGTAGACGAAGAGTCCACGGACCCTGAAGTAGAAAGAGCACCATAGGACTACAGGTAGTCATATCACCAAAGGGCTAGACTACCGGCAGCCTATTAGCCTAGTGAGTCTGTTCATATTCTTCAGTATTCAGATAGACACTTGAGGGAACGTATTAATGACTGGGAGGGTGAAGAAGATACTTGTATTCGATATCGTTAACTTATGTATGAATGCTTGCAGGCGAACCCACCTCAGCTTCATTCGAATCTTCTCTACATCAATCGATACAGGCATCACTCGAGGCTGGTCTCGGAGGCAGCGTATTTTTATACCAATCTTGTCTCAGCTGAGCACTTCATTGATAACCTAGAAGCTACGTCATTGTCGATGGACTCCTCAGAGTTCGAGAAACAAATGCACTCGGCTAGGGCTTTGCTTGATGTAAACTTGTCAGCCCAACCTTCCGTCATAGAAAAGCATCCCCCAATTAGTGAAGGGCGTACCTCGAAATCAGATGAGCATGTTTCGCCTCGAGTCTCAAAGCAGTCGGTAAATAGAGGGGAACCAGGCCCTGGGTTAAGCGTCCGAAGGGAAGATCAAGTGGAATCACGGATGTTGCCTGTTGAATCAGCTACCCTTGCAGCGTCTGCGGGAAGTGCCCCTGCTAGTCCTAAAGACGAATTTTCAAAAAAAGGTAACATGACGGTTGCCCAGCTGGAAGCATCTGGCTTACTTGAAGTATTAGAGGCAGAAAAGAGTGGCGAATTGGCTCGAGACTATCCGTACTTGTTTGCAAGGTCTGGAGATCTAAGAGTTATGGACGTGGAGGACCTCCTTTCCGACTACAAGGAGCTTGTACTGAAATATGTAGCACTGTGTAAAGCTGTTGAAGGGACCCATAGTCCCAATGGTGTCAGAAAATTTTCTTCACCCCTTATTGATTTGAGGGAGCCGTCCGGCACTTGTCGGACATCTGGGGAGCCTCAAAGGTCCACAGAACCAACTTCGCCAATGGAGCGATTGGCCTTGGGCGAAGATCGGGCATTTGTGAAGGAAGAAGATCATAGAGAAGTCGAGACGACATTGGAGACTGAAGGTGTTCAGGACCTTTCTGAGGCTCAGAGTTAATTCCTCCACATTCTGGGCTTGGGTCGTTAGATGGGCCTTTCCATCCGTTATCTTTTTTGTAACTGATCTCTCTTTCTGCATGCAACGTATTCCTTCTATTTTATCTTTGTTTTCATTAGACCATCCCGGACTTCCTCTTTCTGCATGCATATTCTCCCTTCCTCCTTTCACAATGTCTGCACTTCTTCGTGTGGTCTTCCTCGCTCCTTGCTTGCACTCCTTGTTTTCTTGTGCAACGCCTGTACCCTTCAGCTCATTGCTCCTCGCCCTGCCTCACCTGATGGCCCTGCTCAGTATGCGTTCTCTGCCAAGCCGTCTCCCCACCGCAGGTAACCACAGCCTCTTATGATCGAATGAAATGAACCCAAGTTTTATCTTGATGCATGTCTTTTCTGGGTTTTACTGAATTAGTGTGCAAGTTAAAATGTATTCCAATCTTGTGATGTAGAGGAATTAATTGCGATCGATTTACTACAACAGATGTGTTCAAGCGACGATGTAAATGTGCAAGCAAAGATCTAACTTTCAAAGGACAGTACGTGAGCCTGATCGTTTTATATTTGGTGTGCTCTTTTCCAGGTGTACTTCAGAGATTGCCAACAAAAAAGAAATGTGCTCTGTTTTGCCCAAAAGGCCACTTCTGAGCTACTGCAGGTAACCCATCAACCTGTCTCCAGGTTGTTTAGGCTCGAGTAGCATTGTGTGGATGCGGATGTGGAGTGGTGTATGTATTTTTTAAGGACGGATTGTCAAAAGCCCAAGCTGAAGGATTGGATTTTTTGGTGCTATTCATACTGGTCATTGCGTATTGTAGTTTTCGTTTGGAATAGCCGCATTGATACTCATCATGTACACATTGTGCTAAATGTTTCTGGCAGGGAGGCCTGGTAAGAGGTATCTACATTACTTCAATAAAGTATTTTTCAGTAGACAGTAATTCAAGGGTTTAGAAGTTGTACAACATTTTCCTAGATCAAGGAGTGAGGTATCAAGTTCGGAGTATGGTTTGGGGTAGGAACGTTCTAGAGCAAGTGAGACTGCACCCTTCCTCGGTCAAGTGGATTGGCACATCACTGTAGAATGAATGAGAAAATATTTCAACGGGAAAACTTTGCACTCTTTTCTCAGACCCTATATCTAAATCTCTTGTTGTGTACACCCAGTGCTTGATTTGATTTGGTTGAGGATTTGAGTAAGGGTGCAATTACTCTTTGGAGAGGCATGAACTCATTATGGTAAACTCATTTTGGTAAATTCATTATTAGATAAACTCCATTAAATTCACATAGACACTTGTTTTCTTGAGGTGAGGAAATCAAGGTGTAGAGACCCCTATATCTCTTGATATGAACCAATGCTTATGTTACAATTTCATTTCATATGAAGTCAAGAATGAAACCTATTTTCATTGTCAAACCCCTATATCTCTTGATATGAACCCCTATGAACCAATGTTTACAATGAAACCTATTTTCAACCCCTATATCTCATCATATGAACCAATGCTTACAATGCTTACGTTACAATTTCATTTCATTAACAATCATTTCATTAAATTGTTACAATTTCATTTCATTAACAATCATTTCATTAAATTGTTAATGGATCTGAAATGAAATTGTTACACTCCCCCACTTAGTGCCAATAGTCCATTCCATATAGTAACATCATATAGTAACATAGAGCGGACCCAATCATTAACTCCCCCATACCCTAAATATGCTTTCTTTAAATTAATAACATTATATTTCACTAACTTCTTCATTGAAGTAATTGGGTGTGTCCCCAATTTTGAATGCCTCAAATGAAATTATTATAATCATTTTGCTCCTCAAATCTCCATTTAGAAACAAATTCACTAAACCAAATCCAAAGATTTTTGTGAAGTTTGGGTCCATTAAATTTTCAAATATCTTTGTTTTGCTATGAAAAAGAAAAAAGATGGAATAGTAAGACTATTAAATATTCAAATTTCAAATATCTTCACTTGTTATGAAGTGGAACTAGAAAAAAAAAAAGATGGATTAACAAGACTATTATATTTTCAAATATCTTCGTTTGTATGAAGTAGAACTTGAGTGAGTAAGCAAATAAGGCTAAGGAATTGGAAAAAGAGTGAACAAACAAAATTTTCAAATATCTTCGTTTGTATGAAGTAGAACTTGAGTGAGTAAGCAAATAAGGCTAAGGAATTGGAAAAAGAGTGAACAAACAAAATTTTCAAATATCTTCGTTTGTATGAAGTAGAACTTGAGTGAGTAAGCAAATAAGGCTAAGGAATTGGAAAAAAATTTCAAATATCTTCGTTTGTATGAAGTAGAACTTGAGTGAGTAAGCAAATAAGGCTAAGGAATTGGAAAAAGAGTGAACAAGCAAAAGGTAGAAAGGTAGAAGTGAGTTTGCAAAGTTGTTTGTATGAAGTAGAACTTGAGTGAGTAAACAAATAAGGCTAAGGAATTGGAAAAAGAACTTGAGTGAGTAAGCAAATAAGGCTAAGGAATTGGAAAAAGAACTTGAGTGAGTAAGCAAATAAGGCTAAGGAATTGGAAAAAGGCTAAGGAATTGGAAAAAGAGTGAACAAGCAAAAGGTAGAAAGGTAGAAGTGAGTTTGCAAAGTTGTTTGTATGAAGTAGAACTTGAGTGAGTAAACAAATAAGGCTAAGGAATTGGAAAAAGAACTTGAGTGAGTAAGCAAATAAGGCTAAGGAATTGGAAAAAGGCTAAGGAATTGGAAAAAGAACTTGAGTGAGTAAGCAAATAAGGCTAAGGAATTGGAAAAAGGCTAAGGAATTGGAAAAAGAACTTGAGTGAGTAAGCAAATAAGGCTAAGGAATTGGAAAAAGGCTAAGGAATTGGAAAAAGAGTGAACAAGCAAAAGGTAGAAAGGTAGAAGTGAGTTTGCAAAGTTGTTTGTATGAAGTAGAACTTGAGTGAGTAAACAAATAAGGCTAAGGAATTGGAAAAAGAACTTGAGTGAGTAAGCAAATAAGGCTAAGGAATTGGAAAAAGGCTAAGGAATTGGAAAAAGAGTGAACAAGCAAAAGGTAGAAAGGTAGAAGTGAGTTTGCAAAGTTTTTCTTAAAAAAAGGTAGAGGAAGTTAGAAACTAAAGGTAGAAGTGAAAATTGCAAAGTTCTTTTCTAATAAAAAGGCAAAAGGTAGAGGAAGATAGAAACTAAAGGTAGAAGTGGAAATTGCAAAGTTCTTTTCTAATAAAAAGGCAAAAGGCAGAGGAAGATAGAAACTAAAGGTAGAAGTGGAAATTGCAAAGTTCTTTTCTAATAAAAAGGCAAAAGGTAGAGGAAGATAGAAACTAAAGGTAGAAGTGGAAATTGCAAAGTTCTTTTTTAAGCAGAGGAAGATAGAAACTAAAGGTAGAAGTGGAAACTGCAAAGTTCTTTTTTAAGGCAGAGGTACGCAAAGAAGTGGAAAATTTCAACAAATACGTAGCAAAGAAGTGGAAAAATTTCAACAAATACATAGCAAAGTAGGTAGTGGAAAAAAAGCGAAAGGAAGAAGTAGAAAAATTTCAATAAATACGTAATAAAGTAGGTAAATTTGGTAGCAAATAGGAAGCACATGTAAAAAAATTAGCAAAGTAGATAAATTCAACAACAAATAGGAAGTACATGTAAAAAAATTTAGCAAATAGGTAGCAAAGTAGGTGAATTCAAGAATTAAAAAAAAAATTGAGAAATAGCTAGCAATTATGCAAATTCAAGAAAATACACCAACAACTAGGAAAAAATTCAACAAATATATAGCAAACTTGGTTTAAAGAAAAAGTGACATAAAAAAAATTATCTTGTAAGAGCACTTGCACCCTAACATGTACAATAAGACCTCGATAATTCTTAATGAGCCCTCATCAAAATCAATGCCCCATTAACTACAAGAGAAAGGGGTGTTTTAAGTATAGTCTTAGTAGTATAGTCTTTTAAGTAATGACCTTTAAAGCGTCTTTTTTGTAAAATTTTACTAAAAGTTCATGTGTTTTCAATAAAATTTTACTAAAAAGACGCCTTAAAGGTCATTACTTAGAAGACAATACTACTAGGATTATACTTAAAACACCCCTTTCTTTTGTAGTGATTGTTTCTCGAGCAACAATAACAAGCACTACAAGCTCTTCAAAATGAAGTCCAATACTCAACAATTGATGGCTTTCTCAATTGTCACATAATCATCGATTTTGGAGGATCCAAAAGCACTCCCTATTTCTCCTCTATAAAGCTGAGTAGGAGCAACTATGTAAAACAGGAGAGACAATACTACAATAAAATTTGCAAAGTGCAACAATAGGATTTTTTTGACCGTGGTGTAACCAAGATCCATAATAGGCATTTTGCACTCTCATGTTATACATCATTTTTGACACACTAAAGTACAATACAGGTGCTCTAAACAACTAGAGGAACTCTTGAAGTCCACCCAAGCAACCTTACTTTGTAAAGAATACAATTAGAACCAGACTAATTTTGAAGGTAAAAGAAGTCACAAAGGAAGAATGACCAAAATGGACACGCATTTGCACAAATTTTTGATGGATCTCGGCACCTTGCATTGCATAGTTGTATAGTAGATAACATTGTTTTGTCCTTCATGCCTCAATTCACTTTGAAACTTTGTTGTCAACTTTGATCATTGTAATCATGCAAAGATATAGAAGTCATTCAAACATTGATTTTGGTAACAATTTGATGTTTTCATGTACAAGGCCAAATACATGACTAAAGATTCAAATTGTGTATTCAAAATTCTCTCTATCCTATTATATCAAATCTAAATTTAATTAAAAAAACATACATTCTACAATTTATAATTGGTCAGTATGCTATCTATGGGACATATTTAGTATGGAAAGGTGGAAAATATGAAGTTCAAGGCAAGGTGAGTCATCAAACAAGTTTCAACCTTTTTAAGTATTTTTAGCCATCAATGCCAAAGAATTTATTTAGTGACTTTCAAGCAATATATACTTTCATCCAAAATATTCAAAAAAATCATAATAAATGTTTTTTACAAAATATAAAAACAACAAAGTTGAATAGATACCGATATTGGCATTCACTATCATCTTTTCAAAATACCTCAATATAATCCAAAAATTTGAATCCCATTGGTCAAAGCATATGGATTAGAGATTGGAAAGAAACTTCTAAGTGATGGTTTCAATGCTCTTAATCTCTAAATGCTCAACCATCCATTGGATGGATGATACTTGATTTGAAAAGTGCATCTCACCCAATTAATTTCCATTGAGGAAGTATAAAATAAAATCATTTTATCACTAAAAAAAAAGAGGTCTCTATGTGTATCAATGATTTGGATATTTTGGAGGAGGTACAATTATCTATTTTGATATTGAAAAAGTGATCTTACTATTTTTAATTCAAGCATTGAGAAATTACAATATTTGAATGGACTTCTATGTTGAGTCGGAATCGAAAATCAATTTTTTAATTTTCTAAGATTGGAATTGCCTTTGCCAATTTCTATGATGCTTTTACTTTTTGAAGGTAGGAAGAAATTATATTGTAGGTAGCTTTGCCTTGTTGTCAAACTAAAAGCAACTAAAAATTTCAAGTCCAATGTTAAAAGTAGTTTTTGTAAAGTTAGAAAATTTCTTCTTCACTTTTCAAGGGCCTCTCCCTACAATTTTACTAGCCAACAATTTTGATTTTTGTCTTGTAAACATTACACACTTCCATGTAGAATTCCTTGATTTCTTTTGTATTTTTTGCAAAGCTTGGCAAATTCTTGTACATAGAAGTCTACTCTAAATCCATACTTTAAGGTTGTTTGTTTGTTTTGTTTGTTACATTGAGATCTCCTAGACCATGCGTTTACTAATTGTGTTCTTGGTACTATCAAAATGCTCTTTGCAGAAGGGGTATGCATGCTTTGTTTTGTGGTGTTTTAACTCATAGTATAAAATATTGAATAATTGAGTTATTTTAAAATTTAAAAAAATTCTTTTACTTTTATTTTGATTGTGCAACATATAGGGTACACTAGTTAGCTATGAAGGAATAAAAGTTCCTCTATGTAAAAGTTTGGCATGTCTTACTACTTACTAATAAGACGTGTGGGCCCCAAAGAATCACCTACAAAATCATTTGCTCCATATTGAAAAAAGTTGGATTTATTATGAAGATTAATTTTTAAAAATTTATGAGTAGCCTTTAAAATATTGAAGATAGCTATATAGGTGCGATATTGTAGACTCTTTATACTATTTGTAATGAATGCTTAATGTCTAAATCTTTTGGGGTGAGGTTGAGGTTATTTGACGTCCTGCTGCTGATGCTTTGATCCAAGCCTACAGTTGCATCCAGTGTGCTTTACAAAAGGTTAGATTCAAGTCTCAAATACCCGTTGTAAATGGGGGCCCAGTAGAGAATACATTAGGTGCCTCTACCTTTGACAAATTGATGATGAGTTTGAAGTAGTAATACAAATTGTTCAATATTACAGTGGAGAACCATAAAGAAGTCACAACACATTCTCAACAAAAAAGTAATTTCATTTACACCCAACTCAGTTGAACAACAGGTCTCCACCAATGGAAGAGTTTTTCATGAAGGACCTTCAAGTTGTGAATTGATTTAACCCTAAAGTTCCTTGACTATGTTTTCACCAAAACTGTCATTTCTAGTATAAGCACCAAATTTTTGTAAATTTTTTGGACACATGTAACAATAGGATCTTGTAAGATGCTGACTTGAGAAAACATGGTAAAAATTTCAAAAATTTCCACCACATGGATTGCAAGACAAAAGCATTCAAATTCACTGAAATCATTTTCTTAGCCCTGCAAAAAACTAGGCAGCTACACTTCACAAGCTCACTTTCCTATGAAAAATTGTCCAAAATGGTGGTTACTCTTTGAATTCTTTTTCCTAAACAAGTTGGTCATGTGATTGAAAAATTTAAGATCATTTTGAATTGTACAATATATAGGAAAAAAATAGTAAGTAGACAGTAGTAGAGAATGATTCAAAATATTAAATTGTTAAGGATTTAATTATGGAATTGAAAAATGCCAGTCCCATTGGTTGAATTGTTGTTATAAACTATCTACATCCTATGATTTTATTTTTTTCAAAAAATATTGAAAATTGAGTAAGATAAAGGATTTCAAAGTTTATTTTAGAGGAGAAAATTCATGACTGCTTGCAAACAAAAACTATTCATAACTTTCATTTCATTGATCAAAATGGAGTGATTCAAAGCTTACCACTTATATATAACTCTAGAAAACCAACTTCAAATTTTTGTTTTCAAAAAAAGTGATTTTTTCTAATCTGCCCATACTACCCTGCTAGTGAAAAAAGCAACATATTTGGCCATAATTTTTTACTCGTATTTCCAAATGTCATGAAATTTGGTGTGTTTGAAAGATCTTCCTTGCTACCACCTTCTATTAAAATTTCAGCCTAAAATATGCAAATCTCTAGTCACATGTACCTACCCAAAATTTCTATACAACCCAAAAACTCATGCTAGTCCTTTAAGGGTTAATGAAACTACGAGAATATATTTGTGGGGATTAAAAGGATATTCCTACAAATCTAACTACTCAAATGGTCATGTTGATAATTAGGATTGAGCTTCAAAATCACAAATCCTTCTAATACCATTGTTAATAAAGGAATTTACTTACAAGAATCTACCAACAATTGGTTGCATGTGCCAATTTGTACATGCATCAATGATTCATTCAACAAATATTAAGAAGTAAAATCAATTGGATACTATTTATGAGAAAACTTACCTTGAAATAGCCAACTTTGTACAATCACCAATAGCCAAAATGATAAGATTGCCATGTATTTGGAAGCCAATAATTGTCTTGTTTGACCAACTACATCCATAGCTTGGTCCTCTCACATAGGAATGAAGTAGGAGTTTCAAACTTTCATCTAAACGAATCAACATCTAAGGTTGTTAGACAAAAGAAAATTTAATGAAACTCAATCTTTAGGTAAGAAAAATAATATGTATAAATCTACATCATTCTATATATTGAAATTACTTGAAGAATCTAGTATCAAAATTCAAGCAGATCAACACGCAACATATGAAAGTGTCACCTTCTCTAGCACTAGTTTCCAAGTTTTCTTCTCCAATGGGACTCAATTCCTGAGCCATTTGTTCCAAAGGAAGTAAGCCTCCCTTTTTAGTTTATTCACGAGAAGATTCAATAAGCTCTAGACCTTGACTATATATTTGGCCACGTATTTGGCATCCTTGCCTTGAAGCTTTAGCTTCAACTACCTTAATCTTCACCATGATTTCAAGACTCACTGCACCCAACTGTAGTGCTACTTTGATACCAAATGCCGCGACCCAAATAAGACCTTACAGCTTCTAATGAGCTCATCACGCTTCACTTTCAATGTCACTTGAATCTTAACTCATTAACATTACACATGCCAAACACCCACAGTGTTAGTTCCCATTTTTCAATTTTTGTTACCAAATTCCAATCCCTAGGATTGCTAACACACATAACCCACTCACGACACCAGGCATGTCACTTGGTGACATGGGGTGGAACTTCCATTGATGTCTAAACACTAGATGGAGTCACTCCTCACTAATGCTAATCGCCTTTGAATGTCACCTCAACTCTTGTTACTAATCAAGACTCATACCTCGGGACACATGGAAATTGGCCTAGCAAGGAGTAGGACTCCATTCAACCAGTGCCACGAAACACTCACATTAGTGTCCCATGGTGCCTTGAACCTGGTGGTGAACTTGCATCATCCACCTTGAATCACTAAGACTCAGGAAGGCTTTTAGAGGGAGTGAGAAGGGAGACCAATCCCTCCTATAGTACTCTTTGTAGTATTTAGTAGGCTCCTCCATCCTAGGTTGAAGGAGAACCTCAAACACACTTGAGTTGTGGAAGACCACCTAATTCCAATTGAAACCGAGATGTTATGCCACCATTTGGGCTTCCGAACTTTCAAATGGCATAATTTTGTGATCTTAGATCTAAATCTCACTTGCAAGACCATTTTGGATATTTACGCGACAAGTAGATGCCCATAGATTGCTCATTTGTCCCATTTGGACAAGTTTTTGCAAAGTTATGGCCCTTCAAAGATTCGGATTCACCGGGAGAGGCGTCATGCCTTCACCACAACTTTTCTCTTGATCATAACTTTTGACTCATAGCTTAGAACCTCGTAATGCTTATCATTCTAGCTTCTTTGTATTCTTAGCTTTTCAATGATATGCTACATGACAAATTTCCATAAAGGATTTATTGAGAACCTCTCACTCCTAGCCCTTAAATATCCTAGCGTCACTAGGATGCCATAACTTCTAGCTTACAAGTCTAAATCACGCGTCCTTTGGATAGTTGAATAAGTATTCTCAAGGGCTTTCCATTCATGTATGATACACTATCATACCTTTCAAGTTCAGAGTGCTATTGCGCCCTGTTTGCTGGGAAAATACCCATTTCTCCCTTCTTAAATTCTTGTAAGGCTTGGAAAGTCACCCCCAAGATCCCCCTTGCTCACTAAGGCACTTCAAGCACCTTAAAGAGATAGAGATGTGACAAATTAAATATGAAGTCAATTTTGATTGGATGTTCACAAAATTTTGATTCAAGATGTGAATATGTCCCCCCTTATTAAAGGAAATATAATTTTTTTTCAATTGGGTATCTGGAATCAAAAATTATACTACTTTCAACTTTGGAGGGAACTAGGGCAACTTGGGGTAGCATGTACACAACTCATCTACTTTTGAAATTTAGCAAGTCTACAACTTACATGATACAAGGTGCAAATGCCAAAAAAATTCATGTATAGTGTAAAATCTCATTCTAGATGAGGAGTTAAAGTCTATTGGCCATTTTAAACAAGGTCAAGGAGGAAAGTTCTTCTAACTTCAAACATTGTAATCTTTCAAATTGTACATGCAATCAAAATTTCTAAAAAAATTCCATACATTCTATAGAAGTCTACTACAAATTTGTATGACTGAATTTTGAAAAAAAAAAAGGTTCTTCATTTCTTTTCACTATCCTAAAAAATGGTAGTTCTTTCACAATATCTACCCAACCACCCAACATGTGCCTTGATCCTTTATGGGTTAACAATGAACGCTCCATGAAGCCCCAAGGACCGCAAATACTATCAATTACATATAGGGTAGGATTGATGCTCTAAAAGTGCCCGTGCTCTCAAATCAACCACTAACTCAAAGGTACATTTTTCTTTCTTCAAGGTACCAATAGTGTGCATTTCAAGACCCTTTTAGTGACCATTGCATTTCCACTTCAAAAATTCATAACTAATTTCACAAATGTCCAAAACGTATGAAACAACTTGAATTAGATGCCAATCCTATTTTTCTTCCTACAAAAATTTACTGAAAATTGTCCCAAGGATTATAGCTTCCCCCAAAATGCAATCGACTCTTGAAAGGTTACTTTACGATAGATTACCTTACTCTAGATAAGACTTAAAGATGCATGTAAGGTACCTTAACACTCAATAACCTTTGTGCACACTGCCTTTCCTTCATGCACCTGCTCCTCACACTGAGCCTCCCCTATCCCCTATCCACTTAGCTCCTGCTGATGAAGTACTATGGAGTGTGAGAAATACAGAGTATTTCACACCATCTACTGTAGAGCCCCAGTGCATGCTCCTGAATGTTATGCATGGTGCCATTATGCTGGGGAGTGTGTTACACCATCATAAACTATTGTTGAACAAGTAGCAAGGCATGCACTCATGGATTGATAAATTGTGATTACTTCAACTGTGGAGAAACTGATTATAATTTGATTGTTGACTGAAACAGAGCTGCAGACGTACAAGGTCGTGTTGTACAACATTCACGAGACGCTCAGAAGGATGCCCTGAAAGTCTCCACTGGAATATAATCAAATTAGGCACAGGTGAAAGTAGCCCCATTTACACGATAGCTTTGGATCTGAGAAGTTTGACAGTCCAGCACAACATCCTCCAACTTGGAAAGGACAGCTGCTTTGACCATGCTGCTCCCAGGCTCTAGATGGTTGAATTATTACAGACAATATGAGTTGTACTGCACTGCCTGTACTGGATTGGAGCCCTGTACTGGATGGAATGGAGTAAACAAGGTTCAACAATTCTGGATCATGTATGCAGGTCTCTCTCTCAACATCATGCATAGTTAAAGGGGTGAACAAAATGTACAGTAATTCTGGCTTGTGGGTCATGCTTCAACGTCAGCGGTCCACTTCACTCCGCGTTATCTGCTTCTTGAGTCTAAGAACTTTTGGAAGTCTTCAATTTTGAAGTAATTTCATATCCACAGCCTGTTTGCAACAATGTCGTGACTGAACTGGCCAGGCTAGCTTGGAATGGTCCAAGCTTTGGGGCTCCATCTGGGCAAGTTCATGTCTGAATGATAATAATATTTTTTATCACTAGAATTACTCCTTCTTTGTGTCAAATTGAGGGTATAATTAACTTAAATTGCTGTTGTCTAATTTGGAGGAGACAGATTTCCATTTGGTCAGAAAAGAAGTACAAGTCACTCTGAATTTCTCCAACGAATTGGGAATCCCATTGAATTTGCAGGTGCTAAAACTCTTTTGGGGTATTTTGAAAATTACTTTTCTGCTTTTCTTGTTTACTTTTGGCCCACAATGGAATTTCATTCCAACACAAGGGCAAGAAAATAATATACAATGCAAGCACCAGAGGTGGACAGACTTCTGGGACTGTTTTTGTCTTTTATCAGATATGGTTGAAAACAGTATGAGAAGAAGAATAACTCCAGTGACTAATAAGTCTAAGAATGTCAAGAATATCTTTTTGACCTCAAATCCTGGAGGAAATGTAGAGCTAGTGAGAGCATTTGGTAGGCGCGAAAAGTGAAGCTACAACTCACTCAAGGTTTATGTATTTCTTGTTAAATCTGAGACGTACCTGTGACGCGTCGATGCTAATTCCTTCGTAACCTGCAGAGTGCAGATGCCTAATCCTGTGTGGACTGCTACGTCATGCGCGAACAGACTCCTAATTCGATCGCACTTCATGACATCATTCCAGTAGTGGCATAATTGGGGGATAAGTTCACAAACTAATCAAGGTTTGTAAAATTCGCATGGCATATTGCAATATAGACACGTTTCAAGTTATGACATTGCCAGGATCAATGGAAATTGCCTGGAGATCAAGTGGCATGGAGACGGCCTGATCGCTGCGGCCCACTTGATTAGTTCATATCCATACAATCAAGGCCGGCACTTGCACAGCATTGAATAGAGAAGCTAAGCGATGGAAGCAAGCTGTTCCATCTCGGGAAATAATCAAATTGACTAACTTATGACACCAAACAATCTAAGCACCATTGACTAATAGTAGTGGCGGTAAGTTAGTAGTCCATGCATGCACAAGGCCGATCGAGTTCAGGACTCTTGTCATTCGTGAATAATCTGTACACAACACGAAGCGGCGGGGATTCGAGCTCAATGCTTGCCTCGTGCGCCTGCCAAAACCAGCTAATTTACTCAACTATTCACAATCGCCTATTGCCTGCATGCAGCGGCAGTACCTAGCTACTCGATCGCGGAGTAATGAGCTTCAATAGTGATGAATCGAATAATTTAGAGAGCTGCCTGCACTTTCTATCAGAGTCGACACGGAATCAGTTTAGCTAGGAAACAATCACACCGTAACTACACAGGTCTCACAACACAACAAATAGAACCCAGTTACTCGATCGTCCACCAGCGACCTTCGGATTGAAACTAAGTACCTCTCGATCAAGTCTATCTGTCTGCTACGGCCAAAGAAAAAATTTCTCTAAAGCAAAAGAACTCGAACTGAAGAAAGGAATGTAATTGAATGAAATGAGGAAGCGTATATACATGAGCTAGCCGCGCATGGACTCTGCCGCCAACCACGACTCAATCTGGCTGAAGGTAAACTCTTGCTCCTCTTGCACCCATTGCCCACCCGCAGAATCCATGCGGGCGTATTCCGATGGTGCCTCGCTTACTGGAAGCAGATTTTCCATTCCCAGGCTGCCCATGTTGTAAGCAGAAGGCGATTGGGAAGAACTGGACATGGCAAAGGGAGGGTTGGCATCGGCGGTCATGTCGATATTGCGAGACTCCAATTCCTGTTCCCACCACGACGACGGCATTGAGGTCGTGGGCGCCGACATCGCCCGTTTCATCAAGCTCTCCGGAGACCCCAATGCCGATGACGGACTGCCCGATGTCATGTAATCTTCTGTTTGGTCGAATTCCCGCTTGCATGAGGGTAAGGGGCAGGATTGGGCCGGCTTGACGGTGGTGGGATGGATCACCTCGGATGTGTGTCTGCGCTGCAAGTGTTGGAGGAAGGGCGGGAGCGGCGTTGGCAAGGGCGGCGGGGGGGCCATGGCCGGCAGACGGCGAATGGAGCGCAGGGTTTCGGGCCGGATGAAGCTGCCGTTAGAGTTGGCGCGCTGCGCGCGAGGGCGCACAGGCACGGCACCCGGCGTTGGGGTGGCGCTAGGAATGCCCGTCAGCTTCTGCACCATGTCGCGAAAGTCGCTGGGATCGGTCTCCAAAATCGTCGTTGGTGTGCGTCGAGACGCGCGGGGGCGGCGTTTACTCGCGGAGCGCGATGAGGATTGCCGCGATGACGACGTCGTGGCTCCTGTTGGATCGCTCAACGAGCGTCCAGTGTTGTCCCCCGAGGTGGTGGATTGCGGCAGCGACGTGAGACAGTCCTGAAGCGTCTGAACGAGAGATCGGGAGGTCCTGTGCCCCTCCACGCTTGTTGCCCGAGAATCCCGCTGCTGATGCATTGCAGCGTCGCTGCTGCTGGAGGAGCGTAGTGGAGAGCCCTGCAGAGGGGAGCGGCTGAGAGGAGAGCCGCGAATAGGCGAGGGGGTGCTTGGTTGGCTGACAGGGGGAGGGGGCGACGCCTCCCATGAACAATCGGCCATGAAGTCACTGGGGTCTTCCTCCAGCACGCTGGTGGGGGACGCCGCTGGCCAGGCGCCTACTTTGCCCACGCTATACACGGTCTCCAGTTGTTGCATAATGCTTTTCGTGATAATTTCTCTCTCGTCTTCTCAATCTGCGCGAGTGGAATAGAAATGAGAGTACAATTGGAGGCGCAGATTAATAGTACATGAGAAATGCTGAATCCAACTCCTAAGCCGACGACTTCTCACTGAAATCACATTTTTTGAACACCCCTACGGACTTGCATTCTACCTTTTAGTTGTGTTCTATTCAGACAATGTTTCCTATAACACTCATACCAATGAAGCTACAGAATTCCGACTTCAAAATCGAAACCGAAAATAGAGGTATTTTGGAGTAGAAGAATCTTAACTACCTGCCCTCAGGTATAGCCTAACTAACTTTCTCTTAGTAAGCCAAACAGAATTCTCAGGATCTTGACGTTGTACCTGATGCGAGCACCCGAACTACCTCGATCTGCTATGGGCAAAATTTCCCCCGCGCGCTAGATTTCAATGAGAATCTGGCAAGAGAACTTCGCATTCACCTTCAATCCATCGGCAAGGCACAAAGTGCAGTGCCCAACAAAATATGCAATCCAGAACCCCTGATTAGTGCAGCGCCACACTCAAGATCGACAGATCGACCCCAAATCCCCAAATCCCAAACTTCGAGAGCCAGATGGCTGCCTTCGCCCAGCCAGTTCTCGTGCACGAACTCGGTTACGCCACAGCTCTGACCGCGGAAATCGCTGAGTGGGGGTCACCAAGGGCGACTACAATTTAGATCAATTCGATCGACTTCAAACCCGGCAAATGAATGTTACAGATAGGTGAAGCTCCGACTTCGGTAGAGAGGAACACTGGGTATCGATCGAGTCGGGAAGGAGGAACAATTCCTTGGAAGTCGAATGAGAGCACGAGCGTGGTGACGGAGGCAAGTGCAGCATTAAAGAGCAGGGCATGATGGGGGACAAGTAAAGTTACGTGCAATGCAGAGTGACCGCGGAGACCGAAAGGGCGGAGAAAGAGCACAGATGAACACGGGGTGGCAACGATATTTGGCTGCGTTGAGGCCAGAAAGGCAGTTGCGAATTATGGGATCTGAAAGGGGAGAAAGTGAGTGGCGATATGACACTGCGGTCGCTTCCAGTGTCGAGAGGGTGGAGGGCCGATGAGGAATTGCACTAAATTCGATTCAAGTTAATGGATCAATTCTAGTCTTCTATTCTGTGGCGGACGGCCCATTGGCCCAGTCGGTCTGGGGCCTCCTTCAGCACCTCCGCCCAGGCCAGTTAAACTCCGCGATGGCTCAGCTGATCATGATCCCCCCTGAGCACAGTCAACACGATCACAGTTGACGCGTGTTGACTCCCATCGCGGCCGCTGTGCAGCTTCATCGCCATACCGACAGTCCACGCCGGACTAACTTCAATGACAAGATGAGGCGGGTCCTCTGGCGGACACTGCTCCCTAGGCCGCTCATCCCGCCGGATATCCTCCCTAGCCTGGCCTTGAGCACTGCAGTGGTGGAGCCCCGGACGCAGTGCCTGATTTTGAAGGTTGTACAGTAGTGCCCTTCACGTTGCAAAATGGCTCTATATGAACAGAGGAGAAAAAATTGGAGCCCTTCGATGCCAATGTCCAAGGCTATTTTATATTAGTGACAGATAATATAACGCTACGTTACATCAATTTCCTTATATTTTTTTGGGTCGTGACACTAATTTTCTAGGTGTTGCTAATCCCCCCAATAGGGCTAATGGCTTTGTGTATTTGCTTACTTGAAATTTGACAATCCACATATGCTCGCTGCATGTGCGTACAAAAAATGGAGGGCTTTGACAACCCTTCCTCACGAAGGGCTAATCTTCTTACAAAACTTTCCCATTAATGTTATAACTTCCTCCCTATAACTTTTCCCTGCCCTTCCAATTCCTGCACTGCCCGGACGGGGAATCTGGCATTCTGACTCCCGACTCCCGAGTCCCGTCCCGCTTCCCGTCTCGCGGGCTGTTCCCTTCTCCGTTCCCACGTTCCGACGCGCAGGCAGGCGTGCGCGTGTTCCCCGTGGCTTGTCCTGGCTTCCCGACTGTCTGACAGTCCTACGCATTTCCTGACTGTTCTCTCGCCCCCACGCCCCCCACGGCCCCCAGCCCTCGCCCCCAGCCCGGCCCCCCCTCCCCCACGACGTTACGTTACGTTACTCACGGCGTTCCTCAGTTGCGTCAGTGCACAGATTTTTTGCTTCCAAAGTTCGAATGCGCCGTGTTCCCAATAACTTGTCGTGGAACGTGCTTGGACGTTGCGCGGTCGTCCCTCGGCCCCGCGTCCTTGTCCGTGCCACGTTTTCCCATTTCCCGACGGACGCCCTGATGGCCAGTGTGAATCGGACACTGTGCAACGCGCGAATGGGCCGGGCTGCTCATCAGCACGCCCTGTGCGCTGTGTGCAGGGTGGAGTGCAATTGCAGGCAGCTTTGTGCGGCAGGGCCCGCTTCCATCATACGGAGTAAGATAGTTATCAACTGACGAACAGTTGTTGGCAGACTGACTGAAGATATTGTACTACCGAGGTCAGAGGTTGCTGCAGGGCGAGGTTCTGGCAACGAGTAGATATGTTTATGTTTTCGCTAAGTTCACTTGCTTCCTGAAATGCAGGCAGGCACGGCTGGTCAGGAACAAATGCCGGATAGAATCAACAAATTTGCTTTTCAGTGAGATTTCGCCCATTCCGTCACATGCTGCCTACTGCGGCTGGTAGACCCTCGAAACCATATTCCCCAATGGGATGATGATGACACGGACCGACCCAGAAAGAGTGGTGCACATGTGTTTTTCCACTTTGGGGACACCGATATTGATCGAAACTGTTAGACAATGAAAGGCCGTGAAATTTACAACCTTGTAACATAGTAGTACTGAAACAAATGTTAAAAAAAAAGGGTGGAAAATGAGAACGAAAAAATTCTCAAAACAAATTTCAAGAAAGAGTACGAAAAGGAGCATCCAAACGTATGGAACCCGTAAAAGGACCAAACGGTGTTTGTTTTGGTAGCATAGCGATTTGGGGCAGCTCACTATAAATAGAATTTTTATTTTTTTGGAATTGAAATTCTCACACAACATGTACCCAAGGAGTAACCACCATTTTGGACATTTTTTCATAATGATCTAACCTTGTGAAGTGCAACTGCCCAAGTTTTTGCAAGGCCAAAAAAAGGATTTTTGTTACTTCAAACACTAATATCTTGCAATGTACACGGTGAAAATTTCTGAAATTTTTCCACATCTTCTCAAACCAAAGTAATATAAGATCCTACTGTTAGATGTGTCAAAAATGTATTTTTTTTCAAAAATTTGGTACTTGTACTAGTTGCCTCTTCATTTCAGGAAAATTTGTAAGGAAACTTTGTAAGGAAAATTTTCTGACAAGTGCCTCAAAGGTTCGTACAACTCAGAAAAAAGAGAAAGATCGAAGGTGCAAAAATGTTATGTAGACCCCTCATTTTGTATAAGTTGCAAGAAAATTGTCAATTTCAAACATATGGCTAAACTAAAAAGCCCTACCACCAACAGTGAGGTGAGAGGTTCAGGAGAACCGTCCTTTTTTTCTACCACTAAAATTCCAATTCCCCATGCACTTGTGGTGTGCATTTTAATCCTGAAATGTACACAAGCCAGGGCGGATTTGAGATGAAAGCGGTAGTAGGCTTGTTCGTTCACCCTCAGTTAGTGTCAAAAGAGTGTCAATTTAAAGTGACGAAAACAGCAGAGTTTTTATAGTGTTTCTGTTCCAGTAAAATGAAATAAAACTGGCGAGGATGCTCTTAGATATTCACTTGCTTGTCCTTAACATTCAGTAGCAGTGGAGAAGGATTGCCTTCCCTTAGACAGAATGATGTGGAATATTTCACACCATTTCATCCCCGGATGATATGGTGTGGATTATTCCACACCCATCAATAGCTAATAATCCAAGCGTCACAAATCGACAAAAAATTGAAGCTTGCTCGCCTAGGTACGTAGGACAAAACTGCAATTAACTTTATTAATAAAATGAGTTACTAAAAAATAATGCATTCAACTAGATTAAAAACAAAATTAATCTTTAAGATTAAAAATTTCATGAAATTAGCATTCTACTCATTGAAACTAATGCTTCAATTTTCTCACTATGTTTTGAGTGCCTTTTATGATTTGTGTATTAGGAATGAGAAGACAAATCTTTATAACATATGGGGTGGTAGGAGGTAAAGTAAACAATGTGGGATAATTAAATTAACCCCTAAATGCAAAAACTGCGTTTTGGGGCAACATTGTGATTTTGGGCAGCTCACTACAAATGATTTTTTTTTTCTTTGAAATTTTTGCATAACATGTGCCCCAAAAGTAGCTTTAACCCCTGAGCGCCTAGACTGTATTTGCCAAAATTCAGACCCTTCTCAATTCATTCCAATCAAACTATCATGTAAAATGAGATCCACATAAATTGACTGTATTGATTGATAGTAGAGATAGGGCCGGAGCTATAGGGAAAAGGACACGTCCTTTTACCACACCGTTAAAAAGATTATAATGGTCAAACAAGGAGATCTTTGAGATTTGAGAGGCCATATTTGAGGCACTGGGGCACTCAAGGGTTAAGGCCCAACAATTTTTGTAACTTTTGACTACATGGTTAAAAAGTTATTGCATGATATATGATTTTCATTGCTCAATGGGCAACTAGGGCAACTCAAAAGTCTTCTTTTAAAAACACTTTTTTCAAATTTTTGTTTTTGAAATTGGTTCTTTACATTTATGTACACATGCCTTGGGAAGCTTTTAATCATTCTATTTCAATAAGTGAGATGAAAGTTATGAAGGTTTTTAGTTTGTAGGTAGATATGGAGTCTTTGAAAATCATACCTACTCATAAACTAAAAATCTTCATAACTTTCTTGTCATCTACCAATTTGGAATGATTCAAAGCTTCCCACTTGTATATAAATATGTAGAACCAATTTCAAAAAGATATATTTGAAAAAAGTGATTTTTTAAAGAAGTTTTTTGGGTTGCCCGCCAAGCGTTGAAAATGACTTATCATGCAATAACTTTTTAACCATTCAATCAAAAGTTATGAAAATTGTTGGATCTTAAAGGTACTCCCCTAGGAAAATGTTGTGTGAAAATTTCAAAGAAAAAAAATGAAAAGTCCATTCGGAATGAGCTACCCCAAATTGCTAAAATGCCAAAAAATACAGTGTGGGCATTTAGGGGTTAAAGTTAGTAGGAGCTCAACTACTTATAGTTAAGTCAAATTAAAGCAAGAATTCTATTTGAAGTAAAATTTTAGGCCTCATTTAGTCATAGTAAAATAAAAAATTTCAAAAAACTTTAGACTGAAAACAGTTAGGAAATTTATTTAAATTTCATCTCCAAAAATTTGTTTGATATTTTAAGCCTCCAATCAAAAGTTATGGACAAATTTCAAAGAGGGGTTGGAAGGGACATTTTCTTTTACATCTTGAAGCATTCTCTCTAAATTTTGTCCATAGCTTTTGATTGGAGGCTTGAAATATGAAACGGATTTTTGGAGATGAAATTCAAATAGATTTTCCGAATTTTTTTGAAAAAGTTATTCTATTATGACTAAATGAGGTTTGAAATTTTACATAAACATCATTTTGACATTTTGACAATAAGTGGTTTAGCACTCATTTTCAAATTATCCCATATCCTTTGAGGATTCATGGTGAAAAATCAATTTCAATATAAAAATACATCTCCAACCTTCACTCCCTCAAATTTTTCCTACTCAATTCCTTCCTAGGGCTACCAAAATGATTTTTGGGATGATGGAGGGTTAAATGACATTAGGATTTTGATTCAAAGGATTCTCATGGTGTTTGGCAAATCATCTTAATGTTTCTTTGAATATTTGGTTAGTTGGTTTAAGATTTAGAAGGGGAAAAAAAAGCATAAACCATAAATCTACTGCCATGGTCCTGGCAACCGATATTGAAGCTTACTTTAATTCCCCGTGTGGATGTTTTTCGTGAATGATGCCCTCTAGGGAAGGAAACGCCGCCTCTCTGAAGGCTACTGAATGTTACGTTACTCCACTCCTCACTGACGCCGAACTGAACTTATGAATGACATGGGTGACGGTCTGCTCTCTCCACCTCCCAGGCTCCAAGATAAGCCTAGCTTAAGGCCTGTTTCCACTCTAACAACTTCGGATTGGAGCCCCAAGAAGTGGATTGTTGTGATTGGGTCTTCGCTTTGCTTTGCGTTGGGTTCATCGCTTTCTTCCAATCCGAAGTCTCACTCCATTTGCAAACTTCTTGGTGGAAACAGGCCCTTGTTAAGTTTAAGCTTCTTCCTCGTGCTGAATAGTTTTTGCACAGATACCTCCAGCTTTTGGGTTCGGGTATTATTGCACGACCCATGAGTAGTGAGACTCACTTCATTGTTAAAGTGGAGTGGCAGATTTTTGGTTTGAATGTCCCCACAGAGCCTGACCAACTGCGTTCCAGTGTAACTTGGGGACTCGACCGCACCCCCCCTGCTGCCCATATCAGACCCCAGCTCAGACACCTGGTCTCTCCTTTCGAACCAGGAAGCGAGATGTTGGGCCATGTTCACCTACAGACAAGAATGCAGGTTTTTCAACTTCGTTTTCACGCGGGCCAGGCAGCACAATTATTCTTCCAGTGTGGAAGCACTGACACCCAAGTCAACAGCTGCTTTGCTTACTTAGGCTGTTGTTCAACCCTTAAAGGTACAGAGCATGGTTTACCAAGGAGGCAGGGGTCTTTTCTTTTCCGTTCTTGAAAAGAGGAGCCTAATCTAATCCTTGAATTGTATGAAAAGTCTCTCAAAGGCATCTGGGGAGGCAGGCATGATACCTTCCCAACACGAAGAGGATCATTGCCTGATTATACAATGTTATGTCCACAACTATGTTTCTTTAAAAAAAAGAACGCTCTAAAAGGACCATTGCTAGTGTGAAGAGTTACAATGAATAAAAATTGTTTTCCCTACATATTCAGTCATAGGATCTTGTATTAAACTTATGTGAAAAGATGCGGAAAAAAATTTAGACACTTTCTCTCTGTAGATTGTCAAATATTAGTGTTTGTAGTAGATAGAAAAGGGTTTTTTTTGTTCACCTTGACTTTACTAGTTTTTAAGACTTTGAATTCCCTTTCACTTAAATTTATTGCTCTAACAATGTTTGAGGTTTAAATCCTCTTGATGGGAAATTAAGTTGGGAGTCTACCAAAAGAATTCAATAGAAAATGTAATCATTTTCATTCTTAAAAAAAATTGTTAAGTAGAAGTAAGTGCAAGATGGAAGGGAAAATTTAAGAGTTCTAAAATAGAATTGAAACATGTCAATTCTAATGGTGATATTGTTGAAGGGGAAGGTGCCTATACATTTTTCAAGGAAGGTGTCTTGATTGCCTTAAAAAAAAAAGACTCCTCATAACTTTCACACCACTAGTCAAAATGCCATGAATAAAAAAATTCTACGTAAACACAAATATATGCCAAAGTTTTGGTACCTAGAGTTGAACATTTTGAGATTAGAAGGGCATAACTTTATTTCGTAGTCTCCAATTGAAACAAAAATTATATTCGTCCAAAGCTAGTACATTCCCTTATCTTCCAAAAAAAATACAAAAAATTACATTCCACAACTTAGAACCTTTAGGGATTAACCTTAGAAAGATTGAGAAAAACTTTTGTGTCCTTTGAATGATTTTAAAGAGGTCTCAAAGATGGAAAAAAATTAATTTTTCATTGAATAAATTAGGGGAGTTGCTTAAACCCAATTTGAATGAATGGTGATACGAATGGCAAATTCATTAAGCACTCTATTAGTAGTGTTTGGGCAATTTTTATTCCTTTATCTTTATATAAATTTCAATTATAAGAAATTTCTTCCTGGAATTTGAATTCAATTAATGATATAAAGCTAGTTAAGTCTAGTTTCTATTCCAATTAAATTTTTCATTGCAATTGGGACTTTGAGCCTACAACCATGGCTCCAAAGTTTATTTTCTAATTTTAGAATGACATGGTAAATTGATTTGCACCACAATGTTCTATAGTATGATGTTTATTAATGAGGAAACTTTCAAAAATTTTAAGCATATTTTTGTATTTGATGAATTTTTTAATTATAAATTTTTCATTTTTCATTCATAAATTCATAGTGATTTCAATTTATACATAAAATTGAAACTTTTAAGACTTGTAGAATACATGTGATTACACCTACTCATTCTTAGACTAGAAATGAACCAACCACTACCAACTAATATGATCCTACCTCACTAAAATATTGCCAAATAAATTTAAAAGAAATTCCCCTACTTGCACAAACTCACATGAATCCCAAACCCTTTTGTGCTTATAGAGTCTTTCTTTTAACCTCTAAAGGACCATTTGTCCCTTTGGGGACAAATTGGATTTCGGGCAGGTACCTACGGGCTGAAATTTGGTCATGATTTTTTGAATTTTTTTTTGAAGATAGAAAAACTGATGAGCTTTGTGGGAATATAATTTTTTTCACATTTGGTGCCCGGAAACAAAAGTTATGAACAAATAAGCTCAAAATAGGGGACAGGGGGCAGTCCGGGCAGCAAAAAAAAATATGAAAAATTTTGAATTTTGAATTTTTTTTCTTGTAGATTATACTTTTGTCTGCATGAGAAGTTTTGATTCATTCCATTTCGAGTTATTATGAGAAAGTTATGGACAATCTTGTTTATCGGGCAGTTAGAGCATCTTCCTAAAAAAATAACTTATAGAATTTATTTCTGAATGCATATTTTACAATATTTTTGAAAAAAAAATTTACATGATTTTGTTTGTTTGCTAGAACAATCTCACCATTGGGATTAGTGCAGTTTAATTCCATCTTAAAGATATTAATAATTTTGATTTTCCTTCATTCTCATACCTACTTCTACTTAATAATTTTTTTAAGCATGAAAATTAATTAATTTTTTTTTTAATTTTCTTTTTCCCTAGACTCTCAACTCAGTTTCCCACAATAAGGATTTAAAGCTCAAAACTCTGTAGTGCAAAAAATTTAAGTTAAAAAAGTTCAAAGTCAAATAATCTAATCCCACAAGGTGCTGAAAAAATTGTTTTTTTCACTTTAAACTCAAATATCTTTTAATCTATATGGTCAAAATTTCTGAAATTTTTTCCACACATTTTCATACTAGTAAAGTATAAGATCCTATGGTTGGATGTGTAGAAAAAATAATTTTCAAATTTTTTTACTCTATGCTACAGAAATGGCAGAAATGGCAGTTTTGAGTATTTTTTGGCAGAAATAAGGCCTTGGTCCTTTAGGGGTTAACAAAGGCACATAGCTTTGGAGTAACTCAACTTGTTTTGCAGAACTTGACATTGGACTGAAGATGAATGAATTTTTAATTTATGCCTACCTAAAAAGGTTGGAGTTACTTATATATGTTTATATATTTAAAAATTAAATATAAAATATCATTCATACATATGTATATTTTGCATTCTAAATTGAGGACAATCTTCAAATACCACAAAACGCACTAGCAATAGGCAAAAAAATGCACTACTATGCCACAATGTATACTAATACATTATAACATACTATTGCATATGAGGGAAATTTAACAAATTCTGGAATTTTCAGATTCCATGAATATGAATTCTGGAATTTAGGGTTTAGGTGGTTATCAATTTTTGTTGGTCACTATTGACCAACTACAACATAATTGTCTTGCAAATCTATACTTTTCTACCCTATATACTACATAATAGTACGTGTATGTCGGCTACCCACCGATACTTTTGTTGATGTCTTCAGGTTTCAATCAAGGCTTCTGGCAATGTCTTCAAAATGTTTTTTTGTTCCATAAGTCCTGAATAACTCCATAATTTGTTAAATCGCTGATATATCAATAATGCATGCAAATTTGATTTTCATCTTTTGTTTTTTGAAAATCACAAAGTTGTTGTTTAACTATTACAATTGACCTTTTAATTTTATAATAAAAGCATGAATTAGTTCTAGAAGCAGCTGACATAGGCTTATACTTAAACTGTATATGAATTGCATTATCTAACTTTGAAATTCAGTAGAAATTTAAGAAAAAAATGTATGTTTGATGGAATGTTTTGTTGAATAGATTAGATTGTCAATTTCACATCTACATTCACATCACTAGAAACAAAATAAGTTTGATCTCTATATGGCTATGAATATAAAATATTTACAAAGTAATGCCTATACTATACAATTATATGCCTTGCAAGATATAATATTTGTTACAAAATGTAATGTTAGATATGTACCAAATTAACATAGAATAACACCACTATGTGCCCTTCTACCTAGCTTCTTGTGGTTGTACTCTATGTATACACTTCTATTTGTCTCCAAAAAGCAATGTTTTGTATATAGAAATTGAAACCTACATTTTCCAAAAAATTAGAATCAAAGGTTTTAAGTTGCCCACAATCCAATTGCAATCCTTGTGGTTTGAACTCAATTGTGCTTACAACATCCTAATATACTAAAAATTGTAAAAGAGTTAGCTTCAATGAATATAGTAAACTTGCTAATCACCACACAATCAAAATTCAAATCCTTTTCCACATAAATATAGTGTTTTGAAATTTGGCATGATTGTTAAATAGCATGTTAAAATTCACCTTAAAATATAGAATGCAAAAAAAATTATTTCTACAAATTTTATTGCAATTTAAAGGCAATGCACTTGAAATCTAGTTAAAAATTCTTTACAACCCTTGACTATAAAGTGTGTTGTCATTGGGCAGTGATACAAAATTTTGCTCCCTTTCATTGAATTGGTGGTTGAATCGTACGTTTTTTTTGCGGTAATTGGCAACAATTGTTGTGTAGTTTGTGGATGTATATGATAAATGTCCAATTTACTCTACCACGTATTGCTTCTACATTTATTTAGGCAAAAGTTTCATTTATTATTCCACATTGAATTTAATACTTTTTGAATTGTTATGTAATTGTATAGGAAATTAAGACTATTGCAATAGTATTCAAAAAGACAAGAATATATAGTCTTTTAGGATTTACAATGGAGAGCTATATATTTTTGCCTTGACCACCTATAATGTATACGTTTTTTTCAAAAATGATTTGACCAAAGTGCATCTAAGAAATTCTTTGATTTTTTCTTTTGTTGCAAGAAAGAAATTGTAAATTCAATCAGCTAAAATTGTGTAGCAAATAGAGGGACAACAATATATATAGGTCATTTTACCTTATTCAAAGAATAAATATAAACAAACCAAGCTACCAAAGTGACCAAACATTGTATAAAATAGAGACATAATGTACATATTTCTTGAATCTTAATCCCAAAAATTTTTGTTAGAAAAAAAATGGGCATTGGTAATTCTTGGTAGACTCACTATTGACTACAACTTCTTTCTTTTATTTTTGGTATTTTATTGAATTACTTAATCTCCTTCTTGTTAAGTTTTGAAGAGGTAAAAGACATTGATCTTCATCTCTTTAAAATTAGCATTTGATAGTTCTAACTTCTAACATCTCTAAAGCACATCCAAGAAGCACATGAGCTTAAACCAACTACATGCTAAAGTTGTCATCTTTCCAATTAAATTCAAATTGGAGTAGAATTCAAATGCTTTCTAGAATAAAAATTGAAAGAGATTCCACTTGTTTTCTAGAATAGGTATTAGAATTGGATTTTTAACATGACTTTACAATTAATTTTAATAATTTCAATGTCACAACTTAGAGATGAAGACAATTTGTCTACCATCTAAATGTAAAGTAGGAACTTTGATAGTAAATACATGTATAAAATAATATTTAATCCTAGTTATTTTATAAAATGGTTTGTTAGAATAAAATATTAAGATTAAGTCTTTCAAGCTTAACAAAAAATGATAATTATTAATTAGTTATCCTTCAAGTATGCATTTTAAACTCATGGTATTAATGTATTATTTTGGTACTAGTATAATTTGGTAATCTATGATTCTTGCTAGATAGATGTTTTGAAGGTAATTATCCACGTATGCTTTGATCTCATAACCTCAAAGTTGACACCTTGCTCACCAATTTCGAAGTCACATTCTAAATACATTTTAAATGTTTTACAAAATATTTTGAATGTGTTATATGAATATAATAAATATACTCAATTGATTGAGTTATTTGATACATATCACTTGATTCAATTATTTATTTCTACCTTTCAATTCTTTATCTGTTGAACCTTAATCTCTCTATTAATCTACAAATCAAAACCTCCTAAGTTTTTTTACTTCTATGAATACAAAGAATACTCTCGAGAATACTTTCTATATTTTTCCTATGTGTAAATAACACAATGAGATTCATAGCCATTCAAGTCAAGCTGCCTAGTTAGGTCGATATGAACCATATTCTTGCATTTAATAGTTAATTTTGGTAGTCGTATACCTAATAATGCTATAGGTCCCTCCAAGTTAAAGAGTTTGTTCAATACTTTCTATCTTAGCAATAGCATCTTTTGCATGTTTTCTTCACCCAAATGGATGACATATTTAACCCATGGTATACGATTCTTTAGGCAAATTAATCACAGTGCTTTTAGTTTTGGTCATCATAAGGATGCTATTGGTGATGCCTTGAGATCCGACACCACTATCCCTCAATCCCTGGAAAGGAAAGTGGTCTGGCCCTCGTGCTGGTGCCGCATTAATCTGAATGGTTCCTGACTCCATTGCATCACTTATCATTATTGCCTTGTCAATATTCTTGGTGAACACACATCCTTGCAATGCAAAATTGTTGGCATTGCAGTGATGAATCCCTTCTTCTGGCGTTTTAATTCGCAACACGGGAATCACCGGCCCGAAGGGCTCTTCCCAAGCAATGCGCATATCCGGTTTCACATTGTCAATCAGAAGGGGCCAAATTAAATTTCCTTCTCGCTTCCATTCTTGATGGAATTTTGCTCCCTTTTGCTTTGCATCCTCCACTAAGCCTTGGATGAAGTTGGCAGATGACTCGCTGATGACTGGTGTAATATCGCAATCTTTGTCGGGCATGCCCACCGTCAGTTTTCTAATTTTTTCGTTGACTTTTTTCACCAATTCATCCGCAACTGATTCCATCACGCAAATCACCTTCACCGCAGTGCATCTTTGGCCACTGTAGGAGTACCCCCCTTTGATGATGTTGTTTGCAGCTAATTCCAAGTCCGCGTCTTCCAAAACCAAGCATGTGTCTTTTCCTCCCAGCTCCATTTGAAGTGGAATCATGCCTGCTTTCTTGGAGATGGCGATGCCCGTGTCTCCTCCCGTGAAGCTGATGCAGTTGATTCCAGGATGTGTTGTGAGGAGATCTCCGATCTCGGAGCCTTTTCCAGTAACAGCTGAAACCAGGCCTTTGGGAAACCCGGCCATGTGCAAGCAGTGCATCATGTGTAAACACGACACCCCCCCTTGAGTGGGAGGCTTCAAGACAACAGCATTTCCTGCCACTAATGCTGGCCCTAGTTTCGAGACAGCTAAATTGACAGGATAGTTGAAAGGCGGAATTGCTAGAACAACACCCAGTGGAATCTTGGATGCCAAACAGTATTTATTGCGGCCGTTCCCCGGAAAACAATCCGAGACAAGGAACTTCCCTTCCGCAAGAATTCGTATGCCTTCTTCAGCTGCATAGGATATCAAGTCTCCCGAACGAACAACCTCCGTGACAGCATCTTTCAAGCATTTGGCCACCTCTGCAACAAGACACTCGGCAATGGGCGCTTTTTGATCCTTTAAAATAGCAGCAAACCTATGTAATGCTTCGGCTCTTTTCCACAAAGGTGTCTTTGCCCATCCTTTTTGCGCAGCTTTAGCACTATCCACACATTTATTAACTTCTTCTTGTGTACAAGCCTGTACTTTGAATTGAGGCTTCAAAGTAGTGGGATTGACAACTCCAACTGATTTTCCAGAGGACGAAACCTTCCACTCACCATCGACATAATACTTGTAAGTGTCTCCATCAAGGATTTCGTTGAAGATTCCTGTACCAGCCATTCTGTTGAAGAACTTATGTGAGCTTTTGCTACAAAATACTTTGGACAATAGTTGAATGTGGGCAATAATATTTTGGAGTTTCTAAAGGTTTGATGCCCTATTGGAATAAGAAAATGAATGTTCCTTATAGATACAAGTATGGAAAAGCATACTTGGCCTTTTGCCATTCAATAGTCGTAACTTCTAATATATAATTTTTAATTAGAGTTTCATAGTGTTTTAAATATAGATCTATAGATATTTAATGTCATGACAAATGCTTAATTTTTCTTGTGAACTCTTATAACCTCTCCAATAACACTAGACATCCTCAATTATTACCCTCTTGTATTTTATTAAATTTCTTATGAAGTTTGATGGAACATTGCATTACAATATGATTTTTTAAATAAAGTATATAATCAACGTAGATTTTAGATGAAGCTTCAATCTCAGATTTTGCTAAAAATCAACAATATAGAAGATATACAATCCAATAGATTCCTTTTTAGTTAATCAATAATATAAAAGACATACAATCCAATAACTCCAGTAGTTATGATCTGCCATTTATCTATATTCTTTCACTATTACAAATGCAAAGGTAGAGGAATGGGCTCAATTATGATTTTTACAAATTTAATATAGGTATGAAAGAAATTTAACCTAATTTTTGAAACAAATCCAACCTATCACATAGAAAATCTTGTTGTGTTGTGGACTTGTAGTAGTTTATTGCCAAGTAATGATTGTTTCTAATTCAACTTTGAGGGATTGAGCTTGAAGCTTAGGTTCTATTTGTATCTTCTCTATTACAATGTCCTTGTGCATGCAAAGTATAATATCATCTAATTATTACAAGAATACAAGGATTCTTGCAACCTCTTTCAATAGAGATCCATATCATTGTTGGACTACATGAACATATACAAAGTATTACACACCAAAAGATAGGAGAACCAAAGCAAATGCATTGTGAGATAAATACCACAACAATGACATACTTAACAAATAATAAATGACCCATTAGTAATAAAGTTGTTAGTTTTCTTTGAGGCATACATATAGACAACACTAAAGTATTATCCTTACAAAAGACAACTTGTTGGCCATTAATCTTTGACCAATTCCATGTAATCCAAAAATTACCTTAGTTCAATACAATATAATCCAATCCATTAGCATTGAGTATACTTTCAAATGACCTTCACCATGAAAATGCCAAGATTCATATCAATGTCTTACAAAAATTGTATCATTCAACTTTTGAATGAGCTCTTCCATTCCCTCATCCAAAATTGAAAGGTTTTATCTTTGATGACTCCAATACTCTAATTCTACAATTAATTCTACAATATGAGCACCACAAGTATTCCAATTCTCCAATTGAACAAATTTCTCTTTTAATTGTGAACCCTAGATA
This sequence comes from Climacium dendroides, assembly GCA_950106755.1. Taxonomy (NCBI): domain Eukaryota; kingdom Viridiplantae; phylum Streptophyta; class Bryopsida; order Hypnales; family Climaciaceae; genus Climacium; species Climacium dendroides. The sequence goes on from OX467092.1 coordinate 26,116,538, forward strand.
CAATATACTTCTTGATTCACAAAAGTAATGATATCTTTCATCCACATTCGAGCCCATCCATCTTTATTCGATCCTTACTCTCTACATTCTTTTCAATATTTCTTCCATTTTATAACCATTATAATTTTGTAATGAAAAGAAAATATACATTGTAAATAATGTAATAAACATTACATTGACACATCCAAAATTTGATCACATAATCTTAAAGCTCTATTATTGCAATTCAGGTTTGGTATCAAATATTTGATATAAAAACAAAATAATTTGATGGTTCAATAAACACTAGAATTTTTGTTGTTCTCTACTACTAGTGGTGACCAGATACTAAAGGTTTTGAGGCTATGTGTGTAGCTTTAAAGACTTTAGTAACAAAGTTAGAGAGAATTACAGTTGTCAAAGTTATTGAGGTATTGCCAAATTTACTAATTGGCATATTCTATATACCTCAAGAAATTTCTAGTATCCACCTAAGCTAAAAACAAAATTCATTTTGCACTTTTAAAGACTAGTGATGGAGTAGTAAAAGTATTTAAATTTTAGTTACTAGGCACAAGTTTCCTTAGAGAATTAGGACATTGAATGACATTGAAAATGAAAGGGCATTTGTACAAGACAATAAAAATCCTCAAGACATTTGTTGCTTTAGTAATGTTGGATTAGAGTGCATTAAAGATTGAAAGGACATCATAAAGGACAACAATTGTGTAGTGTCAAAATTTCAATGTTTGAGTCATTTAGCTTCCAAAAAAATGAATGATTGCTCGATTGTACCTTTTATTTGTCAATGGAGAGATATGTAAAGGTCATCTCACATTGTGCATGTTAAAGTATTTTTCAAACATTCTTTTGGAAATAATGATTGAATGTAAATCTTCCTTGATTTAATCATTTTAAAAATTAAACTTAGGCCACGTTTTTTTTATTCCTTAAAAAATATTTTAAAGTTAAAACATATCAAGTATCAAATCCAATTCTTTTTAAATATCAAAAAATGATCAAGAATTTTCATAGCGAGAACCAAAATATTATTGAAGCATCTTGTCTTCAATCTTGTCTTAGAAGTATATAGGTATATAATTTTGTTTTTGTTTTTGAGAAGTGCAATAGATGAAAATTGTTTATATTTTTAATGAAAGCAACATGTCTATATATTCTATTGTCTTTTGAAACAAAAAACACTCTTTAACTAGGTTCATTTATATTTTTACATCCATAATTGACAATTTTATCTATAATTTTGTAGAATAGTAAAAAAATCAAAAGAAGAACCAAAGGTGGTGTATCATTTTGAAATGGTGCAATTTGACCCACATTTTCAACAACTTTAATAATATTTAGATAAACTAGAGCTAAATTACACACTGAGTGAATTAAAAATAAAAGATGATTTGAAGTCAATTTTGAATGGATATTTTTGAAAATTTGACATAAGGTGTAGACAATACCCCCTTCTTGAAATTCTAATTTTTCTTATTGGATTTCTAAATCAAAAGTTATGTTGCCCATTGAAGCTTTTTAGCCTATGTAGGTAGATCATGAAAAAACATAAGTATGTAATTAATACAATGTTAGATGCATTTGTAAGAATCATACCTTAAGTGTAAAGTACAAAATCTCACTTTAGGGGTCAAAGTCCATTGATCCTTTTAAGTCAGGTTGATTTTTTTTTCTTGACTTCAAAAGGCTATGATCTTGAAATTTGTATGGTCAAGACTTATAAAGTTTTTTGTATGACATTCCAAAAATAGTCTATTTCAGTTTTGTATGATTGAATTTATTAAATCACACTTTCTTATTGACCTAGAAATTAGTAGATTTTGACAATTTCTACCTGAAATGTACCTCCTTTAGGAGTTAATTGATTTTTTATTATTCAAATCATCTACATGAAAGGTATTAACCTCTAAAGTCCCTTTAGAAGATAAAATGAGTTTTGGTCAAGTTCCTATGGTTTCAATATTCATCATGATTTTTTTGAGTCTTTTAGTGAAGATAGAAAAACACATCAACTTTCTAAAAATATAATTTTCCTTTCAATTGGTGCCCAAGATCAAAAGATATGGTACAAAAGCCTTTATTTAGGTGACTTAGGCAAACTATCTTCCTTCCAAATTTTTAATTTTCAAATTTCTTTCTCACAAATTGTAATTTTATCTACATAAAAATCTTTGATTCATTCCATTTGGATTTGTTATGCAAAATTATAGACAATTTTATTTTTTAGGCAATAAGAGCATTTTCTTAAAAAATAACTTGTAGGATTCATTTTTGAACTCAATTTTCGCAATTTTTCAAATACTAAAGTTTCACAAGGTTAAAAACTTTTCCTAGAACAATCTCACAATTTAAAATAGTACATTTCAATTTTAGATTTAGTTAGAGCTATTAACAATTTAGATTTTCCTTCAATCTTGAACCTACTTCTACTTAACAATTTTTTAATGAGTGAAAATTAATGTGTTTTTCTATTAAAAATTTCTTAGATTGTCAATTCAATCCTTCAACATAAAAATTAGAATTTTTTTAAGTTAAGATGCATAGTCAAAATATTAGATGTAAATAGGTGCAAAGCCAAAAAATTTAGTCAAGTAAGGTGCAAAAAAACTTTTTTCTTCACTTCAAATGCAAACATCTTTCAATCAATGCATTCAAAGTTTTTGAAATTTCTTCCACACATTTATATATTAGTCTAGTACAAGATCCCATAGTTGAACATGCCAAAAAAATTAAATTTTTTGTTTCACTCTACAATAGAAATTACAATTTTTAGTAGTTTTTGATGGAATTAAGGTCTTGGGACTTTAGGAGTTAATTGAAGGTATTAGTTGAGGCATTACTAATTCCATGACTATTTTGAAGCCATTTTTGTCTATTGGTTCATCTACATTTAGACCTTGAATAGTCAAATACACCACTGAAATATGGTATAAGTTTTTAAGGGCAATCAATGATAATTCAATATTTTGTGAGGCAAAGATTTATTTATAACTTATTAATAATTTAATAGAACTTTGTGGCTTTTTGTGCTACCAATCAGGGTTTTTTTTGGCATTGTAGTACTAGTTTGCACTCAATTTTGACACTTGGTGAAATGACCATTGCAAATTCGAGTTGAAAATGACTTGTTAGTCATCAATGTGGCGGCTGAGGGGAACTCCAAGGAGGCAGTTGCGCATTGTTCCATCGTTTGTCAGGGTTTTATTTTCCAAGTTTTAACTTTGTTAACTCCATCGTTGTCATCCTTCTTGCCATTTCGTGCCATTGTTGTGCTCTTGATGCACTCATTGCTACATTTTCTTCACCACAAATTCCACTCCACGTGCACTTCCTCCCACTCGCACATCGCCATTGGTCCTTTTGGATTTTGGAATTATTTTGCCAAGTTCTAGCTAGGGTTTCAAGAGCTTTTGCCAATTGTTTTTATAGCCTTTGTAGTATTTTTGCTAGGGTGCAATTCTATGTCACGTACTATGGAGGGGAGTGCTCTTCAATTCCCAATTTTTTTTTATTGCTAGATGTTAATTGTGTTGTTTGTTTGCTGTATTTTGTTCCAATGGCGACGGTGCCTCTTGATGCAAGTTTTTGGTGTTGCATGCACTTTAAATTGACACTAAACCTATGGTATTTTCATGAGTTTGCTGCATTTTCCCTTGTGTGTTTCTAGAGGTCCTCAATTTCTTAGGGTTACGTCATTGCTTATTGCGTTGTCCTGGTAGGTAACTTGTGTTTTGTGTTGTGACCTAGGAATCAGGTGCCATGGAAAGTGGTCACAATGATGTGGAGCGCAATGTCATTACGAACGCGATGCATGCTACGTCTATTGCGCAATTTGTGAGGAAGAAGGCGGAGAAGGCAGCAAAAGAGGCCTTTGATTTGGCGCACAAGGAGATGAAGTGCAGAAGCAAAGTCATTGAAGTGTAGAGGGCAGAGGCGAGGAAACAGAAAATGAAGTCTTATATTCAGTCGATGTGTCTGTTGGAGGTGGCCAACCTTTGTTGCTTATCTTTGATGGATCAATGCCTGAGGTGCTTGGGGCCGAGGCAAGTTCCCAACAAGAGTACCCAAGTGATGAAGACCATGCCAACTAGCGAGAGATCCCTAATGACTCCGATGGGTCCAACTTTGATCCAGACTTTGAATCCCCGTCGCTGAAGATTGGTGGCACAGCGTGGAACAAAAGGTCAAGGGCTCAGAAACAATATGATCGCCATAGAAAATTTCAAACTGTGTGGGCCGCAAAGTTACCGTGGGCTGAGGGAATTATGGCCAATGATGGCATATTACACATGGTGCGATGCAAGGTTTATACAATTTTTGAGAGAAAATCATGCATTATGGCACCCAAGTTAGATACCCTTGTTCAAGCACGATGGAAAGCATACCACAAAAAAAAACATGTCGCAATTCAAGGTGAAAGTGGGTGAACAGTATGTAGCCACAAACTATAGACATCAGAAGAATTTGAGGCTCTATGTGGCCAAGCCTCCAACGACTATTTTGAGGCAGATCAATCACTACACCATCGTCAAAGCGAAGAAGAAAAATATTCAATTTGCCATTCTTTTCCAGCTCTTGTCTGATGGTCGTCATATGCTTGAATTTGAATCTTGTGCTACTCTTTACAAACTCTTGAATGTGTGCAATCTTCCTTATGCGCATTAGTGCGATAGCTCTGGTTTGATCATGGCAAGTCACATGTACAAACAAGTCCTGGTAGAGACTTGTAGGTTTGTAGATTCTACTCGTTATCTCACTGTCACTAAGGACAAGATGACTATTGTTGACAATAGCATCTAGTTGTGTATCTATTATTACATTGTTTGAGATTGGATCAGGGTTCCTTTACTCGTGTCTTTGCAGAGAATGGAGTGTTCAACAACTGCAGAGAACCTCACATAACTAATCATGGCAACAATTAGTAGCGGTAGTGGATTAGATGCAGTGACCGTAGCCAAAAAAATTTTGAGCTTTGGTGCTGATGGTATATTCAATTTACAAGGTTTGAGAGTTGGAGTCACTCAACTAATAAAAAAAAACCATGCACCATTTTTAATGGGGTCCACTGCATAGCTCAACGCTGCAGTTTAGCTTTCAAAGCTTTATTCAACCTTGGAATCTTTGTAGACATTGAAAAACTCTTGAGTGTGACGTATGCTTACTTTTGCAAGAGTCCCAAGCAATACTCTGAGTTTAAACAACTAGTAAAATTGGCCAAGACTAAGGTCTCAAATTATTGAAGAACGTCCAAACTCGTTCAGGCTCCTTGATCGAGCCACTTTGTCGATTGCTATTTGAATATTGAACTCTGTTGTACAAAATGACTACGGACCTCAACGACAACATGTCGCAGTACAAGGTAAGTAAATTCCCTGTTATACTCCCAAAAACCACTCTAGAGCATAACTAAGTGACTTTAAAGATCGAACCTGCCGGATAATGAAGAACTGGATTCCCTTCATCTTTCCAGTTCTACTAACTATCCAATCCATAAATCACCACCACTCCAGGATCTTATCAATTCTAATCCTAGTTAATTACTCCAGTAAACCAATCCGTTTTGGATTGTCTACCCGTATCTTTACTTCTATCTGGTTTAGTTTTACCTCTATTTCACCATCAGAGGGGTCGCCGCTTGATTTTAAGAGTGGTAGGCCCATCACTCCTTCCATAATTTATAGTGGCTGAAGACCCACTGTCCTACTTCCTAGTCTTCTAACTACTCCGGATCCGGTTTGGTCCTTCACAACAACCCAGATGGTAATCCGAATTGCAGGTCACACAAAGACCCCCCCATATGATCCTCTTATACTATAACGACCTTAGATGCTAGTTCCTATTTGTGCGAAGTTAGGTGGTCACAAGTATACATGTCCGTTCCAATATCTACTAAAGCTTTTCCGTTTACCAACTAGGGCAGTGAGACCTCACAGGAAATTGGACACTCAATCGGATTTCCCATCTAGGAGTTCTAGCACGACTAAGGAATCCCTTCCTATCCGCCTAGCCTAATAACGGCTTTTTCACCCGGAATCCTAAACTCTAAACGTGCTAAGGAACTAAAGTTTACTCCCAACTCTTTGCTACCTACTCACATACACTTAGAATAAGAATGGAAACACCAAGGGGAGAAAAATCACTCGCCACTCTACTTATGCCCTCTTCTCTTCTTATCATACAACACTGCCACACACGGAAGAGACATACAACAAGGAAATGAATAGAAACTCAAGAAGGTTGCAAAAGAAGACTTTCTCTCCCAGTTCTCCTCTTAGGGACTGGTTTATGTACAAAAACCCTAAAGTACAAAAAGGCAAAAAGTGCCACGGAATTCTGCTGCTATTTAGGCCGGACTTTCGGTCCTACCTACTACTTAGTCGGACATCCCGTTCCTCACTTCCTCTCTCTGATCTCAACCGGAAATGAATCCTGCAACATACGCTCTTGAAGTCTACATGTATACTCTTGTATCACTACCTTAATCTCACATACGAATCCTACACGGAAAAATAAGGCGCTAGAAACAAAAGAGAAACGCAAGGAGAGCCTAAGCTGCAAGAAAAAATGAAAAGAGGTGTGACTGGTAAAGCTAGTTTTTAAATAGTCTCAGGACCCCGTACTGGTCATTATGACATTTTCTGGTTCTGATGGTTTGACATCCAGTTTAACCCTAATCCGGTTCTTAGACTAAATTCGGATGGGTTTTCGTTCCTATTTTAAACTTTGGACTGGATTAGATCTGGTTTGCCTACTATTTCATTTTCCTTGTATATTTTTAGTTTTCTTACGCCTTCTAATCGGATCCGGTTCCCTTGCCACTGGTTTCCGCTCCATTTTTAAGTAAGCTAAAGAAAATAAAAAATTCACATTGCGACACAACACAAAGGCTAAGGTGAGTTTCCTTAAATTCTTTTTGGTTTGTATTGTTGTTTACATATTGTGACTATCCTCCTTTATTTGTGTTCTCATGAAACCCATATGACTTGGTCTTTCTTGTGTGGAGGCTTGTCTAGTTTTACTTCTTAATCCATTTACAATGTTGGGTATGTGTGCATTGTTGCCTTTGCTTGAGGCAATTGACACTCTGGTAAACTTTGCACAAAAAGGGAAGTCTACATATGCAATTTATTGCTGCAGTAAAGGTCTGTTAGGAAGATTTGTACCACATGTACAAGGATAAAGCAACGTGTTACAACTTTGATGAATTCTAGAGCTTCAATAATTTCTTGGACTACAACCACAAACAAATACACACTCAAATGGGAAATAGATTTCAATGACAATTCTATTGTTTTGACATTTGTGTGCCATAGTGTACAAATTCATGCTGAGCATAAGGGCACACCTATGGACTGTGATGTCTGGGCAACACTGCTAGCACAGATGAAAGTATAAAGTACCAATAAATTCTTTTACTTTGTCATGATATGAATGAGTCTTTTTTAATTGGCGGCGATGGTGTACCTAGCTTTGTCGTTGTCTGTTTAGGTGTTGTCTATAGCTAAATGCGTATATGCTTCTTCACTTTCAACTTCTCAACATAGTCTTGTTGTTGATTATAGGTGCTGCAAAGATATTGGTGCAGGAGTTGGATGCACACTTCCTTGTACACAACATCATGAATGTCTTTGGTATTCTTTACCCGCAATTTTGATATCAATCTAATGCAGAAGAGATGTTTGACAAACACCTCCGCACTCTCATGGATGCCTACGGTCATGGTAAGATCTTAGATGAAGGTGGAAAAAAAATGGAAGAGGTCATTATCTCACCAACAATTAGGTAGTTCAAGGTAGACGACAACAATAGAGGTATTGATGCAAGTGCAACAAGACCTTAGCAGTAGACATGAAGTTTTTAGTCAAAGTAGCGATGAGATGTATCAGCCTTTAAATTCCACCACATTGTTTGTCTTCTAGTTGCTTTTGCAATGCATGAACCACTCCAATGAAGTCCAATGCTATACCTATGCTTCTTCATTGTAATATCTTTGTATATATTTGTTTGCATTGCTTCTATGGTTTTGTGTGTTTGCTTGCCTTATTTATGATAGTTTTTATCTTACTAAGTTCTTGTTCTTGTCTTTTGTGTAAACCCTTGCCTAATGCCTATTGTTGATGGTCACAAATGTATTTAGGGATTTCGTCTCCAATAAACGTTATTGTATTGTTGTTATTATAAGTAGAAGGTGTAAACCGCTATGTTTATAGCTTTTTCTTCAGTCTATGTCGAAGGTGTTCCAAGTACGTTTTCTTGGAAAATTCTTGACCCTACTTATCTGGCTTTTTGTTGTTGCAAATGTCATGACTAAGTGGTATCTATGAGGTTTAGGCATGTACTCATCCTAGTTGCTTGAGTCATGTTTGTTAATTTTCACTTTTCAATGACAATCCTACTCATTTCAGCATCAGAAGGGATTCAAGTGGGCGCAAGTCCTTCTTTGGAACACTTGAAAGCATTGTAGCAGGATTCAAAACTCAAACTATGTGTGTTCATTCTTTTGGTTTTGTTATATTTTATTTAGAACAATATTCACTTCAACATTAGAAGGATTTTGGTTAGGGTGTAGGTCTATGTCCATGGTGGAGGCTTTGAAATTCATGTATGTAGTACACAACACTAGTAGAATCTCTTGTTTATCTAGACATGAGTTGTTCAACTTGACATTGTTTACCTAAACATTCAATATAACAACCGCATGTTTTTATATCATTGAAGATGTTACAATGAATGTTAGTGAATGTCAATGTTGACATAATATTGACATAAAATTGACATAAAAACATGGGGTTGTTACATTGAACGTTCAGATAAACAATATCAAATTTAACAACTCATGTTTAGATAAACATGAGATTCTACTAGTGCAGTCCTTTAATTAGTGTAGGAACTTCAAAATTTGCACTAGTTTAGCAATATTTTAGCATGCATGTCACCAAATCTTAGTTTTCAATGTCTAGGAGGTCACCCAATTTGCCCTATAAATCTTCTCATTTTCACCAAGTTAGCTATAAGTAGTTTATTAAGATCGCCAAGTGCATTTGTATTTGTAAAGTATGTTTGCCTAAAAAAAGACAAGGGCTAGAAACTGTTCGCCAATTTCTACTCTAGGTATTTTTAAAGATCACCATTGCAAAACTACAGATGATTTCCAGAAATCACCAATCCACCACTCTAACTTTTGTGAATTTATATTTTGCCAAAGTGTCAAAATATAAACTTTGGCAATGGGAGTTTTCACATGGATATTTGGAGCCAAAAATATTAGATTTCTATTGGTAGTCAATTTTCATTGAGATTCTTTTCGAATATTCTACTTAAAATATAGGAATTTTTTTGAAGTATTGATCAACAATTTGGAAAAATGAATTTGAAATCATAGATTTATGATTTCATAGTATTAGAATAGAAATAAAAAAAATATGCACCATGATGTTCTACACTACTAATATAAATCCATGGAAAAAAATTCAGATTTTTGGAGCATATATTGTATTTGTTATGAATTGTTTCATTTTCTTTTAGAAGTTCACAATTATTTCAAATTTTTCCTCCACAATGAAAATTTTATAGCTAATAGAAGATACATAATTACACCTTCAAAAAATAAATAAATAAAATTGCATTCATAGGCTCATCCTTTGACAATTTGAAGTCTCTAGACTTCAATTGGCATAAATTTTTTAGCAATTGTAAGTTCATCATGTTGGACTTTGGAGGTGTATGTTGACTAATAGCTAATGTTGAACTTTATATTTGTTAATATAGAAATCCCACAAATCTGAATCCTCAAATAGTTGCAAAATGGACCTTTTCCATCTTCATATTTTGTAAAACCTAATTCCAATCCAAATTTTTACAGCCTTTGTTTGAAAAATTAATTGAAACTCAAAATTTCTATTGGGTACCTCTAGAGACTTTTCAACTACCTCAATAAAAAAACAATTTCTGAGCGGGCTTCATTTTAGTCATATAACTTTAAATTTCTATTATTTTTAGCTTAGCTTCATTCCACTATTTTTTAGTTATGATATGAATTCAAATGGATCCCATGGTTACAGAGTGAATCCTATATTTGTCAATATAGAAACTCCAAATGTCACTCTAAAAATTGGCTAAACCATCCTAAAGATTGTCACTTGAATTTTATAGAAAATAGAACTTCAAATAGACCTATAACTATGGAATGTTCATTTTCTAATTTTAAAGTTATCTAGTGGTTGTCACTTGCTATGCTACCCATTCACCATTAGAATTTTATTAGAATTTTTATGTACTAGATAGAATGCAGAGTAAAAATTTCAATAAATCTTTAGATAAAAATTACTAAAATTTTCATATAATTTTTTTTTTATAAATAAGCATATACTAAAATAAACAATAGAAATTTAATGAATGATGAATGAAATACATGCAATGATGAACACGATAAAAGATACACATACATTAGAATGCATTAGAAATTTGACTCAATTGTTACAAACAATGGCAACCCAAATAGAAGAATTTAAAGGAAAAACTTGTAAATCTCAAAAGCTTCGTGAACAATTTAATTGTTGTGAAATCCAAAATCGGTTCAATCTAATAAACTTCTCAAATCATTTGGTAGTAGCAATAGAAATTTAAAATTAGAAGCTCAAAGCTCACAAAAGCACAAAATTATAGAAATGCAAAAGATGTATAAAGCCAAGAAAAGTAATGGAATTGCTACCTTTATAATATCACCATATTGATTTTCTTTAATATCACCTTAATTGCAACGACTATATTATTTCTATAATATCACCCTTTGTAAAAAGTGATATTACAAAAGTGATTGCAAATTGCTACTCTATTTCAGTAATATCACATTGTGTGAAAATACGATTTCTATGTATGCATGATTGAAAATATTTTTATAAAATAATTAAAACAATTATTTTAAAGACTTATTGAAATCATTATCATGCATTCTATTCAAATATATCAAAATTTTACTAATATGTGATACAATGAATGCGTAGCATAGCAAGCACAAGCCCCTAGTATTAATGGTAGCATTTGTGATATTACAAAGGGACTTATGATTTTAGTAGTATGATTTAGTAGTATGACTAGTGGTTGGCGCTTGCTATGCTACGCATTCACCATTATAATTTCATTAGAGTTTTTATGTATTAGATAGAATGTAGAGCAAGAATTTCAATAAATCTTTAGATAAAAATTACTAAAGTCTTCGTATAACTTTTTTTATAAATAAGCATATATTGAAATAAACAATATAAATTTAATGAATGATGAATGAAATACATGCAATGATGAATATGGTAAAAGATACACATGCATGAGAATGCATTGAAAATTTGACTCAATTGTTACAAGCAATGGCAACCCAAATAGAAGAATTTAAAGGAAAAACTTGTAAATCTCAAAAGCTTCATGAACAATTTAATTGTTGTGAAATCCAAAATCGGTTCAATCTTATAAACTTCTCAAATCATTTGGTAGTAGCAATAGGAAATTGAAATTAGAAGCTCAAAGCTCACAAAAGCATAAAATCATAAAAATGCAAAAGAAGTATAAAGCCAAGAAAAGCAATGGAATTGCTACCTTTATAATATCACCATATTGATCCTCTTTAATATCACCTCAATTGCAACGATTATATTATTTCTATAATATCACCCTTTGTAAAAAGTGATATTATAGAGGTGATTGTGAATTGATATTCTATTTCAGTAATATCACATTGTGTGAAAATATGATTTCTATGTATGCATGATTGAAAATATTTTTATAGAATAACTAAAATAATTATTTTAAAAACTTATCGAAATCATTATCATGCATTCTATTCAAATATATCAAATTTTTACTAATATGTGATACAATGAATGCATAGCATAGCAAGCACAAGCCCCTAGTATTAATGGTAGCATTTGTGATATTACAGAGGGACTTATGATTTTAGTAGTATGATGACTAGCAGTTGACACTTGCTATGCTACGCATTCATCATTAAAATTTTATAAGAATTTTGATGTATTAGATAGAATGCAAAACAAATTTTTTAATAAATCTTCAAATAAAAATGACTAAAATCTTTGTATAATTTTTTTAATTAAGTAAGCATATATTGAAATGAATGATGAATGAAACATATACAATGGTAAATACTATAAAAGATACACATACATTAGAATGCATTAGAAATTTGACTCTATTGTTACAAAAATGGCAACCCAAATTGAAGAATTGAAAAGAAAAACTTATAAATCTCAAAAACTTTGTGAACAACTTAATTGTTGTGGAATCCAAAATTGCTTCAATTGAATAAATTTCTCAAAATCATTTGGTAGTAGCAATAGAAAATTGAAATCATGAAAGCTCAAAGCTCACAAAAGCACAAAATCATAGAAGTGCAAAGAAATGTAAAGCCAAGAGAAGCAATGGATTTGCTACCTTTATAATATCACCATATTGATCCTCTTTAGTATCACCTTAATTGCAACAACTACATTATTTCTATAATATCACCCTTTGTAAAAAGTGATATTATAGAAGTGATTGCAAACTGCTACTCTATTTCTGTAATATCACATTGTGTGAAAATACGATTTCTATGCATGCATGATTGAAAATATTTCAAAATAATTATTTTAAAGACTTATTGAAATTATTATTATGCATTCTATTCAAATATATTAAAATTTTACTAATATGTGATACAATGAATGCGTAGCATAGCAAGCATGAGCCCCTAGTATTAATGGTAGTATTTGTGATATTACAGAGGGACTTATGATTTTAGTAGTATAATGATAGTAAAAGAATACCATGATGTTTTACGTTGTTTTATAAACCATGGTTGTCATACTGGACAAGTTACTATTCATTTTTTGTCCTGTAGGACGAGTTACTATTCATCAAATGTACTTGAGAGGTACATTTGATGAATAGCAACTCGTCCTACAGGACGAAAAATGAATAGTAACTTGTCCAGTATGACAACCATGTTATAAACCTATAGAGAAATTTTGAGATTTTTTTAGCATCAATTGCATTTGATATGAATTATTTCATTTTTTATTCAAAAATTTATAGTAATTTTAAAGTTTCACAAAAAATGATATTTTTAAATGATTAATAGAAGACATGCAATCCCTTGTTCAAAAAAAATTATAAAAATTTACATTCATAGATACTTGCAAATAATAATAGGCTCATCTATTAAGGGTTATAAATAACTTCAATTGATATGGAAGTCTTAGCAATTATAAACTCTTTATGGTGAACTTTAGAGGTGTATGTTGACCAATATCTTGTATGAGCTTTTATATTGGTCAATACTAAGCTTCAAAGATTTGAACCCCATTGGTTGGCTTAAAAACCTTTCAACTCTCAATTTTTTTAATTCCAAATCGGCATGGTTTTTGTTTTTCAATTTCAGCAAATACCAAAGGTTCTCATTGGTTCAAAAAAATGAACTCCTTCGATTGAAATGACACTATAGGCTTCAATTAGTTATGTGATTCTCAAATTCCATTATTTTTGTCTTAGCTTCATTCCACAATTTTGTCCTAGCTTCATTTCATCTTTGCTTTATTTCACTAGTTTGATCATAGCTTCAATTTTAGTTGTAACATCAAAGACACCCTATGGCAAAATAGACCCTACATTGACTTCCAAAAGTAGTTCATCACTATATAAATTGCTTTTATAAATTGAAAAATTGGAATTATGAAGTGAAATTTGAACATGTTATGCGAAGGAGACTCTATTTTCATGTGCAATTTCACTTAAAACAGACTATGTTTTGACTTTTAATTATTTGAATGAAATTCTATATATTTTTTTTTTTTTTTTGTGAAAAGTCAAAATTTCTGATTTTTTTTATAGGAAGGATGTAAATCTTGACTAGAATCATGTATTACAAGTTTCATGAATTTTGGATTTTTATTGATTGAAATCTTATTGATTAAAATTTGACCTAAATTGCAAAAAAATAAAAATTTTGATGTATAATATTATTTGATGTTACTTTGAAATTTTATTTTATTTTTTTGCAATTTATGGAGTAAAAAATAAAAAAGTCAAAATTTTGAAGTCAAATTACATTTCAATCAATAAAAATCCAAAATTCATGAAATTTATCATTCTTTCTATAAAAAAAATGAAAAATTTTGAATTTTCATAAAAAGTTTATTTTTAAATAGTCCATTTTAAGTGAAATTACACATGACGATAGAGTCCTTTTTGTACAACATGTTCAAATTTCACTTTATAAATCCAATTTCTCAATTTACAAGAATGATTTATATGGTGGCCAAATACTTTGGAGGATTGCTATACATGTCAATGCAAAAATTCTAAAGGTCACTTTAAAAATCATCTAAACTAGTTTAACTTAAAGTTTGTATTTGAAATTATTAATCCCTAGAGGATAGTTGTATGTTGAATGGACAATTGTTCATGGTCAAGAGGTTCTTACAAAATTATTTTTTAAATATGTTGGGACAATTTTGAAAAAATACATTTTCTTATAATTTGAAATGCTATAATTTTGAAGCCAAAGATTTGAAATTTTTACTACATATTTCAAAATTTTGAGTTCTATATTTTACGAGTTGGATTTAAAAAAAAAAATTCCACAATGCTTAAGAAATCATAAAAAAATGATGGCCAATGTATTGTTGGTTAAATTGGGCTCCTCATATTACAACATGATTTAGAGTAAGTTATACTCTTTATTGGCTTTTAAAATTTTGGATGAATGTAACTTACAAGTTGATGACCATCTAGATTAATTTGCAATTTGGGTATCTTGTGCAATGTGCTTATTGTTGCTTGTATTTTTTTCAAAGAAAGAGTTAATTGAGTGAATTGAAATATAAATGGGAATCATAATAATCCAATAAGAATTGAAATTGATATAAATTTTCAAACATGTTTGGTGTAAAAATATGTAACCATTAGTAGGCAGAGGTCATAATCATCTTAAAGAGGTTCAAATCAATGATCTACAACCCTAATCCCATTTGGTGAGTGTTTTGAAATCACAAGTTTAACATTCAAAAAACACATCTTTTATTGGATGAAGTTACAACTTGTTATGACAAGCATTTATTCACATCTAAAGGCCTCCTACCACGCTCCATTGTGGAGAAAGTTTGCAAGGGGAGCTACAAGTTTCAAGTAAGCAATTGTACTGATATGTGGACCTAGTGATTGAGGAGAAATCCTATAAGAATTCTACAAGTATTGGTTCCTTTAAGATTGATGACCAATAGGGTTGCATGTTCACCAATTTCATTGAAGCATGAAATCCTCCTTTTCTACTCCAGTAAGACAATATGTGGGATCTTCTTGTCTTTTAGTGTTTTTCCCTCCTACCAATGGAGCATGGTAGAAGGTCCTAAGCCCATTTAAACAAAATTATTTAATTACTAACCACATCTTTATCAAGAAGGCTCAAAGTTTATCATGTTGGGTCACAAAAACTTCATTAGATGTTTTTCAACTAAAAGACAAGAAGATCCCACATATTGTTTCATGATGTCTAGCTTGTCCATGATGTTTCAAGCTAGTTTCCCATCTTGAAAACTAGCTACTATTGGCCAAAATAATAAATCAATCAAATAAATATATAAAAATATAAAAATATTTTTTCCAAAAAAATATTTTAAAAATAATTTATTATTATTATTTGATGTAGCAATTGCTTTGTCACATCAAACTACTATTGTAGTTGAGTTCTTACTATTTGGGAACACAAAGGAACTTGTGGCTCTGTAAAAAAAGTCTAATGTTTATTCAAAAATAATTTATTATTATTATTTGATGTAGCAATTGCTTTGTCACATCAAACTACTATTGTAGTTGAGTTCTTAC
This sequence comes from Climacium dendroides, assembly GCA_950106755.1. Taxonomy (NCBI): domain Eukaryota; kingdom Viridiplantae; phylum Streptophyta; class Bryopsida; order Hypnales; family Climaciaceae; genus Climacium; species Climacium dendroides. The sequence continues at coordinate 26,132,408 of OX467092.1, forward strand.
TATTTGGGAACACAAAGGAACTTGTGGCTCTGTAAAAAAAGTCTAATGTTTATTCAAACTTCAAATGCTATAATCTTGCAATCCATGATGTCTAGTGGCTTGAAATTTTTTCCGCACATTAGCGCAATAGTCTACTATACTATAATTTTATACAATTGGAATTTCAAAAATAGTTTTAATTTTCAATTTTAATCATTGTACCAAAAGTGGTAGTTTCTAACAATTTCTCTTGAAAAACACCCTCCATCCTTTTGGAATTGACAATTTTTTTTTTAAAATTAAAAAAAAAAATTTTTTTAAAGATTTTTAGAAATTTATTTATAAAAATATTTAAACATATAAGATTCTTTTGAAATTTCAATTTTTGTTTGACAATGTATTCAAATTTTCCATTTTTTGTAAAAATCTGCATAGTTCCATACCTTCATTCATTGGTAGAACAAAATATAACAGCTTTTGCAAATTATGGGAATAGTACCATTTGAGTTAAATTGCACTTTAAATACCCTACGTGAAAGTCAGATTTGATAGAAATTAAGTCATTTTCATAAAAAGTTCCATATGTCATCTTTTGAATGGTTTGAGGTGATGTGGACCCTTCAGAATTTGATGTGGAAATTCAATTTTGGTAGTCAAGTGCCAAATCAAACCTTCACGTACAATACATCTAGACTAGTTAATTTAGTTTTATAGTTATTGCAAAGACATATCATTCCATTGGCCTATAATTTTTTTAATGTATTTTCTTTAATCCACCCTCCAAACTAACATTCTTCTGAAGATAGAAATATTGATAATTTAATGAAGGTACCTATAGCATTTGATAGAAAATTATATTGTTTTCTAGTCTAAAATAGTAAAAAAAAAATTTATAGTAAAACTTAATTTTTTGATTTGTACATTCAAAAATTCAACTTTCACTCCATATATGCTCTACACTTCATACTCAATATGACAAATAAAGTACTCTAAGGCAATGTTTTTGTCTTCTCATTCATCCAAATTAATACTTAAATCATTAAAAAATAACCTTCATCTTTGACCTACTTCTCATAGACCCATTGAATTAAATAACACAATTGTACAAACATATAAACAAAAATTTACTTAATTTCAAAACAAGATTTTGACTTTAATTTATGAAACAACACTGATAGCCTAAATAGAATTGAATTATTGTTTCACGGACAACAAGGACGGGAACAACATATTAAGTTGTTTTCTTAACTCAATATTTTAAATTTTTATATAGAAACAAAAATATGGGATATGCCTTGCTCATTAGAGCATATTTATTATTGATATTGAATTTCTCAATCTCATGTCAAAGCTATTAGCAATTTAGATTAGCATGTTGTACATTTGAAAGCTTTAGAGCATTTCCACTCTAAAAACTCAAAACGTTTAAAGAATTATTTTTAAACACATGGAATTACAACTTTAAAGTACTAGTAGTAGAAGTATACTTATAAAAATCACACATAAAATAGCACAAGAAAAACTAGATTTATTAAAAAAATTATCTACAAAAGTCTCCATTGCAAGGTAAAGAAAAATAGTGTCCATTTCAATAAAATGTGAAGCTTGTTGCTGAAATGGCAAATTTGAATGATTTGTTACAAATTTTGCATTGACCTTTGTTACTTTTTACTTATAATAGAGATATTTAAAGGTATTTTGACCCCCCACCCCCCTAGTTTCTAAAATTGATTTTCTTTTGTATATATTATGTAAATTTTAAGTATGCTTCAAAATGCTAATATTCCTAAGTTCTAATTTCATTTGAAATTCTTTTAGTTGTTTTTTTTCTATTTTGAAGGGTTGGAACAGAGAAGCTCTTCATTCAATACTATAGTTTCGTAGTAGTTGAGGTAGATTTTTGCCTAATAATTAATTAAAGTATAGAAAATAGTTAGGTAGTCTAAAAAACTAATTTATTAAAATTAGGTAGTTTTAAAATATAATTAAAATTAGTTAGGCATTCATCTAAGTTTTTCACTTAAGCTAGGTTATTGTTTTTTCATAATTGTGGTAGGTTTGTTTACTATCCTTAAAGGCTGCAAGGCCACAAGTACTATCATTTAATTCTCGGCTCTTGAATCATTTTATGTATAGCTATTTCACTCATTTTTATAGTTCCTATCATATAATTCTTTGTGTAGTATAGGAGCAAACCCATTCATGATCCCTCCATTTTGGTAATGTAGGTTGCTTTCTTTCTATGCAGGAAGAGATGAGCGCCATAAATTATGGCACAATTCCCAATACAATAGCTTATTATGATTGGCTATAAGACTCTAAATATTGTTGCCAACCCTAGGTGGATTTTGCAAAACAACCTTTGGTCGGAAATAGGAAGGTCTATATGACTAGTATAGATTGAATAGAATCTACAACTAAAAAATCCATAGTAATTATGTTTTGAAAAACAAAAATATAAAAAGTTATGGAAACCTTCCTAAATCTATTTCCTACATATGGGAGATTTTCTTCCATTAAAGAAACCCACCCTACAAATACATGTATCAACTTAAGTGACCCAAAATGGATTACTTCCCTTATGTGAAGCTCCTAATTAATTCTTGTTAGTATAATTTGAGATGCCATTACTAAAACTCATCCCAACTTTGGAACATAAATCATATGCTAATTTGTAATTTGTTGAACTTCTCTGAATTAGAAAATCCTTCATTATAAATGTTTTAATTATTTATTTTTTGCCTAAGCTACTAAGAATCTATGGTAGTTGTAAGAAACTATTTTTAAAACCAAAATAACCAAAATATCTAAGAAAGCATGTTCTTCCAAATATGAGGTGATCCAACATTGATGAGAAACACAATGAATTGTCTTCTTGTATTCTAGATCTTCAATACTCTTTTAGAAACCAATGCTATGTATTAAGGTTGGAACACTCAAAAGGGCCATTTTTTTTAATTGTGCATAGCTGCTATTACTAGATTGGTCAATTTTTTTAAAATTTTCTTGTTGGTATATGAAAGGAGGTTCCAACGCACCAAAGTGCATTTGTATATTGCATGCAATAGTTATGAAGGGTCAAAGTTTTTCAATCAATGTTCTAAACTTGTTTCTTCAAAATAGGTAAATAATACATATTGATTTGCAAGATGTACATGGAGTGGGGATCTATTCAAGTGGCACTTTTATACCCAATGCGGTTGAGATTGGGTGTACCTACTATAATCTAAAGTACAACTACCTAATACCACCATCCACCCAATTCCGCCACCTACAAGATCCTCCGAATTGCATAGTGGTCCATCTATTACCACAATCTTTACAACCCTTTATCATGATGGCAATGTTCTTGGGGAGCAGACACATTAACAAGGGTCTATTTGTAGTTTAACATTTCAGCTTTGAAAAATCACAGAAAATTCACTTCTTGTTGGGATGTTTTCATTCTTTTTGCAATAGACTTCTCTCAAACTTTTCAATCTCTCGAAAATATGGGAGCTGACAAATAGCTTCTCCAAAGTGCCTAGATAACAAATCTGTGTGCTAATGAGTAGTTCTACTTTATGTCATGCCCCTTTTCTCTCCGTGGCTTTGAACCTTCTCTCAAATTCCTGCTAAGCTTATTCTACACTTCTGCCTAGAGTTTCAGTTTCCCCGAAGCTCTATGAAGATCTCTACCGATGATGCTAGCTTGTGTTTTCTAAATTTTGGTTGCCAAATATGTTGTTTGTTTCTTTTCAGACGTTCAAGGAATCAAGGTAACTTAGCAGGGCCTCTCTTCCTGCTACAGTACTTGTCGGAATTGCTACAGTTTGTTTTGCAGGACGATAGACCTCCCACGAAGTGGGATCATCAGGAGGGTGAAAACACAGGAATTTTATCCTGGGAAAACACAGGAATTTTTTTGTATTTCACACATGAAAAAATTTGCAAATTTTGAATTCATACAGGCAATTAGAGGCCCCAAATTAGTTGAGAAGAGTCTAGAACATACCCTAAACATGGCACAAAATAGGGGGGCAAGATTTTACTTTACCCAGAGAACTTGGGTTTTCACCCTTTTGGTCCTCCTTTGTGGGACAAATTTATAGCCCTTTGTTTGTTTTGCCTCAACCTTTGTAGGTTTGGGTCTTTAGGTTCCAACAACATAGACATTGATACAGTAATTAAACAATATTCAAACAAAAGTTGTAGAATATGATTCATAGAGAACATTCACATGGTTGAATCTACTAGTGCTAGAACTTATATTTATCAATAAAGTCTGAAACAAAAATTTGAAAATTCCTTTGATTTTTTGTGAATGGAATATTGAAGAGTTTACAAAAAAAAAATTCCTTTTAGTTTGGAATGTTAAATTTGCACTAAGTAAATTTTTAAAGGTTTTTATCTTTCGTATCTTTTTGAGCCATTTTTGAAGGGTCCTATATTGGCTACAAAAGCCACATTTTGAAGTGAAATACATTTGTACTCATTGAACTTGGGGTAGGTGGGTGACAGTATCACCTACATTTAAATCATAATTTGTTACTTATAATTTTATATAAATATGTGTTAATTGGATATTTTGGAGGTGGGAGGTGGAAGTGTATTATATTGCTATTTATAATTTATTGATACCTTTAATTTATAAAGAATTTTCTCATTTTTATCTTCTTTTAGGCTATTATTATTTTTTTGAAGATGTAATTATCTTTAAGGCTAAGGCTATGTTAGTTATAAAAAAATCATGTTTTTAACACCACATGCACAACATTGGTAAAATGATACAAAAATGCTCAAGGCCTAGCATGTGCAATTTATAGGTATGTACACTTCAACAATAGACATAATCACAACATAAACATATCAAAAATCAAAACTACACATGGCCAAAAGTTCTAGCATACAATGAACATACCTGATACCTAGATATGTATACACAAAATATATATAATCACCCTTACCAACATAAAATCAACAACCACAACCACAATTTTGAAACTACAAGTATTCAAGGATGGGACATATATCACAAACCACAATATTTGCTAAAGCATAAAGAGATTTCATCCCCAATAATCCAACCCATTTATAAAAACACAAGTATGACTACTTATAGCTATGATCTATGAGCAAGATAAAAAAATGAACTTGAATGATATATGAACAACTACATTAAAAAAAAACTACATTAAAAGTAACAACAAATACTTAAGACACAACCAATAAGATACATGAATATGTCAACTTCTCATTCACATATGCAACACACAAGCTTTTGAAGAATCACAAAAAGACTACATTAGTGCTTGTTTGGGATAGAGGGTTAGGGACTTCTTTATTAGATTAGATGAGAATTATAATCCCTTCAAGAAGAAACAATCATAAAGTGACTAAATACAAAATAGTCCCAAATTGAGAAATCCAAGGAAAAATGCAAATACTAGATGTATAAGTGGTAGTATAAGGTAGAAGGAAATAGAATTTGGTTGCAAATGTTCAACAATGACCCCACAATTAGGTGCCACAACAACAAATTTCCTAACTTTACAAAATACACAAGAAGGAAGGCAAATGTTAAGGATAAGGAAATAATATTAGAGCATAAGCCTTGCATGACTCCCACTTGTTTCCATTGTCCTATTTGATTTTGCATTCTTTTTCATTCAACTAAACTTACAGTGCAAATAAAAAATCTTAACAATACTTAAATGCAATGGTATATTTAAAATATTACAAATCTAAATCACCCCTTATTTTTCTTCCCTATATTGTATTCTTTCCTCTTTGAAGCATTGATGCAATGCTATATTATTCTCAACTTTCATTATAATATTTATTTGAAAATAATAAAATGGAAGCTATCTTTTAACTCATATGTTTTTTAAAATTTTTGCCAATGCCTCCCTCCCCTCAAGTCATTGAATTATTGAAAATTTGAAGAAAAGAGTGTTGAAAATCTATACAATACAAATGTTGAAAACTAATTTAAGAATCTACACACATTTGAATGAATGAAAAATTGAATTCCGTTCAATTATGAATGCAACATGTTTTCATTCATTGTTCAAAATTTGAAAGCTTAGTCTCCAAGGAGCTATATACATGTTAACCCCTCCCAAACATTAACATCAAGATTTGTATAAAAAATTAATTCCATCCAAATACTCTATTTAAGTTTGTCTAGGTTTGTTGTAGTATGTTGGTCATTGATTATCAAAATATTGAATGTGAAATGAATAGTATTGAATTATCATATTATTTTACACAAATGTTGAGATGATAATTATGTATATATAGGAATGGAACTTTGTGAAGGAAGGGCACTCTATAATCATATTATTGAATGTAGTCTTCTTGTAAAGATAATAGCTATAAAAATGATTAAAAATTCTTTACAAAACAAAGGTGTACTTAGCTTTTTGTTTCAAACAAAAGGCAAAGATTTAGCATTCAAAGTAATCAATTTTGGATAAGCCTAGTTCTTTAAGTATGGTAAAATATTGATTAATCCACTAAGAGTTCAATTCATATAGCCCTTGACATAATGAAAGTAGACATTTGGAGCATTAATGTGATACTTCACTCAATTCAATGCTAAAACACTTGAATGAAGGATGGTTTGATGGTGTTCCATAGGCATGCATCTTGGAGGGCATTCAAAAAATGTTGACATAGAATGTTGACGAAAGTTTGAGTGCATGTGAGGTCAAAATGCACTCACTCAATGTAAGTTCAGTGATCTATTTCCACCATTACTATGCAAAAAAATTAGTCCGATATTTTTTACTCATTTAAAAAATAAAAATAAAACTCTTGTTTGTTCAAGAAAAGGCTTGCCTGCTCATGTACAATAATTGTAAAGCACACTAGTGAGATTGTTCAATGATTGCAATAACACATTAATTTACAATGGAATTTTACAATTTGTAAGGTCAGCAATCTGTGCAATCCTCCAAAGTGTGATACGAAAAGACCATCAACTCTGCTCCGATTCTGGCTCTCGGAAGTGCACAAAGATACTCCCTAAATTCCCTCTCCCAATTCTGATTTTTCCATCTATGTACCTGTGCAGCAGTCCACAGAGCTGAGTCAACGCCTGATAATAATCCCTCCTGACACTCCTAGATTTGAGGCTCCCTTACTTGACAAGGACGTTAGACTAATCCGTGCAAAGTTAGTTCTATAAACCTATTTCCTGAACCATTCCTGTGATGTCCAGACTAGATTAGATGTCTAAGCTCACTACAAACGTCAGAAACTCGAATAGGAGGAAGAAACTTACAGAATATCAGTGTAGCCTAAGGCAGATATTTTCAATGGAATTTTGAGTCCGCCCAGCTCCACAGTCGCTCCCTCGAGATTCACAGATCGGCGTGTCTCAGAAATGACTCTGCATTCATACGAATAATTCAGTTTTCAATGCATACGTTGAACAATTTCTAGGAAAACAATTATCAACTTCTGACCTGAGCATTCCTGAGCAAGTTCCTAATTGATCGCTTACTTACTCAGTACTTGATTTTGCTCGCAAACGAAAACCTGGAAAAATTTGAGCCAGAGTTTCCAACCTTCCCGTCTCAGGTTTTATGGTCTGCAACAGAAAGTGTTTGTAAGGAAAGGTACAAAACAAATTATCTATATGTCTACATTGAAGAGGTGGGAAATATCTTTGCTACTGGCCACTTCGAATGGCCTTCGAAGGCCAACCATATCGGTGTAAAGGTACACAACTCAGGCATCACAAACTCATACTGACAATTGAACTAGTTAAACCTTGCAATCAAGAACGAGAATCCACACCTGCCAGTTTGGAACGTTGGATGTGGCCTTTTGAAGCCAATTTGCACCCGCTGTCTGCAAAATAAACATTCGAGGAGGAACGGCCCAACGACGGTCAACTTCACCACATGGACCTTACCGTAAAACAAATGTTCCCTGGTCTAAATTGAGAAGAGAACAGGAACTGCGATCTACCTGAGAGCTCCACAAAAGGCGCCACTTCCCAGCAAGGATTGACAGATCCGTAGAAGCCTTTGTTGGATTGTTCTTCACAAGTTCATCAATTTCCTGCAGCTCAGAGTAAAAACGCCAGTAAGTATAAGTTCGAACCTGTTTGTGTTGGCCCTTAGGGTCACAGAATTGTAACAACTTGATAGCAAAATTGGGTGATCCATGATCTAGCATAGAATTAGTTTGATGGAAGAGTGTGTCGAGGAGCTGTCACCTTTAGAACATTCGTATTGATCGCTATTGCTCTGAGGAGTCGCTGTCGTGGATCGACATCCTTTTGAAGCACAAATGTCGTCCCCTGCAAAAGAATAATCTTCCAACAGAAAGTAAGCGCTGCACATGCCGACCTTGTGCTCCACGTTTCAACCCAAAGTTGATAATTCCAAGCTATGACGAGTCAATCCACAGTTTGTAAAAGGACAGTACTTTGTTGGAATGATCTATAGAAACCATTCGTACCTTATTGCCCCTAGATAGCCGAATGTTCCCTCCAGGCGACAAGTAAGTTGTATCAAGCCAACCTTTGGCTTTGTCTCCCAATAGTTTGAAGGGAACAGGGTATGGGACTTTGAAAGGCAAGAATTTGAAAGAAAAAGCAGCTTTGTCAAACCGGAACAAAATTCGTTTCCCACTGTTGACCGATGCAGCAGCCTGCCACAATGAAACAAATCCTGTAGCTTCAAAAACATTGAACGAGAGAAATCAATATAATTTGAGTTTCCTATGTCTAGATACGGTAGTCTATGTCGATGATCTTGCTGAGCAAGAGAATGATAATAGTCCACTGCAAATATCGAATCCAATCCAATCCAATCCAAGCTTCAGATCTACTAAATCCTCGAGTGGAAAGTGTCCACGACTTGAGCTTGTCCACTACGACTTTCTTTGACAATCAAACTCAACATGTCACTGCCATAATTCATCTGCAATCCGTATTGTTCGCAATCAATGCCACCAACTCATTAAAATGATCATACCTCCACTTTCAACTCGCCAATCGCTTCTGAGATTTTGACTATGTTGCTGACACGAGGATCCTCAGTATCCCTCAACACAATCTCTTGAAAGACTGCGAAAGCATCAATGCCCACAAAGGTTCTCTGCATCAACACCACAAAAGCATTCATTCATATTCTTAATATAGTACCGGTACTACGCAAGTCACGTGACTCCTCAGGTCTTCATTATTATGAGAGACATAAAATCGCACCAAGGTAAAATCTGATGCCGCCTTGTAGAAGCAATACTACTTCAAGGTTTAACACGGCATAGTGAGTCTGGGTCTTACCCAACAGCCACTTTAATTAGGGTTATTACCTGAATAGGAGATGCTGTTCCTGGTCTGGTGGTGTACATGAGCTGCCAGCGTCCTTCTATCAGCGGTGACCCCGTCTATTTGATCCCACGCACGGCAAAAATTAATAATTTCACTCGCATAGTTACTCCACCCCTCGGTGTAGCAATGCAGCTTTGTTGTCCATGGCCAAATGGTGACCAAGTCTTTGTGTTCGTGCAATTCAGTTGCGAAAGGTTTTAACCACAATCTTGCAAGCTCAAGCTATTTAGCAAATTCCAACTTTTTGTGACGGTTCAGGTTAATAAATTCAGATGGTCACAACTTACTGGGTCTGGCACTCCTCTCGTCGCTTCCAGTGCAGTCACTGCTTCTGCAACGTCCTATCATTCACCCAATCCAGAACTACAACCGATCAAAGCCATTGCTCCTTGCACTACTCAACTTCTCGAGTTGTAAGATCAAAGCCATTGCCCCGGAAAATAATATTTAAGTCGAATTATTCAGACTCCAGAGCAAATGCACGAAACTGATCACGAATCTCCCCAAATCCAGCGACTTTCATCAGAAAAAGAAAAAGAAAAATCAAGCTGGTGCGGCGAATTACCAGAAGTTGCGTCTTGGAGGCCGAGCGTCCGCGACCTAGAACCCCAATCAAAGCCTCCAGCAACGCAGCCTCCTCGCGGGAATTTTCCGCCACCTGCGGCTGCGTGGTTGGCGCCACCATAGCCGTCACCCTCCCACGGGGCCATTGCGATACATGACTAAGACGACGATTCCCAACGCTGCAATTGCTCCCGACAACGTGTTTGATAGGGTAGCATCGGGCGCCAGAAAGACCACTTGATCGAATTGAGTCACAATGACGCGGATGAGGAGAATCCGTGGGAATGAGAGGGGGAAGGGCCAATGCCCAGGTCGCATGCATCCTCTCGAATGCCCGGATTTCGTACACGACAGGGGTCAAGCAGTTGGTGGAGCTCAAAACCTGAACCAGCGCAAGCTAGTTGTCCAATGCAGTGGAAGAAGCGGCCTTCGCTGGCGCTCCAAACTTCACAGATTTCAATCGCAGGAAATGCAAATCGCGGGGGCGAGCGAGCGAGTACTGATTCTGGTCGTAAGTTGGCTGCCGCCTCACATGCCGACGTCACTTCACTTTCTTAGTGGGCGAAGTAGCAGAGTGGTGGTGGAATGTTTGTGGTGCGCAATCTCTGTGGTTCTCTGGCTCTCGCCCAGAGCATCGAGCCCCGGACGGCCAGTGCAGGGGCCGGGCTTCAAAACTTTCCCCATCGCTACACGGCCAATGAAATAAATTCCTCCGCCCGCCCTACCCCACCACCCCAACTATCTTCTATTTTTTAATTTTTTAATTTTTTTTGGTTCAAGAATGATTTTTTTCAGTTATATATTTTAAAGATGAAATTGCATGTCTAATATTTTTCATCATACTACTAAAATCATAAGTCCCTCTGTAATATCACAAATACATACCTCATTAATACTAGGGGCTCGTGCTTGCTATGCTATGCATTCATTGTATCACATATTAGTAAAAATTTGATATATTTGAACAGAATGCATGATAATGATTTTGATAAGTCTTTAAAATAATTATTTTAATTATTTTATAAAAATATTTCCAATCATGCATACATAGAAATCATATTTTCACACAATGTGATATTACCGAAATAGAGTAGCAAGTTCACAATCACCTCTGTAATATCACTTTTTATAAAGGGTGATATTATAGAAATAATGTAGTCGTTGCAATTGAGGTGATACTAAAGAGGATCCATAGGATGATATTATAGAGGTTTGCTAATCCATTGCTTTTCTTAGCTTTACATTTCTTTTGCATTTCTATGATTTTGTGCTTTTGTGAGCTTTGAGCTTCTGATTTCAATTTTCTATTGCTTGCTACCAAATGATTTGAGAACTTTATTCATGATTTTGGATTCTACAGCAATTAAATTGTTTACAAAGTTTTTGAGATTTATAAGTTTTTCTTTTCAATTCTTCAATTTGGATTGCCATTTTTTGTAACAATGGAGTCAAATTTCTAATGCATTCTAATGTATGTGTATCTTTTATAGTATTTACCATTGCATATGTTTCATTCATCATTCAATAAATTTTATAAATGCTTCCTTATAAAAAAAATTATACAAAGATTTTAGTCATTTTTATTTGAAGATTTATTGAAATTTTTGTTTTGCATTCTATCTAATACATCAAAATTCTTATAAATTCTAATGATGAATGCATAGCATAGCAAGCGCCACCCACTAGTTAATTTTTTTTTTTAATTTAACTAAAAATTTCAAATTATCATGAATTTTTGAAGAAAAAAATGAAGAAAACTCATATAAAATACAAATTATGTTTAAAAAATCTGAATTTTTAAAATCTAAGTGCATTGTAGTGTAGAACATTGTCCTATCATTTATTGTGGACTATTTGATCACTATATAGTTAGTGGATTCATAATTTTTTTTAGCAAAAAAACAACAAAATAGATTTTCTATTTAAAATCAATTCATTTAAAATAAACAAATGATATATTACAAGTGGCAAAAGCAAAATCTCATAGCTTCCCATTATGAATCCGTGAGGACAATTCTTTGCCCTTTGGAATGCAAGAGAGCAAAATTGGAGTTAGGATTAAATAATTGAATTGGAATTTGGTGCATGATAGGCTATCTACCTTAGTTGCATGCTCAATTGTTTTCCTCTAAAGGGAGGTATGTAATTTAGATGTTAATTGTGCTTGGCCTTTGAACATTCACATGAGATCTTGGACAAACAAACTCATAATTTAAGCTAATCATAACTACAAAACGGAGTTAATCCTCTTTTACATATTCAACCATCCATCTATATAGTCCAATATAATATATAATTGAATATTTGAAAAATGCACTTCATTCATTTAATATTCATAGAGGAGCATAGAAGAAGATAGTGTAGTGTGTCATTGAAAATCAATAACATAAATAGTTTGATGGAAGTTCAATCAATTATTCATTACAATTTTTTGAAATTAAGTTAGAAGTTTGAATTTTGAACAAAGAATAAACTCAAACTTGATGTGACTACACAAATTCTTAGTTTTTTTTTATTCCCATTTTCTAAATAGTTGTAGATATTGGTGTTAGTTTTCCAACATTTATAGAGTATGAAATGTTTTGATAGTATGGGCAATAATTTGTAAAATGCATAAATCCCTTCAAAGAACCCATGGGTTGCCCTTTTGTGAGCACTTTGGTAATTATACTCATGAAATATGTATCATCATTTATTGCATAAAAGTAGACGTCTTCAAGCTTTGGGTTTAGAATTGTCCTATTGCATGTACAATATTAAACAAAATGAACCAGATGTATAAAAAACCCTTGTCCTAGTGGATTCAAATGCCTAAAAGTAAAAGAAACAACATGACATCTATCTCTCATGTCCTGTCATCAACTGACACTTCTTCACTTGCTTTATGTGTTCCTTGTTTGTGAATTGAATCTTTGCCCTGCTCCTTGGAAATTTGCAATTATTTCATCATGCCTCCCCCAAATAAAATACACTCACATGAAGATGACTAACGTCCAATTGCAACGTGCACATAGCTTTTCAGTCGGTGTAAGCAGTTCGTCGTTGGGTTGGAGGTCAGTGCGACACACGGAGAGGTGACCACTGCCTTAATCTGTCCAAACTAACCGGCTTACTTGGAAATAGGGAATCGGGATTTTGCCCGATTACTGCATTTGAATGAAGCGTCTCACTGCACTTGCTCCGCCTGACTGGACTGGCTTCCATTTCCACAGGTTTGCGAATTGCGAACAGTGATTTGAGCATCACGGAATCGCAATCTGTATAACTTTCTTCTTTCTTTCTTTCACGTTGGCGATTGATGTTTGCGATCGACCGAGGTCGGGTCGGTCAGGGAGCTCGGCTTGGATATGTTGTCCGAGTGGTTCAAGCTAAAGAGAGTCTCATGCCCAGCGCAATTCGAAGAATCAAGAGATGCGCTAGCTTAGACAGGTACGACTGAAGCCGGCTGGGCGGGGGTGGCGAAGCAAGCTGTCCGATTGATTGTTCCTGCATGGCGCTTGCAACCTCCACCAAAGGCGCGGCGCCTGACCCGGTTGCTGTTCTCCGCGCGCATCGAGCTGCTGTCAACGTCGTGGCTTTTCACGCACCCTCGGCCACTCTTCTCTCTGGGTGTGTAATTCCTTCATGCCCGCCCGTGTAATTGCTCACCCGCCGAACGCCCATCGTATTCCTTCTTGACTGCACTCAGCTATTGGCGATCTCTGTGCTACTCAGTTCTGCTCTATACCTGACGCTATCGGTGTGAGGCGTGATATGTAGGGTTTCGAGCTCGAAGACTCGACGCCCTAATTACAGAGTTGTCAGAAGATGCATGTATTTCTCGCTTTGTGCCTGGCAAGAAGCATCATGTACATAGAGCATAAGGACGCGCTTCATTTTGTTGGTTGTTGGAATTATTAACTCTTGCAAGTTAGGGTGGATGCAGTGACGCTGATGGAGAATTGAAGATATGGGATCTTGTGAAACACCGACCCGCTTTTTCGTCGAGGTATATTTCTATGGTCTTCGATGTTTCTTTGTCACTTTCTTGGCTGTCACGGCAATTGTGAGGTTTCATTTTCGAGATTCGTTTGAAATTTGCATTGCGATTTTGGAATTAGATAACCGCGCCCAACGAATCATATTTTTGGTCAACACGCCCACCTGCACGGCCCCATTAGTAGGCTTCAAAATTACCTTAGTGCATGCTGAGCCAGAATCGCAATGAACTCCTCAATGGAGATCTTAGCAATCTTTGTGCATGTAGTATCAAGCATTTTATCTTACAACTAACAAGTATCTTTTTTACTATCACGGCAGCTCGACTAACATCTTGCGTCGCGATGAAATTTCAGAGTGCACTCTCCATCTTCTGGAGTTCTCGGCCTTGGTGTCAGCTCAGCACTAAACAACAAAATCTTAAGGTACATACATAATTAGGGTTTCTAACTCCAAATGAAATTTGCAACTCTGGATTGAAGCTATAATTCAACTATATAGATTTCCACTTTGCAGGTCCCCGTTACAAATACTGAAAGTTGTAGTTCGTCCATGGACGTATGATTCTCTATAGCCTGTTTGTCCTTGCTTGTGGAATGCAGCCAGGGTCGAGACGGGACCGTGAAGTGCTGGCAGCTGACAGATTCAACTTTGTCAAGGTGCGCCATGTGATTGCATCTTCTATTTTTGTTCTCTTGCATGCGTTTGTGGATCTATTATGTGTGTTGATGATTCTTGCTCCGACTGACATCATTACGATTGAGAGGCGATATTGGTTGTCTTGTGTTTATCAATTTTTGGAATGGGTTAGTGAAGCAATTGATTTAAGAACATGTATTGGTTGAACGTGTAGACAACCGATCTCGACAATCAAGTCCGACTCTTATCATTTTTGCAAACTCGCAGTTGCAAGACATGCTGCTGCAAGCGATGAGCCTTGTGGTAAGAACTTGTTCAGAGACTGGTCATGAAGATCTACTATTGCGTGGTTATTGGTTTAGGGGTCCAGGGTCCAGGGGGTGCTACTTGCGTATTATACTCTTTCGTGTTTGTTATGCTTTGTTTGGTGATCACATGCTTCTTCAAGTAACCTGCTATCTGTTTTTTCGAAATTTATTTTACTTTTGATGTGTTAGGAGCTTAACACTGAAGCGCCCTTCGTCGCTGCCAGGTGAGGTGCAGTAGCAGTTATTGAGTAGTTTGTAGGGTAGGATGGCTGTTCTACATTGCTTCCAATCGTAAACTGTGATTTGCGTACTTGTGGATGGTATTGACCTTGAGGAGATCGTCTGCAACGGAGTGCAGAGGATGAGAGTGGAGGAGCAGGCCAAGTTCTGCTGGCTATTGCTGGAAATGATACATCAAAAGTACGTCCTCTCAGATTCTTTCGTGCGCTTTCTCTTGCTAGATTTGTCGACTTCAGTATTTCATCAAGCATTGTAAACTGATGTAGGTGGAGATCTGGGACATCGCTTCTGGTCAGTGCGTGCAGATTTTGTCCCCTAGAGACTCCTCAGTAGGTGAGACTTGCTCTTGACTTTGTAGTAGCCGCAATGCAGTTGAGGGTTGAGGGTGCGTAAGCGTAAGGTGCAGCTCGGCCTCCGCCTTATTCCAAGAGAAGTTTGTAGTTCACTCAAAGCTAATTCACTTTTAACTAAGAATTCCTTCAGAAGTTGATTGTATTAAACTTATTGCTTAGTTCATAGTTTACAGTTGCTTAAAGTCATGCATGTACTCATAATTTGGACATGCCATGCTCTTGCCCTTGATTCCGGGTGAACTGAATATCATTCTGAGCGTATAGAAATTCAGCATGGAGTGTGGAGTTATGTATGATCAAGGACTTGTTCTGTGAGTGCAGGTATGTGTATGTCGTTGCACATGACCTTTCAGTCTGGGGGATGCGATAGATGTTCTGTTGTTGCCGGGTCAGTCTCCATCTTACTCAGTGTCGTGTTTCTCGCTTACACTCACCACTATACAGACTGCAAACTGAATGTAAATATCGACGTGGATTTATGTCACACGCTTGTGAAATTGTTTGTTCTAATGCCTAACTAACGAGCTGTTGCAGATATGAAGACGGCAGCATGTTGATGTGGGACACACGGCATGCATCTGCTCCTTTGCTACAATCTAAGCAACATAAGGAACCAGGTGGGACATTCTAGTTTCACTACATTACCCTAGCGCAGTTCCATCTGCAGTCGTCTTTGAACCAAGCACTTCCAGATTTAGCTGAAATAATAACCTACTTCATGCCTTTTAAGATTGAATTTTTTTTGCCTCCAAGAATAGTATGATCAGCGGTTACGGAGCTTCGACGTCCACACGCGGTTCCAAGGTGTCATCGCATGTCATGCAGCAGAGATGCTTGCTGTCTATGTAGTGTTGCTAGACAGGTTCGCTTAGCAAATCACCTGGTTTAGCTTGGCGGATAGGATTAAGCTCTTCTTTGTTTTTGAGAAAGAGTTTTGCATTTTCAGCGAACATAGTTTTGCACTGTGTAATCTCGTAACTCGATTGTTCTGTTCTTTGTTTTTGAGTGGCAGTCCTTAGCCTTGCCCTGGATGGGCCAGGAGTGGGAGGCATCTCAGGCTCAGCAGATGGGCAACTTACATTCTTTTCTTTGAGTCGTACTGAGGTAATTGTAACAGTCTTCGCTCCACCCATGGAACCTGAGGACAAAATTGATAATGAAAACTGGCTTGCAATAAGAGTAGCTAACTGACAACGTCTTGCTCCTACCCTAGTTCTGATTAGGCGTACGATTAATCCTTATTTATGTTTTGGATGCGCCTTGGATGCCTTGCATGCACGCAGAATGTGTATATTCCAAAGAAAAAATTCGAGGGACTAGCAGGTATAGGTGATATTGCAATACGAGGAGATGATAAAATTGTTGCCACTGCTGGTTGGGACCACAGGTACGGTTCTCTCTGGTTGATGTAGTCGGGTACTTTGGAAATGGCTTATCGTCTCAGTTGCGAATTTGTTCTTTGCATTTGGAGAGAAGTGAACTCCGCATGTATTCTGTATCCCGTTCAATGTATTTCTGTGTTTACGAAGGACTGGCATTACATGTTCAACAGGATTCGCATCTATGACCACCGACGTCGCAAACCGTTGGCAATTCTCAAGTACCACAAAGAGATCGTATGTGCTCCACCTTTAGTAAAATGTTATACATGTTGTGAGTTCACCTGGACGCAATGCACTACTTTATATGTCCTATCAATCTCTCATTCAGTGCCTCATATATCGCCATTGTGAATGATCATATCTGAGGGTGGTTATGTGGGAATCAGGTCAATGGAGTGGCATTCTCAGAGGACTGCAGATGGTTAGCCTCAGGGTCTAAGGACTCAACTGTGGCCTTGTGGTCCCTGTATCCGCCCTCACACGGAGTTTCCTAGCGCTTCGTGTGAGTCCTATTCACATCCTGATGAAAATCAAGCAAAGTGGCAAGGATGCAGGCAGAACACGGTACCTCTTTAGTGAACGAAGAGTACGTTCCTTCTCATTCCCCAAAGTACCAAGCATGATTCTCTTTGGAAGGAACATTCTCAAAAAAGATGAGCGCTTCACCATACGAAAAGATACCTGCGGCGTACACACACAATTCTCGATTCGCAATAGTCTGCGTTAGATGTGGAGATTTGTTGTAAAACGTAAGACAAATTTGAAAAGATTGAATTTATCAATGAATGCAGAATGTTAAAAGCACTGGAGGGTGTATTTAGAGCTACTGTTTGCGGCTAGAGATATTTCTCTAAGATCAGCCCAGTCCATCGGATGAAGTTCACCAGTTGATGAGTAGTGAATCCAACAGTTTCTTTCCTCCACCATTTCGCTAAACCTAGCTGGTGCACCTAAAGGATAGATTCTTGTATGAGAGCACCTTATTGTATCTCAGAACTTCAAGCCAAAATCTAAAACCAATCTTTGGTTGTTAGGAATCCCTGTGACCGTCTCCTGAAACTTTTTCAGGAAGTTAACCAGTTGATCAACAGTAAATACTATCTCTTCTTTCATCCACCATGGGGCTACTCCAATTAACGTTCCCAATGACAAATTCTTATAAGAGAGCTCAGGTGCCTTGGCAGCTTCTAATTGTTCCTCTGGTACCTTCAGAATTTCAAGCCTAAACCTAAAACCAGTCTTTGGGTGTAAGAGAATCAATGTCGGTTTATCCCTTCGCATCCTACCGATCTTATCAGACACCACTGTCATCTCAATGAAATAGCCCAGTACCTCCTGTAGGATCTCTACTTCTGAAAGCAAACCCGCAACTTCTCTCTGGTGCACATCCAGGAGTTCGACATGTTTGCGGTACAAATCCTGCAATCCAGCTCGATTCGAACGGCAAGGGATGACGGGTTCAGAAAAAACGGCAATCGCATTGTCCAAGTCTCCAGGTGCTGATTCCTCTGGACAGCGAGCATCCTCGAGTGAGTTTCCACGAAGAGGCTCGGGAACTGGGCTTTCCGGGACTTGATTCGTGGTCTGAGTACTAGCAAGATGGTGCTCTCCCTCAAAGGGACTGGGCTCTACATCTTCCTGAACCAATGCATTCTCTCGAGGTACAACGATATCTTGGGTCAACATTTGGAATCCTTTGCTCTCTTGATTCACTACAATCTCCTGGGTTTTCTCATTGTCTAGTGCCATCCCAATCTCTCGGAGAACATCTTCTCGATTTCCTGTATTCTCTAGAGGTCCACTGCTTTCCACACCACATTCAGCAACCTCCTCCCCTCTCTGTTGCCTAACATGCTCAGATGGCAAATGCAACTCCATTTGCATGGGTGCACCTTCAGCACCTACCTCGTCTGATGTGGGAGTAAGAGGACGCACCGGCGACACGGTAGCCTCAGCTTCACCATTCGCGTTCTGCAGTGCTTCCTCATTGCGTCCTCTGCAAGCCCTAAACTCATCCTTTTGGCACAAAAGCGACTCCAGCCATTTTATCCTCTTCTCAGCAGCGTCCACTGACTTCCTTAACTCCTGATTTTCATTACACAAGTCCTGGATGTAGCCATCTGCCACTTGCTGAAATCTCTCATGAGAACGTCGTTGCTCCTCAAATTGCGCTTCAACGTCGACCTTCCTGGCCTTCATGCGGGTGTACCTGTCGTGAAAGCTATCGTATGCCCTTAATAAACGTGGCAGAAACGCCTCTTGAGGAAGATTTTGCTCCAGACCCCAAATCATGGCTCTGTTGTTTTCCGTATCCCCCTGGCGCTGTAATGCCAAAGTCATGTCCAGAGACGTTGCTGCAGCTATGGGATTCGCCCGCCCAAGAACCGGATCATCCAAGCCCTGCATGGCAGTGGGAGCGATCGGCATCGTGGACCCTGATTCGTTCTGCCGGTCCATGGCAATGCCAGAATCGCTCGAGGTGATTCTCAAAACCCCAGCGTCCTCTTGAGGACGAGGCTGAAGCAGAGCAGGGGGGGTAGGACTGGCCAAGCTGGCAGCGCGCTTGCGAGGGGGCGAGAGGAGGCAGACCGTTGGCTCCACGCCCGAGGACTGGGCGGCAGCGTCGCCTTCCGGGCCGCGCCGCTTCTTCTCCATGGCACCTCCAGTCGGGTCGGGTGGGTCGTTCGCCGGAAGCAAGGGCGAACTGGGGGAATGGGAAAGAGCTGTAGATGCGAACAAGCAGATGCGGAGGAAAACGAAAGAAGAGCTTCAAGGAGAGGAAGGCGGGGGAAGGTGGGTGGATAGGAAAGAAGAGCAAGAGACAAAGGGCAGCGTCGCAGCAGCGGGAAAACACGCAGGAATGACTACGAAGTTAACTTAAGCGGAGAGAGTGGGAGGGATGAGGAAAGGAGAACAGGGCAATGCGGCGCGGGCCAGAGAAGAAGATCGGAGCATATCTGAACTGAAGCTCAAGGCAGGAAGGACGGGCAGGTGTGGGCAGCTCAGCTAATCAGAGCCAGAGATATACCAAGGCTGAAATGGCGAGGCAGCTCGAAACTGAACGTAGACACACAGATCCGTTAAGGGTTGTTGGTGACTGAGTGAGTTTGAATTCGAGGGCCGCTTCCCGCTTCCGGTCTTGCCGGGGGTTGCTGGTCGCATGGTCAGAATGACAGACTCGTCCGGACCTCCAACCTGCCAAGCAATTGCCAACTTGATTTCGGATATGGAGCTCAGGTCCCTCCCTTTTTCTACCATCCTTGATTTTAGGATTTTCAAGCAGACTCTCCTTTCCATCAATCCAACTGACTATTTTTCTGAAATTATCCTCTTTTCATGTCCTTGTCTCACCTATTCCAAGACTTGTCTCTTTGGCTCACTTCATTCATTGGTTGTCACATGCCACCTTCCTTCCCCCATCTCCACTAAGATTTTGATTTTCCATTTAAAAAAAATACTGGCTCTATAGATTTGTTCTATTGTGGAGTAGTCAATGGCACTCAAGCAATGTTCAAGTGCAAAGAGAAATGATTCTCCACCATCTTTTGGCACCATATTTTGGCATTGACAAAACTTTGAAGTTAAATAAAACTTTATCAATTTACTATTTTTAATAATTTATTCATAAATGAATTCATTTTGAAGCCTAGTTTCAACATCAAAAATTCAATTTTGAAAATGAATGTTTATAATTTTTCTATTCAAGATTTTGTCCAAGGGTGTTCATTGCAAATCGTAATTTTCTAGTGTCGAGGGCTTTTGAGAGCCTCAAAATACACTAAATCTTAGAGAAAAAATCACATTAAAAATTCATTTAAAAAAGTTATAGAGTAGATTTGAAAAGCTATAAATTGATTGTGATTCTACAAGTTATATCCTTTAACCTCATATTTTTTTTGGTGACCTCAATTTTAGATTTGACATGTGAAAAGAGGATTGAAAGATTTCAAATTGCTTTCACAATTTTAACATTGTTGTGATTAAACATTATAATCTTTCAAACCATACCTAATATTTTTTTCCATGTGATCTCTAACATGTCTAGTTTGAATTTGTATAATTATAATACAATGGTATATAAAAGGTTGCTTTCAACATTGAAAATATTCTTTTAACATCTATGAATTCTATTCAAGTCAATAATACAAGTCACTAATACAAATGTCTATGGCTTCTTTAGCCATAAATATGTCAAACTCATATCACTTGGTGAAAAGTACACTTCATATACTCAAATTTGGCAAAAATATATGCACAAGAACTCTAAACATGAACATTTTTTAATTACTGGATGGTTAAATGTCTATAAATGTAGAACCTTTTTTTTTCCAAACAAAGTTGTTCTCTATATGAGGTGGTTCTTTGTGCATTCTCTAATGAATAGTTTAAATCTAGACATTTGATTGTATGCATAACAAGATGCATAAAACTTAGAAATTGTGTTGTTTATGTGTTTCCCTACCATGAATATGATTAACATCAACATCTTGCTAAGGTGCACCATGAAAAAAAAATTCAAACTTTAGATGGAATTAGAATGCAACAATGGTGAAGATGATTTGAGTGACAAGGAAGAGATGAAAATTTTAGATGTTGATACAAGTTTAAGGAAGCTCAAAGGTCCTTCCCCTTTTCATACTTAAGAAGATTTCATATACAAATTCAAGTCACTAAAAGAAAATTGTGTTTTAGGTGATGTTCATATAACAATCAATGTCTAAGTTGTTGGATTTTAGGTGATGTCAAATCTAACCTTTGTTTTTATGCCAACAATGATATCCAACTTAGACATCAAAAAAATTTAGTTTCTTATAGTGAGTTGTACCAAGAAGGGACGAATCTCCATTTACTCAACAATATTGATCTCCATTTACTCAACAATACTAACGTGCAAGAAGAGGACGTCATGAAGAGTTTGACAATGCCTAGGGTATAAATGGAAGAATTGGCTATAGGTTTTTCAACACCAAATAAGTTTGTATACAAAATTTCCTATAAGAAATTGGATGACAATTTGGAGCAAAAACCAACTTGTGATAGAGAAAAGTGTCAAATAAAAGGTATATGTAAAAAAAACCTTGAAGGGAAGAAACATCTCACATAGTCACATATGTTATACAATTTTGTAAGGTTGCCATATTCATTAAAATGAGAGAATATAGACTCATTTTAATCACAGCCTTAAGTTTAGTATACAAAAGTGTTTATTAAATTGAGACACTTCAATCAATTGAGATTGTAATATGCCAAGAGAATTATAAATTTTTACAAGTATAAAAAACAACACCAACACTCTTCACTTTGCACATTATACATTCTATGTTTCATATTGGTATATGGATCCATTACAAAATACTTGTTGTCTCTTTGAGTAGACTTGCTTGGCACTTTTATATTGCAAAACGTTCCAAAAAATTCAATTAGATTCAAACTTGGATCATTCACAATAAGTAATTATAAAATCAAAGTAAACGCTCTAGCATGTACATAGGTAGAGAAGTTCAAAATTATTCATTATAGAATATATAAGTGCACTTTGCCATAGAAAATAAGAAAACATTGATGGACAATGGAAATACAAGTTAACCCTTAAACATTGGGCAGATCATTATGGGAAAATGCGAGCTACAAACTATATATTTTCATTGCAAACCGTAGAAAAAGTCACTATTCTTGTGCCATCTACTGTGCTACGTCAATCGGGTAGTTTGAGAGCTTGACTATTAAAAGAGCTAGAAGAATGCAAACAGTCATATTTGAGCCTGCAAATGAGCTTCACCAACGTTTTGAAATTGTTCCTTCCTTGTTAGTGAATAGTGACTCCCTCCAATAGTGGTAGTAATGGCCATCACACTTGCTAAAGCTTCAGCCAAAGTTACTACCACAATTCCTCAATACTATGATAGTTTCCCAATGTGGCATTCACTTCACTAATTTTTAGAACTAAGGTTTTTGAAATGTGCACATGATTGTGAGTCTTTCTAGTCAGATTATAAATAAGCTGATTGCTTTACTTGAAAGTGTAATGTTCTATTTGAAACTCTAAAAGTAGTTGTAATCTCCATCATACTATTCACTTTCCAGTTGCACAGAGTTTATAGCGTATCACAAGAACACTAAGCTCAAAAGCCAATACATAAGTATAGTCATCTTTGTTGTGCACATTTAGTTTCATGTTGCTTTCTATCTACATGTAAGAGACAATAATACCAATGAGAGAAGAAATGTCATCTCCATTTGTATAAAACATATTCTGTTTATTTTAGTTATGAATACCTCAACAATAGCATTGTCAATATAAAATACAAAACAATAAAGGGAGGGTTAATAATTGAATAAGAAGTTTTGAACATGCCTTGCACTTCTCACATTTTTTTAGTGAATGCTATCACAAATGGCTATTTCTCTCCATGTGCAACCCTAATTGTCAAATAAGAAATGATGCAATGGAAATGCAATAAAAGTGAGTGTATAAAGTGTTGTATAATGACTAGGACATTAAACATTGGCATCCTAGGAATCACTATGGAGTCTCAATTTATCTTCTAATGGATCTACTATAGAAGGTGATGGTGAAAACTACATAAAGAAAGAAGACAAGCTACTATCTAAATCAAACCTAATTACAGAAGAGACTTGGTTCGCAAAGCCTGCTGTCAATCAACAACAAAGCAATTAGTGAATAACTTAATTAAATTCACAAAACCAAGCTACTGAGCTTTTATCATTCAATTAGTACATTGTGCTTAAATGTATTCAAGAGCATTCCTTGTACTATGTCCCTATAGGAATTGTAACATAACCTTTTTTGGAAATGATTAAAGTGAAAAATATAGACCAAAAACTGGCTTGTAGTTACAAACCTTGAGGAACAATATTCCAAATTGCAACCGCAAAACCAACACTTTATATTGACATGACTTCTGTCAACACCCACTTTTGACATCTAAAGTAGAAAACCACAAGTATCTACAAAAGTGGCCAAAAAGCCCTAAATTGCTATCCATGCTTCAAATGAAACCCTAAAAGAGAGGAGGACAACACAACCATAGACATGCTCTAGAACTCAACAAGCGTAGGAATAAAAAGCAATGCATATGATGGCAATGACAATGACAACAACAAGACTACTAGAGTGGGATGAACCATGATGGCGAAGGAATAGCCATGTCAAAAAATAGTAAGCTTGCCATTGTGCATCTCCGGTTGCGCTTATAGTTGTATGACAAGCCTCTTGTAAAGGTCTAGCCAAAGGTGAAGATTAAAAAGCCCCCTATTTTGTCCCCTATTAATTTTATTTCTCTACACCTCTCTTAGC
This sequence comes from Climacium dendroides, assembly GCA_950106755.1. NCBI lineage: Eukaryota > Viridiplantae > Streptophyta > Bryopsida > Hypnales > Climaciaceae > Climacium > Climacium dendroides. Next base: position 26,156,500 of record OX467092.1, read on the forward strand.
TAATTTGGAGCCTCTAATTGCAAATATAAGCTCAAAATTTGCAAAAAAATTTGTATAGCAAATGAAAGGTTCCTCTGTTCTCCCTACGGATAAAACATGAGGGCAAAACCACCTCCACAAAAGGCACATCATACAACAATAAGTGCGACCATCACTACAAGAAAACCTGTCCAAAATGATAGAAATTTGTCCTAATTGACAAAAATCAGCCCCTCCTAATCTACAGAAAAGTGACAGATTTTTGTCAATTAGGACAAATTTCTGTCATTTCGGACAGTTTTTTGTCCTAATTGACAAAAATCTGTCAATTTTCTGTAGATTAGGAGGGGCTGATTTTTGTCAATTAGGACAAATTTCTCTTGTAGTGCATGCATCTCCACAACAAGGGAAAAAAAATTAGGAACCAACCAACGACGTTCATCGTTGCAATAGCGTATGGCCCTCCTATTGAGGACTCCAAAGTAGTCAAGTCTCACTTATGGACACCTAAAATAAGCCATAAACTAAAGCACATGTGGACCCAATGTTGACAAGTGAGTTTACATGAATGTGTCATAGTAATGGGATTGGATTCTACGTTGGCCAATAATATAAATTTGTCACAAGTGTAGGGTCTTTTGCTTTTAGGTGTTTTTGTGTCCACTTTCATGATAGTCTACTGTCCACTGTAGGTGCATCTACAAATTTATTTTCACAAGTTTATTTTCACAAATTTATTTTAAATTTATACAAGTTTAGAAAAATAAAACTATTTTTTTGGGTTTTCCAAACTATTTCCTAACAAATGCACATCATTTCATTCTGTCCCTACCCTCAAGATTTGCAAGTCTTTAATGAACATCAAATTTATGTGTTTCTACCTTATTGTAGACTTGACCCTCTAAAATTCATCATCTGTTGAGCACCACATCCAAGGTGGTGTCTCTCCTCATTAGTGAAATCACAAGATAATTTTTATACCCTATTGTTCAAATCTTAAAACTTTCTTTCACTACCTTTCACTAGCCTTCACTTCTCCATAGATATGGTCCTTTAAGAATTTCCACAATGCCGCTAAGGATAATCAAATCTCATTTTGAAAAATTAAATGGACACACACTAGCTTTGAAATGGACCATCTTATTCCATCCATTAGCAAAGTATGAACCAATACTTGACAAATTTTATTCTGCTCTTATATTGTTGGCACTCCATTTTAGAACTATTAATTATCATTTCAAGGCCCTTTATAGGGATGGTTCAAAAAGAAGGATCACAATAAGAGACCACTACTACATTCTATAGTTGCCCTTATGAGAAAGAAAATCCAAAACAAATGAATGATGTGTTGAAGTAAGTAAGTAGCATGCATCAAATTATTTGAGGAAGCTCCTAGTATGGACTAATCTTAGTTAGGTGTTGTTTGTAGCTAAAGCAATGGGCTATTAGAGAGGGAAAGCCCTCCTAGTGGACACTTATCCCATATGATTAGTCGGGGCACTTGATAGTAGAGTAGTATAAGAAGGCAACTGTTAGCATGGACTTGACATCCTTTCACATACTTTTTTGTGATCCCCCTTCATCAGAATACATTGCTTTGGTATTCTTTCTCTCAATAGGTTATAGGCCCATTATTGGAGGAGCACTATTGGAACTTGGAGCAAGTGAAGTTTGGGGTCGTTTGGAGCATTTCTATTCAAGATTTGGGCCCTTTGGTGAGGTGTTTCCTTATTTTGAATTGATTTGTGTTCATTGAGGGCTGGATGTACTTGTTGCGCACTCAAGAGGGCTAATTTGGTGATTCATAACTTTAATAGGGAGATAGGATTTGGTCTTTTCTTCAAAGGAGCTGATTTCTGCATCATTGGAGTGATTTGGAGCATCATTGGAGTGATTTGGTACATCATTGGAGTGATTTGGAGCATTTGAGTGTGCATTGGAGAGATTTGGACCACTTGTAGTCTGATTTGAGAGTAATGGAGCACGTGAGTGTATATTGGAGAGATTCGGACCACTTGGGGTCTGATTTGAGTGTTTTGCAACACTTGAGTGTGCATTAGAGACACTTAACCACTTGGAGTCTATTTTGAGAGTATTGGAGCACGTGAGTGTGCATTGAAGAGATTTGAACCATTTGGGGTCTATTTTGAAATTATTGGAGCACGTGAGTGTACATTGGAGAGATTTGGACCACTTGGGGTTTGATTTGAGTGATTTGAAGCACCTAAATGTTCATTAAAGAGATTTGAGTTATTTAAGCCATGATTGCACTTAGTACAACCATAAGAGGGCTGGTTGTGCACTTTGAGATTATATTTGGAAGAATTTGAATCACTTGGACTCTTATTGGAGTGGGAGGGATCCACAACGGCCATTAGTGATGGAGATGGAGTGAGGGTCATTGACAAGTTCAATGGAGACAACTTTGGCCTATGGAAGTTTAAGATGAAGTTGATTTTGGCCGAGAAGGACTTGTGGTAGATTGTAGAAGGCACCGAGGAGGCTCCTGAATCTAATGCCGAGGTAAAAGTAAAGAAGTCTTATAAGAGGCGAGGCAAGAAGGCCTTCTCTGTGATTGCTTGCAATCTTGTAGATAGGCAACTTGTACATGTTCGAGCATACAAGGGACCCGTGGAAGCATAGAAGCTGCTTTGCAACATTCATGAGACCAAGAGTTTTTCTAACATGCTCTTTATTTGGCGTAAGTTCTTCACGTGCAAAATGCAAGAGAACAAAGATATGTTTGACTACATTAACAAGGTCAAGGCACTTGCAAATCAACTCGCTTGTTTGGAGGTGCCCGTCACAGATGGAGACATTATCATGACTTTGTTTGAGAGTTTTCCACCTTCATATGAATATCTCATCACGATGTTGGAGACAAGATCGATGACAGAGCTTAGTCTTGACTTCATCACGACAAGGTGTATGAAGTGTCCAAGAGGGAGGAGAATGAGCCCCAAGATAGAGGGGCAGTACTTTTCATTCACGATATGGCCAAGGTAGGAGTTCACAACCACGCAAGGAGACACGCACATGTTACAATTGTAGTAAGCTTGGCCACCTTACATGTTTTTGTGGGTTGTCCAAGAAAAAGAGTGCAAACAAGGCAAGTGTCAAGGAAGTAGAGGAGGACTTTGCATTTACGGCCAACAATGGGTATGACAACACCGACATGTTCAAGTGGATTATTGACTCAGGCGCAACGCAATACATGACTTCATATAGGCAAGCATTTTGCACTTATGAGCTCGTAAACAACTGCAAGGTGTACTTGGGTGACAATGGTGTGGTGGATGCCATTGGCATGAGGTGCATTGTGGTGAAGGTGGATGTGAAGGGTCAATCAAGGACAATTCGCATCCAAGATGCTTCGCATGTGCCCAAGCTGCATGCCAACTTGCTCTCGGTGAGCAAGTTGATGTCTCAAGATTTGAAGGTGCAATTCAACAACAAGGGTTGTGTTTTGAGTGCATCCAATGTAGAGATGATTGTGACAGCACCAAAAAAAGACAACTTGTATCAATTGAGGGTCAAGAGCGTGAATGGCACAAGCAAGGCGTGTTTGGCACAAGGAGTACTCCACCAACACTCTTTACAACTATGGCACAAGAGATTGGGTCACCTCAATGAGAAGAGTGTCAAGAGCCTCCAAAGCATGGTCGGGGGCATGCAAGTGAAGAAGGATTCTTGCGATTTGAAGTGTAAGGCTTGCATTTAAGGCAAGCAAGTGAGGCAACCATTTCCAAGCGATGGAGTAACAAGAGCAACCATGGTGTTGGAGATTGTGCACTCTGATGTGTGTGGCCCTATAAGGACCACTTCCATGGGTGGTACAAGGTATTTTGTGACCTTCATTGATGATTTTTCAAGAAAGATATGGGTGTTCATGCTGAAGTACAAGAGTGATGTGTCCGAGAGGTTCAAGGCATAGAAGACATTTGTAAAGAACGAGTCGGGGCATAAAATCAAGGTGCTGAGATCGGATAATGGAGGGGATTACATATTCAAGGTTTTTGAGGCTTTTACGAGAGAGTATGGCATTCAACATCAAACTTCAGCTCCTTATACTCCACAACAAAATGGTGTAGCGGAGCATGCCAACCACACACTTGTGAAGATGGCTCGTACTATGTTGCATTCTCGAGGCCTCACATATGATTTTTGGGCCGAGGCCATATCTAATGTGGCCTATACACGCAATAGGTGCCCCACAAGTGCAGCTGCATCTATGACACCACAAGAGGCATGGAGTGAAAGAAGGTCCAACATTGGACACATGCGCATCTTTGGATGCATTGCCTATGCCTTGGATTTGAGTCCCAGACACTCCAAGCTTGATGCCAAGGGCATTAAGTGCTTGCTCTTGGGCTATTGTGAGGGCTCCAAGGCATATAGGTTAATGTGTTTGGAGACCAAGAAGATCATCAAGAGTCGAGATGTCACATTTATAGAAGACAAGCAAGGACTAAGTAACGCTTTGGAGATGTGTCTAAGTAAGAGCAATGAAGATACCAAGCTTGAGGTGGACAAATCTCTGAGTATGGATGCTTTGTTGAAGAATGAAGAGGATCATGAGAAGACACCACCAACACTAAAAGACAAGACAAGTCCATCTTTGAGTTTGGTACTAAGTGAAGATGAGGATGGAGATGCTTCCAAGGAGTCAAGATATCCTACAAGGGGGCGGAGGCCACTTAGAGAATGGTGGAAGAATCACATATTACCTCAAGAACAAGTCGAACATGCCTATGTAGCCTATACGATAGATCCACGCAATGTGGGTGAGGCGATGAAGAGCGCGGATGGAAGCAAGTGGGAGCAAGCCATGCAAGAGGAGTATGCCTTACTTATGGACAAAGGAACATTGGAACTTTCTCCCCTTCCTCGTGATCGTACAAGTGTTGGATGCAAATGGGTGTTCTCAAGTTGAAGGGGTAGACTTCAATGAGACTTTTGCTCCCGTGGCTTAGTTTTGCACCATTGCACCATTCACCATGAGTTTATTAGGCCAAGGACTTCTCGCACCATCACCATGAGTCAAAGCAAGTACATTAAAGGTGTCTTAAAGCACTTCAACATGGAGGGGTGCAAATCCGTTGGCATACCTCTTGATGTAAAGGAGAGAATACTCAAGCTCATGGATGAAGAGTATGAAGGTGTGAAGGCAGAAATGCAAGATGTGTCATACAAGGCCGCCGTGGGGAGCTTGATGTATGCCATGGTAGCTATAAGGCCTGACCTTGCATTTGCAATGAGTATGGTGAACCAACACATGGCCAAGAGTGGCCTAAAGCATTGAGCAATAGTCAAAAGGGTCATACGATACCTCCAACAATATTTCATTTGTGAAAAGGCTGAAGAAGACGTGATTGAAATGAAGTACATTTCTACAGAGCTTATAGCGGCGAATATACTTAGCAAGGCACTTTGAAAGCCACGACATGAAATTCTTCGCAAAGAGATGGATTTGACATTATTTGGCAACAAATAAAGTGGAAGTGTTGAAGATAGTGAGTAATTGTCTTAGGAAACTCTTGTAGGAGCTATATGTGGGGTTGACCTTAGTCATGAGTTGTTTGTAGCCAACCAAAGTGCTATTAGAGAGGGGCAACCCTCTAGTATTTGTATATCCTATAAGGTTAGTTATGGCACTTGGTACTAGAGTAGCTCTTTACCCCTTTCATACACTTGTTTGTCCTTTCACACACTTGTTTGTGATCCCCCCTTCATTTGAATACAATGACATGGTGTTCTTTATCTCAATATAATATGCATTAGATTGTTTGGGGTAGCTCCTAGTATAGACTAACCTTTGTTAGATGTTGTTTGTAGCTAAAACAATGGGCTATTAGAGAGGGGAAGCCTTCTTAATGAACACTTACTACATATAGTTAGTCATGGCACTTAGTAGTATAGTAGTACAAGAGGGCATCCCCTTGCATGGGCTTGACACTCTTTTCACACACTTGTTTGTGGCCTCTTCTTCATTTGAATACATTGTCTTGATATTCTCTGTCTCAATAAATCAAACCCCTATTGGTCCAAATCTCTCCAATGTACACTCAAATGCTTCAAATCACTCAAATAAAACCCCAAGTGGTCTAAATCTCTCCAATGTACACTCACGTGCTCCAAAACACTCAAATCAAACTTGTAGTGGTCCAAATCTCACTCACATGCTCCAAATCACTCCAATTAGACTTCAAGTGGTTCAAATCTCTCTTATGCACACTCAAGTGCTCCAAAACACTCCAATTAGACCCCAAATGGTCGAAATCTCTTCAATGCACACTCACGTGCTCCAATACTCTCAAATCAAACCCCCATGTAGTCCAAGTCTCTCCAATGCTGTGAGCACTTATTACCCACCATTGGTAAATATGCGTGCACAACCAAGTTCTAGAAAATTCAAGTTAATCACTATGGGTGCCTAACGTCGGTCCATTGTGCCTTCCAAGCAATGAATCTTTTCTAAGTTCCTAAATTTCACATAATTCCTCAAAATCCTATCCTAAATGCAAAGTAACTATTACCAAGTCTTCAAGCCACTGTAGTTTCTAGGGAAAACTTGAGACAGTCTAAATTTAAACACATAAGATGGAAGAACATGTCATGCCATTTCTAAAAATATAAAGCTCAACTCCATACGACTTTCCTACTAGGAGTTATTGATGGATGAAGTTTGACTGCTAATTAGTGTTTGAAACTTCATCCATTGATTTCTACCAATCTATAATGCGAGATTCACTTTTGACTTTGGATTTAATTTCTATATTTTATCTTATATCCAATTTTCTATTCTTGTCCTTATGGGATGAAATTTACTTACTTTCATCCAAAACCACTACCAAACTTCATCCAGCCCTATCTTACTCAATTTAATTCCGATTTCAAAGTGTAATTTAGTTTTGGAAACCTCTAACTAAGATCTACAACTTAGGCTACCTGAATTCTACAAAAGTTCTATCCTAGACACTCTGACTTAACGTTCCAATTCGGTCCTATGCAAAATTATCTATTTTTTATAATTCAAAATTATGGGTAGAAGTTAGTAACTTACCTCGGAGTTGGCATCCTCATGTAGGTAGTTGAATACCCCTTCAACTCTCCATCATTTGCCATGTTTTGAAGGTATTTGGTAATTTTGCCCACGGCTTAAAGGTGCAATTTTAATACAAAGTCTTTGGAAATTTTAATTTCTACTTCTAACTACTTGTTGTCTCTTTTCCTTCTCTATTCTTCTTTCCCTTCTAAACTATTCACATTCAATTATTTGGCTATCCCAAGAGTTGACTTGTTTTGGAATAATAATTGATTTCAAATCTCTAAACAATAATTGACCTTCTACCTCCTATCCTATCTTGGTCAATTATTATTCTATCCAAAAGTCTTAGTGGATTCAATTGACTCTTTAAGATTTCCACCTAATCTTTTAAATCCCAATTTCTTCCCTTCATCTTTCAACTCTTCTAAGTGTCATTCCATACTTCAACTCCAATTGTCACTTCAAGCTTCTATTCTAAACTACAACTCTCCAACTTCCTCCTCATTTTTTTTCCAATTTGAGTGTGAGTGTTAGAACTATTTTGAATTGAGTGCTATTTTGAAGTTTGAAGAGTTTTGTTTAATCTACTTTGTTTCCTTTTCTAATTTAATTTATTGTTTCATTTAGACTATTCTAGTTCCTAGTCTATGTTTTCAAAAGCTTCAGAAATCCAAAAAAATGTGAGACATGTCTAGCAGTACAGACTAGAGCTCAGACAGTCCAGAGTCGAGTCGCAGTCTCGATTACCTCACAGACTAGCTAGTTGCATGGCTGGTCCCCCCCTTTTTCTTGGAGGTGCTACGCGGCGGAGTGTGATTGGTCGAATCTCCTTGAGCAACCTAGACACTGATCCTCCTTTGGCAGCTTACAGCCCATCCTTAGGGTGCTCAAGACCTTCGGCTCTAGTATTTTTTTTTGGTATTTTGGTTTTCTCTCCTCAATGTCTCAAAATAAAACACTCCAACAACAACAAAAAAGAACTCTAAGGGTTATTGAGCAAACCCTTTGAAGGCTTCTTTCTAATTCAAACGTAGGACTTGACTCTATCCTTTTAGAGGCTAAACTTGGTTTTTTCCAAGTAGTGTTTTGGTCACTAAGCTTGGTGAAAATGATGGTAACTACTATCCAATGAGAATTTCTAGGACTTCAAGGTTCAAAGCTTTGCCGTGCTTTGAGGAATCACTAAAATTGCAGAAACAATTGTAGCACACGAAGTTAAAGCTTCGTCGTACTTTCGAAAACCACAAAAAATACTTAAAACAAGTACGTGTTGGTATAATGATGGTTACAATGTATATGTTAGTACAAGTATTAGTATGAATTTCGAACACGCGAGTTAGTACGATGGTGTTAGTTCATAAAATATTTCAAATCAAACACTAGAGACTCACCTAAGTGGCATCGCCAATCACAAGGGAAGAACCTCTAGGATTAGTACAAAAATTCCAAGATCCAAATAAGAGCTTGAAATACAACAACAATGACAAAAAGGCAAGTTAAACAACAATTCTTGAGAAGGAAACTTGGCAAAACTTGGCAACAAGTGCAAAATACAACAAGGCAAGTTTGAAGGAACCCCAATGTCCTTCAAAGTTTCACAAAGTAGAAATAAGAGGAGCTTGAAAACAAGGAAATTTTGCAACGTGGCCTAAATGGCCAAAATCCAACTAAATGGACCCAAATGAAAACAAGGCGATTCGAAATGAACCTAACGGGTGATTTGAGAGAAGAATGAGCCCCCTTATATATCCCTCCAAGGTGGCTCACCCCCTCTCAATTCCTAAGCTGTAATCTTATCAACTAAGATTTTCATCCTAATCTCCAATTTTTGACTTTCTACGTTGGTCCAAACTTCTAACTTTTGGAGAAATGCTCCAAATCACAAACGGATTGCGCCATTGGCTTCAGAAGGCCATTTTTAGTCTAAAAAACCTCCCACCCCTTTTTCATCCATCAAAAAACCACCTGAAGCTAGTGCCAACTGAAAACCAAAAAGGGGTAAAAACCCAACTTTTGGAGGTTGACTTTTTTGAAGAAAGTAACTAGGCTAGAGTCTCAAGTAGGCTTGGGGGAGTAAGAAAAGACCTAATTTGGGCCCATTCCGATTCCGTATGCTCCCAATACGCCGATCAACCCCTCCGTAATATTTGAAATTGTCGATTCGGGGAGGATCTTCCTAGTTGTAGGTCTTTTGGCTATCAAAATGTCTTGAAACTTTTTGGAGCATGTTATTGGCATAAAACAAGTTAACCTAATTTTTAGTGAGATTTTACCGCACCTGCCTGGATTTGGACGGTTGACTGTTCAGAAAAAGATCTTTAGAAGATAAAAAAAAACCGAGACTTTTTGGGGAACCTCTCATGGAGTTTCTCAAGAGATGTGAAACCTTAAATTCTTACTTTGCACATGTGGAAAAGGAATACAAATCCCGCTATCTCCTTTAATTTTTGATGAACAAGGAATCTTCCACACAAAGGGGAATCTTGGCGAACCGATTTTGCTGTTGGACTCCTGGCATGATTTCCACCTAGAACCACCATACTTATGTCATAGATGCCCTTTGATGCTCTAGTTTGAGTTTCTCCATTTGTAGGTTAACAATTGGGGTTTCTACTATTTTGTCGATGGAATGGGAAAATTGAATCCTCTCTCGGGAAATCTATCTTGAGGTTCTTACAAGATTCCCTTAGACCAATTTAGCCAATTTGTGTCTCATTGCATAAATAGATGTAGATAATCGGGCAATTTCTACTAACAACATACTTACTATTTACAATATGTGGGTTTCTACCCTATTTACATGCAGGATTTAGGTGTTTTTAGGAAAAACTACATATAATGCGACTAGGGGCCGTTTTGGCATGTACAAAACTGATTCTGGTTTAACACACTCTTTAGGTCTTTTATCACCTAAAACTACATTCAAAACATATAAAAATTCAAAAAAAAAAAAAATTGAGTCTTAGGTGATGAAATCGAGACTTACAAATGCACAGTCACATGCTTCAAATCACTCCAATCAGACTCCAAGTAGTCCAAATTTCTTGAATGCATACTCGTATGCTCTAAATCACTCAAATCAAACCCCATGTAGTCCAAGTCTCTCCAATGCATAGTCACATGTTTCAAATCACTCAATTAGACTCCAAGTGGTTCAAATTTCTTGAATGCATACTTGAATGCTTTAAATCACTCTAATCAAACCCCAAGTGGATCAAATATCTCCAATGCACACTCAAGTGCTCCAAAACATTCAAATCAGACCCCAAGTAGTCCGAATCTCTCCAATGTACACTCAAGTGCTGCAAAACACTCAAATTAAACCACAAGTGGTTCAAATCTCTTTAATGTACATTCAAATACTCTAAATCACTCCAATGATGCACAAAATGCACAAATCCTTTGAAAAAAGGACCAAACCCTAGCTCCCTACTAAGGCTATGAATCACCAAATCAACCCTCTTGAATGCATAACAAATATAATCACCCTTAATGAGCAAAAGTCAACTCAAAACATGAAAATACCTCACCAAAAGGTCCAAATCTTGAATAGAAATGCTCCAAATGCCCCCTAACTTCACTTGCTCCAAGCTCCAATAATATTCCTCCAACACACTTTGCAATGAGGTCTGATCTCTAATAGCAACTGTCGTAGACCAAAATGAAAGGATGAGATTGGTTATATAGAATTTAGAAGTAAAAAGTTGACATTGGTAAAAAAATTTATTTACAAAATGGTAAACTAATTATATTACCAATATTAACTCTACCTCACTATTGGATTAGTAGTAGATAGATAATTTGGTTAAGAAAGATATTGTAAGTTTCCTGTTTTCCTAAAGATCCGGAACCAGATCCGCATCCGAGGAACGGAACAGGAGTCAAAAAAATATATACCGGGGGCCGGAAGCAAACGCATCCGCACGCTACCGGAAGATTATCGGGATGGGAAGAGGAAATCCCGGATCCAACGGTAATCCCATACATCACGGAGGACCGTTTAACGGCTAGATTCCTCCGCGATGATTGCGGAAACAGTTACTTTCCCAACGATTGTGACTGCTAGGAAAGGATACGCAGGGGTTTGGTTCTTCAAACCTCATTGTGTCTTTGTGGTTTGGGAGCGCTCTCAGAGCAAGGTATGCCTTTAGAGGTGTGAGAGGATTGAGTGATCTTACTTTCCGGATCCTGTCGTGGAGAGGAAGAGGATTGACCGGGAGCTGTGGCAAGAAAAGGGCAGGAGGTTTGAGTGGTGAGTGTTTTGGAGAGTTCTGCAACCATGGTGAAGGCGGAAGCAAGCGGGTCATCTCCTTTCAAGATCAAGAGCATCTGTCCAGTGATTCCGAAGGATGACGGAGAGCGGAAGCAACTGGAGGAGGATCTGGGCCAACTCAGGTGTGCGGGATTCCTCTGCCGACCATGGAGCTTGAAGAGCGAGGAAATGATCCAGGAGTTGATGAATGAGTAGTCGAACGAATGGATCAAGACCGTCCGAGCTTTGCCCAGAAAATGGACCGAGGACATTTAGAAGAGGGTCTACGACTTTCCTCGACCTGGAGAGGGGATGGCTTCGCGGGTACACAAGTTCGCGGAAGGTAAATTCTCTAATTTTCCTCACCCTAAGGATGGCTACGCAGTAGCAGATTGCAAGGTGGCAAGAGAGAGGAGGATGTTAGAATTTGTAGTACCGATCCTGTATCCGGAACGGCCAAACCGGGTCACGGTAACTTGGGCCAATACGATCTTCGGAGCGTTGAGTGGGGAAAGGAAAGTGTTTTGGGGAGGAATAGTGAAAGATCTGGTAGGGAAGATGGTGAACGCCCTAGGGAACGCAAAGGCCACCCCCATTGGGCCATTCCTCTTTCACTTGTATGACTTCCTAGGTACTCTGAAAACTTCAGAGAAGACCATGTACAAGGCTGCAGTCACCCTAGTGAAACTTAATCTTACTCCACCCCAAGAGGAAGAGGAAGAAGAGAGAAAGGAAGGACCAGATGAGGGATCTGAGGAAGGAATCCTCAGAGAGAAGGAAGGAGCTTTCCGAAAGGAGGACAGAGGTTGAGAGGGTTTGAGTTTCTTCTAAGAAGGGATCCAGAGGAAAAGGGAAAGCCTCGCCGGAACCGGAAGTTCTGGGAGAGGATACTTTGGGGAGGATCATTTCGGACTTAGGGAGAGTCCGGAAGGAGTTTGACACGGAGAGAGAAGCAGTAAGGAATGTATGTGGACTGCTGGGAGGGATCAACGTGTCAGAGCTCGCGGAGAAAGTAGAAAGGTTGCTCCGGGATAGTAAAAACTGGAAGTGGGAGACCTGCATCAAGGAGTTGACTGAGAGGAATGCGGATCTCCAACGGCAAATTGAGAAGAGTGAGGAAAAGAAGAGAGAGGTGGAACGGCTTACCTCAGAGTTTAAGGGGGCCATTAGGAGAGTTGGGGCCTTTGTTTCCAACACTGCGGATGTTGTAAACAAAGCCAAACTCTATGATGCGGGAATCCATGAGGCAGGACCGGAAGCCGCAGGTAAGGCTGTCTTAGTTTTAGCAGAGTATTCCGAAGAGATGGAGAAGTTCATGTTTGAAGTCCGAGATGTTCTTCACCAAGCAAAACAGTTTCCGGAATTCGGAATAAAGAGGAAGGATGAAGAGATGGAGCCAACCAAAAAGGATGCGCCCACAAAGACTCCAACAAAGACGCCAGCCAGCGGGAAAGGCAGGAGGTTGAGTTGACACCAACCTCTAAGGATATGGAGGGGAGGAAAGAAGGATCAGTGCACGGATCCGAATCGAAGGATCGAATTCGGAAGTCGGAATCCGACTTAGGCACACCACAGAGTAAAGGCTCTCAATCCTCAACCGCCAAGAAGACTGTGAAGAAGGTTACTCCCATCAGAGGAAGAGACGTGCCTCTAAGGAATCAACAATCCGCGGAGGACGAATCTCCAAGCCAATCCGAGCGGAAGGAAAGTCTGTCGAGATCCGGAGAAGAGGATTCGGAAGACACCGGATCAGAAGAGGAATCGGAACCTGAGCAAATCTCACCAACAAAGTTGAAAGGGAAAACTTCAACACCGTCTAAGGGGAAGCCGCCCTTGAGTGGAAAACCGTTAGCCAGTAGGAAACAACCAGCTAGGAAGGGGGCAACAAAGTTAGAGGAACCTTCTCCAAAAAAGGTTAGGAAATAGATAGGAAAGTTGTTAGGAAGTTTCTGGGAAGCGACCCTAGCATGGTCAGCCAAAAACCCAAGTTTTTGGTAGGTAGGAAGTAGCTTGGGAGGTGCTTTTCAGGTGCATGCACTTGGGCTGCACTTTCCGGATTTTTAGGATCTAAGATCCACATTTTGCGGATCGGATGGGGTTGGTAGGAAAGTCAACTTAGAAGGATAAGGAATGACACCTGTCATTCTCCTGTCCTTTAGTTTTATTCCTTGGGACCTTTTGGGGTTCTCTGGAGTGTGTATTTAGGGGGCTGAAGTTAGTTTGAAGCCCCGGGTGTTTTCTTATTTGTGTTTTTCAACACTTTGCGAATTGATTTCAGATTTTCACTTCATAAGTGCTGGCCTGAAAAGGCTAAATTCTGTGTTGGTATGTCATGCAATGCTAGAACCATTGTTTAGTGCGGGTAGCTGGTTTGCAGGTGTGGAGGAAGACAAGTAGCCCCCGGATTCTATCCAGAATCTGATTTTGAGAGCTTTGAAGATTTGGTTAAGGAAAACTTTGTGTACTGAGAGGGTATTTTAGTTGCTAAAGTTCCTTGGGAGTCTTCTGAGTAGGATAGCCATTCTTAGGTTGGGTGAATTCTTCAAGAGGGAGAACGAATGCTAGTCGACGTCTGATGAGGTCCTGCTGGATCCGGAAGAGAGGAACAAGAAGGTAGTTAGGATCTCTCAGTTATCGGGTGCCGGATCACGCTCTTGGGGTCCTGTCCGAATAGGTCTGTCGTTGTAGTACTGGAAGGATAATAGGGGTTTCCTGAGTGACCTGCTAGTCTGGATCAACATTCGGATTAGTTGTGAGGAAGTAACTATTTCCTATTTTTTTTTTTGTATTTGTTGTTGTTATTCTAAGTAGATCTTCATTTCACTCTAAACACATTTGAAGGGTAGGGTTTACGTTCCCTTCCTAAAACCAAAGAGCAGATCCCTCTTGGTAGAGGTAAAACTAACATTTTGTGAGTCACTGCAATCGGATAGAAATCCTCTTTCCGATTCCGCATCCGTCTAAGTCGATCCGGATAGAAAGAAGTACAGGATTATGACAATCCTCCTTGTTCGATTACTGGTGGAAGACTTGGAGTGGACGTAAGGGAATCAGAACATGGAGAGGAGAGGGTATTGAGAGAGTTTCATGTTGCAAATATTTAGATCCGGTTTTGCTTGGGTTTGGTGTTTTCCGAATCCTGTTCCAGATATCTTGAGGAAACTAACGTTGAAATCCTGTGGGAACGATACACAAGTCATCTAAGGTGTTTTACATCAATTTAACACTTAAGGGTAGGATTTGTGCTTCCTTGTGCTATGACAGCAACTCACATGAGTGGACCCATAACCTATTGAAAGAAAAAACACCAAGCCAATATATTCCAATGAAGGGGAATCACAAACAAGTGTATAAAAGGGGTGTTAAGCCCATGCAAGGGGTTGCCCTCTTGTACTACTCTACTACCAAGTGCCATGACTAACCATATGGGATAAGTGTCCACTAGGAGGGCTTCCCCTCTCAAATAGCCCATTGATTTGGCTAGAAATAATGCCTAACTAAGGTCAGCCCATACTAGAAGCTTCCCCAAACAATCTAATGTATACTACTCTCTTTCTTCAACAATCTAATACATGCTACTCACTTCCTTCAATAGTATAAGAGGGCAACCGTTAGCATGGGCTTGACCCCCTTTCTTACACTTGTTTGTGATGCCCCTTCATTGGAATACATTGGCTTGGTGTTCTTTCTCTCAATACAATGCACAAGAGATGCACTATTGCTAAAAGCAAGTGATGAGTGATGTTGAACTTGAATAAGAGAAGAGCACACCTATTATGTGTGACAACCAAAGGGCCATGGCATTAGTGACCAATCTTAGTTGCAAAGACATTCTTCAAATTTTTTTTGGCAAAGATAACATTACGATGAACGACACCTTGATGTGTTCCTCATAAAAGGCTCATATTTTTATGCAAATGCTCATTGAAACAACTTCTCTACCTAATGATGTGGTCATTGATTGTACTAGATATAAAAGTTAATATTAATTTTTATATTATGTCTTTTTATTTGTTACTTCTCATTTTAATTTGGCCTAAACCATAATAATTTTTCAACTATAAAATTTCTATCTATGCATTTTATAGTAACCATGCTTATTGGACTACTCATTGACATATTTTAGCTTTGGAAGAGGATAATTGGATATCTAATGCATTGCTTGCTCTATACGTCCGCAAATGGGTAGTTCCTAAGACACAACCACAATACTTTGTGATTACTTCTTTTAATCTAGATGAGGAGGAGGTGCTAGTCTAGCATACACTACTAGAAATTTCAGCAATTTTAGTTGATTTGGTCGTGTTGATTTGGTCATTTTTTGACAGAAATTTGCTGAAATCAACAGAATTTCTGTTGATTTCAGCAAATTTCTGTCAAAAAATGACCAAATCAACACGACCAAATCAACTAAAATTGCTGAAATTTCTAGTAGTGATATCATCAAAAAACATTGATTGAATAAGGAAGTTTTTTTTTAATATTCATAATTGAAATTCTAAGGTTTATCAATACTACAAATGTTTTTTACATTTGGATTTGTTTTTTGTACAAGCAAGTTGAGAAAATGACAGTTACATTAATTGTTCTTTGTTAATCTAGGATTCATTCGAAGCCCATCCAAAACTTAGAACTCCCAATCTATGTGGAAACAATGTCCAAATAAGTTTATGATTCAAAATCCTAAACCAAGTTCCAAGGCCAATTTAGTCGATCCACATGATGAGGTTCATAGATGACCCTACTAAAGAATCTAATGGTAAGCCATCAAATAGTGATGAGAACTCAAAGGTCGCATCTTCTAACAATGCTCTTTCCAAAAGATGCATGCTAAATTGTAGCTACAATATTTTCATACAATTTTTATATAGTAGTGATTTCTTTTTATTGTATGATGTGTTGTATTTGTTTGTATCATAAATGTTGATCTATTTTATAATCACAAATACATAGTTGATGTATTTCTTAAATTCTACAACTTTAAATTCATATAATCTCTATACCAAAACATGGACTCATAGGCACAAGAATATTTCTATTTGGATTGCTTTAATGACCTACATAATTCACAAAAAAATAATAAAGGAAAAATGTGAAGCACGTTATGTTTTCTATTTTTTCTTAGTTATAAGTACAAGATTCCTAAGGCATGATGGGAAGGTGTATTATTATTTGGCATGAAAGACATAAATCCACAAAATAACTCTAGAAGTTTTGGCACTTGCTTTATTTGTCATATCTTAAGATAATAGTAGTAATTGTTATTCTTCATGTATCATATACAATGTTTAATTTTAGAAAATTAAATGATAACTGATAAATGATGGATCATAATTATTTCATCTATAACAACCTAACAAATATCTCATTAAAAAAATATTGTTTGAATTGCGTTGTTATAAGGATAATTTTTAGCATTTAAAAAAAAATTTAGAACATTTTCAATTGCAATATTTGAAATAATTATTCAATAAATAGGTAAACAAATTTTTTGTATTTTTCCATTCCAAAATCCTAATCCAAAATTAAAATTGAATTTGAAAAATAAAGCCTCAATTTGAATATCTTGAGTTCAATAAAGTTGAAATTTTGTTCAAGACAATGAGAACAATCACAAGAATGTTGCAAGGACAATCTAGTGTATGTTGTAAAAAATTATGTGTGGATCATAGGCTATTGAATGTAGCTCAAAAGGACCAAAAATGTATCATTTGTCAAGAACTAAGACAAAGGAAAAAAAATGCAAACAATAGTAGAGAATATGAGAAAGGGAGAGCATATGTGAGGCAAAGAATGCATCAACAAAGATCTAAGCAAAACATGCAACACAAGAAGAAACAAAGAGTGAAACAACAACAAATTCTCCTTAAGAAAGCTCAAGCAATAGCATCTAGGAGGCGTAGGTGTAGATTGAAGAAATGCAATTTTTTAAATTTTGTCAAATATCAACATTTTAAAAATTGACCTTGCTTGATTCTATAATCTTTTGTATAATTATAACTAAAATTCACAATTAGGTGAAAATCTATATTCGCATAAATAATTCTTTTTTATGGCATTTGCTATGTTATATAGAATACGAAGGAATCTTCCAGAAGGAATTCTATTGGGTATGGGCAATCCTCTTCTTGATATCTCTGCTATTGTCGACAAAGCATATCTTGATAAGTATATCTACCTTCTTCACCCTTCATTAATCCTTCCTACATTATTTTGCATCTCTTTTATCCATCATTATATTAAATGTTTGGTTTGCTCAAATCTAAGATGTATTGATTTCCTTAAAAACTTTTCAAATAATTTTGTTATTGTCTAATTGAAATTCTTGTATCATTGTATATATATTCTAATGATGAACATCTCTTTTTAAATCTTTAGAAAAATTTTAGTTACAAAATATCCATTAAACAAAATGACATAATACATAGTGCTGGTTATTGTTTGACTTAGGTATGGATTGAATTTGAATAATGCTATTTTGGCTGAAGAAAATCATATGAACATGTAAGCATTTTTAATCATTTTGTCCAACTTGTAAGCTATATCTGAAGAAAGTAAGGAACAATATCATACGAGTTGTTCTTATAAGTTAAATCATTATTGTGCTTCCAACAAGCCTATGTACTCAAAGCTAACTTCAAATCAGATTTTTATACATTTATTACAATTTTGGAGGATGTTGTAACTACTCCAAATTATGGGACTATTTCACCAAAATATTAGATCTCCATGCAATTGCAACAAAATGACCAACTTTGCAAATTGCAATTGCAAATCTAATGCTTCCTTGAATTTTATTCAAATTTAGGTATAAAGAATTGGCTCAAAGGCCAAATACAACATATATGCCAGGAGGTATAGCACAACACTTAATTGTAGTTTTAAATCTATTTTTGTAGTTTGTCTTTTATGTTTGTCAGTAAAAATTTTCAACTTTAATTATAAAATCATGTATTATACATTTTTCAAAGACTTAGTATATATTTTATTCTCAAAAAAATATTGTTTTGAATAGGTGCAACTCAAAATACAATTAGGATTGCACAGGTATGCAACTATTTTAATAATGTCAATATGGGTATTTCATACGTGAACTTAAGAACCCAAATTTAAAGTAAATATTGTACATCAATATTTTGTGTTGTATATTTTAATTTGATATTGTTATAGGTTTCATTATTTAACCTCTAAATTACCAAAGGCCTTTTCTTCTTAAAAAAAACTACTTAAAACTGCTATTTCTATTGCAAAAAATTAAAAAAATTTAACTATTTTTTTTATAAATCTAAATACAGGATCTTGCACTAAATTTGAAAATGTGAGGAAGAAAATTTTAGAAACTTTGACTACATAGATTGTAAAATATTTGTATTATTTGTAATTATTTACAAAAATACGATTATTTTGATCCCTATGCAACTAGATCTAACTTAAAAACCTTCTTGATTTTCATTCTTAAAATAATTACTAAGTAGAAGTAGCTACAAGATAGAAAAAAAATTATTAATAGTTTTGAGATGGAATTGAAACACACTAATCTAAACAATGAGATTGTTTCAAAAAAAAAAATTCAATTATGTAAGTCTATTTTTTTTTTAAATTGTGGAAATTGAGTTATAAAAAATCCAGTAAGATTTTTTTCAAGAGGATGCAATGATTGCTTGCAAAATAAGATTGTCCATATTTTTTTCATAACACTAGTATAAATAGAATGAACCAAATCTTTCCACATAGACAAAAATATTCTATATACAAAACAAAAATTTTAAAATCTTATTTTATTTTTTGTGACATTTTGATTGTCCAACTTTTTTTGAGCTTAGATTAGCATAACTTTTGCTCTTAGGCCTCAATTAAAATAAAAATTCTAATTTTGAAAAGCTAATGTATTTTTTTATCTTCAATTTTTTTTTTAAATCATTGCAAAAATTGAGAGTATAGGGCTTATTTAAATCTATTTTGTCCCTCAAGCAAATTTTAGAACTTTAAGTATTAAATCAATAAACATATATAAATTTTAAATTTTCATATATAATTTATTTCGAATATAAACAATTGAAGATAATTTCTTGGGCTTTCCATATTGATGCAATGATTATAAAAGGATATTTGTACTAATCTAATTTATAATCGTCAACATAGTGGCTATTACAAAAGCCCAAAGCAACAACCTTTGTAGGTGGGATTGGCAAAGATAAATTTGGAGAAAAAATGAGAAACCTTGTTGTTTTAGAAGGCCTCAATGTAAGTTCCCTCATATCCAATTGATGCACCAATACTTCAATAAATAATCAACTCTTTTGATTTCTAATAAGAAAAAAATAGGGTCATCAATTGTTTTAATTAATAAATAGTAGAAAATAATTGAAAGGATAAAATATTGCTATTTTGTATGCAAAAAAATTTAACTTGTCAATTATTCAACTTTGAAAACCACATTCAAAATCCTCTTTTAAAATTGTATTATGTAAATAATCAAGGATTTCATAATGATATGGAAGGAAATCTTCATTGCTATATTGAATAGCAAACTAAAGTTCTCAATCTACATATTTATGATGATGAAGGTAGCATATCATATAGATCCTACCACTACAAGTGGCTTGTGCGCAGTTCTTATTGTGGGAGGTGAGAGGTCAGTTTTTTAACTTCAATTTGAAATTTATAATTTCAACAAGGTTACGAAATTATTGCTTAGAAAGTAAATAAGTCAAAGACTTCATCATGTAATAGTACAAAAATTTGAAATAAAGAATTATTGTGGTGTTGTATAAAATATTGACCTAAAAAATGTATTTATCTACTACATCCATTGTAAAAAATCAATCTATAGTTTTTTAATAGATAATTCATTTTATTGTGATGTTATTGCTCTCTGTAGGTCATTGGTAGCATATTTGGCTGCTGCTGGGATGTACAAAATTGAACACTTACAGAAGCCTGAAAATTGGGCTTTGGGTGAGTAGTATTGGTCTATTCAAATTAAATTTTATCATACATTAAAATATTTGATAATAAGGAATATTCAAGAGACTCAATCTATTACTAATAATTGAGGCTGATATAGTAGTACTCATATTTTTGATACAAAATAATTATTTTCTTGAATTGTACAAGATTATTGTACAAGATTTTATCAATTATTTCGTCAAGAGCTTTAAAATGATTGTATAAATATTTAATCTAGAAAGAAAAATGTCAAACTTGCTACACTACCAACGTATAGATTTGTAACACATCGTAAAGAAATGGTTGACTCATATTGGATAGTGGGAAAAGGATGTGTATGCAGTTGAGAAGGCCCAATATTTTTATAGTGCAGGCTTTTTCCTCACTGTGTCACCTGAATCCTTGATGCTTGTTGCTAAGCATGCTGCTGCAACAAGAAAGGTATGCAAACTATAAAAAATCATTACCAAATGAATATAAATTTGTAGTGCTTTCATAAACTATCCAAAAATAAAATAAAATCATGAAAAATATAATTCATGACAATTGAAGACTATAATAACAAAATATAAATTTGTAATATGTGAAATGCAAATGAATTGACGTATGTTATTAACTTTGAAGAGGGGTATGTGTAAATTCATAAATTGAAAGGATATTTTATTACTGAATTTTTTATAAAATGTATGGTAGATCTTTATGATGAATTTGTCTGCATCTTTTATATGTGAGCATTTCAAAGACACACTTATGGCAGTTTTTCCGTAAGCTAAGATTATTTGATATGCACTTGTTTATAAAGTCCACTTCATTTTTAAAGTTTTGAATTTTCAATATTTATGTCTGATTTTATAAAAGCCTTTGAACTATAGCCTTTTTCTCAATTGCATTGATTTTCAATAATCTATGCAAATTATATCTTTGTGTATTCCCTTGAATATCAACACAATTTGAATATTTTATTTTATAGATATATAGATTATATATTTGGAAACGAATATGAATGCAAAACATTTGGTAGAATGCAAGGATGGCAAACAACAAATGTTGGAAGAATTGCTTTGAAAATGGCTGCATTGCCTAAAATTTGTGGCACCCATAAGCGGATAGTCATTATTACTCAAGGTGTGGATCCTGTTGTTGTTGCTGATGATGGCAAGGTATTAGCTCATTTCACTTTTTTATACAAAAATAATACCACTATTATGCCACAAAGGAACTTACATCCTTATTTTTTTATAAGGTTTTAATCTGTACATATCAATGAGAGATAACTTTTGCAGATTTATTTGTTTCCTGTGGTTGTACTTCCAAAGGAAAAGCTTGTAGATACAAATGCTGCAGGAGATTCTTTTGTTGGTGGATTCTTAGCAAACTTGGTATTTGGTAAAGGAATGGCTGAGTGCATAAGAGCAGGCAACTGTGCTGCTAATGTTGTCATTCAACGTCCCGGTTGCTCTTTTCCCAAAAAACCCAATTTTGATTATTAGAGTGAAAGCATGAGACACTTGTATTATTTTGGCATCTTGTGCTACAATTTTGACATGGCTTGTATTATAACTCATGAAATGAGTCAAAGTAATTATAATTTAATAATGATGACAAATCATGTTTTATTTTAGATTTTGGTGATTTGTAGAAAAGTAGTATTTTGGACTTTTGAATGCCTAAAATTAGGAATCTAGAGGTATTTTGAATAGTATTATTATAGATTTAGATCTACAATTTAAAGGCTATTAAAAATAACAAAATTTGTATCTTCCGTTGGGAGCAAAGAAGACTCTTTTGTACACACATTCTTATACAATGACTCATTTAACTACTTTTAGATTTTAGGGGAATTTTGGACTTTGTGAAGGCAATCCATTGAGGGATCTTCCGATAATATGTAAAATGAGGCCGCATAGCTTTTAAAATGAGAATTATACTCCTTTGGAATATTGAATCAATAGGAAATTTCTCGATCCAAGGAAATTGTACCTTTTATATGTGGGATTTTGAGTGTTGGAGCAAATAGATGAATTTGGGATGATGTGAACTCCCATATTTATTGTAAGCATTACATTTGGATTTCATATTGGATTTATATGTGACATTAGAGATTGGGAGATCTCATGAAATATTTCCTAATTTTCTAGAGTATTATATACCATGAAAAAATGATGAGGTAGAATAATGCAATTATGGACAATGGGTAAATTAGTGTAATCACAATTAGATACTAAAGGTGGATTCACCATTTTATAATCATTTGAATGCAACAAGTAGGTGCCATTCAAATCGAATGAAAGCTTTATATTGAGGCCCGAGACCAATCAAATTGTAGTCCTATAATGTGCAGATGTTGCCACTCTATAAGACCTACATCATTCCTAATATGCAACGCCGATTGAAGTAAATGTGGATGTTCCTAATTGAAAGGATCTACAACAAGCATTACAACAATATCATTCAAAAGTATCCTACGCATTCGAGGATTATTTAAGAGACTTTTCAATATTGTAAGATGGTGGGGATATGGCAGGGTTCTAGTGAATATTGTAAGATGGTGGGGATATGGCAGGGTTCTAGTGAATAATTCGACAACTCGATAGACATGACATGACATTAGAACCCATGTCCATCAAATAGGATCAATGGGCAAGTTGACTTTTTTATCCTACCTAGGCCACCACATGGATGCTAAGTGGCATCTACATGATAACATTTGAACGACTGCGGGTATGGACGCGGGAAGGGGGGACTGCTTATATAGGGCGACTGCATTGGGTGACCACGTGTAGGGCAACTACTAGTTAGGTAATAAAGTTATAGTGCATTTAGAGGTTTAGATTTAGGAGACTTCTGATACACCTGTAGTCAGCCCCTTCGTACTTGAACTTGTCTCCTAGGTACATGTAGTTGCCCACTCTGGTACCCGCAGTCGCCCCTTAGGTACTTGCAGTTGCCCCTTTTAGTACCCACACTACTAGAAAATTTTGTTTTTCTGTTGTTTTGGTCGCGTTGATCCGGTCAAAATTTAACAGAAATCTATTGGTTTCAATAGATTTTTATTAGATTTTGACCAGATCAACGCGACCAAAACAACAGAAAAACAAAATTTTCTAGTAGTGCCAAACTCGCGTTTGGTACCTGAACTCACCTCTTAGATCCCCATAATTGTCCCCTTTGGTACCCGTAGTCACCCTAGTAGACCCATAGTTGCTCTCATAGATCCACAATTGTCCTTCTAAACCTGTAATTGCCCCATTGCTAGATCTGATGTCACCCCAAGCCTCTAGAGCTACAATTGCCTACTGTTTTCGGCTTGTAGTCGCCTATGTTGATGTAGGTTGACCTTTCCACGTAAGAATTTTTTTGGACAATCGGGCATAAAATACCGGAAATGGGGTGATCGCGCTACGAGCTTGTCTAATATGACAAATACGTGTCCAATATAACATGTGACACTTGACAGACAACTTGACACCAAAATCCAAAATCTTGTTCAACTGAACAATCCTAACATATAGTTGGTTGTTACGTGGATTTTCAGATTTGGCAATAAAAATAAAATTTGAAAGAATCTTCAGCGGAGAAATACGTCAAAAAAATATGGCCAATGTTGAAGGCTACACTAATGACTACAAGCCATAGTGAGTTTCTCCAATGAAATGTTGAAGGAGACTAGGAACACTATAACAAAACATGGTAAAAAAAAAATTGCAGTCAAAATCAACTACGGGTTTTTTTGCCACGGTTTTGTGCAGGCTAACTACGCACGCAGTCAATTTCTTTTGCAATTTCCCATTACAATTTTTGGAATTTTTGAGTGTGTAATATATTACACGCTCAAAAATTTCAAAAATTGCAATGAAAAATTGCAAAAGAAGTTGATTGTTCACTACACGCACTTGCACAAATCCGTGGCAAAAAAAACGTAGTTGATTTTGACTGCAAGTTTTTTTTGCCATGTTTTGTTATAGTGGAAGCTAGGCCGAGTTTTCTCGTACTGCCCTTAATGCAAGATCCTCTATTAGTACTAGGAGCACTACCTTCTAGAAATAGCAAGTACAATTTAATACACAAAAATGTAAAGAGAGAAGAGGACGTCCAATCATTGTGAGATCTTTCACAACTAATATGCATTACAATAGAACCACTTACTCCAAACACACACTAAGCTTCCAAAAAAATTCAACGAGTGAATAACTCATTTGCATCATACAACACAAAAATGAACAATATGTTTAGAGTGGGACTGCAATACCAAAATATAATACTAAGAAGGGATGTTGGTGTAGGATTCAAGTCAAATAAAGAAAGTAGTTTAGGTGAAATACTAGAAGTTCAAGAATAATAGTACAAAACAAGTTATGCATTCAATTGGAACAATAGAATGCATATGACATAATCCTTGGATTGTATCCATTAGACATAGAAGAAAAGGATTATGAGACTTGATTGAGCCAAACAGGGAAGGTGAAGTGTTCAATTTGAAATCCACACTTCAGCAAAGTAGGATTGGAAGAATATTCCCAACAAA
Organism: Climacium dendroides; assembly: GCA_950106755.1. Lineage (NCBI taxonomy): Eukaryota > Viridiplantae > Streptophyta > Bryopsida > Hypnales > Climaciaceae > Climacium > Climacium dendroides. The sequence goes on from OX467092.1 coordinate 26,181,253, forward strand.
CTGTACAAGCACAATTACAACTACATTGTCATCCCTACATAAGTAAACAAAATTGAAGGACCATTTTTTGAGTGCATAATTAAAATTTTGCATTATGCTTTAGTAAATTCCTTGGACATTAAGAGGAAAGTAATGATTAATCTTACAATGAATTTTTTGTGTAGAAGTATGACACCCACTGTGTTGATTGTTGAAGAAAGTGAGTAGCATACATTAGATTGTTGAAGGAAGTAAGTAGCATGCATCAAATTGTTTGAGGAAGTTCTTAGTATGGACTAACCTTAGTTAGGTGTTGTTTGTAGCTAAAGCAATGGGCTATTAGAAAAGGGAAGCCTTCCTAGTGGACACTTATCCCATATGATTAGTCGGGGCACTTGATAGTAGAGTAGTATAAGAAGGCAACCGTTAGCATGGGCTTGACATCCTTTCACATACTTTTTGTGATCCCCCTTCATCAGAATACATTACTTTGGTGTTCTTTCTCTCAATAGGTTATAGGCCCACTCATGTGAGTTGCTATTAAAGATCAGATCTCATTGCAAGGTGTGTTGGAGGAGCACTATTTGAGCTCAGAGCAAGTGAAGTTTGGAATTGTTTGGAGCATTTCTATTCAAGATTTGGGCCCTTTGGTGAGGTATTTCTTTGTCTTGAGTTGATTTGCATTCATTGAGGGCTGGATGTACTTGTTGCGCACTCAAGAGGGCTAATTTGGTGATTCATAACCTTAGTAGAGAGATAGAATTTGGTCCTTTCTTTAAAAGAGCTAATTTATGCATTTGGTACATCATTGGAGTGATTTGGACCACTTGAGGTTTTATTCAAGTGTTTTGGAGTACTTGAGTGTACATTGGAGAGATTTGAACCACTTGGGGTTTAATTTGAGTGATTTAGAGCATTCGAGTATGCATTCAAGAGATTTGGACCGCTTGGAGTCTGATTGGAGTGGAAGGGATCCACAATGGCCACTAGTGATGGAGATGGGGTGAGGGTCATTGACAAGTTCAATGGAGACAACTTTGGCCTATGGAAGTTCAAGATGGAGATGATCTTGGCTGAGAAGGATTTGTGGAGATTGTGGAGGGCACTGTAGAGGCTTGTGAATCTAATGTCAAGCTAATTATTTGTTGAAGATAGTGAGTAATAGCTTTAGGAAACTCTTGTAGGAGCTCTATGTATGGGCTGACCTTAGTTAGGAGTTGTTTGTAGCCAACCAAAGTGCTATTAGAGAGGGGCAGCCCTAGTATTTGTATATCCCATAAGGTTAGTCATGGCACTTGTTGGTAGAGTAGTATAAGAGGGCAGCCCCTTGCTTTGGGCTCTTTATCCCTTTCTCATGCTTGTTTTGTAATCCTCTTCATTGGAATTCAATGTTTTGGTATTCCTTTCTCAAGATTATTATGCTCTCATATTGTTGGCACTTCACTTTAGAACTATTAATTATCATTTCAAGGCCCTTTATAGGGATGGTTCAAAAAGAAGGATCACAATAAAAGTCAACTACTACATTCTATAGTTGACCTTTATGAGAAAGAAAACCCAAAACAAATGAATGATGTGTTAAAGGAAGTGAGTAGCATGCATCAAATTGTTTGAGGAAGCTCCTAGTATGGATTAACCTTAGTTAGGTGTTGTTTGTAGCTAAGGCAATGGGCTATTAGAGAGGGGAAGCCCTCCTAGTAGACACTTATCTCATATGGTTAGTCAGGGCACTTGATAGTAGTGTAGTATAAGAAGGCAACCCTTAGCATGGGCTTGACATCCTTTCACACACTTCTTTGTGATCCTCCTTCATTGGAATACATTGCCTTGGTGTTCTTTCTTTCATTAGGTTATGGGTCCACTCATGTGAGTTCTTACTAAAGATCAGATCTCATTGCAAGGTGTGTTGGAGGAGCACCTAGGGTCTGATTTGAGAGTATTGGAGCATGTGAGTGTGCATTGCAAGGACTTGGACCACATGGGGTCTATTTTTAGAGTACTGGAGCACGTGAGTGTGCATTGGAGAGATTTGGACCACTTGGGGTTTAATTTGAGAGTATTAGAGCATGTGAGTGTGCCTTCTTGAGCTTACACTTGAGGTACTCGTCATGAATCACTTCTTCAAGGTTTGAATTGAGAAAGACCGTGATAACATCCATCTAGTGCATCTTCAAGTCCATGGTTGCCCCAATTGTTGCCATGCATCGAATGGTACAAAACTAAGCCACGGGAGCAAAAGTCTGATTGAAATCTACCCTTCAACTTGAAAATACCCCTTGGCTACCAATCTCGCCTTGTAACATACAATGTTGCTCGATTCATCTTTCTTGGTGCAAAACACCCATTTACATCCAACACTTGTACAATTAAGAGGAAGGGGAGAAAGTTCCAATGTACCTTTGTCCATAAGTGATGCATACTCCTCTTACATGGCTTGCTTCCACTTGCTTGCATTCGCGCTCTTCATCGCCTCACCCACATTGCGTAGATCTCTCACATAGGCTACATTGACGTGTTCTACTTGCTCTTGAAGCAATATGTGGTTCTTCCACCATTCTCCAAGTGGCCTCCGTTCCATCCTAGGATATCTTGGGTCCTTCAAAGCATTTCCTTCGTCATTTTTACTTGGTGCCAAACTTGGAGATGGACATGTCTTCTCCTTGGGTGTTGGTGGTGTCTCCTCATGGTCCTCCTCATTCTTGGACAAAGCATCCATGCTTGGAGATTTGTCCACCTCAAGCTTGGTTTCTTCATTGCTCCCACTTGGACACATCTCCGAAGCATCACTTAGTCCTTGCTTGTCTTCCATAAATGTGACATCTTAATTCTTGATGATCTTCTTGGTCTCCAAACACATTAGCCTATATGCCTTGGTGTTGAAGTAAGTGAATAGAATGTTGAGATTAGTGAGTACTAGTGTTAGGTCCACTTATAGGAGCTCTTTGTATGGGCTCACTACTAGAAAATTTCGTATTTTTGTTGTTTTGGTCGCGTTGATCCGGTCAAAATCTGACAAAAATCTGTTGGTTTCAACAGATTTCTGTCAGATTTTGACCAGCTCAACGCGACCAAAACAACAGAGAAATGAAATTTTCTAGTAGTGGCTGACCTTTGTTTGGTGTTGTTTGTAGCCAACCAAGGTGCTAATAGAGAGGGGCAACCCTCTAGTGTTGAGTTATCCCATATGGTTAGTCATGGGACTTGTAGGTAGAGTAGTATAAGAGGTCATCCCCTTGCTTGGGCTCTCTACCCCTTCCATTCACTTGTTTGTGTTCTCCCTTCCTTGCAATACAAGTTCTTTGCATTCAATCAGGGTTGTCCCCGTCGCGTCCGTCCGTCAGGATGTTCGGACGGACGTCAGGATCCATCCCCGGCGTCCGTTAGGATGAAATCCAAATGACAACCGGCGATAGAGGATGATTCAGACTACAGAAATGGATGGACGAGCTTCGTCGACGGGCGCTCTGGACGGCTGCGATGGACGGTCGGATGAACGGTCGATGTGGACGATCCGGTTGGATGGCCGAGATGGACCATCGACCTGGATGGTCAATTTGGACCGTCGATCTAGACAGTCTGGCTGAACGGTCGATCTAGACGGTCTAGTGGGACGGTCGATTTGGACGGTCGATCTGGACGGTCTGGTTGGACGGTCGATCTGGACGGTCTGGTTGGACGGTCAATCTGGACGGCCGAGATGGACGGTCGATCTAGACGGTCTGGCTGGAAGGTCGATTTGGACGGTCTGGATGGATGGTCGATGTGGACGGTCTGGATGGATGGTCGATGTGGACGGTCGAGATGGACGGTTAATCTAGACCGTCAATCTAGACGGTCTCACTACTAGAAAATTTCGTATTTCTATTGTTTTGGTCGCGTTGATCCGGTCAAAATCTGACAGAAATCCGTTGGTTTCAACAAATTTCTGTCAGATTTTGACCGGATCAACGCGACCAAAACAACAAAAAAATGAAATTTTCTAGTAGTGTCTGGTTGGACGGTCCGGCTGGACGGTCGATCTGGACTGTCGATCTAGACGGTCTGGCTGGACGGTCGATCTGGACGGTCGAGATGGACGGTTTGGCTGGACGGTCGAGATGGACGGTCGGGCTGGACGGTCGGGATGGACGGGCTTTGAATTTGTTGCACTTAACCCCTAAACATCTGGACTCTTCTCCCAAAATGACAATTTGGAAAATACCATTATAAAGTATGAATTAGAAGAATATTTTGGAATTGGTATACAAATAGAAGTTGTAGATTTTGAGTTGTAGATTCCATCCGTAAGGTTAGATCCACCAATGCTATCACCAATCTTTTTCTATAAATTTTGAAAGGAAAAATTCAAAATTCCTTCAAAATTCAATTACAAGCAAAATATTATCATTCCTTGATTGAAATTTGTTGGAATGGACTTAAAATGAGGTTGTGTTGACATGGTGATTTTTTGAAATTTTTATACTCTTTACATCTATGACCTCATTTTTGCAAATCCAATTTTGAACTAGGGTCAATGCAAGTTGACCACTTGACACACTTCCACATTTGTAATTTTAGAAAAATGTGTATTCTAAGAACAACAAATCTAACCATTAGATAAGACATGAACTAGTCAACTAGATAAAGTATCACCAAAAATTAGGATGACTTTGATCCAAGCAAAAACCAAACTGAAATAGGAAGCTGAATTTGTTCATCGTCCAAAAAATGGTTAACCCCTACATGCCTAAGGCACCCAAATCTGGTGTTGTTCAAACTTTGAAGTTAAAAAGTTGTTCTTGAATTCTAGTTATAGCATCAATAATCTGTTCTTAAAAATATGTGATAGTGATTTTTCTATTCTAAACTTTGTGTAAGGGTACCTATTGCAATCTTGACTTGTTGTAGTATTGAGAGGTCTTGGAAATGTGCCTCAAAAACATTGGATCTTGGAGGAAAAATCACATTCAAAATTCATTTAAAATTAAAGAAAATATAATATAGATTTTTAAAAGCCATAAATTAATTGGGGTTATACATATTAGGTTCTTTAACCCCATATTTGTTTGGTCACCAACTTTTTAAATTGGACTTGTGAAAAGAGGATTGTAAGACTTCACATCATTTTTTTAGTTTTAACACCCTCCTAGGCAAACATTATAATCTTTTACTCCATAAGTGATATTGTTTAGGATTCCTTTTCTATGAGGTTTCTAACATGCCTAGTTCGAATTTATACAATTACAATTTTTTGAAAATTGATACACCTAATGAAAATGTTGACATGTTGTTCAATTTAGAGCAAATTCTATAAAGCTCAAAGCAAACCTTGGGCATCTAGGATGCTAAGGATAAGGGATTAGAGTTTGTTATTGAATTTCTAATTACAGAAGTTGCTAAATTGATTTTACATTGTTTGGCAAGAAATTAAAAAAAATAATCCGTGAGGGTTCTACCATCTAAGTATATAAGATTCTTCTACACTAATAGGAAAACAGCCAATGGATTAACCCAAAAGACAAAGGCAAAGCAACAATACACGAGGTGAAAAGAAAATGATAAATGTACAATGCTTTATAAATGCATCAAAACGTGGTACATTGGTTTAGGCTTTACATTGCTCTGCTTTGTACAACTTTAGAAATTTAATTCTATGCATCTATTTATTTGTACACAGCGTCATCTAAACTATCTATTCTACTTCTTCAATTACAATGCCTCGTGCTATGCTGCTTCTCAAAAATCTTTGCAACTCTTGTCTTGATTGCAAAGTCGTCAAAAGCTGATGTGCGTCATGATCGTATCTGTTGTGTAAATGGGAGAAAATGGCACTCACAAGTGCAGGCTCATGGAAGGTATTGTCTTCAATGTAGTTCATTTCTTCCTCAAAATTCAATTTACCTTTGAATTCGACAAGCATGCCTTGAGAGTTAAACATTATGCCTTGTGGATGTGGTGCACGCACAAAAATGGAGAGGTCCGGGTCCCAATGTCCACCAACAATTTGACCAAAATATATTGGAATTCCAAGTCTGGAGAACTATTCCAATCGATGCTTGCATTCTCGAGCTTCACCAGCAAATCATCAGTGAACATTTCTTCCACTCGAGGCCACGAGGTCAAGCCAAAATAACGTTCGCCGCCATCATTGAATTCCGCAGCCACTCTCTTCACTTCACGCTGCATCTGCTCAACCTCGCTTAGTGCTAAGCTGCATGTCAACTTCATGTTGCACATTTGAAGCAGCATGCGTTCCTTCTTCGGGTTTTGGACCAACCGCATATTTTGAGCACTTAATGCGGTCATGGTCTGCTCCAAGCCAGCTTGAGCTGTAGTAAGTACCACCACATCTGCCTCGGCTTTGTTAGCGCGAAGTTCCAAAGCCCGCATAGCGTTTGTCAATTCTTCAACGTGGGCTTTAGTACTTCCAACCTCTGCTTCAGCTCGCTCCGCACGTACACGTATAATATCCAACGTGGCACCTCCAACACTTGGAAACAAGGACCGTGACCGCACCCTAAACTCGTTTGCATTGCTGGGGCCTGGTCTGTCTTCGTCTGCACCGTATGTAGCACGTTCGACCACCACATCAAGTGGTGGAATTTCGTCCGTACTCAACCGCCTTTCACGTGCTACGAGGTCGGCCTCGCGTGCGATGAGTCTTGCATTCTCATCCATAAGGGCCTTCACCCTAGCCCTTTGCCCTTCCAACTCTGCAGCATGTTGTCGTAATGTGGCTTCCTTTTCTGCTTGCAGCGTTTGGACTAATTGTCGCAAGCGAAGTACTTCATCACCTTCACCTTCCACTCCACCAATCGCATCTTCATTGGGTAGGTCTTCTTCAGTGCCCATGCCACCCTCTACCTCCATCCCGGGTTGCTCCACTTGCTCTTCCGGGTTTTCTTGCACATTGGGTACGTTGTCCAATGGCACGGCAGGGTTTGGTGGAATGCTGCGAGGTCTATTTGGTGATTGACCATGATGCATCTTACCGAGGAAGGTTCTCCAATCCACATCCTTCCCAAGAAAAACTTCTGCATATGCCATTTGGCACAACGAAAGGGTCCCATCTTTTCTGGATCTCGAACTCCAAATCGCCAATGCCACTTCAATCAATCTCTTCTTGAAGTGCGGATGTCGGCACTGGTCGAAATTTACAACCCCGCATTTCACATTTACCTCGTACCGGTCAGGTGCCCAATGGCGGTTGATGTGGGCCCAATCTACGAACTTTCGACACGTCACTCTTGTCCACGGTGAATCTTCATTCATCCACCCCTCGTTTGTCATAATCTCCGGGGCATTGAGTGTGCTTCAATCCAAGGTTGCCCTATTCCCCCTCTTCTTTTTACTTGGGGGCTCACCTCCATGTCCTAAACCTCGTGCTGCATCCTCTCCGTCCATTCTGGATACCTGTCCCAAATTTCCTGTACCTGTAGTTTGTTTGCGGATACACTGACAATTTGCTTTGCCTTCTGTTGCGTGAAGGCAACTGAAAAGTGGCAAAACAAATGCCAAATGTATAACACTTCCTCTTGAATTACAATGCAAAGCTTTCTTAAGCCAGGACAAAGCAACTCAAAAGAGGAAGCGATTTCAAATGAGCCAACAAAACATACTTATACCTCCGAATTACCGACCCAATTACGCCCGATAATTAGTACATAATCATGACGTCCAGCTCAAATCCAGACCGTCCAGGGACGTGGGACGACCCTGGAATGGACGGTCAATCCGTCCACGAAGGTTTGGGACAGGTTTGGAAAGCCGTCCAGAGGTTCGGGTTAGGTTTGGAAAGTCGTGCAAAGGCTCAGGGCACCGAAAAGAGGATTGGAAAATCATTATGGCGCCGTCTGCGAGTTCCCTCGACGGCTTGTCCGTTGATCTGGACGGCCTGCTCGTCCCCTCGACGGCTTGTCCTTTGTGGGTTCATGATTGAAATTTTCTATTGCTACGACCAAATGATGTGAAAAATTCATTCAATTGAAGCAATTTTGGATCTAATGATGAGTGTGTAGTATAGCAAGCGCCAACTACTATCATCATCATACTACTAAAATCATAATGGCCTCTGGGATATTACAAATGCTACCATTAATACTAGGGGCTTGTGCTTGCTATGCTACGCATTCATTGTATCACATATTGATGAAATTTTGATATATTTGAATACAATGTATGATAACGATTTCAATAAGTCTTTAAAATAATAATTTCCAATATATTGTAAAATTACTTCTAATCATGCATATATAAATATCATTGCTTCTCTTGGCTTTACACTTCTTTGCACTCTATGATTTTGTGTTTTTGTAAGCCTTGAACTTTTATGATTTTAAAATTCTATTGCTACTTCCAAATGATTTGAGAAATTTATTCAATTGAAGCGATTTTGGATTTCACAACAATTAAATTGTTCACGAAGTTTTGAAATTTACAAGTTCTTCTTTTCAATTCACCCAGTTTGGGGGGTGCCATTGTTTGTAACAACAAAGTCAATCTTGGAATGCATTATAATACATGTAGATCTTTTACATATTGCCCATTGCATATATTTTATTCATCATTCAATAAATTTCTATTGTACATTTCAATATATGCTTATTTATAAACAAAATTATATAAAGATTTTAGTAGTAAATGGAAGGTTTATTGAAATTTGTGTTCTTTATTTTATCTAATACATAAAAATTCAATAAAATTCAAATGATGAATGTGTAGCATAGCAAGCGCCAACCACTACCATACTACTAAAATCACAAGGTCCTTTGTAATACCATAATTTTACAGAGTGTGATATTACAGAGGCCCAATACCTTTATAATATCACATTCTAACACTGTGTTATAATACAAAATTGCAACAGCCACTCCACTTCCGTAACATCACACAGTGTTAAAATGTGATATTATAAAGGTACAGGGAATATTATGGATGTTAAGGTATTCTTGGCTTCACACTTCATTCAACTTGCATGATTCTATGATTTTGAGAATTAACTAGCGGTTATATGAGGATGTCAATATTTCCATTTAAAGATTATATATTCTTTAATTATCTACATTCTATTCTGTAAACCACCATATTGGTTTACTTTTAATGTAATAGGAAATAAGTAAAATATAGATATGAGTTTTAGATTTAAAAGTGTTAGTATCCTAAATTAAACTAAAACCATTAGTTAGAAGACTTTTAGTATATAGGACAAGAAACTAGATCAAAATCCAAAGGACAAATGTAATATATTACGGTTTTAGGCGAAACATTTGTTAGAAAACTATATGAAATATTGGAATCCATTCATCTATTTTTGGATTTGGTCTTACTTCAATTTGAAATTATTTGCTAAAATCACATAAACTTGAGCAACATCAAATAGTCTTAAAAGGAAAAATAAGAAAGAGCATTTAAGGTATAGGTTTAGGATATAGGGTGTAGGGTTTAGGGTATAGGGTACAAAGTATAGCGTATAGGGTTTAGGTAACCCGGGTGGGTGGGAGGGACATCCCTAGAAGGGCCTTTCCTATAAATAACAAACAAATCATAATCTAAAAAGTATTTCAAAGATCATGGATAGTACAAAGTAGAATGGAGGTCACTCACATCCAACTATAAAAGTATCAAATCCATCAAGTCAATAAAATCTTTAGCAAAGATGTATTGTACATAGGATTGATTCCATCAAGTCAATAAAATCTTTAGTAAAGATATATTGTACATAGGATCAATCAAGTCAACGTAATAAAATCCTTTACAAAGAAATTTTTATGTACATCAAGTCAATAAAATCTTTTGTAAAGAAATATTAAAAAAGGATCAAATCAAGAACATCTTTAGATCCTTTCTAAGTAAAAATACCAATACAACATGTCAATAAATTATAGACAAATCATGTAGTGCTCTAAATCCAAAAACACATCATGATTTAGAACCCAAAGAGAATAGAAATTTGTTGTCAAGGTCTTGGAAAAAAGTTGCCATGTAGATTTTTACCAAAGAGGCTGTGAACCTCACCTGTCCCCATGACAAACCAAACATCGGAATGTTAGTAAATCGTAGACAAGGTGTCTTCAGTTCACAGCAGCGTGTTATAGCAGTCACAAAAGCAAAAATCAAACATGAAAACTCAAATCACAAGAAACTTAATTAACAAATTCTAGTCTAGCATCCTATGCAGCATAGAAGACCTGTGTAGACGCCATCTCTAGTCCTCACACCAACTACTCGCAGTCCTTTCCAAAGCCAGCCAACAACAGCAAGTTGTGAGGGCTTGTTGAATTGGTCCAGACCTTTATACCCAAGTAGAGGTATAGGTAAGCCATGGCTAGAGTAGTCCATGCCTAGGTCCTCCACGAAAACCCCAAGGAAATTTACCTTGAGTTTCTAGAAACGACGGCCTAGCTTCCAAGAAATTATAGCTAGGGACCTAGGTATACAGGTCAAATATCTTCTAGAAGGCTCCCAAAATTAGTGGAAATCAACCGTTTGTGAATCACAAACGGTGACCCAGACCTCTTCTAGAAACTAATAGCCACCACTTGTTGAACTGGCATGGAACTTCCCATCATGTGTCAGCCCATCACAAGGTGTAAACACCAAGACTAGAAAGGAGACTAATGATCTCAACTTTGCTACATGTCAACCTACATAGAAGATTCTGATTTTAATCCCTATGTAAGGTTAAAACTTAACCAAGAAAAAATTATTATCTAGGTGAAGTATGACAATATTTACCCTCTGGCAAAAAAATCCCTTTATTGTAAATCAATCTTATTGGTGTTAGGAAAAAATCCTATAGCTATAAATTTCAAAAATTCATGGAAAGTAGACATACGGGAGGATGGGAGGGGCTACAATGAACCCATAAATCATATGGTAAAAATCTGAAATTTTCACCAAGGATTATAAACAACAAAAATGGTGCAAAATTGAAAACCATTTAACTTGTAGTGGAATTTTTATAAGGGCCAACCCCTCATAACCATCCCTTAATCAAAGGAGTATAATTACTAATTCTTTTGATAGAACTAGGCTCTATAGGTACAAACTATGGCATAATATAGGGTTTAGGGTTTAGGGTTTAGGGTATAGGGTATAGATTATTAGAGTTTAGGGTTTAGGGTTTACTTGGAAACATAAGTCATAGTTGAAATTACCATATAGATGATCTTGGTTTTTTTAATTGGGATTATATGTTGAAAGCTCAATTAAATTGTAGAGTTTGAATCGAAGCAAAAATGGATTGTTGAATTAAATTCATATTCTCATAATGCATATTGAAGACCAAAAATCAGAGTATAAGTTTATCTTTCAGCATAGATAGGGGAAGTCCCCTTTTTTTGGTGTATTGGATCAAATACAAGGAGTAAAAATGTTTGTAATGAATCAATGATTCTATATTATACATTTTTTTTTCGGAGTTTTTTAGATATCTTTTTTAATGATCGATTTTAAAATTAAGTTTACAATATTAGAGTTTAGCCATTTTGTCTTTGATTCTATATATTTGATATGGACTTAGTAAATTAGTGAATGTTTGTATGTTTGAATTGAGTACATGCCGGTTGAATATTCAAGAAATACTAAATTGTAAAATTGTTAGGTGCACTTACATGTAGGGAAGCTTGGAATCAAAATACAATAATCCCAAAGGTAAAATTACTCTATATGGAATTCTAATATTCATTGCATTTAAATTTGATCCGTATAAATTATTTAAGTTGCGAGGGATGCCTTGATCGTTGTAATACAAACATTGGCCACGACTTTCTTATTATGGGTGCAAATGAAATGATGCAATTTTTTATGTGAACATCAAAAATATTCTAGGACTTAAATTAAGATGTTTTGAATATGCCCTTTTGTAATTTTTGGGGTTGTTTTTTCCTTTATTTATGTGCAACTAAATAAAATTCCATTTTATTCGAGCCTAAACCCTAAACCCTTCATCTGCATTTGAATGTCATTATTGGTATTTATTTGTACATCCATAGGAACAAACATGAACATTTAATTGGCACTCCAAAACTTCCCGCCACCATAGACAATGTAGTATTTCAAACATGGACACCTGTCCTGACAAGTCCTAGGGTGGAAAACAAGATAATTGAAAAATTCCCCAAACAAGGATTCGCAATTAATTCCATGCTTCCAGCACTTTGGGCGACAGCTTGTTTCGACGGTCTTTTCATCCCTTGGATGCCCTGGACGCCTTGGACGCCCATGGATGGGGGACGGAGTCCGTCCTCTTGACGGCATGATTGTCGATCTGGACGACGCGACCGTCCACTCGACGGCATGCCCGTCCATCTCGACGGTCATGCCGTCGAGAGGAAATGGGTATATAAAAGGGGTTTGGATTCATTTCTGCCACAGTCTCTCTTGCTCTGACGGTGCTCACTTGTCTTGGATTGGTTGCAGTCCTTGCTTGGGAGCGCGGGTGCTTGTGAGAGGCTGGTTTGAGGAATAAGGGGGCGGTTTTTACTTTGTGGAACCCGAATTCCTAATTCCTCTGGATTATCACTACTATCACAATGGCTGGTCGTGATTTCTCGAAGAGGAAGGTTGATGCATGGTTTTCAGGAGTTGGAGATGGAACGAGTTTGGACTCGCCTGTGGAATCAGAAAGCCAGATTTCAGAGGCTGTAGCTGCAGAAGGAGCCATAGCAATTGTGGGTGCGGGAGAGTCTTCGAAGTCAAAGAAAAAACAACGGAAAAGGTACAAGGCCACAAATCTAGAGAAGTGGCCAAGCAAGGTTGCAACTCGCAAATTGCATGAAGTGGCGTTGGGTTTTTTTGAGCAGTATTCGATTCCGCAGTTGAACACAACATATGTGTCGCGCGGATTACAGGGGGTGGATGCCATCAAACAAAAGTTCCACCACATGTTTTGGACAACAATGAGCGAGGATGAGTGGTTGGAAGACTGTACAAAGGAATCCTTCAATCATTGGCTGGAGTCACAAGTGCAAACGTGCATCTTCAACCTTGCCCAAGTTGCGGAAAAAATCAAAGGCTTTCAAAAGAGTGTAGTTCCCAAACAACAAGCATTGAATTTGTTGCACAAGAAGGTGTATTGGTGGCATGAAGCAATGCGGGGACTATCTTCAAACAACATCCGTTCTGCTCCGTGGTTTCAACGAAGTCAAAACTTGGCCTTTGGTCAACAAGCTGCGGGTGGAGTGGTTTTTCTTGAGAGAGGAGTTGTGGTGGTTCCGTTGTCTGGCCATAACAAACAAGGGGGGCACGGGAGGGTGCGCAAGGTTTGTCTTCAGAATTCGAACCATATTCCCGAGAATATGGAATTAGCTGGGAAGTCGGCCGTGCGCATTGATGACTTGAAGAAGTCAAGGGAGAAATTGTCCATTGAGGCATTGGTTTGTCCATGCGATCATTCAGGGGTCATCAAATTCTTTGCCATAAATGACATGACCATATAGTGTTATTCTCAATGGTGGAATGGAGGTACTCTGGGCGCCATGTTTACCCTTGATGAGAAGACCCGAGATCCAGACGAAATTGGGGAGGTGGCTTACCATGCAACTCCACAAACAATGCAAGCCATGAAACGACTTATGGCATACAGACGCAAGCGCACCGAACTTGCGTGGGCGTTGCTCTGCATTGTGGATGCAGTGCAACAATGTTCAGTACTGCACAACGACATCACACCGGAGAACATCATGCTTCACTTTCCGAATAACGATGGAAGAACCGTGTGGATTGGTCTATGTGATTGGGGAATGGGTAGCCGCATCAGTGAAGAAACCCCTTCTTTTTACCAATTCAGTTGTGCAAATAAGTTGCAGGCAACTCGCAAGCAACATTGGTGGGTGGCTCCGGAGTTGATGTACATGGTTGGAGAGACAGGAACTTCAACATCTCCTAGTCGCATGGGTAAGCCACCATCTGTTAGTATACACACGGATGGATACTCCATAGGGAGATTGGCTATGAAGGTATGGAAAAAGGATCGCGGAAATACAGAGATGATTTCTGACCATACGACATTTGGTACATTTCAAGCGACACTGGGTGAATTGTGCAAGGTGGAGCCACTACAACGACGCTTAGTGACATTTGCCGTGCAACGTCTAAGTGGTGCTCCAACGTTTTGGACACCACCCGTGGATTGCTACCGCGAGGCCCGGAAAGAACAAGACCTTCAAGATGAATAGGCGTGCAATGAGGATTAGATGATAGTATATTATCATATAGTTGCAAAATTAATGTTTTCTTAGCAAATGTGGTTACTATAGTATCGGCTTGAGGACATCCATAGCAATGTAGCACACTTTGTGCCCTCAATCCATTTTGTACTCGTTTTTATATATATATAAATGTATTTTATCTAAACATTGAGTGTATCTTTTTTTTATCACACCTCAAACAAGTAAACAACTACAACAAACACCTTGAAGTCAAATTTGACTATCAACCCAAATTTATCTTTTTATTCAAAATCAGTAGAATATTTTAATATTTTTGGCTAGTATAAGAATCCATTTTCTATTTATGCCTTTTTTAATTTAATGAAAAAATCTATTTATTTTGATTTTAGAAAAGCTAAACATGAAAATCAAATCATATTAGTTATAATATGTATCAAAATAAATTGAAACTCTTACCATAAATGAAGGATAAAATGAAAGGAACAAAAGTACTACTTCATATTAATGCCGATTTCAATATGTAAGGTATTGAGCTTCAAAATCCATTGCATTTGAAAACATGAAGATCCTATTGTCTTTTGAAAAACATTCAACGTCTTCCATGCCTAAGAACGCGCCTAGAAATATTGGCATTTGCTTCTGCTACAATTGGTTCATTACCACTACTTTCTACTCGTGGACCTTGTTGAGGCATTGATCCTAGATAATCACTATCTCCTGGAACCTCACCATCTTCGCCTATACTAGCACCGATGGACTCGCCATCATCACTGGATGTTGCACTACCACTTTCGCTAGAGGCATTCGAATTTCGATTTCGTTGTGGTTGAATTATAGAAGACAACGTTTGAAGAGGCCATTGGCCCGTTGCGTCCATAATGCCATCTATACTAGGCCCTCCTATGTGAACTTCTCTTGAAAATGGTTGGAATGCCGCTTCTTCTCTCGTTAGTCTTCTACGTGTTCTAGGACTCACATGTTGACTAGTAGTACCTTCATGTCGTGGATGCTTCCCTCGATTATTGGCACGTGTAGGTGGGTGCAATGAAGTCGGGTTTGTAGTCGTACGCTGGGACACCATACTAGCCAATCGTGTACCTATCGTTGAAGTGGGTCCATGTAGACGAACTCCGGAATTAGATGGCTTGGCTGAACTTTGGATTTGTTGATTCTCTAGTATTGGTGTTTGACGTTGTAGTGCAACATCCCTTTGACTTGGAGGGGGCATATCTAATTCTCCACCATGAGGGGGCCCTTCTTTGTGGGTGGTCCTCGTAGGCAATGATTGTGGTACTACTACGTCTTGTTCACATCCTCTTTCCATGTCAACACTATCTCTTTCCATTGGGGCATCAACTTGTACATCGATAGGATCTGGATTTAGTAGTCTCGGTGCCACAATGTCTTCATTCGTATTTCCCCCGCTTGGCCCAGCATTCCACCCTTGTGGCATTTGTGGTGGACTTCCATCATATCCCTCGTGGTCATTGTCGTTATTATCCCCCTCTTCAAAGTCAAATACAGATGCATCAATTAGAGGACGCACTCCTCTCGCCCTCTGAAATCCATGGAATGGTGGGTCATCGCCATCATTGGAACTATCATTTGAATTGTCATCATTGGGGTTAGAGCGAACCGAACCACGGTCTAGACCATCCGATTCATCGGTCATGGAATCTTCTAACATCATATTCTCGATGTACTACCTTGTCGGATTTGCTGCAGCCCTTTCTCTAAGAGTTTTGGAATTGGTGTAAATGTAAACCAATTTCTGAGCACACTCTGATGTCAGTCTATTGCGTGATTTGTTGTGGACAAACAAATACATGCTCCAATTGCGTTCACACGACGATGTAGAGCACACTTGGGCGAGGATCTTTTTTGCAATTGGTGCAAGTGTACGAGCACCGGCTCCGAGAAGGTCCCACCATTCGTGAGTTGCAAATTTAAAGTGTTTACATCGGGAAGTCCACCAAAAATGCCCCGACAATCTCGAAATGCTTGGTACTCAGACAAAGCTGAAGCAAATGCTTGATCTGGAACAGCCAATTTGCGCAATACTCTCAATATGCCTTCTCTTGCCTCGTCATCATCCATTAGCAAGACTTCGTCAAGTAAAAAAGGATTCAATAGAGCCCCACCATAATGCAAATCTGTCCTTAACATGTCCCAACGCTTGTAGAAATCATTGATGGTAGGAATTGCATACCGTGGTTCCAAAGAAAATGGTGGATCCCGTAGAGATAAAACATGCTTTTCCACCTTTTTCATCACAAGCCATGCCTTGTCTAAGCATGGGTGCTTGCCATCAAACTCTCTAAGAGCAACCAATACGGGCTCCACTATGTGCACAAAGTTTAAACATCTCCTCCAAAATTCATCCGTTCGTACATACCGTCGCACATCGTTGGCTTTTCTTTTCTTTTCTTCTGATGTCAATCTCTCTGTGTACTCATTCCATTGCGGATTGTGGACTGTTGATTCTATCGCTACCTTCACATGTACCAAACGCTCAATCATAAGGAACATGGTTGCAAAGCGTGTTTCAACGGGATTCTTCAAAATGAGATTAGGAGAATGTCGTCGAAAAATTGCAAGTGGCATGTGATGTGTGCGAATGTATTTCACAATTGACTTGGCTTTCTTGACTATACTTTTTATCCAATCTTGTTTGCCTCAATCTTCAAGTAGAAGGTCAAGTGCATGTGCTGAACACCCTTGAAAATATAAGTGTGGAAATCGACAAAGTAACAAAGCATTAGCAGCCAACATGTTCGCTGCATTGTCTGTACAAACTTGTACCACATTTTGCGCCCCTACCCTGTCAATATAATCACCCATGCAATTAGCCACATAAGTAGCATCTTTGCGTTCGCCTGTTGTGTCTATGGATCCAAGAAATACCTCTCCACTTGTACATGCCAACATGACATTCATCAATGGTCGATGGTTGACATTGTCCCATCCATCAGAGCATATTGTAACGTCGTACTTGTGGATTGGTGCCTTTGTCTTCTCCGCTACCATTGCTGCCACTTCGTCGTTTGTAGATTTCATGAGGTTTGTACGAAGTGCATGGTACGCTGGAGGTTTGTAGCCAACTCTCGATTCTGATGTTGATTTCATGGCATCCAAAAAAGTTGGATGCCTCGCTACATTGAAAGGTATATTGGCTTCATAGAAGAACTTAGCCCACTTTTTGTCTAGTACTTGCTTGTTTGATGTATTCATTCCTTCTTGCACAGACAATTGCCTCATTGATCGACTATGGGCCAAACTCGGGTTGGGTGCGTCTGATGATCGTACTTGAGAGCTTTGTCCCCTAGTGTTTTCTCCTCCATCGTTTCCTAAGATTGAGGCATCAGGTTCTTGCTCACCACGTACAACACTCGGAAGTACCATTGATGGAGATGTCACTTCCACATCCTGTCCACTCCTGTCCGAAGTGCTTGCAGGTATATCCCCTCTGCAATTAAAAAACATTAACTTCACGGCTGTACTAACTTTAGTGCAGGCTCTCACTTCAGGGAGCTTGTCCATTCGTCGGTACCCCAAATGGAAAAGCAACCAATCTTTTCGATAGCTTAGCAAAGCTTCGCAAAACTTGCAAGCAACTTTTCCATCCACTCGTAGTGTGTACCAAGATTCCCAATGTGATCTTCCTCCACCCATTGCTCTTATCTATTCTTTCCTACTTGCCCCTGCATAAGAAAGAAGATTAGTATTCTGTATGAAATGCGATATAGAAGCAATACTTGTTGCTCTCACAACAAGTGCCACCACAACACATTCTTCTTGGATTTTGCTTTACCGCAATGGTTGTACTCCAACCAAGTCATGAAAGCCAAAATCAGCAAGGAAAAGTAATCTTGAATAGGCGTAAGTCCTTAATATACACCTTCAGGGCGTTCCTAAAACCCTAAAATCCAGCTAGACGGACTGACGGCTGATGTGTCGACGAGTGGACCCTAAGCCCAACGGAAACGGCCTGCCGTCCGGGGGACGACCTCACATCCTAGGGACGGCTTACTGTCCGGGAGGCCATCCGGGAGTCCGTCCACAGCTGGACAGACTTCATCCATGCTGAAACGGTCACGTCAGTATTGGTGACGGATCCTGACGACGTCACGACACGTCAAGACGGATGCGTCATGACATTCGGACGTGAAAAGCCCACGTCACGTCTGGATAGACAACCCTGCATTCAATAGGTTATGGGCCCACTCATGTGAGTTGCAACTTGGTGTTGGGGGACTTTGCAAGTGTTTTCTTGGAGAGGCACCATTGGAGCTTAGAGCAAGTGGAGTTTGGGGTTACTTGGAGCTTTTGTGTTGAAGATCTTCATGTTTGGTGAGGATCTCTCTTGTTTGGGGTTTCTATGAACCTTTGAGGTCTGATCTTGCATTTGGCACTTGCTTGGAGGTGTTTTGAGGTGATTCACTTCATATTGGGGTCACTTGGAGTAGATCAGATCATTTGGAGGCCTCATGGAGTAGATCAGATCATTTGGGGCTTTATTGGAGTAGATCGGGTGGTTTGTATTGAGATTACAAAGTAATGAATGGAAGAAAGGCTTTACTTAGATGGTAGGAAGATACCAAGCCACATGAGTGGGCTGAACTTAAGCTAGAAGCCTCTCACTAGTTATCCACAAACCATGTGGGATAACTACCTTTCATGGGCTGCCTTTGACTATGAGCAATACCCAATGGACTCTAAGACTAACCTAGTGTCTAATGCTACACCTAGGGCTGAATGTACATGGTCAACACTAATATGTACATGTAGTCAACAATATGTACTTGATCTTCAACACTCCCACTTTGAGAGTGGTCAAAGGCTCCATGGCCCATCTTCTCAATCAAGTTTTTTGGTGTTGTGGCTTCCCAAGGGCCTTGGTGAGCACATCAGCCACCATTGCTTGGGTAGGCACATACTTGAGCTCAATCACCACTTCCTCTACTATGGTGGGCTGCCACTTTGAACTCCATGAAATGGTATCCATTCCAAGCATAAATATGTAGCCGCTGGTGGATCTCCTATCCACAAATGTCAAATCAGCCTTTGTTGCCACCATGGCATACATCAACCAACCCATTGCTACCTTGTACCTCCTCTTGCATGGCCAACTCCCACTTGCTTGAATCTCTCCAACACATCACCTTTCGAAGTGAAGATGGATCTCCAACAAAAGCCACATTGGCTTGTTCTTCATGTTGTGGGGGGAGAATGTGATTCAGCCACCAATCTCCAAGGGGCTTGCGGGTCCTTGTTGGATAGCGTGGCTCCTCCATGGACTGATCTTGCTCTTCTAAGGGTTGATCTTGTTCTCCCAAGGGCTGATCATGCTCTTGCTCCCTTGGTGAAGTGCTTGGAGAAGGAATTGCTGATCTCTTCACTTGGGGTGTGGCCACCTTCTTCTTGGGATCCACCAAGTCTTCATCTTCCCCTCCTTGTTCTTCATCTTCATCTCCTTCATCTTCTATGTGCACTCTTGGAGTTGTGCCCACCTTTTGGGCTAGTCCTCCACTTCTCCCACTTGGGCTCATCTCCAAGAACTTGGGATCAGCACCTTCATCCTCCATGAACGTCACATCTCAACACTTGATAATGGCCTTGTTCTCCACACACATCAACCTATAAGCCTTGGTTCCCTCACAATAACCAAGGAAAAGACACTTGATGGCCTTGGCATCCAACTTGGTCCTCTTGGCACTTGGAACCAAGGCATAGGCAATGCACCCAAAGGTGCGCATGTGAGATACATGGGGCCTAATCCCACTCCAAGCTTCTTGGGGTGTCATGCTTGTCAAGGCTCGGGTGGGGCACCGATTCCTTGTATAAACCGCTGTAGACACCGCCTCACCCCAAAGCTCAAGATTCAGCCCTTGGACATGAATCATAGACCTTGCCATCTCCACAATGGTGTGATTTGCATGCTCCGCTACGCCATTTTGTTGAGGAGTGTAAGGTGCTGATGTATGGTGCTCAATGCCATGGGCCTTCAAGTACTCCTGAAAGGCCTTGGACACATACTCCCCACCATTATCCGACCGCAGCACCTTCACCTTGCAATCAGATTGGGCCTCCACAAGGGCCTTCCAAGTCTCAAAACGCCCAAACACCTCACTCT
Organism: Climacium dendroides; assembly: GCA_950106755.1. NCBI lineage: Eukaryota > Viridiplantae > Streptophyta > Bryopsida > Hypnales > Climaciaceae > Climacium > Climacium dendroides. The sequence continues at coordinate 26,201,515 of OX467092.1, forward strand.
TGCACTTCAGCATATACACCCACACCTTGCGAGAGAAATCATCAATAAATGTCAAAAAATACCTTGCTCCGCCTATGGTGGTGGTCTTCATTGGTCCGCACACATCGGAATGCACAAGCTCCAATGGCTTGTTGGCCCTTGTTGCCCCATCCTTGGGGAAGGGCTACCTTGCTTGTTTGCCCTCAATGCACCCCTTGCACACCCTAGAACTCCAATCATGCTTGCAAGAAGAGAGGTTCAGCCTCTTCACAATGTGTTGGAGGCTCTTCATGCTCTCCACATTCAAGTGCCCAAGCTTCCTATGTCAAAGCTCCACAAGGTCTCCATGAGCTGATCCTTGGGCAACACATGCCAAAGAAGAGCCATTCACCTTGGTGAAGTGAAAGTGGTACAAATTGCCCTCCACTTGGTGCCCTCACAACACACCCCACATTGTTGAAATGCACTTTCAAACCTCCCAAACACAATTTGCTCACAGAGAGCAAGTTGGCATGCAACTTGGGCACATGGAGTGCCTCTTGGATTTTGATCCTCTTGGTCTCCCCCTTCACTTGCACCTCCACAAGGATCAACCCCATGCCAAGGGCCTCCACCACACCATTGTCTCCCAAATAAATCTTCTTCCCCGAAATGGGTTGATAGGTGTGGAAGGCATCACGATGACTGGTCATATGTTGAGTGGCCCCCGAATCCACTATCCAAGTAAACATATTGGCCTTCTCCCCTCCTCCATGAGTGGCAAAGGCAAAGTCCTCCTCCTCCTCCTCTTTGGAGGCTTGGTGTGCATTCTCCTTGTCTTTGCCTTGGCTGATCTTGCAATGCCTAGCAATGTGGCCTGATTTGCCACACTTGAAGCATGTCCTTGTCTCCTTGAAGGCCTTGGTGTTGCCTTCTTTGCCATCTCTTGAAACAAGGGCTGATCCCTCTCCTTGGGACTCATTCTCCTTGCGCTTGGTCACCTCATGCATCAAGCGGGCCGTCACAAACTCCATGGTCAGCTCCTTCATAGGCCTTGTCTCCAATGCGGTGATGAGGAACTCATAAGACGGTGGCAATCTCTCCAACAAGGTCATCACCACATCTCCATCCGTCATGGGTGCCTCCAAACAAGCCAACTCATCCGCAAGGGCCTTGATCTTGTTGACATGATCCAACAAGTCATCCTCCTCTTGCATCTTGCTAGTGAAGAACTTGCGCCGGAGAAAAAGGATGTTGGAGAGGCTCTTGGTCTCATGGATGTTCCAAAGGGTGGTCCATGCTTGGGTTGGTCCCTTGCAATGGCGAATGTGTGCAATTTGCCGGTCCACAAGGCACTTCCCGGGTTGAAGCAATCGGGGAGAGCTTGGTATAGGGATATTGATGCCATGTTTGCAAGGAAGGGCTTCCAAAGAGGCTATGCTGATCACTCTTTGTACACCATGCAAAGTTGTGAGCATTTGGTGATTGTGATCCTCTATGTGGACGATCTGATCCTCCTTGCAAGTAGCATGACTAAGATGCTTGAAGTGAAGGATATGCTCAAGAAGGAGTATGAGATGACGGATCTTGGAGAGTTGAAGTATTGCCTTGGAGTGGAGTTTAAGAGGGATAGGGCTGCCGCACCATCACCATGAGCCAACGCAAGTACCTTGAAGAAATTCTCAAGCGCTTCAACATGGAGGAGTGCAAAGCCATAGGTACACCACTTGACACTCATGGGAAGTTGCCCAAGCTCACGGATGTTGAATTTGAAGACGTGAGGGCTGAAATGCAAGGTGTGCCTTACAAGGCAGCGGTGGGTTGCCTCATGTATGCCATGGTAGCCACAAGGCCTGATTTGGCCTTTCCGGTGAGTGTGGTGAGTCAACACACGTCCAAGTATGGCCCCAAGCATTGGGCTGCGGTCAAGAGGGTGATGAGGTACATTCATGGCACACTTGGGCTGAAGTATTGAGATTACAAAGTAATGAATGAAGAAAGGCTTTACTTAGATGGTAGGAGGATACCAAACCCCATGAGTGGGTTGAACATAAGGTAGAAGCCTTCCATAGTCATCCACATACATCATGGGATAACTAACCTCAATGGGCTACCTTTGACTACAAACAATACCCAAGAGACTCTAAGACTAACTAAGAGTCTATTGCCACTCCTAGGGCTGAATGTACATAGTCTACACTAATATGTACATGTTCTTCAACACTCCCACTTTGAGAGTGATCAGCATAGCCTCTTTGGGGGAGGTGCCATAGGGAGGTGCCATTCACCTTGGTCAAGTGGAGGAGGTACAAGTTGCCCTCACGAGGGGCTGATGCAATCAAAACTCCACTTGGTGCCCTCACAACACACACCACTTTGTTCAAATGCACATTCAAACCTCCCAAACACAATTTGCTCACCGAAAGCAAGTTGGCATGCAACTTGGGCACATGAAGTGCCTCTTGAATTCTGATCCTCTTGGTCTCCCCCTTCACTTGCACCTCCACAAGGATCAGCCCCATGCCAAGGGCCTCCACCACACCATTGTCTCCCAAATAAATCTTCTTCCCCGAAATGGGCTGATAGGTGTGGAAGGCATCTCTATGGCTCGTCATGTGTTGAATGGCCCCCGAGTCCACTATCCAAGTAAACATGTTGGCCTTCTCCCCTCCTCCATGCGTGGCAAAAGCAAATTCCTCCTCCTCTTCTTTGGAGGCTTGGTGTGCACTCTCTTTGCCTTTGGCTTGGCTGCCCATGCAATGCTTAGCAATGTGGCCTGATTTGCCACACTTGAAGCATGTCCTTGTCTCCTTGAAGACCTTGGTGTTGACCCCTTTGGCATGTCTAGAGACAAGGGCTGATCCATCTCCTTGGGCCTCATTCTCCTTGCGCTTGGTCACCTCATGCATCAAGCGGGCTGTCACAAACTCCATCGTCAGCTCCTTCATAGGTGTTGAAGAACATGTACATATTAGTGTAGACTATGTACATTCAGCCCTAGAAGTAGCATTAGACTCTTAGTTCGTCTTAGAGTCTCTTGGGTATTGCTTGTAGTCAAAGGCAACCCATTGAGGTTAGTTATCCCATGATGTATGTGGATTACTATGAAAGGCTTCTACCTTATGTTCAACCTACTCATGGGGTTTGGTATCCTCCTACCATCTAAGTAAAGCCTTTCTTCATTCATTACTTTGTAATCTCAATAATAGGCCTTGTCTCCAATGCGATGATGAGGAACTCATAAGACGGTGGCAAGCTCTCTAACAAAGTCATCACCACATCTCCATCCGTCATGGGTGCCTCCAAACAAGCCAACTCATCCGCAAGGGCCTTGATCTTGTTGACATGATCCAACAAGTCATCCTCCTCTTGCATCTTGCTTGTGAAGAACTTGCGCCGGAGAAAAAGGATGTTGGAGAGGCTCTTGGTCTCATGGATGTTGCAAAGGGTGGTCCATGCTTGGGCTGGTCCCTTGCAATGGCGAATGTGTGCAATTTGTCGGTCCACAAGGTTGATGGCAATGAGAGCAAAGGCCTTCTTCTCCTTCCTCTCAAATGCCTTCTTGGTCTTTGGATCAGCATCTTCACTTGGAGGCGCCTCACTCCCGTCCACCACCTCCCACAAGTCCTTCTCCGCAAGAATCATCTCCATCTTGAACTTCCACATGCCAAAGTTCTCCCCATTGAACTTGTCAATGATGCGCACGCCTTCTCCTCCACTTGATGCCATGATGAAGCACCTCCCACTTGTTGGTAGCCCCCCCAAGTGTCTCCAAGAGTTGACAAACTCAATTCAGCCTCCAAACAATTATTGAGATTACAAAGTAACAAATAGGGTACTCCACTCTCCAAGGTGCTCAAGACCTCCAATCAGCCCTAGATGGAAGCTACTACTCACAATGAGCACCTCAAAAACCACAATGACCTCCAACAACCCTAGTTGGATCACCAAGCCAACAAAGAACCCCAATTGGCTCCACAATGCTCACAAGGGCACAAATCAGCCCTCTAGGGTTCACAAAACCCATTAATTGGCTTCACTCACTCACAAGGGCACTAATCAGCCCTCTTGGGATCACCAAGTCCACTAATTCGCCTCACTCACTCACAAGGGCACAATTCAGCCCTCAATGGATGGCAAACGCCTCAAGCATCCCAAACATGCTTCCAAGACTTACAATGGACTCTCACTAGATTGCAATAAACACAATCATACTCAACAATGCACCAAAGTGCAAAATCAACCACAAAGGACTCCCACTAAAGTGCAATTGGCACAATCTCACTCTACAATGCACCCAAGTGCACAATCAGCCTTAAAAGACTCTCACTAAAGTGCAATTGGCACAATCTCACTCCACAATGCACCCAAGTGCACAATTAGCCTCAAATGGCTCTCAATGCACACTTCTAAGTGCAAACTCAAACTAGGAGCATGCAACCAGCCCTTACTAGGTCTGATTACTATCATAAGCAATGTCTCCACCAAAATGTACTCAAAACCTCACAAACTAGCCAATGAGAAAAACAAAAAAACTTTTTTTTTTTTTTTAAATGCACTCCAAGTTTTTCAAAATATTTACTCACACCATATGGTTTATAGGTGGTAAAACACACAAGGCTGATTGCTCCTCCAAGCTCCATGATCTCCTCCAAATGATTTGAACTTCTCCTTCAAACGCAACTCTAAGTGCGTGGGCCCATAACCTATTGAGATTACAAAGTAATGAATGGAAGAAAGGCTTTACTTAGATGGTAGGAGGATACCAAACCCCATGAGTGGGTTGAATATAAGGTAGAAGCCCTTCATAGTTATCCACATACATCATGGGATAACTAACCTCAATGGGCTGCCTTTGACTACAAGCAATACCCAAGAGACTCTAAGACTAACTAAGAGTCTAATGCTACTCCTAGGGCTGAATGTACATAGTCTACACTAATATGTACATGTTCTTCAACATAGAAGAGGAGGAGTTTGCCTTTGCCACACATGGAGGAGGGGTGAAGGCCAACATCTTTACTTGGATTGTGGACTCCGGAGCCACCCAACATATGACCAGCCATCGAGATGCCTTCCACACCTATTAGCCCATTTCGGGGAAGAAGATTTATTTGGGAGACAATGGCATGGTGGAGGCCCTTGGCATGGGGGAGATCCTTGTGAAGGTGAAAGTGAAGGGGGAGACCAAGAGGATTCAAATCCATGAGGTCTTTCATGTCCCCAAGTTGCATGCCAACTTGCTTTCGGTGAGCAAATTGTCTTTAAGAGGTTTGAAAGTGCATTTCAACATGGTGGTGTGTTGTGATGGCACCAAGTGGAGTCCTGATTGCATCAGCCCCTCGTGAGGGCAACTTGTACATCTTCCATTTCACCAAGGTGAATAGCACTTCTTTGGCTTGTGTTGCCCAAGGATCAGCTCATGAGGACCTTGTGGAGCTTTGGCATAGGAGGCTTGGGCACTTGAATGTGAAGAGCATGAAGAGCCTCCAACACATTGTGAAGGGGCTGAACCTCTCTTCTTGCAAGCATGATTGGAGTTCTATGGTGTGCAAAGGGTGCATTGAGGGCAAGCAAGCAAGGCAGCCGTTCCCCAAGGATGGGGCAACTAGGGCCAGCAAGCCAGTGGAGCTTGTGCATTCCAATGTGTGCGGGCCAATGAAGACCACATCCATTGGAGGAGCAAGGTATTTTTTGACCTTCATTGTTGATTTCTCTCGCAGGATTTGGGTGTATATGCTGAAGTGCAAGAATGAGGTGTTTGGGCGTTTTGAGACTTGGAAGGTATTGAATGCAAAGAACTTATATTGCAAGGAAGGGAGAACACAAACAAGTGAATGGAAGGGCTGGAGAGCCGAAGCAAGGGGCTGACCTCTTATACTACTCTACCTACAAATCCCAGGACTAACCATATGGGATAACTCAACACTAGAGGGCTGACCCTCTCTACTAGCACCTTGGTTGGCTACAAACAACACCAAACAAAGGTCAGCCCATACAAAGAGCTCCTACAAGTGGACCTAACACTAGTACTCACTAACTTCAACAAAGAACTTGCGCCGAAGAAAGAGGATGTTGGAGAGGCTCTTGGTCTCATGGATGTTGCAAAGGGTGGTCCATGCTTGGGTTGGTCGCGGATGTGTGCAATTTGCTGGCCCGCAAGGTTGATGACAATGAGAGCAAAGGCCTTCTTCTCCTTCCTCTCAAACGCCTTCTTGGTCTTTGGATCAGCATCTTCACTTGGAGGCTCCTCACTCCCATCCACCACGTCCCACAAGTCCTTCTCCACAAGAATCATCTCCATCTTGAACTTCCACATGCCAAAGTTCTCCCCATTGAACTTGTCAATGATGCGCATGCCCTCTCCTCCACTTGATGCCATGTTGAAGCACCTCCCACTTGTTGGCAGCACCTAAAGGGGCTCCAACTCAATTCAGCCTCCGAACACTCACTTGGAAGCCAATTGGGCTGAAATGGCAACAATCAGCCCTTCCAAGGCCCTTCCAAGATCCTCACAACCCTATGGACGACAAAACACTCCTCCCAAGTGCATCACCTCCTCTCAACACCAGTTCAGACCCTAATGGAGCTCAAAACCACCACATGGACATGATGGGCTAGTGCTACTTCAATTTAGCAAGCCAACTCACAATGCTCCTCACAAATAGGGTACTCCACACTCCAAGGCGCTCAAGCCTTCCAATCAGCCCTAAATGGATGCTACTACTCACAATGAGCACCTTAAGGACAACAATGACCTCCAACAGCCCTAGTTGGATCACCAATCCACCAAAGCACCCTAATTGGCTCTCAATGGCTCACAAGGGCACAAATCAGCCCTCTTGGGTTCACAAAGTCCATGAATTGCCTCACTCACTCACAAGGGCACTAATCAGCCCTCAATGCATGGCAAACACCTCAAGCAACTCAAATATGCTTCCAAGGCTCACAAGGACTCTCACTAGATTGCAATTAACAAAATCACAATCCACAATGCACCTAAGTGCACAATCAGCCTCAATGGGCTCCCAATGTACACTTGTAAGCACAAACTCAAACTAGGAGCATGCAACCAGCCCTAACTAGGTCTGATTACTACCATAAGCAACCTCTCACCCAAAATGTACTCAAAACCTCACAAATCGGCCAACAAAAGCTCTACAAAAATTTCTTTTTTTTTAAAAAATACACTCCAAAGTTTTTGATATTGAAAAATGACTCACACCATATGGTTTGTAGGTGAAAAGTGACAAAGGGCTGGTTACTCCTCCAAGCTCCAAGATCTCCTCCAAATGCTTTGAATTCCTCCCTCAAACGCAACTCCAAGTGCGTGGGCCCATAACCTTTTGAGATTCCAATGTTATGAATGGATGAAAGGCTTTACTTAGATGGTAGGAAGATACCATGGCCCATGAGTGGGCTGAACATAAGGTAGAAGCCTTTCCCTAGTTATCCACAAACCAGGTGGGATAACTAACAACAATGGGCTGCCTTTGACTAGAAGCAATACCCAATGTACTCTAAGCCTAACTAAGAGTCTAATGCTACTCCTAGCGCTGCTTATGTACATGCTCTACACTAATATGTACATGATCTTCAACAACATGGACCAGCCCAAGGGCTTTATTCAAGAGGGGCGTGAGTACCTCAAGTGCAAGCTCAAGAGGGCCATCTATGGGTTGAGGCAATCCGGAAGAGCATGGTACATAGATGTGGATGCATTGTTTGCAAGGGAGGGCTACAAAAAGAGTCATGTGGACCACTCCTTCTACATCAAGCAAACAAGTACGTATTTGGTGATTGTGATTGTGTATGTAGATGACTTGATCATCATGACCAACACCATGAGCAAGATGGTGGAAGTGAAGGCCATGTTGAAGAGTCAATATGACATGAGCGACCTTGGTGAGTTACACTATTGTCTTGGAGTGGAGTTTATAAGGAACCGGGCGGCCCGCACCATCACCATGAGCCAAGGCAAGTACATTGAGGGCGTGTTGAAGCGATTCAATATGGAGGGATGCAAATCCGTTGGTACACCTCTTGATGTGAAGGAGAAGATGCCCAAGCTCATGGATGTATTGAGATTACAAAGTAATGAATGAAGAAAGACTTTACTTAGATGGTAGGAGGATACCAAGCCACATGAGTGGGCTGAACTTAAGCTAGAAGCCTTTCACTAGTTATCCATAAACCATGTGGGATAACTACCTTTCATGGGCTGCCTTTGACTATGAGCAATACCCAATGGACTCTAAGACTAACCTAGTGTCTAATGCTACACCTAGGGCTGAATGTACATGGTCAACACTAATATGTACATGTAGTCAACAATATGTACTTGATCTTCAACACTCCCACTTTGAGAGTGGTCAAAGGCTCCATGGCCCATCTTCTCAATCAAGTTTTTTGGTGTTGTGGCTTCCCAAGGGCCTTGGTGAGCACATCAGCCACCATTGCTTGGGTAGGCACATACTTGAGCTCAATCACCACTTCCTCTACTATGGTGGGCTGCCACTTTGAACTCCATGAAATGGTATCCATTCCAAGCATAAATATGTAGCCGCTGGTGGATCTCCTATCCACAAATGTCAAATCAGCCTTTGTTGCCACCATGGCATACATCAACCAACCCATTGCTACCTTGTACCTCCTCTTGCATGGCCAACTCCCACTTGCTTGAATCTCTCCAACACATCACCTTTCGAAGTGAAGATGGATCTCCAACAAAAGCCACATTGGCTTGTTCTTCATGTTGTGGGGGGAGAATGTGATTCAGCCACCAATCTCCAAGGGGCTTGCGGGTCCTTGTTGGATAGCGTGGCTCCTCCATGGACTGATCTTGCTCTTCTAAGGGTTGATCTTGTTCTCCCAAGGGCTGATCATGCTCTTGCTCCCTTGGTGAAGTGCTTGGAGAAGGAATTGCTGATCTCTTCACTTGGGGTGTGGCCACCTTCTTCTTGGGATCCACCAAGTCTTCATCTTCCCCTCCTTGTTCTTCATCTTCATCTCCTTCATCTTCTATGTGCACTCTTGGAGTTGTGCCCACCTTTTGGGCTAGTCCTCCACTTCTCCCACTTGGGCTCATCTCCAAGAACTTGGGATCAGCACCTTCATCCTCCATGAACGTCACATCTCAACACTTGATAATGGCCTTGTTCTCCACACACATCAACCTATAAGCCTTGGTTCCCTCACAATAACCAAGGAAAAGACACTTGATGGCCTTGGCATCCAACTTGGTCCTCTTGGCACTTGGAACCAAGGCATAGGCAATGCACCCAAAGGTGCGCATGTGAGATACATGGGGCCTAATCCCACTCCAAGCTTCTTGGGGTGTCATGCTTGTCAAGGCTCGGGTGGGGCACCGATTCCTTGTATAAACCGCTGTAGACACCGCCTCACCCCAAAGCTCAAGATTCAGCCCTTGGACATGAATCATAGACCTTGCCATCTCCACAATGGTGTGATTTGCATGCTCCGCTACGCCATTTTGTTGAGGAGTGTAAGGTGCTGATGTATGGTGCTCAATGCCATGGGCCTTCAAGTACTCCTGAAAGGCCTTGGACACATACTCCCCACCATTATCCGACCGCAGCACCTTCACCTTGCAATCAGATTGGGCCTCCACAAGGGCCTTCCAAGTCTCAAAACGCCCAAACACCTCACTCTTGCACTTCAGCATATACACCCACACCTTGCGAGAGAAATCATCAATAAATGTCAAAAAATACCTTGCTCCGCCTATGGTGGTGGTCTTCATTGGTCCGCACACATCGGAATGCACAAGCTCCAATGGCTTGCTGGCCCTTGTTGCCCCATCCTTAGGGAAGGGCTGCCTTGCTTGTTTGCCCTCAATGCACCCCTTGCACACCCTAGAACTCCAATCATGCTTGCAAGAAGAGAGGTTTAGCCCCTTCACAATGTGTTGGAGGCTCTTCATGCTCTTCACATTCAAGTGCCCAAGCCTCCTATGCCAAAGCTCCACAAGGTCTCCATGAGCTGATCTTTGGGCAACACATGCCAAAGAAGAGCCATTCACCTTGGTGAAGTGGAGGCGGTACAAATTGCCCTCACGAGGGGCTGATGCAATGAAAACTCCACTTGGTGCCCTCACAACACACCCCACCATGTTGAAATGCACTTTCAAACCTCCCAAATACAATTTGCTCACCGAAAGCAAGTTGGCATACAACTTGGGCACATGGAGTGCCTCATGGATCTGAATCCTCTTGGTCTCCCCCTTCACTTGCACCTCCACAAGGATCAGCCCCATGCCAAGGGCCTCCACCACACCATTGTCTCCAAAATAAATCTTCTTCCCCGAAATGGGTTGATAGGTGTGGAAGGCATCACGATGGCTGGTCATATGTTGAGTGGCCCCCGAATCCACTATCCAAGTAAACATATTGGCCTTCTCCCCTCCTCCATGAGTGGCAAAGGCAAAGTCCTCCTCCTCCTCCTCTTTGGAGGCTTGGTGTGCACTCTCCTTGTCTTTCCCTTGGCTGATCTTGCAATGCCTAGCAATGTGGCCTGATTTGCCACACTTGAAGCATGTCCTTGTCTCCTTGAAGTCTTTGGTGTTGCCTTCTTTGCCATGTCTTGAAACAAGGGCTGATCCCTCTCCTTGGGACTCATTCTCCTTGCGCTTGGTCACCTCATGCATCAAGCGGGCCGTGACAAACTCCATGGTCAGCTCCTTCATAGGCCTTATCTCCAATGCGGTGATGAGGAACTCATAAGACGGTGGCAAGCTCTCCAACAAGGTCATCACCACAACTCCATCTGTCACGGGCGCCTCCAAGCAAGCCAACTCATCCGCAAGAGCCTTGATCTTGTTGACATGATCCAACAAGTCATCCTCCTCTTGCATCTTGCTAGTGAAGAACTTGCACCGGAGAAAAAGGATGTTGGAGAGGCTCTTGGTTATTGAGATTACAAAGTAATGAATGAAGAAAGGCTTTACTTAGATGGTAGGAAGATACCAAGCCACATGAGTGGGCTGAACTTAAGCTAGAAGCCTTTCACTAGTTATCCACAAACCATGTGGGATAACTACCTTTCATGGGCTGCCTTTGACTAGGAGCAATACCCAATGGACTCTAAGACTAACCTAGTGTCTAATGCTACACCTAGGGCTGAATGTACATGGTCAACACTAATATGTACATGTTAGTCAACAATATGTACTTGATCTTCAACACTCCCACTTTGAGAGTGGTCAAAGGCTCCATGGCCCATCTTCTCAATCAAGTTTTTGGTGTTGTGGCTTCCCAAGGGCCTTGGTAAACACATCAGCCACCATAGCTTGGGTAGGCACATACTTGAGCTCAATCACCACTTCCTCTACTATGGTGGGCTGCCACTTTGAACTCCATGAAATGGTATCCATTCCAAGCATAAACATGTAGCCGTTGGTGGATCTCCTATCCACAAATGTCAAATCAGCCCTTGTTGCCACCATGGTATACATCAACCAACCCATTGCTACCTTGTACCTCCTCTTGCATGGCCAACTCCCACTTGCTTGAATCTCTCCAACACATCACCTTTCGAAGTGAAGATGGATCTCCAACGAAAGCCACATTGGCTTGTTCTTCATGTTGTGGGGGGAGAATGTGATTCAGCCACCAATCTCCAAGGGGCTTGCGGGTCCTAGTTGGATAGCGTGGCTCCTCCATGGGCTGATCTTGCTCTTCCAAGGGCTGGTCTTGTTCTCCCAAGGGCTGATCATGCTCTTGCTCCCTTAGTGAAGTGCTTGGAGAAGGAATTGCTGATCTCTTCACTTGGGGTGTGGCCACCTTCTTCTTGGGCTCCACCAAGTCTTCATCTTCCCCTCCTTGGTCTTCATCTTCATCTCCTTCATCTTCTATGTGCACTCTTGGAGTTGTGCCCACCTTTTGGACTGGTCCTCCATTGCTCCCACTTGGGCTCATCTCCAAGAACTTGGGATCAGCACCTTCATCCTCCATGAACGTCACATCTCGACTCTTGATGATAGCCTTGTTCTCCACACACATCAACCTATAAGCCTTGGTTCCCTCACAATAACCAAGGAAAAGACACTTGATGGCCTTGGCATCCAACTTGGTCCTCTTGGCACTTGGAACCAATGCATAGGCAATGCACCCAAAGGTGCGCATGTGAGATACATGGGGCCTAATCCCACTCCAAGCTTCTTGGGGTGTCATGCTTGTCAAGGCTTGGGTGGGGCACCGGTTCCTTGTATAAACCGCTGTAGACACCGCCTCACCCCAAAGCTCAAACTTCAGCCCTTGGGCATGAATCATGGACCTTGCCATCTCCACAATGGTGCGATTGGCACGCTCTGCTACGCCGTTTTGTTGAGGAGTGTAAGGTGCTGATGTATGGTGCTCAATGCCATGGGCCTTCAAGTACTCCTCAAAGGCCTTGGACACATACTCCCCACCATTATCCGACCGCAGCACCTTCACCTTGCAATCAGATTGGGCCTCCACAAGGGCCTTCCAAGTCTCAAAACGCCCAAACACCTCACTCTTGCACTTCAGCATGTACACCCACACCTTGCGGGAGAAATCATCAATAAATGTCAAAAAATACCTTGCTCCTCCTATGCTGGTGGTCTTCATTGGTCCGCACACATCGGAATGCACAAGCTCCAATGGCTTGCTGGCCCTTGTTGCCCCATCCTTGGGGAAGGGTTGCCTTGCTTGTTTGCCCTCAATGCACCCCTTGCACACCCTAGAACTCCAATCATGCTTGCAAGAAGAGAGGTTCAGCCCCTTCACAATGTGTTGGAGGCTCTTCATGCTCTTCACATTCAAGTGCCCAAGTCTCCTATGCCAAAGCTCCACAAGGTCTCCATGAGCTGATCCTTGGGCAACACATGCCAAAGAAGAGCCATTCACCTTGGTGAAGTGGAGGCGGTACAAATTGCCCTCACGAGGGGCTGATGCAATCAAAACTCCACTTGGTGCCCTCACAACACACCCCACCATGTTGAAATGCACTTTCAAACCTCCCAAACACAATTTGCTCACGGAAAGCAAGTTGGCATGCAACTTGGGCACATGGAGTGCCTCATGGATCTGAATCCTTTTGGTCTCCCCCTTCACTTGCACCTCCACAAGGATCAGCCCCATGCCAAGGGCCTCCACCACACCATTGTCTCCCAAATAAATCTTCTTCCCCGAAATGGGTTGATAGGTGTGGAAGGCATCACGATGGCTGGTCATATGTTGAGTGGCCCCCGAATCCACTATCCAAGTAAACATATTGGCCTTCTCCCCTCCTCCATGAGTGGCAAAGGCGAAGTCCTCCTCCTCCTCCTCTTTGGAGGCTTGGTGTGCACTCTCCTTGCCTTTGCCTTGGCTGCCCTTGCAATGCTTAGCAATGTGGCCTGATTTGCCACACTTGAAGCATGTCCTTGTCTCCTTGAAGACCTTGGTGTTGACCCCTTTGCCATGTCTAGAGACAAGGGCTGATCCATCTCCTTGGGACTCATTCTCCTTGCGCTTGGTCACCTCATGCATCAAGCGGGCCGTGACAAACTCCATGGTCAACTCCTTCATAGGCCTTGTCTCCAATGCGGTGATGAGGAACTCATAAGACGGTGGCAAGCTCTCCAACAAGGTCATTACCACATCTCTATCCGTCACGGGTGCCTCCAAACAAGCCAACTCATCCGCAAGGGCCTTGATCTTGTTGACATGATCCAACAAGTCATCCTCCTCTTGCATCTTGCTAGTGAAGAACTTGCGCCGGAGAAAAAGGATGTTGGAGAGGGTCTTGGTCTCATGGATGTTGCAAAGGGTGGTCCATGCTTGGGCTGGTCCCTTGCAATGGCGAATGTGTGCAATTTGCCGGTCCACAAGGTTGATGGCAATGAGAGCAAAGGCCTTCTTCTCCTTCCTCTCAAATGCCTTCTTGGTCTTTGGATCAGCATCTTCACTTGGAGGCTCCTCACTCCCGTCCACCACCTCCCACAAGTCCTTCTCCGCAAGAATCATCTCCATCTTGAACTTCCACATGCCAAAGTTCTCCCCATTGAACTTGTCAATGATGCGCACACCTTCTCCTCCACTTGATGCCATGATGGAGCACCTCCCACTTGTTGGCAGCCCCCCAAGTGTCTCCTAGAGTTGACAAACTCAATTCAGCCTCCAAACAATCCCTTGGAAGCCAATTGGGCTTAAATGGCACCAATCAGCCCTTGCAAGCACCTCCAAAGATCCCTCACACCCTAAGAAAGACCCAAGACTCCTAACAAGTGCCTCACCTCCTCTCCACACCATTTCAGACCCTAATGAAGCTCAAAATCACCACATGGACATCATGGGCAAATGCTACTTCAAACTAGCAAGCAAACACACAATGGTCCTCACAAATAGGGTTCTCCACACTCCAAGGAGCTCAAGACCTCCAATCAGCCCTAGATGGAAGCTACTACTCACAATGAGCACCTCAAAAACAACAATGGCCTCCAACAACCCTAGTTGGATCACCAAGCCAACAAAGAACCCCAATTGACTCCACAATGCTCACAAGGGCACAAATCAGCCCTCTAGGGTTCACAAAAACCCACTAATTGGCTTCACTCACTCACAAGGGCACTAATCAGCCCTCTTGGGATCACCAAGTCCACTAATTCGCCTCACTCACTCACAAGGGCACAATTCAGCCCTCAATGGATGGCAAACGCCTCAAGCATCCCAAACATGCTTCCAAGACTTACAATGGACTCTCACTAGATTGCAATAAGCACAATCACACTCAACTATGCACCAAAATGCAAAATCAGCCACAAAGGACTCCCACTAAAGTGCAATTGGCACAATCTCACTCCACAATGCACCCAAGTGCACAATCACCCTTAAAAGACTCTCACTAAAGTGCAATTGACACAATCTCACTCCACAATGCACCCAAGTGCACAATTAGCCTCAAATGGCTCTCAATGCACACTTCTAAGTGCAAACTCAAACTAGGAGCATGCAACCAGCCCTTACTAGGTCTGATTACTACCATAAGCAATGTCTCCACCAAAATGTACTCAAAACCTCACAAACCAGCCAATGAGAAAAGAAACAAAACTCCTTTTTTTTTAAAATGCACTCCAAGTTTTTGACAATTTACTCACACCATATGGTTTGTAGGTGAAAAATACACACAAGGCTGATTGCTCCTCCAAGCTCCAAGATCTCCTCCAAATGATTTGAACTTCTCCTTCAAACGCAACTCCAAGTGCGTGGGCCCATAACCTATTGAGATTACAAAGTAATGAATGAAGAAAGGCTTTACTTAGATGGTAGGAGGATACCAAACCCCATGAGTGGGTTGAACATAAGGTAGAAGCCTTTGATAGTTATCCACATACATCATGGGATAACTAACCTCAATGGGCTGCCTTTGACTACAAGCAATACCCAAGAGACTCTAAGTCTAACTAAGAGTCTAATGCTACTCCTAGGGCTGAATGTACATAGTCTACACTAATATGTACATGTTCTTCAACAACAATGTCCACCAATTTGCCTCACTCACTCTCAAGGGCACAAATCAGCCCTCTTGGGTTCACAATGTCCACCAATTTGCCTCTCTCACTCACTAGGGCACAAATCAGCCCTCTTGGGTTCACAATGACCACCAATTTGCCTCTCTCTCTTACAAGGGTACTGTTGAAGAAAGTGAGTAGATTGGCATAGAATGTTTGTGGGAGCTCTTAGTATGGGCTGACCTTAGTTGTGTGTTGTTTGTAGCCAAAGCAATGGGCTATTAGAGAGGGGCAGCCCTCCTAGAGGACCTTTGTCCCATATGGTTAGTCATGGCACTTAGTAGAAGAGTGGTATAAGAGGGCAGCCCCTAGCATGGGCTTGACACCCCTTTCTCACACATGTTTGTGTTCCCCTTCATTGGAATATATTGGCTTGGTTTTCTTTCTCTCAATAGGTTATGGGCCCACTCATGTGAGTTGCTATTGGAGGTGAGATCTCATTGGAAGGTGTGTTGGTGGAGCACTATTGGAGCTTGGAGCAAGTGGAGTTTGGGGTCGTTTGGAGCATTTCTCTTCACCATTTTGGTGAGGTATTTTCTTGTTTTTGAGTCCATTTGTGCTACTTGAGGGTTGATTGTACTTGTTGAGCACTCAAGAGGGTTGATTTGGTGTTTCATAGCCTTATTGGGAGGTAGGGTTTGGCCCTTTCTCCAAAGGGGGTGATTTGTGCATTTGGTACATCAATGGAGTGATTTGGAGCATTTGAGTGTGCATTGGAGAGGTTTGGACTCATTAGGGTCTGATTCGAGTGTATTGGAGCATTTGAGTGCACGTAGGAGAGTTTTGGACTCATTAGGGTCTGATTTGAGAATATTGGAGCATTTGAGTGCACCTTGGAGAGTTTTTGACTTATTAGGCTCTGAATTGAATAATTTGGAGCCCTGGAGTGTTCATTGGAGTGACTTGGACCACTTGGGGCCTAAATTGAGTGTTTTGGAGCACTAGAGTGTGCATTGGTGAGATTTGGAGCACTTGAGTGTGCATTGGAGAGACTTGGACCACTTGGGGTCTGATTTGAGTGTTTTGGAGCACTTAAGTGTGCATTGGAGAGATTTCGGCCATTTGGGGTCTAAAGTGAGAATATTGGGCCATTAAGGATCTGATTGGAGTGATTTGAGTCACTTAGGCTTCCATTGGAGTGGGAGACCTAAACCATGGCCACTAGTGATGGAGATGGCGTGAGGGTCATCGACAAGTTCAATGGAGACAACTTTGGACTATGGAAGTTCAAAATGGAGATGATCTTGGCCGAAAAGGACTTGTGGGAGATTGTAGAAGGCATGGAGGAGGTACCTACATCTGATGCGGATGTGAAAGTCAAGAAGTCCTATGAGAGAAGGGTCAAGAAGGCCTTCTCCATGATTGCTTGCAATCTTGTGGATAGGCAACTTGCACATGTGCGAGCATGCAAGGGACCCGCGGAAGCATGGAAGGTGCTTTGCAACATCCATGAGACCAAGAGCTTGTCCAACATGCTCTTCATTCGACGCAAATTCTTCACGTGCAAGATGCAAGAGAACGAGGACATGTTGGACCACATCAACAAGGTGAAGGCATTGGCAAACCAACTTGCTTGTTTGGAGGTTCCTGTCACGGATGGTGACATTGTTATGACTTTGCTTGATAGCTTGCCACCTTCTTATGAGTATCTCATCACGGCGTTGGAGACAAGACCTATGGAGGAGCTCACTCTTGACTTCATCACGGCAAGGTTGATGCATGAGGTGTCCAAGAGGAAGGAGAATGAGCCCCAAGAAGGAGGGGCAGCACTCTACTCGCGGTATGGCCAAGGGGGGAGCTCACAACCACGCAAGGAGACACGCACATGCTACAATTGTGGTAAGCCCGGCCACCTTGCACGGTTTTGTAGGTTGCCCAAGAAGGAGAGTGTAAACAAGGCAAGTGTGAAGGAAGTGGAGGAGGACTTTGCATTTGCGGCCAATGAAGGATTTGACAACACCGACATGTTCACATGGATTGTTGACTCGGGCGCAACACAACACATGACTTCACATAGGCAAGCATTTCTCACTTATGCTCCCATAAGCAATCGCAAGGTGTACTTGGGGGACAACAACCTGGTGGATGCAATTGGCATGGGGTGTATCGTGGTGGAGGTAGAGGTGAAGGGTCAAGTGAGGACCATTCGCATTCAAGATGCGTTGCATGTGCCCAAGTTGCATGCCAACTTGCTCTCGGTGAGCAAGTTGGTGTCACAAGATTTGAAGGTGCAATTCAACAACAAGGGGTGCGTTTTGGGTGCACCCAATGGAGAGATGATTGTGACAGCATCAAAAGAGGGCAATTTGTATCATTTGAGGTTCAAGAGCGTGAATGGCACAAGCAAGGCATGTTTGGCGCAAGGTGCACTCCACCAACACTCATTGGAGCTATGGCACAAGAGATTGGGCCACCTCAATGAGAAGAGTGTGAAGAGCCTTCAAAGCATGGTGGGAGGCATGCAAGTGGAGAAGGGCTCTTGCGATTTGAAGTGTGAAGCTTGCATTGAAGGCAAGCAAGCAAGGCAACCATTTCCAAGCGATGGAGGGACAAGAGCAACCAAGGTGTTGGAGATTGTGCACTCCGATGTGTGTGGCCCCATGAAGACCACCTCTATGGGTGGTGCAAGGTATTTTTTGACCTTCATTGATGATTTTTCAAGGAAGATATGGGTGTTCATGCTCAAGTGCAAGAGTGAGGTGTTTGAGAAGTTCAAAGCATGGAAGGCACTTGTGGAAAATGAGTCGGGGCATAAGGTGAAGGTGTTGAGGTCGGATAATGGTGGGGAATACATGTCCAAGGCCTTGGAGGCTTTTATGAGAGAGCATGGTATTCAACACCAAACTTCAGCCCCTTACACTCCGCAACAAAATGGTGTGGCGGAGCGTGCTAATCGCACACTAATGGAGATGGCTCGGTCCATGGTCCATGCCCAAGGCCTCACGTATGATCTTTGGGCGGAGGCGGTATCAAATGCGGCATACACACGCAATAGGTGCCCTACAAATGCAATAGCTTCGATGACACCACAAGAAGCATGGAGTGGAAAGAGGCCCAACATTGGGCACATGCGCATCTTTGGATGCGTTGCATATGCCTTGGATTTGAGTCCCAAACGCTCCAAGCTTGATGTCAAGGGCATCAAGTGTTTACTTATGGGATATTGTGAGGGCTCCAAGGCGTATAGACTCATGTGTTTGGAGACCAAGAAGATCATCAAGAGTCGCGATGTCTCATTTGTAGAAGACAAGCAAGGGGACACCAATGCTTTGGAGATATGTCCAAGTGGGAGCAAAGAGGAACCAAAGATTGAGGTGGACAAATCTCCAAGCATGCCCAAGGATGATGAGGACCATGATGAGACACCACCGACACCTAAGGAGAAGAGTTGTCTATCTCCGAGCTCTCCACCAATTGAAGACGAGGAGGAAGATGCCTCCAAGGAGCCAAGATATCCTACGAGGGAGAGGAGGCCGCTTGGAGAATGGTGGAAGAACCACATCTTCCCTCAAGAGCAAGTGGAGCATGTCAATGTGGCGTGTGTAGGAGATCCACGCAACATGGGTGAAGCCATGAAAAGCTCGGATGCAAGCAAGTGGGAGCAAGCTATGAAAGAGGAGTATACTTCACTTATGGCCAAAGGTACATGGGAACTTTCTCCTCTTCCTCGTGATCGTACAAGTGTGGGATGCAAGTGGGTGTTTTGCACCAAGAGAGATGCATCCGGCAACATTGTGCGTTATAAGGCAAGATTGGTAGCCAAGGGGTATTCACAAGTTGAAGGGGTGGACTTTAATGAGACTTTTGCTCCCGTGGCCAAGTTTTGCACCATTCGATGCATGGCGAGTATTGGGGCTACCATGGATTTGGAAATGCACCAAATGGATGTCATCACAGCGTTTCTCAATCCTGGGCTTGAAGAAGTGATCTACATGGACCAGCCTAAGGGCTTTGTCCAAGAAGGCCGTGAGTACCTCAAGTGCAAGCTCAAGAAGGCCATCTATGGGTTGAGGCAATCCGGAAGAGCATGGTACATGGATGTGGATGCATTGTTTGCAAGGGAGGGCTACAAAAGGAGTCATGCAGACCACTCTCTCTACATCAAGCAAACAAGTACGTATTTGGTGATTGTAATTGTGTATGTAGATGACTTGATCATCATGACCAACACAATGAGCAAGATGGTGGAAGTGAAGGCCATGTTGAAGAGTCAATATGACATGAGCGACCTTGGTGAGTTACACTATTGTCTTGGAGTGGAGTTCATAAGGAACCGGGCGGCCCGCACCATCACCATGAGCCAAGGCAAGTACATTGAGGGCGTGTTGAAGCGATTCAATATGGAGGGATGCAAATCCGTTGGTACACCTCTTGATGTAAAGGAGAAGATGCCCAAGCTCACGGATGAAGAGTATGAAGGTGTAAAGGCTGAAATGCAAGATGTGCCTTACAAAGCTGCGGTGGGGAGCTTGATGTATGCTATGGTGGCCACAAGACCTGACCTTGCATTTGCCATGAGTGTGGTGAGTCAACACATGGCCAAAAGCGGCCCAAGGCATTGGACAACAGTGAAGAGGGTCATGCGATACCTCCAAGGAACTTTGGATGCTAAGTTGGTACTTGGCGGCCAGAGCCTAGCATTAGTGGGTTTTTGTGATGCAGATTGGGCCGGAGATGCAACGGATAGGAGGTCGACCACAGGCTATGTGTTTATACTTGGAGGTGGTGCCATTTCATGGAATTCAAAGAAACAACCCACCATTGCATTGTCTACCACCGAGGCGGAGTACATGGCCATTAGCCAATGCACAAGAGAGGCCATATGGCTAAGGCAACTCATGAGTGATGTGGGATTGGAGCAAGGGAAGAGCACATGCATCATGTGTGACAATCAAGGCGCCATTGCCTTGGTGAAGAATCCCATCCATCACTCTCGGAGCAAACACATTGACATACAACACCATTTCATTCGTGAGAAGGTTGAAGAAGATGTGATTGAGATGAAGTACATTTCCACGGAGCGCATGGTGGCCGATGTGCTTACAAAGGCACTTGGCAAGCCCCGACATGAAGTTCTTCGCAAGGAGATGGGTTTGACATTGTTTGGCAACAAACAAAGTGGGAGTGTTGAAGAAAGTGAGTAGATTGGCATAGAATGTTTGTGGGAGCTCTTAGTATGGGCTGACCTTAGTTGTGTGTTGTTTGTAGCCAAAGCAATGGGCTATTAGAGAGGGGCAGCCCTCCTAGAGGACCTTTGTCCCATATGGTTAGTCATGGCACTTAGTAGAAGAGTGGTATAAGAGGGCAGCCCCTAGCATGGGCTTGACACCCCTTTCTCACACATGTTTGTGTTCCCCTTCATTGGAATATATTGGCTTGGTTTTCTTTCTCTCAATAGGTACCAATCAGCCCTCAACGGATGGCAAACACCTCAAGCAACCCAATGATGCTTCCAAGACTGACAATGGACTCTCACTAGATTGCAATAAGCACAATCACACTCAACTATGCACCAAAATGCAAAATCAGCCACAAAGGACTTCCACTAAAGTGCAATTGGCACAATCTCACTCCACAATGCACCCAAGTGCACAATCAGCCTTAAAAGACTCTCACTAAAGTGCAATTGACACAATCTCACTCCACAATGCACCCAAGTGCACAATTAGCCTCAAATGGCTCTCAATGCACACTTCTAGGTGCAAACTCAAACTAGGAGCATGCAACCAGCCCTTACTAGGTCTGATTACTACCATAAGCAATGTCTTGACCAAAATGTACTCAAATCCACACAAACCAGCCAATGAGAAAAGAAACAAAACTCCTTTTTTTTTTTAAAATGCACTCGAAGTTTTTGACAATTTACTCACACCATATGGTTTGTAGGTGAAAAATACACACAAGGCTGATTGCTCCTCCAAGCTCCAAGATCTCCTCCAAATGATTTGAACTTCTCCTTCAAACGCAACTCCAAGTGCGTGGGCCCATAACCTATTGAGATTACAAAGTAATGAATGAAGAAAGGCTTTACTTAGATGGTAGGAGGATACCAAGCCACATGAGTGGGCTGAACTTAAGCTAGAAGCCTTTCACTAGTTATCCAGAAACCATGTGGGATAACTACCTTTCATGGGCTGCCTTTGACTATTAGCAATACCCAATGGACTCTAAGACTAACCTAGTGTCTAATGCTACACCTAGGGCTGAATGTACATGGTCAACACTAATATGTACATGTTAGTCAACAATATGTACTTGATCTTCAACAGGATGAAGAGTATGAAGGTGTAAAGGTTGAAATGCAAGATGTGCCTTACAAAGCTGCGGTGGGGAACTTGATGTATGCTATGGTGGCCACAAGACCCGACCTTGCATTTGCCATGAGTGTGGTGAGTCAAAAGTGGCCCAAGGCATTGGGCAGCAATGAAGAGGGTCATGCGATACCTCCAAGGAAGTTTGGATGCCAAATTGGTACTTGGAGGCCAGAGCCTAGCATTAGTGGGTTTTTGTGATGCAGATTGGGCAGGAGATGCAACGGATAGGAGGTCGACCACAAGCTATGTGTTTATACTTGGAGGTGGTGCAATTTCATGGATTTCCAAGAAACAACCCACCATTGCATTGTCTACCACCAAGGCGGAGTACATGGCCATTAGCCAATGTACAAGAGAGGCCATATGGCTAAGGCAACTCATGAGTGATGTGGGATTGGAGCAAGAGAAGAGCACACGCATCATGTGTGACAATCAAGGCGCCATTGCCTTGGTGAAGAATCCCATCCATCACTCTCGTAGCAAACACATTGACATACAACGCCATTTCATTCGTGAGAAGGTTGAAAAAGATGTGATTGAGATGAAGTACATTTCCATGGAGCGCATGGTGGCCGATGTGCTTACAAAGGCATGTGGCAAGCCCCAACATGAAGTTCTTGGCAAGGAGATGGGTTTGACATTGTTTGGCAACAAACAAAGTGGGAGTGTTGAAGAAAGTGAGTAGATTGGCATAGAATGTTTGTGGAAGCTTTTAGTATGGGTTGACCTTAGTTGTGTATTGTTTGTAGCCAAAGCAATGGGCTATTAGAGAGGGGCAGCCCTCCTAGTGGTGCCTATAGAGAGGGGCAGCCCTCCTGAAGGGGAACACAAACATGTGTGAGAAAGGGGTGTCAAGCCCATGCTAGGGGATGCCCTCTTATACCACTCTTCTACCAAGTGCCATGACTAACTATAACTTTCTCTCAATACACTCTTTACCTTCTCCTATTCACACATTATCTACAATCTATTTACAATCAAATCGGAACTGAAAAGGGGGTAGCTAGTCCGACTTTCCCGTTCTTGGTAACCGGAATTGAGTTTAACCTCTGAATCAAGACGGATTCGCGTATTGGGCTTGAGGCAAGAAAGACATGGTTGCACTACTCTCCCTTTCTCTTCTCAAACTAACCCTCACCGTAGTCGCTCGCACTACAACACTGGCCTATTCGGAAACTCAAATTGTTAAGAAAAATCGGAAACTCTCCAATTAACTATGAAACCTAACGGAAACAATTCCCAAGTTATAACTTGCCGAAGAAACTGGAAAAAGGTCTGACATTGAATTCTTTCTACTTCTTGTTTCCAACTATTGGTTTTGACGTTTTCGGTCACTGGACCGTTAAGATGGCTGTTGGAAGTTCGCCGTGAAATCCTCCGGACCACTACTTTGCTCATCATTATCCGGGGATGACTGTTAACTTCCGGTTTCCAGTTTCTATTGAGCCATGTCTTTTGGAATACCAACTGAAATCAATCTCATTCCCAGTTATTGATTTTCCGATTCCGATTTTCAGAAGTAACCATTAATTCTATTATGGAGTTAAGGTTTTCCAATTTTCCGGTTCCAGTTCTTCTCTCTCCCTGTTCTATTTTTATAGCAAAAAGACAAAATTTATCTAGATGAACCCACTATGTCCTCAATTCCTCCTAAAAACTTCTAAGACCCTATTTAGGACTCCCACATCATCCCATTTTCACTTGTGAGCATCCTCGCGAAACACTAATCTAATTTTTGGACCTTAATGTTTTGGGGACAACTTCAAGGACTCCTCTCCTCTAGATCGGAATCCGAGAATGAATCCAGTATATACTTCTTCACCCTAGACCCATTTACTCTGGTTTCCAGACTATCTCCGTGAAGATCCTCAAGCTGGAGTGATCCATTCAGGAATATTTGTCGGACCCGGTAGGGTCCCATCCACCTGGTATGCAGCTTACTCGGAAACTCTTCACATCTGTTGTCGTAGAGTAACACCAAACCATTTTCCTTTATTCCATGGTCCTTGGGCAGTTTTGAATCAAAATTTTCCTTTCTTTTGGTCTGGACTTGGATGGTCCTTTCCAATGCATCCACTTAGGCTTCCTCCAACTCCTCAATAGCCATTAACCGAAAACTTAAATCCTGACTTTGGTCCCCTTGCCTTGCAACCATGACTCTATGCGTCTCAACTTCCATCTCAATTTTGTGCAACGCAGTCTATCCGAATACAAGAAAGAATGGACTCTTGCTTGTGGTGATCTTTTCCGAGGTATTGTAGGCATGGACAACTGATGCTAACTTCCGGTCCCAGTCAGTCTTGTGAGTTGAAACCATCTTGTTTAGGATTCTCCCGATAATCCCGTTGGCCCTCTTCGTCAATCCATTCAACTTAGGATTGTAAGGAGTCGTCTTCCTATGCTTGATCAGGTAAGTCTCCGTGATTAACCAGATCATATCATTCAAAAAATGAGTTCCTTGATCACTTACCAACTCTAGCGGATGTCCGAACTGCATCATGATTTCTTCGAATAGAAAACATATTGCAGTTTTGGCATCGTTCCTCTTAGTAGCTTTCGCTTCTACCCATTTGGTAGCATAGTCCGTAGCCAAAATGATGTACCTCTTCCTCCGGGTACTGACCGGATTGGTGGATCCAATGAAATCAATCCCCCATTTTTCAAATGGTGCAAGGGGAATGATTGGGGTCAGTGGCCAATGGTTGCGGAACGAAGGTGCTCCTGCCCTCTAACACTAGTCACATGGACAAATGTCTTTACATCCCGGATCATGGATGGCCACCAGTATCCGGACATCCAGATCCATTGATAGTTGTTATGGCAGCAAAATGTCCTCCTGAGGATCCAGCGTGAAGTGCAATCATAACTTCCTTTCTCTTTTCTCCAAGCACCTCTTTAGTTTTTCGTTTGCTCCCATTTTGAAAAGAATCCCATGAATCAGGGTATACGGTGCCACCTTTTGCCGAAACACTATCTTCTCTTCAAGTGAATACCCACTAGGAAATCTTTGGCTTACTAGGTAGTCAATGATGTCTTGGAATTCTGATATTTCAATCCCTCCGATATGGAAGATAGCTGCTTCTTTTTCCATATTCCGAGTTTTCAGTTCTGGAAGTCGTAGGTCAAGGAACTCATCCGGAAATTTAGCAGATATGTCTTCAACCACTTCCGGTCCTCTCTACCTGGAAAGGTAGTCCGCGTTGGAGTTTGCTTTCCCCAGCTTAACTATAACCTCGTAGTTAAACTCCTACAGTAGAAGGATCCATCGTGCTATCCTTCCGGACAAATCCAGTTTATTTACTAGGTACTTCAGGGAGTCATGATCCGTGTGGAAAATGACTTTATACCTTAGCAAATAGTGTGTGAACTTCTTACATGCATAAACTACAACAAGGGCTTCTCTCTCAGTCGTGGTATACTTCCTTTCAGTTGCACTCATTTGCTTACTTCTATAGTAAATTGGACATTCCGATTTGTCCTTGGCTTGCCATAAGATGGCCCCAAGGGACCATCCGGATGCGTCCAGGGTTACATGGAAATCTTGTTTCCAATCCGGTGGAGACAGAATGGGTGACTGGACTAGTCTCTTTTTCAACTCCTCAAAAGCTAATTGTCGCTCTTTTGTCCAGATGAACTCCACTTCCTTCTTTAGAAGCTTAGTCAATGGATTTGCTAATTTGGCATATTCGTCAATGAATCTTCTATAGTACTCCACACATCCTAAAAAACCTCGGATTTCCCGCACACAAGAGGGTGGGACAAGTATTAAGATTGCCTTGACCTTGTCGGTATCAACTTCTAGTCCCCTCTTATTCACAATGTGGCCAAGTAAAATTCCGGACTGCATTCCCAAGAAACACTTACCCGGATGTAGTTTTAGTCCGGTTTCTCTGCATTTCACGAATGTCTTTTCCAGGTACTCCAGGTGTTCCTCATTCGTACTGAAGACTGCAAAGTCATCAATAAATATTTCCAGGAAGTGCCTAAGAAAATCTCGGAAAATATCCATCATTAACCTTTGAAAGGTTCCAGGGGCATACACAACCCGAAAGGCATCCGGTTAAAAGCAAACGTCCCCCATTCTGTGGTGAACGTTGTCTTCAACTGGTCAACCAGTCGGATCGATACTTGGTTGTATCCGGAAAACCCATCGAGGAAACTGTAACATTCTTGACCGGATACATGATCCATGATTATATCCGTGAATGGCAGCGGATAATAATCCTTCTTAGTTGTTGCATTCAGCTTTCGGAAATCTTAACAAACCCGGATCTTCACCTTCCCATTTGCTCCCACTTTCTTAGGGACAACTACAATAGGCGAAACCCATTGTGAATTGCTAATTGGGTAAATGAATCTTGCTTCTAGTAGCCTATTGATTTCCTCCTTCACCATCAATGAGTACTTCGGGTTAAGTCGGTACTGCCTCTGTCTCATCGGAAATGCTCCTTCCACTAGATCGATCCGGTGTTCCCCAAGATCCAGTGGTATCCTACTAAGATCTGCGGGGGTTCATGCAAATACGTCTACGTATTTCTTCAACAATCTGGTGTAACTTCTCTTCTCATTTCTACTAAGAGATTTTCCCAAGGAAAATGATTTTCCACGCTCCACCTCTATCTTCTCATAGTCAGACGGATTGACTATGTTTTTGATTTGACTCGATTCCTGTTCTTCCGGATGGACCGGAAAATCGCTCCAGGGAACATCTATCTTCTCCGCACTTAGTCCCATTGGTGGCAAACTTCCGTTGGTAATCTGCCGATTAATTCATTCGGATGTCAAAGGTACACTTGCTTCACCCATCGATCTATCCTCCCCTTGACAAGGTATCGAATCCGAAGGACCTCTGTTTTCCGGTTCTCCCAACTCCACTATGGGCTAAGGGAAACTGAAATCAACTTCGGTCATCCCATCAAACTCTTTCACAAAATAAGCTAGGGTGGAAGATGAGTCTTCTAGGTCAGACTAGTCCGTCGTGTATCCTTCTGATTGGCTCGTTTCTCCCATGTGTTCCTCCAACTTCTAGGGTATCTTGACACTCGGCTTCCCTATAACAAACTCCTTCTTTCCCCAATCCACAAGTACTCGGGCAGCATAGAGCCACGGTCTACTAAGCAATATTGGAAATGGCCTTCCCTTATCCACCCGTATAATGACGAAGTTCAGAGAGTACATTGTCTCACCAATCCAAGTTGGGACCTGAGAAAGTCGTCCAACCGGGATCACCCTCGACTGATCCGCCATGCGTAACACTTGGCTCGTAGTTTCAAACTTGGTGAATCCTAAGTCGAAAGTTGTTTCTTCTAACATCAGGTTTACTCCCAAACCTCCATCAACTAACACCTTTGGGATGGTACATCCTTTAATCTCCACTGTGACTTCCGGTGGTCCATAATCTTCAACTTTAGTAAAGTTAACTACTACAGCCGGAAGTTTGAATCTTTGTTTTCTCCTCTTGGTCCAGGCGTCTCGGATCAACTTTTGATATTGGGCATTGTCTTCAAGAAGTTGCCTGATAGTAACATTGGCTTTCTGATCTCCTGTAGAATGTCATATTCGTTTTCTTGTTTGACCGGATCTACAATAACTGGATTATCCTCAAACCTTATCCGCGGTGGTGGGATAGATTGTCTGGAAATTGGAACATCCTTACCCCGACTACTAGACTCGGAAGCTCTAATCTCTTGACTAATCTCACAACTAATATCCTCTGGGATCCCTCTCGGCTCTACCCCATTTTCCGCGGTTGCTATGGGTTTGGGTATCCTGGATTCAACTGAGTAGTCAGAACTACTAGAATCCAGACCCCTTTATTCTACTTTTTATATTCTTCCTACTACTATCCTTTTTCCTACTCCTTTCTGCTCTCCTTTTCTTAGTGGAGCTATGGGTATCTACTCTGTGGATAGTCTTTTCTGGTCTACTAAGTAGCTCCACCCCACCTTGTCAATTTTCCGGATTCTCAATTCCGATTTTGGATCCGTAATTGAGTCTAGTCTGCTCTCTAGGGGGTATTTCTACTTGTTTATAAGTAATTTTCGGTTGTGGGGCCTTGGTTGTCCGTATTCTTGGCAATTCTGACAAGGAAGGACCATAGGTGTTGCTTGATTTACTCTATAAGGACAGACATTGGCATAGTGATTGGCTCCTCCACAAATGAAACAAAAACCGTAAGGTTTAAACTAGGATGTCATACCTAGAGTTATAGGCCTAGGGTCATTTCTGTTCATTAGATTGTTGCGCATCAGCATCTATGGTGACCTCCCTTTCCCAAATGTAGGCCGGATTTGGAAAATCGGATTCACGTCTCCTTTGTCTTCCTCATCCGGAAGAGTATAAAACACCTCTCCTTCTGGACTGACGTAGTTTATCCTTCTGCCAAAAGTTCTATTACACTCATTGGTAAAATGCCCCACCTCCGCATCTAGGACACCATACATTCACCCGGTTAGCCGGAACTGTTCTCCTTGGGTTTCGGTTTTCTTCCAAGTTGACCTTGATGGCGTCTAGTGATTCTTGGACCTTCTTCATGAACTCCTTTGTCTCATCTTTCTCCAACTTAACTTTGACAACTCTTTTGCCCTTCTCTGCCTTAGAGTGCTTTGTCTGGAGACGGTTCTTAGATCTGGATGTTGATCCGGTTGGGGCTTCAGAATTTGAACTGTGCGATGGAAAAGTAGGAGTGGCACTGCCATTGTTTGAACTGGAGCTATCCAAGTACCTCCTCCTTCTTCTATCCTTCCCGGAATGCTTCTTGCCCTATTTCTCTCCTCTCCGGAGTGCATTCCGAAGAGACTGAGCCAAATCTTCATAGTTCTGAGTTGCCTCCATCGCCTCCCTCAGTGTTCCTGGGCGAGTTTGCCTAATGTAGAATCCCATTTCTTCCGGAAATCCTACGACCTGCCACTCGACTTGTACACTTGGAGCAATATTAGTGGTTAGTTTTTGGATGAAAGATTTCACCCTTTGCCCATACTTCCGGACAGACTTGGAATGTTTCATCGTCATTCTGCTTAGTCGTTCCAAAGCTTTGACTTCACCACCTGCCTCTCTAAACGTGCGAGTGAACAAGCTGGTAAGCTGGTCCAAGTCATTCCGGATATTGACCGGAACATCTTGGTACCACTTTAGTGCTTCTCCCTTCAACAGCCCCTGGAAGATGCGCTGCTCCGCCTCAAAATCTTCCTGGTTGGTTGTGACAATTGACTCAAACTCACAAAGTCAGTCATCAACATCTTGGCTTCCATCTCCTCTAAACCTACTGTACTTTAGGCACGTAGAACCAACCATCATGTCACTCTCTGAATCCGAGGGTTCCAGATCTGCCAAATGCCTACTAAGTGTGAGTAGTAGCTTCCATCTAGGGCTGATTGGAAGTCTTGAGCACCTTGGAGAGTGGAGTACCCTATTTGTGTGGGGAATTGTGAGTTAACTTATTGGTTTCAAGTAGAACCAGCCCATGAAGTCCATGTGGTGGCTTTGAGCTTCATTAGGGTCTGAATTGGTGTGGAGAGGAGGTGATGCACTTGGAGGAGTGTTTTGGTCGTCCATAGAGTGTGAAGGATCTTTGGAGGTGCTTGGGAGGGCTGATTGGTGCCATTTCAGCCCAATTGGCTTCCAAGGGATTGTTTGGAGGCTGAATTGAGTTTGTCAACTCTTGGAGACACTTGGGGGGCTGCCAACAAGTGGGAGGTGCTTCATCATGGCATCAAGTGGAGGAGAAGGCGTGTGCATCATTGACAAGTTCAATGGGGAGAACTTTGGCATGTGGAAGTTCAAGATGGAGATGATTCTTGCGGAGAAGGACTTGTGGGAGGTGGTGGATGGGAGTGAGGAGCCTCCAAGTGAAGATGCTGATCCAAAGACCAAGAAGGCATTTGAGAGGAAGGAGAAGAAGGCCTTTGCTCTCATTGCCATCAACCTCGTGGACCGGCAAATTGCACACATTCGCCATTGCAAGGGACCAGCCCAAGCATGGACCACCCTTTGCAACATCCATGAGACCAAGAGCCTCTCCAACATCCTTTTTCTCCGGCGCAAGTTCTTCACTAGCAAGATGCAAGAGGAGGATGACTTGTTGGATCATGTCAACAAGATCAAGGCTCTTGCGGATGAGTTGGCTTGTTTGGAGGCACCCGTGACGGATGGAGATGTGGTGATGACTTTGTTAGAGAGCTTGCCACCGTCTTATGAATTCCTCATCACCGCATTGGAGACAAGGCCTATGAAGGAGCTGACCATGGAGTTTGTGACGGCCCGCTTGATGCATGAGGTGACCAAGCGCAAGGAGAATGAGTCCCAAGGAGATGGATCAGCCCTTGTCTCTAGACATGGCAAAGGGGTCAACACCAAGGTCTTCAAGGAGACAAGGACATGCTTCAAGTGTGGCAAATCAGGCCACATTGCTAAGCATTGCAAGGGCAGCCAAGGCAAAGGCAAGGAGAGTGCACACCAAGCCTCCAAAGAGGAGGAGGAGGAGGACTTCGCCTTTGCCACTCATGGAGGAGGGGAGAAGGCCAATATGTTTACTTGGATAGTGGATTCGGGGGCCACTCAACATATGACCAGCCATCGTGATGCCTTCCACACCTATCAACCCATTTCGGGGAAGAAGATTTATTTGGGAGACAATGGTGTGGTGGAGGCCCTTGGCATGGGGCTGATCCTTGTGGAGGTGCAAGTGAAGGGGGAGACCAAAAGGATTCAGATCCATGAGGCACTCCATGTGCCCAAGTTGCATGCCAACTTGCTTTCCGTGAGCAAATTGTGTTTGGGAGGTTTGAAAGTGCATTTCAACATGGTGGGGTGTGTTGTGAGGGCACCAAGTGGAGTTTTGATTGCATCAGCCCCTCGTGAGGGCAATTTGTACCGCCTCCACTTCACCAAGGTGAATGGCTCTTCTTTGGCATGTGTTGCCCAAGGATCAGCTCATGGAGACCTTGTGGAGCTTTGGCATAGGAGACTTGGGCACTTGAATGTGAAGAGCATGAAGAGCCTCCAACACATTGTGAAGGGGCTGAACCTCTCTTCTTGCAAGCATGATTGGAGTTCTAGGGTGTGCAAGGGGTGCATTGAGGGCAAACAAGCAAGGCAACCCTTCCCCAAGGATGGGGCAACAAGGGCCAGCAAGCCATTGGAGCTTGTGCATTCCGATGTGTGCGGACCAATGAAGACCACCACCATAGGAGGAGCAAGGTATTTTTTGACATTTATTGATGATTTCTCCCGCAAGGTGTGGGTGTACATGCTGAAGTGCAAGAGTGAGGTGTTTGGGCGTTTTGAGACTTGGAAGGCCCTTGTGGAGGCCCAATCTGATTGCAAGGTGAAGGTGCTGCGGTCGGATAATGGTGGGGAGTATGTGTCCAAGGCCTTTGAGGAGTACTTGAAGGCCCATGGCATTGAGCACCATACATCAGCACCTTACACTCCTCAACAAAACGGCGTAGCAGAGCGTGCCAATCGCACCATTGTGGAGATGGCAAGGTCCATGATTCATGCCCAAGGGCTGAAGTTTGAGCTTTGGGGTGAGGCGGTGTCTACAGCGGTTTATACAAGGAACCGGTGCCCCACCCGAGCCTTGACAAGCATGACACCCCAAGAAGCTTGGAGTGGGATTAGGCCCCATGTATCTCACATGCGCACCTTTGGGTGCATTGCCTATGCATTGGTTCCAAGTGCCAAGAGGACCAAGTTGGATGCCAAGGCCATCAAGTGTCTTTTCCTTGGTTATTGTGAGGGAACCAAGGCTTATAGGTTGATGTGTGTGGAGAACAAGGCTATCATCAAGAGTCGAGATGTGACGTTCATGGAGGATGAAGGTGCTGATCCCAAGTTCTTGGAGATGAGCCCAAGTGGGAGCAATGGAGGACTAGTCCAAAAGGTGGGCACAACTCCAAGAGTGCACATAGAAGATGAAGGAGATGAAGATGAAGAGCAAGGAGGGGAAGATGAAGACTTGGTGGAGCCCAAGAAGAAGGTGGCCACACCCCAAGTGAAGAGATCAGCAATTCCTTCTCCAAGCACTTCACTAAGGGAGCAAGAGCATGATCAGCCCTTGGGAGAACAAGACCAGCCCTTGGAAGAGCAAGATCAGCCCATGGAGGAGCCACGCTATCCAACTAGGACCCGCAAGCCCCTTGGAGATTGGTGGCTGAATCACATTCTCCCCCCACAACATGAAGAACAAGCCAATGTGGCTTTCGTTGGAGATCCATCTTCACTTCGAAAGGTGATGTGTTGGAGAGATTCAAGCAAGTGGGAGTTGGCCATGCAAGAGGAGGTACAAGGTAGCAATGGGTTGGTTGATGTATACCATGGTGGCAACAAGGGCTGATTTGACATTTGTGGATAGGAGATCCACCAACGGCTACATGTTTATGCTTGGAATGGATACCATTTCATGGAGTTCAAAGTGGCAGCCCACCATAGTAGAGGAAGTGGTGATTGAGCTCAAGTATGTGCCTACCCAAGCTATGGTGGCTGATGTGTTTACCAAGGCCCTTGGGAAGCCACAACACCAAAAACTTGATTGAGAAGATGGGCCATGGAGCCTTTGACCACTCTCAAAGTGGGAGTGTTGAAGATCAAGTACATATTGTTGACTAACATGTACATATTAGTGTTGACCATGTACATTCAGCCCTAGGTGTAGCATTAGACACTAGGTTAGTCTTAGAGTCCATTGGGTATTGCTCCTAGTCAAAGGCAGCCCATGAAAGGTAGTTATCCCACATGGTTTGTGGATAACTAGTGAAAGGCTTCTAGCTTAAGTTCAGCCCACTCATGTGGCTTGGTATCTTCCTACCATCTAAGTAAAGCCTTTCTTCATTCATTACTTTGTAATCTCAATAGTATCCTCCTACCATCTAAGTAAAGCCTTTCTTCATTCATTACTTTGTAATCTCAATAGGTTATGGGCCCACGCACTTGGAGTTGCGTTTGAAGGAATAGTTCAAATCATTTGGAGGAGATCTTGGAGCTTGGAGGAGCAATCAGCCTTGTGTGTATTTTTCACCTACAAACCATATGGTGTGAGTAAAATTGTCAAAAACTTGGAGTGCATTTTAAAAAAAAAAAAAGGAGTTTTGTTTCTTTTCTCATTGGCTGGTTTGTGAGGTTTTGAGTACATTTTGGTGGAGACATTGCTTATGGTAGTAATCAGACCTAGTAAGGGCTGGTTGCATGCTCCTAGTTTGAGTTTGCACTTAGAAGTGTGCATTGAAAGCCATTTGAGGCTAATTGTGCACTTGGGTGCATTGTGGAGTGAGATTGTGCCAATTGCACTTTAGTGAGAGTCTTTTAAGGCTGATTGTGCACTTGGGTGCATTGTGGAGTGAGATTGTGCCAATTGCACTTTAGTGGGAGTCCTTTGTGGTTGATTTTGCACTTTGGTGCATTGTTGAGTATGATTGTGTTTATTGCAATCTAGTGAGAGTCCATTGTAAGTCTTAGAAGCATGTTTGGGATGCTTGAGGCGTTTGCCATCCATTGAGGGCTGAATTGTGCCCTTGTGAGTGAGTGAGGCCATTTGGTGGACTTTGTGAATCCAAGAGGGCTGATTTGGGCCCTTGTGAGTGAGTGAAGCCAATTAATGGGTTTTGTGAACCCTAGAGGGCTGATTTGTGCCCTTGTGAGCATTGTGGAGCCAATTGGGGTTCTTTGTTGGCTTGGTGATCCAACTAGGGTTGTTGGAGGTCATTGTGGTTTTTGAGGTGCTCATTGTGAGTAGTAGCTTCCATCTAGGGCTGATTGGAGGTCTTGAGCTGCTTGGAGAGTGGAGTACCCTATTTGTGTGGGGAATTGTGAGTTTTCTTGTTGGTTTGAGGTAGATTCAGCCCATGAAGTCCATGTGGTGGCTTTGAGCTTCATTAGGGTTTGAATTGGTGTGGAGAGGAGGTGATGCACTTGGAGGAGTGTTTTGGTCGTCCATAGAGTGTGAAGGATCTTTGGAGGTGCTTGGGAGGGCTGATTGGTGCCAATTCAGCCCAATTGGCTTCCAAGGGATTGTTTGGAGGCTGAATTGAGTTTGTCAACTCTTGGAGACACTTGGGGGGGCTACCAACAAGTGGGAGGTGCTTCATCATGGCATCAAGTGGAGGAGAAGGCGTGCGCATCATTGACAAGTTCAATGGGGAGAACTTTGGCATGTGGAAGTTCAAGATGGAGATGATTCTTGCGGAGAAGGACTTGTGGGAGGTGGTGGATGGGAGTGAGGAGCCTCCAAGTGAAGATGCTGATCCAAAGACCAAGAAGGCATTTGAGAGGAAGGAGAAGAAGGCCTTTGCTCTCATTGCCATCAACCTCGTGGACCGGCAAATTGCACACATTCGCCATTGCAAGGGACCAGCCCAAGCATGGACCACCCTTTGCAACATCCATGAGACCAAGAGCCTCTCCAACATCCTTTTTCTCCGGCGCAAGTTCTTCACTAGCAACATGCAAGAGGAGGATGACTTGTTGGATCATGTCAACAAGATCAAGGCCCTTGCGGATGAGTTGGCTTGTTTGGAGGCACCCGTGACGGATGGAGATGTGGTGATGACCTTGTTGGAGAGCTTGCCACCGTCTTATGAGTTCCTCATCACCGCATTGGAGACAAGGCCTATGAAGGAGCTGACCATGGAGTTTGTGACGGCCCGCTTGATGCATGAGGTGACCAAGCGCAAGGAGAATGAGTCCCAAGGAGATGGATCAGCCCTTGTCTCTAGACATGGCAAAGGGGTCAACACCAAGGTCTTCAAGGAGACAAGGACATGCTTCAAGTGTGGCAAATCAGGCCACATTGCTAAGCATTGTAAGGGCAGCCAAGCCAAAGGCAAGGAGAGTGCACACCAAGCCTCCAAAGAGGAGGAGGAGGAGGAATTTGCTTTTGCCACCCATGGAGGAGAGGAGAAGGCCAACATGTTTACTTGGATAGTGGACTCGGGGGCCACTCAACACATGACCAGCCATAGAGATGCCTTCCACACCTATCAACCCATTTCGGGGAAGAAGATTTATTTGGGAGACAATGGTGTGGTGGAGGCCCTTGGCATGGGGTTGATCCTTGTGGAGGTGCAAGTGAAGGGGGAGACCAAGAGGATCAGAATTCAAGAGGCACTCCATGTGCCCAAGTTGCATGCCAACTTGCTTTCGGGGAGCAAATTGTGTTTGGGAGGTTTGAAAGTGCATTTCAACAATGTGGGGTGTGTTGTGAGGGCACCAAGTGGAGTTTTGATTGCATCAGCCCCTCGTGAGGGCAACTTGTACCTCCTCCACTTCACCAAGGTGAATGGCACCTCCCGAGCATGTGTTGCCCAAGGATCAGCTCATGGAGACCTTGTGGAGCTTTGGCATAGGAGGCTTGGGCACTTGAATGTGAAGAGCATGAAGAGCCTCCAACACATTGTGAAGGGGCTGAACCTCTCTTCTTGCAAGCATGATTGGAGTTCTAGGGTGTGCAAGGGGTGCATTGAGGGCAAACAAGCAAGGCAGCTCTTCCCCAAGGATGGGGCAACAAGGGCCAGCAAGCCATTGGAGCTTGTGCATTCCGATGTGTGCGGACCAATGAAGACCACCACCATAGGAGGAGCAAGGTATTTTTTGACATTTATTGATGATTTCTCCCGCAAGGTGTGGGTGTACATGCTGAAGTGCAAGAGTGAGGTGTTTGGGCGTTTTGAGACTTGGAAGGCCCTTGTGGAGGCCCAATCTAATTGCAAGGTGAAGGTGCTGCGGTCGGATAATGGAGGGGAGTATGTGTCCAAGGCCTTTGAGGAGTACTTGAAGGCCCATGGCATTGAGCACCATACATCAGCACCTTACACTCCTCAACAAAACGGCGTAGCGGAGCGTGCCAACTGCACCATTGTGGAGATGGCAAGGTCCATGATTCATGCCCAAGGGTTGAAGTTTAAGCTTTGGGGTGAGGCAGTGTCCACAGCGGTTTATACAAGGAACCGGTGCCCCACCCAAGCCTTGACAAGCATGACACCCCAAGAAGCTTGGAGTGGGATTAGGCCTCATGTGTCTCACATGCGCATCTTTGGGTGCATTGCCTATGCCTTGGTTCCAAGTGCCAAGAGGACCAAGTTGGATGCTAAGGGCATCAAGTGTCTTTTCCTTGGTTATTGTGAGGGAACCAAGGCTTATAGGCTGATGTGTGTGGAGAGCAAGGCCATCATCAAGAGTCGAGATGTGACCTTCTTGGAGGATGGAGGTGCTGATCCTAAGCTCTTGGAGATGAGCCCAAGTGGGAGCAATGGAGGACCAGCCCAAAAGGTGGGCACAACTCTAAGAGTGCACATAGAAGATGAAGGAGATGAAGATGAAGAGCAAGGAGAGGATGATGAAGACTTGGTGGAGCCCAAGAAGAAGGTGGCCACACCCCAAGTGAAGAAATCAGCAATTCCTTCTCCAAGCACTTCACCAAGGGAGCAAGGGCATGATCAGCCCTTGGTAGAGCAAGATCAGCCCTTGGAAGAACAAGATCAGCCCATGGAGGAGCCCCGTTATCCCACAAGGACCCGCAAGCCCCTTGGAGATTGGTGGTTGAATCACATTCTTCCCCCACAACACGAAGATCAAGCCAATGTGGCTTTCCTTGGAGATCCATCTACACTTGGAGAGGTGTTGCATTGTGAAGATGCAAGCAAGTGGGAGTTGGCCATGCAAGAGGAGTATAATGCCCTCATTGCCAAGGAGACATGGGAACTTGCTGCCCTCCCTTCCAAGAGATCAAGTGTGGGTTGTAAGTGGGTTTTCTCCACTGAAAGGGATGCTTTGGGCCACATTGTGAGGTACAAGGCAAGGTTGGTTGCAAGGGGTGGACTTCAATGAGACCTTTGCCCCCGTTGCTAAGTTTAGCACCATTAGGTGCATTGTGAGTATTGGGGCAGCCATGGACTTGGAGATGCACCAAATGGATGTGAAGACGGCTTTTCTCAACCCCAAGCTTGAGGAGGTCATCTACATGGATCAGCCCCAAGGCTTTGTGCAAGAAGGCCAAGGGCATCTCAAGTGCAAGTTGAAGAAGGCACTTCCCGGGTTGAAGCAATCGGGGAGAGCTTGGTATAGGGATATTGATGCCATGTTTGCAAGGAAGGGCTTCCAAAGAGGCTATGCTGATCACTCTTTGTACACCATGCAAAGTTGTGAGCATTTGGTGATTGTGATCCTCTATGTGGACGATCTGATCCTCCTTGCAAGTAGCATGACCAAGATGCTTCAAGTGAAGGATATGCTCAAGAAGGAGTATGAGATGACGGATCTTGGAGAGTTGAAGTATTGCCTTGGAGTGGAGTTCAAGAGGGATAGGGCTGCCCGCACCATCACCATGAGCCAACGCAAGTACCTTGAAGAAATTCTCAAGCGCTTCAACATGGAGGAGTGCAAAGCCATAGGTACACCACTTGACACTCATGGGAAGTTGCCCAAGCTCACGGATGTTGAATTTGAAGACGTGAGGGCTGAAATGCAAGGTGTGCCTTACAAGGCAGCGGTGGGTTGCCTCATGTATGCCATGGTAGCCACAAGGCCTGATTTGGCCTTTCCGGTGAGTGTGGTGAGTCAACACACGTCCAAGTATGGCCCCAAGCATTGGGCTGCGGTCAAGAGGGTGATGAGGTACCTTCAAGTTGCAACTTGGGGGGGCCAATGTGAGTTTGCATGGCTTTTGTGATGCGGATTGGGCGGGCGATGAGGCGGATAGGAGATCCACCACCGGTTACGTGTTTATGCTTGGATTGGGTGCCATTACTTGGAATTCCAAGAGGCAGCCCACCATAGCTCTTTCTACAACGGAGGCGGAGTACATGGCCATGAGCCAATGCACCAAGGAGGCCATTTGGCTAAGGCAACTCTTGGCTGATGTTGGCCTTGTCCAAGAGGGCAGCACACCAATTGGGTGTGACAATCAAGGGGCCATTGCTTTGGCCAAGAATCCCACCCACTACTCTCGGACGAAGCACATTGATGTGCAACACCATTTCATTCGTGAACGAGTGGAGGCTGAGGTGATTGAGCTCAAATATGTGCCTACCCAAGCTATGGTTGCTGATGTGCTGACCAAGGCCCTTGGGAAGCCACAACACCAAAACTTGATTGGGAAGATGGGCCTTGGAGCCTTTGACCACTCTCAAAGTGGGAGTGTTGAAGAACATGTACATATTAGTGTAGACTATGTACATTCAGCCCTAGGAGTAGCATTAGACTCTTAGTTAGACTTAGAGTCTCTTGGGTATTGCTTGTAGTCAAAGGCAGCCCATTGAGGTTAGTTATCCCATGATGTATGTGGATAACTATGAAAGGATTCTACCTTATGTTCAACCCACTCATGGGGTTTGATATTCTCCTACCATCTAAGTAAAGCCTTTCTTCATTCATTACTTTGTAATCTCAATACTTTCATGGGCTGCCTTTGACTATGAGCAATACCCAATGGACTCTAAGACTAACCTAGTGTCTAATGCTACACCTAGGTCTGAATGTACATGGTCAACACTAATATGTACATGTTAGTCAACAATATGTACTTGATCTTCAACACTCCCACTTTGAGAGTGGTCAAAGGCTCCATGGCCCATCTTCTCAATCAAGTTTTTGGTGTTGTGGCTTCCCAAGGGCCTTGGTGAACACATCAGCCACCATAGCTTGGGTAGGCACATACTTGAGCTCAATCACCACTTCCTCTACTATGGTGGGCTGCCACTTTGAACTCCATGAAATGGTATCCATTCCAAGCATAAACATGTAGCCGCTGGTGGATCTCCTATCCACAAATGTCAAATCAGCCCTTCTTGCCACCATGGCATACATCAACCAACCCATCGCTACCTTGTACCTCCTCTTGCATGGCCAACTCCCACTTGCTTGAATCTCTCCAACACATCACCTTTCGAAGTGAAGATGGATCTCCAACGAAAGCCACATTGGCTTGTTCTTCATGCTGTGGGGGGGGAATGTGATTCAGCCACCAATCTCCAAGGGGCTTGCGGGTCCTTGTTGGATAGCGTGGCTCCTCCATGGGCTGATCTTGCTCTTCCAAGGGCTGGTCTTGCTCTACCAAGGGCTGATCATGTTCTTGCTCCCTTGGTGAAGTGCTTGGAGAAGGAATTGCTGATATCTTCACTTGGGGTGTGCCCACCTTCTTCTTGGGCTCCACCAAGTCTTCATCTTCCCCTCCTTGCTCTTCATCTTCATCTCCTTCATCTCCTTCATCTTCTATGTGCACTCTTGGAGTTGTGCCCACCTTTTGGGCTGATCCTCCACTTCTCCCACTTGGGCTCATCTCCAAGAACTTAGGATCAGCACCTCCATCCTCCAAGAAGGTCACATCTCGACTCTTGATGATGGCCTTGCTCTCCACACACATCAGCCTATAAGCCTTGGTTCCCTCACAATAACCAAGGAAAAGACACTTGATGCCCTTAGCATCCAACTTGGTCCTCTTGGCACTTGGAACCAAGGCTAGGCAATGCACCCAAAGATGCGCATGTGAGACACATGAGGCCTAATCCCACTCCAAGCTTCTTGGGGTGTCATGCTTGTCAAGGCTTGGGTGGGGCACCGGTTCCTTGTATAAACCGCTGTGGACACTGCCTCACCCCAAAGCTCAAACTTCAACCCTTGGGCATGAATCATGGACCTTGCCATCTCCACAATGGTGCGGTTGGCACGCTCCGCTACGCCGTTTTGTTGAGGAGTGTAAGGTGCTGATGTATGGTGCTCAATGCCATGGGCCTTCAAGTACTCCTCAAAGGCCTTGGACACATACTCCCCTCCATTATCCGACCGCAGCACCTTCACCTTGCAATCAGATTGGGCCTCCACAAGGGCCTTCCAAGTCTCAAAACGCCCAAACACCTCACTCTTGCACTTCAACATGTACACCCACACCTTGCGGGAGAAATCATCAATAAATGTCAAAAAATACCTTGCTCCTCCTATGCTGGTGGTCTTCATTGGTCCGCACACATCGGAATGCACAAGCTCCAATGGCTTGCTGGCCCTTGTTGCCCCATCCTTAGGGAAGGGTTGCCTTGCTTGTTTGTCCTCAATGCACCCCTTGTACACCATACAACTCCAATCATGCTTGCAAGAAGAGAGGTTTAGCCCCTTCACAATGTGTTGGAGGCTCTTCATGCTCTTCACATTCAAGTGCCCAAGCCTCCTATGCCAAAGCTCCACAAGGTCTCCATGAGCTGATCCTTGGGCAACACATGCCAAAGAAGAGCCATTCACCTTGGTTAAGTGGAGGCGGTACAAATTGCCCTCACGAGGGGCTGATGCAATCAAAACTCCACTTGGTGCCCTAACAACACACCCCACCATGTTGAAATGCACTTTCAAACCTCCCAAACACAATTTGCTCCCCGAAAGCAAGTTGGCATGCAACTTGGCACATGGAGTGCCTCATGGATCTGAATCCTCTTGGTCTCCCCCTTCACTTGCACCTCCACAAGGATCAGCCCCATGCCAAGGGCCTCCACCACACCATTATCTCCCAAATAAATCTTCTTCCCCGAAATGGGTTGATAGGTGTGGAAGGCATCACGATGGCTGGTCATATGTTGAGTGGCCCCCGAATCCACTATCCAGGTAAACATATTGGCCTTCTCCCCTCCTCCATGAGTGGCAAAGGCGAAGTCCTCCTCCTCCTCCTCTTTGGAGGCTTGGTGTGCACTCTCCTTGTCTTTGCCTTGGCTGATCTTGCAATGCCTAACAATGTGGCCTGATTTGCCACACTTGAAGCATGTCCTTGTCTCCTTGAAGTCTTTGGTGTTGCCTTCTTTGCCATGTCTTGAAACAAGGGCTGATCCCTCTTCTTGGGACTCATTCTCCTTGCGCTTGGTCACCTCATGCATCAAGCGGGCCGTCACAAACTCCATGGTCAGCTCCTTCATAGGCCTTGTCTCCAATGCGGTGATGAGGAACTCATAAGACGGTGGCAAGCTCTCCAACAAGGTCATCACCACATCTCCATCTGTCACGGGCGCCTCCAAGCAAGCCAACTCATCCGCAAGAGCCTTGATCTTGTTCACATGATCCAACAAGTCATCCTCCTCTTGCATGTTGCTAGTGAAGAACTTGCGCCGGAGAAAAAGGATGTTGGAGAGGCTCTTGGTCTCATGGATGTTGCAAAGGGTGGTCCAGGCTTGGGCTGGTCCCTTGCAATGGCGAATGTGAGCAATTTGCCGGTCCACAAGGTTGATGGCAATGAGAGCAAAGGCCTTCTTCTCCTTCCTCTCAAACGCCTTCTTGGTCTTTGGATCAGCATCTTCACTTGGAGGCTCCTCACTCCCGTCCACCACCTCCCACAAGTCCTTCTCCGCAAGAATCATCTCCATCTTGAACTTCCACATGCCAAAGTTCTCCCCATTGAACTTGTCAATGATGCACACGCCTTCTCCTCCACTTGATGCCATGATGAAGCACCTCCCACTTGTTGGTAGCCCCCCCAAGTGTCTCCAAGAGTTGACAAACTCAATTCAGCCTCCAAACAATCCCTTGGAAGCCAATTGGGCTGAAATGGCACCAATCAGCCCTCCCAAGCACCTCCAAAGATCCTTCACACTCTATGGACGACCAAAACACTCCTCCAAGTGCATCACCTCCTCTCCACACCAATTCAAACCCTAATGAAGCTCAAAGCCACCACATGGACTTCATGGGCTGGTTCTACTTGAAACCAATAAGATAACTCACAATTCCCCACACAAATAGGGTACTCCACTCTCCAAGGTGCTCAAGACTTCCAATCAGCCCTAGATGGAAGCTACTACTCACAATTAGTACCTAAGGACAACAATAACCTCCAACATCCCTAGTTGGATCACCAAGCCACCTAAGAACTCCAATTGGCTCTCAATGGCTCACAAGCACACAAATCAGCCCTCTTGGGCTCACAAAGTCCACCAAATGGCTCATTCACTCACAAGGGCCCAAATCAGCCCTCTTGGATTCACAAAGTCCACCAAATGGCCTCACTCACTCACAAGGGCACAAATCAGCCCTCTTAGGTTCACAAAATCCAATAAATGGCCTCACTCACTCACAAGGGCACAAATCAGCCCTCTTCGATTCACAATGTCCACCAATTTGCCTCACTCACTCTCAAGGGCACAAATCAGCCCTCTTGGGTTCACAATGACCACCAATTTGCCTCTCTCTCTTACAAGGGTACCAATCAGCCCTCAACGGATGGCAAACACCTCAAGCAACCCAATGATGCTTCCAAGACTCACAATGGACTCTCACTAGATTGCAATAAGCACAATCACACTCAACTATGCACCAAAATGCAAAATCAGCCACAAAGGACTCCCACTAAAGTGCAATTGGCACAATCTCACTCCACAATGC
This sequence comes from Climacium dendroides, assembly GCA_950106755.1. Classification (NCBI taxonomy): domain Eukaryota; kingdom Viridiplantae; phylum Streptophyta; class Bryopsida; order Hypnales; family Climaciaceae; genus Climacium; species Climacium dendroides. Next base: position 26,243,665 of record OX467092.1, read on the forward strand.
ACCCAAGTGCACAATCAGCCTTAAAAGACTCTCACTAAAGTGCAATTGGCACAATCTCACTCCACAATGCACCCAAGTGCACAATTAGCCTCAAATGGCTCTCAATGCACACTTCTAAGTGCAAACTCAAACTAGGAGCATGCAACCAGCCTTTACTAGGTCTGATTACTACCATAAGCAATGTCTCCACCAAAATGCACTCAAATCCACACAAACCAGCCAATGAGAAAAGAAACAAAACTCCTTTTTTTTTTAAAAATGCACTCGAAGTTTTTGACAATTTACTCACACCATATGGTATGTAGGTGAAAAATACACACAAGGCTGATTGCTCCTCCAAGCTCCAAGATCTCCTCCAAATGATTTGAACTTCTCCTTCAAACGCAACTCCAAGTGCGTGGGCCCATAACCTATTGAGATTACAAAGTAATGAATGAAGAAAGGCTTTACTTAGATGGTAGGAGGATACCAAGCCACATGAGTGGGCTGAACTTAAGCTAGAAGCCTTTCACTAGTTATCCACAAACCATGTGGGATAACTACCTTTCATGGGCTGCCTTTGACTATTAGCAATACCCAATGGACTCTAAGACTAACCTAGTGTCTAATGCTACACCTAGGGCTGAATGTACATGGTCAACACTAATATGTACATGTTAGTCAACAATATGTACTTGATCTTCAACACTCCCACTTTCGCATGTGGAAGTTCAAGATGGAGATGATTCTTGCGGAGAAGGACTTGTGGGAGGTGGTGGATGGGAGTGAGGAGCCTCCAAGTGAAGATGCTGATCCAAAGACCAAGAAGGCATTTGAGAGGAAGGAGAAGAAGGCCTTTGCTCTCATTGCCATCAACCTTGTGGACCGGCAAATTGCTCACATTCGCCATTGCAAGGGACCAGCCCAAGCCTGGACCACCCTTTGCAACATCCATGAGACCAAGAGCCTCTCCAACATCCTTTTTCTCCGGCGCAAGTTCTTCACTAGCAACATGCAAGAGGAGGATGACTTGTTGGATCATGTCAACAAGATCAAGGCCCTTGCGGATGAGTTGGCTTGTTTGGAGGCGCCCGTGACAGATGGAGATGTGGTGATGACCTTGTTGGAGAGCTTGCCACCGTCTTATGAGTTCCTCATCACCGCATTGGAGACAAGGCCTATGAAGGAGCTGACCATGGAGTTTGTCACGGCCCGCTTGATGCATGAGGTGACCAAGCGCAAGGAGAATGAGTCCCAAGAAGAGGGATCAGCCCTTGTTTCAAGACATGGCAAAGAAGGCAACACCAAAGACTTCAAGGAGACAAGGACATGCTTCAAGTGTGGCAAATCAGGCCACATTGCTAAGCATTGCAAGGGCAGCCAAGCCAAAGGCAAGGAGAGTGCACACCAAGCCTCCAAAGAGGAGGAGGAGGAGGACTTCGCCTTTGCCACTCATGGAGGAGGGGAGAAGGCCAATATGTTTACTTGGATAGTGGATTCGGGGGCCACTCAACATATGACCAGCCATCGTGATGCCTTCCACACCTATCAACCCATTTCGGGGAAGAAGATTTATTTGGGAGACAATGGTGTGGTGGAGGCCCTTGGCATGGGGCTGATCCTTGTGGAGGTGCAAGTGAAGGGAGAGACCAAAAGGATTCAGATCCATGAGGCACTCCATGTGCCCAAGTTGCATGCCAACTTGCTTTCGGTGAGCAAATTGTGTTTGGGAGGTTTGAAAGTGCATTTCAACATAGTGGGGTGTGTTGTTAGGGCACCAAGTGGAGTTTTGATTGCATCAGCCCCTCGTGAGGGCAATTTGTACCGCCTCCACTTAACCAAGGTGAATGGCTCTTCTTTGGCATGTGTTGCCCAAGGATCAGCTCATGGAGACCTTGTGGAGCTTTGGCATAGGAGGCTTGGGCACTTGAATGTGAAGAGCATGAAGAGCCTCCAACACATTGTGAAGGGGCTGAACCTCTCTTCTTGCAAGCATGATTGGAGTTCTAGGGTGTGCAAGGGGTGCATTGAGGGCAAACAAGCAAGGCAGCCCTTTCCTAAGGATGGGGCAACAAGGGCCAGCAAGCCATTGGAGCTTGTGCATTCCGATGTGTGCGGACCAATGAAGACCACCACCATAGGAGGAGCAAGGTATTTTTTGACATTTATTGATGATTTCTCCTGCAAGGTGTGGGTGTATATGCTGAAGTGCAAGAGTGAGGTGTTTGGGCGTTTTGAGACTTGGAAGGCCATTGTGGAGGCCCAATCTGATTGCAAGGTGAAGGTGCTGCGGTCGGATAATGGAGGGGAGTATGTGTCCAAGGCCTTTGAGGAGTACTTGAAGGCCCATGGCATTGAGCACCACACATCAGCACCTTACACTCCTCAACAAAACGGCGTAGCGGAGCGTGCAAATCGCACCATTGTGGAGATGGCAAGGTCCATGATTCATGCCCAAGGGCTGAAGTTTGAGCTTTGGGGTGAGGCGGTGTCTACAGCGGTTTATACAAGGAACCGGTGCCCCACCCGAGCCTTGACAAGCATGACACCCCAAGAAGCTTGGAGTGGGATTAGGCCCCATGTATCTCACATGCGCACCTTTGGGTGCATTGCCTATGCATTGGTTCCAAGTGCCAAGAGGACCAAGTTGGATGCCAAGGCCATCAAGTGTCTTTTCCTTGGTTATTGTGAGGGAACCAAGGCTTATAGGCTAATGTGTGTGGAGAACAAGGCCATCATCAAGAGTCGAGATGTGACGTTCATGGAGGATGAAGGTGCTGATCCCAAGTTCTTGGAGATGAGCCCAAGTGGGAGAAGTGGAGGACCAGCCCAAAAGGTGGGCACAACTCCAAGAGTGCACATAGAAGATGAAGGAGATGAAGATGAAGAGCAAGGAGGGGAAGATGAAGACTTGGTGGAGCCCAAGAAGAAGGTCGCCACACCCCAAGTGAAGAGATCAGCAATTCCTTCTCCAAGCACTTCACCAAGGGAGCAAGAGCATGATCAGCCCTTGGGAGAACAAGACCAGCCCTTGGAAGAGCAAGATCAGCCCATGGAGGAGCCACGCTATCCAACTAGGACCCGCAAGCCCCTTGGAGATTGGTGGCTGAATCACATTCTCCCCCCACAACATGAAGAACAAGCCAATGTGGTTTTCGTTGGAGATCCATCTTCACTTTGAAAGGTGATGTGTTGGGGAGATTCAAGCAAGTGGGAGTTGGCCATGCAAGAGGAGGTACAAGGTAGCGATGGGTTGGTTGATGTATGCCATGGTGGCAAGAAGGGCTGATTTGACATTTGTGGATAGGAGATCCACCAGCGGCTACATGTTTATGCTTGGAATGGATACCATTTCATGGAGTTCAAAGTGGCAGCCCATCATAGTAGAGGAAGTGGTGATTGAGCTCAAGTATGTGCGTACCCAAGCTATGGTGGCTGATGTGTTCACCAAGGCCCTTGGGAAGCCACAACACCAAAAACTTGATTGAGAAGATGGGCCATGGAGCCTTTGACCACTCTCAAAGTGGGAGTGTTGAAGATCAAGTACATATTGTTGACTATTGAGAGAAAGAAAACCAAGCCAATATATTCCAATGAAGGGGAATACAAACATGTGTGAGAAAGGGGTGTCAAGCCCATGCTAGGGGCTGCCCTCTTATACCACTCTTCTACTAAGTGCCATGACTAACCATATGGGACAAAGGTCCTCTAGGAGGGCTGCCCCTCTCTAATAGCCCATTGCTTTGGCTACAAACAACACACAACTAAGGTCAGCCCATACTAAGAGCTCCCACAAACATTCTATGCCAATCTACTCACTTTCTTCAACACTCCCACTTTGTTTGTTGCCAAACAATGTCAAACCCATCTCCTTGCGAAGAACTTCATGTCGGGGCTTGCCAAGTGCCTTTGTAAGCACATCGGCCACCATGCGCTCCGTGGAAATGTACTTCATCTCAATCACATCTTCTTCAACCTTCTCACGAATGAAATGGTGTTGTATGTCAATGTGTTTGCTCCGAGAGTGATGGATGGGATTCTTCACCAAGGCAATGGCGCCTTGATTGTCACACATGATGCATGTGCTCTTCCCTTGCTCCAATCCCACATCACTCATGAGTTGCCTTAGCCATATGGCCTCTCTTGTGCATTGGCTAATGGCCATGTACTCCGCCTCGGTGGTAGACAATGCAATGGTGGGTTGTTTCTTGGAATTCCATGAAATGGCACCACCTCCAAGTATAAACACATAGCCTGTGGTCGACCTCCTATCCGTTGCATCTCCGGCCCAATCTGCATCACAAAAACCCACTAATGCTAGGCTCTGGCCGCCAAGTACCAACTTAGCATCCAAAGTTCCTTGGAGGTATCGCATGACCCTCTTCACTGTTGTCCAATGCCTTGGGCCGCTTTTGGCCATGTGTTGACTCACCACACTCATGGCAAATGCAAGGTCAGGTCTTGTGGCCACCATAGCATACATCAAGCTCCCCACCGCAGCTTTGTAAGGCACATCTTGCATTTCAGCCTTTACACCTTCATACTCTTCATCCGTGAGCTTGGGCATCTTCTCCTTTACATCAAGAGGTGTACCAACGGATTTGCATCCCTCCATATTGAATCGCTTCAACACGCCCTCAATGTACTTGCCTTGGCTCATGGTGATGGTGCGGGCCGCCCGGTTCCTTATGAACTCCACTCCAAGACAATAGTGTAACTCACCAAGGTCGCTCATGTCATATTGACTCTTCAACATGGCCTTCACTTCCACCATCTTGCTCATTGTGTTGGTCATGATGATCAAGTCATCTACATACACAATTACAATCACCAAATACGTACTTGTTTGCTTGATGTAGAGAGAGTGGTCTGCATGACTCCTTTTGTAGCCCTCCCTTGCAAACAATGCATCCACATCCATGTACCATGCTCTTCCGGATTGCCTCAACCCATAGATGGCCTTCTTGAGCTTGCACTTGAGGTACTCACGGCCTTCTTGGACAAAGCCCTTAGGCTGGTCCATGTAGATCACTTCTTCAAGCCCAGGATTGAGAAACGCTGTGATGACATCCATTTGGTGCATTTCCAAATCCATGGTAGCCCCAATACTCGCCATGCATCGAATGGTGCAAAACTTGGCCACGGGAGCAAAAGTCTCATTAAAGTCCACCCCTTCAACTTGTGAATACCCCTTGGCTACCAATCTTGCCTTATAACGCACAATGTTGCCGGATGCATCTCTCTTGGTGCAAAACACCCACTTGCATCCCACACTTGTACGATCACGAGGAAGAGGAGAAAGTTCCCATGTACCTTTGGCCATAAGTGAAGTATACTCCTCTTTCATAGCTTGCTCCCACTTGCTTGCATCCGAGCTTTTCATGGCTTCACCCATGTTGCGTGGATCTCCTACACACGCCACATTGACATGCTCCACTTGCTCTTGAGGGAAGATGTGGTTCTTCCACCATTCTCCAAGCGGCCTCCTCTCCCTCGTAGGATATCTTGGCTCCTTGGAGGCATCTTCCTCCTCGTCTTCAATTGGTGGAGAGCTCGGAGATAGACAACTCTTCTCCTTAGGTGTCGGTGGTGTCTCATCATGGTCCTCATCATCCTTGGGCATGCTTGGAGATTTGTCCACCTCAATCTTTGGTTCCTCTTTGCTCCCACTTGGACATATCTCCAAAGCATTGGTGTCCCCTTGCTTGTCTTCTACAAATGAGACATCGCGACTCTTGATGATCTTCTTGGTCTCCAAACACATGAGTCTATACGCCTTGGAGCCCTCACAATATCCCATAAGTAAACACTTGATGCCCTTGACATCAAGCTTGGAGCGTTTGGGACTCAAATCCAAGGCATATGCAACGCATCCAAAGATGCGCATGTGCCCAATGTTGGGCCTCTTTCCACTCCATGCTTCTTGTGGTGTCATCGAAGCTATTGCATTTGTAGGGCACCTATTGCGTGTGTATGCCGCATTTGATACCGCCTCCGCCCAAAGATCATACGTGAGGCCTTGGGCATGGACCATGGACCGAGCCATCTCCATTAGTGTGCGATTAGCACGCTCCGCCACACCATTTTGTTGCGGAGTGTAAGGGGCTGAAGTTTGGTGTTGAATACCATGCTCTCTCATAAAAGCCTCAAAGGCCTTGGACATGTATTCCCCACCATTATCCGACCTCAACACCTTCACCTTATGCCCCGACTCATTTTCCACAAGTGCCTTCCATGCTTTGAACTTCTCAAACACCTCACTCTTGCACTTGAGCATGAACACCCATATCTTCCTTGAAAAATCATCAATGAAGGTCAAAAAATACCTTGCACCACCCATAGAGGTGGTCTTCATGGGGCCACACACATCGGAGTGCACAATCTCCAACACCTTGGTTGCTCTTGTCCCTCCATCGCTTGGAAATGGTTGCCTTGCTTGCTTGCCTTCAATGCAAGCTTCACACTTCAAATCGCAAGAGCCCTTCTCCACTTGCATGCCTCCCACCATGCTTTGAAGGCTCTTCACACTCTTCTCATTGAGGTGGCCCAATCTCTTGTGCCATAGCTCCAATGAGTGTTGGTGGAGTGCACCTTGCGCCAAACATGCCTTGCTTGTGCCATTCACGCTCTTGAACCTCAAATGATACAAATTGCCCTCTTTTGATGCTGTCACAATCATCTCTCCATTGGGTGCACCCAAAACGCACCCCTTGTTGTTGAATTGCACCTTCAAATCTTGTGACACCAACTTGCTCACCGAGAGCAAGTTGGCATGCAACTTGGGCACATGCAACGCATCTTGAATGCGAATGGTCCTCACTTGACCCTTCACCTCTACCTCCACCACGATACACCCCATGCCAATTGCATCCACCAGGTTGTTGTCCCCCAAGTACACCTTGCGATTGCTTATGGGAGCATAAGTGAGAAATGCTTGCCTATGTGAAGTCATGTGTTGTGTTGCGCCCGAGTCAACAATCCATGTGAACATGTCGGTGTTGTCAAATCCTTCATTGGCCGCAAATGCAAAGTCCTCCTCCACTTCCTTCACACTTGCCTTGTTTACACTCTCCTTCTTGGGCAACCTACAAAACCGTGCAAGGTGGCCGGGCTTACCACAATTGTAGCATGTGCGTGTCTCCTTGCGTGGTTGTGAGCTCCCCCCTTGGCCATACCGCGAGTAGAGTGCTGCCCCTCCTTCTTGGGGCTCATTCTCCTTCCTCTTGGACACCTCATGCATCAACCTTGCCGTGATGAAGTCAAGAGTGAGCTCCTCCATAGGTCTTGTCTCCAACGCCGTGATAAGATACTCATAAGAAGGTGGCAAGCTATCAAGCAAAGTCATTATTGAGAGAAAGAAAACCAAGCCAATATATTCCAATGAAAGGGAACACAAACATGTGTGAGAAAGGGGTGTCAAGCCCATGCTAGGGGCTGCCCTCTTATACCACTCTTCTACTAAGTGCCATGACTAACCATATGGGACAAAGGTCCTCTAGGAGGGCTGCCCCTCTCTATAGGCACCACTAGGAGGGCTGCCCCTCTCTAATAGCCCATTGCTTTGGCTACAAACAACACACAACTAAGGTCAGCCCATACTAAGAGCTCCCACAAACATTCTATGCCAATCTACTCACTTTCTTCAACACTCCCACTTTGTTTGTTGCCAAACAATGTCAAACCCATCTCCTTGCGAAGAACTTCATGTCGGGGCTTGCCAAGTGCCTTTGTAAGCACATCGGCCACCATGCGCTCCGTGGAAATGTACTTCATCTCAATCACATCTTCTTCAACCTTCTCACGAATGAAATGGTGTTGTATGTCAATGTGTTTGCTCCGAGAGTGATGGATGGGATTCTTCACCAAGGCAATGGCGCCTTGATTGTCACACATGATGCGTGTGCTCTTCCCTTGCTCCAATCCCACATCACTCATGAGTTGCCTTAGCCATATGGCCTCTCTTGTGCATTGGCTAATGGCCATGTACTCCGCCTCGGTGGTAGACAATGCAATGGTGGGTTGTTTCTTGGAATTCCATGAAATGGCACCACCTCCAAGTATAAACACATAGCCTGTGGTCGACCTCCTATCCGTTGCATCTCCGGCCCAATCTGCATCACAAAAACCCACTAATGCTAGGCTCTGGCCGCCAAGTACCAACTTGGCATCCAAAGTTCCTTGGAGGTATCGCATGACCCTCTTCACTGTTGTCGAATGCCTTGGGCCGCTTTTGGCCATGTGTTGACTCACCACACTCATGGCAAATGCAAGGTCGGGTCTTGTGGCCACCATAGCATACATCAAGCTCCCCACCGCAGCTTTGTAAGGCACATCTTGCATTTCAGCCTTTACACCTTCATACTCTTCATCCGTGAGCTTGGGCATCTTCTCCTTTACATCAAGAGGTGTACCAACGGATTTGCATCCCTCCATATTGAATCGCTTCAACACGCCCTCAATGTACTTGCCTTGGCTCATGGTGATGGTGCGGGCCGCCCGGTTCCTTATGAACTCCACTCCAAGACAATAGTGTAACTCACCAAGGTCGCTCATGTCATATTGACTCTTCAACATGGCCTTCACTTCCACCATCTTGCTCATTGTGTTGGTCATGATGATCAAGTCATCTACATACACAATCACAATCACCAAATACGTACTTGTTTGCTTGATGTAGAGAGAGTGGTCTGCATGACTCCTTTTGTAGCCCTCCCTTGCAAACAATGCATCCACATCCATGTACCATGCTCTTCCGGATTGCCTCAACCCATAGATGGCCTTCTTGAGCTTGCACTTGAGGTACTCACGGTCTTCTTGGACAAAGCCCTTAGGCTGGTCCATGTAGATCACTTCTTCAAGCCCAGGATTGAGAAACGCTGTGATGACATCCATTTGGTGCATTTCCAAATCCATGGTAGCCCCAATACTCGCCATGCATCGAATGGTGCAAAACTTGGCCACGGGAGCAAAAGTCTCATTAAAGTCCACCCCTTCAACTTGTGAATACCCCTTGGCTACCAATCTTGCCTTATAACGCACAATGTTGCCGGATGCATCTCTCTTGGTGCAAAACATCCACTTGCATCCCACACTTGTACGATCACGAGGAAGAGGAGAAAGTTCCCATGTACCTTTGGCCATAAGTGAAGTATACTCCTCTTTCATAGCTTGCTCCCACTTGCTTGCATCCAAGCTCTTCATGGCTTCACCCATGTTGCGTGGATCTTCTACACACGCCACATTGGCATGCTCCACTTGCTCTTGAGGGAAGATGTGGTTCTTCCACCATTCTCCAAGCGGCCTCCTCTCCCTCGTAGGATATCTTGGCTCCTTGGAGGCATCTTCCTCCTCGTCTTCAATTGGTGGAGAGCTCGGAGATGGACAACTCTTCTCCTTAGGTGTCGGTGGTGTCTCATCATGGTCCTCATCATCCTTGGGCATGCTTGGAGATTTGTCCACCTCAATCTTTGGTTCCTCTTTGCTCCCACTTGGACATATCTCCAAAGCATTGGTGTCCCCTTGCTTGTCTTCTACAAATGAGACATCGCGACTCTTGATGATCTTCTTGGTCTCCAAACACATGAGTCTATACGCCTTGGAGCCCTCACAATATCCCATAAGCAAACACTTGATGCCCTTGACATCAAGCTTGGAGCGTTTGGGACTCAAATCCAAGGCATATGCAACGCATCCAAAGATGCGCATGTGCCCAATGTTGGGCCTCTTTCCACTCCATGCTTCTTGTGGTGTCATCGAAGCTATTGCATTTGTAGGGCACCTATTGCGTGTGTATGCCGCATTTGATACCGCCTCCGCCCAAAGATCATACGTGAGGCCTTGGGCATGGACCATGGACCGAGCCATCTCCATTAGTGTGCGATTAGCACGCTCCGCCACACCATTTTGTTGCGGAGTGTAAGGGGCTGAAGTTTGGTGTTGAATACCATGCTCTCTCATAAAAGCCTCAAAGGCCTTGGACATGTATTCCCCACCATTATCCGACCTCAACACCTTCACCTTATGCCCCGACTCATTTTCCACAAGTACCTTCCATGCTTTGAACTTCTCAAACACCTCACTCTTGCACTTGAGCATGAACACCCATATCTTCCTTGAAAAATCATCAATGAAGGTCAAAAAATACCTTGCACCACCCATAGAGGTGGTCTTCATGGGGCCACACACATCGGAGTGCACAATCTCCAACACCTTGGTTGCTCTTGTCCCTCCATCGCTTGGAAATGGTTGCCTTGCTTGCTTGCCTTCAATGCAAGCTTCACACTTCAAATCGCAAGAGCCCTTCTCCACTTGCATGCCTCCCACCATGCTTTGAAGGCTCTTCACACTCTTCTCATTGAGGTGGCCCAATCTCTTGTGCCATAGCTCCAATGAGTGTTGGTGGAGTGCACCTTGCGCCAAACATGCCTTGCTTGTGCCATTCACGCTCTTGAACCTCAAATGATACAAATTGCCCTCTTTTGATGCTGTCACAATCATCTCTCCATTGGGTGCACCCAAAACGCACCCCTTGTTGTTGAATTGCACCTTCAAATCTTGTGACACCAACTTGCTCACCGAGAGCAAGTTGGCATGCAACTTGGGCACATGCAACGCATCTTGAATGCGAATGGTCCTCACTTGACCCTTCACCTCTACCTCCACCACGATACACCCCATGCCAATTGCATCCACCATGTTGTTGTCCCCCAAGTACACCTTGCGATTGCTTATGGGAGCATAAGTGAGAAATGCTTGCCTATGTGAAGTCATGTGTTGTGTTGCGCCCGAGTCAACAATCCATGTGAACATGTCGGTGTTGTCAAATCCTTCATTGGCCGCAAATGCAAAGTCCTCCTCCACTTCCTTCACACTTGCCTTGTTTACACTCTCCTTCTTGGGCAACCTACAAAACCGTGCAAGGTGGCCGGGCTTACCACAATTGTAGCATGTGCGTGTCTCCTTGCGTGGTTGTGAGCTCCCCCCTTGGCCATACCGTGAGTAGAGTGCTGCCCCTCCTTCTTGGGGCTCATTCTCCTTCCTCTTGGACACCTCATGCATCAACCTTGCCGTGATGAAGTCAAGAGTGAGCTCCTCCATAGGTCTTGTCTCCAACGCCGTGATGAGATACTCATAAGAAGGTGGCAAGCTATCAAGCAAAGTCATAACAATGTCACCATCCGTGACAGGAACCTCCAAACAAGCAAGTTGGTCTGCGAACGCCTTCACCTTGTTGATGTGGTCCAACATGTCCTCGTTCTCTTGCATCTTGCACGTGAAGAATTTGCGTCGAATGAAGAGCATGTTGGACAAGCTCTTGGTCTCATGGATGTTGCAAAGCACCTTCCATGCTTCCGCGGGTCCCTTGCATGCTCGCACATGTGCAAGTTGCCTATCCACAAGATTGCAAGCAATCATGGAGAAGGCCTTCTTGACCCTTCTCTCATAGGACTTCTTGACTTTCACATCCGCATCAGATGTAGGTACCTCCTCCGTGCCTTCTACAATCTCCCACAAGTCCTTTTCGGCCAAGATCATCTCCATTTTGAACTTCCATAGTCCAAAGTTGTCTCCATTGAACTTGTCGATGACCCTCACGCCATCTCCATCACTAGTGGCCATGGTTTAGGTCTCCCACTCCAATGGAAGCCTAAGTGACTCAAATCACTCCAATCAGATCCTTAATGGCCCAATATTCTCACTTTAGACCCCAAATGGCCGAAATCTCTCCAATGCACACTTAAGTGCTCCAAAACACTTAAATCAGACCCCAAGTGGTCCAAGTCTCTCCAATGCACACTCAAGTGCTCCAAATCTCACCAATGCACACTCTAGTGCTCCAAAACACTCAATTTAGGCCCCAAGTGGTCCAAGTCACTCCAATGAACACTCTAGGGCTCCAAATTATTCAATTCAGAGCCTAATAAGTCAAAAAAACTCTCCAAGGTGCACTCAAATGCTCCAATATTCTCAAATCAGACCCTAATGAGTCCAAAACTCTCCTACGTGCACTCAAATGCTCCAATACACTCGAATCAGACCCTAATGAGTCCAAACCTCTCCAATGCACACTCAAATGCTCCAAATCACTCCATTGATGTACCAAATGCACAAATCACCCCCTTTGGAGAAAGGGCCAAACCCTACCTCCCAATAAGGCTATGAAACACCAAATCAACCCTCTTGAGTGCTCAACAAGTACAATCAACCCTCAAGTAGCACAAATTGACTCAAAAACAAGAAAATACCTCACCAAATGGTGAAGAGAAATGCTCCAAACGACCCCAAACTCCACTTGCTCCAAGCTCCAATAGTGCTCCACCAACACACCTTCCAATGAGATCTCACCTCCAATAGCAACTCACATGAGTGGGCCCATAACCTATTGAGAGAAAGAAAACCAAGCCAATATATTCCAATGAAAGGGAACACAAACATGTGTGAGAAAGGGGTGTCAAGCCCATGCTAGGGGCTGCCCTCTTATACCACTCTTCTACTAAGTGCCATGACTAACCATATGGGACAAAGGTCCTCTAGGAGGGCTGCCCCTCTCTATAGGCACCACTAGGAGGGCTGCCCCTCTCTAATAGCCCATTGCTTTGGCTACAAACAACACACAACTAAGGTCAGCCCATACTAAGAGCTCCCACAAACATTCTATGCCAATCTACTCACTTTCTTCAACAGTCATAACAATGTCACCATCCGTGACAGGAACCTCCAAACAAGCAAGTTGGTTTGCCAATGCCTTCACCTTGTTGATGTGGTCCAACATGTCCTCGTTCTCTTGCATCTTGCACGTGAAGAATTTGCGTCGAATGAAGAGCATGTTGGACAAGCTCTTGGTCTCATGGATGTTGCAAAGCACCTTCCATGCTTCCGCGGGTCCCTTGCATGCTCGCACATGTGCAAGTTGCCTATCCACAAGATTGCAAGCAATCATGGAGAAGGCCTTCTTGACCCTTCTCTCATAGGACTTCTTGACTTTCACATCCGCATCAGATGTAGGTACCTCCTCCATGCCTTCTACAATCTCCCACAAGTCCTTTTCGGCCAAGATCATCTCCATTTTGAACTTCCATAGTCCAAAGTTGTCTCCATTGAACTTGTCGATGACCCTCACGCCATCTCCATCACTAGTGGCCATGGTTTAGGTCTCCCACTCCAATGGAAGCCTAAGTGACTCAAATCACTCCAATCAGATCCTTAATGGCCCAATATTCTCACTTTAGACCCCAAATGGCCGAAATCTCTCCAATGCACACTTAAGTGCTCCAAAACACTCAAATCAGACCCCAAGTGGTCCAAGTCTCTCCAATGCACACTCAAGTGCTCCAAATCTCACCAATGCACACTCTAGTGCTCCAAAACACTCAATTTAGGCCCCAAGTGGTCCAAGTCACTCCAATGAACACTCCAGGGCTCCAAATTATTCAATTCAGAGCCTAATAAGTCAAAAACTCTCCAAGGTGCACTCAAATGCTCCAATATTCTCAAATCAGACCCTAATGAGTCCAAAACTCTCCTACGTGCACTCAAATGCTCCAATACACTCGAATCAGACCCTAATGAGTCCAAACCTCTCCAATGCACACTCAAATGCTCCAAATCACTCCATTGATGTACCAAATGCACAAATCACCCCCTTTGGAGAAAGGGCCAAACCCTACCTCCCAATAAGGCTATGAAACACCAAATCAACCCTCTTGAGTGCTCAACAAGTACAATCAACCCTCAAGTAGCACAAATGGACTCAAAAACAAGAAAATACCTCACCAAAATGGTGAAGAGAAATGCTCCAAACGACCCCAAACTCCACTTGCTCCAAGCTCCAATAGTGCTCCACCAACACACCTTCCAATGAGATCTCACCTCCAATAGCAACTCACATGAGTGGGCCCATAACCTATTGAGAGAAAGAAAACCAAGCCAATATATTCCAATGAAGGGGAACACAAACATGTGTGAGAAAGGGGTGTCAAGCCCATGCTAGGGGCTGCCCTCTTATACCACTCTTCTACTAAGTGCCATGACTAACCATATGGGACAAAGGTCCTCTAGGAGGGCTGCCCCTCTCTAATAGCCCATTGCTTTGGCTACAAACAACACACAACTAAGGTCAGCCCATACTAAGAGCTCCCACAAACATTCTATGCCAATCTACTCACTTTCTTCAACATTGACTAACATGTACATATTAGTGTTGACCATGTACATTCAGCCCTAGGTGTAGCATTAGACACTAGGTTAGTCTTAGAATCCATTGGGTATTGCTCATAGTCAAAGGCAGCCCATGAAAGGTAGTTATCCCACATGGTTTGTGGATAACTAGTGAAAGGCTTCTAGCTTAAGTTCAACCCACTCATGTGGCTTGGTATCTTCCTACCATCTAAGTAAAGCCTTTCTTCATTCATTACTTTGTAATCTCAATATCACCATGAGCCAACACAAGTACCTTGAAGAAATTCTCAAGCGCTTCAACATGGAGGAGTGCAAAGCCATAGGTACACCACTTGACACTCATGGGAAGTTGCCCAAGCTCACGGATGCTGAATTTGAAGACGTGAGGGCTGAAATGCAAGGTGTGCCTTACAAGGCAGCGGTGGGTTGCCTCATGTATGCCATGGTAGCCACAAGGCCTGATTTGGCCTTTCCGGTGAGTGTGGTGAGTCAACACACGTCCAAGTATGGCCCCAAGCATTGGGCTGCGGTCAAGAGGGTGATGAGGTACCTTCAAGGCACACTTGGGCTGAAGTTGCAACTTGGGGGGGCCAATGTGAGTTTGCATGGCTTTTGTGATGCGGATTGGGCGGGCGATGAGGCGGATAGGAGATCCACCACCGGTTACGTGTTTATGCTTGGATTGGGTGCCATTACTTGGAATTCCAAGAGGCAGCCCACCATAGCTCTTTCTACAACGGAGGCGGAGTACATGGCCATGAGCCAATGCACCAAGGAGGCCATTTGGCTAAGGCAACTCTTGGCTGATGTTGGCCTTGTCCAAGAGGGCAGCACACCAATTGGGTGTGACAATCAAGGGGCCATTGCTTTGGCCAAGAATCCCACCCACCACTCTCGGACGAAGCACATTGATGTGCAACACCATTTCATTCGTGAACGAGTGGAGGCTGAGGTGATTGAGCTCAAGTATGTGCCTACCCAAGCTATGGTTGCTGATGTGCTGACCAAGGCCCTTGGGAAGCCACAACACCAAAACTTGATTGGGAAGATGGGCCTTGGAGCCTTTGACCACTCTCAAAGTGGGAGTGTTGAAGAACATGTATATATTAGTGTAGACTATGTACATTCAGCCCTAGGAGTAGCATTAGACTCTTAGTTAGTCTTAGAGTCTCTTGGGTATTGCTTGTAGTCAAAGGCAGCCCATTGAGGTTAGTTATCCCATGATGTATGTGGATAACTATGAAAGGCTTCTACCTTATGTTCAACCCACTCATGGGGTTTGGTATCCTACTACCATCTAAGTAAAGCCTTTCTTCATTCATTACTTTGTAATCTCAATAGATTGGCCCCTCAAAAAGCAATTTGCATTTGCTCTCATAAAATCATCTTGTATGACAACAACAAAAGGTCTTTTCTTGGGATCATCATGTGTTGGGCAATACTCCTGATAGAAAATCACCTTCCCTTGCTTCTGAAGTTTAATGATTTCTATGTTCGCAGCGTCCCAATCATCTATTCTCGAAGCATCTACAAACAAATAAAAAATATATACAATGAAATTATAGGTGACAAATATAAATATAAATATGTATATATGTAAAACTTTGCACTTGAAATAGAAAATGAAGAAAGTACTTACCATTCAATCTCATGAAATATGAAAGTTGTTCAAACCTCCTTTGGAATTAAGAAGAATCGATACGTTGCACGTTCCAAGTCTTCAACTAGAGTTTGTATTTTGGTTTCTTCTTGCATAGATGCCAATGCAAAGGTAGAAGTGGAAATCATATGCTTCAAATTCTCCACCGCAAATGAAATAACCAATGGATGTACGGGTAGAAACATTTTATCAACCTTTGTACATGGATGATGTCCACTATGTTTTGTATGCATGAATATGGTTGCTTCTGAGGACATGTTCGATTCCTCACATCACTTCTCTTTCACTAGAGTCACCATAACTTTCATTTGGAACTCACAATCGCATTTCATAGATTTTTTCTTCCTTCTCAATGTTACTACAGGAACATTTTCATTTTTTTTTTCTCTTTCGGGATCTTTTTTTCCCACCTTGATGGCAACAATAATATGTCACCCTATGATGCTTTGTAAGCATTGTGTAATAAACACAACGTACTACAATGTGAGTCTTACATATTTAATTAAGTGTGTCATTGAGAAGTTCACAAGGAATTTTGTGAACCTCATTCCAAAGTTGATAAGTAGGACAACATTTGACACAATTGTCAATATAAGATGGAGAAATACCACCTACCCTTTGATCTGTGCTCCACTTGCTTTATATAGAAGAAGTGGTGGCATGTAGTGATAAATGCTTACTACTAGGATCAATATGGGAGTTGGACACTACAAATGACTAATTTTCAATAGGAACAACTTCTTTTTGTTTCATGTCATTTGAAGGACAAATGCCAATCCTATCATTGGTTTCTATAATCTTCAAGCTTTTTTGAAGATTCTCCCATCGCTTTTGAGTGTGGATAACATCATTAATATCTATAGGTCTTCCGTGGCTTGTAAAAAGCAAACGGAAGTTTTTGTCTACTTCACGAATCTCATGGAAAGTAGGGAACCTCTCCCTTTGTAAACAATCAATCATAAGATCCCCTACTAGCAAGTGTAAAGTCAACAAATTTTGGGGAAGACTCTACAGGAGCATGATGAAAAGAAGGTTTGGAGAGCTCATCTATAAAATGCAGTAAGCTTGTAGTCTCCAAATTCGAGTTCCATCCACCATCCCCTTCAAAGATTTCCTCCAAGTCTTCATCACACTCAAAATCAGATTCAAAATCTGACAAATGGAAATAGGCGTCTTCAAAAGTTGAAGAAGAAGTAGATCCATAATTTCCACAAGCTCCATGAATTATGTCTTCCACTCCTATAACATACTCAAAATCATCTTCATAATCCAAAGGATAGCAACACAAATCTTCATTGAAGTTGGTGTTTTCTTCCATGATGAAACCCTAAACCATAACTTTAAAGTTCTAGTAGACAATCCTTGAAAATGAAACCCTCAATACTCTAAACACATTGCAATATAATTTGTCATAAACATCCTCAAACTCTTTAAGGGAAGCTTATGAGCACCCCCCTAAATATATAGCAATAGAAATCATGACAAGCATCCTCAAAGTGTATCCTAAAATTTTCTTCCTACAATCTTAAACTTCTAAGACTCTAAGCCAACCAAAAGAAGTGTTGAAACTAAAATGAAGTGCCTATTAGGGTTTTGGCTCACTTCCTTCTCTCTCTTTAGAGATGGAGAGTGGGAAAGTCTAAAATAGACAACTTCATTATTAACAAATTTTTTTGAATGCATGTACCATTGACAATGTATGCCTATATATAATGGATGAACACTTTTTAATATGGATATTATTATTGTAAATATGAAATTCTTAACATCAAAAATATACTTGTAATTGACCTAAATCCCTCATGCTTCCAAAGCTCATCTATATTGTCCAATATATATACATGTAAGATGAAGTGCAACATAAAAAGAGAACAATAGTACTTTGAATACCTCTAGAGGAAGGTATCTATCTCGATCATCCTACCATTAATCTAAAGTATTATTGAATAATAAAACTTTCGAAGGAAAAGTATCAAAAAAATTTATACAACTAATTATTAATTCACTATTTTGTATATTTATAATAATTCTCTAGCTATAAGCTTCCTTTGTATAGTTATAATTGTACTTATGCTAATTTATTTGTTTTTTTACTAAATATTAATTTTGACATTAATATTGAAGGTTCATTTGTGGAGGTACAAAAAATAATTATTGAAATGAAAGTTTTTTGTATTCATTGACATATGAAATGTTTGTTTGAACTATCAATTTAGAGGTACCTAGCCCACATGAGTACATCATGCAAGATTTGAGAGTATCATGTTTATATAGGTCTCGCAATTAGGTGTGATTATTTTAACGTGAGTTAAAACTTTCACACTATAAATTTCCCAAAATCATATGCTCTCTTTTAACAAAGACAATGGTGACCATACAAATTTTCTAAAACTATATACTCTCTTTATAAAAAAGTGAAAGTGACCATAAACATTTTATAAAATCGTAAACTCCTTTAGTTAAAAAATGGTGGTGGCCATACACATTTCGTAAATGTATATATCCTCTTGGTATTGGCATGGTGGCGGCCATACACTGGCTACCCAAGTGTATGGCTCAGTCTGCCCAAGCCATACACTTGCGCAGACAGTGTCAGACAGTGTATGGCGCCGGAGAAGAGCGGAACGGAGCCAGGTCACATCGGAGGCACAGTTGTTTTTTCCGGGCAGCGGGGCACTTCCCGGGCGGGGTGGGAAATTTCCCCTGCCGGGCTGGCAGGCGGAACCTCCAGCCCCTGGGGAGGCATGGCTCCCCTCGACACTAAGTCCCCAGAAGTTTTGCCAAAACGCCGGGCAGGCCATGCCTGCCCGCCCAAAAAAATCAAAAGAGCCCCCTGTATTGAACCGATTTTTCAGAATTTCTGCACTCCCCGGAAGTAATTCGGGGTCTCTGATTGCAAATATGAGTTCAGAATTTCAAAAAAAAAATTTGTGTAAAAAATAAAAAATTTCAGTGTTTTCTACGGGCAGGGGGGGCAGGCAGGCAGTTTACGAAAACTTCTGGGGACTTAGTGCCGAGGCATGGCTCCCTTCAGGAATAGACTGATGACCATCGACTGCTTCTGAGGGGACCTTTTCTCTTGACGGGTGAATCGTCTCGGTGGTAGTTTGGTCCGACGTCGCGCGGATATTGCGGCTGGAGCGTGAGGCTGTGTGAGGACCGGACAAGGCGAAGCTGGCAGTTTCGGGGGCGGATGTAATACGCAGGCTCGTTTCTTGTTCATGTGCGCGGGTTTACGTGATGCTTGCTCTGTCCGCATAGTCGTTAGGGTTTGATTAGGGTTTGAGTGGGGTTTTGTTAGGATTGTTGTACAGTTTTATTTAGTGACATACCCTGCAGTAAGGGAAGTGTTGTTCTGTATAGGGTTTGAGAGTAGGGTTTGGCATTTCTGAGTATATATGTGCGGCACCTGTGGCTTTGTTGGAACCAGTGGATTAGCTTAGTTTCGAAAGGAGCAAGATGCCGGCTACGGCAGGTCGGGTGCGGATGCCCGCAAACAATCGGGTTCATTCAAGTGCAGCCCTTCAGACTCACGGTATCTGGCAGAGTGCTATCGGGTACGATCCTTATGCACCGGACAAAGTACAACGTCAGGATGACCGGAGCGCACCAGATCCTGCTGCTGGAGGCGGTGCAACTGCTACCGATGAGCAAAATGCATATGATTCTTTTCAAGGTTAGAAATCATACGTTACGACCCTATTCTTTCAGAGGCTGTGTGCATAGAATGTTTTTTCTATTATTGATTACAGGGTGGTTGTAAGGCAGATGGGTTGAACGTCGAGAAACGTAGAATTGATCCTCTTGGGTCGCGGCATTAATCCACCTGTACACCCCCTGACTGCTAAATTGGTCCTTGCCACTACTTTTTTGCTGCATTCTTAAGCCCGAAGTTAAATGTTCGGACCCGTACTTAACAATAATTTTGTGTTGTCTACCAATGTCCTTACTTGCACGCTTGAAAGGGGTTAGAAATCAATGCCATCTTCATTCATCACAGGGCTTGGCGATGTTAGCTTCTAGCTCGATGTCGGTGTTGCATCAGTATATTGACTTGCGGGGAGCCTTACGGTATGCATCTCTGTTTTTTACAGGTCTTCTGGCGTTGGCTCGTCTGACGGGATCGAATGCAGACGAGGCACGAGGCTCTTGCCAAAAGTGTGGACGAGTAGGTCACCTTACTTTTCAGTGCAGAAATTTTCTTACTGCAAAAGAGGAAGCAGCAGCGGCAGCAGTTGCAGCTCTTGAGAGGGAAAGAACTGGTGCGAAGTTTGAAGGGGCCAGCAATCTGATGGCAGCATCTTCGTCTTCGGAAGAGTCGGAAATATCTGACAGTGACGAGGACTCCGAGATGGAAAGAGCCCTGGCGAGGTTGGGAAGAAGTAAGAAGGCAGGGAAGACCTCTGCACTTGACCGGAAAAGGCCGGAATCCAAGAAATCAAAATCTTCATTAAGGAAGTCGAAAAGTTTTAAGAAGAGGAGGCATTTTTCGTCTGAACTGAGCAATGAGAGTTCAGACGATTCACGAGAAAAGAAGAGACGCCGGAAGCATAGGCGTTACGAGAATAAGAAGAGTTCAAGTCATCGTCACAGTTCTCGACGGACAAGGGGTTCATCGGATGTTGACCCGTCTAGTAATGAAGAAACTGATTCTGGCCACAAACACAGCAGGAGTCGACACCGAAAGGACCTCACAGAGAGGAGAAGAGAGAAGAAACGGGCTATCGAAGATGGTGATTTTGAAGACCTTAGAGAAAAGAAGGATGAGAACAAACGATCAAGGAGGGATACCTGCGATGAAGCCGATGAGGGACATCGCAGGAAGGATCGTGACGAGAGAAGGTCTAGAAAGGATGATGGTGAAGACGCTGATGCAGGACGTCACAAGAAGGATCGTGACGAGAGAAGATCGCGAAGGGATGGTAGTGACGACGCCGATGTGGGACATCGCAGGAAGGATCGCGCCGAGAGGAGATCGCGGAGGGATGATAGTGACGACGCTGATGAAGGACGTCGCAAGGAGGATCGCGACGGGAGTTCTCGGAAAGAACGGAGTCGAGATCATGATCGCAATGAGCGCGGATCCGAAAGAAAGAAAGATTGTTGGTGAGAGGGATTAGAGCGAGGAAGTGGTAGGTGAAACTTGTGAATGTAGTTGTTCTGAAAATTTCATGCTCATGCGTTTCTTGGTGTTAATTGTGATATTTTATCTTGCAATGGTTAGGTGTAAATAAGCAATATGAATGTGTTCATCTCTGGTGGGTTTGTTCCGAAATTGTTTGCTCAATTTAAAGATTGCAAGCTTTCAATTCATTTAGTTATCAGGTGTTGAGCATTCGCTTTACTTCCTGTCGATTATTTCGAAAGGATTCGACATGTACACTATTTGGCAGCAGTTGCAGATATATTTGTTCATTTTCTTTTCCAGTTGATTTCCCTTCTCTTTACTTGAGGGAAATATTCCGAGAGCTTCATGTAATTAAGATTCAGATTACAGGTACATGTTGCGTATTCTCTGAGCAATGTTAGTGTAGCGATGTCCATTGACATCCCTTGGTATTAGTGGTATTATTAATTTTGATCATTCTTTGAGCAACATTGCTGTATTAGAGTATCGCCGGGGCTTGGGCTTGGCCTTGGCTGGCCAAGGAAAAGTGAAGGAAAAGTGACCGGTCCCTCCAAAATGAGCTCTCCAAATAATTCCCTGTCTCTGCCACACTTGACCTTGGGTTTGATGTTGTTGGGTTTGCTTGATTTGTGGGCCATCTCTTGTTTTTTTAAAATTCAATTAGCATTATTGATTGGCTCTTTGTTATGACAAGTCATGAATGCATTCATTTGTCTTGGTGTGTTTGCTTCCCTGTATATGAACGGGGAAGGCTTATGAACGGGGAAGGAAGCAATTCGGGAGCTATTGGACATGGACCAACCCATTTCCCCACCCTTGTTTCTGGGGAATGGGTGGTGTATTATTAATTTTAATCATTCTCTTAACAACATAGGTACATTCATGTTCATTGACATTCCTTTGTATTCAATTTTGACAATGTCATGTAATTCAAGTCAACAAAATTCTCAACAAGAGATTTGTTAATAGTAGTTTTTATATTGACATTTCTATATTTAATTTTGACAATGTCATGTAATTCAATTCTCAACAAGAGATTTTGTTAGTAGTAGTTTTTATATAGTTGTAGGTTAAAGGGAGTGAGTTGTTATATAGTCTTCAAAGTGTAGTATTTACAAATTCTTTTGCTTTAGGATGTTCGAACTAGCTTTAGTTGTTGTCCATCAAATTGTGGAAAGCCAATTTTGAATTTAATTTGGGACAAGTATATTTGGAAACACCAAATTATTTTGAGACAGAGGGAATAAGAGTTGTTAATCCCTAAAGGATTTTGACTAAGTTTTCACCAAACTTGCTATCATGAGGGAATAAGAGTTGTTAACCCCTAAAGGATTTTGACTAAGTTTTCACCAAAAATGCTTCCAAATTGCTATCATGAGGGAATAAGAGTTGTTAACCCCTAAAGGATTTTGACTAAGTTTTCACCAAAAATGCTTCCAAATTGCTATCTTCAGTACAAGTACCAAATTTTTGAAAAAAATCATTTTTAATACATCTAACTATAGGATCTTATATTACTTTGTTATGAGAATATGTAGAAATTTTTTTAGAAATTTTCATTGTATAGATTGCAAGATATTAGTGTTTGAAGTAACAAAAATCCTTTTTTTGTCCCTGCAAAAAACTAGGCAGCTAACAAAAATCCTTTTTTGTCCTTGCAAAAATCTGGACAGCTACACTCTTAAGGTTAGATCATTATGAAAAATGTTCAAAATGGTGGGTACTTTTTGAAATCATTCTTCAAAGCAAGTTGGATACATGCTTGAAAATTTTCAAATCATTTGGAATTGTACAACATATAGGAAAAAAAATAGAAAGTAAAAAAAATACAAAATAATTTAAAATATAAAATTGTTAACAATTTATTTATGAAATTGAAAAATGCCAATTCCAATGGTTGTAAGGTTTTAATAAACAATCTACACCCAATTATTTTATTTTATTTCCAAAAATATTGAAAATTGAGTTAAATAAAGAACTTTGAAGCTTATTTTAGAGTAGAGATTCCATAACTATCTTCAAACTACCCACAACTAAAACTTCTTATAACTTTCATCTCATTAATCAAAATAAAATGATTCAAAGATATCCATGTATAAATAAATCTAGAAAACCAATTTCAAATTTTTATTTTTTAAAGAAGTTTTCTTCTGCCTAGATTGCCTACTAAACAAAGAAAACTACATATCATACAATAACTTTTTAACCATGTAGTCAAAAATTATGAAAATTGTTGGGCCTTAAATCTATTCCTTGAGCACATGTTGTGTGAAAATTTCAATGAAAAAAAATGAAAATTCCATTTGTAGTGAGCTGTCCAAAATTGTTGTGTTGCCCCAAAACTCTTTTTGGTCCTTTAGGGATTAATGTGAAGATCTCATTTAGGTATTATTTTGGATTTACTCTCACATTGTTATTTCTAATCCCAATGTTCAATCATAGGAGGTGCAAACATACCTTATAGAGGTACATAACATTGTCTATTGTCTTAAAGAAGCCTTGACTTATACATTCACTTATTAGCCAAGGCAAATGACAAGGGCACCTTGTCCTATCACTTGACTTACATTTTCACTCTTAACTCAATTAGAGGTACTCTTTTGATGTGACTTTTATACTAAAATTGTAGTTGGCAAAAAGTATTTGGATAGGGTGGACTAAAGATTACTTTTGTAGCTTGACCTATGACTTGCCACAAAGTATGAGGTTCAAGGTTTATTAGGAGCAAATTTTGGATTGCTATTTGTAACACTTTTTGGATTTACCACTTCATTTGTGAGTGAGTTGTTATAAGCTTGATTTTAATTATTCTCATGTCAAAAATGAATTTTTTTTAAAATTCAATATTTTTTATTTATAATTCTTACATTTGATCCATATGTTTACACCCCTTTAGATGAAAAAAACACAAGTGTTGATTCAAATGAGAAAAAAATGTGTCCCTTTCAATAGTATCGATCTACATTAGTGGGCAAGAAATGTATCCTTTGATTGTATTGTCTTGAGAGACAATCTTGACAATCAAGATTAGAATTAACGATACAAGTATGATACATTACATACAATACTTATGGAATATGTTATACAAAATATGGTATACAATATATGAATATGGAATACATATAGATATATAATATGCAATATACAAATTATGATATATTAATATAGTATAATGTACGTTTGTGGATTTTAATACAAGATACAATGTCAATATTGCATATTGATGTAAATATGCATAGATACAAAATGTATTTCACAAGTACAATTAATTAATTCTTTCATTTCAAAAGTGAATTAATTGTCAAAGTGAATTAATTGATTGGTATATCATCTTTTAACACAATGTGCTTGAAAGACATAATGGCATTATTTCTAACTCCATCAAATTCAAAGATAAGCTTCTATTTAAGAGTTTTAATTTATTTCAAATAGTTTATAGTATTGAAATGGGGCTACAATACATATACATAGGGACTCAACCCTTGAAGGTCAAGAATGATATGAAATAGGCATCATCATCCAATGTATAATAGAAATTTCCACTTACACAAAAGGCCAAAGTTATTCAAGGCCAAACTTGTTTGAGAATCAAAAAAATTAGACTTCCAAGTTTAACCTTGAAGCACTCCAATGTCCAATTTTTAAATGACTAACAAATTGAAAGTCAAGTTTCATCCTCATTATTGCTTAGATGAAAGTCTTAATTTTTTGGAAATACTTTATAAAGTTGTTGTCCTATCTAACTAGTGTATTCTATGGCAAGCCATTGCCAAAGTATAATTAAAGGTATTTTTTTATTTTTTTATTTAAAAAATACATGAATTCCAAGAAAATCCACAACAAAAATAAAAATAAATTTTTTATGGACCCCGTCAGGAGACGCTTACGCTCCCTGACGGGGAACTTCGGCGTTCTCTCGGAGGTCTATCATTGGGAACGTGTTTTTAGGGCTTTCCCCTGCATTGAAATGATACGCGTTTTTTTTTGCGCTTCCAGAAGGACCTTTCTTGAGCGGCTTCCTCCCAGGAGGCAACTTTTGTGGACGACTGAACCATGAAAACAGTTTAATCAGTACCTTGCAAAACCCTACTGGACTAGACGCAAATTTGGTTTTTAACATGAAATTGCAATTTGAACTCAAGGTCCAGCGCCAGATCATAGTGCTGAATATGTTCAAGCAAACTTCAAACTGAAGCACACATTAACGTGCTTCCAATCACCTTGAACTTCTTGGGCATTTCTTAATATTCATACGTTTGAGCTACAATTACAAACTATTAATAAAGAAACATGTAGATTCTTGAAATGTAAAATCAAGACTACACCAAGATCCCAGTGAGAGAAGATATTACAAAGTATTGACAGATTAATGAAGTCACTATAAACCAAGGGATAGAAAATTGAAAAATTAAACAGCAATTGGCAACAATCATAGAAAAAAGAGACTAACCTTTCTTTTTCCTCGGCCTCTCCATCGTCAGATTCCTCTTCCTGCGTGAAGACCCCAACCTCTGTGAATTCTCAATAAGAGCTGAGGCGCCAGATCCTACATTCAAGCAGTGTTTTCCATGGTCGCACATGATAAGTCCGTCCCTTATGCAATACGATATCCTGAGCGTTACTACACTTGCGATTCTTTTAATCCTACTTTTACCAATTCCATAATGTATATATTCAAGATCCTGTGAGGAAATTTGAAGGAGCCACAGCAGCAAAATGAAACATAAAAAATCCTTCCAACACGATCGCTTCAGAGAGCATACTGACTGAGATTGCACGAAGACCAAAATTAACATCCAACTTGCACGAAGTACCAAGACGAAATTTGGGACTTTGATCACATCCGTTGCATCGAAGGAAAGAGAATGACAATCTTGAGATATGATTATCGGTACACATTCTGAGGTGGTTTTCTGAGGTTGGCATATTACTGTGAGATGGGCAAATACTCCTAGAGCCACAAAGAGCACATGTGCTGATGGTTGGATATCGACTTCATTTTGAACCTGAACTACTTTTCTGAGATGAAAAGTTAATTGTACGTGTTCCAAAATTTCCAAGGTGAGCCCAGTCTAAAGACTTCGTCAGAATCATGACTCCCGGAGGGGTGGAAACAGGCTAGAGAAGGTACTTGACCTATAGTAGTTGGAGAAGTCACACGCCACCTTCAAACTAGTTCAATCTACAGAAACCACCAGCACGCTTCGAGACCCTCTACTTGATTAGAAGTCATAAAAATTGATCTGATACAAAACAAGTACAGAAAGCTGTTTGTCTTTCACGATCACAAGTGAGGGGCAAAAAATCGGAGTGGATATGGTAAAAGGGGAGAAAACATGCCACCTCCTGAAATGTTCAGAACCACATAACTTGACACACGTCAGTTTGAGATTGAGCTCCGAATACACGAGCCTTGTATGAGAATCCACCTCAGCTGTACGTGCGTGCCTTGTTATGAGGATCCACCTCAAAATATATATACGATCTGAGACATTCTTGAGGATGGCCCATTCAACTCCTCAAGAATTTTTGGATCATTGGGGTTTTTTCTTTCCCTCTCTGTTTTTTTTCTAGTATCCTTGGTAGGAGTTGAACTCGGCCAAGACCCTACCAACCTAGAGCCAAGGATGTAGCCTTCAGAAAATACAAGGATCCAAAAGAGAGCCCAAAAATGCCAAAGTGCCAGACTAACAATTAACCAACAATAAAAGTTTGTTTGTGCAGGATTACATGTTAGTGATTCATAGGGAGGTATAATTGTGTCACTGATAAGACTTATAGGTATATTATGTAGTATGTATATGTAAAAGAAATTTCCTAAAAAGTATATGCCTGGTCGGCTAGTTGCCGAAAAAGAGAAGTTTCAATTAGTCACTTTCCTACATACTCCAAGGGCAAACGGCCAAATTGCTGGGATTTTTTTTCTTAACCAGTCCATTTCCTAAAACCTTATTTTTTTTTTCGGAACCTCATCCTAATCATTTCAATGTCATTAGGAAATTTTCAAAAAAATTCGGTTAGCTTGTAACTAAATACTGGTATTTCCCGTTCATTGGTGTCTACCTTGGCCATTTGGGGGGTTTTGAGTCCTATTTTCGACCCAAAAATGCAAATGTGAAGCTCAAAATTGGTATATGAAGACATCTACTAAGGTTACACAATCATGCCAAAGATTATTGTAAAATAATAATCTGTCCACCTTCCATATGTGTTCAAAGTGCACTACCTTTGCACAACTATAGAGAATATGATTTTTTTTCCTACAGATAAAATTGCTTGAGAAGAAGCATCTTTAAGTTAGAAATAATGGATTTTTTAATTTAATTTTTTTGAGTTTATTTAATATTTTTTTAAAATATAACTTCAAAGTCTATATTTTCTTGATGTTTTCCATTGTGCTTTTTGGTGCATAACTTTTAGAGATAAATTTTTTTAGGTTTGAAAGTTTAGAGGCATTCTATTTTCAATGCTTTATAAATTATCCATATTTTATTATATTTAAAAAAAATTTATTCCAAAAGTTATAGTACTCACTTAAATAGGCCTTTTTGAGCCAAAACTAGCAAGTGTTTCTTGCAATCACCCAACTATCAAATTTTTGTTGAAACCAAATGCAATCTTTGCTTCATTTTGTTCATTGTAGATTAATTTTGTAGTGCAAGTCATCTTCAATTAATTTGGCAACAACTACACTTATTTGTCTTTATAGTGTGTGACACTAATTTACCAAAGTTGCACTATAATTTTGAATTAGTGTAGGATGAATCAATAAAGGCATATTGTACCAATTTTCACTAAAATAAAATTTTGTGGTGACATTAACTTTTTAGGTGACACTAATTTTCTACTTGACCTTTATTTTTTCCACGGTTGTCATATCGGACGGAATCTCACTGTTCATAGACAGAATCGGACCGATTAGGGTTGACCGGCTACGAACTTCAAAGGCTTATAACTTTTGTAAAAGTACTTCAAATCGGGCAAATGAGATGTTTTTAAGCATCTACAGAAACTTCGGGGCACCGCCGAGGAACGTGGGAGGGAACCCTAACCAAACTCCTGTGACATGGCAATTCACAGCCGACGAATCCAACCGGAGTGGCGAATGTATAAGGCGGAGCTATTCTTGGCGACCATCATGGAAACGTACACAAAGATCCTCGTGATGATACTGTGAAGAAGGAAGGGTTTGTGTCGAAGATAATGGACAAGCTGCATAGCCCCAAAGGAAAGCCTGTGCGTGACAACACCAAGCCGAACCCCCTATAGGCTCTTCCTTCTCGTTACGATTTTCTCTTTGATCATTTTTTCTTTTCAGGAACACAAATCTCAATACAGAAATCTTTAGCTTGGAGGTCAATCTTTCGGCAAAAGCTCCTTTCACTTTGAATTTATGGAAATAACCTTGGAGCGTGATGAAGAAGATCTATGCACTCAAACCTTCCGAATGCATTCTGTTTGTCGTCTGGAGTTGTGAGGATGAGAGTAGATGGTAAAGGTGGAATTAGCAGCTGGTTGATGTTGCAGTTGTATAATAGAATGGGGTGGGAGTAAAGTATTAGATTGCAGAAATTTTTGTGGGAGTTTTGAAAGAGTAGATCTAGTGTATGTGGCAGAGTGATTGATTTTGTCGAGTTTCTGATTGCGAAGTGTTTGCAACCATTTGTACACATGACAAGGCTTGCATACATGACAATTGTTGACTGTAAATTCTAACATCATGCTCACTGTTTTGAGTGCGTATATCATTATGTTTTGAATGTGGATATCATACTGTTTTGAATGTGGGTATCATTTTGTGTTGTTGGAGCAATAGATCGTTGTATCTTCACTCTTTTGAATGTGTATTTTGTTATGCTTTGAATGTGTTTATCGTTTTGAGGTGGTGGAGCAATACATCTTGTATTTTGGACTGAGTGGTGAAATTTGTCAATGTTTCTGCTTGTGTGAAGTCGTTGCAACCATTTGTACAAGGCTTGTACTCATGGCATTTCTTTACTGTAAATTCTAACATCCTATTCATTGTTTTGAATGTGGGTATCGTTTTGTTTTGTTGGAGTTATAGATTGTTGCATCTCCTCACTGTTTTTAAAAGTGTGTTTCGAATGTGTTTATCATTTTGAGATGGTGGAGCAATAGATCTCATATTTTTGTTCAAGTGGTGCAATTTGTCAAGGTTCTACTTGTGAAGTCATTACAACCACTTGTACAAAGCTTGTACTCATGGCATTTGTTTACTATAAATTCCAACATCATGTCCACGGTTTCGACTGTGTATTTTATTATGTTCTGAATGTAGATATCTTCATATTGTGAGTGCAAATTGTTTTGAGAGTTTTTGACGTATGCTCAACATTGTCCGAGAGTGGTTATTTTGTTCTTTTGATACATCCACGTTATAAGCACAGATTGACATGAGTGTCAGCGACCTATTTTGGACGTCCAACGAGTTGGCAATCAAGTGGGTTTAGTTCATTTATGAATTGCCTATTTGAGCCATTCAAATTTTTTTGTACAATGTGGATTTAAATTGTTTTATTTTGGTGAACATAGTTATCATTGCATCCTTACACAATCCTAATCAAGCAAATTTTGTCGTACGCGCAGTTAGCCGTAAGTATCCTTACAACGACAAATGGTTGCAAGATGACACGAATTATCGTTCCAGGGAACTTCTAGTAAGATATCGATTGAGTTAGAAGCATCCGGATTGTGACTACTCACTTAATCCCCCTTCTTTCACTTCCCTACTTTATTCCGGAAACTTAGTATATTCTGAATTCCGTTCCGGATCCGGATACCTTCGGAACTTAGTTCCGTCTCTCTTCCATCACTGGTTTTTGTTGCCTCTGTTTTACCCTCAGAGGGTCCGCCCTTGATCTAGAAAGGGTGGGGACTCACCACTTGTACAATTATCCTCTCTGTACTCTAAATCTACTAAACAACATACCCAAGACAACACAGCTGTAGGAGGAGGGAGGAGTATTCTTTCACAGTTTCCGGATTGGCCGATCCGGAATCAGGTCACACAAAGAAATTCTCACACCTCTCTTTACTACAACGACGGATCCGAACTCATAGACCCAAAGGAATAGAGTCTCAAGGGGAAGACAATGTACCAAAGGGGAGGTTGGTAGACCTTCTGGAGTAGTGGGAGTTCCTTTCCTTTGGCGGTTGCTTATCTCCGCACAGAACCCTCCTGGTTCTGGACTCGCAGGGCCCTCTACCTTCTTACCCGAATTGCCGTTCCGGCAATTTAAAAGCACGTCACACTTACACTCCCTTACTCAACCGGCATTCCTCTCACTCAACTCAACACCAAGAGATCCGTAGTCCAAGATCCGGATTCCTCCTTTCCCTCCCTTCTCTTTCTCCAGTACGAGGTTACACACACATGCATACACTCAGCCAAAAGACCCTGTCTAAGCAAAAGTGCAGCTAGAGGTATCCTGGCTGACTTAGATTAAGAAAAAAAATTGTAATACATACGTGAAAGCACTAAAACGGAATGGAGTAGAATGGAATGGCAGACAACTAACTTGCCTGTCTTTAAAATACTAACACAAAAACCCAAAGTCAACTCCTAAAAGCCTGAAAAAGAAACCCGGAAATCCAGGCAACCAATCACTGAAAACCCCGGGATATCCGGAAAGATTACTACCGTCTAAGATTGCCGGATTTCCTGACTATCCGCCTAAGATTCCGGAAACCGGGTCCATACTCGGAAACCCGATCCGGATTCTATACTTCTTCTCCTACGAATTCTAATGTTTTGGCTTCCTTCCTTTCCTTGAGCGGCTCCCCGCTTAGCTGGTAGGCGTCCCCTTTGTATTCTTTGCTGGCGTGGTTTTCGCTGTGGCCCGAGTCTGGATATGGCGCGTTGCGGGAGACGGATCGCTATCGTCTTCGGTTCCGGAAGTGGAGTGGGCACTCTCCTCCTTAGAATCTTCGATGACTTGAACTTCCTTCTCCTTCTCTGGCGTTGTATCCTCCAATGTTGCGGGTTCGCTTCTTTTCTCCGGCGTGGTCTCTTGTATGTGCACAAATCCTTTTGGATTAGTCCGAGCCGGATTGGTCATTCCACCGATCCGATTGATGAGGTCTCCCCTGACTTGCTGTCCTGGAACCTTGAATGATCCGGTCATCAAGTTCGGCATTGTTTGTGACTTGGGGACTTTCAAGGTTGAGAATTTGGGTGGTACCGGAACCGATTTCATGTTGGACTCAGGTTCCGGTTCCGAAGCTGGCCTCAAATTCAATTCCGTCATCCGCATTTTGCTGGCGGAAGGCTTGACTGGTGTGAGTATCCCCCTCAATCCCTCTATCCGGGTTGCACGATCTGCCACTAGTTTCCCTGAGGTACCTGAGACAAAAGGAAGTTCCGGAAAGGTGGAGAAATCCATTGCACGGTTTGGGTCGATAGCCACCAATAACTGCTGGATCTCCTTCAAAACTCGCTCTATCCTCGCAGTGAAGTCTACGAGGATGGTTACTACCTTGGTTCCGGTAATGTGGCCTTCCAATATCATCTTCGAGTCAAACAAGACAGCTTTTGTGATGATGTCGGCTTTGATGTTGACTGCTCCGGATAGATTCTTGACCAGAGCGAGAGCCTCTTTCTCTTTTGCAGCTGCCATTTCCCCTTCCGCCCAATTCACTCGGGCCTGGAGTTGGTTCCGTTCCGCCTCCAGCTTCTGGATCCGCTCCTCCCTCTTTGTTAGATCTTCCGGCTTGGGCAATCGCTTGACAGCTTCCACGATCTGATCCGGCTCCACCTTCAAAACTTCCGCGGTATCTATCATCAAATCCGCCAGACTGTCGTGGAGTACCTTGGCTTCACGTATCCACTCGAGCCCCGCATTGAAAAATGCGGATTCCGTTTCCACTTCAGGTCCCTTGCTGGACTCCCTCCTCTCCATCGTCTATGGCTTGGATTGCGACCCCAGATCGGTTAACTTCTTCTTCTTGGTCCTCGGATCGGTCAAACGTTCCTTGGGAAGTTCCTCCGGATCAAACTCGACCGGATCTTCCGCCTCCTCCCCAGAAAGTCCGTATGACAGGATCGCCTTTCCGGTGTCATACTGGATTACTTCCACTGCACTCAAAAGTTCTTGTTGATGGTACAGATGGAATAAGTAGGTGCTAACTGGACTCGCCTTTGCTCGGGTCACGTGATCTGCTAACTTAGCTACGATTCCGGCTATGACTCTACCCCAGTGTACCACCCGGTTTTCCATAGCCCCGAAAATAGTATTGGCCACCGTAATGGTAACCCATGTTGGCTTTTCTGGATACAAGATCGGAATCAGAAACTCTAGTATCCGCCTATGTCTCTCGTCCTTGCATTCGCTGATAGCGAATCTGTCCTTAGGGTTTGCAGACCCAGTGAACTTTCCAGCTACAAAACGGTCCGTCCTTGATGCTAACCCGTTCCCACTCTTCCGGAACTGATAGACGTCCGCCTAGATGTCCTCGGTCCACGCGACTAGCCGCCCTCTCAAAGTGAGCTCATACTGATTCGGAACACCGTGAAGTAGCTCTTGAATCATATCTTCACTCTTGAGGTTCCATGGTCGGTGTAGTAGACCGACACATCCTAACTTAGTTAAGTCCTCATTTAACTGCTTGTGTAGTTCCGAGTTATCCGGAATGGCCGGAGAGATAACCCGAGCAGATACCGCTACCTTCCGTACTGGTCCGGATGCCATAAGATCTAAGTCAGAACGAGAGAAAAGTAGCTCTACTTCAGTCGCTAACTCACCACTCTTTCTCTCAACTACTCACATAGACAATCTCAGAAGCACAGAACAGGAAAGTGAAGAGGAAAACCCTAGGAAGACAGCTTAAATACTAAACTGTCTTTTTATGGGTTTAAGGACAACGGCTGCAGGTCCGTTGTATTAACGGTATCCTACTTCCGTAGCTACGAGACCTATACGGTAGGTTCCTGTGTTCCGGGTGAGTCCGGATTCCGGATCCGGATAAGTTCCGGTTACGGATTGTGCCGGAATGCTTATTTCCTAATTCAAGCTATCTGGTCCAAAAATCACGCTCTAACTAAAATATATTTTTTTTTTTCTATTTTTCGCACCTACTTCTTGTATTATTGATCCGTTTCCAGATTCCGGATTCCCACAAATTTCACTTCTAGAAAAACAAAACTCCATTCCCACATTGAAATCTCTATAGAAGGAATTGTGAAACTTTTTTGCAGATACTCATCAAAGGAAAGTTGTGTGTATGGATGTTCCCTACATATCTACCCAATTGAATTTAAAAGATTCATCATCAGTTCATCATCAAAAACTATTGTGTAAAATCATAAAAATCAACTTTAAAATTCACCAAAAATAAATATTTGCTTTTTTGAAATTGAAATTTGGTATGCTTTATTGAAAGTGGATAAGAATTGAGTACTAATTATGCAAAACAAAAAATGACAATTTTAATTATATATTATATACAAATCTTTGAAGAGCTAAACAAACAATTCATAAATGAACTAGACTTGACTATACAACATACACTCGTCGATGTAAGGAATTTTTAACTATATTCATCTAAGTATTTGGAGCACATAATTTACTTTATTATGGGCCCCATTAGGAGACGCTTACGCTCCCATTAGAGGAACTTCGTAGTGTAGTGGGAGAATGTCGGAGGGAACGCCTTCAGTGACTTCGGCCAATTTGACCTTCTTGGCATTCCTTCGTGCAAATAATATAGTAGGACGATATTTGAATTCCAGGATTGAGAAACACCAAAAGCGGGAAATTTACTTCCCCGACATGTGGTCTATAACATCTAGCTGGAGAATTAACAAGATCCTAGAACTTTGTTCAATTTGCCAGAACAACACTATATTTGTCCACTTACCATGAGTTCCAAAATGAGGCCCATCAGGGCACCGCTTGATTCTCCTCCTTCAAAATATGCAACACTAGCCAAGGGAGATACATTTCATCTAGATTTAAACTCTTGCAATTTCACACTTGTCTCTTCACATGAAATGTTCAAAAAATATTTAATTTGATTAAAAAAGAAATTGGTGTGGGTGTATCTCTGGTGGAGAAGACTTTGACCGTGATGGGGTTTAGCAAGATGGTTTTTGAGGTGGTTCGTCACAACAAAGGCCCTAGAATGATTATAACTACACACAACCTTTTATGCTTTGGTAGAGCATGACAAGGTTTTGGGGGTGTGAAGTTGGTGAGCTTCAAGGAAGCCCTATTCCGAACGATTAAAAATGAAAACACCATAGCTAATAGAGCTTCCAACTAATGAAGTGTAGAAAAGTGCTCCAAAATCACCAACATTCAACTCTTAAATGTGACCAATGACTGTCGGGTCTTGCTGCCACACTAATAGTCCTAACAACAGCAATCCTTCAAGAATCATGTGTTGCCAACCACAATCACATCATTAAACTCCTTGGTTCAGAATTTAAAAGAACACTCAATTACTGCATTGCTAGATAGCTGTAGAAGGTTGTTGGACCCTATTTAGGAATTACCCAACTAATATAAGTTCGTTCTGAGGAAGACAATTAAATAGGATTTGACTCAAATATCACACCTAGTAGGTCATTGCAACCAAGATTTGTAAAAAAAATTCCTTAACCACATGCAATTTGTTATCCTCACGGTAATTCTAATTGTTAAATTTTTCACTCCCTTCTTAAAGGCCACAAGGGTTAGGAACTCTCCCAAATTGCTATTCTTTATTCTTTCATTCTTATCCTTTAAGCTTTTCCATCTTTCTTCATTTTTCTTCACTTTTATTTATTTTTATTTTTTTAAAATTTCTTTATCTTTTATCTCCAAATTGATTTCTTTCCAAATCGGCTTCTACTCTGAATAAATCACAGTCAAGGAACCGCACTGCTAAGTCGGAACTAAATTGGATATAATCAGAATGGCTCACGAACCTCCTACTCGGCTTGAATCACATCAACTTGATTCTTGTCTCCTTCTTGGGTGACTGAGGAATCTTCCTTAACCAAATTGAGATTCTTCTTTACTGTACAACTCAGCTTTGAATAATTTCTATGTTTGCAAAACTTACACTCGTTCATCACCAACTTGGAATTGACTTTATTCACTATAGGATTTCCCATAACTAAACATTCAACCATGAATTCACATTTTTCATCTGATCTCAAACTTACACACTCACATGGCACACTATAATGACATACATATCAATCCAATTTGGATCCAAGTTAACACATATCAACACATTAACGCTCCAACTAGGAATCATTCATGCAATAAACTCAAATAAATCTTTCATCGAATTTATTCATCATTTCACATTCACAATGCACCAATTTCATTTATAGTATTTCTATAAAATCTAAATTGGATTTTAATCGCTCTTAATCACTTACTCAACTTGCGCAACATCATCTTATCCTAATAGGATTTCATCATTTTGCACAACTACTACTCCAAGTTCGGAACTAATTTAGCTATTTGCACCAACTTGGAACATCACATATTCACTGCATCTCATTTCTCTTCAGTACATACTTTCACAAATTTCTTCATTGCACATTCCTTCCAAATCATCTTCCATTTTAGATAATACTTCACACTTCATCTGCACATCACTGCCAGGGTTACATGGACGTCCGGACGGATGTCCAGCGTCTATGTCCGCCGGTTCCCGAACGTCCGCCAACATAGGACGTTCCGACCATCCCCGTCCAGCGGACGGGGCAAACGGGGAGGCGGACAATAGGGCGGACGGGGAGGGCGGACGGGGAGGTGGACGGGGCAGACGGGTCGGTGTGGGGTCGTCCGATCAGGGCATCGGGTGGAAAATGGGGTAAACTTCGGTGTAGGGATGAAACCATGGGTTTTTTTTTCCAATTTTTGGAGAATTGCTAAAGTGGCAATATATGACAAAATATTGTTACTAAATTTTTTAGTATTCATTTATATTTTGGATAGAACTATCTTTTCATCCACATATTTAGATGAGTTACATTTGATGTGCGCAATTTCATCCAATTTTTTTTCTTTCAAATTCGAGCAATTTGGCATTATCATCCAATTTTTCTTCAAATTTAACCTATAGATTTGGTGCAGTCCATTTTTTTTTAGGCATTTGGGCCTTCAATTGGCCCAAGAAAACAATGGTTGATGGTTCAAACAAATTCAATCATCCAAATAACCATAGGATGTTGTAACCCCTACATGCCCAAGCCTTATATTCAAATTTAAACTTCCTTTAATTTGCTCTAAATTGAACAAAGAGCCCACATTTTGGTAAGATGTATCAATTTTTTTTGGAATTGTAACCATACAAATTCAAACTAGACTTGTTAGAGATTGCATAGGAAAAGAAAGCACAACAATATCACTTGTAGAGTGAAAGATTATAACATTTGACTATGATGCTGTTAAAATTGCAAAAAAAAGTTGAAGCCTTTTTGGCAAGGCAAATCTAAAATGTTGGGGACCCAAAGAATATGAGGTTAATGGGCCAAATTTGCACTACCCCAATCAATTTACAGCTTTACAAAATTTACTCTATAATTTTTTAATATGAATTTCCAATATGAATTTTCCTCCAAGATCTACTGTATTTGAGGCTCATTTCCAAAAGCTCTTAACACAAAAGAAAAGTCAAGATTGCACAAGGTACCCTTGCATAATATCTCTTTCAGAAAAATCATTGTCTTTTAATTGCAAGATCGGACTTCTGGAGCCAAAAGTAGACTTCAAAAAGAATTTCCCAAAATTATTAGCTCACTAAAATGATGAAAAATAGTTAGGTTTTACTGAACTTCTAAGTTTTGCAAACACCATATTTAATATTTTGGTACCTCAAGCATTTAGGGGGTAATTACAATTTTTTTTTAACATCTTAATGAAGCTGACAAACCCGTTGCATTCAAAAAATTAACAACACACCATTGATACCAAACAAAAAACCATGCTTCTAGAATCTAGAAGACAATTTACAATTATACATAATACATTGTCCAATTGAATATCTTCAACCATACATGGCAAATTGAACAATTGGAAGACCATACAATTTAAAACAAAAACTTCCCAATCTTGCAAATACCAACTTAAAAAATCACAATTTCCGTAATTGCAGGGTTTTAGACTTTTCTATGCAAAATTGCAAACCAACAATGACAAAAGATAGGGACAATTCACACTTTAAAAATCATTATCAATTAAAATATCCTCGTCAATTACAAAGGCACATAAAAGTTCAACTACATTGGCATTCATTGGTCTTAAAAAATCAAAATGGTGCACATATGCTATGCAACTATGTAATTCGCATACATACTACTTGGCATCTATGCATACTACCAGCCTATATACTTATATGAACTATTCTTGAACTTCAATATGAACCACGGAAGTGTTCATCTGGAATAGGCCAGTTGAATGAAGTACTAAAACAGAAGATGACTTGTGCCAAAGTACTCTCTTTGTTCTGAACGCGCTTCAAGTAAGTATCAAACACCTGTGCAAATTGTGGATGGAGGTACTTGACATGTGAGCTACTTGATTCACGCTGCAACTTGTGATACGCCTCCGACATGCACTGCCTACTGATCCGTTCAGCTAATTTAGCAACAACATATTGCTTGGATTGTATGGAAAGAGAAGGGATGTTTTGCACATCCGCATCTCTTCCGTGTACATAGGTAATACTGGGATCCACCCACCACCTCCTCTTTATAGCTTCGTCCTTTTCAACTGTTGATGTGAATGTATACAACGACTTCATGGGCTCGCTCAACACTGTAGTCGTCCCCCAATCACAAACTCCAATGTAAACCCGGGACTCATCTTCAGAAAAATGAAACATGATGTTGTCCGGAGAAATGTCGTTGTGGAAATGTCCAGCGGTGTGCACCGCATTCATGATGTGCAGTAATGCCCATGCAAGCTCCACGCGTTTGGCTCTAAATCGCTTCAGATTTTTAGCAGCAATGATTTCTTCTTCTGTTATACGCGGCTCATACAGCACTCGAAGGGCTATGTTGTCTAGATAGTCGTCATCCCGACGCATCATTTCACGCAATGTACCGCCGTTCCACGAGAATGAGTATCCTTCATTCTTTTTGGAATGCACTGCAAAAAAACGTATCACTCCAATATGCGGAATCCTCACTGCCATAGTCTCAGTATTGTGTTCCATCTTTGCAAAAGCAGGTCGTTCACCTTCTTGGAGAGACATCTTTGCTGCAAACTCCCATGATGGATGAATCTCCACACATCCTTCTATTCACACTCTCCGAATTGTAGCATAGCCACCCCGCATGATTTTGTTATTTACGGGAATCACCATGGCCGCTTCCAAAAGGGCTATTAGAAGGCGACGTGTATTTTGTGCTTGGTCCATTCTAGGCTTGCTCATCCACCAACCAATTGACTCTGCTCTATTTTGCCTCCTCCTAAATGGTTGGCACCTTTTGGTGAATAAATCCGCTTTTATAATGACATGCTCGAAGGCTTCATCATTTTCGCGTTTCTTCCTCCAATATTTATCCAAAATGACCGAAGCATTCCATAATGCATCATGCACCTTGCTGTCAAGAAATTTGGGGAAATTCTTCTTCTCCGTTTCATGAATCCACTGTGGTACGTGCAAGGCGTCCAACATCCTCTGCCTCATATCCACGAAGAATTTCTCGATGCAATCCTCTTCATATCGCATATATTTAGTGTCAAGAGACATTGTAGTCTCTGTCTCATAAAACTTCACAATCAATTCGATTAAGAATGCTTTGCAACTCTCCGAGGGATTCTCCCTTGTCCACTAAATAGAGAGGGCTTCTTCTTTTCCCTTCGGCTCCTTGGAAGACTTCTTCGCCCTCAGCATGTTGATAACCCGGTAGAATGATGAATGTTAAAGTTTTATAAAAAATTTGGCAAGAGTTACCTCAAATATTAGACTCTTACCCACCCAAAGAAAGGAGCCATTGGAGGTCAAACCACCAAGCTCTCCGCTCTCTCTTGCATGCAAGGGGGAAGGCAAAAGTGAAAGCGGACGGTCCGTCCGCTTCTCTTATATGAGGCGGACGGCCTCATTCCAGTCCTACAGCGGACGGAGGCCGTCCGATTGGGCGGACGGACTGGCCGTCCGATCGGACGGTCTAGGGTTGGCAGACGCCTCGTCCGGTCCGCATGGTCGAATAGAGGCTGTCTGATCGGGCGGACGGACAATCTGCGTGATCGGACGGTCCAAAGGGGGCGATTTTTAGATCGTCCGCTTCATTTCTACCGTCTCATTTTTAGGGTGATTTTTCCCCCTTTTCATTCAATAAGCTTCATATAGGTCTTCTTGTTTGGGAGGAATTGGGCATTTGGGCATTTCAATGCCTAATAATTAAAAAAATAGACCCAAGGCTTCTTCTCAACTTTCTTCAATTTCTTGAAATTTTTACTTCTGAAGAAATGTCAATATTTTCATTACATTTATCATTTTCTTGGAATTTCAAGTTTTTAACCGTACAAATTCAAACTAGACATGCTAGAGATTATGGAAAAAAAGAAAGCACAACAATATCCCTAAAGGAGTTAAAAATTATAATGTTTATCTATGAGGGTGTTCAAATTGCAAAAAAGAGTTCAAATATTTCTTGCAAATCAAACCTATGAATTTCGTGACACGAAAAATTGGAAGGCTTAATGTGTATAAGCCCAATTACATTAGGGCTAATCAAAATCCACAATACTATTATACAATTCTTCCAAATGAATTTGGATTCTAATTTATTCTCCAAAACTAATTGCATTTCAATCTCATTTCCAACTTCCAAGAGCAGGTAAAGAATACAGAAAGTCAACATTACATTCGGTACCCTTGCACTAAATCTAAAAAAGAAAAAACACTGTCAAGCATTTCCAAGAAGAGATTTTTGGTACTACAACTAAACATGTTCAATAGATGTGCATGTTCAAAGTTTTAAATAGTGACATCCTTGACCACTAATGGTCACAAAAGTGGTCACCAAAATACATTTAAATAATAATAGTAAATCCATAACCTCCGAATAAGTCAAAAGACATCTTCTACTCTACCCTTAAATAGTTAAACTACATTATACTCTATTCTGAATCCGAACTACTATCGTCATTTCGACCTTGGGGTGTGGGACCGAAGCCACCAGATCGCCCATATCCGCCAGACCCTCCTCCTTGTCCGTAATCGGAGAAGTATGGACCTCCAAATGGTGGAGGTGGAGGAGGTGATGCATTTGCCTCGGACCTTGTTGTCCCTCGTTCGCTTGAGCCAGTGTAGTATGAGCTTCCGCGAGGCCTATATGAGTCCGGCCCTCCCATCCTCGGATAGAATTGCGACCCACCATATTGAGATCCACTGTAGTCCGTGAACCTTTTGCTTCCATGGCTTCCTCGTATGTTTAATATGTTTTGGAAGTCATCGTGGGGGCCATGGCTAAAATGCGAACTTCCTCCTCCATATTGCGGGCAACGCACATCACGATCATGACAAAGTGGTGACCGTTGTTGACGCGGGCGACCTTGATCCAAAATACTATTTCTTGTTGCCTCTCGCAATTGATTTTGGAAGTCCAAGTCTTCGCACTCTTCTCGACGTTCGTGCCTTTGTGGAAGTGGAGGTGGAGGTGGTAAATCTTCTTCGTCATCATCATCACTGTCCTCTACATCTGGCAATGGTTCCGGAGGAAATCCAAATTGATCCCGATTAGACCACTCCGGCATGCAATCGCTTGGGCCAACCCAATTGGTGTCTATCACCGCTTTGTTACAGCTCAATTTGGTCTTCTTGTCCTTTGCAGGCACCGTACGCCAATCCACATCTTTCTGGAGTACAATCTCCGCCCAAATCATTGCCATGATGGAATAGTTCATGATATTTGGTTTGGAAGCACCTAGACCGCAAGATGCCCAAATCTCCTTGTATCTTTGTTTGAAATGTTCACTCTTGCAAGTGTTCATGGGACCTTCCCACCGTCTCACTTGTCTCTCTAATACAACCGTGTTATCTGCTGGCCAGAGTTTCGCAATGTGTGACATTTTCACATACTCTCGGCACATTGTGCAAGTCCATACTGCTTTGGGCTCGTATTGCCATCCCTCTTCAGCCACACAAAAGTGGTTGAAGTAGGCATCCCAATCCATGTCTTGTGATTTTCCCTTTGTACTCTTCTTCAGCGGATTGGGAAATCCTTTTGGAGCCATGGTAATCCTTCTTTTCCGCACCGAATGCAATCTTTGAGTGAGAAGTTTACAATTTCTATAATTGAGAAGGTGATGAAGAGATTACAAAAAATTAAGTTAATTCATTCACAGTTGTTCACACTCCAAGTCGGAAGGGGCTCACAGATACCAATTGGCGCTAGATCTGCCCACTCCGCAAGGGAAACAACTGCGCGGAATGGGCTGTCCGCGCCCCTCTTTATACCGTCCGCCGATGCTGACATCACTGCCCAAATCCGACGGGCGGACGGGCCGACCGCCAGATCGGACGGGCAATATGCTCCGGCGCGTCCAATCGCACGGCCTCGACGAACTGCGGACGACTGCATTGGACGGAGCCCGCGGACGGATGCTCTGACTGCGCGGCGGACGGACAGCGAGCGGCGGACGGTCGGACGGATAGCGGATGGACAGCGGACCGGAGAACGGACAGCGGATGGCGGACAACGGACGGGCAGACAGGTGGACGGTGGACGAGCGGACGGCGAACGGGCCGTTCTTATACACATTGAAGTTCATTAGTTCGAATACCCTATGCTCGAGTCAGATTCGTTAAAAATTAATTAGAAAATAAAATAAATATGGCATGTAGTGAAATTTTCAGAATTTATAACAGGACATAAGTTGAAATCTCAAAAAAAATTGATGAAAACAAATTGAAATCTCATAACAAATCCTAATTAAATGAATTAAAGCTTCCTAGATACTAAATAAGAAAGAAAATTATCTATGAGAATAGAGATTCTAAGTCTAATAATACTTAACCAAGTTGCTATTCTTAGTAGTTTA
The DNA here is from genome assembly GCA_950106755.1 of Climacium dendroides. Taxonomy (NCBI): domain Eukaryota; kingdom Viridiplantae; phylum Streptophyta; class Bryopsida; order Hypnales; family Climaciaceae; genus Climacium; species Climacium dendroides. Next base: position 26,285,621 of record OX467092.1, read on the forward strand.
TATATATATATATATATATATATATATATATATATATATATATATATATATATATATATATATATATATATATATATATAAATAAGTCTATTCTAAATCTAACTTTAGCATCAAAAATCCAATTTTCTAAATGATTGATTATGATTTTCTTATTCAAGATTTTGTACAAGAGTTTCCATCACAAACTTCACTTTCATAGTGTTGAGGGCTTTTGGAAATGAGCCTCAAATACACTAAATCTTGGAGAAAAAACTACATTAAAGATTCATTTAAAAAATTGTAGAGTAGATTTTGAAATGCACGTTAGGCCCTTTATCCTCATATTTTTTTGGTAACTTGATTTCTTTCATATTTTTAAAATCTTTCTGTAATTAGTTATGAATTTTTTTAAGTTGAAAGGCAACGGTCATTAAAAGTGACCATGTCCTAAAATGTGCTAGTACATTCACTAAAGCAAAATGTACCTCTCCGTCATGATCACTCTTAGAGCACGGGTGTTCTTAGAGCAACTCCTTTATGGATTTACTTTATTTAATTTTAAAGGAAAATCATCTAAGTGACTACAATAAAGTACCTATGTTTTAGCATTAAACATGTTGATTACAAATGCATATTCTATATAAGAGGAAAACCAAAATATTAAATTTTTATTTTATTTTTAAGTAATAAATAAATAAACTTCTTTTTGTATTTTAGAAATAAAATGTATAGAAACAAAAAGAAAAATGAAAAAATAGAAAAAAATCTTTGTTTTTAATTAAAAAAGAAATAAAAGATAAACATGCATATTTTTATTGACGTTTTTTAATTGAGCCTTGATAAAATTGAAGAGCACATGAATTGAAAATCCGGCCCAAGGGGTTTAGATTAAGTAGGGCCGGATTGAAGAACGAATCAAAGGCAAATCCGGCCGGACTTTCACCGGCCTTAGGCACAGTATAAACCTAGCCTTAGATAAAAGAAGAACTTATACAATTAGAAACTAAATTTTTTTTATTGCTTCACGTTGCAAATTCTCCAAGAAAAAAAAAAAAAAAAAAAAAAAAAAAAAAAAAAAAAAATATATATATATATATATATATATATATATAACAAAACAAAACAAAAAACAAAAAAACACACACAAAAACATATCTTTTATGGATTAGAAGATTATAATGCTTTTCTCATTACGACAGGGTTTTACAGTTCTACTAATTCCAAAAATGTTGTGAAGTCTTACACTCTTTGTATACCCTTACTTTTAAAACAATCCTAATCAAAAAAGGGCATTACAAAATACAGTACAAACATGGCGTTGAAGTGTGTGACATGCATAAGTTATATACATTTTTGGTTTCTTTATAAGTCCATATGTACAAAACACCTTGAAGTCAATGGAAATTGTCCATGAGGTTCAAAACCAAAACCAAAACCCTTTACAAGGGCGTAGGGATTAGAGAGGAATTGGATGCGTGAGCGTGGTTGAAATTGAGAGAGAGAGCCCCGCGAGACTTGTGCATTGAGCGACTCGGTTGAGACCGAAGAGTGAGTGTGAGAAAAACGGGACGTGCGGCTAGGAGAGAAGTGAGGTAGCGATCTAAAAGAGAGACGAATGCCGCACTTAAAGCGCGGACAAAATCAGGTACATGCGAGAGTTCAAAGGATAGAAATAAGAGTGAGGAAGGTGGCTCCTTTAGAGTCCAGTAGTGAGCGGGAGAGAGTAGAATTGATGGAGGACCTCTCCGCCATGGGGTGCGCAAGGTTCCTGGGGAAACCCTGGGGTTTTCGGAGCGAGGCAATAGTTAGGGAGCTCATCGAAGGAGCCCCTAACCAGTTTGACAACTCTCTCAGACTGGTTCCGCCTATGTGGACAAGGGAGATTTGGAGGAAAGTCTACGACTTGGAGGAAGGCGGCGCAGAACAGGCCAGCGGAAGGGAGACTTCATGCGCGGAAAGTTCAAGGGAGCGGCTAACCCCAAGGACAGGTACGCCATCGAGGACTGTGTCAATGCGCGGCACAGACGACTGCTTGAATTCCTGGTCCCGATCCTACATCCGGAAAAACCCACCCGGGTGACTTCCACGATCGGAAATGCGATCTTCGGAGCCCTGAGCGGAGAGAAGCGGATGGATTGGGCGGCCTTCATTCATACGTTGGTGAATGTCTTGGTCTCAAATGTGGGAAAGAGTAGGGCTACTCCGGTATGTCCCTACCTTTTCCACCTATACAAGATTCAGAGTCTCCTGACGTCAGAGGAGAACAAGGAGTGGAGGGCTCAGATGGCTCTCCGGACGTGCGGTGGATCGGATGAAGAATCTGAGACAGAACCAGAGGAGAAGGGTGAAAATCCTAAAAAGAGGAATTGAACAGAAGAGGAAGAGAAGGAAGAAGACATTCCTCTCAACCGAAGGAGGATCAAGAGGACGCCCAGTCTAAGGGGGTCTCTTTCAAGGCTTCGGAAGGACAAGGGACCGGAACCAATGGAGCCGATCGTCCCAAAGAAGCAGGAGCCGGTGGAAGTGGTCAAGCCGAAACCCATTCCATCGTCTCAGTTGATGGGCCTGATGGGTCCATACAACGACCTAATCCGGATTCTCAGTGTAGTGAAAGCGAATTGGGAGGTGAAGACCACGACGCTTCGCGAGGTGGCGGACTTGGTGGGAAGCGCTTCGACTAGTTCTCTGCCGGAAGCCGTGGCGGACTGCATCTGCAATCCGGACGAAGTAAAGGAGTTGGAAGATAGATTGCTGAAGCAGAACATCAACCAGCGAGAGACAGACGAGCAGGTGGTCCGGTTGCGAGGAGAGATCCAAAGTTATCGGAAGGACTTGGATGCTAGTCGCGACCAAGTGAAGGCCGCAATGTCTCTGCAGGAGGAGACTAGGGTTGCGATCAACCGGATGACGGCAATAGTAGGGGCATCCGGTGAGGTAATGGCAAAGGCCAAATTGTTTGATGAGGGGATACATAAGGATCAGAAACCTTTAGGTACCCACATCGCTCGCATCTTGGCTGACTTTGCCGGAGAGTTAGAAGAGGCCATGAAGGAATTCCGGAAGGACGCAAAGGGGTTGGAGGATAATGTCCGGAACTTCTAGAGTGGGTTAGTCTCTTTATCCGAGATTTCGATCCTGGATGAGTTCGATGAGGTAGACATATTGGAGGGGAAGTTCGAAACCCCAATATCAAAGGAAAAGGAGGCCAGAAGGACTTCCACTTCAAAAGCCCCATGGACGATGACAAAGGTGACTTCTCCTGTAGAACTGGAACGAATTCCGGAAGGGGGAGATAAGAGTAGGAATTTGAATGAACTCTCCCCCATAGCTACTCCAGATAGTGGTGGACCCCCTTAGGAGGGATAGGTAGTTAGAAATTAGAAAGTAGGAAATTTTGTTAGACCGGACCTTGTTTCGGAAAGTTAGGAAAAGTTCAGATCCGAAAATCTCGGCTGGATCAGTGCCGGATTTTCGAGGAGACCTTTTTGTAAATTCTGTATATAATTTGAGTCTCAAGACTGAAATTGGGGAGTTTTTTTCTTCTTGCATATGCTTTCTCTTGTGTATTTTCTATTGTTTTCCTTGTCTTCTTAAAGATTGGCCGGATAAGGAAGGGAGAGATTGAGTATAGATGAGCAAAGTGTGGGAGGATCTTCTCCCCTTGTTGTCTTCTTGTGATTGCAGATGTATGTGAACAGGTTGTAAGTGTTGGGAGTAAGTCAAGACACTTCAGTAGGTTTAGAGTTCATAATTCCGGGTGAGATAGCCAGTGCTAGGCTAGACAACAAGAGAAAGGATTCTCAAATTGTGCTAGAGCTACCAGATGGAATGTCTGGATTAGCCTCCGAACACTTGAGAGGTCTCACCATCTGAAGAAGTAAACGGAAGGACGCTAGACTGTGCTGGCACGGATAGACGCACTTGTAGCCACCTTAGTTTTGCACGGAATTCAGAAGATAGTAAGGTCGTTGTAGTGAGTGAGGATCGTACAGGGGATTTTTGTGTGACCTACAAACTGGGATTACTTCTAGTTTGCTGTGAAAGATCAAACCGGATCCTGTTAGAATAGGAAGATCGATTAGCTGAGTGAATTTTTCATCACTATAAAGACCGGAAGGAGAGGAGTGCCTACCTCTCTGAAAACAAGTGGCAGATCCCTCTGAAGTGCCAACAGAGGTTAAGCAAAACCAGAATAGAAACTGAGGAAAGGAAGTCCTCGGTTAAAGTAGTAAGAGAACCGGTCGGGAGTGTGAGTTTCAGTTTGGTTCTTGTGGGTTGTCAATCGATTTTTGATTCGAGTCAGTGTTAGTCTGGACCGGATCCGTCTATAGAAAGAGGAGGAAATTATCCGGTATTTGGGAAAAAAGGGTGAAGAGGGATAAAGAAGAGTAATGGAATTGAGAAACTTTCCTCAAATCATCTAGTAACACAAAACACTTCATAGAGTCTCTTGGATTCGATCTTTAGAGTCACTTTGTTATGCTTTAAAGAGGTTTTTGTGAGCATAATAGGGAATTTCACTTACCATGTGCTGCGACACTAATCATTGACAACCGTTTCCCCGATGTCCCAGGAGTGGAGTCCGATGGCAAAGGCGATTATCCCAACAACGATTTCTAATCAGCAAGTGACAAGAGTGGATCCGTTGATGCAACACCTCCATTGTCTACAGGTTCTGGAAATACTCGGATTTTAAACTCGAAGTCTTCTGTTATCGCTTTGTCTGATTTTTTAAAGGACAATTGCGGTTTGAAAGAAGTACCTGTTAAATTGGATGAGGAAGATGACGAAGCAAACTCGCCGCCATGGAAGAAAGGGGTCACTGTACGTGGAAAGGTCAACAATGCAAAGAGCAAGACATAGCAGAGATACGATTTGTACAAAAAAATTCAAATCGAGTGGGCTGCAAAGTTGCCTTGGGTTGAGGATGTACTTACAACAAACAGAGTTTTGCATATGGTGAAGTGCAAGGTCTATAGCAAATTCAACTAAAAACTTTGTGTCATGGCCCCCAAATCGGACATCCTATGGAAATACGATGGGAAATGAACTACGAAGAAAGATTTGCCTCAACATGGTGTGAAGAAGGGCAAGCACTATATTGCAACCCAGTGCAAATACAAAAAAAATATAACTCTTTGTTGCTCGTGCACCATTGTCCATCTTGAAGCAGATCAACCACTGCACAACAATGGAGGGTCAACGGAAAAGGGTTCAATTCGCCACCCTCTTCCAAGTTCTATAGGCTGGTTGTCCTATGGTCAAATTTGAGTCACACTATAGTCTCTACAAGTTATTTAGTATTCCTAATTTACCTGCTATTCATTGGTGCGATAACAATGGGTGGATAATGGCTTCTTTGATGTATACAATTGTAGTCTAGGAGATTCAAAGGCTAATTGGGAAGGCTAACTTCCTTGCAATCATGATAGATGAGGTCACTGCTTTCAACAATGCGTTGTACTTGACAATCCACTATTATGCGGTTTCCGACAAGGTGAGAGTTCCTCTCTTTGTGGCTTTGCAACGAGTAGACTGACTGTCTAACTTTGAAAACTTGACTCAACTCATCGTTGATAGTGTCCTAACTGGTGGTGGCCTGGATACTGCGACTATAGCGAACAAGCTCATTAGCTTTGGCTGCGATGGTGTCTTGACATTGTCTAGTCTATGTACGGATGTCACTGTATAGATGAAAGAGAAATTTGTCCCATTTTGCCATGGTGTCCATTGTATAACCTACAGGTGTAATCTTGCATTCAAGACTTTGGAGGCAGTTGGGATCTTTGAAGCCATCAGCAAGGTGCTGCAAGTGACTCACGCCAATTTCAATTAAAGCCCCAAACGCTTCACCCAGTTCAAGTCATTGGCTATTTTGATAGAAACAAAAGGGCTAAAGATGCTGAAACAAGTGGACACGCATTGGATCTCCTTCATAGAGCCACTTTGTTGCCTTCTATCAAAGTACTGCACTCTGATTTACACAATGACAATAAATTTGGACAAAAACGAGAAGGCAGAGGTATATACTTTATTTTCCTCTTGCATTATTTTTTGTGTTTGTGCACTTCATTTTTTTGGCCTTTGCTTGTTGTTGGTTGATAATCACAGCTTTAGACTGCCTGCAATTGAGTACAACGTATGTGTATGTCTTCTTGTACTCCTGTCTTGTCTTCCGTTATTTCTATGTTCAGTTTAGGGTACCACTGCCGAACTATTTCGAAGAGTGGCCACTGTGACCATCAAGTCTTTACTTAGTTCTTGTGGTAGTTTTTGTTTACTGTGTGACTTTTATTATTTCGATGCATTGTTGTTCAATACAAGTTTGCTAATTTGTGTTTCTGTTGTTCCTGTACTCAGGCCTACTTATTATTCTTATTAGACCCATATACTTTGCTTGGCATGGTAGTGTTGTTGCCACTTCTAGATGCAGTGGACAATCTCATGCAATTTGCACAGAAGTGTGATGTCTTCATGTGTGACTTCATAGTAGCAGTGAAGATTTGTCAGGCTTCTTTGCATACTATGTATGAGGATCCGGCTACCAACTTCTGCACATACAAGTTTGGGTCCTTCTAGAATCTATTTAGCTGTAGTCAAGAGTAGATTCACCTCAAATGGATCACAAACTTGAATGATGGATCAACGGTACTTGTCTTCATTTGTCATGGGGAACAAATTCACGCAAAGTACAAGCTTGCCCCTGTTGATCGGCTTATGTGGGCATCTATCTTTACCAAGGTGAAACAAAAATGCACTGGTGACATTCACAATAGTGAAACTGCCCCTAAATTCAACTTGTACTATATGCCTTCATATACCATTATGTTAGGTGGCTTTTATATGTGATTTAAGTGGTCTACCTTCATTATGCTGTTTTTCTTGTAGGCTGCCTAGCTTGGTTATAGTGTACTTCAACTTGATTGATCGGTAGCTTCTTCTTTGTTTCGATAGGGGTTGGAATGAAGTTGATTTAAGAGCTCGACAACCGATTTTCTGCTCAGAATGTGATGAGTGCGATGGGTATTATGTACCCCTAGTACTAGTGTAACGGGAACTCCAAAGAACAATTCAATGCACACCTCCAAATTTTGATTGATGCCTACAGACATGGGAAGTCGCTCGAAGAAGGCAACGACAAACTGCAACTGAAGCCCTTGATTGATTGGGACTTGGTGATGTCCCAACATAGCTTGATTAAGTTGTGCATGAAATCAAACGCTCAAGCAGCAATGCTTCTGTCGTTCGACTTGAACCCGCTTACAAAGGTTTGGAGGGTACTTGATGCCAACAACAGCCTGACCAAGAAGTTCTTGGAGTTCATTTCTCGGAGATTGTAGTCATATATTTTATAGGATCCATGGAAGATGAGAGGACCTTCTCCTCCCTGGCTTTCTTGAAATCAAAATTGAGAACAATCCTTGTTGATAACTTAGAGGTGGCAGTGGGGATGTATTCCCAAAAATTGTTTACATTGGAGAGTTTTCCTTATCAAAAGGTTTTTGAGGAGTGGTTCAAAACAGAAAAGAAAGGCCGATACTTGTCCTACGCCTAAGTGTAGTTTTGGCAGCTTATCAGAATGTGAACTTGCTTCGTCAGGGATGCAAGTTAGCCTCATTGGTGTTCATGCTTGAGGCACTTAGCGTCTTCTATGATCTAGAGTCTAAGGCAGTGGCTTTTGTAGGACTTATGAGGTTTCTAGAAGTAAAAATGCAGCTTGGCCACATGTGGACTCTTTTTTTTACTTCTGGCTTGTACTGACCAATTCCAAGATTTTTAATGCATGACTACTGTGTAGGGTCTTACTGCTTGCAGAGGAGGCGGAACTTCTTGTAGCTATCTGCATGCAATACTCAAACTTCCCGTGTTTCTTGTTTAAACCGCAGAGTTCCCATATTTCTTGTTTAAACCGCATTACTTGTTGTTAATTGTTGTTATCTTGTGATTGCTTTTGAGTATCTTGTGAAGTTGTTACTTGTTGTTATTTGTTGTTGTCTTGTGATTGCTTTTGGATGTCTTGTGAAGTTGTTACTTGCTGTTCTAACACATGTTGTCTTGTGATTGCTTTTGAATGTTTGATTCTTCTTTTCTTCTGTGCAGGTATTCTGTATTTGACAACATGTACCTAACCTATTTTCCTTGATATTTTGGTTTGAAATGTTATGACACATCCTCATTGAAGTATCAGAGTGTGTGTTTGTATGTGCAGGTCCTACGTGTTTGAGAAGTTCAAAATTTGGTATTCTAAGCTTAGATTGTCAAATTTAGGCAAATTCTCATTGAGGCATCGAAATATGTATGTGTGTGTGCAGGTTTTGTGTGAGGGAATTTAGAGGACATTTAGTGTACAAAAAAAACCCACACAAAAAGTTGTATTTCTTTATAATGTGATGTTGCTAGAAATGCTATGATTCACTGTCTTCACTTCGCCACGTGTACACCACAGTTATTTTGTCTATGGCCTTTTATGCACTCCAATTTTTGGTTTTTGTGGCCTTTTTTGCATGAAATTGTGGGATGCTATCACCATTGGAATGATGCCATGAAAGTGTTTGTCGCCAAAAATTTGAACACGAAAATGTGAATGTCGCCAGTACAGTTACCCCTAAAAAAATATGTTGCCATCCACACTACAAAAATGTATAATATTTTGCCTTAAAGGCAATCTCTGAAAAATGAAAATAAAAGCCTTGCATGAAACATATTCACAACTTTTTGCGACCTGATTGTGATTGATGTATGATTTTTTGCCACTACTATGCAACTACATTTGGATTTGCAACTAATTTTTGATGAATTTGCAACTCATCAGCTTAATAACTTTTATGCGACAGGTTTCCAACTCATGTGCAATTTTTTTGCTACTTTTGAGCAATTTGTTTATAGCTCCTATGCAATTGATAGCCAATTCATATGCAACTAAATTGCAATTCAAAATTGACTCATATAGAATTCATTTGCAACTTAGAACTAAGTCACATACAACTCATTTGCAACTCAAAGCCAACTTACATACAACTAGTTTACAAGTCAAAGCCAACTTCCATTTAACTCATTTGCAAAAGAAAGCCGACTAGATGCAACTAGTTTGCAATTCAAAACCAACTTCCATGCTACTAGTTTGCAACTCAAAGCCAACTCAGATGCAACTAATTTGCAACTCAAAGACAATTTAAATGCAACTAGTTTGCAACTCAAAGACAATTAAGATGCAACTAGTTTGCAACTAGTGTGCAACCCAAAGCCAACTCATATACAACTAGTTTGCAACTCAAAGCCAATTCACATACAACTAGTTTGCAACTTAGAGCCACCTCACGTACAACAATTTGTGGCTTGTGTTTATCTTAGTCAATAACGCTCATGTCAAGTATGAAAGGGACAAAGGACTTCATACTTTAGTCCCAAGTAGTCTTCCCAAAAGGAGATGCATCAATTTCACCATTTGACTATATATGTAATTCATTTGTTTTTTTTGCCACTATTGCTTCTTACTTCTACGTTCTTATCAAACTCATTTTGCCTCTTCCACCTACTAGATTGTCCACCACTATCCAACTTATACACCACTTCCTCTAATTGTACATGCCCTTACCACAAAGCTGAATTCGGAAGAATATAAGAAAATTATGTGACCATCATCCTCTTTGGATTGGTTGTCTTCATTCCTTGAAAGAATACAACAACAATAGTAGTATTAGAAGTAATGTACAAAAGAGAAAAGAATCTTATGATTAAACCTTTTATTTTCTTTAAAAGAAGTTAATTTCCATAAAATTTTATCAATTCACCTTCTTCAATGTTATGAGAGTCTTGTAAAGCTAACATGTAATCTTCAACATTCACATCTTCACTAATAGCTTCTGGGTCTTTATTGTTGGCTTTGACACTCTTTCATGTGGACAATGCTGGAACTCGAGTATGCTATTCTTGCACTTTTTTTGCACTTTGAAATTGAAGCTCACTTGCAAACAAACAAACATTATAAATTTAGAGGGAAAAGATATAAAAACAATCATCTATTTTTATAGCCACATATTATATGGAGATTTTTGACATCACTTCAGCTACTATAATACATTGCATCTAGTTTGCAACTACATGACAATCAATTTGCAACTACATGACAAGTAGCAACTGCATGCTAAGTAGTTTGCCACTACAATTACCTTTGTAGGACTAGAACAACTTCTTATAAAAACTACTTCAAAATTACTTCAATTATTTGTGTAGAAATAAAACAACTCTTATAACAACTACTAAAATACTAGGAAACAAAAATATTGCAAATACCTAATATTAAACATCATTGGAAGACTAAAGACAATCTCCAAGTTTTGGAGAGGCCCTTATAGTTCCTTTGGCGTTGCATCTATTGTTGCTTCTATAGATTGTATTGCTCGCTCCGCCACTCTAGCATGTCAACGCAATTCCATCTCCGTTTTCTTGTAGTCACTACAATTCATGCCAAGCAATTCTCATTCACCTACCTAAGAAGTCAAGAAAATAGTTAAATGAACAATTACAATTTCATGTAATTCTTCAAGAATTCTTTCTATTGTTAGCATACAAGAATGCATAAAGAAAACTATTGTTCCATGTTGTTGGCAAATTAGCTTGAACAGTTCTTCAGTTGTCAAAGCTAGTCAAACTACTATGAAACCATAATAAAGTAACTAAGTCCATGGATGAAGCAACAACAAAGAATCAAGAGACTAAAAGTTGACGGATAATCAATCAACATGTATCAAGTGACTTCAAAAGAAATCCAAAGCACCTAAAACAAGATCAACAATAAAGACTGGCCAGTAATTAGATCATGAATTCCACTAATGACAAAACCTAGGATCCAAAACTAGAAAACATACAATTTCATCTAAGCAACTGAGTATTCTATGCCCAATTAGTTGGATGATTTCTAGCTCCGTACAAAACCACAGGCTAGAAATATTTACTTCATTCCCCTTAGTGGTGTGGACTTTGATGGTTTTAGCATTAATCTCAATGACTTCAACTTCCATCTAGGCCAAAGCTTTGTCAAACACCTAGACTTGGGTCCCGATCACCACATTACTTGTTACCGCCTGTACAATGCCAACATATGAAGTCCAAATTTAGAAATATTCACTTGAGAATGAGGTCAAGTAGAAAATATACAATCCAATATACAATTAGTAATAAATAGGATATGCTAGTCTAGCTCATCGGATGCCAAATAAGTACGAGAGGAGCTTTGAAGTGATCATTTCTACTTTCCTCCAATTTAGTCCAAACATCACAATATAGAGCACTCATAGATAGCACTCATATTTGACAACTTGAAAGCTCTTACTGTCAAATATAGAGAAAGTAGAATTCAATTTATTGCTAATGACAAATGATCATTCTCATATCCTAATTCTGAATTTTGACTACTACTACTACAAGAAAACCTGTCCAAAATGGCAGAAACTTGTCCTAATTGACAAAAATCAGCCCCTCCTAATCTACAGAAAATTGACAGGTTTTTGTCAATTTGGACAATTTTCTGTCAATTCGGACAATTTTTTGTCCTAATTGACAAAAACCTGTCAATTTTCTGTAGATTAGGAGGGGCTGATTTTTGTCAATTAGGACGAGTTTCTCTTGTAGTGTACTGATGTCATATTCGACCTACTTGTGATCAAAATACACCAATGTGATGAAATACTCTACACAACACTTCACTCCAAAAAGTCTCAAACCCGCCATATTGCATGTATCTATAGAATACAAACATTAACTCTTGATTAGCAAATATCTATACTATCTAAAAATTTCTTACACTCCATTTGCATTGCAAGATTTGTCTAAAATTCCATCCTCTCTTCCGAAGTATGGACAACGATTGGAAAACAAATTGAAGAACCCTCTCCGAGTCCTCTATCACATCGCATCAAAGCAAAACACGCTAAAAATCAAAATGAGCGATTTCATCTACATCGAAAACCAACCAAAGATTAACCCTTTTTTTCCGCATTCAACCCTAATCCTATCCTAGCAGTCAGTCAATACACATCCCTGTCTGCTACTCACTATGATGGACCAAAACGTCATACAAACCTCCTGTCATCTCCGATCAACTTGTCTACATCAACATCGCCTCTAGGAGATGTAAACATCATCTTTTGATGATGTGCCTACTTGCTGTAGCCTACACCAATCCACAACCTTTACATGCAGGTAGAAAGAAATGGTTGACCACGCAAACAATCGCCATGGAATGAATGCTGCAGCCAAGCTGGCCATTGACTAACTAAGCACATGCCTCTCAACATAAGCTCACTGCACTTGCAAGCGAGTGACCAAACGAGAGCAGAGAAAAGCATAAAAGAGGGTTTGGATTTAGGGTTTTAGGATTTTAAACCCTAATCTCCAACCTTGCAAACCTTTTACTTTCTTGGTAGTCGACAATGCCTAAAACTTGGCATACACTTGCAACTTCAATCCACCAATGCTTCCAATACGTGAAAACAACATCAAACTGAAACTTTAAGGCTTCACCGAGATCAAAAACGCAACAACAATGTTTCTCGCCTTCGAATTCACAAAAATTTGGCAAGAACAGAGAGTTCGTTTTCCACCGATAGGGATGCAAAACAAGTGAAATGAAGTGGAAACAAAGAGCTCGGTTGTCCGCTACCCGGAGAAAGAAGCGACAGTGGAAGAGTGTGGAGCAATGCAAGAGAGTATAGTCAAATCAAACACTCATGTCCACCTCGCAGACAAGAGGGAAAGAGAGTTTCATTGAACATGCTTGACCATATGCCAATTGAAGTACAGTACACTACAAGGAGCGAGCACCACAGAATGAGTTCAGGACCTTAGGTCTTCCTTCCTCTCTATGAAATGAAGTCAAGGAGCTATTAGCGACTTTTCCGTCAGAGGGGGATTTTTTAGAACAACAAAGAGGCTTCAGTGTTGGATCTTGGTCCTAGATCTTGAAGCTGCGTTTTCCAATTGAAATATACGTGGCCTTATTCATTAAAATGAGACAATCTGCACATTTTGAGACTACAACCCTAAAACAGTTATAGCGATTTATCCTCGAGTCGAGGATAAGATGAGCCTGCAACTTTTGGGAAATCAAAGTTTTATATATATATTAATACATTGAAATTTCAACTTACCAAATAGTCTTAAAATTGAACAATTATTATGATTTATCTTTGAGTCGAGGATAAAAATGAGACTACCAAAAGTCTCAATATAACGAATATGGCCTTTACGGAGCAATATAAAGAAGAGCAGTTGGAATATGCAAAGCAATATAAAACTTGGAAAGTAACAAGGAACAAAGACGGTGCTCTAGGAGATCCGTGTAAATTGCATGAAATAAAGTAAATTAGCATTTTTTTCAAGTTGCCTTATTGGAAGGTGAGTTGTAGCAATCCATCCAATGAAACAAGTAAGCAACAACTATGATTTAGTTGTAGAATAGCTATACAACAAAGTTATTAAAAAGAATGATAATGGAGTAATTGATTATCAGTTGTGCCCTAGTTGCATATCAGTTGTACTCACTACTAGAAAATTTTGTTTTTTTGTTATTTCGGTCGCGTTGATCCAGTCAAAATCTGACAGAAATCTGTCGGTTTCAACAGATTTCTGTCAGATTTTGACCGGATCAACACGACCGAAACAACAAAAAAACAAAATTTTCTAGTAGTGTGTATCGTAGTCGCATATTAGTTGTGTTCTAGTCGCATATTAGTTGTGTCCTAGTCACATATTAGTTGTGTTACAATCGCATATCAATTCTATCGTAGTTGCATAGTATTGCAGTCACATAAATTGTGTTGTATTTGTTTTCAGATGTGGTAGCATTGCATTTGTAATGAGTGCCTGCAATGGACTTTGAAACACCTACATTGTACTACTACTAAACAAGATTTTCTACCAAAATCATCTATATACTTTTGAGAAAGATGAAATGATAATAAAAGCATCAGGGAAGAAGATGTACAAGTAAATGTGTCAACATATATATAGTATCATTCTTTGTCCTTCATGAATCTCATACTAATTTGAAAAGATTGTTCATATAGCCAAAGACTTCTTATCTACTATACGTTGGATATCATGCATTTTGAGATGAATCTTGCCAAGATTTTTTTGAAAACAATAAGTGGAAAAAAAGATACAATGAAAGTGCATTGAGATCTACAAAGGAGGTATACGAAAGCACTTGTGGTTGACACTGAGCCCGTGTAGAGTTGGTAAAATGTTGAAATCAGTTGCAGGGTACGTTTTTTCTAAGAAAGAGTATGAACAATTTGCAGACATCATTGCTTTTGTGAAGCTTCTTTCAGGGTACTCCTCATCAATCGGGAAGCATATAAAAGCTAAAAAATTTGGAAGTCTCAAATCACATGATTATCATGTGTTAATGCAACAATTGATGTTATTGGCATCGAGGGGTCTATTGAGGCCTAGACCTCGTATGGCCATCATGCGGATGTATAAGATATTTAGGAGAAGATGCACAAAAATTTATAATCCAGTAGAGTTTGAATCTCTTCAATTAGATGTAGTTGAAAGCATGGCTCTACTAGAGATGGAATTTCCATCGTCATTTTTTGACATGATGACACACCTTCTATATCATCTAGTGCAAGAACACTAGTAGAAAAAACTATGTCCAAAATAACAGGAATCTGTTGTTTGCTTCTGTTGTTTCGGTCGCGTTGTCCTAGACAAAATCTAACTGAAATCTGTTTTTTTTTTCTGTTGATTTGGTCAAATAAAAAATAAAAAAAATTTAAATCCAGATTTTTTTTTCGGCTGCCCGAAAATTTCGGGTAAAAAACTTTTCCGAATCTTTTGGGCAACCGCATGCTCGACCCTACGGTCGCCCATGGGGTTTGAACCGGAGACCTCATGCCCAATGGCACAAGGCTCCAACCACTAAACTACCTCACAACTTAATGTACAATTTGAATTTTTTTTTACTTATCCATTTATGGTTTGGTGTTTTTAAACTCAGCAGACTTTGGTGGTCATTTCGGCATGGTAAATGAACTTTTTTCAAAAAACTTTGAACTAAAAAAAGTTGGAGATTGAAGTTAACTTTCATCTCCAAAAAACGTTTTGTGATTTCAAGCCTCAAATCAAAAGTTATAGACAAAATTCAGAGAGGATGTTTGAAAATGTTAAACAGAATGTCCCCTCCTACCTCTCTCTGAATTTTATCTATAACTTTTTATTGGAGGCTTGAAATCACAAACCGTTTTTTGGAGATGAAAGTTAACTTCAATCTCTAACTTTTTTTAGTCCAAAGTTTTTTGAAAAAAGTTAAATTACTATGCTGAAATGGCCGCCAAAATCTGCTGAGTTTAAGAAATTCCGAATTGTTTAAGTTAAGAAAAAAAATCCACTTTACATAGAACAAGAGGCTCCAACCACTACATGGTTGGATCTCCATGTCTATTGGACATAATTTCTTTTACTTATTCACTCACAAATTAATACTTTTATTTTTTTGAGTGTCTTTTTGGTCTTTAAAAGTGATGTTTTCATATTTTGAAGTGTTTTTCGGGAGTTTTAAGGTGCTGTTTTCGTATTTTGAAGTGCTTTTGGGGGTGTTATAAGGTGCTGTTTCAATATTTTGAAGTGTTTTTTGAGTGTTTCAAGGTGCTGTTTCAATACTTTGAAGTGTTTTCTAGGTGTTTTAAAGTGCTATTTTAATATTTTGAAGTGTTTTTCCAGAATACTAATAAAGATTTAAAAAAACTCCAAAAGTTTTTCAAAAGATTCCAAAAGATTCCAAAAAAAATCCAAAAAAATTCCAAAAAATTCCAAATTCAACACAAAACTGTTGATTTGGTCATTGCACTACTCAAATCAACAAAAAAACTGTTGTCCATTTCTGTTGATTTTTACAAAAATTCAAAAATCTGTTTAAATGGTCATTACAGTGCCCAAAACAACAAAAATCAACAAAGAACTGTTGATTTTCTGTTGATCTGGTCATGATTTTCTAGTAGTGGAACTTGACTTATGTGGACCAATGAGCACATGGTGGATGTATCCAATTGAAAGATATATGAAAACATTGGAGAATTATACCAAAGCATGGCTAAACTAGAGGCATGTATGGCAGAAGGGTATGTAAAGGAAGAATGCCTTGGCTTTGTAATAGGGTATTTGCAAAGATTTGAACTTCTCAAGAAGTGCATATGGGATGCAAAGGAAGAATTTGGTGATGCTGAAGAGGTTCTTGAGGGAGGGGGTCTACCATTTGTAATGTCTAATGTATTGCAGGATGCAGCACATGATTATGTGCTAGACAATGTTGCTATTTTGGAGCTACTTGTCAAGTAAGTCATACTAGCTTCTTCATCTTGTAGAATCCATTTAGTAAAATACGGATATGTTGCAATTAATATGGAATTAGTTTGAATAACAAACTATTGACTAACATGCAACTAAAATGCAACTAACATCCAATTAATATACAATGAACATGCAACTAACATCCAACTAATATACAATGAACATGCAACAAACATGCAACTAATATACAACGAACATGCAACTAACATCCAACCAAATATGCAAGTCATATACAACTAATCTGCAACTAACATGCAACTAATATGCAAGTATTGTCACTACAAAATCAATGTAGTTGGGTGGAATAGAACTACTATAGTATTTGCTACTTAGGAAATCTTGACATTTGTGGTTTTGAACTTCTATCATGTATGTGTAGAAAGTAGAAGGAAGAATGTGATAGATTCAAGTACAACACCACTTGATGCATGAATAAGAACAATTGTTTGCAGTAGTAATGCTGATGTTCATACTCGAGAAGACATAGATAGGATGTTATTATCCAACAAACCATCACAAAAGGCACATCGATATTCTCATATGAAAGCTTTTGGAAACCATTTTAGGATTGATGATGGCTCTTCCAACCAATTGTTGACATATAATAGCAATGTTGCATCTATGCTTCAAATTCTAGTTCCTGATCTTATAGACGTGTTAGTGCACTATGTCGGAGTATTGAAAAATATATTGAAAATAGATTATAGATCTCTTAGCAATCCTGTAATACTAATGCAATTTGAATGGGTAAAAAAAAAACAATTGAGGAAATCCAACATACATTAGGGATGATGTTGGTTTCCTTGTAGTAAACTTCTACCACAAAATGCAAAGATCTGGATATTTGATCCTTTTATACTTTCCAATCTTCAACTTCATTTTTTGTTTCCAACTTTTATACTACCTTTATAGTGTTCTTTAATCCAAACAAATGTAATACACAATTGCATGTAGTTGTTTGCCTTCTATAAAAGAAAGGCAATTAAAAATGAAGTGATCCTTCATAGACTATGGGTGAATATTATTATAAAGCATGCTTACTTGGGCTTTTGAAGTGTGGCATGGCTTCACTAACTTTGGACCAGCTTGGTGTACAAAAATATGAAATTGCTTCCTATAGTGAACTCATAGTGATCTTACAGTCACAATTGTTTAGCAAAGTGAAGTTGTAACTACAATTTATAAATACACAACAAATTCTATAGCATTTTAACAAAGAATCCAAACAATATTTGTTTTGAAGTCAAATTCTATTTGTTTTGTAGTTGAATTCTAGTCAAATTCTAATCGATAATATAATTATTTTCTAAACAAAGTTAACAAACTCTAATTGTTTTTTAGTTGCATTCTAGTTATTCTCTAATTGCATGCCAATTGTTTTCTAGTTGCATGTCAATTGTTCTTTAGATGCATTTCTCCATGTATATTATATATCAATATAAAAACTTTGAAATTAAATATCTTTTGTACTATAAATCCAAACACTACAAAACCAAATCCATGCACCCCTCTTCGATGAGGGCTTCTTGACAATACCAAACTCATGACCAAGAGATGCATAGTCCATGAGATTTTGCCATATCAAACAAACAAACAAGCAACCTATCTTAATGGTTGGACTAATGTGCCTTGTGCCATTAGTACAAAATAAAAATAAAAATAATTTTTTAATTTTTTAAAATACAAAATAACTCAAAAATCCATAACTTTCACCCTAGAGGTTCAAATACCGTGAAACAAAACCCATACACCTCTCTTTGCCAAGGGTTTTTTGACAATACCAAACATGCAATTTAAGGACACACAATTTTAAAAGATCTCAACATATCAAACAAACAACCTATCTTCATGGATGGATGGTTGGATTTAGTGTTAGTAGAGTGCATATTTTTCTAAAATTACAAACATGGAAGTATGTCTAGTTGTTGCATTGACTCTAGTTCAAAACTGGATTTGCAAAATGAGGCTGCGACCCGTAGCAACGAATCCCAAAAGAATCAGCGAAAAGCGTCACCTCTTGTAAACTCTTCAAACTTTGCAAGTTAAGAGAGTATGCGGATTCCTCGAATTGTTGATGGGTCAGGTGAGCCAATGAGCATCACGCTCCAACCTCTAGTAGACAGGAAATTGACGCCTGCTAGAAAATTACTAGTCCGTTCCCTGATACTACAAAGTCCAACTCTACAATTTAACATAGCGATGATCCAGAATACTCGATTGGTCCAGCACTCAGAATCAGGCACTGGTACAGTTTAAGTTCCTCCGGTGGTGGGGGAAAAACGATGCAATATGGGCTACTCCGACTTGCTTCGAGGTAAGGCATTCCCCTTGCCTGCAGTCATGGTATTTGAAAGATAAAAATTCCAAAAGATGGAACACGATGACATGAACGCCACTCGAGCCTGTAGGGGAATCAAACTGCAAGACATACGATTTGATGCATTAGCGGAAGATTATTTCTCACAGCGACAAGAAGCCACATCTTGACTACTATAATCTCTCAAGTTTCACCAGCGAAGAATGAGTAATGAGTGTGAACATACCCAAAATTGAGGACACTTGCTGGTATCCAGAACTTCCAACCTGATCAGAGAAGACATAACATAAGCAAAGAAGACAAAAGGAAATATTAAGCATAATATGACATACACGAAGCATAACACGTATTTCTAATGGGTTTTTTGTAGCAACAGTTCATACTGGAGGGTAAAATACTTTAAACTTGAACATACGCACCATCAAAAAGAGTCTGCAGTGCACGAGTGCGGTAAAGCTCAGGAAGTTGCTCTAGACGGCCTTCCCAAAGTTTGTTCCATGCAAAGACAAGCGTGATAACAATGGGTCCCAATATCACCTGGTTGGCAGCCACCTGTGAATACAAAATCTCAAATATGAGCACCTTGTAGATCTGAAAGACAACCAGACTTACAAGTGCTATGGATCAACCTCAAATACCCTTCACTAAGAGTCAAATGGCAAAGACACGCTATTTACTCATCTCAATTTTCCTGGCTATCATATTAAAATAACTCAGGTGCCCTCGACAGACAAGCATATAGGAAAGCATCATGCCTCTGAGCTTGTATTAAACATACGTCCTCCATGGCGATCAAAAGATACTGAGGGTAGTCGGCAGAAGTCTGGATGCGAATGAGAACAGAATGATGGAGGCACTTTCGGGGAAAACATCATAAGTACCTTGAGTGAGAGATTCGTCAGATTCTTCACTGGCATGAAGTGATCAAGAACTTCATACCACAACTGGGATAATGGCCCATAGATTAAAAATCCATAACTAGCCATGCGAGCCGCTCTTTGCCAATCATGATCCCAAAGAGTCACGCCGTCTGCAGCCTTCACGCATACCACATATCATATTTCTGTGGACAAGGGGGAGAAGGCAACACCTAAATGGACACGCAGCCGCCTTCCTGAATGACGTATCGAAATCCAACAATCCAACGCATTCACGCCCCTCCAACAGTAGATGAGAATGAGGAAGTACTATTCAATCTGACATTCTGACTACAATCACCAACTTAGCAATAGCATTTTCTAATATGAAATTGTAACAACCACTTTCTAATATGAAATTCAGGATCTTCCGGAAGTAGGCTAGACAGCAATGTACCAAGCGGGGAAAGCACCCATCGCTACGTACCTTACCGCGGACCAGCTCCGGAAACCAAGATAATCAACGACATCTGCCTATCGATCGGCATCATCTAAGCGCCAGCCGCGCATCCTCGCACTACGAAAATACCCTGATGGGCATAATGGGACAAGGCATTCGCACGTGCTACCCTAAAACTGGCGCCGTGTGACGGAATCATCCGAACCCATCGAAATTGGCAAGAAAACTAGGCAAGCCAAGAAGCCAACCAGACAATCACCTGATTAACAAGCGCAGAGGCGTCCCCCCCACCTTCCACCATTCCCTGCGGCGACTCCTCCTCGACCGCCTTGCGCTTCTTGTAGCGATCGTAAAGCTGCGCCACGGTATCGCCCGTGGTGGCCAAGACGCTGGCCGTGAGCGCGGCCTTGAGAGGAAAGCGCGTCGACTTGCGGGGCTTGCTAGGGCGACTGTCCTCGCCCAGCACTGCATCGCCAGGAGTAGCGTATCGGGGGCCCCCCGGGAGAGAAGCCGCGCCCAGCAAATGCGAGAGGCGGAAGGACAGGCTGCCAGGGCCAGGCCATCCGCCAGCCATGGCGACGAGAGCAGAGACGAGGAGACGGGAATTAAGCAACGAGGGGAACTAAGCTCAGGTCAGTTTCGATAGGCGTGAGAGGAAATTGGGCACCACAAAGCGCAGCAAATGTGGATTGCTGCTGGTGCTGCTGCGACCGCCGCTCGTGTCTCCGCGAGCCGAGAACTGCGTCACCGAAAACGAAGACGACGAAGACGAGGACAGATCTCTCGTCCCTCTGAACCCTCTCTTCCCACTTTCACGGTCACAAGCCATTGATGGCGGTTTGGAGCCTCCACCAGCGATCCCAGAATATATTCACGGTATTTCGCCAGGAGGCTTATACCCGTGCCTATTAGGGAGCTATTTCCGCGACACCTAATTCCGTTGCTGAATAAATCCGAATGGAAAATGTGGAATTTTGAATATTTTTTGTTTTTTCGGTGGAGTAAAACTAGCGACATGTAAGAAAATTCGGTGCTACAGTTCCTCATTCTAGATGGCTCCAATTACTAAGCGACAAAAGATTATATTGAGTAATGGCGATTTTTTTGCAAGGACGAAGAAATATTCACTTTGAAATCCTCACAATCACATATGCATTTCAATAGATTTGTTACATGATATTCTTTTGAAAAGAATATAAGTCACACTCAAACAAAAGTAACTCTTCTATAAAGAGAATTGAACCTTGCTATAAGTAAGATTGTTCAAATGTAATGTTAGTGTTTTGTGTACCACAAAACAAACAAACCACATTAGAAGCTCCAAACCGCCATGTTTGAGTAATTAGAAACATGAACAAGTCATTGAAGTCTCAAACAAGTCAATGATGCCCACACTCCATTTTCTACAAGTGTACATTAGGGAGCACATCTTAACCCAAACCTCTATGTGAAGGAAACTCCATGGACATGAGTCCCAAAACATGCATAATCTCATGAAAACAAACGAAAAGCATGTGGAAGGGGAGGATACTACAAAATCAACCCAAAATCAAACATCCTCAAGGCATGCTAGCCAACCTTCACTATATTCTTCCAATTAAAAAACCTATCGCCTCTTTGTAAGGGAATTTGCACTTGCCTCCTTTATGCAGAAGTGTCCCTACATTTAAAATTCTTGCCTGACAATAAAAAATTTGAAGCATCGATAAATGCTACAAGAAACTATCTTCTACCTCGTCATGATGCCAATATTGAGGAAAAATGATGCCAAAAGCATCCAAAAGCTCACTCTAAGAACCTTGTGTTTTAGGCAACAAGTCCAAATTTTTTTAAACAAATTTTAGGTGACATCCAATGCAACAACCATATTTTATGTCAAAAAAAACATCCAACATAACATCAATTTGGGCATAAAAACATGGATTGTTGCATTGAATGTCATTTAAAATTTATTTAAGTTCTAAATGCTTGAGGCACCCAAATCTAGTGTTTGCAAAACTTTGAAGTTAAATAAAACCTAACCAAGTTTTATTTTTAGTAGTTTCTATTTTTAGAAAGTTCTTCTTGAATTCTAATTTTAGCATCAAACATCTAATCTTGAAAATAAATGATAGTGATTTTTCTATTCGTGATTTTGTACAAGGGTACCCATTGCAATCTTGACTTCTTGTAGTGTTGAGAGCTCTTGGAAATGAGCCTCAAATACACTAGATCTTGGAGAAAAAATCTCATTCAAAATTCATTTAAAAAAATTATAGAATAGTTTTTAAGAAGCCATAAATTTATTGGGATTATACATATTAGGCCCTTTAACCTCGTATTTTTTTGGTCACAAACTTTTTAGATTTGACATGCAAAAAGAGATTTGAAAGATTTTCATAGTTTTAACATCATTATGGTCAAACATTATAATCTTTCACTCCATAAGTGATATTGCTGTATTTTCTTTTCCTATGAGATCTATAACATGTCTATTTTGAATTTGTATAGTTACAAATCCAAAAAATTGATGCAACTTATCAAAATGTTGAAATTTTGTTCAATTTAGAGCAAATTCCAAGAAGCTAAAAAAAAGACTTGGGCATTTGGGGGGTAAAAAATTTTTAGGCTTGTCACCTAAAATGTAGGTTCTTATAGTGATTTTTGTTGCACAAATCTATTGTCCAACTCATTATATAGTAGTTGAATAACCTTTGTACACAAGAAGACAATGACCACTATAGAGTCCATTAGAAAACAAAAACAAAATTCATTAGCAAAACAAGCGATATGTGAAACACCCTCTCTCCAACATGAAGTCAAATGACAAAGCTAAAGTGAGAAATGAACTATCAATTCCAAGTGAGATCCTTCATTTTGATGAAATGTGAAGTTAGACATCAAGAACATGTACTACCGAATTCAAGTTAGATCCTTCGACAAAACCTAACTTAGACACTACAAGAATATTATAATATGTAGGAAATAGAGAATCCACAAACAAAAAGTTGAAATTGAAACCTCATCCTCCCAATCCCAATCTACATCCCAAAAATTAACAACATACACATCAATGGAAAAAAAATGAATTTGCACCCAAGTTGGATTCTCAACTCTCATTTTGCAATCCTCACCATGAAGCAAAAATGAACAACATATAGAGCAAAGACAAGAAAACATGACTTCACATCCCAAGTTCAAACCTCAACTATTGAATGTTGATTTGCATCCTAAACTCAAAGCTAAGAATCTACAATGCCACACACAACTACAGTAAAAGGTCACTTCAAGCCTAAGTCTAAATTTGCCAATCCAAATCAACTACAACTTTTAAATTTGCCAAGCAAACACAGAACTCAATAACAAAGCACATAGAGAAAAAAAACAAAAAATCATCAATATGAAAATGAAAAAAATGGAAGAAAATTCAAATTCAAATGAGGAATTCAAGACTTGTTTCCAAACTATCAACAAATATTGCCTTGAATGCTTGTAAACTCCTATATAGTGATAAAAATATGTTTATCTATCTTCTTTTGTGGCAAATACATGCATTGTACTTGAAGTTGAAAAGAAGGTGAGAAATACCATTACCACTTAGCAATTTCTTCTACTCCAACAATATTTCTTGCACCTTAGTTCAATGAGGTCATTGTATCATTTTCCTAAAAGAAACCGCCCTTTGTGGTGTTAATGAATACATCAAAGTACATTTTTCTCAATTGGAGGAACGTCAATTCTAATGTCACCTAAAATCCATCATAGGTGGAATTTCAACAAATGGCTGAAATTTGCTATAACATGCCTTGATATATGTATATTTATTAAAAATGGTTGTTGATACCTTGTGATTGCATTTTCTAAAAGTCCACCATATAGATGCCACATAGTAGCCATGTCATCTTTTTTCATTCAAACAATGTCTTCTTTTTTTAATAAAAAAATCACTGTGACAATATAATATGTGACATGGCTTATTGAAAAATATATGTGGCATTAATTGTATGAAATAATCATTTAATTATTTAAAATAATAATAATTTAATTACATAAAATAATTATTGTTTAATTATATAAGATTATTATTTTTTTAATTCCAAAAAATGAATAATAAAAATTATTAAATTTAGTAAAAATTGACTATCTATCATCAAAAAAAATTTTGATGGCAAAGTCAAGTAATTACTTAATTCACATTTAGTGAGAATAAAGGGCACATAGGTCATATTTATACTGAAATTGATTTTCCATCCATGGTTAGATTAAATTTATGGGATAATTCAAAGATGTATGGAAACTTGACCATAATGTATGAAAACTTCAAAGATGTTATTTCAAATATTTAGATGTTTTTCTAGACATATGAACTTGTATTTTAGACATTTGAATGTTTTTTCAAACACGTGGTCATTTTTTCAAACATTCTACTTTGAATAGAATTCTTGCTTTACATATTTTATGTGGGTTGTCTTACTTCCTACCATCCTATTGTATAAAGAACTTCTCTTTTCATCCATATTGTATATCCATTCATTCACGCATCCATTTCCTTTTTTTTACAAAGCATGCTACATGGCCACCTTTCTCCTATGTTTTTCACATCCAATCTACATTTTACTTCAATCTATAGTAACTTACAAAATTTACCAATTGTGAATCTAGAACCTCTAGTTGATGTGGCACTTCCATGTCTTTTGCGGCATTTTATTAAACATGACCATGTTTTATTTGATGTTTAGAAAAACATACATGTCCTATGTGTCATCTACCTATTTTTGCTCTAACATATCTATGTCTTTCCCAACATCAACCAAAAATTTGCCTCCTACAAGTTCAAAATTCATGACACACTAGTGTCAATGAAAACATGAATTGTTTCTTCAAAACGTCACAAAAGGTGGATTTCTTATAGTGATTGAAGTCCCTTGCACTAAATGATGTCAACTACACTACCAGCTTACTTGTAACTAGTCCACAATTTTGTAAACTTCAAGTACTTGTAGTTGCTCTTCACGTAGGTGTCATCTTTTTTCAAATGTGGCAATGGCTTCCTGTCATGTAGATTTGCTTGTCCTTATGTTTCTTCAAGTTATTGCCTTTAGTACCATCTTCTTCTTTCTACTAGAGATAGTGCTACAACTTTGGTAGATGACCTCTATAAAATTGTTGTTTGCATCAAATTTCCCTTCCGCCCATGTGATTCTATAGGCCCAAACCTCATGCCACCTTATGATGGTACTTGGAATTGTCTTCAATTTTCTTCCGCACATTGGAAATACGGGCACTAGAAATAAATTTCTTCTTTGCTTTGCTTGTGACTCCAATTGGCATACAAGAAGTTTCAAATGTGTGCATCTTGAAGTTGTTTGGGAGTTTTAGTCTTAATGCCATTGCTATACTAAAAGAGTTTCACCCTCCCCAAAAAACTAGCGCATTAAATGAAGTGTTGAAGCAACAAAAACAATTATGAACTCCTAATTCAGCACTTAGGACTCATTGTGATTTATTTTTTTTACTTTTTAAGTTAAATTTATTATACAAAAATTCAAAAAAAGAGTGTTAAATCATGTTAGATATGTTATATAACAATATTTTTTGGGTCCAAAATAGAGTATTATACCCTAAATAATCCATACATGTGGGTTTTGGGTCCAAAATAGAGTATCATATCCTAAAAACTTAGAAGTCATAGAAATTGTAAATATTGAATAAATAATGCCCAAATTACTTAAACCTACCATGCATGTCAATCATTTTGGCTAAAATGGTTTGAAGGAATCCTTGTGAGATCCCTACATCAATTCTCGAGAATAGATTTTGGTTTCTGAGGCAATGTTGAGAAATAGACAAAATCTTAATTGTTAGTGTATAGGCGACATGAACTCAAGACAAACTAATGAAAGGCATCTATGATTGTAGTACAATGTATTAATGTTGAAATCACACTAGAAATTCAACGGCAAAAATGGTTTGTTAAGATTCCCTTTTATATGGAAGATTTCCTATTCACAGATAAGTATTTGCGACTACCTTATAGATGAGGTTCAATCCAAAGTGAGTTTTTAATTCCCAATTTTCCTTAACACTCAAATGGACAATGCCACAAGAAACAATAAAAACCGGTTTGTATTTGCATTCTAGTCACTTCTAGTTGCAAAGAAGATCTTTTGGGAGGTTTATGTTAATTTCATGTTGGTGGGTCACACGCATGACGATATTGATGCATTGTTTGGAAGGTGGAGCATGCAATTGAAGAAGGAAAGCTTCCCTACCATCCCATCCTTAATGAAGTCCTTCATGGATGTTGATTCTGTGCCTACAATTCCTCACTTGATTGAAGAGGTACTAGATTTCAAAACTTTTATAGAAAGCTTGATTTTGGAAGGAGAAGAAGCACTTGTTGGTCATACAAAGGTCCAACAATTCAAGTTTTATCTCAACTTCGCGGGTGTTCCAATTATGAAATACAAGAAATATTGCATAGACAGTGACTGGCTCCTCGATTGGCTCCCAGAAGAAGGGGGGATCAAATTGTAGAAAGAAGACTCCAAAGGACAAAGTCTATGGCCTTGTGGGCAACTTGTACTTGTGGCCCTCCATCCAATGTGGGGTGTGGATGACATTTCAAGGGGTATATCAGGGATTATCAAATATTGGGAGGCATTATGCAATGAAAATGGGAGTGGAGAGTATAGGAGATAGTTTGAGCATTTGGTGTTCTATTGGTAGGCGGTAAAAGCAAACTTAAACGAGCCAATTGTACCATTTAAAGCATTGATGAAGGTTTTTAGCCTTCTACTTGAATAAAAATGACAGAGGAAGATGAACTTGATGATGATGGCAAGGTTTGTGAGGAGTTTGTTGAGGATGATGTCTTTGTAGGACAACACCACAATCACCCGTTGTCAACCTTATGTATTGTGCATGATATTTTTGAAGGATATTTTGTTGCAATTCAACTAGTTGATGGTGATGAGAAGCCTATATGGATTGCCAGAGCTTTGTCTAATCCTTTTAGTAACCCTCGGGGGGTGCTGTGCCTTAAAAAAATAAGGATATATAAGCGACCAACCACTATTTTATAGGGGGCTATTACTTCTTTTTTTTTTTTTTTCACATGCTACAATTATGTAATTTTCTAATTTGGGTTAATAGAGAAGGGGCTTGCATTACTTACAATTCCAATTTTCTATGAATAAATGATATGGTAAATTAGATTGAAAAATTATTCTACTATAATTTTGGCCCAAAATTGAATGGGGTGGTTTGGTTTAGGGAATGTTCTCGACATATATAATGCAGCATGGACCCAAAAAATGTTGAGAAAATTTCAGGCCAACGACAATTTAAGTTACAACGAAATTTGACAGAAGAAAGCTTTTACTCCAAAAAAAACTTTGGTGTCACCCTTTACTTGATATCTCACAAGATTCAGTCTTATGTGGGAGCTGTATTAGGACACACATCAAACATAGTTTTCGTACACAATGATGGAGTAAGAAAAATAATGCTCATTGTGTTTACAAACACAGTGAATGGGACCAAAGTTAGCATATTATGTATCCATGAACATAATAGAAGTTAAGAAAAACAATGTTCTCATTGTGTTTACAAACACAGTGAATAGGACCAGAATTTGCACATTATGGGTCCATGAACAAAACTAAGGCTAACCTACACTACTGTAACCGGTGCTCAAAATCCCCTGCACCTGCATTGCAACAAACACACTTGCATCAATGGAAATGTACACCAACTATGCTAAAACGAAATGCATTCCAAGTTCCAGCATGGCGACAGGTTATAAACAAAATAATGTGTATATACCTGATACTCTTCAAAGTCCGGCGAAATATTTCCAAGTACCACTCCAGCTTGGACGTAGTTCTTCTCGGCGAACAGGCTGACGAACAAGAGGCCCAGACGCCGCAGCCGCCATGGACCTGCGTGGCTTCCAGAGGGTCGCTTTGGCCTGCAACTTAGTTGCAAAACGTAGAATGGAAAGGTTAGCTCATGTAAAAGCAAGAACACGCATTGGATTGAGTAATAACTGGAGCCTCGAGAGAAGGTCCATGTAGGAACTTAAAGATCCTTCCTAGGATCCACGCTGTAGTATCCTTCACATGGTTGTTCTCATCTTTTATTGCTTGCAACATGAAGGGGAGAGCATCATGTACAAGAGTACTTAGCTTGTCCAGCGAAGGTCCCTCCAAAATGGATCCAAAAGCGTAGGTAGCAGCCTCTCGAAATATCCAGTCACCCTTTGAAATGTTCTCCTGAACGAAGGGTGTGACAAGAGGCACAACGTCATCTCCAACAGCACGAGCCACCAAGCCCAGACAAGTCCCACCAGCCATAGACAAATTTCAGGCCCCTTCGTCTAGATCTTGATCTTCCTCCTGCTTCGTCAACGTTTCCAGCAACATCGGAACGAGGGCAAGCAACGCCTGTTTCATGAAGTGAAAGTAAGGCACCTCTGAATCGAAGACAATTAGTATTAGGGGACTTCACAGCCAAGTGCTAATAAGCAGCTCCTAAAAATTTCACCGATATGATCACGATTCACAAGCGAGTTTCAAAAATTTACAGGTCCAGAGAAATCACCTTGGTAGTCTTCCTGAATCTCGATCTCCTCATTGCAAATAGAGCTCCAAAACTCGATCGCTGGAAGTGCAACTGGCTCTTCATCTTCCTGCACTGCTTTCGAAGTGACAAAATAGTTCTTGCATGTATGGGGCAAGTTTATCATAATAAGTGCAGCCAATGGAGACTAGACATTCGAAGGCAACAACGACAAACTCGGACATCTGGTGAGAGGTTGGTCTCACAAACCACCCTCATAATATAGTTGCGCTCCATATCATTCTCGAAGTTAGTTTGAGCAAAGTCTAGGGCATTATATAGAGCGTGCGTAGCAGCAAGTTGAACATCATTACTCGTCTCGGAGGAGTTCATGCCCTAAACTACAGCAATCAAGATGGAATTCACCTGCTCTTGAGCGAGTATCTCCGCCAGCTCTCCTCACACACATAACCAGGAGCTTCTAAGGTTGCTTGTTTCAAATGCGAGGGCTGCTCTAGTTGCAAAACTCCCATGTTAGACAACAAATAAGAGCTAACTGTGAGACCGGGATGCTCAAGGTACAACTACTTGGACCACCTGCAGTGCTCAAGTATTTTGTGACACAAATTCGTCTAGCACCTGCCGATCAGCCTCTCGTAGGGTATAAACGTTGGTATTCGAATTGAATGACAATGCAATGGTGCAAATCACGCTCTCAATGTCAATCCATTGGGTGTCCGTCACGTCGTATTTGTACTTGTTCCTCCCTGGCACTGATTTGAACCAATTGAGCATTATTTGAATGGACGGGGAAGAACCTACCTTCTTACCTACTGGCGTGTGAGCCATGAGGTTGACTGGGTTCCTACACAATCCCCACGTTCGTCCAACCCTCCTCCGCATTTTCTGCACCCTGCCGAGCCACCAAGTGCCAATGTCAGGGCCAGTGGTCACAACAGCCGGGCGTCCCACTTGAGCACTATAGCGGTTCCTCTTTTGCGCAGATCTCACTGCAGAACTCTGGCCTACAGTGGGAGATTGCATAAATAGCACTCCGCAGTCAGTTCCAAGGCCCAAGAAAGCGGTCGTGGTCGAATTAGCGGCAGCAAGATAATCCTCAGCGTTGTTGAAGTAGACAGAGTTCTTGATGCGAGTGCGGTCCTTCGACAGGAAGGGATTCCCGTTCAATTCGCCCACCAACGTTGATTTGTAAATGGCCCTGCCATTGTAATGCACCACTGGCTCTATTTTCTGTGCAGGGTTCCGAGAAGTTAGCTCCACTGGTGGGCTGGGCTCAGCTGAATCCATCATTTGCGAGATTGCATCCCGGCACTCTTCTTCGGCAATACTCAAAACGTGTTCCGCACTCTCCAAGGATGCGTCAGCAGCAGTCCTGTCGGCGTCAAGGTTGGCACTCTCAACGTCCAACGCACTCTCGTCCGGGGCTAAGGGTTCACCATCATGCTCCACAGTGTCTCCCTCTTCCTGCACAGCAAGGGAGTCCCTCATGACCTCTCCGTCGCCATCTTCGCCGGGGACTGGCTTTTCGGGCGGTATGTATGCCCAGTGCTTCGGATCTGACCCCTCCACCGTCCAAGGCTGTAAGAACCATTGTTTCCTTCTAGCATAAGTCGATGGAGCCATATTTAGCGCCTTCAACTGGGATTGGACTGCCTTCAGACCTTCCTTCAATGCCGCCACGAAGTCCTCATCTGTGGCAAGGGCGCTATAATCTCCCAAATCTGCAGGTGCCTGCCCACGTTCTAGAGGATGCAAGTCCGCCTACATGTTTTTCTGCTTGTTATGCGCTCTACCAAATTGCAGTCCATTAGATCCGTACTCAATCGCAGCCAGGTGGTTCACCGTGTTAGCACAACCCACAAGCTCCTAGAAATCATATGCTCTCTCCATACCTTGCATTCTCCCCACCTTGCTAAAAAAAATTTCACATGAATCAGATCCTGTGAGGTACAGTGGAACCGGCAAGTGAGAAAATGCATCACGAAAATACCTTATGAGTAAGACCACGAAATGGTACGAGAGCTGCACGTCAAGGTAGCACTGGTTGCTTACGAAGCATTCTTGCAACGTTAGATTCTTTGTATTTCCTCCTACACCGTGGTCACCATGGCTAAACCACAACTTCCAAATCCTGAAAAAGAATGACACTTTGCCAGCAAGCACCACTCTCTCCCTCAAAGTCAAGGACACGGAAAGGAAGATGTCAATATAGTCAGCACAAATAGACAGATACAGCTCGGTCCCCAAAGTTCTCTCCTGATGTGCATCCCTTGTAGTTCGCAGTTCCTGCAAACAAGTTCTGGCCTTCTTCGCACAAATTCGTTGTGCACTTGCCCAATTCTGTCTATCTGTGCGCTCCACATCTTCCTTTCTGAGACCATGTTGATCAATACCAAACCTCTGATAAACCTGACCAAGGTGATCTAAGTAACAGACATCAGCTCCTAGCTGCAGGTTCTTTACAGCGCTGTCAAGGGGGTTGATTAATTTCTTTCCGTTGTGAATAAAATCCTGATCATGCAAGCCTCTCACTTTATTCTCGCCAAGCCATTCACAAGATAAGGACCAGCCTTCCCACAGGATTTCATACCTGAACCCCGCCTTGCTACAGTAGTCATGGACCATGAGCTGCCTCCTCCTAGAATCCCCATCGGAAGAATGCCCCACAATCGGTCCGAGAACAGGCCCACAGCTGTCTTGCTAGAGCGTGTCAATAGTATTCCACTGATTACGGACCCAGTCGGAATTGAAACGGTTGCAAGTGCTACACACAACAAGTACAAGTCGTGGCAACAAAGCATGCAAAGGATTCACCATGATGACA
This sequence comes from Climacium dendroides, assembly GCA_950106755.1. Lineage (NCBI taxonomy): Eukaryota > Viridiplantae > Streptophyta > Bryopsida > Hypnales > Climaciaceae > Climacium > Climacium dendroides. The sequence continues at coordinate 26,316,973 of OX467092.1, forward strand.
CGAGCAAAACTCCCCTTGTCATTCTGATGGAAAGAATCTACTATGGCTGCATATCCACTCTCACCATTCCCTACGTGAGGCCTGAAGGTGGATACGCATCGATGATTCTCCTTCACTCCACAAAAGCCCACCAGTCCATCAGACCGAGCGTCCTAAGATATACGAGCCTTGACTTTTGTCTCGTCCTCCGCCAAGATGACAGGAACAGGTCCTTCTACTCCATGATTCGCTTTGGCCTCCCTGTAAATGTCAACCACAGCAGCAAACAACGCAGAATGCTCCCCAGCAATGAATTGAACCCCTTTCTTATTTTCCCGTTTAGTACAATCATAGGACGGCCCACCAAAATTCAAGGTAAACAAATCACACATTCGCCTACCACCATATATCCTCATAGCTTGAGCAAATGACTTTGAATTTTTGGAGAATCTGTGACCCTGCCTCACACGATTTAAGTTTGTGGCAACGTCCCTAAGGAAGTCCCACAAAGCTGGCTTTCCCCCGAAGGCGTTGGTTCTGTGAGCCGCCAGTATGTTGTTACAAAAAGAGAGAACATCTTTTCTATTAAAATTTTCTACAGCACTAAGTTTCAAACCACGCTGACTTACTTTCAATTGCGCGACCCTAGACTTCATGAGCCAGTGCCTAGCCTTTTCATCACGGTATTTCCTGCCTAACGTCCTTGACTGTGAGGCCAGTTCAGTGATCTGTAGATAGCCTATCCTTCTTCCTTGCTGTATATCCCTACGACCACGCTTGACAAGAGCACGACCTTCCCTTTGTACCCTAAGTCTGAAATCATTGGCTTGCTCAATTTCCATGCAATTGGAACAAATGAAATTCGTAAAGGGTTCTCCCGTGGCACACAACCGTTTACACTGTACATGCCGGAAGCACCCTCTTATAAGAACAAGTTGACCTCGAAATACAAAATCGACAGTTGTGCTTGGCTCCGCCATCCACACCGATCCAATCTTTGAATCATTCTGCAACGACTCGACTCTATAGGACTTCCCAGCGTACTCAACGATTTTCTTCCTAAATCCCCAACACAGCAACGACAAAATAGAGTCGGAGTGCATACCTAACGGGGATTCTCCTGCTGCTTCGGAACCTACACTGCTTGAACTGTTGAACCAAAAATGGAGGTCGCGTTGATTGCCGGTGGTCGACCTCGACCTTGCGGTGGGTCTCCCCCGTTTTCCGGAGCTGACTGCACATGAACTCTTCGACGAACTGCTTGCCGCAGCCAAGTCTTCACAGCACTTCGTATGAACCAGGCCATGGACGTGATTCTCTAAGTTCTGTCTAAGGTTCCCCTTCTGCGGGCACAGGAGCAGTAGTTCTCCATCGAGCTTGCAGCGCACCTTGAACCAAAAGGACTTCAACTGGGGAACACACACATCTCCGACTATTACAAACGGAGGATCATTTGAGGAGATCAAGTCATTCACACTTTGAAGAATGCTAACGCCTTCCTCCACGAGTCGCCGGTGATCTGCTGGTGTCAAAATGATGGGTTTGCTGGACTTGCCCTCCTTTGGGTGGTCGCTGTACACTAAACCCCTCTTCCTGCACCATTGCTTGATGTGGAGAGCTGAATGTAAATGACTCTTCTTGAAATTTGCAAATAGGTTTTGCACTGCAATCCGGGAGTGATCACGGCCCGTACCCCCAATTTCTCTCTTACACTCCCCGCAATATATCTTCACAACAGCCAAGCCACAGTGATCGTAAGTTTTTAGGTCCCACTTGTGATCTGCAAAATCAAGTGACTCTAGTTCCCTTCTCAGCTTTTCTGCACCCTGCTTGTAATTCTCAAGCACATCAGTGGCTAACAGCGTGGATTGTAGCAGGGTCTCCTCAAGCACATCAGTAGGTGACAGTGTCGGCTGTGGCTCAGCCTTGTCGTCTTCAGGAAATTCTGGAACTTCAGTGGGATGCCCTAAACCGGAAGCTCCTGCCTCCTCCAACGTCCGTGCAGCACCGGCATGCAAGACATCCGTGCCACACGGTTGGACACCTCCCAAACCCGTAAGTTGCCCTGGCTGCTCCGCTGCCAAGTCGCTGCTCCTCGTGTCGGCTTGGTCCCCAACACGACACCGCTTGCGACGTCCGGCGTCGCTCTCCACCGACAGAATTACATAAACGCATTCTTTAACCAGGTTCATGGCCTCGAACCGCTTTGGTATTCGGCATGCATCATCTAAGTCCCAAAAAAGGAAAGGCCACTCCACGCATTCCCCGTTCTCCAAGCGCATGCGCAAATCCACATAAGTATCGCTGGAGTTGCAAAAAAACGGACTGAGTAGCTCCGGCCGCCCCACATCATCCTCTACAGAGTACAATCTGATCTTGTAATTGAGCGCCATCATCCACGCCCCTAAACCCTGCGTTCAACAAATCGAATCTGTCATTACACCACGCAGCACATCTGGATCCAGAACGCAAGAGTAATGCACCCTAAACCCTGAAAGGTAAACCACAAATTAACAAGAGCTTGAAGACCACAAGACAACCGCAATACAAAACCCTACGTTGCCCAATTCAGAGACTAGCAATACCTCAAAGCAACAGGTGCCAAGATGATCGCAGCGACCCCAAGCACCATGTGACGCTGTCACGCAAGAAAAAGACACAGAAAAAACAATTCCCCAAACCCTGAAGTCGTAAAGCCTAAAACCAAAACACAGATCTGCACCAAACCGTGACGGATTTGCAACAAAACGTAACGAGGGCTGCTTGGGGATGCTCCCAACGAACCAACCGTAGCCAAACAACAAAATTGATTGCACAAACCCGTAGCCAAACAACGAAATTGATTGCACAAACCGTAAACCCTACACGCACAACACAGATCCAACGAAATTGATTGCACAAACCGTAAACCCTACACGCACAACACAGATCCGCCCCAAACCGTAACGAGGGCTGCTGTGGGACACCCGAAACTGAACGGGCGCACAAACCGTAAACCCCGTATCCAGCAAACTGAGGTCCTTGCACAAACCTTCCACCTCGTCCAAAGCAAATTGATTGCACAAACCCTCCACCTCGTCGACAGCAAACTTAGGTCCTTGCACACGCCACGGCCGGATTCTTGCACACGTCGGGAGATTGCACCCAGTCCTGACCAATTGAACAAACCCTAAACCTCTTCCTTGCAAATTCAGACGCAATGGTCGGCTTCAAGTGAACTGACCCCTAAGCCGAGTTGAGCCAGATTGCCCTGACCCCTAAGCCGAAAACCCCATCACTGAGCCAGATTGAACTGACCCCTAAGCGCAGTAAACCATCACTGAGTACCCTAAACGAGATCTGCACAATCTTGTATTCTGTAATATTAAATCATACTCCGTATTAACTTACAGTAGTCAGACCCTAAATTATGTATCCATGTACAATGTATAACACTTAGTTGTAAGAGTAGTTAAGTCACTGTAGGAATCCGAGAGTCTTACATGAACTAAGATGTATATTTCCTATAGTACAATAAGCAATTTCAGACATTTGGCCAAAGAATTTAATATAAAGGGGGCTATTTTAGTACTACTGCATTTTCTAATGGGGCCTATTATTCCATACCCTATAGTACTTTAAAGACATCCAATGCCATATTCTATACCCTATAGTACTCTAAACTCTTTTATAATTTTTAGCCCAAATGAATAAAAAATACCCTATCATTTTTTCGCTCATAGTTTGCTAATCCGCCCGATGACTACACCCCCCGAGTAGTAACCCGGATCATCCACACTATATCCTGATCCAATACTTTTGACCCACGTTATGAGGGTGAAATATTTAGGAATTTTACAATGGTTGAAACTCTGCCAAAGGATTACAATGGAAAATCAATGAAACATAGGAGACGGTATGGAAGGATATGAATTCCTTCGTCACCACATGGAAGTCCAAGGTCAAGAAAGACACTGTAGAGTATGTCCTTAAAACTCCTTCTGTTCAAATTGATGTCATCAACAGGAGCTTGTCTTTTGTATAATTCTGATTGAACATATAGCGGATATTGTGGAGATGTTTTGTAGTATTAGAATCTAAGTTTTATAATTTGTATTTTTTGGGTTTTCCACGGTAACATTATTGCACAATCATAGTTATATTTATATAATTTTATATTGCCTGTTGTCGAGTAGATGGTGTGGCAAATATTATGATCGGATTTTTTTATAGATTTGTATTGGGATTACTTCTATATTTCAGATGTTCGGAACATACTATTATGGCCTAGTGGATAAGGACAAGGCCATGCTGCATTGAGCGATGACAAAATCGGTACAGTACTTGAATATGAATGATTTTTTGCATTCAAATTCACTATATTTGGCCAAGTATTTGCAGCTTTTGTACATCGAAGCACTAGTGTTGACACTTGTTTCTCTGCCCTCGAAGGAGGATCTACAATCTTCTAAAACTAGTAGTGATGAGATTGGTACTGGATTTGAGGAGGGGATCTTGGTAGTAGAGATGAGAGGGATAAGCTGGGGAGTGGAGATGGCGACAGGTTACTTAATTCAGAACCTAGAGACTCGAGGAGGGACTCATTACCTACTACAAAACCTAGGGACACGGGAATGGACGACATGTCACTGTGAGCCTTGGGATTGTCACCTAGGTCTCAAACCTTTTGTTTTTTGGTTAATTTTACCTTTAATTATTAGCAAAAAGGGAGAAAAAAAAGTGTTTGCAGTGTACTTGGAGAAATTCCCTATTCATATGGGATTAATCTCCTAGGATTATGGAAGAGCCTTAAAACCTTCCAAATACATTTTCCAATGTTATAAAACTATATTTGGAACGTCAATTAGGAATTTCAAATGAAATTAAATCCTATTGGCAAACCAAGTAGAAGACACCTAAACGCTATATGAATGGAACTTTACCTTTATAAAGAAGTGACGTGGCATGATTAATAGAAGTTGGTAGTGTAGAATGTCAACTTTCTTTTTAGGTTCTAGGAACCTCTATTTGTGGATCTCGTAGAGATTCCCATTCAAGTCCCAAACTTGAACAAAAGTCACTCAAGCACAGAAGGTAAAAATCACTAATGCTAGAAAAGGTGATCAATAGACAAAGAAAGGTGATTTTAGTATAAAAACATGCCAAGAGCGTAATGGTGAAGTCGACTCATCAAGATTCCCTCAAATAGGAATGATTCCTCCCTAGAGGAATTCAAATCAATAGGAGGTAAAATTTTATTTCTTCTACAAAGTGCAAGTTGAACTTGAACTTTGCACAAAGGATCTTGGGACTTTCTAAAAGCTACCCAAAAAAATTTGTAATTTTTCAAATTGCAAAACTTGACTCCATGAGAAGTCAACCATTTCACCAGGGTTAAAAAAAATCATAGAAATTTCTCTGATAATGGTAAAATCCCACTAAAAATCAAGATTGTATTTTTTATTCTAAATAAACGCCTAATCAAGTTTTGCAACATTCTGACATTGATAGCTATTCGAATCAACAGTACTACCAAATTCCAACGGAATTTCAAAACATTCTACAAAATGCCAAGCGAATCACAATTGTACAAAATCCAAATTATGACTTTTTGGACTCTTCTTTTTACATTCTCGAACCTTCCAAACAACCCTGACCAATTAGAATTGGAAAAAACTTAAAACTCCAAAAGTTAGTTTTTCACCTTTTTACTAGGTTTTAAAAACGTTATCTTTTATGAAGTTTTTGGCCAAGAAGTTGAGGGTTAGGGGGTCTTCTGCAACCAATGACATATTTTGTTTCTCAGTTGGAGCTTTTCTCCAAAAATTATAGAAAGATCAACAGTAGAGTAGAAATAGGTGTAGTAATAGTTGATTTTCGTGATTTTTAGTTACGTAGGTAGTTTTAGAGTAATTGGGGGTAAGTGGGGGGCGTTGGAAATGTATAAATGGCCTTCCATTGACTCCCTTTGCACCCCTTATTCTTGTTTCAAAATCCTTTAGCATTTTGTTATTTGCAAAATACGTGGCCACGTTGTTAAGAACTTTTGGTATTTACCAAAACTCTTTGCTTTATATTGTAATTTGATATTTTCTTGTGTTTTCAAGCATTTTAGTATGTTTTTGAGCTCATTGCAAAGGATGTGGGGATCCCTTTTTCCTAAGCTTGTTTTCTTTTGGTGTTTTTAAGCAATTTTGAACTAACCTTGTATTTGCTGGCATTTTTTTAGTGAAGTCTTCTTTTGGTACTAACCCCAAGGACATTCTAGTCGAATTTTGGTGATGCCGTTAGTTAGAATACCTTGGAACTTGCTTTAAGTCTAATCCAAACTAGATTGCACAGAAAATATTAGAATTAGAATTAAAAAATTTCAATCAACAATTCCCACTCCAAAATTAGGCAACGACAAAAAATGGTTCATTGAATCTTTAGGGATGAAAGCCCAATTCCTAGAAAAATAACATGAATATACTGTGAAGTATGAATCGAGAACATTTACTTCTAAGAAATTTTTAAAAATGGAAGGAAAAAATATGTAGAAGTTGCAAAATACATGAACATTTAAAATTCATAAAGAAATTAATTTTATGCTACTTGTAGGCAATTGTTTACAAAAAACAGCTTCTTCTTTAATATGCCATGTGCTATAGTTTAAGAATTTTAAAGCACAAAACACATGAAATAAATTAATAAAATGAAAAAAAAATATGTAGAAGTTGCAAATACACTAAACCTTGAGAATTCATGAGAAAACCTAATTGTTGCTACTTTTAATAGGCCTTTTTCTACACAAGAGAACTTGCATTCTTTCCAAAAAAACCATGTACTGTAGTTAAGAAATTAGAACAACAAAAAGAATAAGATAAAATTTAAATAATGGAAAAAAAATGTAGAAGTTGGAAAGTACATGTACATTCATAGTGAAATGCGATGGCTTGAGTTCAGGTCATCAAAATAGATTCATCATTTTCATATGTTCTTTTATAATTCTTGTAGAATAAAATAAATACTATTAACAATTCTTTTGTGAGGAATAGTACACTTACAATTTCTCATAAATTATATACATGTTTTTTTTGAAGTATAAGTACAAAAACAATTTAGTTTTGCACCTTAATCTTACCAAAAAAAAAATTTAAAAGTGAAATCTAATTTCATTCTAAGAGTATCTTAATAAGGAATGTATTTTTAAAAGCAATGCCAATCATTATGTTAATTGAACTTCAAATTTTTATTAACATTTGGAGAGATACCAAATAATGCACGACACAATACATGTCTAAAAGATTTTATTAAGTCCAACTTCATTACAAAATATTTACCTTACTACACCAATTAAAAAGCACAACTACAAAAATATTAATGTTCACATTTATTAATTAAATGGGTTAAGTATTGACATGAATTTAATATCCCCTTTTCTTCGTCATTAGTACAAGTAAATAAAAATTAATGAAGAATTCATTGTCCTTCTGCATCACAAATTCATAAAGTGCATTCAATTTCTATATTGGATTATTTTAAATACAAAAATGACTCATGCCTTTTTTAGACATCAAAAATATAAAATATGAGTGGCAAAAAAAGTATAAGGTCATGAATCCAACATCTTCTAAGTATTACTAACTTATATAAAGCATTTTACATCTTTTTATATGTGCATTTCATGGAAAATAGAGTTTGATTAGGATTTCTTAAATATAGAACATGGCTCATGCATTTTTTGAACATAAAAAATGGAAAACAAGAGTGGGCAAAAAATTATGTGGTCATGAACCCAAAATCTTCTAAATATTTTTAACTTGTAAAAAACATTTTACACATTAGTACACGTACGTTTCATGGGAATCAAAGTTTGATTGGAGTTCAAGATATATAGTACATGACTAAAGCTTTTTTCAGACAACAAAAATGGAATTTAAACAACAATGGCCCATTTTCCTATGCAAGAGAACTTGTACCATTTTGAATAAGCCATTTGCTATAGTTTAAGAAATGAAAGCCCAAAAAATATAAGAGAAATTCAAAAGAATAAAAGGAAAAAAATATGTAGAAGTTGCAAAGTACATGAAAATTAGAAATCAATGATGAAACTAATTTTATGCCACTTGTATGCAATTGTTTACTTCAAAAAAAATTCTAATTTCATATGCCATGAGCTGCAATTTAAAAATTGTAAAGTAAAAAAATGAAATAAATTAAAAGAATGAAAGAAAAAAATATATACACTTCATGCTTTTTAAAAGGGCTTTATGGCTTGTAAACTACAACACATGATTTATTAAAATAAACGTTTCTTGTACATGCAAAAATGCAAAAAAATAGTGTGAATTCAGTTTCTGAATGAATCTAGATGTTCATCTACTTTGGTGAAGATATCTTCTAAATGTAAGATAATTCTTACATTGGATCCTACCCTTAGATTTTCTATTTGCCTTTAATTCTTTGGATTCTTTTTTCCCCATTTCTTTGGAATATCATGCATTTGAAAAAAGGAAAAATTTAAACCTTTCAAATGTATTTTCTAAGTTATAAAACTTTGAATTTTTTTTTCATTCCCAAAATTAAAACTAATAAAGTCATGACACTTGTTTCGTTGTAGTAAATAGAAACTTTAGTACTTCTTGAACTGTAGTATTATAGCACAATCAAGGCTTATTAACAGAAAAGTTGTTTTATTGGGTAAAAAAAATTTAAATGTTGTACAGTGGGGTACCAATCAAAATGTCGTTTTCGAATTCGCAGTGAGAAAAATTTCAATACTGCCAACTTTGAAAGCCTCTCGAGAGCTCAAAAATTAATATTTTACCACAAAATTCTTAACAAAGCATCATCTTTAAGTTAATTATATGTATGACAAATTTCAAGGCCAAAAGATTCACCAAAAAAAAGTTATTCAAAATCTACCAACATTGGTAGCTGTGGAAATGTTTTTACTACTGCCAACTTTGACAGCCTCCCAAAGATTGAATTATTTTTTTTTTGCCATGAAATTCTTGGAAAAAAAACCTCTTTATGTTAATAACATATGATAAAAATTCATGGACAAAAGATTAATACAAAAAAAGATATTAACAATCTACCAACATGTGTCGTTTTGAGAAACAATTGTGAAAACCATTTCACTACTTCAACTTTGACACCCTTCCAAGGGCATAAAAATTGTTTATTTACTATGAAATTTTTTCCACAAAGTGATTTCTATGTTGATAACATTTGTGACAATTTTCAAAGCCAAAAACTTTATACAAAAAAAATGATTCAAAATCTACCAACATGTGTAGCTGTGAAAAAGCTGTGAAAAATCATTTCACTACTTCCAACTTTGACACCCTCCTAAGGGCTGCAATTTTACTTATTTACCATGAATTTTTTTGCACAATATTCCCTCTATGCTAATAACATGTGTGCCAAATTTGAAGGTCAAAAGATGTACACAAAAAAAGAAATCCACAATCTACCAACATGTATGTATAGTTGTGGGAAACAATGGGGGAAACCATTTCATTGCTACCAACTTTGACACCCTCCCAACGGTTGAGAAATTGTGTATTTCCCATGAAATTTTTGTCACAACATGACTTTATGTTAACAACATTCATGCCAAATTTCAAGGTCAAAAAATTTATACAAAAAAAAATATTTACAATCTACCAACGTGTATGTCCTCCATTTGCCTCAATTATTGCTTGTAACCTAGAGGGCATAGAATGACATAGTTGAAGGAGCTTTGTACCATTGATTAACCTCCACTCTCTTTCAATAACTACCTTCAAGTCATCTAAATTTTTTTGACATATTGGACCATGTTGCACAGCATCTTTTAAAATCTTCCAAAGGTTCTCAATTGGATTGAGATCAAGAGAATTTGCATGCCAATTGAGCTTCCCCAAAAGGTGTATTTGTCTTCATTCTTCACATAGTTTGCTACGATGGACAGGTGCAAAATCTTCCATGAGCACTCTTTGTGGCATTCTACCTATAAAATGAAGCAACTCGCCATTGTAGACTACTTCAACAAAATCCTTAGTAGAACGTCTATCTTTAGATATAAAAACAAGTTGTGACTTTTGCCCTCCAGCAAATGCACCCCAAATTATCAAAGAAATTATCTCACTCTTAAAAGTTGGAACTATACAACTTGATGAATAGCGCTCATATGCATTTCTCCAAACATGAACTTGTCTAGAATTTTTTCCAACTTCAAAGGTAGACTCATCTATCCAAACAACTCTCTCCCATTCTTTTACACTCCACCCACAATACTTTTGAGCAAATGCTAATCGTTGAGACATGTGACAAAGTGTCAAGAAAGGTTTTTTAACTACAATTCGACTGAAAATGACATTGTCATGTAAGGCCCTTCGAATAGTCGATCTAGATACTTGAGTAGACCATATATTAGTGATCTCAGAGAGTGTCGAGCGACGATGAGTTTTTGAGACACATATAATAGCACGGACATCTCTATTACTAAGTTTTTTAGCATGACTTCCACCACAAGGTTTGCACTTATAGATTCCATCTTCTCAAAATTTCTTCACTACCTTCTGAATTGTTCTAATATGGACTTCAACAATAGTTGCAATGTCAACTCCTGTCTTCCCTGCCTCACTCAAACCTACTATAAGAGCACGAATTTCATCTGAAATAGCCATCACTCAGTGACCATGATCTAGCCTTCACTTAATTACCATGATCCAGCCTCATTCACTAAGCACATATATAACCTTACTCAGTCATCAGAAACAAATCTCACATGTCCTCAATCACTCACTATGATCCAACCTTATTCACTACATGTATAACCTCACTCAGTTATTAAAAAAAACTCACATACCCTCACTCACTCACCATCATCCAGTCTCACAGCCTTCATTCATTCACTAGACCTCATCAATCACCACATGTAGGTTATAACCTCACTCACTCTCAAAGAAAATCTCACATACCTCCATATATCCTCAGTTACTCATCCCATGCCTCATCCACTCAGTTATCACATAGCCTAAACTTGCTCAGTTAACTCATCTTTCATGCACTCAATCACTCATCTTCACAAAGTTTCAATCCTCTGCTTAAAAAATAATCACCCATCACTTGCTTCTCTCATCATCCCACATCCCACCTCCTATAATGCTCTATTCTAAATGCAAACATTTTTATTGAGAGGAAAAAGCTTCTTCATGCATGTATGGTCTTCAATTTTTAAACAAGTGCATTCTTTGAGATGTGACAAGTGTACACAACTAAATTTGTCTATCCTTGATTTTATTGAGAAGCATTTATGATTAGAGATTGTATCATTTGGAGAATTTCAATCTAAAAGCATGAGTGTCTAACATACTTCAACAATTTCAATGTCTTTAATAAAATGTATCTCACAACTACACACATTGGTAGATTGTAAATATTTTTTTTGTATAAATTTTTTGACCTTGAAATTTGGCATGAATGTTGTTAACATAAAGTCATGTTGTGACAAAAATTTCATGGGAAATACACAATTTCTCAACCGTTGGGAGGGTGTCAAAGTTGGTAGCAATGAAATGGTTTCCCCCATTGTTTCCCACAACTATACATACATGTTGGTAGATTGTGGATTTCTTTTTTTGTGTACATCTTTTGACCTTCAAATTTGGCACACATGTTATTAGCATAGAGGGAATATTGTGCAAAAAAATTCATGGTAAATAAGTAAAATTGCAGCCCTTAGGAGGGTGTCAAAGTTGGAAGTAGTGAAATGATTTTTCACAGCTTTTTCACAGCTACACATGTTGGTAGATTTTGAATCATTTTTTTTGTATAAAGTTTTTGGCTTTGAAAATTGTCACAAATGTTATCAACATAGAAATCACTTTGTGGAAATTTTTTTATAGTAAATAAACAATTTTTATGCCCTTGGAAGGGTGTCAAAGTTGAAGTAGTGAAATGGTTTTCACAATTGTTTCTCAAAACGACACATGTTGGTAGATTGTTAATATCTTTTTTTGTATTAATCTTTTGTCCATGAATTTTTATCATATGTTATTAACATAAAGAGGTTTTTTTTCCAAGAATTTCATGGCAAAAAAAAAATAATTCAATCTTTGGGAGGCTGTCAAAGTTGGCAGTAGTAAAAACATTTCCACAGCTACCAATGTTGGTAGATTTTGAATAACTTTTTTTTGGTGAATCTTTTGGCCTTGAAATTTGTCATACATATAATTAACTTAAAGATGATGCTTTGGTAAGAATTTTGTGGTAAAATATTAATTTTTGAGCTCTCGAGAGGCTTTCAAAGTTGGCAGTATTGAAATTTTTCTCGCTATGAATTCGAAAACGACATTTTGATTGGTACCCCACTATACTATACTAACACATGTTCAAGTTTACTAAGTGAACAATGGATGATTCAAACATACATTGGACATTGCTATAAAGGGCCTAAGGTAGAAAGACCTATTTAAATACACGCCCACTGTAGGCTACCGTATTGTAGACAATAATTGGATGCAATGGTCATAAAAAAAAGATTAATTTTTTGGTTTGTGACTTTTCCTCTCTCATCTTTCTTCTTTTTTGGCCTAGTGAAAAGTGCCAAAGCAAACCACAATAGTGGAGTCTATGAAACTAGAATGGATTTTTCATGCAAAATTCAATAATTCACTTTTGTTTTTAATAAAGTATTCATATTTGGAGAATTTTCTTTCTTTTTTTTGGTATATTTGCAGAACCTTTTTTTGACACACAACGAAACTCAATTCCCTATGGTTTTCCCACATCATCAAGTCTAAAATGCTTAAGTTAATCAAAATGTTGAAGTTATTACAAATAGGTACTTGTACCTTAGATATGAAAGCCAACATCTTGAGTCTCACAAAGGAGGGGCGGTTTTCAATTATGAGGGTATCAAACCCGACCTCATCTGGATTCCAATGTCGAATAGGTATTTGACAAGTAAAGGTATAACCTCGTGCCTGGTGCGCAAACTAGGAACTTTAGTTTAAGGTTAGCTACACGTTGCTTTCAGTTTGATCTCAGTTTTGGTTCATGATTTCCGTGTTTTGTGTACTTTTTTCTCATGATCATGTTTGCGCTTTTGTGTTGTGTATTGCGGTTGCGCTTGCAGTGTGGAGGCAATATGTAATTCTTCATTTTTCATTCGTGGCACAAGAATAGTAGTACGCAAGAAGGTTGCAGGCACGGGGATGCACGCGAGGTCGAGGTGGGGACATGCGAGCTGGAGGTGGGAAATCATAAGTTTGTCCAGGTTTAAGGTTTGTCAAGGTTGGGTATTGCAAGCTGCTACAACTAATAGGTGAGCCCCTTCCATAGCTTTACATGTTGCGTTCAGCTTCTGGATTTATTGCGTTCAAGTTTATTGTTGCGTTCAGGTTCATTGCGTTTAGGTTCATTTTTTTAGTGATTTTTGAATCAAGTGCATTGAAACTAGTGAAGTTGAATTCAGACAAGTTGCACCGGATTGTACGAAAGGTCGAGGTCGAGGTGCCTTACAGAAGATTGTATAGTTTCAAGAGGTGGGGTTTTACAAGGTGTCCTCCGACTTTTCCTCGCCACCAATTTCCCTCGTGAGTAAAGGAAGGTACGTATTTCACGGGAGCTGCACCTGTGGTTTACAAGAGAGGTCCTGTGATTTTCCTCATGAACAAGAGGGTAGGGATTGTAGGGGAACTGAAGTTTGAGTTTTGCTTTTTCATGGGAGTAGGTAGGTATGTTTGTGTGGATTCCGATTTTGGGAATGGATTTGCGAGGTTGGATTAGGGTTTGTATAAAGAAATTTTTCAGATGTGTAGTTCATGTTTTGTTGTTCTTTTGGAATCAATTGACATGGTTGATTTGGGATTTCTATTGAGGTAATGCAAGGTACTCAATTTGAATTGTAATTCATGCTTGGTTCTCTAGAAATCAGTTAGTGAGCAAAACTTTGGTTTCATTCTTTATAAAATGCGGATTGGTCGTCTGAATTGAAGTACAGTAATTGGTGTAGACAGTGTCTTGGAATTGAGGGTTTAGGCAGAAAATTTCTAACAGTGTTGGAGCTAGAACATTGTCAAAGAACCCAATAACATACTTTCCTATTAGCCAAATTTTCAATTGCTAAAGTATTTATCAATGTACAGTAATTAGAAGTAAATCCTAAAATCCAATAATGAATTCCAAACCCTAAACTGCTGCAACTGAACTTTCAAAATAATCCTCGAAAAGCATAAATCCTAATGAAAACCTTAGAAGACTACACCACATCTGTCACATTAGCGTGGCTCATGCTAAAATGATAGCTCCATATTGTATATCCATGCAATAGTAAGGCTTGTATATACAATCCTAACAAAATAGCGCTCAATTCCATCTAATTGAATGACAGTTTAGTGTGACTCGCGCTAAAGTGTCGTAGACCACATCCATTGCTAGATCATTAACCAAAGCCAAAAATCCAAGCCTTTATGTTCCCCTGAATGAATGACACATTAGCGTGAGCCGTGCTAAAGTATAGCAGACTAGATCGATTGATAATAACCGTTGATTCCAAAGTTCAAATAATGATCATTGCATTCAAAGATCAGATATGACACACGATGCCCAAAATTATTGTTGACAAACTACCTAGTCCAAGACCAAAATTGTCGTTTTAGCGCGAGACGCGCTAAAACGTTATAAACAACTTCACCTAACAAAACCACCACAAAATCTACATTAGTTATTGGCTCGAATTGTCAGCTTCCTACCTCTAGCGCTAAAACATAATGTCCACTAAGCGTATATTTCCCCACTAAGAAATCTATAGTAAGTCACCAAAGTAGTATTTAGCTTTAAATATCAAACTATAGTTTAGCACGGATCGCGCTAAACTGCAACTAACAAATGATAGTGTCTATATAATCGACTAACCTCCCTTTGCTACCCTGCCCTGCTAGCAGAATGGACAATCAAATCAAGGCACTGGAAATGTACTTCAAAACATGTGAAGTGCAATTTCACGAGGACAACAAAAGTGCAGATGACTATCTCATTGAAGGAGAATATTGGGAGTTCAAAGAGCCGGAAAGAGTTGAGGTCTGGGGCTTATTCATGATCCCATTTATAAACCAATTCTGCATTAACTCCGTTCTTGTGCCCTTCCAATTGAGCTCATTCCTCTCAAGTCTTGAACCTACTCCATACCACAATGAGATCAAAGAGCTGGAAAAAAAACTAGACAACAATGAGCGGTAGAATGCAAATGGGACCTTCCTAATATGAAAAAGCTATGCAGTAAAATTTTGTATGTTATTCAATGACTTTCACACGTTGAAAGGGAGGTTTAAGATGCAGAAGGAGAATAACAAACCTTGATCAATCTCAAAAGAGATTATGAACCAAGGCGTCAATCAGACCTCAAAGTTCAAAGTAAAGCAAGAGTTAGGTACAAGTTGAGGTCAAAGAAACACTCAGACACCAACTTCAAAGATCGACACACGAAAGAGGAAGAAAACTGTCGCCCCACTATCCAAAAAGACATCGGCAACAAAGGAATCTGAATCTTCAAAAGTCGCAGAAGGGAGTTATGTGGACGAGATGGAAAATGTGCCACACTCACGAGCGACGGAGAGAAAACCTGACTATGAGCATATCAGTCAAGTGTACAAAAAGTTCTAGACCACCTATGAAGACGCATATGTCTTTGCCATTGGTGAAAAGAAGGAGATTGACATCTCTCAGCTTATAGAGGCGCTACCAACATTTAACATCTTGTCCAAAAAGAGCAACATTGTTGAAGACATGGTCAACTACCTCCTAAATATTCCTGATAAGAGCACCAAACAAACGCTCTACGTCATGTCCATTGACTTGAGCATGAAGCCCTCAAAGTGGGAGGAAATTGAGGCCGAGAAATTCTACATTATAAACGGGCAATATAGTGTTGAAGTTAGAAACTACATGTTTGACGACAAAAACAACGTGGATAAGGATGAGAGGGAGCACTTTCGTAAATGGAACTGCTTCATTGTGTGGTCAAAAGACGTGGAGAAGTTGCAATGCATTTCCGCATATTATAATCGCACAAACCATTTTGTGGTTGTTCAACCTTCTTGGGCGACTAATATTCTGGGAGCTCGAAAAGTTTGGGAGAATATGGATAGACTTAATAATCCGACACCAATAAAATCAGTTGGTATTCTTACTTCCACGAGAAGGATAGTAGAGAACAGACAGAAAAAAGAGACTTTCCAAGTAAGCACATTAGCGCGAGGCGCGCTAAACTGCTTCATTGAGACACAAATTAATTCATTCCTCACTAAATTTCTTGCCCTGCTTCTTGTAATCCAAAGGAATTACATAAAGCTATGTTGCTATTTTTGACGCCATTTATCTAAATATGTGATAGGTATTCAAGAGGGCAATGTATGTGAGATTCTCCATGATTGATGTTGTCAAGAACTTGAAGATCTCAAAAACAAAGTATAAAGAAGAGAAGGTGAAGCTCATGAATGAATTACAGTTCATCACGACACCCAATGATGTGTACAAATTGTGGAGTGAAGTGATTACCACTGCCATGTACGGAGAGCTCATCAATCTTGACATGGATATGATGTTTAACACTAAGGAGGACTGGAATCCCAAAAGTTGCATGTTGAATCGTGAATTCTTCAAGCACTTGGGTAATTTGAGCTATGATGAAATAGCAAAACTTGCAAAACATCTGCTCAACCAATCGGGTAGGAAATACACTCATTCCTATCCAAAGGATACAATAAAGAGTATCACGTCAGTCCAGAATGATTGCTTCAACACAAAGGAGTGGGTTGAACGTCGTAAGTAGAAAAATCTTGTGATTAAGGAGCTTCATGGCATCAAGCCTCAACTTGGGCTCATGAACACACAAAACAAGATCATTAGTGAGAACTAGAAGGCTTTTAAGAAGGAACGCCTTTTCTCCAGTGCCACGATGGACGTATTGCTCGATAGGCCCAATGAAGCCTATTTTGGGAGAGCAAAGAATAAATTGTCAAGGAACAAGGTGATCACTGAACTATCCCAAAATGCCTATGATTTTTTCAAGGTGTTTCTTGAATACAAAACAAAATTTGAAAAACCAACAGCAAGTGGCCAGTATCGGTCCTATGAGTGGGTCGGAAATCGTCATATGGAATGGCCAAAGAAGGTGCGGACTGCGGAGACCGGAAAACATCTTGCGCTTGAGGTGATTGACTTCAAGTCCTTGCCGGGGATTAAGAAGAAGGTTAGCTCTACCATAGACAACCCGTACTTCATTGAAGTGCTCACGTCAATGGACGAGACAAAGAAACCTGCACTTGAGGATGTTCCGTTGTGGCTCTTCATTTGTAGTAATAAGAAGGAGCAAGCTCAAGCCTTGAAGTATGTCGAATTGAACAAGGTTCTAAAATCCTTCTTGATTTCCTATTCCGTGTACTCTACCGAAAAAAAATACTGCCTTGGAGATCTTCTAGCAGTGAAGACACCCCCAATTTTTTTTTTTTATCTTCCTACAGAATCCCAAGAATGAGAACAAGGTGGAAATTCCTTCGGAATTTGAGTGTCCAGAAATGGCACGGTACATGAAAAAACGCGCGTATAGTGAGCTGGAGTATCGGATTTCCTTTTCACTGGCTTCCATAGGAATTTCACTTCTCATAATATAGTCATAGTGGACAACAGTTTGTGCAAACACATCATGAACAAGCCTGAGAATGTAATATTATCGGATTCTTGGAACAACTAAGGAAATGGTTACAAGAACACGTTTCTTCTGATAGTCCTATTTCCTTGATTTCAACAATTGCACGTCAACTACAACAATGGTCTCAAGTCCTTTAGAGAGAATAAAAATGGAGGATTGGAAGACGAACACTGTGCAAAGAACGGGGTCGTTGAGAGTATGACAATCTTATGGAGGTCCTTCGTGGGTCAGCTAGTGTTAGTTAGACTTAATTTTGGAGGTATGCAGCTCGAGTCAACCGAAAATGTAGTGTTTGTAAACCGCTTATTTTGACGTATTTCTCTATTGCATCTTAGTAGACTTTGAGCTAATGTGTAGTTTGGGATAATTTTATTTTTACAGCTCAAAGGTCCTTTGCTCTGGCTAGAATTTATGCTGAACCTTATATACTTATGATCCATTGAAAGTTCTATAGCTAGTTTTCTTTTTGTTTTCTACCAAATGAAAAATACATCTGTAAGATCTAGGTTGGATGGGATCTTCCTGTGTCAAGCGTCCGAGGACTCCATTATGGACTATGAAAAGTACATAATACTTAATACAGAGAATTTCCTTTACTTGGCTCCTACTGTTAATTCCACCATGGACTTCTCTATCAAGCACATCGAGGACGGAGTGGTAAATAGTCCCCCAGACAAGAAGCCGCACTTGCCAATTTCTTGCTTGCCATCTCCTCTACGCTCTCAGGCAGTCCGGAATTTATCAAGGTCGCCAACTATTTCAGAGAAAGGGATGCAAAAGAAGCTTTATGGAGATGCTAATTATTTAATGTCTACACTGGAAGTGAAATCCCATATGCCAAATGACCTACATGCGGAAATTCCTAAACCCGTTGTTGTTTGTCTTCTGCTTTCATGTTGTCGTGCATTGATTGAATCAGGAAGATTAAAGAGAAAAGTTGATAGGTCATCATGTACTCAATCCTCAACTCTTACTTGGGACTTTTGGGAGCGGAGGTCACTACAAGCGTAAGAAAGAGAACACATGCGTCAGGTAGGTGCAGGTGTCAAGGGAGGATACAGTCGAGGGCTTGAAATTTTGATGGCCCTTGAAAAGCTAAAGAGTACATCATGTATTTGATAGTTGTTTATAATACATGTACATTTTGGTTACTTGATTTTCATGCTTTTTCTCTGAATTTTAGTCCACTGTTAACTTAGGTGGATCCAAGGGGTTGCTATTATCATACATTCATTACTTGGATCCTACACATACAATCATATAGAGGAGTATATATTGCACACATTGCAAAGCAAATATGTGTAAATGATATGAATTTTTTTGGTAATAGAGACGCAATGCACAAAGTTGAACATATCATAATTTAATTCTTCATTTGGAAGCTTGTTTTCATTGTCATTGAATGCTTTTTATATGTTTGTTGAAGTTTAATTTTTTTTTTTTGCTCTTATTTGCTTCGAGAAATTCTAAGGCATTAGGAATAAACTCTCATTTCTCTAAAAAAACTCCCAAAATAGTGAATATGATGTTTTTCAAAATTCTGGGTCAAGACCATTGCAAGAAAATAGAGACCTCGCACGGGAATTTTTTGGCACTACAATTCTAAACTAGTCTTCTTAAAGGTCCTATCTAAGCGGATTTTCATGATGGTAGGTGGGGGTGAGTCCTTCACCAAAGACAACACCCTTTTCATTGATGACTCTCCCGAAAAGAAAGTCAATAATGAAAAGGAGAATGCCATATTCCTCCACTCTTAGCGCCATAGCCAACAATTGGACATGGGGGAGCTTTCGCCATGGCTTGGGCATCTAGACACGGAGTGCAAATCCAAACACCTGCGAAAATATGTGTAGGTCAAATAGACCCGGGGGGTGTACTACAAAGAAAGTTCATAGGTGAGGAGCGACCAAATTTTGGACCCCCTATATTATATCTTAAATTTTTTTTTTTTTCTAAAAAAATATATGAATAGATTTTCCTACTTTAAAAGTTTATGTTTTGAATTATTAGATTTTTATTTTAATAATAATTAGTTACAAATTTTAGAAGAAAAAAGATACACTGTAAAGCTAAAAATAACTTTCACACCCCTATATTATATAGGAAAAAAATTGAAAAATGAAAAAAAAATTCTATGAAATAGCCTTCTATTGAAAGTTTATTTTGGCTGAATATTGATACAATAGTCATCTTCATGTGATCTCTATAAATATTTTAGTTGAAAACATACCATTTTAGTTCATTTTTCAATCTTTTCTAGACAGTATATCACATGTTATTTAGGATTTAAATTTTTGGCAATAGAAACCTATAGACATTGTTAAACAAAGCTCAAAATTGTAGGTTGAAATTATAGTTTATTAAAAAATAATTAGAAAAAGTAGAAATGGGTAGTTAGAGTTTGGTCGCTCCTCACCCATGACCTTCCTTTGTAGTGCACTTCCTAGACAATTAGATAGGCGACAAATTGTTGGCCTATCTATCCAAGCATGTCTGAGGCACCGTCTCAGCAATGAGAGATTTCGTACAAAATCTCAAATTGCATTTCGAACTTTCTGGGTTCAATGTAGTAATGGAGCCCAACGGACATAGGACATAGACTAGTCTGTTGCCCCGCATTTCGAGAAGAGTGGACATTTTGTAATTTGTGATTGTATATTTTGTACACTACATTCTTTTGCAAATAAATATACATGAAGTTCGGAGTTTACATTAAAAATTTGTGGATTTGTCTCGTTTTGGATTTGAGCTCATGTCACATATATTGGGCTTTTGAAGGGGAAATGTGTAGGAAACTTGTATAATCTCTATCTTCATACAGGTGGGACCTCAAAATATTGGAACCTTGTCCAAGAGGCAAGGCTGACAAGGAGCCTTCTCTCCGGATTGGAAAAGTTGCTCTCCATGACGTCGGGATCCAAATCCGAGTCCAAATCTCCTAGAGAGACATTCGTATTGTCGATGTTCTTAGGCCTCTTTATAATGCGCACAACCGATGACGCTGCTTCTACGGCCATCGACTTCTCCAAGGGAGATGTAGAGGACGACGCCGTGGATAGCCTCCTGGATCAAGGACTAGGGAGAACCCCGTTTGCTCCCCGTACCCGCTCAAGTGTGCATCCTCGACTCGAGGATGCTTGTTCTCGCCAATGCTGCAAAATGAGGCGGGAACCAGTCAAAAATTGCACTTCTCCATCGACAAGGCCACTCAAGATCCTTGACTGAAGGATCCTATTTCCCCGGCACTTGAGCATCCAACTATCCCTATGAAAAATACAAAGAGGACGTCATTTCTGAGGGGGTATATGAAGAATGACAAAGTCATTCCTTGGACTACGACTCTTTTGCTTTGCCTCGCCTTACCCTTCACTATTTGTGGGAGGTAGACGATTACCTTCAGCTAACTCTCTTTTTCGTTAGAGGATTATCAGAGACCAATAGCAATCTCTGGACTCCAAATCAACTAAATTTGGACTTTTGTATATAAACAATGTTCATTTGAAGCTGCTAAGGCTGCCTCCTTGAGGGTCAAAATCTATGTCCACTTCATAGGTTCCTCCAAGCACCCACAAGTAGAAGCAAAAGGAGAGTGACTGTTAGAGTATGGACTTCTCCACAACGATGGATGATGGAAGTGGGCCTCACTATCATTCTCGACGTGAGGATATCTTCAGGGAATTGGCAAAGTTGAAAGCGTTAAAGGTAAGAGCAATTGTACAAGCAAATAGCGATGCCTAGGGATGCAAGAATAGATTTCGAAGCCATAGGCTTTTGAGTGTCCCTTACTATAAATAGCATGGTAAATAAAAATACAAAAAAGGTTTAGAAAGTTGAGAGCTTCATGAACAGTAAGACTTTAATTTTCTAGATGGATTTTACAAATTCAACATTTTATAATTCATTCAAATTCATATGACATAGTGAGTAAGAGTTACTTTCTATGTATATTGAAGCTCCTTAGTTAAGTAGTTAACATTAGTGAATGTAAATTCACCCACATTTTTATATATTGCTCAATTTTTGGCACTGAAGATGTGAGAATGTTTTATGTCATTTCCATCCATGTAATTCCGCTCTATTGTTTCAAGTCATTGTAAAAACGTGTTCAATAATTTCTATTTTTCTTGCTAAGCTCTATTTTCCTTTAGGCTTGACAAATATTACTTCAATAGAGCTTCACACCCCTATTTTCAAAGTCTCAAAATTGCCAAACTATCTCAAATTAACGAATAAGGCCTTACTAAATCTAATTGACATGATATTGTATTCACAATGATCATTTATACATTGTTTAAAATGCAATCTTCCATTCATCCTTTTCTTTTACACTCACCAAATTATATTTTCTATGAAGATCAATCTTTGTATAGAATTAAGGTTTTTGAAGTTGATCAAGAAGTTTAGATATCAATAGCAATGGATAGTGATTTTTTACTATCAACTTGTTCAATTCACCAAAATCAACGCACATTTGCAAAGATCTATTTTTAAAAAAAAATTGGTTTTCCTATTAAAGACTTGAAATACTGAACAAAGTTTTTAGCTACATTTTTTATATAATTTGTTGATACAAAAAGTTCATTCTATAACAAATTGTAGATAAATTGGATCATATGGTGGTTGGGACCCATCTTAAAGATTTATGGTACAGTTGTATAGACAATGTTCCAAGTAAGATTTTTCTTTTCAAATACGCCTTGACCCTTGAAATTCTTTGTATTAATTTGAAATGTTTCCAAATAAAGGATATTTTCTAATAAATAGTACAAATTAAAATAAAGCTTATCCAATAAATAAAGTGTCAATTAGGCTACTTACAATTTATTTGTTGGATACCATAAAGGTGTAGAAAAATGATGAATTGAACTTAACTCACAAATCTTCAAAATTTTGATTGTGAACCACCAAACTTCTTAGGAAGGTTAATACCTAGATCTTTGCAAGTCAAGGTGCTTGCTTGGATGAGATTTTAAGTAGAAAAACTCTCTACATAAATTTAAGTATATAGTTCCAATTAATTCTTGATAAATATTGAGCTTTATAACATAAATAAAGCCTTAATATGCTTTGTTCTCATTGACAAGGCTTCAATAGCTTTTAGAACAATGTCTAACTTTGATTCAACCACATTAGCATCTTCACCTCCTAATATCATAGTTTACTTTGCAGAATTACAAGAAAGAACTCTACAAATGTTGAAACCAATTTTAAAAATAGACACTTTGATGTTTGATTTTTAGAAAATAGTAAAAGAATTCTAAAAAATAAAATTTTAAATATCCATTTTTTCTAACTTGAAGGTATTCCTTCTCAACCATTTTCAACTTTAGGAGAAAAAATTGCATTCTTTGCATTTGCATAAAAGGAATGCACTTTGAGCACATGTAAAAGGTGGAAGTTTTATTATTTTTAGAAAATCTCTTTGTGGGATTATGTAATTTTACTAAAAATCCTTGTATACTAATTTTAAGCTTCCAATTTGCATTTTTTTGATCAAAATAGTATTAAAACCCTTCAAAATGATCAAGGTAGACATCTAATTGGGGGCTATTTAAAAATAGTATAATAATCTTTAAAAAAATGAAAAATGACTCAATGTCTTACAACTACCATATATTTCTTCATTTCAAATTTCATATAAAAATAATGTACTATGTAAAAAACCACATGTCTATGGCCAAGGGGACAGAAAAAAGACAAGTTTTTCTTGCAATTATTCTAAAATACAATTTTCTTAACCCCTAAATGCCTAAGGCCCCAAAATTTGGTGTTGACAATATTTTGAAGTTAAATGAAATCTTATTGGTTTACTATTTTTAGCAATGTATATTTTTAAAATTTTCTTTTTGAAGTCTAGTTTTAGCATCAAAAACCTGATTTTGGAAATGAATGATCATAATTTTTCTACTCATGATTTTGTACAAGGGTGTCCATTGCAAGTCTTGATTTTCTAGTGTTGAGGGCTCTTGGAAATGAACCTCAAATACACTAGATCTTAGAGAACAAGACATGTAGGCCCTAGAAAATCACATACAAAAATCATATATTAAATACACTAAATCTTGGAGAAAAATTCACATTTGACATTCATTAAAAAAAATTGTATAGTAGATTTTGAGAAGCCATAAATTGATTGTAGCTATATATTTCATGTCCTCCAACCTCATATTATTTTGATGACCTCAATTATAAATTTGACATGTAGCTCGACAAGCTCGTTCTAGGCTTTGAAGTTAGACAGGGAGTTGCAAGGTTATGGAAGTTGGTTTTGATTATTGCATTTTGTGTGACCTTTCTAATTTATTCTTGTTTCAGTTGATTGCACCGTCATTGGCGTTTGTATTGCCATTTGTTGATTATGCTTATGGTTGTTGTGGTTTCATTTTCTTTGCGTGATTGCTATTACAAGGAATGCAAATGTAGAAGGATTTTGGACAGTTTTAGAACTTTGAAGATTGGTTTTGGGTTTTGATAGAGAAAAAAAGACTTGCAAGTGTTTGGGGTCTAGTTATGCTTATTTCTATGTTGACAAATACAATGGTGTGACGAAGGTTATGTTTTTTTGGTTGGCGGTGTTTGTGGTTATGTTTGAGTTTTTGATCACTATTGCAAGAATGCAAGCAATTTTGCAAGGGTTTGGGGTCTTGGTTATGGTTTTTTTCATGGTGGTAGACATAGTGTTGTGATGGAGATTATGTTTTAAAGTTGGTAGTATTTGTGGTTATTGAATTTTTTATTGCTATTGTGGAAAAAATGTGGACACCAATTTTGCAAGGGTTTGGAGGTTAGTCACAATTCTAGCTATTTTATATTGCCAAAGATGATGTGTACTTTGGATGTGTGCCAAATGTACATTGGAGAAAATCTTTGAAAAAATTAGATTTTAACCAAGACTGTAACAACACCATGTTTAAGATTACTTTGGTTGGATATCTTTGCACTAACTACTTGCAAGACCTATGATAAGGGGCAACCAAAAACGGGGGATTTCAGTGACCCCACTTGAATATAATCAACTAGCATACCAAGTGTGAGACATGTGCTAGCAGTATAGTGCAATGCCCGAGTCATTTTAGTCACCTAGAGATCATGAAACCTATATTTCACATTGGTTTTTTGAAGACAATGCTATCCATCTTATGGTGCATGTGCCACAATCGCTCTAGGGTTCTTGCAAATGAGATTAGTCATTTTGGTCATTACTCCTCTTCATTTAATTGTGAATGTTCATCGTTATGGAAGTCTCCTTGTGGTTAAGGTATATTCAAATTGAGACTTGGTATGAAAAAAACATACATTCTAAATGTGTAGGAAGACCATCATTTCAAGCAAGCTCACTACTAGAAAATTTTGTTTTTCTGTTGTTTTGGTCACGTTGATCCGGTCAAAATCTGACAGAAATCTGTTGAAACCAACAGATTTCTGTCAGATTTTGACCGGATCAACGTGACCAAAACAACAGAAAAACAAAATTTTCTAGTAGTGTAATTTAAGCAAAGAAAGTTTGTAATCCAAAGCACAGGTTGAAGAAAGTGTTGGATTGCTATAAAAACAAAACCAAGTGTAATGTAGGCAATGAAATCGATAAGATTAATTGCATTACGATGAAGGAACCAAGAAGAAGTCACATAGAGGTTGTGAAGTATAGTGGCCCAAGACCACCATAAGTGGCATGAAGCTCATTGTTGAATTCAAGCTGAACCATAAAAAAGTTAGTGAGCAAGACTAGCATATGCCAAAGCTTATGGATCGGAAACAACAATTGAAAAAGTTGAATGTTTTTAAGAGGATAAGTGAGGAAAATTGCCAAAGCTACAAGGCTTTCTATTCAAGTATGACAGCAAGTCAATTCAGGTTGCGCATGCATGAATTTGTGAAGTACTTACATTGTTGATTTAAGAAAGTTTGTAATCCAATGCACAGGTTGAAGAAAGTGTTGGATTGCTATAAAAACAAAACCAAGTGTAATGTAGGCAATGAAATCGACAAGAAGGATTGCATTACGGTGAAGGAATCGAGAAGAAGTCACATAGAAGTTGTGAAGTATAGTGGCCCAAGACCACCATAAGTGGCATGAAGCTCATTGTTGAATTCAAGTTGAACCATAAAAAAGTTAGTGAGCAAGACTAGCATATGCCAAAGCTTATGGATCGGAAACAACAATTGAAAAAGTTGAATGTTCTTAAGAGGATAAGTGAAGAAAATTGCCAAAGCTACAAGGCTTTCTATTCAAGTATGATAGCAAGTCAATTCAGGTTGCGCATGCATGAATTTGTGAAGTATTTGCATTGTTGATTTTTGTATTGATCGAATTTTGGTCAGTCATTTTTTTTTTGGTGAATTAGGTCTAGAAGGAGTG
This sequence comes from Climacium dendroides, assembly GCA_950106755.1. NCBI lineage: Eukaryota > Viridiplantae > Streptophyta > Bryopsida > Hypnales > Climaciaceae > Climacium > Climacium dendroides. The sequence goes on from OX467092.1 coordinate 26,342,976, forward strand.
GTATGGAAATTTTGCACTTTGAGAAATCCTATTGTGGTGTATTTTATTGCAAGTATATTAGTACATGCAAAAGTTATGGCACAAGTCCTAATGGTATTATTTCAGCAACTTTCAGCAAGGTGAGCTTGCAGTTTTTGCATCTCAAATAACTTCACCATTGTTAGTAATGAGTAGAAGAACGGAATATCAAATTTTTTTTTGAGAGTTCAAGTCTAATCTGTAATGATTTTCTGCTAAACATATGATTTTTCAGGCATTACCTTCTTCATTTGCATACCTAAGTTTTTTTTGCTTATGTCAAGTTCTTCCCATGGTGAGTGCATTGCAACATAAATGCATAATATAATATTTCTCTTATGCTTCTATTAGTGGTGTCTAGGGTGCCTAATTTGTCAAGTGATTTTTAGCATTATTTATGTGGACTTGTGAGGAAAGATTTGTGTTGAATCCATCACTCGGAATGGATAATGTTTGAATCAATTATCTTGGGATTGTAGAGGAAATTTGAAGAATTGAGTTTTATTTGTTCACCAATATGGCAAGTTCAAACTCAATATATGAAGAAGGAGAATGTTTTTTTTGGATGAGCTCCAAAATATTGACATGGAACCTCTCATTGAAATGTTGTCAGCATTCAAAAGATCAGATATAATTGATGTTGTATATAGGAACAAAGATTTGAATTTAAGTTGGTTATTGCTAGTTCACATCATGTGAGTTCTAGTCTGCAAGCTTTAAAAGATAGACTTACAAGACAATGTTTTGGAGCAAGAAGCTAGGAGATATATTACTTGAAATTTGTTATGATGAATTTTTTATAATATTGTGAATCCTTTGTCTATTTACTAACTTCAAATGGTTGGTTATCTACAGTTTGAATACAATTCCTCTTGTTTTTATAAAATGGAGATATTAGGACAATTTACACACTCTAAATCTTGACTACTATCTTTTAGTTACTTGCTTACTTGAAGGGTGCTTTAATTCTATGCCAAAGTTGTCCAAACTCTATTAATATGTATTGTATTGATATCATGAACTTGTGGACAACAAGTGCAACTTTATGCAAGCTTTTAGCATTACTTCTACTCATTGTCAAGCTTGAGCAGAGACTACTTAGTCAAGGAGGTGCACGCAACTACAAAAAATTGCATTCATCCCCTTGTGTCCATTCCCAAAATTCTTAGAGTTCATTCTCCAACAGTGACAAAGTTCCTAGAGTTTCCAGAGTTCATTCCTCAATAGCGCCGAAGTTTCCAATATGGAAAGCGTAAGCATCTACTATAGGGGCCTAAAAAAATCATATAAGAAATTCATTTAAAAAAATTGTAGAGTAGATTTTGAAAAACTGTAAATTAGTTGAGGTTATACATGTTATATATTTTAACACTACAATAATGGCAGTGTTTTATGATTGCAAAATTATGACTGAGGATGACTAGCGACTGCTTGTAGTCATATTTTTGAAGGTAAAAAAAATATGACTGCGAGTCATATTTTAGCCTTATACATCATGGTTGTATAGTATATGACCATTGGGAACACCAAAATATTTCATGGAGAACGGTAGGGAACATATTTAGAGAATGCCCAGTCATATTTTCTAGTCATATTTTTTCTTTAGTCATATTTTGCAATCGCATCTCCATGATAGTAAGATTTTCTCTTTTAGGGCAGCCCAAAAATAATTTGGATAGGAAATATATTTAAAAATTACCTAGTCAAATTTTTCCTCAATCGCATTTGGTAGTCATACTTTTTTAAAGTCACTTTTTTGTAGTTGCCACTAATTTAGGGTTTTGAAACCCTAGCTACCACAAAATAGGGTTTTAAAACCCTAGCCACCACTTTTTGTAGCCACTCCTTTTTTTGCCCTTTCTTTCTTTTTTGTTCCTTTGTTTTTGTTCCTTCTTTGTTTTTGTTGCTTCTTAAGTTTTGTTTCTTGTTGCCTCTTAGGTTTTTCTTCTTCTTTCTTCTTCTTACTTCTTCTTACTTCTTAGGTTTTGCTTCTTCTTCCTACTTAGCTTTTGCTTTTCTTTCTTTCTTTTTTGTTCCTTCTTCTTTATTTTTGTTGTTTCTTAAGTTTTGTTTCTTTTTTATTCTTCTTGTTTCTTCTTACTTCTTGCTTCATAGGTTTTGCTTCTTCCTCCTACTGAACTTTTGCTTTTTTTTCTTTCTTTTTTGTTCCTTCTTCTTTACTTTTTGTTGTTTCTTAAGTTTTGTTTCTTTTTTATTCTTCTTGTTTCTTCTTACTTCTTGCTTCATAGATTTTGCTTCTTCCTCCTACTGAGCTTTTGCTTCTTCTTTTTTATTAGGTTTTGTTTCTTCTTGCCTTTTAACTTTTATTTCTTTTTCCTTTTTAAGTTTTGCTTCTTAGATTTTGCTTCTTCTTCCTTCTTAGATTTCACTTTTTCTTCCTTCTTAAGTTTTACTTCTTCTTCCTTCTTAGATTTTGCTTCTTCTTGCCTCCTAACTTTTATTTCTTCTTCCTTCTTAGGTTTTGCTTCTTCTTGCCTCTTAGTCATATTTTGCAGTCATAATGTCACTTAATTTTTGCTTCTTCTTTTTTGCTACTTTTTGTTTTTTAATCCCTCTATCATCATTGTTATTTTTTTGGTTATTTATAATTTTTGAATATATAATGATTATAATTTTTTTTAATCTTAAACATATCCACATATTTTGTAGTGCTTTAAATCTTTAAAGTTTGAATTATATTGTTCATTTATTGAAAACTAACCTTCTTGTTTATACATGTAGGCATTGGAGGTGAAATGAAGTTAATAAAGGCTACTTGCAATACAAAAGAGGTAACATCTTTACATTTTTGTTGGAATATAGGTTCTACAAGTATGTGAAAATATATATATATATATAAAGAGCGATTGTGATATATTTTGTGTTAGTAACTAAGAAATGTTATTGAAAAAAATCACATTTTTTCTTGTATTTGACTTTCTAATGTGATTAATTTTTGCCCATTTAAGAAATCATATGTATTCATTTTTAATTAAATGGATTTTTTTACTTAACTACTAAATTATGTTGATATATGACTATATATAATTGTTTTACAAATCATCAAAAAATATGACTAAAAAGAATTGTTTTACACATCATTCAAAAATATGACTGAGAAAAGTCGTATTTCACGATATTAAAAAATATGACTCATCGTAATCATATTTCTCATCAACTGAACATATGATTCATTGTAGTCATATTCCATGTCATTCAAAAATATGACTCACCGCAAACATATTCTACATGAACAAAAAATATGACTCACCGTAATCATATTCCGTGTCATAAAAAAATATGACTCACCGCAGTTATATTCCACATCACTACAAAATATGACTCAGAAGAATCATATTTCATGTCACTGCAAAATATGACTCACCGCAGTCATATTTCATGTCATTAAAAAATATGACTCCTTGCGATCATATTCCATGTCACTACAAAATATAATTCATCGCAGTCATATTCCACATCACTGCAAAATATGACTCACTATAATTATATTCCATGTCACTGCAAAATATAATTCACCATAGTCATATTTCACATCACTACAAAATATGATTTACTATAGTCATATTCCACATCATTGTAAAATATGACTCAGTACAATTATATTCTATGTCATAAAAAAATATGACTCATTGCAGTCATATTCCATGTCATCAAAAAAATATAACTCACCATAGTCATATTCCACATAAGATTTTTTGTTTGTTCAAGCAACTCAAGAAAAAATTAAGACCCCCCTATGATAGTCAAAGTATACGCCATGTTGGCATACTATGGCTAAATATGAGTATTTATACCCTTCAATCTATATGACTGCCAATATGACTGATGTATGAAGCGATTGCTTCTAAACTATTGGAGTAAGTCATATTCCGAGTCATCTACAGTGATTTCTGCATGAGTCATATTTTTTTATTTTACGACTCACTGCAATCATATTTTGCAGTCATAAAACATTGTTTTTGTTGTAGTGTAACCTCATATTTTTATAGTGACCAATTTTTTAGATTTGACATTTGAAAAGAAGATTGAAAGACTTCAAATCACTTTCATGATTTTAACATCATCACAATTAAATGTTATAATCTTTCAACCCCTAAATGATATTGTTATGTTGTTTTTTTCATGTCTAGTTTGAATTTGTATGATTACAATTCAAAACAAATTGATAAAACTTGTCAAAAAGTTGAAATTTTGTTCAATTTAGAGCAAATTCTGAGAAGCTCAAAGGACGCTTTAGGCATTTAGAGGTTAATACCTTCATAACTTTTAATTCTTGAACATAACTTTTGGAGAAATAGTCAAAATCTTGTTTTTCTAAAGCAGAGATGGTAAAGGAATATATATACATAAATATATATACTACAAAATAGAATTTAAATGTAATTTCAACAAATTGTTACAAACATTATAAACACAAAACAAATTAGTATTCTTCAAGACAAGATCAAATCCTGCAAGAAATAATGCAAGAGCATAGCTAGAGTAAGAAGCTAAAAGTCCAAGAGATGTGTTTTCAAGATTAAAGATCATCTTAACCTCAACATCTTTATATACTAATATCTATTTTTACTTATACTAGTTTTTTTTAGAAAACTACTATTTTCTAAAATTACTACTAGATAACTACTATTCATAGAGAACTCCTACTTTTCTAAAAATATTACTTTTAAAGATCTATTACTTTATAGTACTACTAATTCTAGAAGGTTCTGAATTATATATCAATGGCAATTAGAGTTTGTACATAAATTTCAAGGAAGCTTGACGTAAATGATTATATAAAATTTATAAAAGAATCCTAATTTTCCACAGAAAAATTATATATTGCAAAATGCTTTCATTTTATAATCTCTTGGGGATTCTTTTTCATTGATACACTAGAATTATCCCTACCTACTTGGATAAATTAAAAATTGACTTATGTCATGGTCCAATCAAGGTTTTTATTTTTATTTTCTATAAAATACCATAGTGGCGATATTAAATATAATAGTGGTACTCCAAATTTCAACATTCATCCACATAATGAATAGAAAACATCACATTAGCACATATTACATATCCATAATTCTATTTTCATCCACAATTTGGTGATTTCATCTAAGATTTTTTCTAATTTGAAGTTTTCTAGAATTCTAGCAATTTATAGGGATTTTTTCATATTTTTTTTCTATAGGCGTGGTGCTAGGCCAAAAAATTTGGTGCAATTTTGCACCAAATCGCCAAAAAATAAAAACATTGGGTCCAATGAGAGCTAGATTTAATAAAAGCAAATGTTGAAATTAGATTGTTAATTGCTTTTAGAGAGTTACTCTCATTATTTTGAGTTTTGACTTCAATACTTACCATAATTTTTTACTTTTAGATAAGAAATAGAGTACTAACAAAATAATGCTCACTAAAATTCAAGCAATAATTTGAATTTAGCAAGCACGACAAAGTGGTGTTCAAAGCTCATTAGAAGAAGTTTGAGCTTTAAAGAGGGCCGTTAGTTCCTGACAGCAAAATAGTAGGGCTTGAATAGGCCAATTTTTTAGAGATGGGTCTTCAATTTTGCAACATTGGGCAATGCAAGCTGAAATAACAAAATTTATTTTTAGCAAATAGTATGGTTTACATGGTGTAGGATAGGTTCTCAAATATGTTTATTAATTTTCTATAAATATTAGAAATGATTTTAAAATTAAATATAAAATTATAAAACTCTAACAATTTGATGTGGCCAAACTTTAGCCACATCATGTTGTGATTATTTTTTATTATTTTTATTCAAAAAATTTAATTTTTTAAAATTTTAATAATTTTTTTATTATTAAATAATTTGAGTAGCATGTGCTTGTTTATAGCTTGGAGAACATTTTCTTCATAGCCTATTCAAGGCTTGAAATTTTTCCTAATATGACTTTTGAAGTGAATTTGAAAGTTAGTGTGAAAACATTGGAAAACAAAATTAGGGCTAGGCACACCCTATGCTAGGTTGGGACTTGGGGCCTTCTTATAGTGAAACAATGGTATAAGTAGGTTTTATTATTTTTCTATTCAAAATAAATCACCTATGAGTTGAATTCAAACTCTAGGAGGTAGATTATATCAATACAAAATCTAAAATTCACTCTAAGGATGGTCAATTGTAAGATTTTGAATGTTTGAATCCTTTACTACATATCAATATTTTATAGTTATAAGAATACTTATCAAAATTTAATAATCTATAAAACTTGTAGTTTTTTCTAATTTTGCTTTATTCCAATTGATTTTTGCTTCAAAAATCCTTCACCAACAATTTTACTTTAAATCCAATTAATCTTCTCTTTAATATTCAGCATCATCTTTTCCAATGCTTTCTTTAGTAGCACGCTCCTTATAAATTATAATACATTGATAATTCTAATTGACTAGCTTCTCATAATTCTTTCAATCCCAATTTGATGTCTCTCAATCAATATTCCAATTGTCTCATAGTCATTCTTTCACATTATTTGATCTCACAATTAATCAACTTCAATTGATGAAAACTTCACATCATTATTTGCATATGGTTAACTTTTCTATAGTTTCTTTCTAATTGCTCACATAGTTGCTTAACTCTTCAATTCAATTATACACAATAAATTCTTCCAATTGCTCACATAGTTGCTTAACTCTTCAATTCAATTATACACAATAAATTCTTCCAATTGCTCATACTACACATTGAATCCAATCAATCTCTCCTATCGGTCTTCACATCTAGTTCTTCATTTTAGTAACTCCAATCAATTTTTCCTATTGATAAATCTCATTCAATTCTACATACACAAAACACCTCTCAACTTCACATTTACTCTCACAATTGGTTCTCTCAACAATTCTCATTCAACAAATTCCACTCACGAATAAGTTACACAATTTTTCTTCCAATTGATATTCTTACACTCTCACACACACACACACCATCACACTTTGTAAATACACAATTATTCATTATATGAACAAAATACAAACATTCACTATATTATTCACAACAAAGCAAATACAAATTCACACAATTGTTTTACTTCCATTTCATGAAAGAGTCCTTGCTTACTAAGGTCAACTGACAATTGAAACATCAAGAACCATATATTAAAAATCCTCAAGAGGCAATGAGGCATAACTACCAATCAACCCTAAAAATCCTTTTATATCTTAGTTTTAAATATTATTAATAAATACTATGTATTATCCATTGAACTATACTCCCAATTAGTAAAACTGTATATTTAAATAGAAAAACTACCAATTGACCAAAAAGGAAAAAAAATAGACTACAAATGGCAATGCTCTTAGAATCATAATTCAATACTCTACTCACTCTATTTTAAACTTACTTTTTGAAAAAGTGAGGCATTTAGACTTATAGTCTAAATCTAGAGTAAAGGCTTTTTATAGTTTTATACAATACTCAATGGTCAAGGGCAACAAATTTTATTATTTAAAATTGATGCTTGAATTTTTGGGATATTATTTTTTCAAAAACAAACCGTGTGGAAGAAAAATAAATATTTCTACTTTTAGACATTTAACTAATTACATTGGCCAACTCTAATTAATTATTTGGTAGAAAAAATAGTCTTCAAAATAATTAATGTAGAAATGGGATTGTCAGGCTATTTACACTTGCCCCTAGAAAATTATAATCCCTTTTGTATGAATAAAATTCTAACATTGGAGGAATAATTATCCTTTTGTGGTTTGTACTTTAATCCAAATTAATTGTTTAAAGTCACACAAATATTAAAAAATTATTATTATAAAAATACAAAATCATAAGCTATTGTACTTTTGAAATATTTAATTACATAATATTATTCAAAATTAGAAGTATGATGTCTTTGAAATCCTACAAAAATTTGCATTGATATGGGCAATATTAGTAATGATTGAGTAGTATAATATAGGTCATTTTATCAAATTAATTAATTATAGGAACCCTTTTATTTCTACCTTGGAAGTAGATATCCTTCTAAACCCACCCCCCCATCACTGCATGTGGTACACAAAATCCCCATAGAGTGCCCCTTTTGAGTTGTAATTTTGGACTACTTTAAGTTTTGGTCATGTAGTGATTAACTTCCAAATGAATGTCCTATGGTGCACTAACTATTTGAAAATCTATAGAACTTAAAGTAATTAAATTAACATAAAATAATTCAATTTCAACAAATCAATCTTTGTGGATGATGAATAAAAAAACTGTATACACAATGCTAAAAGTATTGATGAATCCCTCATTCTACAAAAGTTGTAGAAAGTAAATTTTGTGCAGTTGGGCTAAATGGACTATTGGAACTAGATGCAATTTTTGTAAAATTCACCACCTTCCACTTCACAATTTTAAAAAAAATATGTGAAAGTTTTTTTGGTTAAATTTCTTAATATATTTTCAACCTATTTTATAACTTGTTGACTAAAATGTTCAAATTAAGGAACATATGTGTTTTTCCCTTAAAATATTAAAAGACAAAACTTCACCTTTTAGAAGGTTGGACTAGAAAAGCCTACATTTTGAAGTGTAGGTACATTGAACTTGCAATCAATGGAGATATATACTTTAAAATTTTGGAACAATGTACTTGAATAAATAAACTAAAAGATCATACGGTTGATTTTGTTAAAAAATAAACATTGATGAAGATTTTGACTCTATTTTGGGAACAAGTATGTTGAAGTAGTTTTGGGCTTTTATACATGATGGTCCTTTAGGGGTTAAAATAATAAATTTCTTTAAAATAATATTGATTACTAGTCCCAACTTTGGTCCTGTTCAAATGACCCTCTTTTACTATAATAACCTTTCTAATGTAATGTATCATTCTAGTCCAGACCTACTATTTATTCATTACAAAAAAATTAGGCCTTGAAAAATAAAAAGGCCATTAATAAAAGGTTCTCCAAGCTATAAACTATATACAACCAGTACAATGTTGATTAGGTTATTTAATAATAATTAAATTATAATTAAATTATATAGGTTATTTGAATAATAATTATAAATAATAAAATAATTTTGGATTTATTTTAAAAATATTTTTAATGTTTAAAATTTTATTTATTAAAATTATCTCACACCATCTAGGCCCTATCATTTGCTAAATATTTTTTTAATTAAATTTTTCTTCAAATTTTTTTTTTTTTTTTTTTTTTTTGGTCAATGTTCCCTATGGTTAGGGAACTGACCTTTGGAGAATATCTTCTTTAGGACTCAAATTTCTTATAATGAGAAGTTCTACTGTAACACAAATAGATTGATGGCTGAAAAAATACATTTTTGTATGCTTGGGATGCTCTTAGATTCATCTTTTGTTCAAAATTTGAACACTTGGTCCTTTAGGGGATAAATCATCATACATTAGATGAATTCTAAGGTCTTTGGAAGACTATTTTAATCTAATTCTCATCTCTACTCTTTTCACACAATTCAAAAGTTCCCATTCATTGAATTTTTCATGGACAGCTAATGAGAACTTTTCAAAAATGTTGATAAATGGTGGGTTGATAGCCCAAGTTTGCCATGTTGTTCATAAACCACCAATTAATTAAATTCCAACACTTTAAAGTAAAACTTTTTGAAGAATTCAACTTTACATTCAAAAAATTCAGACAAATTCAGCAATTATGAGTTGTAGCTTCAAAAGTCTCTTAATTGTGAGTATATACATACTCACAAGCTCTTTATACAAGTGGGGTAGTAGTAAGTAAGATAACCCATGTGAAATACAATATATAAATTAGAATTAGTAGGAGCTCAATCACTTATAGTTAAGTCAAAAGCATAAATTGTGTTCAAAATAAAATTTCAAATCTCATTTAGGCATAGAAGGATAAATTTGGACCAAAAAAAGTTGAAAAGTCAATTTAACTTTCACTTATAAAAAATGTTTTTGTAATTTTAAGCCTTCAAAAAAAATTATAGACAAAATTCAAAGAGGACGTTTGAATATAATTCTTAAGTTATAACAATGGTTAAGCTCTCATCTTCAAATTATTTCATACCCTTAGAGGATTCAAGGACAATGCATTTCCTTATAAAAACAACCTCTCCACCCCTAAACAACCTTCTCACAAAATGTCATGAATTCAATCCTTCATATTGCCATCAAAAAGTCTTTTGATAGTATGTACAATCAAATGATAAATAGGTAACTAATCAAATGAATTGTGAATGAATTCCTTGGATTGTCTTGTATTTTTAATTAAACTATGTTGACATTGATATGAAGGTACAATAATTTCCTTGTCTAATGCTAGTCTCTAGACCACATCAAATTTGTTACAACACCACCAACCAACAAAGGTCAGCTTATTAGAACATCTTAGGAACTTGCAACTTTCAATGGTCTCAAAAATCATCTAATGGAACTTACAATAGACTACACCACTAGATAATGCACAATACTCCTAATGAATCCCCTACATATTCTATGACACATAGAAAGATATCTAGATAAAGTATTACATAGCTTGGTACTAGGTAGGTGAAGGAGATACAATTGACTTGAACAATCTCCCAATATCTCTTTCTATGGTTGGGTGAAAGTTACTCACATCTTTTGGGTATGTACTTACAATTCAGCACAATTAGCATTCATCAATCAGCATCCCGAACTCTCAAGACACTGAACCTTTGGATGATATAGCTGGCCTGGCCAATTGTGGAGCTAGAATTGATGGGCCACCACATCATCAACCGATCTAGACTAATCTTGATCCCCACCCACCCAGCTCTTCCAGAGAAATAAATCACGCTGAGCCTGAATCTTTTTTTCTAGCTCATCTTAAATATGGTCTTGCTGTGAATTCCTGAATGGAGTTATTCAGCAAATAATACAATGTATGCAGACTACTGCTGCTTTCGGAACGATGAGTCTGGACACGATTCATTATGACGAAGATAAATACCTAGCTGCTCCTGCTGCATCATTCAGTTTGAAAGGACTCCACGTTGTATTCTTGAACTCAAGAGGAGTCTACTGAATGCTGTTGTACACAATGGGTCATGAATGCTGCTGCGTCATTCAGCATTATTCAGGAAGCTGATAACTATGAACTGCCTCTTTCTTTTCTTTGCTGAGAGCATGATCCCAGTTACCTCACCAGCGAAGCACCTTCGGAAAATACTGCAGATATGCACACCCACACAAAGACGACGTTGTAAGTATGGTCATACTTGCAATTTTGGCAAAGTTTCCAGAAATTGGCACTTCGCTAGAGGCCTCATGCTAGTTACAATGGCGGATTTTACAAAAATTCGCACAATTGGCGCATTTGAGTGAATTTGGCGCAGTTTCAGTTGCCAAAGGGAAGCCAGAGACACTAATTCTAATTTTAAGAACCCTCGACACTCCAATGACCTCAATTTGGCGCTCTGGAAAACGCCATCAATGTAACGAATATAACCCGTATATGATTCAGCTAACCCGCAACAGAGATGTACAAGCGCCTGCTGCTCTGCACTAAGAGCAGGAGCTATCCCTCGGGAATTGAAGGACGCCTGTCTGGAACTAGATCCGTCCCCATCTTAGATTTCAGCTCCTGATTCAGCTTTATGATTTCAGCTTTAGGGTTTCAGATGGGCCCCTAAAAAATCCATCTGAACTCTAACTTTCAGCTCTTGAAAAGTCAGAGTTTGGTACTCTAAAATTTGCCAAAATAACGAATATGACCATAGATGTGTGAATCGATTCGAAGAATAAATAAACATGAGAATTAACCGGGAGAATTAACAATGTCGACATAAGTGGACCGGCTAGACAGAGAAGCTAGTCTGGGCCATTGGAAGGCATATATGAAACAAAATTGTTAGCTTGCGAGAGGGAGGCGAGAATGAATCACCGAGGAGATTGAAGTTGAGTTGTAGCTTACCTTCTGAATTAGAGACTGATAGTAAGGCTTCACTGCCTCGACATCCACATACACCTTGCTTTTGGAGTACAGATCATACTTGCTGCGACAATAAAGTCCACGCATCACCACACAAATGTAATTATCGTCACTGGGTTTAGTGTCACTCATGGACTCCATTGGCATAAATACCACCTGCAGACTTCTACTTTCATCAACTGAGGTATGGAGACTAGTATGAGATATAATTTACTTGAATTTTTGAAGCCACCGAAAGTTTTCATGGTCGGACTCGTCCATGAGGTGTTTGTATGCTCCCGCTTGGTGCATCGCTGCAAAGCAACAATTATGTCGCAGCAATAAGTAGCTAGTCTTGCAGCCTTGCTCAACAACTACGGTACACGTACAATGAAGCCTTGCAGTGAGCCCGATGGGATCACGACATCTCACCATAAAAGGAGTGGTAGCGGATGACAAACAACGCTTGCGGTGGAAGTGTGGTATTGTTGTGCTTCATAACCTGCATTAATTAATTCGTAGTCCAAATAGATTCATAAGTAATAGACATAATAATTAATTGTGGCAACCATGATAATTAGCTATCTTGCCCATGAAGCAACCGTGAACAATCGAGTGCACTGAAAAAGACCAAATATACTCGAGACTGAGGAGATGCTGCTACTACGTACGGCACCTGGTACATGTACTCGTCGTGGCCCCACGACATTACCACGTTGTCCAGGCCGCAGTTTTCTTTGTACACGCCCAGCTTTGTCGAGAATTCGGGGATTTGCGAGTCTGGGTTCTCCTGGAACAACTGTCACCGTACCCATGCCGACCCCAAATTAGATTGAGTCATTAATTCTCCACTGCTCGTCAGCAATGGATCAACACGGTACTCTGCTCTCTCGCCCTAGCCAGTAGTAGTAAGACTATTCATGTCCTTCCAGGATCGATTACTTGTGAGGCTAGGACTTCGATCTCTGCTCATTAATTTTTCCGCCATCCAGGATTTTTATTTTATGTTCCTTGCACTCCGAATTCATAATAACTTATTAATTAGATGTTGAATTCGGATCACAAAATTAAATCTTCAAGCAACCATTTTAGAATAAGAGCTACGAATGAATTAACTCAAAGATAGGTCAGATTCATACCTCGGCGTGCACAACGGCAGGATCAAAAGCGCACCCAACTGGGAAAGTATCACCTGCAGGGGCCACGTCGATCCAGCAAGAAGGATTATACATCCAGACTTACTTGTGCATGCCGTTCGCGTCGATCAAATACAAATGCACTGGTCTCATCATACATCGATTCAATGCTACTTTCATTCTGATTACAAGTTCGCTTACTCATAAGTAATTCATAGTGGGAGCCTGAGGGGTTATTGTAAGGAGAGGTTAGGTGAACTTTACCAACAACTGCGTACTGAGACTCCGCTCCAAACAGCGGGTGAAGCAGCACTTTGCCTAGATCTGCCGTCGACACCAATGTCATGCAACGTCAAAGTCTATCACAACGAGTTAAGACCCAACTGAAGAACGCCACTACAACATGTGCTCCACATGCCCAACGAGCTTTGAACTACATGTTGAAATTGAGCTGTCGGCCCTTACATTCCCCCGGCCGTTTGCTAGCTAATCTAATAGCTTCATCCCACAACATCCACCCTTGCATCAATTAATGGTGCCTAGTTATTTAAAAGATAGATTGCAGAAGTAGCAGCGAAGGAGGACCAGGACGAGGAGAAGGAGGTGTATCAACCGTGAATGAGTCCCACGAGGTGGAACCAGTCGTCATCGGGGTGGTCCAGGCGGATGGCCTCCGCCGTTTGCAACAAGTGCTGAATCTGCGGCTCCTCCAGGTCGGGATCACTGTCGTCCACGCATTCGTTGAGCAATTCGCAGCACTCCCAGATGCTCATCTGCGCTTTGTTGAACTGCAAGTGCTTCTGTCGCATCGCCTGCCCCTGCACGTTCCCCAACATCAATTAACCCATGCCCCACCCCAGTCACCCAATCACCTCGAAATTAATTAGTACGTCACCCCGCCGCTCCACTCGTCATGCACTGGCGGACCCGGACGCCGGCTACCATGCCATAGTGAGGTCGTACGTTACTTCTGGGCATGCCATATCTCCCTCCGTCATGACCCTTATTTGTACAATCAGAAAAGGAAAATATGAATTGCTGCACTCGTTAATTCCAAGAAACAGCTAGCTATCCACGGGTTTGAGATAGAAGTATTGAATTCGGATAACTGTTGACGCCCTGCTTAACAATAGTGCATAATTCTAGAAATTAAAATTTCCTAAAAAGAAATGAGACTATTTGCACTCACAAAAGTGAATGTCTGCTGCTCGTGATTGATGCGATAGAGGTCCTCCACGCCTGCTTGGCGCTCCGATCCGGCCTCCGCATCGTAGGTTCTGCGATTATCGACGTCGTCAAAAGAGGCGATGGCACCCACGATGTCAAAGAGCATCCAATTAATTAGGAACGATCAGCGACCAGGCCACTTCACTTACTGTATATAGTAGTCTCATTCAATCTTGCGTAGACCACGTACTAAATCATTGAATTGATTCTGATCCGTGACAGCAGCATATATGGATGATGGCGGGGGGAAATGAAATCAAAGAAGGTAGAGGGAGGAAGGACGCTGTGAGTGGTACCGAAAAGCAAGGCCGAAGGCATTGGCAGCGGGCAATTGGAAAAGACCCATGCCGGAGTCTTGCAGGTCGGATGTGATGAGGAGCCTCTGCATGACCGACTGTTGCCATTGCTCCTCGGTGCATATCAGATCCGTGCAGCTGTTGCGCTGCGGCGGCGGCAGCTTGGCGTGCACTTCGTCCGCTTCGTGGGAGACGTCGCTCCGTGACAAACACCCCATCTGGAACAGGAAGGTGAGAGAGAGAGGGGGGGGGGACTAGCAAAGGGAAGGACGAAACGAGCGAGCACGCGAGCGAGGGACTGGTTTGATACGACGATGATGGTGGGAGAGGCCGGAGCCAGTAGCAGTGAGAGCTACCGGAACTGGAGTAAACGCAACGGCAATTACGTACCAACGCAACGGCAACGCAAACGCAAACGCAGGCAACGCAACGCGAGAGGGAGGGTGACACAGCTGCACTTCTGATTCTTATACTCGGGCCCAGTCCGTCAGCTCGCCACCCTTCCTGGCACCTTAGCATAGCTCGTATTAGCTTATTAAAGTTAGCCTTACTTAAGCGAGCGTTGCTGATGCGGTTGATGACAGGGACGCAACGCCTTTCCGCCCCGGCACTGCCTGATTTGATCCTAAGATAACTTCAGGTAGGAATAAGCTGAAGTCAAGTGAAGTTATCATCAAGCCCTCACCCACCACCCTGCCCACGGCACTCACTTCTAAAGTTAAATCCATCCTGCCTTGAGTTGCCACGCATTCCACGCAAGCATCTGTCCACGTTTTTCGTTACCTGACAACATCCCTTTGACCCGTACCGCCTTCGCCCCCACCGACTGCCCCTACCGCACTGCGCTCTGCATGCGCTCTCCATGCACGAACGCTGGCAGTCGATCAAGTTAATATCCTGGTTCCATTCCCTAACTTTAACCTCCCTACTGATAACTTTTTAAAACCCGTAACCTCCCTACCAATAACTTTTTTAATCTCGTCCCTAACTCTAACCTCCATAGGACCGGTAACTTTTTAATCTCATCCCTAACTCTAACCCTTTTAAAGCGCGGGCTCACATAACATTGTTAACCAATGCTGCGGTCTTTTTTCTTCCCTATACAGCGAGATCCTCCAGTGTTAAAAATTTTAAAATCACTATTGAAACTTCGCAGTGTAGCTACATCCGCCCATGCATTTGACACAGCTGAACAAAACTTACTTTGAGCCAACCAATCATTTTGATTACACTATAACTCAATCCCTCCCAAGCATCCAGGGAAGAATTAAGGTAACTACATCTGTAATCGCATATAACCTCTATAGCATGACAATATGCTTTAAAAAATGAACAACAATTTTTGCACATTGGTAGAGGACTATTAATCAAAATGCAAGCGATTTCATAATTTTTGAACAAATTGTAAATTAGTTACAAATTTTCAAAGATACAAGGTGTAGGATGCTAAAAGTGTCATGTAGGTGATGCCAAAATGCATTTGATGCATATGAAGAATGACACTAGAGAAGAAGTTAATGCAACAAAAAATGTACCCCAAATTGTTCACTTCTAAGGTTGTCATCTCCACAATATTACTAATAGAGTTGCACACTACTCAAAATTCACCTTACATTTGTCCTTATCATGCACTTTATTTTTGGTATCCTCCCCATTCAATTTCCCTTTCAAAAATAGAAGTGAATTTTTAGGAGTGGTCCATTTTAGTTACCTTATACCTTCTTGAATGACGAAGCCATATGACTACTTAACAAAGTTATATATTTTGCCATCTTCACTCAATGTCCATCACTTTGGTTGACGCCATTTGGCCATTAGATAGGAATGAAAAATTTTATATTTATTTGTCAAAAATGAAGTCATATATCTCCTATAAGTCATGAAACTTTCAAATTTTGGAGGGAAATTTTCAAATTAATGTGGATTTTTTTTAAATAAGAAAATTCATATCAAATGTACTCAAAAATCTGAAAATATCACCATAGGTGCATATTATAGAATATAAAATTGTGGTCTAAACCAAAGCTACCATGTCACTCTAAAATTAAACAATCAACCCACCACAATTATAAGTCCAAAATTCATACTGCTATAAAATACTTGAATTTATAATTTTTTCAATTAGAATAAAACTACACTTAATAAGTTTCATTTCATTAGTTGGACTCAAACTTTAGTAATATCATTTTTTATGTTTGAAATTCACATCAAGAATAAATAGCAAAAAATGGTCCAAATATACTACAAAGGTGCTCCATGGATTAATCATCTTGGATTTTTTAGAAAAATTAATAAAATCTTAATGAAGGAATTTGCAACATTGTTCATTGGAAATGTTTTCAAGCAACTTTGTGGAAAAAGTTTGGATGAAAAAATGCTTGTTCTCATCCTATAGATTTAGGTGTGGTCATCTAAAGAACAAAAAAAAGTCCACAATGTCCTTTAATCCCAAAATGTTGGATTGATCATTGTGATCATCCTTTTAGATCTTGTGTGAATCACTTGCTTACTTAGAAGATAAGCCACTCACCATGGAAATCATTTGCTTGGGTACTATGTAAATTGTTGGCTTAAAAATATGAAAAAACACTCATTGAAAGATGAACTATTGTAGAAGACCTTCCCTTTTCATACAAAATTTGGAGGATGAATAGTTGCACTTTTATCCTACATGGAGAGATTCTTTGTCATTCATTTGCAAGAAAATGTCTTCTACATCATTTATGGGTTAAAGAAACCTAAAAGCTCTCATTGAAAATCAAATTACTTTTCAAGACCTTCTTTTTTTACACAAATTCCAAGTATGAAGAGCTTCCATGATTTATCATTTACTTGTTGCAGAAAATCCTTTTTTCCAAAGGAAATTAACCTAGGTAAAAGTCCACCAGGAGGCAGGCATGAATAATATGTTCAACATTTACTGATACGATGTGTACAATTAACGGATGTAAAGCCTTGGAGTGAACTAATTACTTTTCATTGGTCAGATATAAGCTTAGTAACGAATGGTGTACCCCACGCAAAAGTTGTGGTAAAAAAACCATCCCTCCTCCTGCTAACTACCATAGAAGTGAAATGCATGATGAAAATCTGAATCCAAGTATATTTCAATCAATATCTCCAGTTTGGATTCTAGAAACAACTCAGCCTTGCCTGATCTATGTAACTTCCTTTCCTTATAATTGTGACTGATTGTGAAAATTGGAGTGAACTAAGTTAACCCTTGAACGACAAGCTGGTCATAGTGGAAATCATCTGGGTATTGTGTGAATTGTTGGTTTAAAAAAATGAAAAAGCACTCCTCATTGGGAGACAAACTATTGTAGAAGACATTCCTTTTTCCCACAAAATTTGGAGGATGAATAGTTACACTTTCTGTCATGCATGCATGGAGAGATTCTTTGTCATTCATCCTATGCAAAACACCCACCTCCACATTTAAGGGTTAAGAAGTAAGAAGGGTCGGAGAACCAATGTGGGGAAGAGCCCAAAGGAAAGTGAGGAGCTCTGTCAGTGATTCCAGCCAGACATTCTCTGAGACTCTGACCCTGCCCATGTAGTAAGTAAGTTAGATCTTGGTTGTATGCAACCTGTGCTTCCAGTTATTGTAAGCTTTATATTCGACCATATCAGACATCCTGTGAAAGTGTCAATAATAGCCTCTTTCGTGTTCTGGGTAAGTTATTCCTCCATATCGCCCTGGCTGCCCTCCAAATGTCAATGATGTTGGCCCTCTACAGTGAATCAGGTCCATCAGTAACTCAACTCCCCTGCAGCAAACTGAATGCTGGCTAGTTGGAATTTTCTTCCCTTGGAAACCCTCACTTCTGAACTCTGTCACAAGTAAGTTACGCAGAGGTTAACTTGAAAGTTGAAACAGTCCAAGTATCATTATGTCCAAAAGATGGGCTTGCACTGGGCTTTGAATATGCTCCCCAAAGCACGTTGAGATCACACCAGTGGAATGGATAGAAGTTGTGAAGTAGAATGTCAGATCCATTATGTGCGTGCTTATCAGTCATGTGACCTGTACTGTATAGCGGGACCACAGGCTTGAGCTTGCGTCTGATTGACTGGACCAGAATTGCAAATGGGATGACATGGCAGGCACATCAAGTGACCCGCAAAGGGGAGGGAGGGAGGGAGGGAGGGCAGAACAGGTGGGGACCAGGGCTTTTCTTCTCGGGGAAATTTCGCCAGACTGTAAAAAATCGGACCTCTCTGGCTTCGCCCCCCAGAAACTGGCCTCTGTAGTGAGGACAACAGGGGGACACTGGTACCAAAAAAAAGCCTTGGTGGGGACCCCAAAACTACCACTTCGGGCTACTGTGTCTACGTAGATATTATTAAGAGACCAATCAAATTTTCATATTTTCTTGCTGGCAAGTAAAAGGAGATTCCAACGCACCAAAGAATGCAACATTTGGATATTGTATGCAAAAGTTATGAAGGGTCAAAGTTTATTTTGGGTAGAGGTTCTAAAATGGTTTCTTCCACATAGGTTCAAATTGATTTCAGTGGAGATGTACATGAAATGATGATGGTGGTTTTGAGTCATTGTTGCATTGTTGGGAAGGCCCACCTTGATCAATCCTACATATTCTAACTTTGATTATGCCTCCAATAGAAAATTAGAAGTGATAAAGCTTAGGAAAGGACTTGGAAGAGAATGTAATTGGACTGACAAACCTCTAAATAACATTTGATGGCCTAGTAGGCAATCCAAGGAGAAATTAGAAACCTTCTTGAATCAAAGCATGAATCTTCTTTGTTGTCCAAATTTGTGTGGTCAAGACATATAAAATTGAATGATTAGTAAACAATCCTTGACTTTGCAGCTTAAAGGCAATATTTGACAGTCTTATTTACTATTGAATTCGATCCAATAGGTTGAAACATTCATAAAATAACTAAATTCACTTTTTGTCAAAGATTCACTTGAAATTTAGGTTATTTTGCTCAAAAGTCTTGGCATGTCGTTTAAGGGTTAAAAAATCTTTTGAATATAGAAAAACAAATGATTTCATCCATTTTTGTTGTACAAATTTATTACTTCTATCCATATCATTGACTTAGGTTTAAGTCATATTAGTTGTTATTTGATTTTATATGGGATAGTTTATCCAAAAAAATGGCATATGTATACAATATATTCTATATCATGAGTATTTTTCCTAAATATAAGATTTTGTCATTAAAATGAAATTTTTTGCTTTGCTTTTGAGAAAAAAAATAACTAATTAGAAGTATAATTTCTACTGTGTTTGAAATTTCCCTAAAAATGGGCAATTTATTACAGCTTGAAGTTGAAGATCTATAACTACATTTCTAAGTGTATAGTGATATATAAATTTTCTTCATACTCCATTTTCTAGATTGTATTGTACTTCTTTTCTTAAATTTTCAAGTATTTTAGTTACCGGATACTTCCTTTCTACTACCTGTTTTGCTACCTGTTTTCCATATTTGATATAAATTTTTAAAATTTTCTCTTCAAAAATTCATTGTAATTTGAAATTTTCACAAAAAATGAAAAGTGTATGACATATATTAGAAATTTGATTCCATCTTTAAAAAAAAATTCACTCATATATAACTACAAAATGGAGGATGAAAGTATTAATAATTTTGATGTTGACCACACAAGCATGGAAAGATTTGAGTACTAACTCCACAGCCGTGGATTTCTTCCTTTAAAGTTTAAAGGTTCAAAGTCTTGAAATGAATATTTTAGGATTTTGGGCAGGTTTCTACAATGTCAAATTTAGTGGAAAATATACTAGCTATTATAGGGATTTAATTTTTATTTCATTTGGTAATTAGGAGAATAAGGTATATATACTCCTAAATACAAAATATTGAAGCTTGGGCAACGAGAAAAAAATCAATTTTTTTCCCTTTTAGAGTATATTTAGGTCTATATTAAAAACTTTTATTATTCCATTTTGATTAGAGATGTGAAAGTTATTAATAGTATAGTGAGTAGGTCTTCCATTTGTTAAAAATAAAAGTTATTAATAGTCTTGTTTTTGAGGCAATTAAGGGCATTTTCTTAAGAAAATAATATACATGAATCATTTTTTAATTTCAATTTCAACAATTTCTCAAAACAAAAATGTATAAAGGGAGTAGATTACTCATGAGAATGCCACTATGAAGATTGTCATGTTTCAATTCCATTTTAGAATTACTAACAATTTAATTTTCCTTCTATCTTATACCTATATCTACTTAAATATTTTTTCCAAAATTTTCAACTTAATTTTCCACCATAAATATTTAATCTCAAAACTTTATAGTGCAAAAAAATGTTAAGAGGATTCAAAGTCTAAAAAGGTAGTAAAAACAAGATGAAAAAATATTTTCTTTTCTAAGGTTATTAATCTTACAATCTATATTGTCAAAGAAGGGTTGTCATCATGTAAGTATGGGATAATGATTCTAAGAGCCTAGGCTCCTATATTATAGGTACCTATATTATAAGCACCTTCTATGATTTTAGAATATTTATATTATAAGTGTAAAGTTCTATGTTGTAAACACCTTCTATAATTATTGGATATTTATATTATAGGTGTCTATGTTATAGGTATGTATGTTATAAGCACCTTCAATAGTTGTAGAGTACCTACTTGCACCTAGGCTCACATTTCTAGGCTCACATGCTAGCATTGTTGGTATCACTTTGCAATAGAAAAAGTAGAATGGGAGTTTAAAGTAGTTTTAGGTGAAATATTTTCATGAACCTTAAGGGTTGGGTTTAAGAGTTAAAACAAACTACTAACACCAAATTCTCAATAGAAGTTGATTTTAGAAGAAAAAAACTCCACTAATGTATCCTAATAGTGCAAACTCACACTATTATTTTGTATTAGTGGAGGTTGAAATATTGATGTATTGTAAGTAATTGTATTGGTCCATTTCCACAAAGATAATTTTTTTGAAGACACTAATTATGTAGGTAATTCTAATTCCCCACTCACTAATGCCATATTTAACTACTTTTGGACTTTTCAGGGAATTTTGGACTTTGTCTGGCGGGAGATCTCCCGTTGTCATAGATATCTAAAATCTAAACTTGTTGTACATTTTTCAAACCACCTAGTCCAAAATCTATATCATATCTAGATTCCTAAAATCTATAGAAATCAAAATCTACAACTGTCTTAGATGTCCCTTTACCAATTTTGGACTTTGCAAAGTCCAAAACTAGTTAAATATGGCATAGTCTAATAGGACACATCATTTCGTGGGTTCATGTTGGCAAAATTGCTAGTGATAATGATTATTTGTTGTTCACATGTGAAGTAAGATAGGTACACCCAAATGTGTCACTAACCTTAAACCGCCATCTATACTATATGTACATCTCCAAAATCAATTTTGTACCTATGTGAAAGAAATGCTTATAGAACCAAATTTTGTTCCTTAATAACTTTTGCATATAGTATCCAAATGCCACATTATGTGGTGCATTGGAACCAATGAACGGGAAGTATCGGCATTTAGTTACAAGCTAACCGAATTTTTTTGAAGATTTCTAAATGACATTGAAATGATTAGGATGAGGTTCCAAACAAAAAAAATAAGGTTTTAGGAAATGGACCGGTTAAGAAAAAAAATCCCGGAAATTTAGCCGTTTGCCCTTAGAGTATGTAGGAAAGTGACCGATTGAAACTTCTCTTTTCTAGCAACTAGCCGACCGGGCATATACTTTTTAGGATTTTTTTTAACATGTACATACTACATAGTATACCTATAAGTCTTATTAGTGGCACAATTATGCCTCCCTATGAATCACTAACCTGCAATCCTGCACAAACAAATTTTTACTATTGGTTAATTGCTAGTTTGGCAAATTAGCATTCTTAGGGGTCATGGCAATCTAGCATTGTCGATGAAGGCCGTCTTGATATTTGATCACACAATCGCAGCCGTCAATGAGTTGGAGACTTTATTGGCCCATTTCGGTGTGGATTGCTCACATGCAGGTTTCACTCTTCCTACCCACTCTCCTTGCCCTTGTTGATGTTGTAGCATGCAAGCGAGAGTTTCTTTCTTTTAAAATGCAGTGCACTTGTGAATGAGAGGACAAAAATTTCAAGGACTTGTGGGGTATGATCACGTAGAACCATTCATTGCAAGTCCACTACCCTAACCTTCTTGTTCTTACTAAGTTGGCTACTGTGCAATGTGTTTTCATAGCGACTTGTGAGCGTGCTTTCAATATACAAAATCTAATCAAAACTAGAGTGAGGAACAGGTTGAGTAGTAAAAATTTGGAAGCAATGCTACAAATTGCATTGGAAGGCCCAGATGATGAGATAGGTGATGTTCTTTGTGATGTTATCTAGCTGTGGAAGAATGATAGCAAGTATCGATTTTTATATTCTAATCCAACTTTGCATCTGAGTGGTGCTAGTGGAAATAGTGTGAGTCATGCATCTTGTTCATCTGAGGTACTTGAGACTGATGGTAGTGGTTCTTGACTTATAACAATAACCGTACTAACCAGCCTTTGAAAAATACTTGGACCGTCTTTTGGATCCTTGTATTTTCCGAAAGCTACATCCTTGGCCCTAGGTTGGTAGGAGCTTGGCTAGGTTCGACTCTTGTTAAGGATACTAAAAAAAATGGGGAGGGAAAGAAGCCCCCCAACAATACAAAAAAAATGGAGAGCTAAAAGAAATTGTCTGTTTTCAATTCAAAAACTTCCCGGACAGTGATTGGAACCTCCTTTCACTTGCCAACAAGAACATATGAAAATTTGACCAGTCTAATAATGGAAAATAGGTTTGGTAACAAAAAGTGGTGATTTTGGGTGTACCTACCTTACTTTATGTTGAAAGATAAATTACAATGATTGTCATTGCCTTCCATCCTGCTCACACCACCAAGATGATCAAGGCTTCTGTACTTCACTGGTGTGAGTCCAGCTGCACCCCACCATGACATCCTTCCATTGTTGACTGGCCTGGTTTTGCCAGACAAGGTCTTTCAACAGGCATTGAGGTGAAACCCATTCAAGGGTGGAGATTTTACTGATAAAGTGCACATGACGCCCGAAGGCAAGGCCGGTCAAAGACCGGGTGAGAGGAGGTTTGAACATAAAGAGCGGGTTGAACAGGGTATGAACCCAAGGAACCGGGTATGATCCAAAGGAACTAGAATTCTCAACATCAGCCGGTAAGAACTCCTATCGGCGGGATGAATCAACTGAATGGAAGGAACAGGAAAAGCATAGCACCAATTGGCAGGATTGAATCAGTAAACCCTAAACAACATGACCTGAAGAACTAAACCAATCCGAGCCAATCTGAACAACAGGGAGAAGACGGAAACAAGGCAGGAAATCAAAGAGAGTTGGATGTGAGGGATTAGCATCGAGTGAGGTTCAACAAGCATTGAGAAGGAAGAGCTCCTAACGGAGACAAACATCTGAGGCAACCAGAGTCGGAGAATTCTCATCAACACCATTGGGGAGTGCAAGGTGATTGCAAGAAATACATGTTGATTTTGTTGTGTTTTCATAGTACTCAGACATGCTTATTTTTATGAAATACTTTAAAATTAGAAAAAAAAACTCAATAAAAATATGGGCAATGTATACACCTTCAATTAGATTGTACCTTAACCCCTAAAGGACCAACATAGAAATTTTGGGCAGGTACCTATGATTAGAGATTTGCATATTTTAGGGTGAATTTTTAATAGAAGGTGGGGGACGAGGTATATCTTTCATGTGCATTAAATTTTAGGACATTTGAAAATATGAGTCAAAAGTTATAGCCTATTATGTTACTTTTTTTTGTAAATGGATAGTCTGGTTGTAAGCTCCCAATTTGTCACTTGGGATTCATAGTTTTCTTTTTTTCCTAAATTTTTCAATTTAAGTTATAATTATATGCAAAAAAAACTAAAAAGAGTGTAAAATCAAAATAGGTATATCACATGCCAATGTGGCATTTAGTTTTAAATAGATTTTTATCCCTAGAATAACCCTAAAAACCACTGGTAAATAGGTTAGAATTAGGGAAGTAGTAGGAATTAATAGGTTTGAGGGTTCTTATCCAAGATAGTCTAAAATCATCGTGCATATGACCATGCTTGGCTAAATTGATCTGAGGAAAATTCAAGGAGGTCCCCCAATAGATTTCCCAAGATAGGTTTTAGTTTTTCCATCTCATGGATGAAATAGTAGAACCCCCACTTGTTAGCATGCAGGTGTCACTTTCTCAAGACAAGTTAGCAGAGGAGTCTATGGACACCAGATTATGATCTTGGGTTGAAAACATACCAAGATGTCAAAAGTAAAATCCATTTGCCAAGATTCTTTTGTATAAGAAAGATTCCTTGACTGCTAGTAATTCAACAAAGGTGAATTTTGCCTTCCATATCAAACATGCAAGTTGGAGGAGTGAACTTGCAAATCTCTTGGGAAACTCCATGAGAGGTTCCCCTAAAAGTTTCAGAATTTTCTGGATTGAAGAGATACCCCTTTTGGACGGTCAACTACCTAAAACCACAATGGAAAATTCATGGAAATTACATGGGTTGCGGTAAAATCTTACTAAAAATTAAACTAGCTTGTTTTATGTTAATAATGTGCTATGACAAGTTTCACAACATTCCAATAGTGGCAAGTACCTAAACCGGTCAAATTCCTAAAAAATTAATCATGTGGTGGGGGCCCTGTGGCGTTGACTAGCATTCCGGGAGCATATGACAAACGAAGTAAATAAGTGTTCTTTCTTTACTCCCTTGTACCTACTAGAGACCCTAGGCTAGTTACTTTTCTCAAAATAGGAGACCACCAAGAGTTAAAGAATTACCTCAACTTGTTTTTTTTTATCTAAAGTAGCCTACAATGGGTTTTTGGTCCTAGTATGGGAGATAGGGGGATCCTGGATTTAAAATGGAGATCTGGAGCCAATGGCGCAATCTGTTTGGTATTTGGAGTTGATCTCTAAAAGTTAGGATGTTGGTTTAGTATAGATGGTAGATAGTCAATTTTAGGGATTAGGATGAAAATCTTGGAGGATGAGGATGAAAATCCAAGTTAATAAGGTTACTAGTAGGAATTTAGGGGGGGAGTGGGCCCTTGGAAACCTATATAAGGGACCCATTTCCCTCTCTAAAAACACCCCCATACTTGTTTTGGGTCCACGGGTCCAAGTGATGTTAGATATTTTGGCATTTGAAGCCAAAGTATATGGTGTTTTTGGAGCACTTTTGGCTCCATTGTTGTTTAAGTTCAAGCTTTGGAGGTCTTTCTATTGTGCTTTCGTAGGTACCTTTGGATTCTTTTGTATAAATTCACATACTAACTTCCAAATTGGAAGAAGTTGTGGATCCTTGTGAATTGATTTGTGTGTCTTGGAAGTCCTCTTGGTGTCTTGTACTAATTCTAGAATCACCCCACACCATACCTTAGTAATGTTGCTCTAGGGGGCCTTTAGTGTGTGAATTGTATTACCACGTTGTGCTAACTTGTGTGTCTTCTTTAAGTGTGTTTTTATCTCTTTTAAAGCTTTCCTTGTTGAGTGAACCCCCTTCCTTTGGAATGGCGAAGTTTTGGTTATAAGGTTTAGAAAAGTTTGGCATTTTTTAAGATTATCCCCATGATGGTGAAGCTTTGAGTATAGGCCTAGAAAAGTTTGGCATTTTTTACAAGATATCAAACAATTCCCTACTTTAATTTCCAAATATCCATAAGAGGATATTGCCATTAGTTTCTAAATATCCATGATCTTTTTCTAATGAAAATTAGTCTAGGCAAGAACCCGTGCAATGCACAAAGTAGTTTTAAGCCTAGTTAGGCTAGCATTCTGGGCTCCAGTTAGCCAAGAAAGAAAGAAATTAAAATCTTGCCAACAAGATCAGAGCCAGATCAAACTAGCTAATCAGTCGGATGAGGGGGATATTGCGGGGATATTGTGGGGATATTGCAGGGATATTGCAGGGACATTGCGGGGATATCGAAGCAGTCGGGTTTCGGAGGTAGTTGAGTAAGTTGGGTATTGGGGGCAGTCAAGTAAGGGGGGTATTGGGGCTAGCCGTGTACCAAGGCAATTAGGTATGGGGGCCAGTCAGATAAGTCGGGTATCAAGGGTAGTTAGGTAAGGGGGGTACCGAGACCAGCCGGGTATCAAGAGTATTGAGACCAGACGGGTATTTGGAGCAACCGGGGATTGGGACACTCGGGTATCAAGGTGCAGTCAGGTATTTAGACAGGGGGAGAGTCCAAACCAAGGGAAGTCCAAGCATGGGGAGAGTCCAGGCAGTCAGGAGTCCAAGCAGTTAGGGAGTCCATGAGTTTCTTAGGACTCAAAAGCTAAAGTGAAGAAAAAAAAGGGAAAGGAACTTGTACCAAAGAAAAGAAAACAACAACAAAACTAAAGGGAAAAAGAGGAAAAGAAGCAACACCTCCACGTGCCACACTTGCACAACACCTGCCAAAATCCTAATTCTTCCATCAACAAAACGAACTACAAGCAATGGAAGAAGATTAGAGGAGAAGAAGCTGAAATAGGGGACGAGGAAGAGAGAAGATAAATAGTGCTCTAGCCACAAGGTTAGGTAGACCTAGGAAAAAAATTTAGAAAATTCCTTATGACCGTTAGAAGAAGGGTTAGTATAATACAAAGGATGGATGTGTAAGAGGGAAAGGTGCACCATTAAGTCCTTTAGAGTTTGAGTCTATAGTTGTAAGACCACCATAAATCTACTTGGTGGAATAGTACTAATGTAGAAAAAGGGAAGAGAAAGAAAAGAAAGGAAGAGGGGAAAAAGGAAGTTAGAATGTTAGAGTGTACTAGTATAAAAACAAGCGGTGAGCTTGGAGAAAATAAATAAAGGAATACCATGAAACACAAGGATGCATACATGGATGTAGACGTGAACAAGGTTATTTTTAATGCTGGCAATGACGAAGTGAGTCATTGAACTAATCCTTGGTGGATTTTTTCCTAATTAGCTCTTGATCTATGTAATTATTGGTTAATTCACATTAGTAGGAAAGGGTTAGCAAGGGATAAAAGTTTAGATTCAAAGGTTCATAGATTAGGAAGAGGGTTTCCAGAAACATATTACACTTGAGATTTGGCCTCAACTTGATTGTATTAGATTAAGTTGAGTGGTAATGGGTAGGATGGATGAAGGTTAGCTAACTTCATCCAAAGGGAACAACAAACGGAATTTAGTAGTAGGAATATAAATTGAGAATTAATTTAAAAGGCAACAATTTAGAAGTTGGAAATACGAGTAAAAATCTAGAAGTTACAAGTTAGAGTAAATCTAGGAAAATTTGGAGTTAGAATTTGGAGTAGGAAATTAGAGTTAACCTTATAAAACAAACTTAGGAGTTAAAACATAAAATTAAAATTGTAGATTCACAACTAAAGAGTAGGAGCTAGAATTTTAAAGATAAGTTTAGAAGTTAATTTAACCTGGAAGTAAATTAGAAGGTAGAATGGAAAATCTAATTAGAAGGACTTAGAGTCGATTTAGGAGTAAAACCCCAAGATTAAATTGGAAATAACAACCCAAAGTTAAGTCTAGAGGTTAAAACCTATAATCAAATTGAGAGGCTAAAAGGTAGAGGATAATTTCGGGGATCATAGAAAGAACATCGGGGGCCCAATTTAATTAGTTAGCGTTGTTTAAAAAGGCACAATTTGCTGGGTAGATAGTTAGGGAAATAGCATTTTTACTTTTAGGTCCCCGTAACCCAGGGCCATTGACCATTAGCTGGGAAGCCACATCACCTGCACCTCTAAGCATTTTTGTTGCCATCCATGAAACTTAAGAAACACTATAAAAGATCCATTGCTCAGAAGGCACAATAGATTGTTGCTAGACACCTATAGATGGAATTAGACCTCAATCATCAAGAGCTTGATTGTGCTCAATTATTTACTAAGGGTGGGTAAATAAACACTCACATTAGATAGACATTTTTTTTTTCAAAAACAAAAATTTGAAATTTATTTTCTAAAGTTATGTGTGCTGGAAAGCTTTGAATCATTCCATTTTGATCAATGACTCAAAAGTTATGAGGAGTTTTAGTTTGCGAGCAATTATCAATTTTCTACTCTAAAATAAACTTTAAAGTCCATTGTTTTAACTCAATTTTCAATATTATTTGAAACAAATAAAATCATAGGATGTAGGTTGTTTATTATAACATTTCAACCATTGGGATTGGCATTTTTCAATTCTATAACAAAATTCTTAATAATTTTGTATTTTGAATCATTTTCTACTTCTTTCTACTTAGTATTTTTTCCTATATGTTGTACAATTCTAAATGACCTAAATTTTTTAAAGAATGTAGCCAACTTGCTTTGAAGAATGAATCAAATAAGCAACACTATTTTAGACATTTTTTCATAACCATGTGATCTTGTGAAATGTAGTTGTCCGGTTTTTTGCAGGGCCCCCCAAAAGGGGGACCAGTGGACCAATGGACATTCTCACAACATGTAAAGTCATCTTTGATAAAATATTTAAGCCCAAGGACGGAAGGAAGTCATTCTAAAATACCCCAATCATCTCTACTTGTTTTTTCCCTAGTCTATTGTCAAGGACTCAAGAGCAAGCAGGGTAGCTACAATTGCAACACCCCAATACTATAGCATGAATGAACAAAGACAAAGTTGTCCCTAGATGGGTAATCTTGGTGCATTCCACTTGTTTTTCTTTGTAACTGTTGATTCCCTTCTTTGTATATTGCCTTGTAACATTGCAATGACTCCTCTTTGAGCTTTCTAATGGGTTTTTTTTTTGTGTCTATAGTGACATAAGTCACATTCAAGTAAATATGTCTTCTTTATTGTCTCCCATGTGATGTCTCCTATCATGATGCTACTATCAAAGAGATCTATAAAATAAAAAATACTAGTGAATTTTTTTTCCACAGTCATAATGTGACCACAACTAAGAAATTTTTTCATTGAATCCTTTACCACTTTGATCCCTTACAAACCTTGGTCCTTTGTACCTTTAGAAATTTATTCACATGTAAGCATGTAGCACATATGTATCACTTATATACATTTCTATAATAAGGTCCACTTTTAGGGGCTTCATAGTGGACACAAGAAATTCCCCCATGTTTCCTTCTTGTTGAACAAATGAATGCACTCCCCTTATCCAATAGCTATCCTCTATGACCTTTTTTGTTGACTCCTATCAAAACCATGGATATACGTTGTTGGAAGATGTGCCTTTCTAACTCTTTTATTCAATTTGGTGATGAACAAAGCAAGTAACATCTTCTTGCCTAAAGATTTGCTACAAGCTAAAAATATGAGCCAAGGTCCATTGGTCCACTTGTTAATGCTTGGCCAGAGTCAAGTAAAGAGTCATTCTTAAGACAAATGTAGTTGGAGGCAATAGATGGAGAACGAGAGCACAAAGAAGAAGGATTGGTACACCTTTGCTAGGATTGTTAGGATTGAAGTCACCACTTACTTTGTGTGCAATTTTATGGTGGTCTACATAGTCTAAGGTGCTACAATACATGTTCATTTCATTCATGTCTCCAAACCTTATTTTTGTTCATCTTTCACATGAGATTGGATCCACATACTCATTAAAAACATTAGCCAATGTCTATTGGTCAATGTTGCTGAAAATGTGGTTGTTGTTGATGTCTTCAAATAGGGTAGTTTGGATTTTCACTACTCATTCTAGTGCACGTATTATAGTAAAGATGAAGACATTGTTGTTTATGTTTTGGTAGAAGACTGTTTACTATGGAAATGTTGGCCTTCATACTACTAAGTAGAATGGTTGGTGCGTTGCAAAGAACCGAAAGCTTCAAGTGTTGGTGATTTATCAATGTTGCTTCCAATGCCAGGGCAATGTTTTCTACTTAATGGCAATGCAATCCAGATTGAGGTGGCCATTTTAACTGGGGAGATTAGCAATTCTCTCTCTTAAACCTTGTGTCCATTCTTCTTAAAGTTTTATTGTGAATAGAAGCAAAGATGATCATATGTACAATACCTGATTATCAATCACTTTAGGGAATGAAAATATATGACAATCAAAACAAAGATATTAGGGCAAAAGGAGCTTAATGAAGTACTAAGCCCTTTGCACTAAATGACATCATTCATTGCATTCAATTTGTCATTGACAACTTTAGTTGTTGGTCCTTGTGCTATTGGATATCCGATTAAATTGTTATTGATATCTTCTTCTAGTTGTATTATTTGCTTAGTAGTAATTGGTTGTCTGTCAGAGGCAATGTCATAGACAACAGTAGCAATTGTTGATAGGGGATATTATTGAAATTATTTGAGTATGTACTCCTACAAATGGAGAATGGTAAGTATCTTTTTTCTTTGCCTCTTTTCATCTTTGCTAAATTAGTGACAAAGTTTATGAATGTGGTGAATACTAGTCAAACACTTTATACATGTGTCTCCATTATAGGACTTATCACATTAATTTTATGGCCTTCTTCACACCATATTTTAGAATGCAAATCTTGATGCATATGTTGTACATTAACACAAACTATGGATATACTTTGGGGCACACGAAAGAATTTTTATTGTTGCATAAACTTCAATTTATGTCATGTGATTGCGGTTCTATAAATACAATATCAATGGGGAATTTCATTAAATGGCGAATGTTCTTTGACTTTGACATCCCACAATTCAGACGGGGCGGTTTGAAATCTAGTACACTAATAGATTTCAGACCGCCCAGTTTGAATTGTGGGAATGGCACATGGAATATTGCCATTTTAATGAAATTCCCCATATTGTACTTGAACATAAAAGGAAGTATGAAGGAAATAAACCCAACATATTTTGTTCTCAAAGTGCTCCTTTGTGATATAACCTTCATTGTTGATGGTGGCTTTATTTTTACACATTTTCTTCCAACACTTGTTTGTAGAGCAACCATTTAAAATTTTGCCCACCAAACCATCAGTTATAGTAAATTAAGATTCATTTATAGATGATTCTTATTTTAAGTTAGCACCTACAGGACACGGATTGTAAGGAATTGTTAAAATCTTAAAAGGGGAGGTCTTCTTTCTTCTCTACCTTAGGACATAGTATATATACTCTCTAATTGCCTTAAAAAATTCCTCTAAGAAACTAGTGGGAGTTTTTTCTTTCCTTTGTATAGTCTAGTTTAGGATCTTGGTTGCCTAAGAGTAAAATAGCCACATCAATTGTTCATAGCTCCTATCAATGTGATGATGGTTGTTAAATTTTAATCTTAGTAGATTACATATATGATAGCTTTAAGTGAGCTAACCAACTATATAGTCTACTTGCCATCATTCAATGTTTTGCTTGTATACCAAATAGGTTGTGATATAATTAACATCATAATAATTCCATGAAGGCATGCTTGGAGGAAGAAGCACCCTTATGAATTTCCTTGCTTTCAATATGTTGCTATGGCATGAAAAATGTAATGTACAACCTTTCAAAATAGGATTACAAATGAATACTACTCTAACTAAATGATGGTGATGCTTTCAAAAAATCACTTTGCAAAATTAAACCACTATCAAATGTATTTATTGCAAGCATGCATTCCATGCAATATAACTCTTTAAGTATACAATATTGGATGGGTATGCATAAAATTAGGTAGCGCAGTTGCCAACTTTAATAAGTTCTTACATCATGAAATTTCCAAGCAACGAGGTGACTCATTGCCCTCAACCTATAAATCTTCGTGCTACTTAAACATTGTAGTTGAGGCTTGAATTTTTAGAATAGGGCTTGTTGATCCCGCAACCAATTGGAAGTAGAGTGAGAAGTTTTATTATTTTGGGGCATCTTCATTTATAAAAAAAATCAAAACCCATAAATGAACCATATTTTGGGTATCCAACATGAAGTACAACCTCGACATGCACAAGAAAAAAGAATTGGATGAAAGCATTAATCCTTTTGTTTTACACAAATTGTTGAAGTCATCCATTGAACAATAATTGGTTGTATCATTGTTCTTAAGTTAACAAATATTCCTTCCATTCCAAAATAATCTTCCAATTTCCCTTAATTTTTTTTGTCCTAGTATGATCTTCCAGTTGCATGTTGTAACGTGAAAGGAGGTTGGTGGTAAATTTGAATGCGACTACAATGGTAAATGACTAAAAGGGTCTATCAACATTGTGTGTGCAACCAATTGAGGTTACCTATTGTGTAAGTAACATAAACGTCAATCCAATGAGTCAATCATTCTTGCTTTTGTATCTTGTTGAGTGTTGTCCAAATGAAGTTTTGGGCCTTTCTAGGAGGCGCTACACATGGTCCTAGGCCCATACTAACTTGCATACTAAAAAATAACAGTCTCACACTCAACAATTAAGTGCCCATTGGTGCTCCTTGAAAATGCCTAGAAAACTTCACTTTTCAATACTCGAATGCATGTGGATTGAAAAAGGCTTCGAAACTCAAAATTTTAGGATGATAGAAGTGCACCAAACTCTACTTATAGCTCGAAATGGATAGAAATGACATTATTTTTGGCCTGAACCCTTTGATCATTTTGGTGCACTTTGAGTTTTAGGACGATAGGACGATCAGAGTGCACATCCCGAGCCTTCAGTTGCTGTTTTTTTCTCAAGGTAAGGTACCTCGCCTTTGCAGCTGATTGAATGTGTTTTCGTGGTTGTAGGTCCCATAGTTTTGCAAGGACACTCATTGATGAGATCTCACACTACAGTATGTGCGTGCCTGAGGTTACGGTGTCGATTGGATTGCCTGAAGTACAATTTTGATGGAACGCCCACAGCCGCGGCCACTTTCACTGGAATTACTTCAGTTCAGTATACTTGCAGTGGAATGAGCGGCACGGGTGCCGAGAAGGTCAAAATCCTGTGGCACTCGATGACGCACTCCAAACGAACTGGAAATCGACAGACAGCCTGCCATGCCCGGACCGGGAAGGCCGACAGCCGGGCCGCGGGGACTGGACTGGACGGGGACAGGACGGACGGAAGGTATTCTATCTTAGTGTAGCGAAGGACTGGTGGGCGGGGGCAGATGGAGAGCCAGCCCGGCAAGCGCCACCTATCCAATAACGCCCTCCCCCCCCTTCCTCCATTTCCCGGCCATTTCACCAATTCCATGCCCCGGCCACTTCACACGCATTCGTCTGCCAAATGTCACTTCAATTTGGAGCCCAATTCGCCACTACACCAGTCCTTCGTCTGCAATCTAACCGTAATTTGGCTGCTTCTCCTCGATCATTTCGTTCCCCTTGTTGCGACATATACTCAAACCTGCCATCCGCGATCGTTTCGTTTCGACCGAGGACCATTCGTTTCGGTCGACCGACCGCAGCAGGAGCGCGTAATAAGTTTCTGCGTGTCAGTATCTTATTATTATTCTCAGGTTCGGTACTTTCTTTCACCTTCCGCATGCATGAGTTCGTTCCCTCTCTCCTTCGATTGATCGCGGGAATTGTACTCATGCTTGTTTCCAATTCTCCATGGACATGCTACAAACAGGGGCGAGAGGTTTGGGAACAGAATGGGAAGCGTCATGGTTTCGACGCCTCAATGTGGCCTCTTCGTCCCCACCTTCCGCACAAGTAGAAGCAGGACCGACTTTGTGCGGGATTTCGTTTCCGTTTCGCAGAGCTTTTTCTCTGGCAGGGGCAGCGGCCATTTAGCGGTTGTGGGTTTTGGATTGAAAGGTGATAATGATGCCATGGGATGGACGGGGGAGAGACGGTACGACAGCAAACTCGAGCGACCGCGAGCTGCGGTGTTCCCATTTCTACAGGGGAAGAAGGATAAGGAAGTGGTGAAGAAGGAGCTCTTGGACGCCATAGCTCCGTTGCAGAGAGGCGCGGAGGCCAGTGACGAGGACATTACCCGTGTGGACAAGGTGCGTGGAATTCAGTGTGAAGACGAATGAGTTTGAATTCAAAAGGGATTTTAAGAATTTGACATTCTACGCTGTTCTAGCAATAAAATGAAAAGGTTGTTAGGGAAGAAGTGATGTATGGCATAGCGGGTGGCTCTCACGTACACCAATCCTACCGGCAGTTACGGAATTTGAGCAAGCAGTTGAATAGGCCAGGGTCAATCTAATTTCTACCCTAAATCAGCTGTAGGAGCGTGTTGTGAGTAGTCCTGAAGGGGCATGTTTTTCACTTGAGTACAAAATTATTATGTATTTGGTGCACGCAGATTGCACGGGAGCTGGAAGCTTTAAACCCCACGGGAAATCCTCTCGAGTCGCCATTTCTGAATGGAAAATGGGAACTCCTCTACACGACTTCTTCTAGTCTTTTGAAGAAGGAGGTATGGTGTTGAGGTCTGGGCACTGATTTTTTGCCGGTCTTCTCTTCAGAGATTCTCATGTGCTCAATTGAACTTTCAAATACTTGGGGTATTGATTTTGCCTGAATTTCCAAGTACACTGCCACTTGCTTTTGAGTCTTGAAGTGATGCTGTTGAGAAGGGAATTTTATTTCTAAAGCATTGAAGGTTAGTTTAAAATTGTGAATATCTGCAGAGGATCAAATTTCTGAGACCCAATGGCGCCATCTATCAAGCTATCAATGCCGACACTTTGCGAGCACAGAACGTGGAAACGTGGCCTTACTTCAACTCTGTACGTAAAGGGAAACGTGCAAGAAAGAAGGCACTACCCACTTGGATTTTATTTTCTATTAGGAATGCAATTGCTTTTATGTAATCCTGATCTTCCATTTCTCTAATCGAAGTCTGAAAGTATTTTTGGATCTGGTGCGGTAATTATCGTGTTTGTAGTCGGTGCTGGGTATTTAAATGATTGTTTTATATCTCGAACTTCTTTCATTGTGTAGGTTACAGCAAACTTAGAACCTGTCAACTCCAGGAAAGTGATCGTCAAGTTTGATGTCTTCAAAATTGGTGGATTAGTAAGTGTGTTCCTTACTGCGCATGAACCTCTCTTTTTCTTCGGTATGGATATTACCTAACATCCCTGCAGCTTTCATGCAGCATACTTTCGTTTGTTCGTGATGATTTGAGTAAATGCGGCATTCCTGATTATTTTTTATGGCAATCTCTGCAGATAAGCGTGAAGGCTCCAGGGCGGGCTCGAGGAGAGCTTGAGGTCACATATTTGGATGATGAATTGCGGTAAGTTCATATCATGAAAGATTTGCTCTTACTTTTGACCACAATGCTCCGTGGTATGAAGAGGTGATCCTTTTCATAAGCGTCCCTGCAAGACCTATATTTCTGATTGAACCAGTTTGTGTTGTATCACATTTTAGATGAAGAATAGTGTGATGTTGTCATGAATGCGAATGAAAAGTGAACTGAAATCTGCATCTGTTTCATGCATGTTACTTTTAATTGAAGGTTGTTGGTGCTTTGGTATGTGGACAGACTCTCACGGGGAGATAGAGGGAACCTCTTTGTGCTTATCATGGACGACCCCACGTACAGAATTCCCGTTTGAGCCATGGCCTAGTTTTTCATTTCGACCCTTTGTACAGTGTAAGGTTGAGTGTTCTTAATTTATGATGCTGCTTTTCAACACATTTCGAACCAAGTTTAGCTCTGAGCATGGTCTCAGTGAAAAGCCACTCGTATGAACTTTTTTTTTTTTTTTTTTTTTTCCATTTTGTATTACTTGTGAAAGTTGTAACTACAAGGTTCAAAAGTGGTTGCTAAATTGTATAATATAGAAATAAGTAAATTTTCAAGAAGGATCTGGAATTCGTTTGGGAGGGAGGTCCCTAAATTTTTTGGTGGAGCATGATGCAGAAGATCCCAATTTGAAAAATACAAATGTATGTGGAAATTGTGGAAGTCAAGTGTAGACTATATTGAAAGAAGTACAAAAGATGTGAGATGAATGGGCCATGTGTATACCTAAAGGGATCAACAAACAAGTTGAAGAACAATGATTAGGATTGAGGAACAATGACTAAATAGTGTCTATTTGGCCCGTCTATTTGGCCCACTATTGCAATGAAAGAGGAGGGTTTGAAAGAAATGTGGTGTCTACATTTTTTTTACAATAGAGTTTTGTGTGTAATTAAAAGTTTTGTAAAATTTTCTTATCCATTTACTCCCAATGTGGGACATAATTTTCTGATGTTTTCTATCTATTTGCTGTTGATGAAGAACTTAAAATCCAAAACCCCAAATCCAATGTTTCCTCATTCCATATGGAGTACATTAGAGACAAAACTTATTTATACACTCACTTTTATCACAATTTTCTTTCATTGCAAATGGTGGGTCATGAACATTTTTCACACACATGTCCATTGCATACTCTTCCAAATCTTCCAAATCTGGTGGCACACCTGCTCTTTGATCTTATCTGGAAGTTTCCCTGCACAACGGCCACTAGTCTGTCTACTTAGACGTGGTAACATTGCATTTATTTTCGGGTCAAAATTGCCCCGCAGACTCCTCCAAGGAAAAAAACTCGGGCAGCTCATGCGTGGAACGACCATGTGGATTTGCTGGATTGGTCGTAACAGCTTCTAGTTCCAAGGAGACCCACAGCCCCCACAAGAAGTCGAAGCAACTGACTTTGTGGGATGGAGTTCTGGAAGTTGTCCACACAGGTGGTACCCTTCGCAAGCCGATCATCACCTGCGCTCTTTTGATAAGGTCTGGTGAAAATCCACCTTCCTGTGTGTTGGAACTGAATGCAAGTGATTTGGGCTAGTAGGAAAGCACAATTAGGTACATTGAACTAAGCCTTTGGGCTTCTCACAAGCCTTGAATCCGGTTGGTTGGTTGGACTTTTCGTTCGGTGTAAGAATCTTTACTTGGAATTGAAAAAGCCTCTATTTCAAATCAAAGATAAAAAAGTTTAAAAAAAAAGACTCCCTCAATATTCTTGTTCTGGCCAAAAATGCTGATCAGGGAGAATTGACCCCCTCATGGACCCGGCCAGGGTCAATTGTGAAAAAAGCCCCTATTGTTTGCCATGGGTAAGTGGGGCAATGAGGGGTCAGTTCACCCTGGCCAAAAATGCTGGCCAAAACTGCCTTGGACCTGAAGCGGAAGAAGCCCCGTACATTTCTGATCTCTGACTCAGCTCTCAAAAATCCCTTCATGACTTAACCACCTACGCTAAATAGTGAAATTAGGTTGCCTGAACAATTAGGTTGCCTCACTCAAGAAAGTTACCTCATGACTCACCACTCATCCAGATGGAGGCACAAGCAATTCTCTAAACTCGAGTCATGAACCAGTGCACCAACCCATGCAACACACATGGTTCCTACATTACTGCATCCATCTACACTAGCTGTACATATTTATATAATGTGGAATGTCGAGAATTTAGTGTGGGGCAACCTAATTTCACTATTTAGTGTAGGTAGATATGAGTCTAAAATAATTCAGATTAAGTGTCCTCACTATGCCATGAGCCAATGAAAGGTGGGCTGCCATGCTTATCAAATTATCAGTCTCCATGAGAGTCATCCACAAGAAAAACCTGCTCCATTTAGACAGCCCATTAAATTAGCACTGTTCATGGAAGATATTCAATGCGCCCTAAGTTTTTTAAACCCAGAAGGATAAACTCAATTGCGCAGAAATTGCTTTTGTTTTTATTTTTAATACAATGAGTAATAGTTCCACTGCGTAATTGTCCAAGATCGATTTCAATCACTTTCAGGGAAACCATGGCTTTTGATACGATTTTCTCACTAAAAAAACGCTAGATGTGTACCCCATTCTGCATAAAAGCACCTCTAATAACTCGACATGGATTTGGCAGCGAGCACACCTTGAGGAACTTTGCAGGACCAACGTATTCTGGAATTTCATTCTGGAATTCTTGTGAGCAAAATTAAAAAATAGAAGGCTTACAATCGTTATTGTTGGTAAATCTCTCCTCCCACCAAATCAACTAAGAATTGAAGAAATTTGGCAAGTAGGTTTCACTGCAGTGTCTGGAGCTTGTGCAGCTTGTGCAATCTGGTAAGCCATCACCATTTGCTTCTGAGCAGCTTCAGCTTGCTCCCTTGCAGCCTAAACATCAAAGAACCGGAATATCGTGTTACCCACATCGAAGAGAGAAAAAATTGTTCCAATCTACAATAAAATAACAGAGCTCCTCAACCATCGAAAACCATGTGACCCTGAATGTCTACCTGCTGGTTGAAGGGATCCGATGCACTGGCATCAAGATTCTGAGCATTAGCCATTTGAGCGGTAGCACTCTGAGCCCTCTGATTTGTTTCTTGCAACAACATTTCCTGACAACGCTGAGGTGAAAGCTAGCTTGGTTCATTGATTGAGACTGTCCTCTTTGCACGTCTCCTGACAAAGAAATTGAGAGGAAACAAATGTTAATATCGAAATCAGCTTCTAAAGATTAGAATACCCATGTCGCACAACGAAATCCCGATACAAAATAAACATACTGCCTGTGATTCTCAATGAATTACCCTGTTGGCCTTCAGGCTGAACAGTAACACTATGGACAGTCGAAGAATATGAAATGAACCCCGACTGACAACTAGGTATGGATACTACTTGCTGGCTGCCCAATTGATTAGCTGAAAATGATGCCGGCACACTTCGACCAGATTCCTCTGCAATATATGTGTCATGCAACTCTTTCAATGCCCTTTCATTCTGAACATTACTACTCTTGTAGGCAGCTTGTGCAGCTGCTTGAGCTGCAACTCTTTTAGCGAGCCCCTGCTCGGTTACAACCTGAAATCCAATCATTTCACAATTTTTGAGCTAATATTCTTAGTAGGATTACTCTTGATCTTTCCTTTTCAGTCTAAACATCGCCTGTAGAACTCTTAACAACTTTTTTTGGTCCAGTTGAGCGCCTGTAGAAAATTTAAGGAAGTGCGAATATTCAGCGAGAGTTACAGAGAACTTGTTGAAGATTCGTCTTACCTGCCAGAAACTATATTCTAGCATCCTAAATAAGTAAATAAACAAATAATACACAAGTCACCAGAATACTAGGAGCCACCTCAGCGAAAAACATGAAATGACAAAGAAACTCGGATTTCTCTACAGCAACAATTCACCTTAGAAGGCTATATACACAACGCCGCAAGGTAATAAAACTACCTGTTCAGATGCTCGTTGGGCTTTCTGCTGGGCAGCCATTTGCTTAACATACACATGCTTTATGGCATCCAGCACTTGTTGTTGCGCTACTAGTGCTTCTCGTAAAGCAGCTTTCGCCTAAACCAGTGTATCCAGCTTAGTTATGGCTCATATATTCATACAATCATAAACCTAACACTACAATTATCAACCGTGGGAATAAGTCCAAAGACAACCTATCTCCGAAACGTCGAAGGACTTGCCAATGGCCATAAGCACAATCCAATGTCGAATTTTCGAGGAGTTCAGACCCGCTCTTGCGGATTGAGCAGGGAATGTGTCCCACGGGCTCCTTGCAGCTGTGCTTGTTGGGTCTGACCTTGATTTGTTGGGCTATCATGCTCCATGCTACTCATGGCTCGAAAACCTGCCAGATGTGCGAACACAAGATACATGAGTGTCCTTCGGCCTGACCCCTCCGTTCTGTTCGGTTTCTTTCAGTCCCAATAGAAATGGCAATCGAGGTCAATGATTCAGTTCAAAGAACTTACTTAAAATCATGAGCCTACTGCAGAGGACTCCGTACGAGTCTCCTTAAGATGAGATGTCGGACACGCGGATCAATCGGTGCCTCTCGCACAGCTTCCACAACGAAACGGAACAGTAGCGAACAATAGTCCTTGAACAACTGGGTGATCAAAGCAAACAGAATCATGGCCTTCCAGTCAGCATCCAACCCATTCCTTGTATCCAGTCGGACTCACACTCCAGCTCTGAACCAATGAGACCACTCCACTCCCAAAGCACGTATCCGCAAGCAAGGAGAAGAACTGCGGACCCGCTTCTCCAGTGGGTGACGAACTAACTGATGAAGGTATGAAGTCTGCGAATCACACCAAGAAGAGCATTTCCAGGTGCTCATTCCATGGCAGGGCAGTAAGACAGGTGCCAGGAAACAGAAATATGATGCCTCCGTCGCTCCGCAAGAAGTCACGCAAATGCGGAAAGCCCGAGACAAGAGCATGGACGAAGGGGGGCAACAAGCCAAGCGGTCTTCAGCGTTTCACATCCGCAGAGAGGAAGTGCGAGTGGCCAGCGGTCAGTCGCGAGACATGGATGATGACGTCGCCTGCGGGAGGAAAATCCTCCGCCTCAGTATCTAGTCCGACCCAGAACAGCTGCGAGCGTTGAGTCCACGAAAGTGCGTGAGAAGCGAACTGAAGCGAAGTGGGCAGAAGGTGTCCGGAATGTAAGTTAGGGATGCAGACTGAGGCGGTCAGCTCAGCTCTGCGCGAAGGGAAAGCGGTAGGGGGCCGACGAACAGGATGGGAGAGACAGTAGTCCCAAACCCTACTCCTGTCCTGTACACTGAAGGCAAGCAACCCACGTGCAGCAGCGAGGGAGGAAGACCAGCAGCAATGAACGCGGGAGGCGAAGGGGACGAACCCTTCCAGTTCGCCGGGACGGGCCCTCCCTCCCGCAAGGCCGTCGGTTCGGTTGTTGACAGGGACACGAACACTTGGCTTCTCGAGGGCGGGCCATGCATGCAGCTCCCCTTCGGCCACTTGGCACCCCGGCGGCTTCGGCTCCTGCTCCGGGGTCCCCGACAGGCATCCGCGGCCCGGCCCGGCCTAGAACTGGCCAGATCTTCACGCCGGGGGAGCAATGAGCCTCACTGGTTGCAGGCCGGGAGGCCAATCGGGGAGGTGACGTGTGGTTAAATTATTTTTGTAGTGGTCATTTTCAGTTTTGACAATGTTAAAAGTTTTTATGATTGGGTGAGAGGTTTCGGGAGGGAAAACCACTTCTTGTCCTTTGTTGTTTTACAAGATGGTGGATGGCTTGCAAAATGGCCCCCATATGCAAACCCTCCCTCTTAAGAAGTCATCCGTTTTACAAGAGGGGTGGAGATGCTCTAAGTAGAATACCTTATTGCACTGGAAAAAATTTCATCTCACCAAAATAAAATAGAGGGACCTTGTATTGGTGCAACAAATTTTTGTTTGCCCCACCAATGCAACTTGCTATTTTGTTTGTCAATCAATCATAAGACTCCTAGTGCCCAAAGCAAAAAGAATTTCCATCATTTGTACTATTTGTGGAAGAAAAAATAGTTTCGTCGGATCAAGTTGTTGTTTTCAAAGAAAACTAGTGTATCTTATGGCGTTGCCACAGTCAAACAAAAGTAAAAGTAATTTTTTAATTTTTTAATTCATAAATATTTCAAAATTCAATAACTTTCTCACCGTAGGTTGAAACACCACGAAACAAAGTCCATGCACCTTTCTTTGCTGAGAGCTTTCCGATGGTACCAAGAATGCAAGTGGGGGACACACAGTCTTGGAGTTCTCAACGTAATAAACAAAACAAAATAAATAGTCAAATTTAAGGTATGGATAGTCGAGGGCAACTTGGTGTCGAGGTGAGAGTCTACTTTGGGAATACATGGGGGACCTAGTTGCAACTAAAACTGACTTTGGGTTGGAAAATGCGGAAAAAAAATAAGTTCTCCTAAGACCACTCTTGTGTTTAAAACATGAATCGTCTTCAACTGTAAACCATATTTGCATTTAAGACCCAAGACATCTAATAGTATCCAATGTCGATTAGACTTAAAAATCTTGTTAGTATTTACTGTCAGTCCAATCTTATGGTTTGTAGGTCATTATTCCAACCTCACTACAAAGAAAAGTTAGTACTACTATTGGGGTGAGAGGAGTCTACTTTGGAAATACACGAGATATCTAGTTGCAATTGAAAATGACTTGAAGTTGGAAAATGCGGAAAAGAAATAAATTCTCCTAAAACCAATCTTGTGTTTAAAACACGGATTGTCTTCAACTATCAATCCTATTTGCATTTAAAACCTGAGGCATCTAGTAGTATCCAATGCCAATTAGATTTAAAAGCCTTGTTAGTATCTACCACCAAGTCAAAGCTTCAAATGCAGACACTTTCAAGTAGTTTTGATGATTACTTAAGTACTTGCAATTATTTATAAAATAAGAGCAATCTGCACCTGCATCACTACCAAACCTTATGGTTTATTCGTCAACACTTCAACTTCATTATAAGGAGAAACTAGTACCGCTTACTTAGTGCACAGTCAATGGTTTCATCGGCCATTAATCCAACCTAATTACCACGATGCAACTAAAAATTAAAAGCACCTAATCATGAATACAAAACAAAACAAAATCCACCACGCGGAAGGTACCAAGACAAACCCCAAGAATTCCACATTGAATCTTCTTCTTCAAACAACACTTAAACAAAAAATATAAAAGAAATAGGATGCTTTAAATGCATCCACCTGCAAAACTCACCCAAACTTTCCAAATAGAAAGGCAACAAACCTTCCTTCACTCAAACTCTCATAACTTTTACTAAAATGCTCCAAAATGCTTCGAGAATTGAGCCCTTAAAAAACTATAGAAA
The DNA here is from genome assembly GCA_950106755.1 of Climacium dendroides. Lineage (NCBI taxonomy): Eukaryota > Viridiplantae > Streptophyta > Bryopsida > Hypnales > Climaciaceae > Climacium > Climacium dendroides. Next base: position 26,386,031 of record OX467092.1, read on the forward strand.
ACTACTCTAATGCTTTCAAATCTCAAAAAGAAAGATGAATTCTACAAGTTATGGTAGTCGTTCAAATCTCTACTTCTTTTCATTTGGATGATAGCAGACTTTTTTCCACTCACACGTTTATAACTTTTTACTCATAATTTCAAGCAAGCAAAATGATCTTTTTGAAAGTAAAAAAATTCCAAAAAAAAAACTTCAAAATTTCATTAGAAAATTTGACATACATCAAAAGCTACGTCTCCTGAAAGTCATGGCTTTCTTATTCTCCATCTCCACACACGAATCCAATTAGGCAAAAGAAAAAATAAGACCTATCTACCAAATAGACCTTAGGGTAGGGGGGCAACCCATGTACAATCATCATGAATCTTTAAGCCCTCATTGATCATGAAAAATACCCACTAGAAGTTTCTATTTACTTTCAAAGGCCCAAATACCACTAAGGTTAAAATTTAATAGGTAAATCCCTTCTATATTTTTATTCTTTTATTTTAAACATATAGACGAGCTACAAAATACAAAATATAAAATAGTCAAAATATACTAAAATAAAAGTTAAACAAAGGTAAAAATTGAAATTGAAGAAGTATACTACTTCATTTGCAAAAACTTCAAAATGCACTAGACAGTAGCAACTACATAATCTACACGTTTGGCTTTTGTTAAAGGATTCATTGGCCCCTTCAACGAACATTGATGGCTAGAACTTCTTCTAATCGACTTAATCATACAATAGTATTGCTCTTTGTTTAAACCTTCAAAATTGCTTTCAAAAGTCACATCTTGAGTGTTCGGTCCAACACAACCAACTTAAAGAAAAATCACCAAGGCACGAGTATCTTATTGGAAATTGCCATGCCAACGTTACTCTATACAAAATTGTTTTAACAATCAAGAAGGCCTTCTTCTTTTTGTGAATGAACTTACCATGATATTATTAACATCGGTTGAATTGACTGATCTAGTAGTTGAGATAAGAAAAGCTTCAACTCCACTTTTGGTTAAGACGCAGGACCTTGCGACTCCATAAAAATCCATAAAAATTTCAATTCGACATTTAGAATTAAACTTTACAATGAAATAAAAATTCTATAAAATCAAGAAGACTATCTCAAACTGATGAAGGTATGAAGCTAATCAAAGGTTGAATCTTTTATATCATCTCTACTAGTTACAAGTATATGAACTTCCATTTCATCACCTAGAACTCACTATTTTTTTATTTGATTTTTTGCAAAATATAGTATAGAAAATAGTACAACCCCCAAAAGAATGTAAAATCAAAATAGATATGTTATATGTCAATATAGTATTTGTTCATATTTTGAGCGTTTTTACCTAAGTAGATCCAATTCCTGCTTGTAAATAGGTTTATTAACCACAAAATCACGATATTTACCAACCTTTAGTAGAATTACCTAAAATGGCCTAATATATCATGCATGTGACAATAAATGGCTAAAATTGGTCTAAGAAAACTTGGAAAGAACCCTAGAGCCCAGCTTCATGGATAGAGTTTAAGTTCCCATTCAATTCCTATTATTTTATAGAAACCCTAATTGTTGACTTGCAAGTTGAGAAAAATGCACATTAGACCAGTGGAGGGGATCTATAGCCAAAAGATGATGTTTCAGGATTGAAATTACACTAGGAACTCAATGGTAAAGTTGCTTTGCTAAGATTCCTCTTCGTATAAAAGATTTCCTAAAATCCAATAATTAAAGGATGATATGGGATTTTATTCTCCTTCAACAATTGTGTAAAGTCCAAAAGTGGGCTTACACATATTTTGTAGGATTCCATGGAAGGTTCCAAAGAAAGTTTCAAAAATTTCTGATACTCAAAAGATGCCTTTCCAAACGGTCAACCACTTTAATCTACAATGGAAAATTCATAGAATTTATCCATGTTGCAGTAAAATCTCACTAAAAATTAGAATAGCTTTTTTTATATTAATAAGACACCCTAACAAGTTTCAAAACATTCTGATAGTTAGAAGTGCCCAAATTAAAAGGATTCCTCGAAGACCAGCAAAAATTAAAAGTTATAGTGGAGTTGACTAGCGGTTCAAGAGCACACGACATTGGAATGAGGTTCAAATTAAGTCTTTTCATACTCCCATGCACTTGCTAAAGACCCAAGCTAGTTACTTTTCTTGGAAAAATCAATCTCCAAAAGTTAGATTTTTACTCTTTGGGTTGTGAAGCTGGCGCTAGGATTTGTTGAGTTTTTAACATATGAAAAAGGGGTGGAGGTACCTACAGCCTAAAAATGGCCTTTTGAAGCCAATGGTGCAGTCTTTCGTGATTTGGAGCTAATCTCCAAAAGTTAAAAAATGGACCAATATAGAAAGTCAAAATTGGTAAAATTAGGATGAAAATCTTAATTGATAAGTTTATTGCAACGAAATGAGAGGAAATGGGTGCCCTTAAATGGATATAAATAGGCACCTATTCTCCTCTCTTCTCATCCTTTGTAGCCATAATTTTGGCACATCAACACATTGGTCCATTAACATGAACTTTTTTGGCCAAGTTTGAGCCAAAATTGCAAACGTGTGTTTTTAAAGCATTTTAAGCTCCTATTTGTGTCTTTGTTTGATTTTAAAGGACTTTGGGGTCCCTTCAAAATTTACTAACTTTTTGTGTGTATTGTTGAAGTTTTGGTGTACTAGTTTGTTTGTTTTTTGTTGAAGTTTTGTGTATTCTTCTAACACTGATACTAATCCTAAAGAATTTTTCCCTTATGACTAGCAATGCCACTTAGGGAAGACCTTTAGCGTTTTGTTTTGAGTGTTTTGGTTTACTAACTCATTTATACTAACACTAGTTGTGTTTAGATAGTTTCCACGTTTTGTACTAATATGTATGTTAGTTGTTTTCATGTTGTACTAACCATGTCTACGTTCTTGTGTAATCATACTAAAAAGGGTCTTGTTGAATTCTTGTCCCTAGTTTTTGACATCCCATTTGGGATGACAAAGCCTGGACTTCGTGTTTTAGACTTTGTCTTAGTATTTTAGAGTATTTTCAAAACAAGGTGAAGCTTTTATCTTAAGTTCTAGGAATTTTACAACATTTTGTCAAAATTCCCAAAGCATGACCAAAGCTTTAACTTGTAGTATTTGGGTATCAATAGAATTTAGTTATTTTATAAACTACAGCAAAGCTTTGATTTTAAATCTTATAGATGAGCTTGTATTTTTAATGATATTCCAAACTACAGCAAAGCTTTGATTTTAAGTCTTATAGAGGAAAACCATAGAAATCAGTTATCTTGCCTATAAGAGAGTTTTCCCAATTAACTACCAAGTTTAGGATCTAAAACATGGTTTTGGAATTCCAAATTCAGTGTCCCCAAAATGGTGAAAGGGATCCAGAAATTCTTAGAAGAGTTGTAGAACGGTAAGAACCCCAAGTACAGTAGTTCCAAGAAGTCGACAATTTTTGGTTTCAATCCCCAAAATTAGACCATGGGAGGGAGCCCGAGCTCATCAGTGCCTCGACGACTGCGAAGGGCTGACTGCACAATTGCCAAGGGATGCTGAACAACTGTAGCTGCTGGGACCGAACTGCTTGACGAAGCTCTGCAAGCTATGCATGGGGTGGCCTTGCCACACCACCACAGTCAGAACTCAGAAGGGGGAGAGGACACGTGTCAAAGGAGCCGTGGGAGCAGAGGCTGCGTCCAAACTGGTCTGTGTTTTCGACGGATTGGGGATTCCGAACTGGTTCCAACTACAGTTGTACTGTAGTTTGTGATTCAAAATTGGTTTGGGATTGGTACTTTCAAACGGGTCTGTGCTCAACTAGTTGTGCAAATTCAAGCCGCGGCCTTGGCCCAAAAATGTAGAGTAACCTGGGGGAAAAATCTCAAATCAAAAATTAAAGTCAAAGAAAGCAAGACAAAGAATACAACTGGAGAAGTAGGAGAGTGTCCCTTGGGGAATAAAAGAGTAGAGAAGGAGAAAGGAGATAGGAAGTATCTAGACAACTTTTCATTGCAACAAAAATCACAAGTAGAATAGAAACACTTAGAACTCAGTAAGAGAGAGAGAGTCAAAGTGAAGACTTGTTGTGATAGTGGAGGAGTTAGCGAATTAGAAAGGATTAGGAGAAAATCTTTGAAATCCACTTAAATCCATTAAAACCTTAGATAGAATAATAATTGACTCATTAATATCAAAAGGCAATTATTATTTAAAAGGTAATGCAACTATTTAGTAATTCAAAGTCTACCGTTACTTAACACTAAAATAATTGAGAGGAATAGTGTTGAAGAGAAAGAAAGGAAATAGAAGATAAAGAAGGAAGTAGTTAGAAATTCACATTTTACTTGTATTAAACAACAACTTTCAAGTAGCGAGCAAATATTGTAAAACCACTCAAACCATGGTAAATGCCATGGAATGGATAGGTATCATAAACAACCTAAAAAACAGTGTCTCTCCCAAGGTAAGTACATAATATTACTTATTGCTATTAATTTCCAAAGTTAACTTGATAAAACATAGTGGCCGAAAGATAACCTCAAGTCATAGCAAGAATAGTTTCCTTCCAAGTTTTAGATTTAAAATGTTGTAGAATTAGACTAGAGATTTTGGAAGTATTTCATACTTAAGAATTCAATTTAAAACAAAGAAGTTATCAACAAATGAAGTTTAGAGCTAAAACCGGATGAAATTTAGTTAGAACTTCAAATTCTTGAACAATTTGAAAAAATTAGGAAGAGGTTAAAAACTAGAGTCTATCAGTGAAAGAAAAAGTCAATTTGAAATTGTAGATTAGAAAAAATTAGTGAATGAAGTTTGAAGAACCAATTAGCGGTCAAACTTCATCCATCAATAACTTCTAGTAGGAAGGACTGATTAGTAAGTGTCTTATCAATTTAAAAAACTAGAATTAGTGTCTAGAAGAAAAAAAATACCAAATTGCTAAAAATAATAAAATGACAGATCTAAACTAAGACTTTAAAAACCAAGGAAGCTTAAGGAAGAACTTAGAAGTTAGATTAGAATGGAAAATTAGTCAAGATATAAAAGGATGAAGTTTTAGACTAAGTTTGGATGAAATCTCAATAGAAGTTTTCAATTAAAACCAAAATTCAGATTTAAATAGAAACAATCATCTCAAAATACATCTTAAAATTTTCAAATTAGTTTGAATTAGGGAACTAGGTTAAAATTGTGGATGAATTTTGATATACCGATTAGTGGTCAAATTTCATCTATCCATAACTTTTGCTAGGAAGGTCGGATTGGAGCAAGCTTTATAGTTTTAGAATAGGCATCAAATTTTCTATTACTTAATGTCATTAGTTTTGGCTTGACTTCACAAACCACAATGGCCTAGTTTATTGTCAAATTACCAAATTATTTGCATTTTAAAGTTTTATTTGTTGGTTGATATGTCACGTTGAGTACACTTAGGCATTTAGAAAAGAGTTCATTGTTTGGAAGGCTCAGTGGACAACATTTTGACACAAGTTAGCAATCAAAACTAAAACGAACTAAAAAAAACTTGTTGTGGAAGTTATTTACCATGGGTGGGTAAATAAACGCTCACACAATGTCACCTTGAAGCTACTAGAAGCATCATTAATAAGTTTCCTCCTCCCAAATCATAAAATATTATTATAACAATATGTTGATATAAATTTATAATATGTACAAATTCACAACACGACACTAAGCAAAAAAAAACTTTTTTTAAAATCATTTTTTTAAGAATTAAAATTTTGAAATTAGTTCTTTATATATATATATATATATATATATATATATATATATATATATGTATGTGTGTGTGAAGCTTTGAATCATTTCATTTGGATTAATCCTAGACTCCCCAAGGGGACGGATTCTAGTCACTGAAATTCAAAGAAGGGCTTGTTGTAACGTCAGATTTGTAATAGGATTGTTGTAAATTATGGATTAGGGTCATGTATCTGCGGGTACAATGATTGAGGGCTTGTTGGAAGTGTGGCGATTGCAAATGTTGATAGATGGAGGGCAGATTGTCAAGAAGACAAAAACAGGACTTGACAATTTACTATGAAGTCCCAGAAATAACTGGAAGGGATCAATTGTGGACTGTTGGACCTCGGATCTTTGCCACGGGGTTGTTGTAGTCAGGGTTATAGGCTTCGCTCTCATTTTCTCCACGGCGATGGTGAGGATGATGTGTAGGAGAGCTCGTGTCTTTGATAACTCCGGGGCTCCTTTGCAAAGCCTGAATTCAAACTGAAGTGACCATGCCCAACCATTGTCAAATTCTCCTTGGATGACTCACATTTGTTGTTGGAAAACTAGCCATTGTCTTGCTAAATGGAAACCCTGAATGTTCGTAGTACTCGCTGCAAACTCCCCACTAGGATACTAATACATACTGCCACTAGCCCGTGGCACCAACAACATTTGACCAACTTGTCTTGGTTACATGGCCATGCCTTGTCAAGCTATTCATCTTCGACCTATTTGCAAATCATCGCTAGCAAAACTATCTGGACAGCTTTTTTCAGTATTGTACATCTTTCAGGGTCTGCTTCAATCCTTCAAAACCTTCTTTTGATTGAAAGCCCAGGGTATACACAATCGGCCCAAATTTTACAGTAATACATAAAAAAAATCTTATTTGTGCCAACAGTTCAGCTTTCATCAAGTGCTATAATCTCTGCACCTAACCGGTGGATTCCACCTAATCCAACTTATCTTGCAATGGCTCTAACTCATATTTCATCCTGAATGGTGGATTCCTTCAATTCCACCCATGTTCTCCGTAGAGGACTAATTTGTCACTATTTGTTAACAAAGTGTGTTGCTGATACAAATGAGGGTTGGACGGTCAAAGGTTAATGAGATGAAAGTCATAGGAATTTTAGTTTGCAGGTAGTTATAGAATTTCTACTCAAATAAACTTTGAGGTCTTTTATTTAACTCAATTTTTAGTATTTTTGGAATATAAAAATAAAAACATTAGGTGTAGACTATTTATTACAACATTACAACTATTGAGATTGGCATTTTTCAATTCTATAAATAAATTGTTCAACATCTTTCTACTTACTATTTTTTCCTATATGTTGTACAATTTGAAAATTTTCAAGCATGTATCCAAATTGCCATAAAGAATGAATCCAAAGAATCACCACCATTTTAGGCATTTTTTTTGTAATGATCTAACCTTGTGAAGTGCAACTAGTTGGATTTTTGCAGGGCAAAAAAAAGGGATTTTGTCACTTCAAACAATAATATCTTGCAATCCGCATTGTGAAAATTTTTGAAATTTTTTCCATATCTTTTAGAACTAGCATACTGTAAGATCCTATGATTACATGTGTCCAAAAATGTCTTTTTTTCTAAAATTTGGTACTTATACTAAAAATGGCAATTTTGGAGTAGTTTCTTAAGAACATAGTAAAATATCTTTAGGGATTAAATGATCAAGTTGTTATAGAAAAAGGAAATGTCTAATTTTAGCTAGAAAGTCCAAACTAAAGTCCAAACTAAAGTCCAAACTAAAGTCCAATCTACCATCAAGAGTGTATTTGATGGCAAGTAAATGATCTACTTTATTGACATGTAGTGAGAATGAAGGATGGAGAGATTATTTTTATTAAAAATGAAATCCATTTTCATGAATCCTAAAAGGATATGGGATAATTTGAAGATGAGAGCTTGACCTCTAGACATCTAAATCTTGTTTTAAACTTCTAGACATTATTTTAGAAATTCTACTTTGAGTGACGTAGTTCCTACTAATTCTAATTTACATATCCCATATGGATTGTTTTACTTCCTACCACCCCTCTTGTATACCATAAAGAAGTTTTTTTTATCCATGGTGTACATCCATCCATTTCCTTTTTTTTTGCAAAGCATGCCAAGTAGTTGCCCTTCTCTTACATTTTTTAATATTTGTGTTGCATTTTGTTTCAACCTACTCTAACTTTCACATACTTACATGCAATCAAAATGCATCTACTCCCTAATGTGGTAATACTATGTTTTTTTAGATATCTAGGTATGTTTGTGTTAATGTTAAATAAAGCATTGACATCAATGATAGCATCAACTTATTCTACAATAATTTGTCAACATCCTCCACAACATCCACAAAAATATGCTTTGGAGGGCCATCTACACTCTAATATCTTGATGTTTTGTAAAACATGCATGTCCCTAGCTAACATAAAAAAAAACATGAGGTTCTTCTAGTGTGTTTACAATTATTACATACAATTTCATTTAAAATAAACATACAATGCAAAAGTTATAGGCAAAAAACCACTCATTTGAGACCAAGCATACAAAATAAAAGACAAGTGTTTCTTACAATCACCCTTTGTACAATGGTAAAATTACATTGCCAAAATCTAGTTAAAATATAGAGATATCTATTTTATAAAGTTTGATAATATGACACTTCATATTGAATTCTTCATAGATCATAATTTATTACTCAATGGGGAGTTTTTTAACATGAAAGATGTACATATAAATGTTTCCTAAATATCATTTCTATCCAATCCAATCAAAAAAATTCACCACCAATGTTTTTCAATCAATTATCTAATTATGAATTTTAAATGAAACAATTTACTAAAAGTGGAATTTTTCTTTTTTGAAACTGAAATTTGGTATGCTTAATTGGGATTGCATATGAATTGAATATTAATTGTGAAAGACTAGAAATGCCAATTGTATTTAATATTATTATATCCCAATATAGTCATCTTTAACTAATGATCCACTATTGAAAAAGCATAAATTCTCAAAAATAGATAGGTACAATAGGAATTCCAATATGAATAGGTAATTTTAGGCCCTACAAGAAACAAGTGCTATAATTCTAAAAATAATAAGAAAATAGGAATTATTCCAATGACAAACTTTAGGTTGGAAATGGTTTAGTCAATATTTGATGTAATGCAATGTCATTTACAAATTTATGTATTGACGAATAGAGAAGGAAATTGAGCACTCATTGGGTCCTTTTGAAGTCAAATGAATGAAGTATAGAATTTAAAACTCTACTATTGAAGCCACAATGCTATGAGGGCTTTTGCCATTCTTCACAATTATCCATTCATCCTCAATGTAGTTCAACTTTTTCACTTGAACACTTTTGCATTTGATATGGACAACTTTTACTTCGTTGCATCAATTGAACACTTCAAGGTTTCTTTAAATTTTGTCATGTTGCAAGTCATGCAACAACACAACCAATCTATGTATAGACTCTTTGCCATAGCATACACTACAAGTATTGTATTCCTCATTGCCTCGAAGTCTTTAATTTAAGTTGTCTAAATGATGAAGGTGCATGTGTATTGTATGGAAAGTACATCAATGACAAGAGGTTGAAGCCTTTTCACAAATCTCTTTCTAGACTTTGATATCCATATTAAAATTTGATTTTCTCCCCTCCAAAGTCTTTTGGAGTTGGAAACAAAACCTTAAAAATCTTTAGTTGATCATCATTAGTAGCTCAAAGAACAAAGGCCCTCTAGTGACTTGTATGAAATTCTATACAATATTTATTCTATACATTGATTTTCATTTATATACCCTTACTAGTGCAAAAATATATTACCACGTAGGGGCAACAACCCAAAGTGAATATGATGGGGAAGAAGAGACAAATTGTGAGAATGAGGAGCTCTTCTACTAGGCAATACGAGAAGAACGCTAATATTCCAAAGACATGTAGGAAGAAGGAAGTACAAATAAGTCTTGCTTTGCACCTCATTTTGAAGCTACGATTGAAGACAACAATAGGAGAACTATATTGAGGTTGTAGCCTAGGCATTGTGCATTTTCTATAGAGTGCTTGCACTATGCAGATAGATTTGGCAGCACCATTAGATGGCTATCACCAATCAACATAGATGTAATCAAGAAAAACAACTTGACATTCAAGAGTAGGATGTCACCAACAACCAATGTAGAGGCAAGGACTACAACGATGACGATAGAGGTAGCAATATGTGAACAAGACAATCCAAGAAGAAAGTTACCAAATTGACCAACAAAATAGAGGCAATTATTTCAAAGCAACATGGAAGTGAGCACCAACCTAGGACAACACCACTAGCATCAACTATGGAGCAAAGGAACAATTTCAATAGTGGTAGACATCCAAGTTGGTATTTCTTCTAAGATTCTCCAAACTTTGCCATCCAAAAAACATCAAGAAAGTAGCGTCAACTACAAAAGAAAGGTAAATAGATAGTACTATAGCTGATGTAAAAGAAAGGGACCAATTAAACAGCTCAATATCATGGCATCCCTTCAATTAGTTTAAGAGGTCATGTTTACAGAACTACCATAGAGAGAAAGATGGACAAAGTGGGAGTACTAACAAACCAAAATCAAGAGGAATTAATTGATTATCTAATAAAAATGCAAAACTTAGGCTTTCTATTAACAATTGGACAACTACAAGAAGTTAGAATATTCACTCAAGCTACAGTGAATCAAAGGTTCTAGTTGATTCAATTGCTTCAATAGGAGACACCTAGAGTTAGCTATGAGGAAGCCACAAGCATTGGAACAAAAACAAGCCAAGAATTTGTGTCTTAATATTGTATAAATTTTCTTTGACAACCTACAGAGGCTTTACAACACACACAAGTACAAAGCAAACTAAGTATGGAATTGCAACACTACTAGAAAAGAGGATCCAAATTAACAATATTTAATTGATTTGGACATCTTAATTCAAACGTTTCTAGCATAGTTGTGTTGATTCGGACATTTTGAATTGGTTTGGACGTCTTGATTCAGGCCCTATTTTCTACTAGTGCAATGAAAGTGGAGTCTAGGCTGGAAGAGATGGAGGTAGATATGTTATTGCCAAGAGAGGTTCCAAAGATGCGTACTAGGCCAGTCTAGTCTAGAATTTTATGTCCCATAATATGCACTTGCATTGTAATTTTGGATTGTATAGATAACTATTCTAAATCCAAATGAATGTAGATGAAAGGAGACAAAAGAAATGACTCTATAACATTTGTGGTTTCAATATCAACAGTGCTAACATGTAAGGCAAAAAATGCGAGCCTATGAGCCTTGAGCTAGGTGTAAGTAGGTACTCTACAACTATTGAAAGTGCCTATAACATACATACCTATAACATAAGTTTCCTATAATCATGGAAGGTACTTATAACATAGGTACCTCTAATATAAATATCCTATAACCATGAAAGGTGTCTATAATATAGGTAGGGTCATTGCAAGAAAGACTGATCATATTTTAAATTACAATGAGGATATATCTTCTTATCATCCTCTATAACTTATGAAGCATAAACTTCATGAACTTGAAATTTTTATTATAAGATGTCTAACTTGATGGTAATCAGATTCCTTATTTTTTAGAAATAAAAAAAAAACATTTTATATTTAAAAATTATTTTTGTTAATTTGTCACACTATGAGTTATTGAGTTTTATTACGTTAGGAGTCCTCAAATTTAATGATTTGGAGTTGAAATTTTCATGGTCTATTTGCATAGTATTGATAGTAGGAAAGCATATTCCTACCAAAGGGAATTTGAAAATATATTACTTTGTATCCTCTTCATGAGTACAAAGAACACTCCCATTGCGCGTAATTTTTGAACAATGAAGATGGTTCTAAGATCAATCTTTTGTTGAAATCTCATCACCACAAAATCTTTCCAAACTTTCAATTTCAATTTTTTTAATTTTCTTTTCCTACTTTTACAAATTAAAATGTGAAACTATAGTGAAAATACCTAATTTCATGAGATTTTGCACTTTTCTAGTTTTCCTACTTAGAGAATTTTTGTATGATTTTCCTTCCTAAGTTACCTTCTTCTTAAAGGTGTATATATTAGTCATTTTAAAAAATATATTTTTAGAATTTTTGTTCTAATTTTACAGTACTCCCAAAGAAAAAAAATGAGTATTGTGCAAAATGCTACATTTTTTGAACAATTTTTCTTGCAATGAACTAGTACCTATAATATAGGAGCCTAAGCTTTTAGATTCATAGGCTCAAGATTGTAGTTTCACATGCTAACAACCATGATTTCAATATTATAACAATTCAATACAATACTTTAAATATAATAAATTTAGAAACTAGTTTTGACCTAAAGATTGTCACTAGAATTAAAAAATATATCTTATAAAATATTTTTATTTTTATTTTTATTTTCAATTTTCAATGGTTTTATAATAAATTAATAATATCTTATAATTTTGAAAATTGACTAAGAAGATTAAAATTGAATTTGAAATCATCAAGATATATAATTATAAAGTAGAAGCAAAATAATTATTTTTTTGGATCCTTGTTCCATTCTTTTAAGCCAATACATATAATTTTATCTATTTAAAAGTTTAAGATTCTTGTGTTAGTCTCCTAATAATGTAAATTGAATTTTTACATTTGTTGCTTACAAATATTCTACATTTGAAAGAGCGCAAATATGAGTGATTGTTGTAAACACTTATCTTAAGATTTGTTTCTAATTTCAAAGGAACTTAGTAATATTTGTTGTAATATTTACTTAATGCCTCTAATGAATTTGAAATTCATAAAATACACATAGACCTATTCTACATTTCAAATGTTTTTTTTCATATACTAAAATAATTTGTTATTTATATACAACCCCAATTGGATGTCTCCTTTTGTCATTTTGACTTTGCTAATACCATTTGAGGTGACATTTATAGTTACACGCATAGAAAAGAGTTTTTTTTTTATAATAATTATTAAAATCTCCATCTTACAAATGTATCCAAAGCATGTTCATTTTGTATTGGCATATGAATTATAGAATTTTTTTCTTGCAATGTCATTAGTCTTGTAAATATTTGATCAAAAGCCCAAGATTAAAAGTCCTTTTAAGTTGAAAAAAATACATTTCTTCTAATTATTCAACTTGAATTTTTTAAATTATTTTTCTATAAATATAAACATAAAAATATTTATTTTTTGTAATTTTTCATCTTCCTTTTCGTGTGCATAACTTTTGGAGATATGTTTTTTAATTTCAAATGAAGTATATGTTTTTTATTTTTTTATTTTTTTACTAGCGGTTGGCGCTTGCTATGCTATGCATTCATCATTAGAATTTTATAAGAATTTTTATGTATTAGATAGAATGCAGAACAAAAATTTCAATAAATCTTCAAATAAAAATGACTAAAATCTTTGTATAATTATTTTATAAGTAAGCATATATTGAAATGTACAATAGAAATTTATTGAATGATGAATGAAACATATGCAATGGTAAATACTATAAAAGATACACATACATTAGAATGCATTAGAAATTTGACTCCATTGTTACAAAAATGGCAACCCAAATTGAAGAATTGAAAAGAAACTTATAAATCTCAAAAACTTTGTAAACAACTTAATTGTTGTGGAATCCAAAATTGCTTCAATTGAATAAATTTCTCAAAATCATTTGGTAGTAGCAATAGAAAATTGAAATCATGAAAGCTCAAAGCTCACAAAAGCACAAAATCATAGAAGCAATGGATTTTCTATCTCTATAATATCACCATATTGATCCTCTTTAATATCACCTTCATTGCAACGACTATATTATTTCTACAATATCACCTTTTGTAAAAAGTGATATTACAGAGGTAATTGTGAGCTGCTACTCTATTTCAGTAATATCACATTGTGTGAAAATATGATTTCTACGTATGCATGATTGGAAATATTTTAATAAAATAACTAAAATAATTATTTTCAAGACTTATCAAAATCATTATCATGCATTCTATTCAAATATATCAAATTTTTACTAATATGTGATACAATGAATGCGTAGCATAGCAAGCATGAGCCCCTAGTATTAATGATAGCATTTGTGATATTATAGAGGGACTTATGATTTTAGTAGTATGACTAGCGGTTGGTGCTTGCTATGCTACGCATTCATCATTAGAATTTTATAAGAATTTTTATGTATTAGATAGAATGCAGAACAAAAATTTCAATAAATCTTCAAATAAAAATGACTAAAATCTTTGTATAATTTTTTTTATAAGGAAGCATATATTGAAATTTGTTGAATGATGAATGAAACATATGCAATTGTAAATACTATAAAAGATACACATACATTAGAATGCATTAGAAATTTGATTCCATTGTTACAAAAAATGGCAATCCAAATTGAAAAATTGAAAAGAAAAATTTATAAATCTTAAAAACTTTGTAAACAGCTTAATTGATGTGGAATCCAAAATCATTTCAATTGAATAAATCTCTCAAAAGCATTTGGTAGTAGCAATAGAAAATTGAAATCACGAAAGCTCAAAGCTCACAAAAGCACAAAATCATAGAAATGCAAAGAAGTGTAAAGCCAAGAGAAGCAATGGATTTGGTACCTCTATAATATCATCCTATGGATCCTCTTTAATATCACCTTAGTTGCAACAACTATATTATTTCTATAATATCACCCTTTGTAAAAAGTGATATTACAAAAGTGATTGCAAATTGCTACTCTATTTCTGTAATATCACATTGTGTGAAAATACGATTTCTATGTATGCATGATTGAAAATATTTTTACAAAATATTTTAAATAATTATTTTAAAGACTTATTGAAATAATTATCATGCATTCTATTCAAATATATCAAAATTTTACTAATATGTGATACAATGAATGCGTAACATAGCAAGTACGAACCCCTAGTATTAATGGTAGCATTTGCGATATTACAGAGGGAGTTATGATTTTAGTAGTATGATAGTATGATAAACACAAAAAACATTCACATTTTTTGTAGTTTAGAAAAAAATTGACAATTGTTTGTTGCAATGACTCATGAACTATATGTTCTACCTTTGGTGGCATTTTAATAACTAACTTTTCTAATTTAAAAATGTTTTTTTAAGAATGATTTTTATAATGAATTATTATTACTTTAACATACAAATATTTAAATAATAAACATAGATAAAATTTTGTAATTACAACTCACAACAAAAAAAAATTCAAAATTACTAATATTCAATATGCAATTATTTTTAGAAGGATTTAAAAAAAAATCTTGGTTTCAAATGCCCAATAGTGAATCATCGAACTATATCAATATTAGTCTAAATATTATCCAAAATTGTTTCTCATATATCATATACATTTATAGGTATATAAATCTGGTGATGGACAAAGGGTGAAAGTACACATGTAAGGTGGAACGAGATCATTATTTAGGGCAAATTCCAAATTTTTTCAAGTCGAGAATTCCAAAATTATGGAATTATTGAAATCATTGAAATTTTAAACTTCTCTAGAGAATTTAAATGAATTCATCTATCAAATTTTCATGTTCAATCTTCTCAAATGAATAAGATTTGCATATTGCTTGAATGGAAAAAATTTCAACTAAGAAAATTTTGATATTCTTTGTTAATTTATTGGTTCAATCAACATGAGTCATGTTAATATGATTTGGAAACTCCTAAATATAGGGAAGCAATCCACATTGAAATGATATTAATATAACCATTGGAAAAATATTTGGTTGCCACCATGGTATGTATTGTCTTCTCATTGAGGTTGGAAGTCATTGAAATGCAATGCATATCAATTTCTTATTTTTAGAGTATAAATTATGGAGGTCTCGATATTTTGGCAAGGCTCTATTGTCCAACATATGCAATTTTGTACCTACTGGTATTGTTGCTTCTACGGATTCTCAATAGACAACCAAAGTTTGGTGCATTTATCCTGGGATGCTCGACATTTTACCTTGTTGGTTCAATCCATGGCTTCATTTAAACAAGTATTTTGCTTTCTCTCTAAACAATCTTAAAAGAAAATACTATCTTTAGTCTTATTATAATATTTTATGGATTCTATTGTAATGATTTTTTTACATGTGCATTCTTGTTGAAGACATCCAGGTCATATTGAGGTTCACAAACCTTCATTTTGTAAAGGCTAGTAGAAGATTGAATGAGATAAAAAAATATGGATTGGTTGGTCAAGGTTAGTAACCATTTAAGCTTCTTAGAATTGTGAATATTTTACATCAATGCTTCCATAACATGCATTTATTTGTTTGTTTTACTCTCTTTTCATATTCACTCAACAAACACCTCTTGAGTTACTAAAATATTCTTTGTTTGAGATTGATAAACATATTAAATTAATAGCTTTTAGATTTTGATTTATCCAACAATACATAATTGTTTTTTGGATTTTAATGTTATTTATTATTCAAGGATTCATAAAAAAAGATAGTCTAATTACATTGTTGCTATATTAATACTTAGTCTGGTTCAAGTCATCTTTTATCATTGATATTATCAATGTGATCACCTTATTATTTGGAGGGGATTTCACTTATACCTTAACATCTATTGCTAATTCAAGTGTGTGTGTAAATATATATGACATATCTTTGAACTTCTACAATTTTTCCAAAGACTTTCCACACAAAACTTTATGCAAGGAAATTTTACAAATTGATGACAATGAGAGCATCTTAAAAGAGGGAAAAAAGAGCATCTTACAAATTTGTGCTCTTTTTTTTAATGGAAATTTGTTGCTTTGGAATCAACATCAATTCAAAACAAAGAAATTAGGCTTGAAAACTCGCTTGAAAAAATATTTAGCTATAAAATTGCTTGTACAATTTTTTTTATATTTAATGGAATATTGCCTCTTTCAATGTTCTTTATTGACCAACTAACAATTGAAAGAGAAAGTTGAAGGAATTTTGGCGTGGCATCTTAAAACCCAATGGTGATGGAAGCTATTTTTCTTGGTCATGTATCAATACTTTGTTATGCTTGGATAGGGCACTATGCAAAAGTCTTAAAAATCACATAAGTGTAAAGATAGGAGTTATTAATTCTAAATCAAATAAATAATGGACCACTTATAAAGACTAATAGTCTCAAATAGCCCCTACATTATATTTAAAGAATATTCAAATTAATTTTATAGAATATTCTATCAATATCCAAATTTATGCAATATTATTAAAATATTTATATTATTTCATATTCTCTCTCTAAAATATCCTTTAAATGCACAGTGATTCCAAAAAGCACAATAAGTGCACTCCCTAAGTTGTTATGTATTTAGTGTTTTTTTTCACTCTTCAAAAGAATTTTTTGTTTGTACATGGTACATATGTTATATATAAAGCAAATTAGTATGAATTTTCATTATTGCATCAACTTTTGGAATTTTCTTTTTTATTACACTACTAAAATTGAATCCACCCTATTAAGATTATTTTGGGTGTCATTGTCAACTGAAAGAGAGGTTGCATGGCATGGTACAAATTTTGAAGCAAAAACATTATTGGGGTAACTTGGCTAGCAAACTTATTCATGGCATTACATTTGAACTTATGTACAATTGTTGAGATAACTAGAACTTCATATCCTAAAATCCCAAGAAGAAACCTCTTGCATTGTGGCAGTCATAATTTATACAATTCAAAAACAATGCAATGAGTGAAAATGGCTTGCATACAACAATACATTACTAAAATTGTATATAGTACCAGCTATGAAGGTATACCATAATTTTTCTAATTTTCTAATTAATTTATTGTTGAAACATATTCACAAACGCTATTGTATTTGTATTTTTTGATTTTGTTAATCAATCTTCAATGGCTTTGCTATGTGCTAAAATAACCCCAAAAATATACAAAGAAAGAAACTCTATATTTTCTTGTACTTTAAGTGGATGAGTGTGAATGGTTATGCTAAATGATTAAATGACTTATACCAGTTTGTAGTTGGGCGCCAGAGAATGCCATTCCAACCCTTTTTTGCCTCTATAACTGGCACACTTGTTCCAACACCAACTTTGTCATCTCTTCCAAGTAGCAGTGATGTAAGGCCATTTAAGTTTGTTTTGTCTAGCAGTAAAAGAATTGCAGCATGGTTTGGAGTAACATGCCAGTGAGTATCTTTTTTGTACATCATATCCTAATTATACATTTTTCACAAAAACAATTATTTTAAACATTGGTCAACTCATTAATATTTTGAAATCAATATGATGAGACAAAACTCCATGCCTCAACATTTTTTGGAAAAATTCAAAATTGAAAGAACTTCAATAAGTTAATTGCTCATACTTCCCTTACAAATGTTAAAGATTCAATTTTGGAATGTAGGGATTGTCCAGCCGATACAATATGGGGATGTTATGTGACAAAAAGTTGTTGGAAAGTTGTTATTGTAGCTCTTGGAGTTGTTTTCCTCTTCTTTATAGGTAAGTGCATCAACCATTAGCTTATACTATTGATTTTGCTATTTGTGTGTGTTTTTTAGTACAATATTTTCAATGACCTTGTCTACATTCAAAATGTGTACAATCAAAAATCCATTTATGAAAGGAATTCATTTTGGTTTATTATTTTGAATGGTGGGCTAAATGAATATTGATATTTTTGGTTGTACAATTTAATATTTGTATTTTTATTTGCAGTTCTAATGTCCCTTTTCTTTTTGGGTCAAATCAATGACCTCTTGAAGTATCAAAGGCAACTTGCAGAGTGGGAGAAGTCTTATCCAACTTTAGCAAAATTAATGATTTCTCCTTTAAAACTCATTCACAAAGCTGTCACAAAGACGCATAATAATATAATGAAATCATTGACAAAGAAATTTGGTTCCAAGCCTTGGTTCAAATTTGTCATTCTATGGCCATGCACTTGTCTTGAAGGTACATGGACAATGTTTCAGAAGATCCTACAACCAACTTGCCTATTTTGTTGCACGGTAACATCCAAGGTCAATAAGTGTATTCAAGACATTGGTCTACCTGACTTCATCATGAAGAAAATTGGCATCAGGGCTGATCCAATTGGTGATGCTAAAAGAAAAAAGAGGTTAGAGAAGAAAACTAAAGAAGATGCAAGACAAGCTAAGATAGATGCAAAAAAAATAAAAGAACAACCTATAATAAATGCTAGAGAAGCCAAAAAAAAGACTAGAGAAGATATAAGGCAAGCCAAGATGGATGCAAAAAGGAAAAATATGGATGTTAAACAAGAAGCTAAGCAAGAAGAGTCAGAAGCTAAACAAGAAGAGTCAGAAGCTAAACAAGAAGAGTCAGAAGCTAAACAAGAAGCATTAGAAGCTAAAGAAGAAGCATTGGAAGTTGAAAAAAAAGCTAAACAAAAAGCTAGAGAAGTTGTAGTAGAAGCAAAAGAAGTTGTAAAAGAAACTAAGAAGGCAACCACTGAAAAAGTTGCAAACAGATTGAATGTTCTTGAATCACCTTCATCACCCTTGTCACCTCCTCCTCCACCACCATCTCCAATGCCTTCATTGGCAATAATTCCTCCAGAAATACCTTCTACAATATCCATGGCACCTCCTATTATACCCTTGGCTCCTCCTAACAATACAGTGACATCCCTTACAATACCCATAGATCCTCTTAGAGTCTTTATGACACCACCTACAATACAAAATCAACAACCAATGTATAGAGATCCACCACCACAACTTTTTGCGGGTGCTTATAGAGATCCAACACAACAAACTACAACAAATCTTTATGGAACTATAGCTCAACAATATCCTTTGGATCCATATGGAGTTTCAACATCACAATATGCTACAGATTCATATATACGGTATGAAGTACCTGTTGGACAAATTCAAGGACAATTATATGGAGCCTATGACAATCCTATATATGCTAATGAGCAGTATGGAATGTATAATAATGGTCCTTT
Organism: Climacium dendroides; assembly: GCA_950106755.1. Classification (NCBI taxonomy): domain Eukaryota; kingdom Viridiplantae; phylum Streptophyta; class Bryopsida; order Hypnales; family Climaciaceae; genus Climacium; species Climacium dendroides. Next base: position 26,405,758 of record OX467092.1, read on the forward strand.
GTATGGACAACAAGGAGGTTTTGGTCAAATTCATCAAGGGAATTTTGAACAATTTGAAGAGCTAGGAAGTCTAGGGCAAGCTCAACAACAAGGAAGTTTAGCACAAGCTCAACAAGGGGCAACAATTGATTATGGTCATGATCTCAACACTGTTGATGCGCAACAGTACTATGGAAGGGGGTACTACAACCAATAGATATTGGTACATTATCAAGTGAATTGCACTTTCATATAAATAGATAGCTATGAATAGCTATATACAATATACGTGTTGAAAGATAGCTATGACAATTATCTTGGACACTAAAAATTCAAAGTCTCATTTGAAGGGCAAATTTCTAGTTGAAAGTTATAGTTTAAAAAACTATTCAAATGAAGTATGGTGTAATTGGTGTTGTCCTTTCCCACTGCTTGATAGAATTCTAAAACACAATGACAAAAATGTTGCATAGATCCTTTATTTGTCTCAAAGATTTATTTTTAGAATAAATCTATTTTTTATTCCAAAATATTTTTGTATATCATTTAATATTCAATTATATTTGAAGATCTTTATCTTTAAATCAAGATTCTAATATGATTTTAAGCTAAAAATGTTGAACTTGATAACATTGTCCAAAACAACTAGTTGGTTAGCAAAATCTACATACTTGACGATTTTTTTTTTTTTTTTTAAGTTGTAAAATTTTATCCTAAAAATGAATATTTATTATTGTAATTTTTAAATGAAATTGGTGAATAAAAAAGACTTATTTGGTTGATCAATGGTATTCAGTTTAGAAAGTATCAAATACATAATATATGTTCAATAATGAATCTTAGAAAATCATATTATAAATCACAAAAAATAAAAAATAAACATGGCCCTTTTTTCAATTGGAAATAAACTAGGACTCTATTTTAGCACCTTTATGTTTGGAACCCATGGAATTTGATTGAATAAATGATTTATCATTAGCTTGTAATTGTAGGGTATGAAAAACTAAAAAAGCTTTTGTAAAAAATAAAAAATTCATTAATAAAAATTCAATCATTAGGTAGGAAAATTTACTATGACCAAAAGAATAACAAACCTTAAGAAGCTTAACAAAAGGTATTTAAAAAAATATCAATAATGTTAAAAACAATGATCTAAGTGATATAGAATTTTTAATGAGTGGATACATTATTTCAAGTGTAGAAGAAATGGAGGGTGGACTATATTTACTTTAGAACTTTGCAATGTTTGTAGGGTGAATATAAGCTTGAAAATAGAACCACAACTTTAATGGTAGTTATTTTTTTTATCTTGTAGTTCTAAACATCATTTGTTCAGTGAATTTTAGGGCTTGGCAACCATTCAATGACTAAGTATTTGTATTGGAAACATTATTGTGCTATATTGGTGTTGTGCTACATCTTTGTGTTTCTCTTTTTGCAAGAAATTGAGAAGTTTGTACTTAACACTACAATTTAGTGTGGCCAAATTCGTTTTGGAGCAACATTGCTTTGGAGACTAGTTTCAATTGATGCAAATTTTTTGTAGGATACAAATACATATTGTGCATATTTTAAAGGTAGTTAAATATTTTATCATGTAGAAAATTGTATCTTTGTTTTAGAAATCCTAAATATATTGCATGTAATGAGGACTTTGCAATTTAGTTTTCAACACTAAAGCTAGGATGTCATTTATATTTGTTATAAATGAGTGAACATTGCAAGTATTTGAATCATATTAAAAGTTTTGTAAATCCAATTTCATGAAGCACTTAATATAATGTTTATCATTTTTAATTGTTCAATTTTTTTTATTAGTGAACCATGTATCATTAATAAATTTGTAGTAGAAAAATAGATTGTACAACATAAAGTGTTTGGAACCTTCTATAGCTTTTATCATGCAATGTACTTTGTTTTAAACCTGTATAATAGATTTTTTTTAAAATTTCACTTGCACCATAAACTTGATGTTGCACAATTTTTTTATAAGTAATATAGTGTAGTCAAAAACAAAACTCAAAATTTATAAGAAAAAAATTGGAGCCAATTGTTTATCTCGTAAAAGACCATCATATTTAGAGGCCCAAAATTGCTTCAAAATACTCATCTCCAAAGCAAGGTCAAAATCTTCATCAAAAATTATTTTTTAATAAATCCAACCATAGGACCTTTTAGTCAACTTGCTCAAGTACATATTTCTATCCTTTCCAAAAGGTGAAGTTTTGTCTTTCAACATTTTAAGAAAAAAACTCAAATGTCTTATAACTTGTATATTTTGTCAATACCTTGGAAAATGGTTTTAATGAAATAAAAAATAATATGTTAATAACTTTTAGAAGAAATTAATTTTTTAATCACAATAGTGAAATTGTTCTATTTTACAATTGATATATTATATTTATATTTTTTATTTGAAAATTTTCAAAATTGAGAGGAAAAGATGACTTTGTATATTTTTTCTATCTTCATTGTCCACAATATAAAATTCTTCATAACTTTTATCCCATTATTTGGAATTGAATGATTCAAATTATTTTGAGTAGTTATCAATCTATATAATCTCCAAAAAACAATTATATATTTTTTATAATATATTTTTAGTTGACAAATTTGACATTGAAATTTTAAAAGAAAAAACTTTCTAACTTTTGCAATATTTATTTGAATGACCTAAATTAAAGCTCCCTACGTAGATTATGATGAGTAGCATCCACCATAAAAAATCTATACAAAAATTCCAAATTTCATCCACCCTAAATCCTAAAGCCTATTCAAGTTCTCAAAAAGCTCAAAATGGGCTCCTTGGTCCTTTAGGGGTTAAAGGTCAAACTTAAAACATTACGAAATACCACAATGTATAAAATTAATTACCAATTCAAAAAATAATATTCCCCCATAAAATACTTCTTAAAAGCATAAATAAATTCCATAGATAGTGAACTCTCTAAGATCACTAGTCATTAGTCAAAATCAATTATAGATGCAATTATTTAGTGTAGATGGAATTACTTATGTTATGCAAACAAAGGGACTAAGCCCAAATAATTGTGGAGTGATCCAACCATTTCTTCTACTTCACATGACATTGCCTTTGTCATAGTCTTGTTGTTCTTCAAAACATTGAGTCCTACATCTAAGTTCTAATTTCTTCTCCATTTTTTTCCTACTTTTGTGTTTGCAACTTTTCTATGTGAGGTGTATTTGTATTGTTTATTTTATTGTTGTTGTTAGAACATGGACAACCATCACAATCCATTTTTCTACATTCTTCATTAACTGTAGACTAAATGACCTTTCTAATTGCCCTTAGCCCCTAGGTAGATATGTATGCATTGTTTTTTATTCATTCCTACACAAGATGGTACCATAGTAATACCAAAATTATTTGTCTATGTATTTAGATTCTTAGCCTTTACTTTGCAAAAGATATTGTCTTGGAATTTAGCTAATATTCAACAATGTTGAAATGCATTGTAGACATTATCATATATTATAATTCTTCTTTGTTGCTACTACCTCTTATTAGGGTTTAACCTCAAGAAATCATTGACATTTCATATTTCAATGATGTTATGTAATGAATGTCAATAGTTGACATTGACAATTTACCTTTGTATCTTTGGATGATTTTAATATTAGGCTATTAACATATAACTTATTTTTAAATCTCTTGAGTATTATATCAAGATGCATTGTGAAATAAGAAAAAAAAATACCATAATTGGGAAATTAATTTTGAATTTTCTTTTTAATTGCTTCAAAAAAATTTCAAATTTCCTAAATACTATCTTTTATATAGCTAGAGAACAAAGACAAATAGAAATAAATGCAACTTTTATGATAGAAAAATGAATAGTTAGATTTGTTTTATAATTTGGAAAAAAACTATTGATCCAACCATATTCATTTTGGGTTGAACTCACACTCACAAAGAAAAAGAAGGAAGAAAAATCTTATGATATTCAATTTAACCATTCAAAATTTATGATGATAAAATGCACTCTATGGCTCATTACCCTGCAAATGGAGATGCGACGATGGTTGAATTACAATCATCAACAGTGGAAGACATGGGTACATCAAAGATGAGATATAATGACATCTCTACATCCAAACAATTACCTTTTCAAGTGGTTTATTTCTCTAGTCAAGTAATCACGGTTTTTTTTAACAATGAATTATTTTTCTTTGCACTTTTGAAACACTACTTTTAATACACAAATAGAGAAAGACACATAAATCACTATGCCTATATTGAATGGTTGTTATAAGAATTCGCAAGAGACAATTTTTTTTAGAAAAGATGTTATATTTGATTGGTTTCACTAAAATGAACTTTAGTTGATTTTGTAGGATGAAGACCATCCTGCCACTAACCTAAACAATGGTGTATTAAGCCGAGGATGGCAAAGTTCTAGGCATAAGACTTCAACAACATCTCAAATTTTTTTTTCTTCCATATTCTTAATTCATTTATGAGATTGACAATCATCTAATGAACTACTCATAAGATTGGTAACAAAATTAAATCTCTTGTTGAGAGAGGTTATTGTATGCATTGTAAGTCTAAATGATCTATTTTCTATTATAACAATGTGCAGATTTTGCTGTTACCCTCAAGAGATTGTATTGGAATTGCAATGGCCATCTCGTATTATCAATATGCAATTACTTTCCCATGAATTCAAGGTAGACCTTGTATTCATTAGAATTGTGCACTCATGATTATTAAGTTTTTTGCACATTATTTCTAATCTTTTGTACCATACAATATTGTTTTTTAAGTTTTTCATCACATGTTATAATAAATCTTGACAGATTCCTACAAAGGTTGAGGTGTTTGTAAATTTAATTGCACCGTACACACATGAGTCTATTTGCCAAATGAAGCGATTGGGGTAAACTTCACAATCCTAATCACCTATTATTTTTGCCAAAAATATTTACATTCAATGTCTATTCATATCCACAACAAATAGGGTTCCAAGTCTTGTAACAATGAGTTGTTCTTTAAATTAGAAGTGCAACTTGACTATTGCTTTTTAAATAATAAAATTTTAAATACAATAAATAGATGTTAAAAAAAATTGAGTCCTTAATAAAAAGCATACAACTTGACCCAATACATTGTATATTTGTTTCTAAATATATAGACTTTTGTACTTTGCTTATAATAAAGAATAAAATGCACATCATGTAATAGATAGTTTTTCCTGTTTGAAAATAATAAGCAGGTATTTGGCATTGGATTGTAATGAGAGAAGTAGACATCAAGCAAGGGAATTGAAAAGTGTATGCATTGATTCCCCATCTACAATTGTGCGTTTGGTATTTCACAAGACCCATTTGAATGACTATAACACGTACAATCAGGTATGCAAAATCGCTATAGTTAAAAATTTAGTTTTTTGTAAGTTCACTTTAAATTAACAATTTGTTGGAATAAGAATGCAATCATTGGAAGTTGAAAGGAAAACTTGCAAAAAAAAACTCATCTTGAAATAGATTATTAAAATGAACTTGTAAAGTTGTTCCATATACTCAACTTCTACAAAATACTTATTGGCAGGTGGGTTTAATGGCGCTAATACTAACAGGTGAACCCCTCAATGAACACCAATGGGCACTTCTAATGCAACCTGGATTTGAAGACCTTCTACACACACCTAGGTAAAAAACACTCAATAACACCTTTTATTTCAATTTGCTCCATTCACATTTTGATGCATTTTTTCCTTCATGGAATCCAACCCTTATATTTCTCTAGAATGTGGTTCAATACTAACTACACTCATTAATATATTGAATAATGTAGAATCCATAGTTTATTGATGGTTAATTTATGATAGGAAGAGCTACTTTATGGATCCAGGAGATGTAGTCATATTTCCAAGCCATTAGAGGCAATGATGCAAGGGTCAAGCCAAAACAACCTAAAAAGAAAGTGTGATGTTGATTTATCTTTTATAAGTCGCATCATGCAAGTACGTTAACATTTTGATCTATACTCATATTGACTATGTTTATCCTCTTCAAAAACTACAACATTCAAAGCTAATATAAGATTTTTATTTTGATAACACAGATTCATCTATGCTTGAAATTTACATATGAGTTGGGGACAACTGATCTTTTCGCAGTTGCAAGAAGAGAAGAACAATGCTGTGTTTAGTGAAGATTATGATGAGGCTAAGCGGTTGAAGGTAATCCATTTTTTTCCTAGCTTTGAATTACATACCTCATAACAACACAATCAATTCTTTTTCTAAGTGTTAAGAATTCTTGAGTTTACAATTAAAAGCATTTTCTAAAGCATAGGATTGTCTTTGACATAGATTTTGAAAACACTAAATAAAATCTTCAGGGTCTAATTGATAGTCTTAGAGCTCTTGGTGAGAAGATAAACCATTTAGAGAACAAAAAACAGCTAGCTGTTGAGAATGAGGACTATGACACTGCTAAATCTTGTAAGGTGTATAATCTTTCTCTTCTATCTTTTGATTGTTTTGTAAGTGAAATGCAATACTATTTTTATACCTAAACATTTGGATCTTTAATATTTTTTCTTAAAGATACAGGATGTTGAATTTTCAAATTTTTATTTCAAATCATCATGTAGAATTCAACTTCATTGTACATAGTTGAAAATTGTATTACACTGTCTAGTTCCAAATTGTATTCTAAACTTATTTTTTGAAGTACTCAAATTTATTAGCAACACTTTTTGTACACGTAAAACATACTTCTTATGCAATCTTATTTCCTAATTCTCATCTTGTTTAAAATTTATTATGTAAAACAAACAGAAGGAAATAGAGGGGCTTCGTCTACAAGAGCAATTACTAGAATACAATGGGCAAGCCGAGAAGGTTGAAGAAGTCTTTGATTGGTAAGTCTAGTATATTAAAGCATGAGATATGGAATTCTATTTTTATATCCTCAATAATCTTTATTACTAGTGAAGTAATATCTCAATCTTTGTTTTTGAATCACCAATGTAAAATATATGAGTACAAGACATTCTCAAAAGTGTTTTAATAGTCTTTGTAACTACATATCAAAGTCAAGACTAAAGATGTATTACATGATGTAAAGAAATATTTTAAATTGTTGTTGAAAAGGTTTTGTATGTCATTTGTGTATAGTGGAGTAAGCTTAGAGGAAAGTGTGGATGAAGCAAGTGCAATTGCGGAAAATTTATTAGATGAACCCACTTTTAAGGTGTGTTTTAGATCACCATTATTCTTTTCAAATGATGAATTATCTAGTAATAGTAGTATCAACAATCCAAAGATTCAAACAAAACCATAATGTTTGAAAATTGAAAAGAATCATATTATTCTTTTATGGCATTGGTGAAATTGCAAGAAAGACTAAAATATTATTTTTGTACACCTTCTAGGCAAGAGTGTTTGTCAAGCATAACTTTGAGAGTAATATTCCAATATTACTGTATTCACAACTGTATTTCAAACCAAAGGTGGATATAGGCATTGTAAATTTGTGTCTAAATTTTTATTTTTTGATAGTAAATATTAATTTTTGAAGGTGTGTCACACTTGCAATTTTATGGGATTTAAATACTATCGAGTGAAATATTTTCTAAGGAATTTAGAGTTGAAATTTTGATGAAGAGGATTTTCTAGTAGAATAACAGCTATTGTATGACAAAAATTTTAAAAGATAATATTTTGGTGGTTTTGTTTTCTTGAGATTTTGCACTTTCTTAATTTTCTATGTAGAGAATTATTTTATACTTGAACTTCTTATAATACAATTTCTTTATAAGTCTATAAGTTTTTTTATTTTTAGTTTAAAAAAACTTTTTTTAAAGTATTGAGCAAAATTTAATATTAAGAAATGGAGAAAACACAAAAAATCAACCATTGAACATCAACGCTCAACTTTGGCTACTATAATTCTTGAATGTTGTTACTAGTTTATTTATATTAAATTTTTTTTATTGTTGAAGGATTTGGCTAAGACAAATTGTTGCAACTCCAACAAAAAAGAGTTTGGAACTCAAACATTGCCCTTAGGCAAAAACACAATGGTGAAGAAATTAGATAAGAAAATCTCTTGCAAAACTCCTGATCTGAGACCACCTCCTAAATATCGTGAGTTATTCTATTCATGCCTCTTTAATATGTGTCTGATCTTATTCTTCTATCAACCATCACAATGGAATATAGAAGACTATTATAAAATTTGAAACACTTAAAATAAAGCAACCAATGTTTTTATTTTTCTTGTAAATTCAACAATACTTGCAATGATATTGTGCAAGAAATGTTGAGTTAGTTTGCATTTTGAATAAGATTTAGAAAACTTGTATCATAGATCTCAATATGGCACTCTCTACTTTAATACTTAAACGACATTTGATGGTCTAGTAGGCAATCCAAGGGGGAATCAAAATCTACTAGAACTAGGGCATTGGTCTTGTTCCTTCTCCAAGTTTATTTGGTCAATGAACAAAACTTTGACTTTGCAACCTAAATGCAATACTTAGCAAGCTTAATTCACTTATTGAAGTAGGTCTATTTGATTGAAACATTCAAGAAAAATCCTGAAGCTACTTTTTGTCCAAGATTCATATAAAATTAGTCTTGGCCTATTGTTTAAGGATTAAATGCACAAAATAATTGTCTTAATCATCTTTCCAAATCTTTAAATTTTTTCTTGTTTTTTTGTATTTTCCAAATATAGTTTATTTGCAAGCATATTGCGCATGCATCAAAGGTCATCTAAACCTGACTACAACATTTGGCCATTGAGTCTTGGTTGTGAGTAGGTCATGGAGCTTATAGTAAAAAAAATGAGAAGAAGCATGGACTATTGTCAGTTGTATTTCCATGGTGGCATCCAAAAAATGCTTCCAAATCTCCAACACCAACTAATGGGAAGCATGATGGTCAGCCCTATTGCCAAAACATTATTTGGCTCGAAGATGAATTTTCTCTTTTTATTTTTTTTACATATCAATTCACTTTTTGAACAAGTACATTCATCTTGTGATTGTGGTGGCTCATTGCACATGCAATTGGAGCAAAACCTTCTACAACCTCTATGGTTGATATACCACATTCATGCTCTTGAATTTATCAATCCCATTTTACATGTTTCAATTTTCAACTCATTGATTCAAATTTGTCTGTCAAAAAGTGAATAATTTTTAACCATTATGAAGTTGCAAACTTCATGATTCACAATGGGTTTATGTGGCTTTGTAAATAGTGCATAGATATGAAACAAATAAATATTAAATTATTATGGATGTGTAATGAACAGATGCATTCATTCCAACAATGATAGCTCCAAATATGCTCTCTAATATAGCAAGAGATGATACTTATATGCATGTTTTACCAACAATATCATATAAGAATGAATCATCAACATTACTACCAATCACAACACATCCAAAGTGTCATTCAAATGATCTACATTCACTTTTAAAGAACAACAAATCAAGAAAAGTAGCAATGACATTTAATGATTATCCAATTAGGCAATCAATAATAGTTGAACATCCTCAAACGTTCTTGAAATTACTTCCTACTTTTCATAATCAAGAGGGACAATTACCAAATTCACCAATGCATGAAAATAGTAAACCTTCATTTCCAACTCCGAAAATAAAAAATGTTAATTTATTTCCTCCTATGATACAAGCTTCATTTCAAAATCCCATTACAAATGGAAATTTGAGGCATGCAAATGCAAATCATTGTGAATTTCAAAATATTTGCGTAGGCATGAAACAAAATACTTTATTACAAAATGGACTAATTCAAAATATTGAAAATCAAACCAAGAAGGATAATAATGATTATCGAAATTTGAATTTGCAAGTTGGAGCACTAATTAAAGAACACAATGAAGCAATAAACAATGGTAATCAAATAATACAAATTCAAAATAATAATCAACAAGATTTAAATAGCCAATTTGGTGCATTAATGAGAGAATTTAATGAATCAAAGAACCTCGTTGCCATACAAAGTGAGGAAAAGAACCCAAGAAATCTAAATATGAATAATGAACAAGCAATAAGTGAACAAAAATTAAGGACTGAAGTCTACAATGAAAAAATGATGAATGATGAATATAACTATGAAAGATTTGATAAGGAGAATTTTGTTGATTATAGTGACTATGAGACATTAAATTTTGAGAATAATGAGCAATTTTCAAGTTTATTTGATAATGGTCATGAACAAGAACAAAATGTTGAAAGCAATGAACAAATAACACAGAATGAAGAAGTGAAAAAATTCCAGAAAAAGACAATAGTAAAAGAACAAATTGATAATTATAGTCAATTGAACAACTTTCAAAATAATGAATATAGAGTAAAAAACCATGGCAACAATAATAATGAAATTAAAAATAATGAAAATGATGAACAACCATCAGAGGTTCAAAATGATAATTGTAATAAACTCAAAATATTTCAAAATAATATACAAATGCCAAATATACTTAATAAAGGTCATGATGAAACTGAAGGCTTTCAAAATATTAATGGAGAGAAAATAAAGGTTCTTGGTGCTTTCAATGCTTTTAGACCTTTAAATGGGTTAAGTAATTTCTGCAATTTAAATCCAAAGGAATTAAAAATTCAAAGAGAAAATGAATTGTTTGCAAAGATGGAGAAAATATATCAAAGAAATAAAAAGCTAGAAATAAGTGATGATAAACAATCAGGCAATAATAAAAAGAATGATGAACAATTTTCAAAACTTGAAAGAATAAATTATGAAGAATCACTTAGGATTCAAGAAAAAGTAGATGTTTTCAATAATGAAGAGGAAGTTATAAAGGCATATAATATAAACATAAAACACACACAAAACAATTTGTCACCAAAAGATGATGAATATGGATTAAACAATTACATTGAACCAATATCTAGTCATTCAACATCAAATGACATTGACTTTAATTTAAATACAACATCAAATCCTATAGCATTATCAAAAAAACAAAAATGGTTACCACAAAAATTTAGGGAAGAAAATGAACCAATGGCAAGATTTCGAGTATTAAAAAATGAAACTCGTAAGCAATCATTAATAGATCAACCTCCTTCATCCAAAAAAACTCATGTTTCTATTCAAGAGAAAATTGCTCAAGCAGCTAAACAAGCAATAGACGATTTGGTTCCAGAGCCTTTAACGGAATCTCAAATGTCAGAATCAACACTTCTTCTAAAACTAGTTGATATTTATCATGTTCAATGTTTGTACAGCAAAGAATGGAAGTTACGTGATAAAGCATTTCAATATTTTATTCAAGAAATAAACAATGAAAAAGTATTTAGTGATGCACTTGAAGTATTTAGGTAAATATTCAAAAGGTTTTGAATCCTAAAATTATTGTAACTAGTTTTTATCATTAAAAAGACAAATAAATACATTTTAAAATATTAAAAATTGAAACTAACAAATAGTATATAGGAGCAAAAATATTCAAAAAATTAAATTGAATAAATTTATTATAATTTTTTTTGTTTATAATATAATTTTTCAAAATAATACTTCAAATTCAATATATATGTATTAAATAATATATTTTTAAATAAATATAAAAATATTTAGGATAATGAACAAAGTAATTTTGAAAGGTTTATATGACAAAGTATCCAACATATTCAATATTGCTCTACAGGTTTGTATTTATTTGATATTATTTAAAAATTAAAAACTTTAAAATAATAAAAATAATAACATTATATTTTATACAACATTTTCAACTTTTGCAAGTAGCTAAGGTCTTAATTGCATGTACATTGATTCAATTGAGCTGATTTTTTACCACCCTCACAACTTAGAGTCTAGTTTAGAATTGCCAAGGTGAGACCAAAATTTTCATTTGGAAAGAATCCAATTCAATAATAACCAAATTGTATGCAACTATGACCTTCCAAGTTTTCATTTCAACAAATTTATAAGTTGATTGAATTGAAATGCACTTAAAACATAAATACAAAAAGGACCAAAAGAGGGATGGTATGTAACACAATGCTAAACTTTACATTAAAATTTTAGCATCTATATAACTTATTTTGATATTTAATTATAAAATAAATAATAAGCACTACTACTATTATGATACATATGTGTATAATTATATACAATTTCATATTAGAATCAACTATTTTTAAGATCTATATATGTTTTGTAGTTATCTCGCGATTTTATTACTCGATATGCAAGTGGAATCCCACCAACTGATCTTCGAAACTATGTTAATGACTTGATTAATATTCTAATAGAGAAATTAGGTGACTCAAATTCACGTATTAGGGAGGCAGCCACTGAAGCTTTAATGTTTCTAGCAGCCAAAAAAGAAATTGGACTACCAATAATTGCTAATTCTCTTTTAAGGCCACCAAAAAATCAAGTTAATAATATTGACTATTCTTTATATGAAATATTAAACATAAAAAATCTTTGAAGTTATAATTTTATCATTTTAATTCATTTAATTTTTTTAAAGTTTCAAAATTACTATGAAAATTAGTGCTATAAAATATAAATATAATTGAAATAAAATGGAAGATATTAATATAAATAGTATTTAGTTTTTAATTATATTTTTGATTTATTTTAATAGATTTATTTACTATTCTATGTGGTTATCTACTTTGTACTTGAAATTAATACATGGTTTTATCAAAAATTATTTAAAATTATATATTTGATATCTTAGACTATATGGAGACCAATTTTAGGGCGTTTACAATTAATTTTAGTTGCAATTCCTACTTTTGGGTTACATCCACCAAACAAAATGGGATTACAAATTGAACCTCTGATGTTTTTCATTGATCAAGCATTCAATAATGCTAATGGAGATGTTAGAAATATTGCTGTAAAGGTTACAACAGAGGTTTATAGACTTATGGGATCTCCTATTGAAAAATACTTAAAAAATGTTAAGCCTCTTGTTCGTGAGGTTTGTATAAATAGGATAAATTATTATATATAGGGAGAAGCAAATAATTATATAAAAATATTTAAAATAAAATAATAGAAAATCATAAAATATCTATTATATATAAAAAACATTCAAATCAAATTTAAAATTTATATACATTCATAATTTTTTTTTATATAATTATTTATATAATTATATATCTAAACATCATATATTAACATTTATTTTTGCACTTATGTAAATTTATATTGATAGGTGTTGACAAAAAATTTTGAGAAAATTTCTGAAGAAGTTCAACTTCACCAAGTAAATACCTACAAAGAAGATTCATGTTTTAATATTTCTCTAACTCCACCACGGAGTGCTTTTTATATAACAAAAACTAATTATGATGAACACTTTGTAAATCGTCCAAAAAAAAGTCATAATATTATAGGCAAAATAAGTTCAAGCTCATCATATAAAAATGAAAATAAGATTGAACAAGTTTTGCTTGGACAAGATCCATTTTGTTCAATTTATCAAGAAAAATGTATAGGAAATAAAGATCCCCCAAAAAATCATGATCAAAATTCCCTTGTCATTTTTCCAAATAAAAAATTAATAAAGAATACTAATAAACTTCAACCTTTAGGATTTCCAAACCCTCCCAAACTTACACAAGTAATATCTAATGGTCATGAGAAACAAAATATTGCATTAAGAGAGGATTAAAATACAATGACATCTTCACCTTCAAATATCTCAGGTGTTTTATAATTTTTATTTTATTTAAATTAATAAAAATTTAGAACTATCAATTTCAAATAAACCTTGTGAATGTACTATTTATTATTTTTTAATATTTGAACTTGATTGATTTTTTGACAATAAAATTGAAATAGATTTTTTTTTAAATTGAAAAGTCGTGAAGTTTAAAGAGATATATGAAGCTTCTAAATTTTAATTTAATTTATCCCCTAAGAACTATAGAAATTCATATTCAAAATGATGAATAATCAACAAGCCTTCTCATCCTTTCAGAGCAACGATTGAATTTTTAAAAGACAACCTTTTCTTCAACCAATTTGATGAAATCAACATAAAAAATTTATTTGTATAAAGATATAAGCAACAACAAAGAAAATTTCAAAAGGTAATTCAAATTTCAAAAGGTTAACATTTTGAAAATTTGTGTACAAAATTCATAATTTTAATGATATATCAATATACATAAAGATATAATTTCAACAATTTAAAATGCAGTAAATATGATTTTTTTGGGTAAAATTACTATATTTTTTCTTCATTTACAATAGAATTTTGATCATATTTAATTAGTAGAAGTTAATTTTTGAATTGTTGTGATATGTGATCCAGATTGAAGTCAATTTGTTGTATTGCTATATATCATGGATTAATAACTTGTCACATCTTTGATATTGAAGGTATTTATTTTTCACTATAAATAATTAGTTAAAATATTTATTTCAAATTTCAAATTTCAAATCAAATTTTTTCTCATACATTAGTTTATATTTATGAAGTTGTTTTTAATACTTTGAACCATCAAATTCAGTTTTAATTAGATTTTATAAATAATTTTGAATATTCTATAATAAATTTTATTATTCTATTTTATTAAATTCATAAAAACATTATAAGGTGTTTTGATACAAAGGATTTTATAAATTATGATTTCAATAGTTTTCAAATATTTTGCACTATAGGTGAATTTTTAAACACTCAATGAATTTTTGAAAAAATATTTATATAATAATTTTCTATTGTAAATAATATGCAATTTTATTTTATTTAGCAATGTCTTTAGATGGTTATCATTCATAACTATAAGACAAGTTGAATCAAAATTGATTTTACTACAAGATAAGTTGAATCAAAGTTGGTTTTAAACTGCAAGACAAGAATTGGTTATAAATTGCAAGATAAGTTGAATCAAAATTGGTTGTAAACTAAAGACAAATTAAAATTCTTTTGGCAAAAGACTAATGCAAACTATAAGTTTGATTTGTGTTGGCCTCCAAATGGTTGAAAGTATTATTGTGGGCATTGTCAAACATGAAAAAAAATGAAATTATTATATTCCTTAAGTTTTGAAAGTAAAATCAAAGTAATAAAAGACTTGATTTTCAAGTCTTGCAATAAATCATCTTTTCAATTCCAAATAATCAAATTATACAAATCAAATATAATCATATTATACTATATAATATATTAGACTTGAATTAAATTTACAAAT
The DNA here is from genome assembly GCA_950106755.1 of Climacium dendroides. NCBI lineage: Eukaryota > Viridiplantae > Streptophyta > Bryopsida > Hypnales > Climaciaceae > Climacium > Climacium dendroides. The sequence continues at coordinate 26,420,924 of OX467092.1, forward strand.
CATTTTTGATCTCATCAAAAACTACTTTTATCTTGCTAAAAGCCTCATACAAATTATATTATAGAAAGAGCTAGTTGTCAGGTCCATGCCTATATTTTTATTGGCTTTTATAGTTTCTATTGGTGTGTATATATTTTGGATACTTACACAAAGATTTCAACTTTGTCCTACACAGTATGCATCAATCAAATTATAGTTTGAATGTATAGAAATCTCAAAATATTGATTAACTTAGAACAATTTTATAAATCTTATATTTTGTGTTGATACAATCTTTGAACAAACATCATGATCTTGAAGATGCCTTGGAAGATGCCCCATCTGAATGTTATAGACATTTTGCAACATCATAGACATTTAGCAGTGAATGCATCTTTGGAATATGAGCAATTTTACATGGTTAAAAGATTAAAATATTTTGTATACAAACAATATTAAATTATTAATCATCCCAAATCTTAGTAGTGTAATAAAAGCATTGACTTTTGTTGGCTGGATGAAGTTTAGAATATTACAATATATTTTGAAGAGTAGGTCAAGAATGTATTGACTTGTAGCTTTAGTACTTTGGATACTAATAGATTATAGAAAACAGGGCCTTGTAGCATTACCAATAACATGTATTATCCCATTCAAGACACTTTGTTCATTGCAAAACCCAATGAAAATGTTCCATTAGAGTTTTGCATTCAACTTATAACAGATCTTCTTTAATTATTGAGAGTTGGGCAATAGCCACAATTAAAGTCTTAGATGACAATAGTAGAGTGGTATTGCAATAGGAACTTTTACTTTCTACAAGTAAATTATCTATTAAAAAAATTGTTTATTATAGGGCCTTGATGTAATAGTTCTTTTAGGAAATATCTTAACCGCTTTAGGTGAGTAAGGTAACTACTACATATGCATTTTTTGTTGGTTTAGAAGTAGTGAAGAGACTCTTTTGGGCCATTTGGGTAAGATACTTCAAAAATCCATTATAATTTCTATTTTATTAAAAATATACATAATTTCAATTGGACTTCATAACCACATTCTCCCATATTGCCTATATGTGGTAAAAAATGAAAAATGAAACAATCCTAAGGAATCTAATGACCACACATTGGTCATCTTGCAATCCTAAAGGAAACCAAGGGTTGTAATCCCAAGGAGACCAAGGATAAACAATCCCAAGGGGGATCAAGGGAAAAATTCAACAATTCCAAGGGATTCAATGACCGCATACACTACTTTTAAATTGCAATAAAAAGAATTTGAAGGTAAATCTTAACATGACTTTTAATAATCAAACAAACAAGTCTCTATATTTATGTTGAGAAGGATTTGAATTTTGTTTGTGTGGTGATTGGCAAGTTTATTCTAGTATGGTAAGTATTGACCAGTTTTCTAGAGGAATATCCCCTCATTATATGGCAAAATGGCTACTGTTACGCTCCTTAACGTTGCTTATAGTACTAGGCACTAGAAGATTTTCTTCAACATTATGGAATAATTTCTCCCTAACTACCCAGTGCTTAATGCAATGAGAGGCCTTTGGGGGAGGTCAACCACTATACTTCACTTTACAAATATGGTAGTATATAATTCTTAATTTCAAATAACTAATGCTTTTGAAGGAATTTAAAAATAAATAAAATATATGTGATTAAAGTGATGTTTTGTAGAGACCAATAAACTACAATGAATTGAGTTTACCTTGTTAGTTTTGATATGTGAGAACATTATGCTTGGGCATTTAATTTACTAAATAAAAGTATTTTGAAAAATTAGGAAGTACTTTACATGCTAACTATTGTGTAGAAATTTATCCCAAAAATCTTGGTAAGTTGGTTCTTTGAAGTAGAAATTAGTTTAGGGTTTAGGGTTTAGGATTTAGGGTTTCTACTTCAAAAATCTTGGTAAGTTGGTTCTTACAAAATTATCCATAGAGTGGAGTCATAATGTCCTATTAACAATCCATAACTTGTATCTATTAGCACTCAAATATTCACCAATATGGAAAATTTCAAGAAAATGGCGATTATTTTGTGAAAATGGCACAAAGGAGGATTGCAAAATGAAAGAAATTCATAGAAGGATGACACGGGGTGAAGAAATAAGGGAGTTGTATTGTAATTTGGACTTGTTGGGAATAGAATCGATACATCTATGAGGTTGACACACCAAGAAGTGTTGTCGTATGTGCTCTTCACTCACGTAAATGGCATGCAGGATATCACCATTTTAATGAAATTTTCCATCAATCATGTATTGACACATTACTCTTAATAACATTAACCTTGAAACCCTCTAACATCAAATTTCTAGATGACTAACTAATTAAAATTCAAGTTTCATTTTCATTTGTGCTTGGATGAAAGTCATCTTAAATTTGTGGAGATAATTTGCCAAGTTGTTGTCCTATCTAATGGTTGGATTTATTGTTATTGAAGTACATTTAAAAAAATTACAAGTGTAGAAGTATGTCAAGTAGTTTATCAAACCAAGGCCATATTCATTAAAATGAGACAAAATGGTCATTATGAGAACTTAAGTAGTTAAGTTCCTTCTTTTCAAAGATAAGTTGTTGAAGGCAAAGATAAATATAGGCAACACTTTCACCAATTAATCAAGAGATGACAAATGTGTAATGGATATGAAGATAAAAGTTTATTGCATCTTGTTAAAACTTAGAGCAATCACACACTCCAAGAATATGAAGATAAGAAATGGAATCCCACATAGGTGATCAAGAAGTATGTGACATTTATAACAAGTGGTCACTTTACATTGGAGGACTTGAACTTACTTGAGAATCCAAGTACATATGAAACAATTTATCTCCCTTGTATATATACCTCAATTCCTAAGAAATGAAATCATTCTTGATAATTCTAATCTTAATAATTCTAATGAGTGAATGCGCTAGTGTAAAAATATAGAGGCCATGTGCATATGAAGCACTTGTCTCTGCCAAAAAATGTATGTGAATGAATATTCTATTAATAGTAATGACTCCTATGCAAAGTTCAGTATACTCCAAACGAGAACCAATCTGCTAACCTTCCTTCTTGGTGTAGGAATTGGTCTTTCCTACTTCATTGATTGCCTCCATCACTTTCAACTAGGCCAACCCTCTAAAGATATCCTCATGCTGAGAAGGCTTTGGTTGATCACTTGCATAAAGGACATGAACAACCCATCCCCATTTGAATCAATTCTTTCACCTCTCTCCGTCACTTGTGTTCACCTCCGGATATGCCATCGCTAGAAAGGGATCTACAACCTCAACAAGGCAGTCTTCAAATCAATTTATTCATAGTGCTTATGTACAAATCAACAATTGCAGTCGATTGTGTGTAATTTGACTACGGAAAATCTAGAGGAGTTTTTTGGTGAGATGTAGGTACTAAGGAAGGTGAAGATTTGCCTCTCACAAATTTGGAAGGGAGGGAGCTGATGATCTCTACAAGGTGTAAGATCTTACCTATATTAAATGTACTTGACGAGACCTTTTTCTTACAATCTATTTCCAAAGAATTTGCATTGATGTCATTGCTCTATAAAGGATGATATGCAACTACTACAAGTGACAACACTCCATCCTTGAAGCAAGGATCTACAATATAGTCTTCCTCATCTAAATATAGCTTCCTATGTGGGGTATTTGAAGTTTGTAGAGTTGGCAATTGCGAGCGCAATCAACTTGAAATAGAGGCACTCCTCTTTAGAAAGGAGGGTGAGCAAATTGGGGTCCTCACCAATCTCCCTACTTGGCGGGTTGTCTACCACGCCTTCTTCCACATTCCCCTTCAAGAAGTCGATGGCTGCTGAAGCCGCATCCACGACAGAGCCCAGAAAATAAGGCTTAGAATAAGAGGACAACATAAAGTTCCTTCCAGTTGAGTTGAACCTCCTTGACATGGGCGCATGCAAACTAGACAATAAGCTCCTAGTGGTTAGCGGCTACCTCTATTAGAGCAAGTGCATTACAAATCTTCCAACCTGAAGAAAATTGAAAGTGTAGAACCCTCATACAATTTATCCTCGACCCAAAAATAATAGACTTCTTGTACAATGAATATCCTCAACCCAAAGAAAACACAATACTTCCACAATTATCCTTTGCCCAAAAAATTGTATTCACACAATGTACAACAAGTTCTATGATCAACTGCGACATAGACAAGTCTATTTCTTCCTATGTGTCTCCCACTCAATCACTAGATTCATCCACGGTAGGACGAAATAAGACTTAAGTTTCTTGGCGGGCTCCTCCATGCCGCCCAAAATGACATTTGCATCATAGGACTTTAGGGACATGGGGGGCACACCAATGTGGTTGGCATCAACGAACTCATGCTAGCAATTGAGTGGACAGTCCTTGTAGAGTCGCCTCAACTACCACTACTAGAAAATTCAGATTTTTTGTTGATTTGGACGTGTTGACCATCAACACTTTTCTATTGAATTGGACAATAATTTGTTGATTTGGACAGAAATCAACAAAAAAGTGTTGATGATCAACACATCCAAATCAACAAAAAATTTGAATTTTCTAGTAGTGTACAGACTGAGGCTACCCATCAGAACTTTATTCCCACTCGTGTGATGACTCCAACTCTCCATAAATATCCCATTCCCATTCTCATTGAGGACGCCTTTTTGCGGAGATTTATCACTGAGAATAGTATTGTCCTTGCTAAAGGACGTTGGATCATCAAGATCAATGAATAACTGTTCATTAAGTACTTTGAGAAGTAGATCCTTCCAAGGGCTCCCAATTTGTTTGAAGATTTTTCTTTTTGAGACTTCTACCCTCTTGTACTTGTCTTGATCTAAAATATCGAATGGCACCCTTTTGTTTTGGAACAAAAACCTACAATGGGCTCCATTGTCTTCTTCAACATAGAGCTCCAAACTACAATGCAATTCGAGATCCTTGAAACCTTTTTCTAAGAATTCCCTCAAGTTGGGATGAACGAAGACAACCTTTGTCCCAATAATAGTAGGAATTTGATTGGAGAATACATTATCATGCATAATATAATGTTTTTTTTTTCAAATAGGGCCCTTGACCTTTGCTCTTGCATAGTACTCCGTTCAAATCAAACACGACATTCAACCACTTTTGCTGTGGTTGGGCAACTAATATGGACACACTTCACGGCACACACTCTCTACACCTCCTAGCTAATACTTAATAAAAAAATGAAGTTACTTATTCAAATGCAAAATTAGGTGACCTATAAAATAGTGAATAGTACTGAACCCCACTAAGCGATTGCAGAACCTTTCCACTAAGAGATTGTTTGAGTGTGAACAACCAAAGTACACTTTTAATTTTTTTGCGCTGGGCACAAACATGATCAAAATCAATTCATTAGAAATGAAATCCATTGAAGAATTGTGTTCCATATATTTATTTCAAAATAAATTATAATACATCCGATCAATCGGTCTCAACGATCACTATCCCATTTTGTTACAATGTAAACTACAAGCCATTCAAGTATCTACACTATACTACATGACGCAGTCAGAAGGGAATAAATTGTCGATGCTAGACAATTAGAGACTGTCCACTCCCTCCTATCAATCAAAATGAATCAATATAAGAGTCCTTTACCAGAAATTGACAACACGAACATCCCATTACATTGGACAGACTCATGAATAATATTACAGGTCTAAAAATGTTGGAGATTGTACCTACCTGAAATCTATATTTGATGCGTCTTTGTCCATGTAACCCCCACATCCCAGACTCTTGTCATCGTTTAAAGGATTTTCAAGCTCCATCACCATCTCAATGATCTCATTGACTAGAGAAGCATTCACAAGGATATGGGTTCGGTAGCAATCTCACTCTTCCCTTGTGTCTCTGGGACAAATTCCCCTTGTAGTTCCAAACAACCCAGGTCCCAAATCAAGAGGCTAATCTAAATTATTCTCGCATCGAAGATAATCAAGATCAGCTTCTGGTTCCACAGGTCCAATTTCAGAGGACGGGATCTGTTTTTGGATCTACTCCCCAAACCATCATTGAGAAATTTTGATTCCTGGTTTGGTTGAGTAGAGAGAGGGATACCACTATCCTCTTGGGAAGGAGAATATATAAGAGGCAGGATTACCTTCAATTCAAAAATCCTCCAAAGTAAACACAAAAGTTGTGTGCTAACCTAAAGCTTTAGGAGAAGTAGCTCCACTAGACACTTCACGTTGAGGAAACCAAGTGAGAGAAGGATCCTACAACATTGTCTTGAGAGAGACATTCTCCTTTTGTAGTTTTTCAATTTTCCACCTTTAGTGTCTCCTTTAAAGCCGCCCATTTGTTCCTTCCTTTACTTGCTTCAAGGCTTCTTCTTCTCCCTTTCCCTCCAGAAATTTTTATTCTCCTACCTCACAGAATGGGAGGTGCTTGGCCAGTGACTAGAGACACACCACACTCCAAGGCAGGGCCAGATTGTGGCTCTACAATATAGTCCACTTTTTAGTTGCCCCTAGATGGGCTTGTTGCATTAGGCTCTAAACTGCCATAGTCAATGTCCCTCAAGTCCGAGTAGGTATCCTTGATGTCATTGAGGTTGTAATCCAGCTCTATCTCCTTGATGGGATTCTTGCATTTCTGCTCCTTCTTTTCTCCCACCATCTACTCTTGAACTGGCGTAAAGGGCAATGCAAGCCCCCGGTCCTCTGCATCAATTTCTAGATCATCCCTTTCGATGTCCTCAATATTCATCCTAAATTCATTGATGATGAGAGTTGTAGCATCCTTGTCACCAAAGAAATCCCTTTCGATGTTCTCAGTATTCATCCTAAATTCATTGATGATGAGAGTTGTAGCATCCCTGTCACCAAAGAAATCGGGTCCCTCCTTTAAGGTTTCTACATTGCCTTCCTTTGAAGGCGTGGACTCAGAGTTCAACTCCAAAGTTGCCAAGTTGCATGGATGTTTGTAATTTGGAAGGTATGGTGAGTTCTCATGGCAAAAGTTGTTAATGTCCAAAGAATTGTCATACTTTACCATCTCCCAAAGTTTCTCCAATAAATGCTGTTTGGTAAGTCCGTAATAAAAAAGACCACACATCTACAAATCAACCATCTCTTGTCACTACTCACTTCTCACAAATACAATTCTCTATCAAATGAAATTTTCAGAGACATTATCCTTGACTCAAAGATAAAATCGGTGTAGTATTTTCACATACTTCAAAATTATCATATATACATTACATTTACTTTCTAGAATAATAGTGCATTGATCACCAAGTAGAAGATAAGCATTGAAAAGAAGAATTTATCTTCGAGCCGAAGATGGGCATTGAACTAGGATTGTTATCTTCGACCTTAAGATAATAATCTCAATTGAATGCCCATAGTCAACTCAAAGATAATAGCTAGAAGGTTCACAACTCTTACCTTTGCGGCAATCATGAATTTTGATCTCGTATAAATGCCGATGACGTTCTCTCCCTTCACACAAAAGCTCTAGAGAATGTTAATATAGAACTCCATTCTAAGTTTGCTTGGATGGACTTTATACTTGGCCTTGGTATTCTTCTAGAATTCCTTGTAATAAGGAATCTCATCGGTAGAATACACCCTCTTCATTACATCCAGATTTATTAGCTCTCCATCCTCTCCTTTCTTCATCACAAATAGAAGCTTGACAACGGATGCCACTACTCGATTGGTTGAAATGTCCAACCTCTCGGCTTTGCTCGGGTGATACATTGACACTTTAACCTCAAAATCTTTTAAGTTACAAAACTGCAAACTCTCTGGCCGTGTCCAAGTCAGATTGATTTTCTACAATCCATAACTAGTTGTCTAGTGTAGTAATCTCGGGCTTTAGGTAAGTTGCTAGATAATTCAGCAGTGGAAGATATGGCGAACCATCACCAAATCCAACTCTTGGTCTCGGAAGGATTCAAAAATCAATAATGGTGAGGCAAAGCTTTTTATTGATGTAGGGCCATTGGTGGCTTGTTACAAATGCCTATGGATAGCATTGGTGACCTCAGATGTAGATATTTTCCTCTGTCTGTAGAACTCGCTTCTTCATCTTTATGAAACTCTTGAACATGGAATAGACCATAGACAATGTTACATTGTCCTGAAAGTCTATCGCTATCTTTTTCCTTGCCTCGTTGGTGAGGCGCTTCACAAAGAAAGCATTTGGCGAGGCGGTGAAGAGAAAATCCCACGACACCAAGGTAAACATATGCTCGTACTTCTATTTTTTCCAAACAACATTGATCACTTTCTTGTTTGTATCCTTGAATTTCAAGGACTTGTCTATGGTCATGAACTCCATGATGATCTTTTTGTGCTTTCTACGCTCAACTTAGTGCCTTATATTTGTTGGCCTTATATTTGTCCTCGCACAAGATCTTTGTCGCATCCAAGACTTTTGAATATTCTTGGGTACGCCCTTTAGTTCTCCCAAACAAATGGAGGACAAATTCCTTTAGGTCATTGTCCATGAAATGCCCCATGTGCTTGAAGAACTCCCTTTTCAATGAGGAGTTCTTGGAATTGGAGTTCTTCGTGCAGTTGTATGCAATGCACGTAACAAGATCAATTAGCAATCCATCTGTATGTTTCTAGAGGAATTCCTCTCACAATTGGTAAGTTTCATCTGCCAACGTATTGATTTTGATCTCATTCTTGACGTCGGATACAAGCTTTACCTTAACACCCTCTTTGCCTAGGTTAATGCTACCATATCAAATCAAGACAACGTCCACAAATTCCTATAAGACAAGATATTTGATGAATGAGTGTCAGTTTTGATATAGAAGATGATTTGTAGACAGAGCAAATTATCCTTGAATCGACGATAATCTAAACCATGCACTTCGTTCATAATTTACAAATTGTTTTTGCAATGTGCCAATACAAAAAGATATGCAACAACAATATTATCTTTACTTTGAGGATAATAGAACTGTAAAAGGGTTACCTTGTAGATGGTAACATTGAAAATGGCTTTGTTTCATCTTGTCAATCCCTCGCAATCCATATTAATTGGACGCCTAAGTGCTAACCAAACTTGCCTACATGCATAAATTTGGTTCCTTTAGGTTGGTTGATTGTAAACAAGGTGGTTGGAGGAGTTGTACTACTTTGATATCTCAATCAACTTTTGTGCATCTAGTGTCCAAACAATCGTTGCCTCCCATGTCTGCAACTCAACTTGGAGGTAGTAATATTATACTGGCCAGTAATGATTAAGAAATTTCAATCTTTAATTTCATCCCAATCCTTTGGGCAGTCACCCATGTTGACATGGTTTTGAATTCTACATCAATTTTCAAAGCTTGCCACATACCCTAAATCGAATTACCAAGGAATAATTTTTTACCCTTGCGTAACAAGATGCAATGGGGTAGCGACAAGTTGTCTAGTACAACATGCAACGTCGGACGTCCTATACGATGCTAAAACCCAAAAATATATTTAACAAGACAACCTTGGCTCTAGTAGCACAGGTAGAAAAGCAATGAATTGAATTCTCATTCCACAAAAGCAAGAAACAAATTAAACACAGATCATTCAGGAATCAAGAATTTCATACCTTCAACTTTTTTTTCAAGGAGAAGATGAAATTGTAGCTCAGTTCTTCTCAACTATAAAATCTCCCTATAACTTGTAGTCACACAATAAAAAATGAAGTCACATTTCCAATGAACTTAGAAAAACATCAACAAATCTTAAAAAATTGGGAATGCAAACCAATGGAACAAAGCTGGAACAAAACCATAAAACATAGATCATAACCCAAAACTTAAAGCACACACAAAAGTGCACTTTCCAAGAAAAACATGAAATTCATGAAAAAAGGTAGCGGTGTCGTGTTGAAAGTGGTTTGCTTTGGGAAATTACGGGGATTCTAGCTGCAACTAGATATAACTTAGGAATGAAGGATGTCGTAAGGCAAGGAAGGTAAGTGACCTTGTCACTTGCAAATCCAGTCCACTAACGAGGATGATGAAGGTGAGTGAACTCTTCACCTACAAATTCACCAATCAATTACAGAATGAGGTTGTAGAACAACAAATTTTATTGTTGTTTGTGAAACTTTGAACTTCGTCTTCAATCTTTAGTCGAATCTTCTAGTCTTTAATCTTCTGTCTTCAATCTTCAAACTTTTCCCCGTTGGCCTATCCTATAAGGGTAAGGGTAAAGGAGTGTAATAAAAAACAAGTTTTTGGACAGGTAAAACGGGACAACAAAACACGAGTTGCCGTCCGAATGATGGACTCCTAAATTTCAAACCCGCAGTGACCAAGAAGTGCCTTTTACTGGTGGGAACAACAAATAAGATTGACCATGTGGGTGATCAATCCCACTTCGTCGTCACAAACACAAAACGAGGCTAATACTGGATACCCACAGAGCCCGCAACTGGTTTACAATGCAAAATTGAAAAACAACAAGCCTCCAAATCCGACTAGGGATAACAATAGAAAGACAACAAACCTCCAAATCCAGCTAGGAATAACAAGCCATAAACCACAACACACGAGTCTTCAATCTTCATGTCTTCAAACCTCAATTTCAACTTCAAATCATCACTTCAAGTCTCCACCTCAACTTCAACTTCAAAGCTAAATTTTGAATGAACACCACCATTGCTTCACAACTTCAAATGGAATGAGTGATAGCTCTCTGAAAAGCCAATACAATTTCCTCCACTTTTTTCAAATCTCAACTCATTCCAATACTCTGACCAATATCTATGGCCGTTCAACATTTCGGCCTCTAAAAGTGAGGGCAGCAGATCCTCCTTCACTCCCACACTCACAATTTACTCATAAATTCTTCAATTACATCAAATGATAGCTTCTTATAAAGCTAACAAACTTTCCTACATCACCTCCAAAATTCAAATCAAAATAACACTCTGTCCATCTTTCATGTCCACTCAAAGTTTCGGCCTCAAGAAAAGAAAGGCGGCGACCCTCCTTCACTTCTACACTCATATCTCACTCATACAAGCTTCAAATATAATGAGTGATATCTTACTAAAAAGCTAACTCAATTTTCTACATTTTCTTCAAATTTCATTGCAAACCAAGAATCCGTTCGTCTTTTATGGTTGGTCAAAGTCTCTGTCTCTTAATTTTGAAGGCAACAAACCTCCCTCCATTCAAACTAGCACAACTTTTGATTCACAACTTCAAATCAAGCAAGTAAGATCAATTTATAAAGAAGACACCATGATACACAATTCCACCAAATTTCATTCCAAAATTCTCAAAACTTACAACACAATGGGCCTCTAAACATTTGGGTCCTTCCCTAAACCCACAACGGGAGAGAAGATGAATAATAACCCCCTCTCTCTCCACCCTATCTTCACTCTAACCACACAATCAAGTGGGGTCAGCCCTTAACTCACTCCCAAAACTCCTCTAACAATAATTGAGCACTTATTTGGCCCCACAACTATCTCTTTATCTTTATCTTTGAAGGAAATTCACTTCAAGTTCACCTAGAAGGCAAACCATTTGAATATCTCCCTCCAACTACTTCTCAAACACAAAATTATTATAGAAAATCACTCTAAACATGGAATGAAGAACTAAAACTCAACATACATCTATTAGAGGTAAAAAACTAGAGGTCCAATCAAAATATCATTCCATCTGCAGGAATTTGAGGATGCATTTGATAGTAGCAGCAACGTAATCGGCACGATCCGCTTTAGTTAAAGGGTTGACTGGCCCTTCTAACCATCGCTAGTGACCACGCTCCCTTTGATCGGCCTCACCATGCAAAAATACTGCTCATTGTTTAAATCTTCAAAACATCCTTCAAATGTAACTTCACGGTTGCTGGACTTAATACATTCAACTTACAAAAGAATCACCAATGCTCGAGCGTCACGTTGAAGATTGCCGTGCCATCGTTTCTTTACGCGAGGTTGTTTTGGTGGTCGCGATGACCCAGCTTCGTCTTTTGGCCACCTATGTAACAATGAAAGATCTAGTAGCTGTTGTAGCTGATTCGGTAGTTGCGATAAAGGAAATTCAAACTCTCGCTCTGGTTGAGATTCTTCATCTTGGGACTCAGAAAAACCCCTCCAATTCGACATAGTATAATCTAAATGAAAAACAAAGAAAAATCAAATCAAATGTAATGAAACTCTCAAATGAATCCTTCTCTTTATAGTTGCTTGTAATAGCAAAGATAAGGCGTCACCTTGAAGCCATCTCAAATGACGTCATCTTCTTTATTACGTTATAAATATCAAAATCTATCTAAAATATATAGATGTACATATTTTCACATAGTGCCTGCATTTGCAGCACAACAGCGGGCACTCTTCCAAACATCCGCCAGAACCTAAGACCTACAATAAACTAAGACAAATATTTAAAAGTAAACTCACTACCAAACTTACAATGAGCTTATATAGCTTGTAAGGGCACTGCTTGCAGTAGTATGCTCCAAACTTGCTCCACGACAAAATATAAAACGCAAATAGACAATGCAAACAAAAGCACAAACAAAAAATGCAAATACAAACAAAAAACATGAGCCTTTGCAATACTACGCCCTAAACTTGCTCTGCAACAAAATACAAAACACAAACACAAAATGCAAACAAAAACACCACAAAAAGAAAAGAAAAACATTGCGAGAAGGGAGAGCATCGTTGTGCCATAAAAGGGAATTGCCGCACTAAGAAAAAATGACAGTGAAGGTAAAGGCCTGCCCAAGGAGAGTGACGACCGTCGAAGCTAGGGCCAACCCTCCACCCCAAACTTGCTTACTAAGCCTATTTCTTAAACATGCGACCCAAACGTACAACTTGAGCTTGTGCTTCAAACTTGCGATTGAAACCTACACCCTGAACTTGAACCTATGACATTCTGTGTCGCGACCCAAATGACACGTAATAGCTTCCAGCAGCACATTAGGTTTACCACAACCCACTTACAGCATCACTCGGTTACCAACTGTCTAACACTGCACATGCCAAGCATACATAGTGTTAGTCCACATTTCCAACTCAGTTTATCAAGTCTCAGTCACTGGAACTACTAGCATACACTCCCATCGTGATACCGAGCATGTCACTTAGTAACATGGGATAGAACTTCTACCTTAATGTATAAGGACCCATGGTGACATTACTCACCATGATCCTAACCGCCCTTAAGTGTCACCCCACTCCATGCTAGCCCATTTTGCATTTGCTACTCATCCACTAGAGGTAACCGGCACTCACAACTCGGGACACATCCAAGGAGGCCTAGCAAGGAACGGAACCAATGCCACGGGACACACACAAGTGTTCCATGGTGTCTTGAAGTGGTGGTGAAGTCACCACCACCAACCATGAGTCACCGGGACTTACCAAGGCTTCAAGAGTGAGTGAGCAGGGAGATTAAACCCTCCTATAATACTCTCTATGCTATTCAGCAGCCCCCCCATTCTAGGTCAAAGGAAGTCCTTGGATAACCTTGGGTTGTAGAAGACCACCCACTTCCAACCCAAATCGCCAAGTTATGCCACCGTTTAGACTCTTGAACTTCTAACCGGCGTAACTTTGTACTCAGAGCTCCAAATCCAACATGCAAGTCCATTTTAAGCATCTATGCAACAAGTAGATGCATATGGGCTGCTCACTCGTCCCATTTGGACAAGTTCTCGCAAAGTTATGGCCCTCCAAAGATTCGGATTCATTGGGGGAGGCGTCACGCCTTCACCACGGCTCTTCTTTTGGCCATAACTTTTGACTCATGTCTTAGAACCTCGTAATGCTTGTCATTCCAGGTTCCTTGTGTCCATAGCTTTCCAATGATATGCCACTTGCCATAATTTCTTGTGAGATTCATTGAGAACCCCTCACACCTAGCCCTCAAGTGTCCCGGCGCCATAGGAACCCAGTCAACTTTGAACGGCCATAATTTTTAGCTCACAACTCCAAATTGCGCTTTTTTTGCGCCATTTGAAGCGTATTGTCAAGAGCTTTCCAAGAATGTATGACAACTCTCTTCCACTTCAAAACTAGGGTGCCATTATTTGATTGGGAGTCTCTCCATTCTCCCTACCTAGTCTATTGCAAGGCTTGGGAAGTCACCCCCAAGGTCCCCCTTGCGCACTAAGGTTCATTAGGCACCCCAAGTAGATAGAGGCGTGACATTCTGAATCCAAACATGTTCCTCCACCCCGAATCCAAATCCAAACCCAAATCTATAACAATGCCCAAATGCAAACCTAAACCTCCACCCCAAACCTCCGTCCCTCCAATCATGAATTAGACCTTTTCAAGTTAATCCCTAAAATCCAAAGTCCTTTTTTCCATAAAAAACCACTTGAAATTGACATTTCTATAGCAAAGAGCCAAAAAAATTTAAATGCACTTCGTTTTCAATCATTAAAGAATTGTTAAGTATAAGTAGGTTCAAGATTGATGGAAAGTGTAAATTGTTAATAGCTTTAAGATGGAATTGAAATACACTAATCTCAATGGTGAGATTGCTCTACCAAGATTGTTCAAGCTTCATGAAACTTTATTTTTTTGAATAATTGTGAAAATTGTGGTAAAAATGAATTCTATAAGTTATTTTTTTCAAAAAATGCTTTACCTGCCTGAAAATCCAAGTTGTCCATAACTTTCATATAAGTAAACCACATGGAACAAATCAAAGCTTCCCATGCATATAAAAATATAATCTATACAAAATAAATTATAAAAAAATTCTACTTTAAGTTTCTCTAAAGTATTTTTTGTGCTCGCCAAATAAATTTTAAGAAAGGGTTTTTGTGCCATAACTTTTGTTCCTAAACTCTAAATGAAATAAAAATTATATTTTTGGAAAGCTAATGTATTTGTTATTTTTATACAAAAATTCAAATGATTAGTATAACAAATATTGAGACCATTGGATCTAGTCCAAAATCCATTTTGTTTCCCAAGGGAGGACACTAGGACTTCAAAGGTCAAAATAGGTACAAGTTCTAAATAGTTCCCAAAATTGATTAGAATCCATAATCACTTAATACAAATACAATTTTTTTTAATTGTGATGGGGAATCCAAAAAATGGACAACTTGTTGTACTTTCAAAAACTCTAAAATCATAATCACCAAACTTACAAGAAAAATGCAAAATTAAGTAGGAATTCAAAACATAAATACAAGTTATGAATAGTTCCCTAATGTAGATCCCAAAATCAAGCTCTAAATAGAAAATAGAATTATCCAAATTGAATTCATTTATATCTCCTAAACTACAATGTTTCTAGTACTATCAAGCCACACACATACACACATATATATATACACACACACATACCTCACAAAAATGTAGTCTTAATACTTACACAATCATCCTAAATCCCATTCAAAATAAAAATAAAAATATCTTGAATCTCTAGCCAAGGTTAGACTTTCAATTTTGTCGGTCACAAATCATTTTCATTAAGTGCCATTTTATAGCCATATTTAAGAAAAATGATTAGATTCATTTATTTTTGTTCTTTTAAAAAAATGCAAAGGTTTAAGGGTTTTTATTTATAAGAAAACTTAAATGATTACAAGGTTAGTTTAAAGGTGTAAGCTAAATTTAAAATATTTTCAACTTCAAAGGGGCACATTCTTCTAAAATAAAAATAACAATCCTAAGTATGACTTAACTGTAATTTGGATTCATTTAAATATAGTGAGCACTTTGTAATTTTATTTTTATTCACTATGAATTATTGATACAAGAACATGTATAACTACAATGTTAGCATAAATTTGAAGTGCTTAAATTATGTATATTCTTGCACAAGTGTTATGTTATCATGCATTTTAGGTATTAAATAAATTTAGATCTTGTTGGTTGATTTTTTCTTTCATTTACATAATTATAGTGAACTCTAATAGTGCCATACTTCAGCCACATCTAATTGAAGAGACTCAAACTCTGTTGAATTATAAAATTTTGTGGTTATTTCCAATTAAATGTAACTTGCAATTGATAAACTTGCTTGTTAACTATTTAACTATTTTAAATTAAGAACTTATGACAATATAAAAATTAGGTCCATCAAAGTATAGCAAGCATTGTTTTTATTTTATATTGGAATTTAAAATTATGTAAAGTTTTGCATGTCCAGCTTTATGCTAACATACACCTTAAGTATTTAAAAAATTTCAACTTATCAGTTAATTATCTTCATTCATTTAAATATGAGTTTTAAGACTTTTTATAAATTAGGTTCATGGAAGTACCCTAAAGCATTGTATTTTAATTTTGTTTCATTTGACATTTTAAATTTGGTAAATGTTTACATGAATTTCATGTTAATACAAATTTTAGGTATTTGAAAAAATTTCAACTTATTGGTTGACATTTGTCATTTATTTAAATAGCAATTCTATGACTTTATCTGAACTAGGATTAATTGTGAAAATTATAAGAAAATTTATTGGTCATTGAATTTTTTGAAGGTAATAGCAAAAAATACTAATGAGTTTGTCATTGCATTTTTTGAAGCACTAAGTACAATGAAAGTAAGCACTCATATCAAAACACAAATGATGAGAACCTCCAAATCCATAAATCACAAAATATTGAAAGCAAATATGATTGGTTTCAAGTGAAGCTTACAATTCCTCTATGCACATTGAAGTCAATGATGGCCTCCACTATGAATAGTTTCAATGGGTTCCTATTAATTATATTAGCATGAAAGAACAATCATTTTCAATACTCAATTCATGTATATTTTGAGTGGCTTGTGACCTATTAGTGACAATTATCATTAATAGTCACTCATGTACAATTAAGATGTTGAGATTTTTTTCATTTTTTTCATTTTAATAACATAAGTTCCACGACTTTGGTTATTTTTGTTCTTCAATGTTCAATAAAGCCATGGTTCATTTTCAAACCCAAAACTTATTATATTCATGTGTAATCCAAATCAAATTAAATTATTAATGCAATTTTACAAAACAAACCCTACAATTAAGAACATAAGGAAGTGGTCAAAGCCACTTAGCCACTCTCAAATGACTCTAAACTAAAAAGGTCTATTTTACATAATATTATAATTTGGATATCGTGTACCATTTGTCCTTATCAATGTTGGAAGCAATGAAGAGGAACCTTCAATATTTACATTTAATTTTATACAATATTCAGATTAAGGTCAAAATTTCAATCCATTTATATCCAACCTCTATTTTTAGAAATACTTGCCATATGACATTATAAAAATTCATTATTTAATTTCTTTTTCAGGTGATCACGATAGCTCAAACTATTTGTACTTTATATTAATATTGAATGCAGTAAAGATGAACCTTCACTTATTATATTCTAAAGCCTCAAGTATTCAAACTACATAATTGTGAAGTTCAAAAAAATTCCATGCTACAAATGAAGAAGTGTCATAATCAATTTGTATTCTTCTATTTTGGGTAAAACTTGTCCAAAATATTGAATATGAAGAGTGATAACCTTTAATAAAAAAAAGACAACTTTTTTCCAATTTTGCAATACAACATTGCAATGTAGAAAAATATAAACTGTATATGCCATGAAAAAAATAAATCTTACAAAAATATTAAAAAATGGCAAAAGCCAACCTCTAGAACATTCAAATTTGAATTAGTGAATACATAATCTCAAGTTAGGATCTAGAAGCAATAGAATTTGAACCCCTAAATCCTAAACCCTAAAATTCTATAACCTATACTAAAATTACATTAGAATTCCCTATCATTCTTGGCGTATGGCCAAAACCCTAGCTAATTCAAACTTGATTTTTGCTTATTTAAATTAAAAAGAAGTAGGTGTGGCATTATCCCTTAATAGGATTCCCACTTGCCTTAGTGATGGCATCTTTTTTAGATTGAATGTATGGACAAGTAGGAAGAATAAGAAATAAGAAAAAGCAACCTCTGAATCGCTTGAAGGAACATTTTCTGTTTTGTAAGCAAGAAGCACCTTCAAAAATGCTTTTTCTAATATTATTTTTAAAAATAGAATTTCATAAATGCCAAATCTACCACTGCTATAAAGAGCTCCTTATTGAGCAAAAAAAAACCCCTAGAAGATGTCTTCTCCTTGGATTTTCTTAAAAAAAGTTTGTGAAATGTAAGATCTGAAATCATTTAATGAAAAGGTATTTTTTATTACAGACCGCTACCTTTTCAGGGAAGATGGAAATGTCAATGCACCTTGAAACCAAGAAGTATAAGTCCTAAATTCCCCAAATAATTTTTATCTATTTAAATTCCATTTTCTTTTCCGCCAATTTTGTCCTACCTCTTCTCCTTCGTCCCTCTCCCCACAAGACTCTCATTTCATCACTCCAACTCTTCAAGTTCATTCTCCTTCATCGCTTGCGCTAAACATTGCTCCAGTGCCAGCTATAAACTTTTGTTTCTTGTATTCATTTGGTGAGTGTGGAGTTAGTAGTAGTAGGCAGTATCATTGCTGCTTGGATTCTTGTAAGTTTATTTCACTTCAATCAATTCATCTTAGATTTCAATTTTATAGTTCCAGTGATTTCAAATACATATAATCTTTGTCCGAGGTATTAAAAATCCATTGACCGATGTGATCGATGTTCATCGTTTCAATCAAATTATATAAAGCTATTGTCAGTTAGGACAGTCCAATGTTGTTCGTCCTCAAGTATTATCTTCTCGTAAGGGCACATTGATATATGCTTCAAGAATTCCAAAAATTCAGTCTAATAAAACTTTGGGGAAGCTATACGTTATCTTTGATTTGAGGATAAAGTGCCCCCCTAAGTTATCATATTTATCCTCAATTCAAGGATAAATATGATAACTTAGAGGGGCACTTTATCTTCAAATTGAAGATAATGGGCCCCTATGCTATCACATTTATCTTTGATTCAATGATAAAGTGATCTGGGAAGTTATTGTATTTATCTTTTGTTTGAGGATAAGGTGCCTCCAAAGTTATCGGTCCGAGGATGAAATACCCCTGAAGTTATTGTATTTATCTTTGACTTGAAGATACATGTGTTTCAGACATTGGAATTGTATACATATAGGAGAAACTTTTATGGGAAGTGAACTTCATTATTAGTAATTGGTATATTAAATTAAATTATCTTCAAGTCAAAGATAATATATTGATTCTACAAAAGCCACAATTATATAGATTAGCACAATTATTATATTAAAGTTTCTTCAACTCGAAGATAAATTATTCTTATAAAAGTGTCTGTTAGAGAAGCTTCTTTAGGAAGTACTTCTTAGTTTCTTTATTGCTAAAGAAAATTAGTACCAATATTTATCTTTAAACTGAGGGTAAATTTATCCACCTAACCATTTATGAGAATTGTAACTTGTTTTAGAATTTCTAAAGGTTTTATCTGACATATAACAATTTAATACTTTTGAGACTTGAAATTTATCTTTGAGTCAAAGATAAGGGTTACGAGCATAGAGGCTTGTCCCAAAATCATTTAGGAAATAATTCATATTGGAATGGAATAATTGTGCTTGAAATTTTTGTATAGTACTTGACCTTTTTCTTCTGTAAAGGAGACTAACCTTGTCTACATGTTTCCTCCTGAAGGTAAGTTTGGTGACATTTTGGTGATTTGGTCTTCATTTCTCAGTTTATTTCCAGTCAATTATTTTAAAAGTACATATCTTTTTGTCTACCTCATTTATCTTCAATTCAAAGATAAGTCTTGAGATTGCAATTACGTGGTATTGGATTACAAAATTATTTACTAAAAATTTACGTGTTTTAGAAATTTGATGACTTCAATAATGAATTCAATCATGGCACGAGTTTTAATTTTGCTAGCATTAGCTATATGCATCCTATTTCATATCAGATTTATCCTTGAGTTGAAATACATGTGTAGAAAATTAACGAGAATACTAATACTTTATCCTTGCTTTGAGGATATTTTCCATTGTTATAAACTAATGTCTATGTCTATACACCCATAATAGATACTCCTCGTGCCA
The DNA here is from genome assembly GCA_950106755.1 of Climacium dendroides. Lineage (NCBI taxonomy): Eukaryota > Viridiplantae > Streptophyta > Bryopsida > Hypnales > Climaciaceae > Climacium > Climacium dendroides. The sequence continues at coordinate 26,440,886 of OX467092.1, forward strand.
ATGAGTTTATGGTCCCAGTGCCAACTTTGCCACTAGGTATTGCACCTTGTAAAGGAATCCCTTGTGCTTCTTGGTATACCAAGTGCATCACACTTACAAACAAAGCGAGGGTAGAAGTGGCCAAAGGAATTTGTCATAGCGTTGTTGCAAATCTTGTCATTGACATGGATGGATAAGCGCTTGGTGATGATAGCACTACTAGAAAATTCAGATTTTTTATTTATTTGGATGTGTTGATCATCAATATTTTTCTATTGAGTTGGACAATAATTTATTGATTTGGACAGAAATCAACAGAAAAGTGTTGATGATCAACACGTCCAAATCAACAAAAAATCTGAATTTTCTAGTAGTATAGGGTTACAATTCATATTGTTGAGTTTCTTTGTAAGGTTGAAGTTTTGTTGGAGTAGATGTGGTCAATGCACTCCTGGCACATATCAAGGGTCTTTTTCAATGGTGCTAGTTTATATGATCATAAACAAACTCATTTCTTCAATACAACAATGAATGGATCTTGGAGGCGTACTCGAACTAGAGTTTGTTCCTACAAGAGCTCGTGGGAGAAGAAGGAACCTACCAACTTGCCCAAATAAGATGTTCTCCTTATCCCACAATCCATCCTTGAGGTGTTTAGAAAGGAGTATTGTTCCAAGAATTGTATACAACCATTTTTATGTGGGCAGATTGAAGCCATTCGGTCTGTAATGCATGTTGACGGTGGAGTAAACACTCAAAAGTTGTGTTTGCTTGAGGTGCATAGTCAAATCTATGAGGATGAGAATGGAAGGAACATGATCACCTTGGCAAAGCATGAAGTTTGTCCCGCCGTTTGGTGCCACATTCATGGAGTATCCAAGTCTACCTTATATAGGTACAAGAAAGAAGCAAAACAAGATGAAAAGCCAAAGCATCATGGCAACCTGGGTATGAAAAAGCCTTGGACACATACTTTGCAAGCAACAACTACTCTTCGATTTTTGGTGGAAAACGAAGCTGATGTAGTGCTACATAAAATGAAGATCCTTGAGTTTGGGAACAAAGTTCTTTCTGTGGTCCTACCTTCTAGATTTCATGGAAATGACAAGTTGCCCAAGATCAACAACATGAATTCGGCATTTCAATTGCAACATATTTTGGCTAGTGGCTTGAATAACATCCAACATCAATCTTTTCAAGAGTACGCTTCAAAGGCTTGAGGTAATAGTTTTGCGCATCGTAGATATTGCAATTGACTAAAGCAACTGAAAAGTGCTTGCATTTCTAGTTCGCAGGTTCAACAAATTTAGACCAACAAATTGAAGGTGCACCTAGATGGACAAAAGGTGCATAGGGATTTGTATTATGGAAATTGTAGAATGTCTTAGATGTATCCTAACAAGGTTCTGACTATAATCCATGACAAGATGGATCACTCAATAATTGCTTCTCCCCATTTCTCCCACAAGAGTAAGGGGAGTGATTCTTTTAAGAAGATGCATGTCATTGTTATGAGCATGATTGCTCATGATCATAGAGACATAAGGTATGCGCATTATGGCTTGAACATTTTCCCTATAGACTTCAACCATACCGTTGGGTCCATTGCAAAATTGTTGCGACATTTGGAGTTACAACCACTACTACAACCACTATTAGAAAACCATGACCAAATCAACAGAAAATCAACTAATTTCTATTGTTTGGAGCACTGCAATGACCAAATCAACAAATTTTTGTTGTTTTTGTAAATGCCAACAGAAAGCAAACAACTTTCTGTTGATTCAAATAGTGCAATGACCAAATCAACAGATTTGTGTTGAATTTAGAATCTTTTTGGAATCTTTTTAGAATTTTAGAGAATCTTTTTTAGAATCTTAGAGAATCTTTTATAATCTTAGGGAATATGGGTATCTCTAGGTATCTCTGGAAATTTTTACATTCAATTTAATATATTTTATATTATTTTGGAAGATTTTAGAATGTTTTCATACCTTTAGCATTATCTAGGACAATTAAGGTTGGCCCATTGATGTCAAATAATTAATTAACTCTTACGGCCTTGAGGCATGTTTCAATCTATTTTTTACTTTGGGGTATGCCCTTTACAATGCAATATTTGTTGAATATGATTCATATAAAATTTTTGCCAAAAATGTGTTTTACTACTCATTCAATGCTTAGAAAATTCAAACTATTCAAAGTTGCAATTAAAAGTTATGTCTCCAAAGGGTTGTTTTTGAAATGGATAGTTTCACATAGCTATGACAAATAGATTTAATTGGTTTGAAATTTTTTTTCACATACTTTCAAAAGGATTGTTAACAAAGTCTCTAAAGTTAGAAGTCATAGAAACACACAATTTTTCTTCAAGTTTTAGTATATTTGAGAATTATTTCCAAGATTACTCAACAATCATTAGAAAATTAAGATTAGAAATGGACACCCTTACACAAAACATTGAATAGAAAAATCAAAATTGTTAATTTTCAAAGTCAAATTTTTGATGCTCAAACTACACTTCTAAGAGAATATATTTTTCAAAAATATGAACTATCAAAAATAGTAACTTCAAAACTTTTAGTTTAACTTCAAAATATTGCTGACACCAAAATTTGTTGCCTTGGTCATTTAGTAGTGAAAACACCATAATTAGAATTCTACGTACAATGAATTTTTTTTAGCTCAAACATTCAAAATTCAGTGTTTTTTCAATTCAGCAGATTTTGGCCGCCATTTTTGCATAGTAAACAACTTTATTCCAAAAACTTCCAACTAAGAAAAGTTGTTAAATCAAGCTAAATTTCACCTCCAAAAATCTGTTTGTGATTTTGAGGCTCCAATCAAAAGTTATGAACAATATTCAGAGAGATATCAAGGAACATTTTTTTTTATATTTTCAAACAACCTCTCTGATTTCTATTCATAACTTTTGATTGGAGGCTCAAAATCACAAACGGATTTTTGGAGGTGAAAGTTAGCTTGATTTAACAACTTTTTTAGTTGAAAGTTTTTCGATAAAAGTTGTTCTACTATGACAAAATGGCCTCCAAAGTCCGCTGAGTTTAAAAACATGAAGGAGTTAATGTATAAATAAAATAAAAATACTACTCATCGACATGAAGTTTTAGTGGTGGTTTGTTGATTAGGTCTTTAGGATGATGGGCACGAGTTCGTGGGTTCGAACTTGATTGGTGTGTATTGGCCAGCTCGGGTGGAAAAATGGATTGCTTGGAGGTTCTGGGCAGCTTTAAATCAAATTTTTTTGTGCTGCCCGGAAATCTTGGGCAGTAAAAAAAATTTGATTCTTTTTTTTTTTTTTCAAATTTTTTTTTTGTTGATTTGGCCAAAACAAAACAAAAAACATTCTATTGATTATTGACCAAAACAACGCGCCTAAAACAACAAAAGGGATCAATAGATTTCAGTTGAAAATTTGTTGTTTTGGCCATAGATTTTGTAGTAGTGAAAATCTGTTTGACATTTAAAGATTTTAGTAAAAAGTTATGGGCAAAATTCAGATAAGATGTCTTAAAATGTTAAAAAGATGTCCCTCCCAACCCCTTTCTGAACTTTGTCCATAACTTTTGATAAAAGGCTTAAAAATACAAATGATTTTTTGTATATGAATCTTAACTTCATTTCTCAACTCTTTTTAGTTCATTGTATTTTAAAAAAAATTATTTATCAATTCTCAAATGGCTGCCAAAGACTACTCAATTTGAAAAACACCAAATTTTGAATGATTGATCCCGACATTCCCAAGGCTGTTTTGGAGCTTGTACGAATTTGCTTTGAGTTAAACAAAAAGTCAGCATTTCATGAATTGTATCAATTTCCTTTCAGTTGTGACTTCACAAATTTAAAGTAGACTTGCTAGAAATTACATAGGAATAAAAATACCACAATATTCTTGTAGATTGAGAGATATTAATAATATTTGATCATGAAGGTTTTGAAAGTGAAAAAATAATGTAAAGCCTTTCAATCCTCATTTCAAGTTTTATATCTAAAAATTTGACCTCTAATATATTATTAAATTAGCCCTTAAAGTTCCGTGACTATGTCTTTTCCAAAAATGCTCCAAAATTGCCATATTTTAAACAAGTATCAAAATAATTCTACACCATAAACACTTCTAAATACATCTATTTGTAGTATCTTATAGTATTTGAATTGAGAGTGTGTGGAAAAAGTCTGTGAAGTTTCTACCATGTGGATTGCAAGCTATTATAAGCTTTTGAAGTGATAAAATTCAATTTGTAGACTTTGAGAAGAATAAGGCGGCTCCACTTCATGAAGGTCACATTTGCATGAAAAAATGTCCAAAATGGTGGTGCTCCTTTGTATTCATTCTTCAAGGCAAATTAGCTACATGCTTGAAAATTTTCACATCAACTTAAATAATTGTACAATATAGAGGAAAAAATAGTGAATAGAAAGAAGTAGTAAATTATTCAAAATACAAAATTTTAACAATTCAACTAGTGGAATTGAAAAATGCCAATTTAAATGGTTGGATTTTTTTGATAAACAATCTACATGCTATGAATTTTTTTAAATATTGAGAATTGAGTAAAATAAAAAATTAGAAGGTTCTATTTTAGAATACAAAATCTTTAAACGCCAACAAAAAATACATCCTTATGAATTTTGATTCATTGATCACAATGGATTGATTCAAAGCTTTTCACATATATTAAAATCTAAAAAATCAATTTCAAAAATTGCTTTTGAAAAAAATGACTTCTTTAATTGCTTAATTTGGTAAAGTTGAGAAACAAATTGCATATCATACAATTATTTTGCACCATGTAATCTAAAATTCTAAAAATTGTTGTGCCTTCAAGATATATTCTTCATCTTCATGTTGTATGACAAATTCAAGGATAAAAATAAAAATTTCATTCATTTCTACTTGCCTAAGAAAATTATGTTACCAAAACCACAAGGTTGATTTTCTAGGGATTTAAGGGCCTTACATGCCTAACTCAATATAGACTTTATGGCTTAATTTTCTTATTTAAAAAAATAAAAGTATATTATTTTTTATCTTTTTTAAAATTTAGTATATTTGAAGCTCATTTCCAAAGCCCTCATTTCCTCAACACTACCAAAAATCTTATATTTAACTAATTCTAGACTTTTTTGCAAATTACGGACAATTAAGGTATCGGCTAGCAGCCGATACATTTGTACATTTTGAATTCAATATGTACCCCATGTATACATTTTCATCATGTTTTGGCACATGCATATGTTATTTATGGACTTGCCAAAGTCCATAATTAGTTAAATTTAAGTTAAAATAAACAAAATATAGTGTCACCTTTGAAGAAAATGTTGAATAGAAAAATTGTAATCAATTATTCTCATAATCAGGTTCCTAATTCTAAAATAGGCTTCAAAAAGAATTTTTCAAAAATATAAGATACTAAAATCAGCAACTACGCTAGGATGTATTTACCTTAGAAGTATTATAGAGGGTGAATGCAAGAAACACTTGTACTATTTGTTGTGTTTTGTCACACCTTAGTTTTTGATTTGCACTTGGCCATAACTTTTGTGTTCTGGCTCTAAATGACTCAAATTTATAGGAAAGCTTTTTATAACCATTATATACCTTACTTAATTTTTGAAGATTTTTCAAAAATAATTTACTATTTTTAAACAGCCTTGATAATTTCTCACAATGGGTAATTTCTCACAATGGATAATTTCTCACAATTGATAATTTCTCATAAAAAAAAATCCTATTTTATATAAATTAAAATGTTAGAAGTTGTATTTTCTTCACCGGAATTCTATATGTCCAAAATCCTAGTGAAAAAAATACAACTTTTGACATTTAATTTGTATAAAATATGAATTTTTTTAAATATCTAAAATTTTTCCTTTTGAGAAGACTTTTTGGTGATGAGATTTGACCAAAAAACTCACCAAAATAATGTTTCATACCTATGGAAAAAAATGTAGAAAGAAGCTCTCTTTGTGGACTTCTACACACATAGAAATAAGTATTTTTAAAATTCCTATGGACAATAGCAATAAATCTACTAAAAAACCATTCTCTCCATATTCAAGCTCCAATTTCGTTTTTTTGGCTCCAAATAGTGCTAAAACCCCCTAAATCACCCATTGTGAGAAATTATCAAGGCTGTTTAAAAATAGTAAATTATTTTTGAAAAATCTTCAAAAATTAAGTAAGGTATATAATATAATGGTTATAAAAAGCTTTCCTATAAATTTGAGTCATTTAGAGCTAGAACACAAAAGTTATGGCCAAGGGCAAATCAAAAACTAAGGTGTGACAAAACACATTAAGTGTTTCTTGCAATCACCTTAGGCACCAAAATTTGGTGCCTTGAGTAGGGAGGGGTTAATTACAAAATAAACATTACCATTTTATACAAAATTTGATAGTGGTAATTGGAACATTGCCGACATGATGAAAACTTATTCTAAACACCCATACATCAAAATCATGAAATTGCATGATGTTCAACTTTTGAGATTACATTAAATACCTTGATGAGAGTATATGTGAAGAATTTTAGACCAATTAAATATATTTGTCATGGTTGCTTAAAACATTTAAAAAATCATTTTTAAAATATAAATATTTTAAATCAAGTTGGATTGGTTTGAAATTTTCTAGGCATTCAACTATTAGTGAAAGACACCTTTGGTAAAAATTCCTCAAAAATCCAATAAATATTGCATTGGGATGAACCGACTAGAAAGTAAAAAATGTCTTGAAATTAATAAGGATTCAAGAGCTCTAAGAGTTATTTATTTATTTGACATCAATGTGCCAATATTGCTCTAGTGCAACAATGTAAGAACAATTAACCAATTAAAGTGTAGAAAGTCAATGGAATACAAGACTTAAAATGTTTGAATAGCTCTAAATTAGAATTTGAAAATTATTAATGTAGAATATAAATATCTAAGAACCTAGAATTTGAATTTGAAAAACTTAAAATTTGAATTTAGACCCCTCAAGAACAAAGTAGCTATTTTTGATAGTAAAGCTAATGTTTTTGGTAATGTATATAGAAATTGAATATCTAGTTTTTTTCCTTCAAATTTTTTATAAAACATTTAGTGAACAGATAGTTTGAAGGATTCATAATTTTTATAACTTTTAATTACATCATGAAAAAATTATTGTATGATATATAAGTCTTCTAGCTATGTGTGTTTGTAACCCAAGTAGATCTGAATATACTTTTTAAATAGAAAGGAATTTGAAATCATACTACTAAAATCACAAGGTCTTCTGTAATATCACATTTTAACATTGTGTGATATTATAGAGGTCCAATCCCTCTGTAATATCACATTTGTATACAAAATGATATTATAGAGTTCCAACAGCCATTTCACCTCTGTAATATCACGCAGTGTTAAAATGTGATATTACAAAACAACGGTGATATTACAGAGGTACAGAGATTTCATATTTATTGGCTTCACACTTCATTTTACTTCTACAGTTTTATGATTTGAATTTGAATGTTGAAGCTTTGAATATTCTCAATTCTAATGTTCTTTTCTTACTACTAAATGATTTGAAGCTTTGTTAGATTGAAGCAATTTTGGATTCTACAACAAAGTATTTACAAAGTCTTTGCAATTTAACAAATTTGCATTTCAATTCTTCAATTTTGATCACCATTATTTATAAGTGAAAAAAATTATCAAGTGGTGGTGTTCTTGAGCTCAACAATACTTCCAAGGTATTTTCTTTACATTTGTTTTAAACAAATTTGAATTCACGTATAGAATGGTGATTTGAACATTGAGTTTCATTTGAACAATTTGAGTGTAATTTGAGCTTCAATCTAATCTAATTTCAAGAGATTGATGTAATTAGAGCCAAATTGGAGCATTCTTGGAGCAATTTGACCTAATGTGAGTAATTTTTGCTTCATTTGAACAATTTGAGTGTAATTTGAGCTTCAATTTAACTTAATTTCAAAAAATTGATGTAATTAGAGCCAAGTTGAAGCAATTGGAGCATTCTTTAAGCAATTTGACCTAATTTGACCTAATTTGACTTAATGTGAGCAATTTGAGCTTCATTTAAACAAATTAAGTGTAATTTGAGCTTCAATTAACTTAATTTCAAGAGATTGATGTAATTAAAGCCAAATTGGAGCAAGTAGAGCATTTTTAGAGCAATTTGACCTAATTTGATTTAATGTGAGCAATTTGAGCTTCATTTGAACAAATTAAGTGTAATTTGAACTTTGATTAACTTAATTTCAAGAGATTGATGTAATTAAAGCCAAATTGGAGCAATTAGAGCATTCTTAGAGCAATTTGATTTAATTTCAGCTTAATTTGAGTAATTTGACCTAATTTGATTAATTTGACCTAATTTGATTTAATGTGAGCAATTTGAGCTTCATTTGAACAAATTAAGTGTAATTTGAGCTTTGATTAATTTAATTTCAAGAGATTGATGTAATTAAAGCCATATTGGAGCAATTAGAGCATTCTTAGAGCAATTTGATTTAATTTAAGCTTAATTTGAGCAATTTGACCTAATTTGACCTAATGTGAGCAATTTGAGCTTCATTTGAATAAATTAAGTGTCATTTGAGCTTCAATTAACTTAATTTCAAGAGATTGACATAATTAGAGACAAATTGAAGCAATTGGAGCATTTTTAAAGCCATTTGACCTAATTTCACTTTAATGCCAACAATTTAACCTATTGTGATCAATTTGAGCATCATTTAAACAATTTGATTATAATTTGATCTTCAATTCAAATGAATTTTAAGAGTTTAAATTAAATAGAGCTTAATAGGAACAATTGGAGCAATTTTGACCTAATTTCACTTTAATGTTTGCAATGTAACTTAATATGAACAATTTGAGCTCTAATCTAATTGAATTTATAGAGTTTGATCTATTTAGAATCTAATAGGAGCAATTGAAGCATTTTTGGAACAATTTTGATTTAATTTCATCTTAATGTCAACAAATTCACTTAATTTCCTTTTAATGTCAACACTTTGACCTAATCTTCTCTTAATGTAATCATATGAATTTGACCTAATGTGTTTGTGTTTTTTTATATGTAGTGAAAATTTGGAGTGAGAGCGCTTAGAGTATAGTGAAGAATATTCAAAAGGTGTAAATTTTTGAATTGTAAGTTCTATAAGTAAATCTTCAACTTTTTGTACATTAAGAATATTTTAAATCCTTATTTTTATAATTAAAGGATTTAGAATATTTTCTATCTTAATTTAAACTTGTGATTGTTATTAATCATAGACTATAACTCAAGTTTTAGCTACGATTGATGACTTCATGGATGTTAATGTCGATGACATTGAATTCATATGCATCCAATGTCAAAAGTTTTTGGCATTTCGTTTTAGAAAGAAAAAGGCTACTATTTGTTGTTATAATGGTAAAATTTTCAGCGAACATGTTAGTCATCTCATTGTCCATCCAATGGTCCATGAGCTTTTTATGAGCAATATTTCTGAGTCTTGAGGATTTTTTAAATCCATTAAAAAATATAATCAAGCTTTTGCATTTACAAATATGCATAGTAAGTTTCAATCTGGACAAGGTGAAAGACGAGGGGTATATACATTTCATGTGAATGAAGAGTTGTGCCACCATATTGAAAAATTTAGAGCCTAAAGTAAATCACGGTGCAAAATTTGTACAAATTTGTTTTTGAATGATGATTTGTAAACAGACCGTCGGATAGAGATCTTTGATGATCATGATCGTGACATCGTAAATACCATTCAAGAAGTTTTGGAATCGGTTAATGCATTAGTTCGTGGTTTCAAATCTTCATGTGATGTTGTTTTAGGAAGACACAATGTGGAACTTCGTATATCTGGTGAGGCTCCCGTTTGAGAACATCGTCGAAGATACAATCGACCCGTCGTTCTTGAGATTGTTGTTGTTCTCGACGAACAACATATGGAATTTAGATGTGATATTATTCTTTATCAATGTGGTGGAGGATTACAAAGAATTAAGAAAATTCATCCTATTTATGATGCATTGTTTTATTCATTGTTGTTTCCTGAAGGGCAATATAGGTGGTCACCTGTTTTAAAGCAAATACTGGAGTGACTTTAAAGTCATTTGTCTAATATATGCTTCAAAAGCGACCCAAATCTAATATACTACATAAAGCTGGAAGATTATTCCAACAATATGTAATAGATCAATATTTGCGTGTAGAACATGAAAATTTACTTTTCATTAGACAACACCAAGCAGAACTTCGTGCCAAATGTTATCAAGAATTGTAGATGCTTTGCAAGAAGACAATGGAGCACGTATTGGACATCGCATTGTTTTACATGCAACATTTATTGGCTCTTCTAGATATATACAAAACATTTTTTAGGATAGTATGGTTTTAGTTAGAATCTTAGGTAAACCGGATTTGTTTATCACAATGATGTACAATCCGACTTGGCCTAAGATTATAGATGAGCTTGGTCCAAGTCAAACTCCTCTGAATCGTCCAGATGTAATTGTACGTGTTTTTGAGCTCAAATTGAAAGCTATGATGGAAAAAATCACAAAAAAGAATGTATTGAGAGAGACGATTGCTTTTTGTTACACTATCGAATTTCAAAAGCGTGGTCTCTCTCATGCTCACATTCTTCTTTGGTTGAAAGACAAGGTCGATGATTGTGACGTTATAGATAGACTTGTATGTGTTGAGATTCCAGATGTAAACAAACAACCATTGCTTTATGCGGCAGTTGTAAAACACATGATCCACGATCCATGTGGTTTGGACAATCTTAATTGTCCTTGTATAGAAAATGGTGGATGTTCAAAGAACTCTCCTATGCAAACTCGAGATACCACTAAAGTTGATGGTGACGGTCATATTTTGTATTGTCGCCGAAATCACAATAGATATGTTGAGAAACGCATACGAGGTCAAATTGTCTACTTGGACAATCGATGAGTTGTGCCATACAACCCATATTTGATATGTCATTTTAATTGCCATATTAATGTGGAGGTTTGCAGTTCAATAAATGTCAAATACCTTCACAAGTATATTTTTAAAGGATGAGATCGTGGCATGGTAGAAACTAATGAAGTAATAGATGAAATTAAGAACTTCTTGGAGGGCCGCTACGTGACTACTCAAGAAGCATGTTGGAGACTATTTGGTTTCGAAACCAACAACAAGAGTCATAGTATTTGTCGTTTACCGGTTCATCTTTCCGACCAACAGTATGTTACTTTTTCACAAAGGTACGTCTTTACAATTAGTGATTGATCAAAATATTGAGACCAAACTTACAAAGTTTTTTGAACTCAATCACTGTATTCGTGCTTTAATTGCTTTTGACAATCAAGGTAATCATATGCTTCTTCAATACATGGATCTTCCACTCCACTATAAGTGGAATGTGAAAAAGAACATATAGAAAAGAAGACAACGCAAAGTAAAAGTTTTTGGTAGGGTAAATATGGTTCCTATAGGTATTGAATTATTTTACTTGTGTTTATTGTTGACTTATGTTAACGCACCAATTTCATTTGATGACCTATTTTCTTTTTAAGATATAGTTCATTCAACGTATAAAGCTGCTTGTATTCTAAGAGGGCTTTTGTAAGATGATGCTGAATAGGACAATTGTCTTCAAAAAGCATCCCTCATTGCTTTGTCTAGACAGATTTGACGGTTCTTTGCAACACTTCTTGTGTTTAGACAACTGTTGAATCTTCTTAGCTTACTTAAAAAGTATCTTGATGCTATGTCTGATGATTGGCATGATGATCCAAACCGTTATTGTAAAGTCATTTCATCTATTAATGAGAATTTGTCATTTTCAGATAAACGCATTATAGATTTATTTGACATTCAAAATTTGAATGAATTTGGTTATCCAAATATTGTTGATGTTGGTGGTAATGCCAATGACAACAATGATTTAGATAATCAAAACATTCATTTTGTAGAGGAAGATGTGGATAGACTCAACAAAGAGCAACGCATTGTTTTCAACGTAGTGACTTCTACCCTTTTAGAGTCCCATCTTCCAAATAAGTTTTTTTTTATGGATGGGCCTGGTGGGACCGGAAAGACTTTTGTGTACTGAAACACACTTTTCCACTTCACGTCATTTTATTTCATGTAACAGCATTACATTATTCTAATTCCAATTTGTAATAACCTAGGAGTCGATGTCTATTTTTAATTTCTTTAAGCTTTCTAAGTCTTTGCTTGACTAAGATCTTTTATCTTCCATTCTCCAATTAGTCTTAAATCTCTTATTTCTTTTGACTTGTTTTCTCTTTAAGTTCTTTGTCTTTGTTGTAAGTCTTTTATACCTTTTTGTCTTTTATTTGTTATATTTGAATAAGACATTTGCCCCTTTATATAGTTTCCCCCGGTGATAGGGGACTATTACAATATCCCTAACCGTTTAACCTTGAAAATAGGTCTAAGACTATTTCTCCTATAATATCCCTAACTACCTTTTCCTAACTAATTCTTTCCTATAATTAGCCTAGTAACTCTATATGTACTAAGTAAGTTGTATTGCTGCTTTGGTCTTCCTTGTCTGTGCTGAAGTAGTCTTTTGTAAAATTAATAACTTGTGAATTAAGATTCTTTCTTCATTATTAATTTATCAATGTTGTAGTCCAAAGTATATACTTTAAGATTCTTCATTATTAAATCCAATTCTTCATGTTTTACCAATTTTCATTAATTGTGGAAAGTGCTCAAAAGTACAGGATTCGATACAATTTTGTCATCTTTCCAAATTAATAACTTTTGTATTTTAATATTTTTGTACATGTGAATCATTTTTTTCCCTGTATTCTAGCATACTTTATCTTTTGATCTAATTATCTTGAGATTTCTAAAATATTAACAATTATTTTCAGTAATCTAAAGTAAGTCAATTAATAATATTTCCTTCCTTTCAAAGAACATCATAATGAGTTAACATGTACAATACCATATTAGGTTATCTTCGTGGTCATAGTGTCAAATGTATAACAATGACAACAAGTGAAATAGCTGTTTGCCTTTTGCATGAAAGATGAACAGCATATTCCTCTCTTGCCATTTCATTACAATTGCATGAGGCTTCAACTTGTAATATTAGTGTCCAATCGTTATTGGCTTAAAATTTGCATGAAGTGCAATTGATTGTACTTGATGAAGCTTGTGCTGGGCATCGATTTATGATAAAAGCTATAGATAGATCTTTGCGAGATATTCGAGGTTTAGATTGTTCAAACGGTGGGCTTATAGTTTTATATGATGGTGATTTTTGCCAAACTTTGCCCGTAGTTGTACGTGGAGGCCGCCAACAAAACGTTGAGGCTTGCTTGCGACGTTTATATTTGTTTCTATTAATAGAACATTTTCATTTGATCACAAATATGCGTTTACAAAATCAACCAGACTTTTAACGATTTTTGTTAAATATTGGTGAAGGCAAAACCAGTTCAGAAGTGGATTTACCGTTAAGAATGGTTGCGATTGGAAACTCTTTAGATGGTCTCATTGATGCCATGTTTTATCATCCGGTTGATTTCTCTGAGTGTGTCATTTTGGTTGTACGAAATGATGATGCTCAAGAAATCAATCGGAAAATCACCGATCGCATGCTTGGTGATGTGCATCAATGTTTTAGTGTTGATTTTGTACATGAAAATGATGAACATGTTCATTATCCGGTAGAGTTTTTAAATTCATTACAACTTAGCGGTTTGCCTCCTCACAAATTAAATCTAAAATGTGGTCAATATGTTATGTTGTTAAGGAATTTGAATCCGACAAAGAGTTTATACAATGGGAGTCGCTTGTTAACACGCAAGCGACTCCCATTGTATTATTGTGTGAAATTGTGGAAGGGCGCCATTGTGGTTAAGAAGTGTTGATTCCAAGAATTATACATCATTGTAACGATAGCCGCTTATTAATTACATTTTGTCAGAGACAATTTCCTATTACTAAGGTTTTTGCTATGACAATCAATAAATCACAAGGCCAATCATATGACCAAGTCGGCATTTATCTTCGAAATGAAGTATTCAGCCATGGTCAGTTATATGTGGCTATGTCTTATAATAGACATCCTGCAAACATTAAAGTTGCTAATGACAATTTAAATGCCGTGGGAACAGTAAAAAATGTAGTTTATCATGAGGTTTTTGCATAACATTGTCATGGAGACTCCTACATATAATTACACCTGAATCAGGTGGATGAAAAAGTTGAGAGTTTGTTTTAAACTTTGCATGTTTAGGGTTCATGCACGCTTCGGCGACGTCCCCTTCCATCCAACTGCATTCTTTTGGTGTTTATCATTATTTCATTATCTCAATTGAGACAACCTATCATATCAATAAATATAGTAGGATGATATTTGTAGCCATTTTGCTACATTCTTTTATAGCCTATGGAAGGATATTACATTGTATCTTTGGATGCAATCCATTTATAAAATTTAACACTTTTCTTTAAAAATATGTAAATATGCAAAAATTCTAATGTATAAAATTTACCTTGGATGTATATTTTTTTTCTTTTATTCTAGATTGCAATATATTCAAATGATTATGAAGATTTATATAATTTGTTATTTGAATCTTTTATTGAAATTGGAATCGTTATTGTTATTCTACATTTTAATAGGTGGAAATTTTGCATGCTCTTTAATTGTAAAGATTTTGATTTGAAAAATACTAGAATTACTCTAGAGTTTATTATATGTATATATTTATAAATTATTATATGAAGGTTAATAATTTTTTAATTGAAGATTTTCTTGAAATTGAAACTATTGTTCTACATATTCAAATGTGAAGTTCTATTACATTTTTCACTTGATTAATTTTTCTTATTGCACTTTTTTCATTTTTGCAAATATTATTTTTGTGAAAATTATGATATAAAGTTTTTCTTTAATTATTTTTTATTGCACAATATATGTATTTCCAAAGAATATTATATGAAGATGTCAATATTTTTATTTAAATATTATGCATACTTTATTAATCTGCATTTCATCACATAAGAAATTGATGAAAATAATATAGTTAATGCATAACAAAGCAAGCGCCAACCGCTAGTTGATTTTCTAAAATAATAATCTTGTAAAAAGTTTCAAATTGTTCTATATAGATGAGGAAGGTGAAATTTATGAAGAATTTCAATTTGCAATTTAATTTAGAATCTCTATACTCAAGTAAACTTCAAAATTCTTTATGGAATGCAATTTTAAAATTTTTTCAAAATAATTTTAAAATAAAATGAAAATTGTTTATTATGACATACACATTAGTACATTATAATCATTGGATTTGGGAATCACTAGTTTCATAACTAGAATTTTTTTTCATTGAATATTGTAAATCATTCTCAATTTCTATCAACTTAATATTTTCCCTAGGTATAAATATGAAATATTTTTGTTGTAATTTTTAATACATATTGTCTAAAATATTTTTTGAGCATATGATAGGAAGTTGCAAATTGTAGAATTGATATATACATTAATTTTTGGATAAAATGTTGGAAAAGAAATTTAATCAATTGAGATGAATGAAACACTATTTAAAAAAAATTTAAGCATGACAATCTTGCAATTGGTAAAGTTTTTTATTTTACAATTTCAAGAGGGAGTAATAGGTCAAATTAAATACAAACTAAATCATCTAGTTAAATTTGTTAAAAAAATAAACATAACTGAAGATTTTAGCCTTGTTTAAGTTGTTTTGAAGACTAATATTTAAAAGCAATTACTGGCCTTAACATATGAAAGAATATAGAGGTTAATACTTTAATTTTGAATGATTCAATATATTGAGAAGTTCAATTTGAATCTAAGACTACTCAAATTTAATTATTATAAAAATAAAAACTTTGATATAATTAAATGATTTAAATCAAAGTTGAATTGTATTTTTAATTTATTTAGAACTCTAATTGAAAATAAAATACAATTTGAGCTCTAAATTCATGATTTTTGAAAAATTCTTAAACATTCCAAAAAAAAAAAATTTAAAAATTTAAAAACAATCCAAAAACAATCCAAAAACAATCCAAAACAACCCCAAAACAACCCTAAAACAATCCAAAAACAATCCAACAACAACCCAAAAACAACCCAAAAACAATCCAAAAACAACCCAAAAACATTCAACAAAAATTTGTTGATTTGGTCATTGCACTATTCAAATGAACAAAAATTTGTCAAACCGTTTTGTTAACTTGTAGTGAAATTAATAAAAATTTGTTAACCATTTTGTTAACTAGTCCGGAGGAAGAATGAGCTAGTGCGAAGATATTAGGAAGGTATGAGAAGCGCTCTCAATGCACCACTTATAGTGCATGAGACATTGTAGGATGGATTTTGCCCAAATTCTCAAATCTTTGAGCAAGTGGAAGACCAGTACCTAAACAATGGTCAAATGTGTGAGGTATTTGCAAAAAATGCACCGTTTGTTGGTCATAGGCGTGACCGTCCAGCTCCTTTATTTCAGATTGGCTATAATGATTATGAGGATTATTTTGTGGTGGTGCGACCTATAGATGGTGACCTCCATCCCTTTTGGCTTGCTTGTGCACTTATAAATCCTAATTCGGATTTAGGGCATATTAATTCCATTCAACTACGCCTACATTTTTTTAGCACACTAACACTACAACAAAAGCAGTGTTTTATAACTGCAAAAATATGACTAGGGATGACTAGTGACTGCTCACAGTCATATTCTTAGATGTCAATACCTTGGGGAGAAATGTGACTGCAAAATATGACTGCTAGTCATTTTTGGGCCTTGCACTTCACAAGCATATACTATACGCCCATTGGGAACATCAAAGTATTTTATAGAGAACATAGGGAACATGTTTGGGGAATGTTGATTTACATTTCTAGTCATATTTTCATAGAAGTGACATTTTTTATTTTCGGGTAGCCCAAGAAAAAGATGGGCAATCTGAAAAAAAATATGGACAAGTCATTGTTTAAAATTTTGAAATCCAAGGCAATTCTTTTTTGAATTTTCAAACCTAATCACCACTTTTTTAGAGTTTTGAAACCCTAGCCGTCATTTCTTTAGGGTTTTGAAATCCTAGCCGTCACATTTCTTGGCTTTTCTTCCCTGCCTTTGTTGTCTCTTAGCTCTTATTTGTTGTTACTTCTTAATTGTTGCTTCTTAGTTGTTGTTACTTGTTATTTTTTGCTTCTTAATTGTTGTTTTTTGTTGCATTTTAGTTCTTGTTGCATCTTAGCTCTTACTTCTTGTTGCTTTTTAGTTTATGAATCTTTTTTTTTTCTTGCATTTTAATTCTTTTTTCTTTTCAATTGTTGCTTTTTAATTTATGAGTCTTGTTTCTTCTTCTTGCATTTGAATTCTTTTTTCTTTTTAGTTCTTGCTTTTTGTTTCCTCTTATTGCTTTTTAGTTCTTACTTCTTGTTTCTTTTTGTTGCCTCTTAATACTTGTTTCTTATTGCCTCTTAGTTGTTATTTCTTGTTGCATCTCAACTCTTGCTTGTTGTTATTTTTTAGCACTTTCCACTTTCTTTTTTCTTTTTTCCTTCATCACCATTTATATTCTTCCTATTCTAAACTTGTGCTACATATTTTGTGTTGTTGTAAACCTTAAAAGTTTGAGCTTTGTTGTTCATTCACTAAAAATTGACCTCTCATTTCTTTAATTGTATATGCAGGCACCAAAAATTGAAGTAAAGTTGTTAGAAGCTACTTGCAACCCAATAGACTCATCTTCATATTATTGTAAGGAATATAGGTCCTATTGAATTTTGTGAATGATTTATTGTGATATATATATTTTTTTATATTGTTGGCTAATAAATGTCAATGAAGAGAGTTGCATTCCTTCTTGCATTCTCCCTCTTTAATATGATTGTCTCATGTATATTTCTAAAATCATGTGTATGTGTTTTTAACTACATGAAGGGTTTTTTTCAATTGTTAAATCATCTTGATATATAATTGCAATGTGTCATATCCATTTAAAATGCATAAAAAATATACTTGTAGTTTGTAATCAAAGCTATTTTGAACTTTAATCACCCCAATCACAAACTACACACAAATTTTAAAAATTAGTTATAGTCATATAATGCTCATACTTATGTGTGTCAAAAATGTAACCTTACACATCCCAAAATATGACTACAATCAGTCATAAAATTACTAATGACATTCACATTAACTATCATGTCAACCAAAAATATGACTCACAAGAGTCATATTTCACATTAGCAAAGATTATGATTCACAAGAGTCATATTTATATTCCGCATCATTCAAAAATATGACTCATGAGAGTTATTTTTCACATAGCAAAAAATATGACTCACAAGAATGATATTCCACAATTCACATCAACAAAGGAAATGACTCATCACAATCATATTCTACATCAACAAAAAATATGACTCATTGTATTCATATTCCACATCAACCAAAATATGACTCATCACAATCATATTTCACGTCAACCAAAACATGACTCACCACAATTATATTCCACGTTAGCCAAAAATATGACAAAACATAGTCATATGCCATGTAGGATTTTTTTTTCCGGGTAGCTCAAGAAAAAGTTAAGCCCCTAAGGATAGTCAACGTATACACCACGTTGGCATACTATGGCTAAATATGGGTATTTATATCCCTCAACCCATATGACTGTCAATATGACTGATGTCTGAAACAACTGCTTTTAAACTGTTGGAGTCAGTCATATTCCGACTCATCTACAATGATTTCTGCGTGAGTCATATTTTTTTATTTTACGACTTACTGCAATTATATTTTGTAGTCATAAAACACTGCTTTTGTTGTAGTATAATGAAGACTTATATATAGGGTGGGACACAAAATAAGGGAATTCATGGTGCAAGAAGAAAGTTATCTCCCCAAGTTGAACGCATACAAATTGTATCATGATTGCTTGGAAGCCACGTGTAAGAGCAATGACTTTTGATCTAAGAATCAAAATTCTCAAACATCAAATTGCTATCGTCAAAGCATCAATGAATGCTTATATGTGTGGTGAATGCAACATAGCATCTTTGGAGTGAAGATAAATAGTTACTTTATAGGTATAGGAATGTTAGAAATTCCTATGTTAGTTTTGTAAATCATGGATTTATTTTTCTTAAATAAGAAAAAAATTGAAAGGAATTATAGTAATGGATAGTTTTTTAAAAGTTTTTATAAGATTAAATAGATAAAAACTAATAGGTTGGAAGGAAGAAATAGATTTATTTTACAAATTATTTTAATTCTTTATTTTGATCTTTTGATTATTATGGATGTTGTACAATATAATATGTTTTTGTTTATATTTTATGTATTGTATTGTGTATTTCGCACCTTCTTTACTGTATTTTCATTCTCCATCATGTTTGTTTTGTAAACCTAGGTACTCTAACGTACTCTATGTTGGGTTATTTTGAACTTTTCTATCTAAGCACATACCAAAGCGTTTACTTCAACGTTCTTGTTAAGTACTTCTTATAATTGTATGGTACCATTTCAAATCTTCAATCCCTCAATTGAATGTTCGGTACTATAGAAGTGCTAAGCAATTTGACAATTTCCTACAAAAGCACAAATTTATAATTGTGCTAGCATATTGCATTTTCAATGTATTGAATTGTCTCAATTTAATGAACACTTTTGTAAACTATATTTAGGATCATGATTAAAATGAGAATCCATTTTGTCTCATTTTAATGAATATGGACTTAACCCAAATTGCATTGACTCCAATTTAAAACTAAATTTGCATAAATGAAGTCATAGATTTAAAGAACACAATTTTTTTTAAATCACTTTGTAAAGAAAATCTCATTTCAAATCCATTTCAAAAGATTGCACTCAAAAAATGATAATATTTTTCTTGTAATCAAATTTAAAAGAAATTTTGAAAATTCCTTTCAAAACTTATAAAAATAATATTGATGATAACATTGGTGAATCTAACTATAAAGATGGAATCTAAAACTCAAAATTTACAACTATTATTTGTATATGAAAATTCAAATTTTTTGTTGATTTGAACATGTTGATCATCAACACTTTTCTGTTGATTTCTGTCCAAATCAACAAATTATTGTCCAACTCAATAGAAAAGTGTTGATGATCAACACATCCAAATCAACAAAAAATCTGAATTTTCTAGTAGTGTGAATTCCAAAATGTTCTTTAAAAAGGTTCTTTATCATGGGAATCTTCTCAAAATTTGATTTTTGGAGAAGATTCTAGATGTTTGTAGGTTAATGCATTGATTTTGTTAAATTTCTAAATAGATTTGGCTAATTTTTTGGACAAATTTGGATGTTTGAACAAATAGAATTGGGGCCAAATGTAGGATATAGGAATTGGATTGGTCTACCTTAGACAAAGTAAGACTTTGGTGTAGATTATGAATTTCAAACAAATTGTTGAGACTCTACTTGCAATCACAAACTAATTAAGCATTCATTTTTATGAAATAGGGTTTACATTTCCATATTTTACACTTCCATATTTTAGACGTCATTGTTGTCTACCATAGCCAATTGTCTTCCTACAAGTGTGAGCCATTGCATTGGCTCACAATTTAGAATTAATGCAAATATAATAAGTTAAGGAGAGTTAAAAATTAATAAGTATTAGGGAGAAGATTTAATGCATAAATTACAATTTAAGGGTCTTCCATTAGGTAGTAATGTGAAAATTAGAACAATGGTGTGAAAATTAGAAAATGCAATTAGGCAAAAATGTAGAGGAAATTCTAAGTAAAAATTAAGAATTTCAAACTAAAAAGTCATTAAATAGGAAATTGAGAATTAATTATATTAAGTCATTGGTTGAATGGAAAGAAATTGAAAACAAAATATAATGATTCAAAATTAACATTAGAAGTGAACTGGGAATAGGGAGTGCAAGTAAGACAATACAAAGACTAAAAGAAATGAAGACGAGGACTTGAAGAAATGAAAATGAAAACTAGGGGAAATGAAAATGAAGACTTGAAGAAATGAAGATGAACATAGAGGGGGATATAGAGGAGAGTAGGGTTAGTGAACTCTCTCTTTCTCCTTCTTTCTCACCTCTCTCTTTTGGTTCTTGTTTTCTTTTTGCTTCTTTTCTCTCAAGTACTAGGAGGAGAGGGTTTTTTGAGCACTTAGGAAAAGATAAGTTAAAAATGAGTAGGAACTTAGAAAATTTGCCAAGTAGATTTGATTCAATCATGTCCATGGCTTAAAGGAAGTTGGGTTGAATTTAGAACTCAGTAGGAATGTAGTATGGAAGCATCAACTTCAGAGGCCAAGATCTAGAAGACAGTAAGACTTTAGAGCTAAAATTTAGTGGAACTATGCACCTTTCATCTAGCTTTCCAACAAGCCTAGACATGCTTCATTTGAAGCACGAATGAGGCAATGGTGGTCATTTCACTACTAAAAAATTCAAATTTTTTGTTGATTTGGACATGTTGATCATCAACACTTTTCTGTTGATTTTTTTCTAAATCAATAGATTTCTATCCAAATCAACAAAAAAGTGTTGATGATCAACACATCCAAATCAACAAAAAATCTGAATTTTTTAGTAGTGAACATCAACAACAGAGGATTTTCAATCCATGAGGGGCAAGGGCAAGGCAACAACTTTTTGGTAAATTGTCTATCATACAATTTGACAACTAAACCAAATTACCATCCTTTGAATAAAAAAATTACAATGTTATAGATTTTGAAAGCAATAAACCTAGAATTTTGGCAAAATTTAATAAAATTAAGGTTTGGATTTTTAATTACTTTGAGACTATTAATTTTTATTGCATAATTAAAAAATTTAATTGCAACTAAAACACCAAAACCTCCAAATAAAAGTTGGATTTAAATAAAAACCAACACTCATAGTTATATTTAATATATGATTATATTACTTTAGAATCTACTATCATAGTATAAATTCACGCAAAAATTAATTGATAAATATGATGAATTTAATTTGAAAATATGGGATTAAGAAATCTTTAAGAATGCATTTTAAAATAGGTGGCCAAGAAAACTTCAATGTTTGCACATTTATATCTTGGTTGATAAAAGAGTGTCCCTCCCTCCAATTTACCTTATCAATGACCACATTGAGTATTGGACCTTCACTAGTACAATTTTCTTTCTCTTTCAAGACAAGTAGGCCATGCTACTCTCTTCTTCTTTTCAAGAAATTTGATTTCTTCGTAGCATTTTCTATTTGGAAGTCATATTGAGGGTTTCAATTGATAATACACCCAGACCTCTTTCTTTCTTCCTTGGACCTCTTCTCTTCCTTGGCCCACGTGACTTCCCTCCTCCCTCCCTTTCTGCACCTCTTCTTAGATCTTCTCCTTCTCTCCCTCAGATTTTTTTTATACAGCATTAATATCCCTTTTGCCTAGTATACTTTTTTTACCTCCTAGGCTTTTTTGTTACATGTTCTTTCCTTTCTTTGTCTTTTTTTGGTCTTTTCCCATATCTTGGCAGTATAATGTATTGGTTAAACCCCAAATCTTACTAAAAAAATACCATTTCATTTTGTCACTTAATGTATTTTTGGCTTCCAATGGAACATTTGGGCCTTTAGGGCCTCCTACCATGTGAGCCAAGTTGGCATAAAATCCACTAGAAGACAAGAAAAGAAGAATGATTGTTCATTGGAATCAATATGTGAAGAATTCTTACTTGATTTCTCCCCACCCACTAGGTCTACATGGCAAGACAAATCCAAACTTGGTCCTTGTAGCTCCCTTGCAAACTTGACCTACTTGGCTCACATGGCAAGAGGCCCTTAGGTAGAAGACACTCTAATGGACACTAACTTATGTGAGCACTAATCCATCTTGAAAAATACCCATGGGCTTCTTTAACCTTGAGTAACTTATATCCAAGATTACTAGCCAATAAATTATTATGCTTAATTACTATTTTCCCAAATATGCATCAAAGACTAGAATGGCCTCTAATTTGTATTGTAACTTAATGTTCAGTAACTTACAAGAATGTTCAGTAACTTCTTGTAACTTAATGTTCAGTAACTTACAATAAGATGGACACACCAATGATGTTCGCAAGGGGGACCTTACCTCTATCCACAATTTCTCCGAAGGCTCCCATCCCAGACTACTTAGTACTAGTAAATTGAGAGGTTAGTGTCCAGAGACAAATTGAAAGGAGAGGACAATTAGAGACATGTCATGGTCAAGATTCATGAAACAAGTAGAGGGTGAAGAATTCTTCTAACCCCCAACAATCAAGTGTCTCTTCAATGTACGTAAGCAATCTTAGGTAGGTTCATACAAAGTCATTTTTTATTAGATGCTCATGAAATTTGGACACAATGTGTAAACATATATGTCCTTTGTGAAAAATTATTTTTTTCTAATTAAGTGCTTGGATCAAAAGTTATGCTACCCTAAACTTTTTGGACAGCTTGGACAGCTTGGGAATCTTTTGCAAAAAACTAATCAACTTTTGAAATTTGGCATGTATGTTACTTATCAAATATGGCTTATAATTTTTCTTAAAAAAAAATTTAGTCCTCAAATCACATTCTAAGAGGAGTCAAACTTTATTAGCTATATTGGCCGGGGTGGTCTCAAAAAAAAAACATTTACTTCTAACTTCAAGTCCTATTATCTTGCAATTTGTAAAGTCAAAATTCTAGAAATTTTTTCTAAAAATATTTGTCTTTAACTTTCCACCATTTGGATTTCACATACAAAAATTTCTTATTACACAAGAAAACATAAAAAAAAATGACTATTGTATTACCAATTCATTGAACCTTGTTGCATTGCAAGGTGATTTATAATAAGCTAAACTCCATATTTGCTTCTAAATTTTTCAAGAATGAACTTAATATCATATACTTATGAATGGTCGAGGTTCTCATTTTTCCATAGAGTAAAAATTGTATTCCAAAATAGAGTAAAAATTGTACTCCAAAATAAACCTTAGATGGACGAAGGGGAGGGGGCTACTAGACATCTTGGATGTTGTGTTTATCATGTTATTGTCCTGTTTGGGAAACAATTTTTGACAATGTCTCCCTAACCCACCCAACCCCATCCTTTAGGGGTTAACTTCAGATTATATATTGCAATTGATTTTAACTCTTAAATGCCCAAGGATTTTTTTGAGCCTTTACAAATTTGCTCTAAATTGAACAAAAAGCCAACATTTTGATAAGTTGTATCAATTTTTTTGAATTGTAACCATACAAATTTAAACTAAACATGCTAAAGAAAAAAAAAATACACCAATATCACTTACGGATTAAAAGATAACAATATTTGATCATAAGGGTGTTAAAACTATGAAAGTGATTTCAAGTCTTTCAATCCTCTTTTCACATGTGAAATTTATAAAGTTGGTCACCCAAAATTTATGAGGATAAAGGACCTAACATGTATAACTCCAATCCATTTATGGCTTTTCAAAATCTACTGAACAATTTTCTCAAATGAAGTTTTTTCTCCAAGATCTAGTGTATTTGAGGCTCATTTCCAAGAGCCCTCAACACTATGAAAAGTCGAGATTATAATAAACACCCTTCCACAAAATATTGAATAGAAAATTCATGATCAATCATTTTTAAAGTCAGATTTTTGATGCTAAAAGTAAACTTCAAATTTTTTTTCCGAAAATACAAACTATTAAATATAGCATCTTGGTTAGGTTTTTATTTAACTTCAAAACCTTGTGAACACCAAAATTTGATGCCTCAGGCATTTAGAAGTTAATGACAAGGATTCAGTTATCCTGGAGATAGCCAGAGGCAGGGTGGAGCAGTGACCATCAGCAAATGTATGCTTCATGTACACACATGATGGAATCCATGGAAATCTTACCACCTCTGATTTTGTAGAAAGAGTGGCATACATATAAGGTAGAACTAGGCTCATTACTATACAAATTTGTGATCTACTGTATGTACTTTGGAGAAGCTATTCTCCACTCTCATATTTTTCAGAGATTGAAAAGTTTGAGAGAAGTCATTTGCAAAAATAATGAAGACATTTTGACAAGAAGTAAATTTTCTGTGATTTTTCAAAGGTGGAATGTTAAAGCATAAATAGACTCTTGTTGAAGTATGGGCAGCCCCTTGTTAAAGCATGGGTTGATGTATCCACTTTCCAAGTGGATTACCATTATCATAAAAAGTTGGTAAGGCTATGGTAATGGGTGGGTCACTGACACACATAGGAGGGGGTCCTAGGTGGCAGAATTGGGTGGAGGGCAATAATGGGCAGTTCTACCTTCACTTGGTACCAATATTGGTACAATTGGTATTGTAACATTTGCAATAATATCCTTTGCTTAAGAAACATGCATGTTTATAAGTATTTTTTTAACCCCCTAGACAACCAAAAGTATCCTCTCATAGTTTCAAATTCAATTCAAAGTGTTGCAACTTTTGCATCCAATGTCCAAATTCAATAAAACTTGTTGGAAAATTTTCACATTCTCTTCTAGTTTGTGTGGTACAATTTTCAAATCAATCCAAAATGTACTGATTTTTTGTAAGCCAATCGATAGTCACAGGTTCAAGTTGAATTTATCAAACTACATTTGATGGTTGCAACTTCATGGGCTTGTACCTCCTTCATCCAATTTTTATATCTAATAAAAAATGGATTATATTACCCTTTGAGTATAATTATTGTGGAAATAATTTCATGTCAATCCAAGTTTCCATTTCCAATAATTGCTTTTGGAAAAGTTTCACATATTAGTTTAGTTTGTGTGGCAAAAACTTTGTATCAATCCAAAAAGATACGAATGATTGAGAAGTATTTTAGTAGAAAGAGGTTCAACCTCAAATGTGTTTTTTGCAACTTTTTCTTGCTATTTTTTGACACTTCAAAGTCAATTTGTAGACCTTAATATGAGTCAATTGAATGATATTTTCTTTCACCAATGTGTTTAAGAATGTGTTTGTATGTTGGTTTTGAATCACTTCACAGTTTCATGTTTTTTTCATTTGAATAGGTTTAGACATCGAATTTTACCTCCAAATGTATTGCTAGGAAAATTTGAGCATCTCTTTTCAACACTAAAACATTTCAATCTTGCAATCTACTTGACCAAATGACTCCAAATTTGATTCACTTCATCTACAATGCGTAGACTATGTAGAAGATTGTACTTTTGAAATTTCTATACCTTAGTGACATTTAGATCTATCACACTTCAAAAGCAAACAATGTTTATGAACCCCAAAAGGTCTGGGCTTTGATGGGCTTGTAGGGGTTCAAATCCACTGAAGTTTGTTTCTTCCCAAATTTTTGTTGTGGTTGAATAAGGGTGGGTTTATACTGTACTTAAGGCTAGATGAAAGGCCAACCGGATTTGCCTTCAATCCGGCCTTCAATCCGGCCTAAGTTTTTCCATCCAACCCTAGTTAATGTAACCCCCTTGGGTTGGATTCTAGGATTGAATTTCCAATTCATGTACTCTTGGATTTTTTCAATGCTTATATATATATATATATATATATATATATATATATACACACACACACACACACACATATGAACATGCATGTTTACCTTTCTTTTCTTTTCTTTTTAATTAAAATTTTTTTCTTGGTTTTTTTCTCTTTTCATTCCTATATATTTTATTTCTAAAATTTGAATTTTTTAAATTTATTTATGTACTTGAAAATAAAAAATAAATTTATTGTTTTGGTTTTCCTCTTATATAGAATATGCTAAAACATAGATACCTCATTGTAGTCACTTAGATGATGATTTTCTTTAATTACTAAAAAACTAAATGCATAAGGTAATTTGCTCTAAAAGCACCCGTGCTCTAAGAGCAATCATGATGGAGAGGTACATTTTCCTTTATTGAATGTACTAGCACATTTTAGGACATGGTCACTTTTATAGCTTTTCAAAATCTACTCTACAATTTTTTTTAAATGAATCTTTAATGTGATTTTTTCTCCAAGATCTAATGTATTTGAGGCTCATTTCCAAAAGCCCTCAACACTATAAAAGTCGAGATTGTGATGGACATCCTTGTACAAAATCTTAATCATAATCAATCATTTTTTAAATTGTATTTTAATGCTAAAATTAGACTTAAAAAAGACTTAAAAATATGTATAAACTACTAAAAATAGCAACTTGGTTAAGTTTTATTAAACTTCAGAGTATTGTTGACACCAAAATTTGGTGCCTTGGGCATTTAGAAATTAAGAACAACTTTATCAAATAAACATGTACCAAATACCAAATAAAAATAAACATGTACCAAATACCAAATAAAAATAAACATTTTATATTGAGTCAATTAAAAATGATTGAACCAAATAAGCTAAAAAATCTCATATTTAATTAAGAACAATTTTATAGAACATCTTATCAAACAAACAAAATTGTGTATATTATATAACAATAATAATATATATTATATTACATTAATTATATAGTACATATTATAAACTGTATACACTTTTGTCCCAAAGCTCCCAAACTCTACCCACTGCTTCTAATTTCAAACTAAAATATTAACAATAGATTGAGCTTCAAAAATTTAGCAATGCATATTGGTGGAAGTTTCTTGAGCTCACAATCAAGAAGCACGCACTAAAATAGAAAACAAAAGACTTTGCATTGGTAGATGGTGGAGATTTGTACAATCCAACGGAGGAGCCCAATTTGGCCCCAATCTAGTCGTAGATGGGAGTTTGGGCCACCCAAAACCTCGTCCTGAATGCTCCCTTGGGGCCAAATGGTTTGGCGCCAAAATCATGCCACCTAAGGCAACACGTAGGATGAGTTGTAGTTCCATCCGGCCCCAAGTATAAATGCCTTGGGCCAGATTTGGAGAAATTGAGCAATCCTATTGGTTCAAACTTGAAGAGTTCCAGCTAGCCCTCAATCCAGCCCCAAGTATAAACCGGCCCTAAGATATATGACCATCCACACAAGTTGTAATCATGTCCACAAGTGGTGAGACTAGTAACACTGTGTACTGTACAATCAAGTCCAGTTCATTTATGAACTACTTGTTTGAGCCATCCAAAGATTTGTGTATAATATATAAACAAAATTTTCATTTTTTGTCTTGAATAATTAATTATCAATTCTTACCCACTCTCAATAAAGCATACCAAATTTTAATTTCAAAAAACAAAAATTCATTTCTGGTGAATTTTTAAGTCGATTTTCATGATTTTATACAATATTTTTTGATAAGGAATTGATGATGAATTTTTTAAATTCAATTGGGTAGATATGTAAGGAACATCCACGCTTACATCTTTCATACTAAGAAACATTTCTTTAAGTAATAAACAAATGAGCAATGAAGAGTTCAATGAAAAGTGTCATATGTCCAAACATTGAAAAAATAGATATCTCTATATTTTAATTAGATTTTGTCAAAATAATTGCACTATCATGCCATGTTGAAATGCTATAAAATTCGTTCTCATGTGAAGGGCAAACAAAAAAATCAAATCACAGTAAGAAGATATCTATTCTTCCCAATTAGGACATTGTCATGCCAACATTGAAATCTCTATAGAAGGAATTGTGAACCTTTTTTGCAGATCTTCATTAAAGGAAAGATGTGTGTATGAATGTTTCCTATATATCTATGCAATCCAATTGAAAAAAAAATTCATCACCAATGTTCGCTAGTGAATTACCTTATCTTATTATGAAAATGAATTAAATTAAAAAGTGAACCAAAAATGAAGTTTTGATATTTTTGGAAGTGAAATTTGGTATGCTTGATTGGGATTGTATAAGGATGCAATGATACTTATGTTCACCACGATAAAACCATTTCAAACCCCATTCTACCAAATTTTCTGAATGACTCCAATAGGCAGTTCGTAATGTAATGAACTGCACCTGATTGTACTGTATTGTACTTCCTCTTTGATATCCATGAGGTGCACATCTGATCCCAAGATGCTGGGTGCACTTTGGGTCACTTACTAAGTAGCAGACCTCCTTGTGAGCCTGAGCCTGTTCTGTCCAGTCCATTCCATTACTGGAAGTTACACTATATGTGTTGTACTGTACCACCTTCCATGTGAGGACCCTATGATAATGAAGTAGTCTAGTGTAGGAGGACCACATGCACTGTGACTGCTCCTGCCACAACATCATGAAGGCGGTAGCAGCTTGGGTGTGCTCCACATCCCACAATTAATGCAATGAACCCCAGTGAAGGAAAAGGAAACAGAAACAGAAGGGGTACCTGACCAGTTTGGTTGCCCCATAACTAGGAAGGAGGGAGGCAGGCAAGGCAGGAGAACACCAAGGTGCATGAGTTATGATATGCAACTGGATGAAAGGAAAATAATGGGCCAAGGGACTAGATCCCAAATAGTTACCTCCAATTCATTGCATCAGTGGGGAGGGATCAATACAGGACAGGTGGGTACCATAAACTGACGATAAATTGTGTAGGGAGACTTCAGCAGACAGTGCACCAATTTGAGGAAGGTGGAGCTTCCTCAAAAATAGTTCGATTTTAAAACTGCAAATGGTATTGGAATCATACAAAAGAGTACTACATAACTATACAAAAATTTACAAGTAAATCTATAAGTGTAGATGAAAAAGTGTAGATGCTCTCTACAAACGACCTACCATCTTGTACTTCTTTTTTTAGCTGAAATGATCGCCCGTATGCGCTTAGGCATACTAGCAATGAGGTCTTGTAATTGGTCCATAGATATTTCATCCCAAACCATTTGAATTGTATGTATCGTCTCTTCTTTGTTTTTCGGCTAGTCGTGGTGGTACAATAAATCTTTTAGTGCCTTCCATAGGTTCTCGATAGGATTTAGATTTGGTGAATTTGCGGGCCAATTCAGCTTTTGTATACTGTGAGCTTCCTTCCATTGCTTTAGGAAGTTGCCATGATGCATTAGAGCACTGTCTTCCATAAGTATGAGCTATTGTGGGTTATCATATATGAAATAAAAACTACTTAAAGTACCTATATAGACAATGCGAACAAAATATGTTGCCATTCTCTCTCCTTCTAGCATTATCACTATAGGACTCTTGTCATAACTGGTAAAGGCTCCCCAAACCATGACAAATGATCTACAGGACTTAAAAATCGGTGCAAGGCAATGAGAAGCATATACTTCATGAGGCTTCCGCCAAACTCAAATTTGGCGAGAGGTTTTTCTAAGTTCAAATGACGATTTATCAATCCAAATTACATTTTTCCAATCTGATTCCATCCATTTTCGATACTTCTTAGCAAATGCAAATCTCTTTGCTTGTTGTTCAATATTCAAATATGGCTTTTTACGTGCAATTCTGTTTCTGAAGCCCATACTACGAACATATTTTCAGATTGTATTACAATGAAGTTGAAAGCTCTTAGCAAGGTGAATGAAACTTTGTTTTCGGTCTTAATTGACCAGACTTAGATCTCATTGTAAATGCGCAGGCAACTTTAGAAGTCGGCCGCTTGGTTTTTTAGCTTTTAAACATCTAGACTATTTTCATTTCGTAAGAACAGTGGATTGAGGCATTTGCAAAAGTTTAGCTATGTTTTTACATTTGAGTCCATTTTGTTGCATGCGTACTATGAGACTTCTTTCTTCATTGCTTAAAGTTTGAATCCGCATTGTTTAGTTTTTAAAATTTCCTGAATGAACAAATATTTCAATTAGATTAGAAACAAATTGAGTGAATCAAAATGCTAATCTAGTGAAACATCAAGCAACTAGAGAAGGAGTGTTTAAAGTCACGAGACACTTACAAACAAAATGTACTTGAAAATCAACCCATATGTAGCGCAATCCAATAGACAACATACAATTGCAACCGTAGAAATGCAGTCGCAGCAGGTTCGTAAGCATAGACAGGACAAGAAGAGATTTGAACCCATAAGGATTGATGTTCCTACTCAGATCAGCCTCTGTCTAGCAAAGTATAAGCCTCCCAATCAAATAAAAAAGGAAGAACGGGCTGCGGTGTAGAAGAAGAAGGCATGATGTTGTGAAAGGAGAAGGCAACCATGAAAACATTAGAATTAAGAAATTGTCATGGATAGGCATTGGAGGGAGGAGCAATAGAGCGAGTGAAAGCAAAATTTGGCCATCTCGTGGTTAGTTGGCAGAATGTAGAAGGGAATTGGTAGGGGCAGTTAAAGCTGCCAAGCCTGGGAAGAGATCTTAACATTTGGCTGCCAAAGTACTAATTGCGGAGATTTTAGTTTAAGCTAATGAAAAAATATGCTTAGGACATGAGGAAGGACGCCTCCACAAATTTTAACAACCAGATTTGTTCCTCAAGGTAGGCAAGGGACGTCGGAAGGTAGACTATCCGCAGCATAATCACAAATCGCCATGCAAAAAATTCATAAGGTTATGGTACTTGATTGTACATTACTAAAGGAAATGTGTTGTGCTCTATTTACAACTAAGAAAGTTAGACTAACTTACTACAGGTTTAAACATCCAATTCTATCCTTGTCCCTAATCCTTATTCTATAAAGTGCTCTTAAAGTATCCTACACATGTTTAACTTTGATTTGCTAACGCACTTAAAAGACACATATTAAACTCTAATTTGTTGACAGCTAATTTTTGCGCAATTTAGTTTTGGATGCACCTATGGGACAATTCCAGTGGTTTAGGCAACTAATACTTTGAAAAATCCTAAAAGTCACATATAATGTTTGAAAAAGTTATTTTAAAAAAAAAGATTCATAATTTTTACTTGCATATACTACAAAAATATTATTTCAAAAAAATATGCCTCCAACTATGTTGAATTGCTTAAAATAACGGTTTTGAATGTTTCTATCTTACTGCAAATTTGGGAACAATTTCATTCTTTTCAATGAGTAGTACTTCCAACATTTATAATTGTGACCAAGCTAATATAGCATCTATTGATATCTCTGTTTGTGATGGATAAGTTGAAGCTTATTCCTAAATTAGCATGTCTATCGATGCTAATTAATTCAACCTTCTTTATTTTTCATAATTTTTTCCTTTTTATAATATTAAAAAATCCATTTGAAGTTTGTATTGTCAGCTTTGCATTGGGTCAATTTTTCCAAAGAACTAAGATTTCCATGACCTCATAGAATGGCTTGCCATTTACTGTTATAGGGCTTGTATGTTGAGTATGTATTGCGGATGCTCTTAGGAAAATAAAGTGTACATAAATTATTTTGTATATTTGATTTTTTACCACATGAGTAGTAACTAAAGCTTAGTTCACATCTCATTAATTTAAGGTATGTTTGCACTTGGTGTTAAAGGTGTTGTTACTGAAGGTCTTGGGAACGAATTTATACCTACTTTGGACCAGATCCACATTCCAAACAACACCTCTAATCTCAAGTGCAAACATATCTTTAGTGAAGCTAGAGCAGAGTACTGTAGATGCATGCTCACCTTTAAGCATAGGCCGGCATATAGAAGTTATATTATGCTTGGGATACATTGGCTTGGGACTTCGAGTAAACAACAAAAGCCAGTGCTAGTTCTTCAACTGTCTAGGTTAATGAATTGTTGGTTCCCTGTTCTGACTTCTGATTGTCCATAACAAACTTGGGAAAGCCATGCACATCATTCAATCGAATTCATCAGGATGCATGTCCCTTCAAGAGTGAACATTCTGTAAACATCAATTGAGCTACATCAGCACAATTCCACAAAAATGCAATGCTTTTGAGATCCAGCAGGGAGATGCAGGTGGAACCTCATCCATAGTGTTGCCAACGGAAGAAATGTAATTTGTACAGTACTGTACATGGATTTGCACATCTATGGGCCAACAATGGGAGACTTGATGGAAAGCTGCCTCAAGGAAGGTAATTGACTCAGAATTCAAGTGTATTCGGGTTAGTAGAACTCAACCACAGATAACATTCAGTAGCCTTCAAGGAGGCTGCCTTTCCCTCCTTGGAGGCCTCATCCACGACATTCATCTAGTGGCTACAGGAGAAAGAACCTGACACTGAACAAAATGCAAAGCAAAGTAACTTATCGAAGGGTACGTTCGCACTTGGTGTTAATTATAACTTTGGTGTCATTACAGGGAGGTGGGTACTTACACACTGAGCCTCTTTTGGGAGCAAGGTGGGGATGCGAGCAGGTAGTACACAAGATTTTCAATAAGAAAATGGAACCAATGATGTGGATCTTGTGCCACAAATTTCATATCTTGTGCCACTAATTGGGTAAAGCCCTGTAGCCAATCTAATTGATGCTAGAGTGGAGAAAAGATCTTTATACTAATGGAGTAGTGGTGGGTGAAACAATCCATGTGGGATATGTGAATTAGGACAAAAAAAAGAGCTCCTCCATTCATGGTTAAGTGGAAACGCAGGAATTGTGATAAAAGTCAAATTTCAGACCTCATTTAGACATAGTAGACTATATTTTTTCAAAAAACTTCAAACCAAGAAAAGTTGGTGAATCAAGTAAAATTTAATCTACAAAAATCCTTTTGAGATTTCAATAATCCAACTAGAAGTTATGAACAAATTTCAAAGGAGGTGTTTGAAAATAACCAAAAAAATGTCACTTCCACCCTAACCCCATCCCACCCCCTTTAGAATTTGTTTAGAACTCTTACATGAGGCTTCAAAATCTCAAGCAGATTTTAAGAGATAAATGTTATTTTGCTTCTCACTTCTTCCAGTTCAATTTCTTTTTAAGGAAATTTTAGAGTACTCTACTAACTTCTACTGAAATTCTACAAGAGTTTGATAGTTTTTAATACAAACAATGTGCAATTGCATATTTAATCACATGTACAAGTAATTACCTTATGTGAATATCAATAGTAATGTTTTTATTGTCAATCCTCCATTGTAAATATTTGTTTCATATATATGTATAATGCATAAGTTTTGTCAATCACAACAAACTTTCATTCAAGCAATGAAAAAAATTGTACTTTTCAAGTACTTAAAAGTTATGTGCTTTTCAACTAATTTGACAAATACTAATTATTAAAGATATCATAAGCTTGATATGAATATTTTCTTATCATTAATTTCAACATCAAACAAAATAAAAATGTCAAAAAGGTTGTACAATGTTACATACTATGAATTAATAGCACATGTAGGCCCGCATGTAGGTCTGGTTTGAATTGATTTTTGGCATTTGGGGAATAGATATCATTTAATTTTCAGTAATTTTAGACAAAATAAATGAATTTTTTTAAATAATTAAATTAAAAAATGTTCTCAAAATGTAAGCAATGATGAATTCTAAAATTACAAAGGATTGAGTACTTTGGAAGAAAATAATTCAGCAAAATGGTGTTAAGTTCTATAAACATGTACCTTCCAACCCCTCTTTGAAAATTCTCCACCACAAACATTGTACCATATTCAACACTTTTTAATTTTTTTTATAGAAAATGAAGCCATTCATAGTTAAGCCTCAAATTTTCCTTCCCCCTTGTTTCATTGTTGTTTCAACATTTATTGCATTACTATACTTTTTCAAAATAAATTCACAACTAAAAATGACAATTTTTGAGCATTTTCAATGATAACATATAGCCATAAAATTTCAGAGATTAATAGGATGTTATTTTTATGTAAGATATGTGTATTGATGTTTCCTACATATCTATGCAGGAAATTTCAAAAATTCAACACCAATCAATTATCATGTATCACTATTAGTTTTAAATGAAACTATTGATCCAAAATGGAATTTTTTTCTTTGTAAATCCAAATTTCACATGTTCAATTGGAATTGTAGAAGAGTTGAATGTTTGTTTTGCAATGCTAAAAATGCTAATTACATTCTATTTAATGCAAAATTCTTTTGAATGGAAAAAGAAGGGGATAGCAATGACCTATATATTCCAACTTTTGAGCAAAGTGTTCATTGACCTCCTGATATGATGTGGAATATTCCACATAAAATCATGCACGTTAAGAAATGATGAGGAATATATATATAATTTATCATGAAATGATGCATAATATTTTATGGTACACTCAATATATTAAACAAATAAATGTAGGTGATCGAAAGAAGGACAATATGACCTCTTAAAGATATTGAAGACCTTTTTACTAACAAGAATAATTCAAATGAAGGACCAGCGTTGAATGCTTATTCACCATTACAAATCATTGGTTCTAAACGTAATAGAAAATATGCATACATCTTTGTGAGGTACAATCTCCATGAAGCAATTTAAGAATCCTAAATAGGAATATAACTTCCAATGAAAAAAATAGGAAACATTGATAAAAGAAATGTAATTTTTTTTCACAATTAGCGAACATATTCCACGATTTCTATTTATAGGTGAAAGGATAAAACATTCACTTTTAAATTCAGCTTTTGTCTTCAACATTTTACACTGTGTCTATTATTCTCAAATTGTTCTCATACAATTTGAAAGTAAGCAATGAAGTTTGTTTAGAAAGTGAAATTGTTTAACTATGAGGGGGACATTCAATAACATACACTATTAAATACCACATGTATAGAACACTCATCTAAAATCATTCATATATGTAACACCATGTAGTGGCTATTTCATGGTGACTTTTGAAGAGCAAAGATTGTTTGAGAATCTTGTATCTTGCTTGGCCAACTACAATTAAATTACTTACACTACAAATAGGGCACCCTCTAAAAATATTTTGAAATTTGATGTTTTAGAAAGTCATGGTAACTTCTAAAGTCTAATGTAGTTGTTTCAAAGCTTCAATGAAGCAACCTTTTTGGTGCAATATTTAAAGAATTCCAATGACGGACCAATATATTCTTATGATCTCCATATATGATGTGATATGTTGACACTTTAAAAAAAAGTATTTTGGAAATATAATTTTTATTCCAATTGGTCTTCAAAAGCAAAAGTTATGCCATCTTAAGCCCATAAACCTATTGTAGGGTAATTTTATAATTTTACAGAAAGTGTAATCTCACAATTCATAAATCGAGTTTTCTACAGACAATACTTTTATATACTTGGAATAGTTTGATACATAGTCTATTTGGACCATTGAATGAAGAAGTTATGGACAATTTTTTTTTCTGGCAATGAAAGTGTCTTCTTAAAAAATAACTTATGGGATTCGTTCTTTAATGCAATTTTGATAATTTTCCAAAATATTATGTAAAATGGTCAATTAACTTGCTTGAGCAATGTCTCCATCATGATAAATGTATTTCTATTTCATCTTACAACTATGAAAGGTTTAACTTTTCCTTCTATTTCACACCTGCTTTTACATAACTGACTAAATTTTTTGGATAATTAAAATACCTCAATGTAAAGGCATATAATTCATCCTCCTTCCAGCCAAAGATATTTATCGTAACCACAAATGGTATATGTTAATTTCTCAACCACTCATAGTTAAAATCAAAAGTAGGAATTGTGATTGAAGTATAATTTCAAACCTCATTCAGGCATAGTATAATAACTTTTTTCAAAAAACAATGAACTATAAAAAATTGGTGAATTAAGATAAATTTCATCTCCAAAAAACCATTTGAGATTATGATTCTCCAATCAAAAGTCTTGGACAAATTTCAGAGAGGATGTTTGAAAATGTCAAAAACAAACTCCCTTCCAACCCCTATCTGAAATTTATCCATAACTTTTGATTGGAGGATCAAAATTCCAAGAGGATTTTTGGAGATAAAACTTAACTTCATTTCACAACTTTTATCATTTCAAAAGTTTTTCAAGAAATTTTTTATACTATGCCTAAATGAGGTCTAAAGTTTTACTTCAATCACAATTGTTGACTACACTATGAGCAATGAGAAACTACAAATTCTAATTTACATATCCCACATTGTTTACTTTACCTCCTACCACTCCTATAGGTATATAAATAGTTGTCTTTGCATCCTAAGTTACAAAACACATTTGTCTTACAAAGCATTGCAAGGAATTTTGAATGTTGAAATTCATAAGCCAATGATTTTTTGATAGCTATTTTGTATAAAACTCATATTTCGTGTACCATATGAATTTGAGTTTATAGTACTCTGGGTCTCATTGTAGATTTTTTGCACCATCAGAATAGAAAGTAGTATTTTTCTTATCCCAAGTTTGCACGGTAGTACAGTAACCACCTTGCCACTCTGACGAATTTTGATGCGTGTTTAATAGCTACTAATGGTGCCGAATATGTATTCAACACCATATCATCCAGCAAATGAAATGATGCCAAATATTTGGCACCATTCTGTCAGAGGGAAGGCAGACTCCTCTATCTGCTACTGAATGTTATGCAGATGATATCATGATGTGGTACATGGAAGGATAGAATTCCATTTAACCCTTGAATGGCCTGAAGGCCCTTTGTGGCCGTATGCGGCGGATTTTCACGTATTTGGCATATACAGAGGCACATTTAGGGGTTCCGGTACACAAGAGAGTTGTCGGAGCTGCAGATGAGCATCGAATGCTGTAATCCACTCCTCTGAAAACAACATAGAAGAGTGGCCAGAGAAGGGAGTGTGAAAAATTGGATATGATACAGAGTTTTCTATATCTAGAGGCGACCTGAAACTTGTCTAGGTTCAAGGGTGCGAACGTGGCTATGGCAGGTGGTAGAGGGAGGAGGGAACTCTTTGTTTTTGGCTGGAGCGTGCCTTAGGATTCCGTTGGCAACAAGAAGAGTTGGCGGGGTGCACTTTTCAAAACTGTGCTCGCGGGAGAGGATTGCACAGGAGGATTTCGATCATGGCGAGGAATGAGTGGAGGTTGTTCGGACGACTAGTTGGGATTAGGGCTTTAGCAACGATGATTGTGTTTAATGGAGGGCACCTTACCTACTTCAAGACGACGGAATCACTCAAGGCCTTATTCATTAAATGGAGACAAAATGGTCATTTTGTGACTTTTAAAATGAGTGCAAAGCTCCATTGAACTAAATAGTTGTTGAATCCAATGATAAATAAAGTAGGAATTCTAGGTTAGAAAATCTAGAAGTTATTGCCAAAAAGCCTCTAGGCAAGCAAGCAAAAGACATCAAGCATTCATTCACATGGTGTACCATGATGTGCTTGACAAAAAGAGAAGCAAGTGGCTTTCAATTCAATATGTTTGATTGATTTAAACGTTTGGATACAAGAAGAGTTTGTGACCCTTACTCACTAAATTAATTGATGTGAATGAATTGTCAAATTATAAGAAATCTTATAATCTATGTATGAATGAAGATTATGTAATAAAGCTCTCAACTAACCTATAGTAAGGATTATGGTGTGTTAAAATACCATGCTATTTATAAAAAGGGTGGCTAAGATGCATTATTAGGGTTTAGACTCCAAGATCATAAGCGGGTTCTCTAAGCATTGGTCTTGGTTATACACTCACTTTTTGCTACCTCCATTGCTCTAAACTTTGCTAGGCCCCTTAAGATATCCTTGCATCAAGATGGAAAGTGTGGCCCATTAGCACCATCAAGTAGAGTCCTAAGTTGAGACTCTAAGATCCACTACTCTTCTGCTTTGGCTTGCCATGCTTTGAGGTGTAGAAAGAAATTTGGACACTCGAGGAGGGAGCCTTGGCATTGATGCTTTTATATTGCCTATGTATGGGAGGTAAGTTCTAAATGATTTGGAGTGGAAAAACTGGTGATGTTCTCTAATAATTTGTTGTCAGAAAAGAGAAATTGCGGATGGCGATTGTCTCGCTCTTGTAGACTATGAGGATTGACTTGGATTATCATCAAGCCGAGGTAAAATTGTAGTAGCAATCGACCCAGGAAGTAGAATGCTTGTTGCATTCTCCAACAATGCCTCCGAATTTTGTCTACCTTGTACATCGTCAAGGATAGGGGCACTTCAGTCGATGACAGAACAACATCCTCAAGTCGAGTATGTCTAGAAGGATTTTATGGCTTGTGCCGACTTTATTTCACGGCGGTGGCAAGAATGAGTGTCTTTGATTCGAGGACATCTGTTTTAGCGGCAATGGAGAGCAGATGGGTGTCCTACCAGGTTTGTGATTAGGGGGGTTGTCCACAACACCATCCTCGATATCTCTTTTGGAATAGTCGATGGCAGCCGATGCGGCACCTGTGGTGGAGCAAAACACATAGGGATTTGAAATGGAAGTTGTGCCACTACTCCCTCCCACAGATTTGCATCCACTCGAAATTGTTTTGTCCAATCCGGGAAGAAGCCTCCTCGTGAGTCGTTGCCGCTTAGGTGTTTTAAACAACTAATCTCCTCTGACTTGACAGAAGCAAAGTTTAGACATTTTTAGGAGTTCTGATTCATCTTCTATGGACGCAAAAAACATATGCAAAAAAAGATCCAAACACAAATGTAAAATTTATAGGAGAGTTTTAGAAGCACTCATTGAAAAATGAACTAAAAAATTGAATTTAACTCAATATATTATATACAAAAATATAGCATACAAAATGTCAAAATAATATATGTCTGATCTCTTTATATGTGCAACTACTGAAAAATTCTAGTTCCTATGGCGGCGCCACTCTACAACTAAGCCTATCATGGGGAGTTCATATTGCCAATCCATGTTCTTGGTGGACATCCTCATGCCTTCTAGGATCACTTGGAGATTGTAATCATTTGACCCTAGTGGGTTTAGGCCGATTTGATTTTTATTGACGTAGAGCAACAACCCCTTTCCGAACAATTGGAATGGAGGCATTGTAGCCACGAGAGGAGTTGCCCTAATAGCACGTCGTCTCCTCGCTTGAAGTGACTCTACATCTCTAGGAAAATGGTTTTATCGTTCTCATTGCAAATACTCTTGTTAGGAGAATCGTAAATGAGAAGGGTGTTGTGCGTCGCGAAGGCATCGCGGTCAGCAACATTTGAAAACAACGCATTGAAAAGGTTTTTTATGCAATGCATTTTCATCCCGTACTAAAAGTATTTTCTGGGAGTGACTTCTATTATGGTGCATTGCTCCTGACTTAGGATATCATAGGACACTTTGTAGTGCCTGAACAAGTGTACCGCAATGGGTTCCACATTTCTCTTCAACATCGTGGTCCACACTACAACTCTATTGGTGATCTTGGACACCTGGCAGAAGAATTCACCAACGTTCTGGTGAGCGAATACGGCCTTGGGCCTGATGATGGTTGGATCCTGATGGTACAAAACATTGTCTATGAGCTTGTAAGGCCTGAATTTTTCCAATACTAGAAAATGTATATTTTATGACTACGAAAATATGACTGAGGATGATTGGCAACTAGTCGCAATTATATTTTGACCTTGTACTTTATGGATGTATAATATACACTCGTTGGAAATGCCAAATACTTTATAGGGAACCATAGGGAATTTATTTAGAGATGTGGAGTCATATTTTACAATCATGTTTCTTTTAGTCATGTCTCTATAGTAATTACATTTTTTTGTTTTGGACAGCCCAAAATAAATTTGGGCAAAGAAATTGTTGAAAAGATGCCAATCATGTTTTTGGTTTGAGTATATTTCCAGTCATATTTTTTAGGGCAGCATTCAAAAAA
Organism: Climacium dendroides; assembly: GCA_950106755.1. Classification (NCBI taxonomy): domain Eukaryota; kingdom Viridiplantae; phylum Streptophyta; class Bryopsida; order Hypnales; family Climaciaceae; genus Climacium; species Climacium dendroides. The sequence continues at coordinate 26,481,385 of OX467092.1, forward strand.
TATGGGCAATCTAAAAATAACATGATCAAGCTATTGTTTTAGGATGTTAAAATCCTAACCACTACTTTTTAAGATTTTGAAACTCTAGCTGCCACTTTTTTAGGATTTTGAAAACCCTAGCCACCATTTATTAAAGATTTAAAAAATCCTAGCCGCCACTTCTTTAAGGTTTTAAAAACCCTAACCACCGCTTCTTTAGGATTTTGGAAACCTTAACTGCCACTTTTTTGGGCTCTTCTTCCTTGCCTTGTATTGTTTCTTACCTTTTATTTCTCGTTGTTTCTTGATTTTGCTTCTTAGTTGTTGTCTTTTATTGCTTTTTAGTTCATAGTTTAACTTTTGTTTCTTCTTACTTTTTAGTTCATGCTTCTTATTTCTTGTTGTTGCATTAAAAAAAATTCTTCTTCTTGCATTGTAACTCTTGTTTCTTCTTGTTCTTTAGTTCATACTTCTTATTTTTTTCTTGTTGCATCAAAACTCTTTCTTCTTTTTAGCTTTTAGTTTTACTTTTAATTTTGTCATTGTTGCATTTTAACTCTCATTTTTTTATTGTCTCTTAATTATAGCTCCTTGTTGCATCTTAACTATTGCTTGTTATTTCTTAACACTTACTACTTTTTCCTTCTTTTTCACTCTATTATCATTGTTATTCTTCTTACTTTAAACTTGTACTACATATTTTGTATTGTTGTAAGTTTTTGAAGGTTGAGCTTATTGTTCATTCACTAAAAATTAACCTCCCATTTTTTTAATTATATATGCAAACATGAAAAGCTAGAATAAAGTTGTTGGAGGCTACTTACAACCCATTAGAACCATCTTCACATTATTGTAAGGAAAATAAATTCTATTGGCTTGTTTAAATGCTTCATTGTGATATATATGTTTTGTATTAATGACTAGTAAATGTCATTGAAGAAAGTCACATTTTTTCTTGTATGATTGTCTCTTGTAGTCATATAATGCTCATAGTTATGTACGCAAAAGGTGACTTTGCACTTTTTAAAACATGATTGCAATTAGTTATAAATTACCAATCACACCCATGTGAACTACCATATCAACCATAAATATGACTCACAAAAATCATATATCACATCAGTAAAAAATATAACTCACAAGACTCATATTTCACATCATTCAAAAATATGATTAAAGAGAGTCATTTTTCACATTAGCAGAAAATATGACTTACAAGTGTCATATTCTACATCAACTATAAATATGACTCACAAAAATCATATTTCACATCAGCAAACATTCCTCCATTTGAGAATGAAGAGAATGGCACCATAGAAACCACAAGGCAATGTCTATGGAAGTGTAGAAGCATCGACAAATTTCAAAGACTTCAAAAATCAACAGTAGTGCCAGCTATTTGGATGACAAAGCAAGACTTCTACTGCCATGGATAGCACCCCGATTTTGAATTTCGAAGCACTTCTAAAGTGTATAGAACCTGTACCTTTTCAACAGCACTTGCTTCTATAAGCCACATTTCATAGTCGCTCACCACTACTCTTGATCACCTTCACTACTTACATAAGTTATGTGCATAAGTTGATTTGTCCATGCAAATTATTTAGATACAAAATTAATTACCTCAAGTAGTTCATATTGAATCCTTGGTGTTAAAAATGTACATGTATTACAATTCATAATATATACATGGTCCCACAATTGATGAAAGACCATCTACCCTATACTTTTTACTCACAGTGGATTTAATAGAATTGCTTGTCTACATTGTTTTATGAGATTCAAAGTTAAGGAGATTGAGTTGATCATTGATCAAAATTAACCCCTAAAAAATCAAGTTCATTTCTTGTCAAAACTCATTCAAAATTGTCCCTACTACTATGTTTATAAAATTAAAAAAAAATTAACCCCTGAAGGACCAAATAGTATTTTTTTGGCAACATAGTGATTTTGGATAGATCACTACAAATGGAATTTTTATTTATTTTTCATTGAAATTTTCACACATATGCCCTTACATGTACCTAAGGAGTAGCTTTAAGGTCCAAAAATTTTCATAATTTTTTGCTACATGGTTAAAAAGTTGTTGTATGATATATAGTTTTCATTACTTAGTGGGCAACTTGGGCAACAAAAAAACATCTTTAAAAATCATTTTCTAAGAAAATAAAAATTTGAAATTGATTCTCTAGATTTATTTATACAAAGAAAGCTTTGATTGATCATTCCATGTTGATTTAATGAGATGAAAGTTATGAGGAGTTTTAATTGTGGATAGTTTGTGGATAGTTATGGAATCTCTACTCTAAAATAAACTTGAAATCTTTTATTTGATTCAATTTTAAATATTTAAAAATAAAATAAAAACATAAGGTAAATATTGTTTATTACAACATTACAACCATTGGATTGACATTTTTCAATTCTATAAATGAATTGTTAACAACTTAGTATTTTGAATCATTCTCTACTTCTTTCTATTTGCTATTTTTTTCCTATATGTTGTACGATTCCAAATGATTTGAAATTTTTCAAGCATGTAGCCAACTTACCTTGAAGAATGAATCCAGATAATTACAACCATTTTGGACATTTTTTATAATGATCTGACCTTGTGAAGTGTAGTTGCCCATTTTTTCATAGGTCCAAAATAAGGATTTTAGTCACTTGAAATGCTAATATCTTGCAAACTATATGGTGGAAATTTTTGAATTTTTTTCAACATCTTCTCAAACCAATGTAAGATAAGTTAGCCTATGACATGCCAACTTTAGACCAACCTAATGCATGCCAAAAAACTTTTGTGAAGTACATTTCATAAGACACATGTACAACTAAAGAATTTTTAGGCTTGCATTAGGCTAGTTAATAGTTGGCATATCATAGGCCAAGTTACCTTACTACAAGATCCTATAGTTAAATGTGTCCAAAGATATTTTTTTTCAAAAATTTGGTACTTGTACTAAAAATGGCAGTTTTGGAGCATTTTTAGTGAAAACCTTTAAGGATTAAAAATAATTTAATTGTAGTGTCTTATACTAGAATTGTAGAAGTGACAAAAAATTTGTGAAATTTGACCCTACAAAATTGAAAGATATCAATATTTGAAGTCAAAGTTTCTTTTTTAAGGTTGATTGATAATGAATCAAGAAAGTCTAGGTTTTAGTTTGTAGGTAGGTATAGAATTTCTAAATGCCATACCTACACACAAACTAAAACTCTTCATAACTTCATCTCATTAATCAAAATGAAATGATTCAAAACTTTCTATAAATATATATAAGTCTAGAGAACCAATTTTCTTAAAAAAGTGATTTTTAAAGAAGTTTTTTAGGCTACCCAAGCTGCCTGCCGAATGTTGAAAGTTACATATCATGCAATAACTTTTTAACTATGTAGTCAAAAGTTACGAAAATTGTTGTGTCCTAAAGCTACTCCTCGGGCACATGTTGTGTAAAATTTTCAAAGAAAAGAAATAAATATTCCATTTGTAGTGAGTTGCCCCAAATTGCTATGATGCTAAAAAATGGTATTTGGACCTTTAGGGGTTAAATGAAATACACATAAATTCTAACATGAGTGCATATAATATCTACTACATTTTCATTTTCCTCTTTTGCTTTCCTCTTTCTTTTTTGTTTCAATTGAAGTTAATTTTGGATAAGGAAATTAGAATTTTCAAGGGCAATAATTTTCTATTTGACAATTATATTCCCATCATATTGCAATTTTTTTCCAATCAACTGTTGTAGCACGATTATTTGGTTTGATATGTTTCTTTTCATTTTGATGATGCAATAAATATAAAAACAATTAAGTCTCTTTTTCAAAATATGGAACGCCTTTTGTTGTAGATGGTACAATTACTAAGTCAATGTATTTAAAACTTGGAAGTTGACTACAAAGTGGAAGGTCATATATAGATTCTAATCTTGACACTTGTAAAGAATATGAATCAACCAAAGGCAATGATGGTAAATCTACTATGATTTCATGTTCAACTTGTGTGTCAACCTCTTCAGTGATATCTTGATAAATATCACCTACAACATCAAAATTAGAAGATGGTAGGATTGAAAGTTGAATTTGCAAATACTTATAGTGTCTTCTAAATTGTTCATGTGAATATTAATAGAATCCTCAAATCCCCTTGGATGTTAAAGCATTCCATTGGAGCATTGTAGAAACTTAAATCCAACAAACTAATTTTGATACAATTTGCTCATCTTTTACCTTGGTCCATAGGGCTTCATCTAGTGATAATGTAGAGCATAGTGAAGTTGGAGCTAGAACATTTGTCATAGAAGGAATACCAGTAATATTAAGAGTGCATACATTTTTTTCTTCATGAATGACATGTGATGCACCAACATCTTGTATAACTTGCGAGACAACTTGTACTTCTTGTTTAAAATATGAAGTTATTGTATAAGGTAAACCAACCCATGACACACAAATTGTCCAATGTAGACACCTAGAAAACCATCCATTATAGGCTTACATCAATCCATGGCAAATTTTTATTAATAAATGAGATTAAGACTTTATTAGGTTGATTAGTGGCCTAAATCAATGCCATGGGTGATGTAATGGAGTTATTAGTGACTACATTAGGAACTTTTGGGCATGTGAATACGGTGCCATGATAGTGCATTGAAACATTATCAAGACAATTTGGTGCTAACTTCTATGCCAACTTAGTATGGATTAAATGACATTGAAATGGCCTCTACTATCAAAAATGCAACCTTTGGTGTCAAAATGGCATCAAAATAATTTAACCCAACTTTTCTAATGTACTTTAGGACCTTTTATCTTTCTAGTGAATGTAAATTCATTATAAGAACTAACTTTTTATTCCTTTATGTCATGGCCATGTTAGAAAATATTGTAACCATCTGCTACTGAATGTTATAAGAAAAAAAAACCTCCTTGAAATGTGATTAATCAAATTAATTAATTCAAGTAATTATTGTTACTTTCAAGGGTGTTGATATTACCGTATAGAATGGCTGGTTTGCCATATTTCTATTTTTGAAAAAAAATTTAAAAAATTCCATTTAAAAATAACCATGAGAAATGTAGAGAATAGGTGAATTTTTTTATTTTGACAAATTATCAAATTTTTAATGAATTTTTGGACAGAGGAGTCTACCTTTCCTCTGACAGAATGGTGCCGAATATTCCACACCATTCAGTAGCTACATTTCCAGATGTCGAAAAATGTCAGATTCTGAGAGATAAAAGCAATGAAACAATTAATAAGGGCTTAGCTGACTCCAATTAAATTAGCTTTGGTAGTTGGCGGCACCACTTCCTGTAGATGAAATTCTTGGAAGAGAAGAAAGGTAGCCTCTGCTTTAGCTACTGAATGTTATGTTGGCGTTTAAACGCCAGTTCTGACATAAAGAAACGAATATCCTGATGTCCCTCCAAATATAATGCAATGGCATCCTACCAAGAATACAAATTCTACAGTAGAAAAGAAACGCTAATTTCAAGTTGATTCAAACCTAATTCATTTCCAGAGTCATGGGGTTTTACAACTTCTGCCTTCACAAATGACGTCGTCACTTTAAAGTGATTGGCTTACTTTGTCCTATCTAAGAGTGAGACCCTCGAGGGGGCTCTCGGACTGATTAGGGCATCCTCAATCCATGAGCACAGAAGCAGACAGATGTTAAATCATGCCATTGAAGGTGGGCCCAGCAAGGTAAATTTTGTATTTTAGGGGTGAAAGTAAAAAAAAGTCCCCTATTTTGAGCCATGTCTACAGCATGTTGTAAACCTCACTTAGCTAATTTGGGGTCTCTAATTGCAAATATAAATTTAGAATTTGCAAAAAAAATCATATATGGCAAATAAAAAATTCTTGTGTTTTCCCCGGGTTAAATCCAGGCCCACCTTTGATGGCACGATTTAACGTCCTGCCAGAATCATAACTTCAATTGAAATCTACATATCCTAGGTAGGGTCAATTCAAGAGGCACATATTTCTTAGAAGGGTGCGCTTATCATGGATCAAGCCCAACTGGAATTGTAATTTTTCAACGAAAACTATAGTTTTTGTGAATTTTTGAAGTAGTCAACCCTAAAATTACAAAAACCGCCAATGGAGTGGAGTCATAAACACCCCATAACTGCCCTTTCATGTATCTACTGGCATTTAAATCTACACCATTCAAAGATTGACATACAATCCATTTTAGCATTAATTTACTGAAATTGTCAAAGTCCTAAAGGAATTTGCATATTTTCTGGGACCAAAACTAGCTTATTGAATTAGGCAACAGACAAAATTGAGTTGGTCTATTTTATCCAAATTTCTGAGTGGAGGGAGGAAAACCTTACTTATTGGTTTTAATAATTTAAAAAAAAAATTGACCCAATGCAACGAGGGTAATGCAAACCTCAAATGAACTTTTCCAATTAAAAAAAAGGAAGGAAAAGAAAATATTCTACATTAGAAAAAAGATTTTTCATGCTCCAAAAGGAATGATCAATATATTGCCACATACAACAATGTTTGTAAAGGTATGACAATTGACTATGAATCATTATATTATGAGCTAAGGGGTGGACCCTTTATATTTTGGGAAGGAGATGGGCAACCTGGGAATAAAGAGAAACCAATGCCAATTGCGTTGAGGAGTATTTTTTGGCAATGCCCCTTCATTATAATGTTATAATCCTAGAATTTGGTTCTATTGTAGATGATCTTATTCACATAAAACTACTAGTATTTAGGTAAAATTGTGATATATGCATTGATAATTGCGATTATGCATGGGTTTCCTAGAGTAAATTTACATTTAAAACCAATCCCAAGAACTACAATATGATGAGTTCAACTCTTGGATGGAAAAAAACAAGGTGAATATCCAAAATGATTAGTCCAAATTACACTATTAGAATTTAGAGGGTTTAGTAATGTTTGAAATATTCATACGAACATTATAGCAATGTAATGAACAATGTATTAGCAATGTTTGAAGCATTAGTAGGAACGTTTTTAGCAACATTTTAGAAGATGCTTTGTTAATCCTTAAATTTCTTAGACATTTTCAAAGTGTTTTGGATCTTGATTTTGTAAGTTAAAAAGACTTAAAGCTTAAAGTAAAATGAGTCATTTTTAGACAAAATTAAATTTTGGATCTTATAGAAACCCAAGTCCTTGTCATCTCTACAAACTTTGGTTCAATCCAAATCATAGATTGGAAGATTATAATGTAAAAATGAAGGATACTACAAGAAAATTAATGATTGTTTGTATCTATAGACAAAGTAGATAAAATGATTGTCTATAGATACATTGTTAAATCATAATTTTGTTAAATCATTGTTAAATCATAATCATTGTTAAATCATAATTTTGTCTATAGATCATTGTTAAATCATTGTTAAAATTCAAAAATTATGAGATAAATGGAAGATTGGTCACAAATTTGAAGGCAAAATTCAAGATTGAACATATTAGAGTGAAAGAACACAAGAAAAGACACACAATGGGGTAATTTTTTTGAAAAATGGCTCAAATCCAAGTGCTAGATGTGTATTCCAATGATTGTTTGCATCTATAGACAAAGTAGAGTTTTTAAAAAGGAGGAAGATAGTGTTGCTCGAGGTCTAATCTACTTTTGAGGAGCTCATTAGAAAAGAGTCATGAACAGTTTAGACTAAGAAACCATTAGATGTTAGAAAAAAATTACCCTTCAAAGGGGCTGTGAATCTATAGACAACAAGAACAACAAGAAATGTTAGTTGAAAAAAAATATGAAAAAAAGGCTAGCAACTAGAGGGCCTGATCAATGTGGGAAAATTCACTTAAATAATTTTATTTTTAATTAAAAATATTTAATACTAAAATAATTACAAAATTACATAAAAATTAAATTTGATGTGGCTTTAGTGTGACAATGTGAGACATATATATATAAATTAATTTCTTGATTATTATTATTTTTAATTAATTATTTTAAAAAAATTAAATGTTTTTCACAATTCATCATTGATGATGAACAATGGCCATTGTCCATCAAAGGGGCTATGAGCTCCATTGAACTCATTGTGAAGCACCCCTTTTGAAGGCTCATTTTTTTTTCTAATGGATGTTATAATAAACAATTTACATTCTATTGTTTTATTTTATTTCCAAAAATATTGAAACTCAAGTTAAATAAATAACTCCAAAGTTTATTTTAGAATAGAGATTTGATAATTGCCCACAAACTAAAACTTCTCATAACTTTCAATTCATTAAACAAAATGCAATGATTCAAAGCTTTCCACGTGCATATAAATCTTGAAAAACCAATTTCAAATTTTATTTCATAAAAAGTGATTCTTTTTTAAAAGTGTGGGCTACCCATGCTCCAAATAAAACTACATATCATACAATAATCCTTTTAAACATGTAGTCAAATCTATGACTTTTTTTTGCACCTTAAGCCTTAAAGGACCAACATGTGTTTTTTGGCAATATAGAAATTTGGGATAGTATATATGACTAGAGATTTGTATATTTTAGGCTAAAATTTTAATCAAAGGTGGGGACAATGAATATCTTTCAAATGCACTAAATTCCATGACATTTGGAAATATTAGTCAAAAGTTATGGTCTAATATGTTATTTTTTTGGTAAATGGGCAGTTTGGACAAATTAGAAATCATTGTTTTTAGAACAAAATTTTGAAATTGGTTTCTAGAGTTATTTACATATATGTTAAAAGCTTTGAATCATTCCATTTTGATCAATGAGTCAAAAGCTATGAGGAGTTTTAGTTTGCAAGTCTTTATGAATTCTCTACTCTAAAATAAACTTTGAAGTCCTTTATTTAACTCAATTTTAAATATTTTTTGAAAAATAAAATTATAAGATGAAGATTGTTTATTACAAAATTTTAACCACTGAGATTGGCATTTTTCAATTCCAAAACAAAATTCTTAATAATTTTGCATTTGAATCATTCTCTACTTCTTTCTACTTACTTTTTTTCCTATATGTTCTACAATTTCAAATGATCTAAAATTTTTCAAGCATATAGCCAACTTGCTTTGAAGAATGAATCCAAAGAAGCATAACCATTTTGAACATTTTATCATACAAATGTGATCTTGTGAAGTGCAGTTGACCAACTTTTTGTAGGACCAAAAAAAGAGGTTTTGTCACTTCAAATGCTAATATCTTGCAATCTACATGATGGAAATTTTTGAAATTTTTCCCACGTCTTTTCTAACCAACATACTACAAGATCATATAGTTACATGTGTCTAAGAACAATTTTTCTCTAAAATTTGGTGCTTATATTAGAAATGGCAATTTTGGAGTGTTTTTGGTGAATACATAGACATGGTCCTTTAGGGGTTAAAACTACTCTCAACCACATTTTCTGTAATTTTTTTAAAAAATAAAATAAAAATTCTATTTGTACTAAATGACAAAGAATTCTCTTGTTGCATGAAAATACTACTTGGTCCTTAAGAGGTTAAGGAAGGGATTCAAAGGCAAAGATGACTTTGTTGGTTTAGAAAGCAACATCCCCAAATGACTCTAAACATGTTACACTGAGGTTTGGATGCCATGAGGGCTAAAGGCTTGTATCCAAGTGATGAGGCTACTTTTCATGAATATTTCTAAAATATGATAGAGCAAGGCTACATGTCATCTTACATTAAATATTGCAATGAATCAAGAGTTTAATCTTGGTGTAATAGAAAGGGCGAGTTTTGGCTATGGCTGGAGTATAAATTGGCCATTCAATTTATTCCAAAAGACTTGACTTTTAGAATTGTATTGTATTAATGTTGCCAACCACCGCAACCCAAGTTTCTACATTTTCAAAGGTAAGACTTTTTGTTTAGATTACATCAAGGATTGAGAGGCCAATGCATCTATGGACAAGCAAGCTAAGGCATAGAGATGGGCATCTATTCAAGGTTTGAATAGAACATTTTGTTAAGAATGTCAATCAACGTAGTTTAGAAATTTCTTCTAATAATCACCATCTCCTCATGCTTGACAATTGTGGTTCCCATTGTGACTATGGGTGTTGTCAAAATGGCTCAAAGTGTGGAGTTGGATCTCTTAATCCTTCCATCCCATACTTCCCATGTGATGCAACCTTTGGATGTTCCTTATTTAATCCTTGGGCACCCTAGCACCTCAAATTTGACCTTGCAATCACTCAAAAGTTGTCCTCTTTGACTACTATAATTTTTTCAATGATATAGTCAAAACATTTGTCCATATCTACTAATGATTTCTTCACCCAGTTTTTTATGATGTTGTCTTAGGGGTTAAAACCTTTGAAGCAAGCATTGTACTAAATTAGAGATGTTTGGACACTGAAAAACAAGTCAAGAGATGCAATCAAGGAAATGTTGCCATCTTAGGTTGTCCAAAGCCCTTGTCAAGGGGCTATTAGAATCAAACATCAAAAGTGGTTTATATACAACTGGCTTGTTGCCATTTGATTTACCATCGTGGATAGAAAGATGGATTTGAGTGAATATCTCAAGGAAGTGTCTATGTTTGAGGCATCACTCTTGAAGCACTTGAACTCAATAATGGCCTAGAATCCTCACATGGTAAATGATATGTTTGGAACAATTCACGCAAAACAAGATGTGATTATTGGTATCTCAATTGAACTAGGCTTGGATGCTAATCCAAATTCTAATTATGCTTCCAATAAAGACAAAGAATATGCTTAGTAGTTGGAGGTAGTTTTAACTAAACCAAAGGAGGTAAGATAGTCAATTCTAGCTCATTTACAAATTTTTGGATCAATGAACGGGAAGAACCAGCAGCTAGTGTAAACTGAGCCAATTGATTTTTTGAAAAAGCCGATTGAAATACTTAATTACAGGCCAGAGAACCAACGAAAAATCATTTAAATAGGATTTTAACTGTTAATGATCTTGAAGTTCCGGATTTTTAGCTGCTCAAAATATTAGAAAGGCGGATTTTGATTTGTTGGTCCGAGGGTATGGCCGGTTCTCAGCCGTGTATGATTTGGGTGGGCCGGTTCTCAGGCGTGTAAGTCAGGCTGAGAATTAAGAGGGGTCGAAAATAATCTCTCATTTGTCAAAAAAATCCCTCAAGTTCCTCAACGTCTCTTTGCGTACGCCTCCGGCCTCCGCTCCCGCAGTCCCACTCTTTGGTCTCCGCTCTTTGGCCTCCGCTCCCGCAATCCCGCTCTTTGGTCTCCGCTCTTTGGCCTCTGCTCCCGCAATCCCGCTCTTTGGTCTCCACACTTTGGCCTCCGCTCCCGTAGTCCCGCTCTTTGGTCTCCGCTCTTTGGCCTCCGCTCCGGTCCGCCTTCGCAGCTCCGCAGCCTCCGCTCCGCTCCGGTCTGCCGTCCGCCTCCGCAGCTCCGTACTGTGAGCTTTGAACCAGGTATGGTTGCTGATCTGACTATGTGGAATCCAATGTTGTCCACATAAGAATAGTAGTCTGCTCTTACTTCGAAAGGTGATTCACACCCATGCACTTGCCTGCATTTACAAAGATGGGCAAGTAAACTTATCTGAATGGCTCTTTACTTTCACAAAGGTTTGGTGTTAGAGAAGCAGATGTGATACTAATACGGTAACCAAGAGAAGGCTGGGTACATTTTCAAATCTGGTTTCACGGCAAAAGAACATTAAAAAAGAACTTCCAACCATAACAATGGAGTTCAATTCTAATGAAATTCTGGAGAGATGTGGCAGAGCTCAAGGTCTTGGGCTCCGTAGCTCCGCTCCGGTCCGCCTCAGCAGCTCCGCAGCTCCGCTCCGGTCCAACTCCGTAGCTCTGCAGCTCCATTGCGGTCCGCCTCCGCAGCTCCGCGGCTTCAGACATTGAGGTACTATCTGGAAAAGCGCATCTCCCTCGTGAATGCACTAGCCAGAAACATGAACCTTCCCAGTTCCACTGTTCATTTCTGAGTACAGTACATTCTTGGGTCCTTTTGACTCACTGCATGACTTTTGTTCATTTGATTGACTACATAGTTTAGAGAGTTTCATTTGTTTTCAATTCATTTCATGAATGTTCTTGGAGGTTTAAGATTTAGATTATTTCTTTGGTTTCATTTGTTTCTACTTTATTTTATAACTGTATTTAGGGTTTAGGGGGCTGATCATTATATTTTTATTGTTATGAAGGTGATAATGGCAAAGTGCCAAAGGACCTTGCAGAAAGAATACTTCACATCATCATTTCAAGAAGTGCTCTCTGAAAATGACAAGAGGCAGGTTGCTGAAGGAAGTGGTTCATCTTCAAATGGAAAAAGGGGAAGTGAAGGGTCTAGCAAACTTGTTGATCCTGTAGAGGCTGCTAATAGAGCTTGGAAAGATTCATATTATACTGCTTTTGATTGGATTGAATTCAATTCTAACATTGGGCGAGTTTTTTGCAAAGTGTGTCGTGAAAAGGGAGGAAAGGGAGTTTTTGCAAAGGCTGGTTCAGTGAATGTGAAGATTTCTGCTTTTCAAGATCATGCACGAAGTGAAGAGCATAAGAGATTATCATGGGCTTTTCACAATGGCTGCAAGAAGATGGATGAAGTTATCAAAAAGGCTACAACAACTTCTGATGAAGCTTTGTTGGCATTATTTAGGGCTGCCCATTACATGGGTACATCTTTCATTCCTTTTGCAAGATTTCCTGATTTGTGCCGCTTATTGGTTTCTGTTAAAGCTTGTATCACTGAAACAATGTATCATGATGAAAAGTCATGTTCAGATTTTGTATTTTGCATCTCATCTGTAATTTAGAAAAAAAAATTGCAAAGAATTCGTGATGCAAAATATTTTGGACTCATGATTGATGAAAGTACAAATATTTCAGTTACTGGTCATTTGGTTGTTTTTGCTACATTTGTTGAAGATGGTGATATTGTTTGTGTGTTCCTTGGCTTATTGCACATAACTGATGGCAAAAAAGATGCTGCTTTAATTTTTGAGACCTTACTAACAAGTTTGAAAGAGTGGGGATTAGACATAGATAAATGTGTGGCATTTGGATCTGATGGTGTTGCCACAATGTTGGGACGCAAGAATGGAGTGGCAACGCGATTGAAAGAGAAGGTTAATCCCTTCCTTACTTCTGTTCACTGTGTGGCTCATCGAACTAACCTTGCAGCTCTTGATGCGGAAAAGAAACCACAATGCAGAGATATGTCCAAGAAGATTGATGCTGTGGTGAATGGTGTAGCTAAGTTTTTCAAGGTTTCATCAAAGAAAAAGGCTGCATTACAAAATCTTTAGAGGGAGTTAAATGACTCAAAGAAATCAATGAAACGATATCAAAAGGTACGTTGGCTTTCTCATTGGCAAGCAATTACAACTTTGTGTGACTCTTTGGAATCAGTGCTTACTTATTTCCGTAGTCTCAATGAAGATGGATGTGTTGACGATGTTGCATTGTCTTTGTACACAAAATTATGGAATTTTAAATTTATATATTGTCTTTATTTCCTTGCTGATATTTTACACTCTCTTTCTATGTTGAGTCGAGTGTTTCAGTACAAATTTGTGGATGTCTCTGCTGTTGGTTCTATCATTACTACAGAAATTGCTCAATTGCGCATGTTGTTTGTCAATGAAACTACTGATCTAAATGCCTCCACTTTTAATGAAGAAACATGGTTTCACATACTTCCTGATTTTAGTCCTCATGGTGGTTACTTGAAGAGATTGTCTTCAGAAATTAGAGGTGGAAGATTTCATAGTGTGGAAATGATACGGGATAGAACAGGGGCAGATCTTGAAGAAGCTTTGTCATTTCAAAAGTTCTTTGCTGAAGCTGTGATTGATGCATTGGACACTCGTTTTGGAGATAATGGTGTGATTGGATGCTTCAAAACTTTAAGTCCATCTAACATGCCTGTGAGGCAAGTGGATTTGAGATCTTGGGGTGTGACAGAGTTGGAGACGATCTTGTCTCATTTTGGTGTTGATCGTGCTATTGGATCAAAAGTATTTTCAGCCATGATTGATGCTTCAGCTGTAAGGAGAGAGTTTTTAGCATTCAAATTGCAAGCTACTACAGAGTGGCAAGACAAGCCATTTAGGGACTTGTGGACAATGGTGAGTTGGAATCCCACCTTACAGCTGAAGTACTCTAATTTGCTTGCCATTGCTGATATTGCACGTATCCAATGTGTTAGCACAGCACAATGTGAAAGAGCTTTTAGTGTCCAAAATTGTATAAAAACAAAATTTCGTAATAGATTGCAAACAAGGAGTTTGGAGTCTATAATGCGTATTGCACTTGAAGGTCCAACAAATGATGTTGATGTTTTCTTGGTGGAAGCTATTGCTTTGTAGAAAAACTCCATAAAATTTCGATATTTGTTTTCTAACCCTGGTCGATATCTTGCAAACAATGCTATTGAAGATGATGAAGGTATAGATCAGCCTAGTGACTAAATGTTTTTTCTATATGTTTGAATGTTTGTGTAGATAGGAAACCCCTCCAACATACCATTTCCTTTTATTTTTATTAGGATTTGATATGTTAGAAGGGTGAATCCTTAGCCACTAAATGGTTGGTGGGTTACCAGGTTCGAATCCTGCTAAGGATAAGCAATTTAATTTCAAACCAACATTACACTAAAAGTTTAGTATTTCTAGCTAATTGAAATTATTGTTGTACAGTTTATAACCGGTTTCTTTAAAATTGAAAGAATTTAAACTGAATGGCTTTACAATTTGAAGGCTATGAACTGATTTCAATTTATGGTATTAGGCTTGGGCTAGTTGTATTAGTACATGAGCCAGAAGCCATGATTAAATGAAGGATTAATACTAATTAGTATGAATATCTTCCCGTTCTATGTTTTGGATCCTTTTGAGATTAGAAGAACTTTGGGAGGCTTGTGTGCACTAAAAAATGAACAAAATTTTGAATTTTAAATTGCATTGGAATCACATTGAAGTCTATTTTATCATTATTACAAACACACATATATAATTGAAAATCATATAAAGAGTTTGATGTTTTCAATACACTATGTACTATATAGTGTTGCTAACATTTGTGAAACTTACAACTTGTATTCAATGATATATACAAGAAATGAACCTTCACAATTGCTCTTGAGATGATTAATCTCATACCACATAAATTGCTTGTATGATTTCTTGCTTGTTCTTCACCATATTACAAAAAATCTTTGACTATCTTCCAACAGTTTTCTATGAAATAGTAGATAGTTCAAAATTGTTATATGATTTTAAATTATTTCTTTTTCACTTCATAGCAATTCCAATACATTTTTTGTTTCAAAATTGGTTCATTTTTTAGTACACTAAAGCTTTCTAAAGTTGTTGAATTTTGTAGTGAAGCCTAATTGAAAAATTTGTAAATGAGATGTACCCCACTATACAAGTACCCTTGAAGTAGTCTTGCAACCCACTATAAAGCCCTTCAAACTTTTCTTTTTTAACTCCATTTCAAAAATATCCTATCAAAAACTACCTTATTAAATTTATTATTTTATGCAATTTTGATCAACACACCAAATTTCAATTTCAAAAAACAGAAATTTTATTTTTAATAAATTATTTTGTGTGTTTTTCATTGTGTTACATAAAAATTGATTGAAAAATATTGATGATGAATTTTGTAGAAACATGTAAGAAACATCATTGTATACATCTCCCTTTTATGAAAAATCCACCTTACGTAGGAAAGTATTTAGACTACAAAGAATTCAATGTCAAGGTGTCACTAATAAATAATTTGCACAACAAATTTCTCTCAATTATAATTAGGTTTGGCAAACCAATTGCACCATTATGCTCAAAGGTACAAAAGTAGTCTTAATATAAGGGTTTTCACATGAAACAATTTGAAATTGAAATTTGGTGTGTTGATCAATATTATTTATACAAAATAATAAATTTAATAAAATAGTTTTGGTAGGATTTTCTTGAAATGGAGTTAAAAAGGAAAAGTTTGAAGGACTTCATAGTGGGGTTGCAAGACTTTTTGAAGGGTACCAATATACTACTACATGCATGTTGAGCACTTTGTTGACTTGAGCAAAGATATTAATTATGGAGATGAAGAAACCGCCCCAAGTGAGAATAAAGATGACATTGACTAATTTTTGGTCTTGCTACAAAAGACATTCCAATGCATGCTTTGTTATCTGAAGAGGGGGAGCTCCATGTAGAATACTCCATTAGCTATATATTTACTTCCAATGACTTTGTGGCAAGAGTTACAACAAAAGTAGCCTAATAAAAGGCGTTGATGGTAGAGGAAAGGGTTTAAAAGATGGCCACCAAAGAGAACAAAAAAATGAAAGCAACAAAAAGCAAATAGAGAAGCAAAAGTCCAAACAAGAGTTAACAAAAAAACAATGAACAAGCAACTCATTGAGTATTAGAATAAAGTCAAGCAAGATAGCTAGGGTAACAGATTAATTAAAGAGATACAAGCAAGCACACTAAATTCTCTGTCCAATCTCCTTTTTTACCTTGGCTTTGACAATTTGAAAGTATGTAGGGACAACCAAAGAATTGCACAATTGAAGAAGGAGTTTGAGAGACAAGGTCAAGATCCATAACTTGTAGCACCATTGAGGAGTGTCATTGTATTGTGTAAGAATCCATGGCATGATGGAGGTCCTCTTGGCATTATTCATGAAGCACTTTATACAAGGTCCAAAACTACAACATCATCTATCATTGATATTTAACTTCTTCAATTAAGAAGTGCGACAAATTTGCTGGGACTTTGGTAGCCATCTAATGAGACCTAATGGCAATAGTGACAAGTTAAATGCCTTGTTGGCCCTACCCTTCATGCGAAATCATAGTTATTTTAACTCTATTCTAGACTTGGCATCTATGCCTCACAAGGTGCAATTGGAGGTTCGAACCAAGAAATAGGGTCTAAATTCCATACCATCATGGATTTTTTTTGTTTACTACAAGACAAAATATTAGATAGGAAGCAATTCCTTTGGGTTATAAAGTTGTCCAATTTTACCTAGACTAGTTATTGTATTAGAATGGACTACTTGCTGAACATTATTGTGTTGATATCAAAATTTGTGCATGACAATTGTTTCAATTATCTCCTAAAATTGCCATTTCTACTAAAAAGAGCAAAAAACTTTCAAAATTATTTTTTTGCATATCCAACCATGGGATCTTGTAGAAGACTAGTGCAAGAATGTAAGGGAAATAATTTAGAAACTTTAGTTGCATAGATTGCAAGATATTTGCATTTAAAGTAAAGAAATAAAGGGATTTTTTTGCACCTTATATGATTAGATTTTTTTGACTTTGAATCTTCTTAGCTTAAATTTTTTTGCACTAATCATTTTGAATTTCTTATTTTTTATGTTGAAGAATTGAGTTGAGAATCTACAATTAGATTTTTTAAAAACAACGCTTCCATTTCACTCATTAAAAAATTATCTAGTGGAAGTAGGTTCAAGACCAAAGAGAAAACTAAATTGTTTACAATTCTAGAATGGAATTGAAACACACTAATCTCCATGGTGAGATAATTCTAGAAAGATTTACAAAAATTGCATTATGAAAAATGCCAAAACATGTTTTTTCTATTTTCAGAAAAAGACAACAAATATTTCATAAAATGACAATGAATATTTTTTGAGAATGTAAGTTACCATCTTGCTCAAAATCCATTTTGATCCTTTCAGGAAGCCATGCGACTTTACGGGTTCAGACCATCCCATTTAAAATTTTTTTCCCCCCACCATCTCGTCTCTTTTGTGTGAAGGAGTTCTTTGCCTGTTGCTTTTCTCCTCCTCTTCGAACACTTGTATCTAATTGGGGGGTGGGCTATTGTCCACAGTCAGTGGTTGTTTTTCAGAAATTGCTAGGCTGGTTTGTTTTCATGAGCTCCACCATCTGTTTTGGTTTGTTTTGTCGACGTCTGTGTCCATTTCCCAGTCAGCCCACCCCCAATAGAATGTATTTATTGGGCAGATCCCTCCTTCCTTACCTTACCCCTTGAACGTTCCAGCACCCCAATGTGGCCTCCTCCTATGAGACATTGGACCATTAGAATGTCCTAGGTTGGTTGTAGGGTGAAAACTTCCACCCATTTCTCCCAAGATGCCCTCCCTCCCTCTCTCTTGCAATCTAAACAATGGTCATGTCTCTTGAACCTTATTTTTGAATCGGTGGGGTCTAGTTGAGTGGCAATTGGTATCTTGTTTTTGGAATTTGCGCTGGGTGCTCGGGGTAAGATGCACAGGCTGGATCTAGAATCAAGATTAGTGTGTCATTTCGGTTCTCCTCCCTGGCCCCCTGAAAGGACAGGTTGTGACCCCCAAATCCACCATGGGACTGGTGGGACTGGACTTCGCTTGGCTTCATGGCAGGCAGAAGGGGGAAAAAGCAAAGGAAAGCGGAGGCGCAGCAGCCTTGTGAAGTTATCCAAAACCTCACTCGTTCAATATTTATAAAAAATTGCGCGCCTCATTCCCTGTGCAATTTATCATGACTTTCAATATAAAACTATGTCTTTTTTTCCTTATTGCATGTAATATAAGAGTCCTCATAAATTTCATTTCATTGCTTGTAAGGTAAAACATCCCATTGTGGTCAGATGACCCATAGTGGACACCTAACGACCCCATGACAGTTTTTCAAGCCATAATCAATGCCTAACCTGACACCCATGGAGTGATTAGTGACCTCATTAAGAGCACCCAACTTTTTAGTGTAAATCATAGTAGAATGTGACTTTTTCAGGGCCTTCCACATTAGAAATTATTGTGACTGCTTTAAGTGATTAAGATGAACATATTAGATATAGTTTTTGTTGGTTATCAGGTAGCCTACTGACTCTTTTGGATAGATCAGTTCAAAAATTAATAACAAATTGATACATTGTCTGAAAAATAGAATTTCAATTGCTCTCACTATTTCTCACACTTGTCCTTATGTGGGAAAAAATTTGAAAAATTTCAGCACTAGCATGAGGGCAGACTCCAAATTCTGACCACAATGGGCTGCTTTACCTTAATAGAATGGTATAAGTTTTGGGATGCAAGTATCAATCAATTGAATCAAATGAAGTTTTATTTTTTTAAATGTACATTTTTTAGTTGTCCTTTTACCACTAGAATCACATAAGTCCTTATAACTTTGGAGATTTTCATTAGAATGATATGAAACAAAGCTGTAGGGAATGATAATTAGGCAAACTGTTAAAAAAATATTACAAAAATTCAAAATTGGAAGTCATAAGAGTCATTCTAGATACTCCAAAAGTCCAAAATAGATTCTTTAAAACTTTAGGGGGCAAACTCATTCAAAATTACAAATAGAGGTCATATTTATTTGTTAGAAAATGAAAACATAAAATTTTAAGAAAACATTAGCAATTGGTGCTTGCTATGCTATGCCTTCACTATTAGAATTTCATTAGAATTTTTATGTATTAGATAGAATGCAGAGTAAGAATTTCAATAAATCTTCAGATAAAAATTACTAAAATCTTCATATAATTTTTTTAATAAATAAACATACACTGAAATAAACAATAGAAATTTATTGAATAATGAATGAAACATATGCAATGGTAAATACTATAAAAGATACACATACATTAAAATGCATTAGAAATTTGACTCAATTGTTACAAACAACGGCATCCCAAATAGAAGAATTTAAAGGAAAAAATTGTAAATCTCAAAAGCTTCATGAACAATTTAATTGTTGTGAAATTCAAAATCAATTCAATCTAATAAATTTCTCAAATCATTTGGTAGTAGCAATAGAAAATTGAAATTGGAAGCTCAAAGTTCACAAAAGCACAAAATCATAGAAATGCAAAAGAAGTATAAAGCCAAGAAAAGCAATGGATTTGCTACCTCTATAATATCACCATATTGATCCTCTTTAATATCACCTCAATTGCAACAACTATATTATTTCTATAATATCACTTGATATTACAAAAGTGATTGTGAACTGCTACTCTATTTCTGTAATATCACATTGTATGAAAATACGATTTTTATGTATGCATGATTGAAATTTTTCTTACAAAATAATTAAAATAATTATTTTAAAGACTTATTGAAATCATTATTATGCATTCTATTCAAATATATCAAAATTTTACTAATATGTGATATAATGAATGCATAGCATAGCAAGCACAAAACCCTAGTATTAATGGTAGCATTTGTGATATTACAAAGGGAGTTTTGATTTTAGTAGTATGACTAGCGGTTGGCGCTTGCTATGCTATGCATTCATTATTAGAATTTTATAAGAATTTTTATGTATTAGATAGAATGCAGAACAAAAATTTCAATAAATCTTCAAATAAAAATGACTAAAATCTTTGTGTAATTTTTTTTATAAGTAAGTATATACTGAAATAAACAATAGAAATTTAATGAATGATGAATGAAATACATGCAATGATGAATATGGTAAAAGATACACATACATTAGAATGCATTAGAAAATTGACTCCATTGTTACAAACAATGGCAACCCAAATTGAAGACTTGAAAAGAAAAACTTATAAATCTCAAAAACTTTGTGAACAACTTAATTGTTGTGGAATCCAAAATTGCTTCAATTGAATAAATTTCTCAAAATCATTTGGTAGTAGCAATAGAAAATTGAAATTATGAAAGCTCAAAGCTCACAAAAGTACAAAATCATAGAAGTGCAAAGAAGTGTAAAGCCAAGAGAAGCAATGGATTTGCTATCTCTATAATATCATCCTATGGATCCTCTTTAATATCACCTTAATTGCAACAACTATATTATTTCTATAATATCATCCTTTGTAAGAAGTGATATTACAAAATTGATTGCAAACTACTACTCTATTTCAGTAATATCACATTGTGTGAAAATACGATTTCTATATATGCATGATTAGAAATATTTTTACAAAATAATTAAAATAATTATTTTAAAGACTTATTGAAATCATTATCTTGCATTTTATTCAAATATATCAAAATTTTACTAATATGTGATACAATAAATGTGTATCATAGCAAGCACGAGACCCTAGTATTAATGATAGCATTTGTGATATTACAGAGGGAGTTATGATTTTAGTAGTACGATTATATTTTGTGATCCTTTTGTAATTTTTGTGAATGTTTGAAAGAAAATTTAAGGTGTCATATAGGTGCATTTTTCGATTGTATTCCAAAATATTTCAAAACCATTCATTGAAGGCTCAATTACTTTACAAACATATTGAGCCATGTGTTAAATTGAAGACATTCCACAACATAGGTTTAAACTTATATTGGTATCACTTCAAAAGACCCTTGTATATGTGACTTGTAAAACTAGTGAAGTGAACAATTTTGGACTTGTTTTACCTTTCTTGGCAAAAAAAAATTGGATCTTTTTGAAGCAAGAAAACACAACAAATCATTAATAAAAGAAACCTTATCATATGAATTCCTTGAACATAGTATTAATGTAAAGATTATAATATTATTTTATCAAGATATTATTAGATTCCACAATTGCTACTAGTAGAAAATTTAGTGGCAATATTAAAAAAAATCCAACACAAAAATGTTTTTTTTTTTTTTGTTGATTTGGACATGTTGATTTAGTTAGTTGTTAACAAAAAAATGTTGATTTTAAAAAAATTTGGTCAAGTGAATTTTTTTGATTTGGTCAAATGATTTTTAAAAAATTAAATGCAATCTGGCCAAATAGAATTGATACATGCACTTGCTACATCATCTTTAGAAAAAAAAACATAGGCAGTCCACCACATGAACAAACTACCTTAGAAACCCGCCACATGGGTGTAGATCAATTTGAAATCAATTTAGAATAATCCAAGTTTATAATTTAAATTTTGTTCCAAGGAGGCAATTTAATAGGTTTGCTTCTTAATTACTTAATTGACTATTGCAACCAAAAAAATGAGAGAAATTGTTCCTTAACCTCAAGCACATGTATTATTTTCACGCAATAATTCTAATTGTCAAATTTGGCACTCCACTCTTAAGGGCCACAAGGATTAAGATGACTCCCAAATTGTTCTTTTTTTATCCTTCATCAACTTGAATCTTTTATCTTTCCAAATTGGACACTACTTCTGGTACAGCCTTACTTCAACTCTTAAGGTACGTCCACACTTGGTCTTAGCAAGGTTCTTAGGCAACAGTATTACGTGAAGAATTTACAGTTCATTCGCACCTGCGTTGCTTGGTATTCACCGAACCAACGTGGCGCGTGATGTGGCATTGAGGTAAGAGCAGTAGAGGACTATTAAATCATCTGCAAACTCTGGTCCAGCATTGCCAAAATCACTTGTAACTAAAGCTTCTGAATCTCCTGAAAATGTGGATTTTAGTAAGTGCACATTGGTCTTAGTTAAAGGGACCTCGGATGGGCATTAGGAAAGAGTAGTGGCTTTCTTCCAAAGAGCACCACACCTTGAATTGAAGAGACACACTCAAATATTGAACTTTGGGATGAATACAAGCTTTTTATGTACATATGGGGTGGTAGTAAGTAAAATAAACCATGTGGGATATTTGAATGAAAATTGGGAGGACCTCAACCACTCATAGTTAAGTCAAAAGCAAAAGCAAAAGCAAAAGCAAAAGCAAGAATTATATTTGAAGTAAAATTTCAAACCTCATTTAGGCATAGATATTAGTAGAATAATTTTTTTCAAAAATCCTTGAACTAGTAGAAGTTGATAAATCAAGTTAACTTCCATCTCCAAAAATTATTTTGTAATTTTGATCCTCTAATCAAAAGTTAGGCACAAAAATCAAAGAGGATGTTTGAAAATGTCCAAGAAAATGTCCCTTTCAACCCTACTTAGAAATTTGATCATAACTTTTGATTGGAGATTCAAAACTACAAACGAATTTTTAGAGTTGGAAGTTAACTTCATTTATCAACTTCTATTAATTCAAGGCTTTCTGAAAAAATTAATAATTTTATGCCTACATGAGGTTTGAAATCTACTTCAAACATAATTCCTACGTTTTCACAATGAGCGGTGAAGCTCTCATTTTCAAATTATCCTATAACCTTTGGAGTTTCATGATAGTCAATTGATTTCAATATAAAAATGATATCCCCTTCCTACAACCCACAAATGTTTGAGAAGCAATCCCTTCACTTTGCCATCAATTTCTTTTGTGGAAGATGGTCAAAGGACATTGATATTGAAGTATTCTTCATTTTGCAAAGATGAGAAGGTAACTTCTGTGAAGGTCGTTGAATGTTATGGTTTCATATCTGAATGCTGGATAAATTCTTTAGAATCCATTTTCACCGAACCAACGCAATAAATGCGTCTCCATACCTTTAGTCTTCCAATTCAGACTTGAGCACTTTGTCCTTACAGCTTAGAGCATCCCCACCAGTGAGTTCTGTATCCTTAAAACTTTAGGGAGAGGACCTCATATGCAGATAGAGATCCAGAAATTTCACCGCACCAACCATTATCCAAAACCTGTATCTCTAAAATATACAGATTTTTGTAAAATTCTTCTCCAGTTTTGTATCCAGAGGCTCATATAGAGAACTCGCGTGGTCTCATCCCTATTTGATGTCCCAAGCTCAGTAAACAGATAGAGAAACGGAAGAACTGGTGGGGATGCTCTTTAAGGAAGTCTCCTATTTAGAAGCAGCTGGATCTTTTCTCCAATTCACGGCACTTGCAGGACTTGCTATCCTGACTTACCAACTTGGAATTGGAATTTTTAATCTCCATTACTACTCATTCTTTTAAATAAATTAAAAAATAATAATAATATATATATATATATATATATATATACATCTCTTTATTCATTTGTTTTATCTTCACTAATTGCTTTGCACACATACTCAAAAATTCTCTCCAATTTGGACAGATGTCATACATTCAATCTTGCCAACTCAACTTGGCATCACATAATACACAACATTCAGACTTAATAACTCCTTTTAACTGGATTTTTAACATTGCTCAACATCATACAACCATAATCCAATTAAGCACTAAGGGAATAGGTCCAGAAATCGCCAACCTAAGAGCTGAAACTGAATTTGGGTGATGCAAAGCTTCTTGAAATAATTTTCAGTAAATTTTCCTTGAAAGACAAGTGAAATTGACATCTAACCCAAGTTGTTTCATATTTTTTGGTGCTTTGTGGAATTAGTTAGAAAATTTTGAAGTTGAAATAACATAGGGCTCTAAAATCGTCCACCTCCTAAAATGTACACTCTTTGTACATTGCTGAAGGCTATGGAAAAGCAACATGTGCATTTAGTGTACATTTTGAAGATGCGGGCAATTTTAGAGCCTGTGTGATTTCAGAGCCAAACGTTAGTTTAGTTTCGTTTTTCCCTCAAATGTTGGACTTTATCCTCACACTTCTCTCATCATTGCTTAATTTCTAGCACCAATTTGGTAATCTCTCATACATTTAGACTTAAACTATTAATCACTCCAACTTGACAAATGACCACAAGTTAAACTCATACTCCTTTATAATGCAACACAACATGAACTCAATTTGGGATATAACTTAAATTTAACTAATTCTGGACTTTGGCAAGTCCATAAATAATATACGCATGTGCCAAAATATAATGAAAATGTATACATGGGGGTCATTTTGAATTCAAAATGTACAAATGTATTGGCTGCCAGCCGATACCTTAATTGTCTATAATTTGCAAAAAAGTCCAGAATTAGTTAAATATAAGATATATTAATTCATATACCACTTATCAGCACAACATATCTAATAGAAAGTATGATGCAACAACTAAACATTAATATTATATCATTATATATATTAAGGAGAATTACACTATTCCTCTTTTATAAGGAAGATTATGCCAAAGAATGCATTGTAAGTAACTAGTAATGTAATAGATTTAACAGAAGTAAATTAGCTATATCTAACATTCCCCGGATTTAAAACATGTAAATAAGATTTTAAATCTATAATGGTAAATCTATTAGTTATAGCAAGACTCCCCCATGTTTTAAATCATGTCAGCTTGTAAGCCCATAAGCTTTAGACAATGATAATGTTTGTCTTTAGAAAGACTCTTTGTTAATAAATTAGCTGCCATGTCGTACATAGGAATCTACTTCATTGCTACTTCACCAGTAGCAACTTGTTCTCAAATAAAGGGTATGTTTGCACCAGTCATTATGTCAGCAAAATTAGCATAAGAGCAGAAAAAAGTGGAGGTGGAGTTCCCACTAGAGCATTAGCAAATTTGCCGAACCTGTGTGGGTACTCAACAGGTACTCAGGTAAGGTTGCTGTGACGAACACTTCTGCTACACATTATTCTATACAATTTTTTGGAGGATGTACTTCTCAACCTATAGGAATAGAAGGTTGTTAGAGTGTTGATCTGGTGCGCTGCGCAGGTCGCTGTTCCGAGCACTTATGGCGGTGATTATTATATAAAGTGTTGTACAGTAAGTATAGCGAGCACTTCTGATAGTCATTATTATATACAGTGCTATGGAGTAAGTATTTTGGCATCTACCAAAAATACTGATATCCAACATGTGTTGTCAATTTCACGTAATGGGGCAATAGCGATTCCATGAAGACGTTGCCGTCATTTTCATTTACTTGTTAGTAAAAGGAACCGCTTATGAAATGGTCGTGGTTTAGCCGCTAGTATGGCATTTTGGAAAGCAGCAGTCATGAAAATGACAACAAATGTGAGAAATACAAGAGTGAAGTGACATTTGAGCTGTAGCAGAGGATGCTAGATTGATGATTATTGCTGAACTTGGAGCACCGTCCGAATGTACAATAGTTAAAGCAGGAAGGTTATTGGACTTCAGATCCCGACTACATGATCGGAACTACTCTATCAGGTAAAGCATTAGGATGGGGACGTTCTCATGAGTTTATTTTTTGTCCTCTTCTTCTGTAAAAAAGTTTGTCAGTTGATAAGTTGATAGTACTATACAGAGGATAGAGGCACCCATTGATTTCACCTTTGTCTGATACAGTTTAAGCATCAACAATGACTTTGTTCACTTTTATCCATTCCTGATAGCTCCCGAAATTCAATGTCCCTATATATATGTTTGTCATAATTCATGTCGTCGGGAACCTGTCGAGGAAGAGAACTCCTAGCGAATTTACTAGTAACATCGGCAGGCCATCCTAGGCTACTCTTCAAAGTACCGGAGACATAAATTGCGAGTGCAGTAGTAACGTCACGAGGCCGTTGTAAGGTAAAAGTTAAAGTACAGAAGAGGTAATGAGCATGATGAAATCTGATTTTCACTAGTTCCACAATTCTATAACATAGCTAATTCAATGTATTACTACTAACGCATGGGTATTCGCTCTCACCATTTGGCACTTTGTTAGTCCTGCAGGTACCCGACGTTGCTCTCTATAGACATCGAAGCGACTCCGACTCATCAAACTAGCCCATTGTGCCCCCAATCTGTTGTTGCTGCAAGTATGTTGTTCCACTCTTTCTCAGTGCGCGCCGTTCGTGCATGAGGTCCTCCTATCCTTATCTCCCATTTTATAGATGATGCCATTGAAAACTACAAACTCAGGATTCCTGTCTTTCTTCAAATATGTGGAACACACTAAAAATTTCTTAGCAGTAAAAGTGAGAAAATGAAAGGCTTTCAAGATATATAGCTAAGTTGGTTACAGGAATTAAACTAGCTCGTGTCCACGTTTAGGTTGCATATTGTGCGCTAGCATTGCAAGTATTTAGCGGACATGTTGTTATCCTTGCTGCGTTTCTTGAACATGTAGTCCATTGTCACGCTCTCAGTACCACATTCTATAAACAAATAATGACAATCATTACCTTGTTTAAGGTAAATCATGTACAGGAATGATACTAGCTTAAGACATGTGGTGATGGAGTCTTGTCCTCTGTCTTTGTCCATAGTAATTCATAGCTTCTCGTTCATCACTATTTTGTTGACAATCAACAAAACTGCACATGCCACTCAGCAATAGTGTTAGTTTGATTTTGGATGAACTCAATTCTTCATATGTCCTAAAGTGCAAGAGTATAATGTTTTGCTTGCCGCTTAGCAGTTCGGTTAGTTACAATATGGAGGCTCTGAGTTTGTCATCTGTTTTGAAGTCTACAAGAATGACGGTCCTCTGTGAACGCCTGTGCCGCAAGCAATTCAGCGTCCCCGTTTAGCATTGGCAGCCATGCAACAACTACAAACAGAAGAAGACCCTTAGCAGCTCATCGAGGTCCACTGCAGCTGGACCTAGTAATGCAAAGCGCGCAAGGAAAGACAAAGGATCCAACTAGAGTCTCTAAGAAGTTATTCTCCTAATTTGAACTAAACGGGAGTAACATCTAGAAGAACTGGAAGCTACAAATGCACGAGAGATGATGCTTTCTGACAATGTGAAGTGGGCTCACGTTTCGCAGCAAGTCATGCTGGGTGGGTGCTCCCCGTGTGTGAGAGACGGTCAAACGTGCAGAATGAAATGGAACCAACTGCTGTTAGAGTACAAGAAAATTGTGGACTTCAACAGTTGTTCAGGGCGAAACATTCATGAGTACTAAGATATGAGTGCTCACCAGCAAGAAACGGAAAGTCTTTCCCGACAATTAATTGGGAGTTCTTCAATGCAATCCATGAATGGTACCGTTGTTGTCCAACGATAAATCCTCTTTACGTCCGCGACTTACTCTCTCTTTCAGATGGGAATTACATAACACCTGTATAAGAAGCTAACCGTGACACTACAAAGGAGTTCACTGCACCAGAAGTTCATGGTTTACAAGTGCCAGTCAACTTGTCTACTACTCCCAGCATAACTGGAAGCTTTGGCCGTGGATTACATGAGCGAGACCTGCGAACACTGTCTCTAGGAACAGCACCAGCGACAGTATGCGGTGTCGCTGCTAGGAGGACCTTCGCGGGAGTTCCAGCAGGTGTTGTACTGCATTTGTTGAGTTCCTCAAACACCACCGCTACCGGGTAGCCAAAGACGACCCGGTAACACAACAATGCAAAGAAAAACCACATTTGGTCATACCGTGATAGCTGAAGCTACAAAAGCAACCGAAGTTGTAATGGCATTGTAGATGCAAACAATAGCAGATGCCACCTTGGTTGTTGAACACACAAAACTTGATATCCACCTACGGCAATTTGAAGAGCAAATGAATTATCAACAAGAGAGAGACAGGCGACTACATGAATCAACAAGCACTATTCATGACAATGCCCGTTTGGCTATATAGCAACTGACGGAAATGGTCAGATGCTTGGCACAACTAACTCAGGTACTTGGAGCAGGTCTTTTTTGCTAGTTAGCACAAGAAAAGCAACAACAAAGATGAAGAAATCGTATCCTGCGATGACTCGAAGCAGGCCTTTTTGCTAGTCAGCACAAGAAAAGCAACAACAAAGATGAAGAAATCATATCCTGAAATGACAAGCGCATACACACTACAAGGCAAGCGTCTACTACAGCCAATGTGGTTCCGACTTTGGCCGCCCAAATAGGGCCTGTTCACGTGGAAGCAGCAACGAAGGCCGCATCCCCAACAAACATGGACGACAGCGCTTGGAGGTCCGTTCCCAATTGCTAGAGTGCTTCCAGTCGTTTTCAAAGGTGCTTGGCTTGCCATTGGCTCCAATACTGCCTTTTTCAGTTCTTACAAAATGACAATCTTGCCCTTAGAATCTAAAGTTCAAGCGGTTTGTACAAATTCTACACGTGACTGACATAGTAAGCACTTGTAGTGTACTAGTACTTACCTACTATTACACTGTAGCTAATAAGATGTGGCTACTCGTGCCTTGTGCACTACTTGTGAATGAAAACTACAACCTTTGTACAAGAGGATTTGAAGTGTGCAGTCCGCCTTCCTAAGCTTTGCCTTCACTTGCACATGTGCGGCTGCCTGTCACCAGTCCTCCTAAAACTGCCGTCCCAGGATTCCTCCTTCCGGGATTCAGTGCACCTCTACCAAAAGTTCGTCGTGACCATAACAACCGCATGCAGCACAGGAAAAAACAGTCTGACAAGGAAGCAACTGAACTGTCTACTAAAAAGAAGATGACACTCAGGATTTGTTTGCCGGAGCATACTCCCCTAATTCACTGAATTGCTCACAATTCGGTCTAAACGAAAACAACTCCACGAAATACCCACCCAATCTTGCAAAAAATTTCCCACACTTTCTGTAGGCTGTAATCTCACACTAAACTTGGCAGCCCTATCCGTTACTAGCTACCCCCCCCCCCTTCCAAAATCCAGTCATACATGTCTACTCAGGCAAAATTAAAAGAACTCGAGCAAGCAATAAAGCAATTGTGCAAGAAATGAACTCAACAGTCAATTGAGATTGAATGCAAGTTGTCCCTTACAACCATTTCCGTACGTCGCTCCCAAACTCGTAGACTCCTGCACGTTGACAAGAATGCCGACACTCAGGAGGTCGTATTCTTCAGAAACTACAGACAATTCACCTGAGAGGTGTTGTGGGAAGACCCAATATGACGATCCAATCATACTACAGAATGTATTTCATATTCAGAAATATCCAAAAGTACATTTACTGAAAACGAAAACAAGAAGCGGATATACAAAATATCCTTACAAGGCAAAATGAAAGTGGAGCAAGTATGTTGCGACTTAAGGAAACGTCAAGTGATCTCTCTAGAAGAGATGAATTAGCCTCCCTCTTAGAAGGTACTAGTAGCTTGCACGACCTTTGGCAGTCAAGTAAACACCTAATTGCAGACATTTCTTCTGGGCAGCAGTAGAGGCAACGTCGTTACAGTTGGCATCTGCTGTGTTGAGAACTGCTTTGCCATAACGTTCAAACTCCCTGACAAACTCCTCTTCGCGAAGACCCTCTTCTTCTAGAATGCAAAGAAAGTCCTCCACTTCATTGTGAGATTGTCAGAGGAGCACGTTGTGTAAAATAGCATAGCAGACAACAACGTCAGACAAAAAAATCAAGTGCAACTCAGATTTGCCTAACAACTCACGAAAACATTGTTTCAAAATTCCAAAGGTGTTTTCAACAACTGATTGACCTTTCCAAAGTTCCTGTTTAGCAATGTCTCAGGAATGGACAAGTGCGCGCCTTCTTTGTAGGGGACTACAATCCACAGCAACAGTGGGTATCCCAAATCTATGATGAGGTAAGGGCTGAAGCCGTCCATGGATGGAGCACTGTTGAAGAGGTTCCCATGTGTTGCGAAATTAAACAAAGAAGACCTTCTGAGTATGCGGTTGTTGTTTGTTGAGCCAAGCATGCTGACATATAAATCCAGAAAACATTTTTCACTGTCCACCACAGCTTGACACTTTATGTTGTATCCTCCCGTTTTGAAGTAGAAGAAGTTTGCTGAGCCCTGTGACGGCTTTGCAATGGACAGCTGCACACCATCAATAGCTCCAACAACTGCAGGTAATAAACACAGCTCTTTGAATTTTTGTTGGATCTCACGCATGCGCTTTTCCATTGGCCATGATATTTCTTGATGTAGACAATCATTTATGCCTTGGACAACTTGCCTCAAAATGTTTGAGACAGTTCTTCTTCCAATGGCGAACATCTCACTGCAAATTGTGAAATTTGCACCATGTGCTAACTTGAAGAGGGTGCACGCTACACACACGAGATAATGTGGTCTTATTTTCAATTAAGCCAAAGTGCTATGGGGGGCCAACCAATGGCAATGGTCTTTGACGGATTGCTCCCAAAGGTACCTGGAGCACAGGCTCTTTCTGTTGAGGAGTATTCCAGTAGCGATGATAGTGGTCAACGGAGGTCACAAGCAAAGCGCAAAATAGTGTCTAGTGATACTATTTTGATTTGTGGATCTTCTTTTGGTTAGAGAGACATGTGGATTTTGAGTAGTAAGTCCCCGCTCATTACAATTTCCTCAAGATCTGATGCTATGGATAACATTGATTTGGCGGAAGTTCACAATTCTTGTGACGGATCTGAAGATGATTCCGACTTCCAAATGCCATCTTCGAAGAAAGGCAACACCTCTCGCTCCAAATCCGACAACAAACAATTCCAAACCCCAAAGAAATATGATTGTCATAGGAAATTCCAAACTTTGTAGATAGCCAAGCTTCCTTGGGCGGAGGATATGGTGTCTGCAGATGGGATCTTACATATGGTCAAGTGCAAGGTTTGCACTGCAATTGATGGGAAGTGATATATCATGGCACCCAAGTTCGATACGTTGTTTAAGCATGATGGGAAGAAGATTGCCAAGAAGGATCTTCTATAGTACAAGATGAAAGCTGGTGAGCAATATATTGCCTTGCAATGTAATCACCGCAAGAACATCAAGCTCTATGCTGCACGTCTACCACCAATGGTTCTGCAACAAATCAACCAGTACACATCGATGGAAACTTGCAAGAAAAGGGTCCAATTCGCAACCCTCTTTCAACTCTTGAGTGAAGGTCGGCCCATGGTTGAATATGAGTCTCATGTCCATCTCTATAAACTTTTGAATGTACCTAATTTACCCTCTGCTCATTGGTATGATAATTTGACTTGGGTGATGGCGGGTTACATGTACAAAAAAGTTGTCAATGAAATGAAAAGGTTGATAGGGGCTGCACGTTACTTTGCTATTACAATAGTTACTGCTATCGACAATAGTAATTATTTGTCAATCCATATCTACATCGTGCAAGACTGGGTCCACATCCCACTGCTTGTATCTTTGGAGCGTGTAGACTGTACTCTGACTATCGATAATCTCACCAAACTCATTATGGATGCCGTCAAATCTAGAGGTGGCCTAGACTATGAAAGCGTAGCTCAAAAGTTGCTCAATTTTGGGACAGATAGTGCCTCAACATTGCAGGGTATTAGAGGTGGTGTAACCATATAGGTCAAAAAGAAATATGTTCCTTTCATGTTGGAAGTGCATTGTATTGTACACCAATGCAATTTGGCCTTTGAAGCCTTATCTAACCCCAAGATTTTTTTAGACATCGAAAAAGTACTTGCTATCACTCATGTGTATTTCTACAAGAGTCCGAAACGATTTTCGAAATTCAAACGGCTAGCAGAATTGATAGAAACTAAAGGCCTGAAGATGCTACGAAATTTCTAGACCATATGGGTCAGTCTCATTGAACCCTAGCGCAGACTGCTCTCCGAATACCACACCTTGATCTACAAGATGACGGTTGACTTAGGAAAAAATTTGAAGGCTGAGGTAAATGGTTCTAACTTCCGCTTTGTGCAATTTTTTTGCATTTCATTTTTAGCATTTTAAAATTCTACTTTGGGCATGTTTCTTTTGGGTCTTTGTTTGTGTTTTTAATTCATTCAATTTTCTATGTTTATTATTTACATGGTGTATGTTAGCGTTAGTTTTATATGCATTGTTGCTTTCATAAGAACTAACACTATTACATGATGAGTGTTGTAGGCTTCCTTGGTTCTGCTACTTGATCCATACCCGTTGTTGGGAATGTGTGCATTATTGTCCCTACTTGAGGCAATCGATACATTGGTGAACTTTGCACAAAAAAAGGACATGTACATATGTGACTTTGTAGCAGCTATGAAAATTTATCAAGGATCACTCTACAAAATGTACGAAGACAAAAGTACAACATTCAGCACATATAAGTTCTGGAGTTTCAACAATCTCCTTGGCTACAGTCACAAGTTGATCTACATCAAGTGGCTGTGAAATCTCAATGAGAGTTCTGACGCTGTTCTAACATTTGTATGTTACGGCAAGCAGATCCATGCACAACACAAGGAGAGGCCAGTGGACCATAATGTTTGGGCTTCTTTACTTGGTCGAGTGAAGGCTGAATGCACTAGTGAGTATTATCTTGCAAATTTGGCTTCATTGTGTTTGTCTTTGGATTACTGCAAGGTTGCCAAAAGCCTAGATAGGAGGGTGAAATGTAGGTCTTACGGTGCATGGGTATATATTGTATATTAGACAACGTTCTTGAATCATGATCATTGTTTGTAGGTTGTATACTATTTCAAATACGTTGTTTTTCATGTTCTAGTTCTATGCATACTTGTTCACATTGTCTTTATGCATTTTGATCTAATAGTGTAGTGACTTGGGTTTCCGCAGATGTGGCAAAGATGCTCATGGAAGAGCTAGATGACAGATTTCCGCAACGCCATATCATGAATGCATTCGGAATATTGTATCCGCAATATTGGTGCTAGGGGAGCACTAAAGAGATGTTTGACAAACATCTCCACACTCTTATAGACGCTTACAATCATAGAAAAATTCTACGCAAAGGTGAGAAGAAAATGCTAATCCTTCCGCTCATTGACCGAGAAGCACTGATCTCTCAATGTGCCTTATTCAAGACGTGTATGAAATCAAACTCACGTCCTGCCATATTCCCTTCATACGATGTCAATTCCTTGACAAAAGTATATTAGGTGCTTGATAGCAACAATAATCTGATCCAGAACTTTGGTGAGTTCCTGAAACTAGCAGAAATGACAATCGTCTATGTCATTGGCTCCGTTAAAGATGAGCGCATTTTTTCGAGTGTAGTGATTAGTCGGACCAGTATTCCTCCAGTTAGCCCTTAATTCTCACCAAAGGCCCACTTAGAGTAAACCGCTCCGGAATCGTTCCCACGAGGACTTGAGGTTTACAGATTCATAGGCTAACTCGACCTAAGCATTCACTTTCTCTCCTACTTGCTACTCCGGACTACAGGTCCGGTCCGGCCACTACTGCCGGATGGATTCTGGAAAAGTCCGGAAACCGTTTAGTTGTCCCTTCCAGGATCCCTGGGTTTAGGTGACGAGTGGCCAGATCCACCGTCCGGATGCTTACCGTGTCCGGAAACACGCTCTCTCTCTCTCCCTCTTTCAACCTCTCTACCTCTAATACTGATGCTAAACTAACACTTCAGGGACCGGAAGTGTCCTACTTTTCCATCACCTCACAGATCCGGAATGCTTACCGGACCAAGTCACGCAGGGACGGTCAAGGACTACAACGACATTCTAACATTAACCGGACACTGAGCCTGCCATCGACCGGGTGGATATCCTTGCATTCTCTTAGGCATTGCGGAGATTTGAAGTTGGAATTGGGGTGGAAATTTGAAGTTGGAGTTGGGGTGAAAATTTGAAGTTGGAGTTGGGCTGGAAATTTGAAGTTGGAGTTGAGGTAGAGACTTAAAGTAATGATTTGAAGTTGGAATTGAGGTTTGAAGACATGAAGATTGAAGACTCGTGTGTTGTGGCTTGTGGCTTGTTATTCCTAGCCGGATTTGGAGGCTTGTTGTTTTTCAATTTTGCATTGTAAACCAATTGCGGGCTCTGTGGGTATACAGTATTAGCTCCATTTTGTGTTTGTGGCAACAAAGTGGGATTGATCACCCACATGGTCGATCTTATTTGTTGTTCCCACTAGTGAAAGGCGCTTCCTAATCACCGTGGGTTTGAAGTTTAAGAGCCCATCATTCGAACGACAGCTCGTATTCTATTATCCCGTTTTACCCGTCCGAAAATGTGTTTTTTATTACACACCCTTACCTTTACCCTTATAGAGCTACCACAGGATAGGCCAACGGGGAAGAGTTTGAATATTGAAGACTGAAGACCAGAAGATTCGACTGAAGATTAAAGACAAAGTTCAAATATTCATGAACAACAATAATTTTTGTTGTTCTACATTCTCATTCTGCATTTGATTAGTGAATTTGCAGGTGACAAGTTCACTCACCTTCATCATTTTTGTTAGTGGACTAGATTTGCAAGTGACGAGTTCACATACCATCTTTGTCTTACGACATCTTTCATTCCTAAATCTTATCTAGTTGCAACCAAAATCCCCGTGATTTTCCAAGGCAAACCGCTCTCAACACGACAGCGCTTGGCAAGTACTTAGTGTTTTAGATATAAGCAATGTGAAGGTTAGCTTCTCCATTTTATGTTAATTGTTTTGGTGACCTCAAAAGCATGACCCTTGGGTTGCCGTGGATCGTAGGGATGTTCTACAAATTTTGTTTCATGAGTTCAAGAACTATATAGCTAAGTATGATGGGTTTATTACTCACATTGGCAATCTTTCTAATATGTTTAGTTCTCTTTCTTTGGCAATTTGGATGCTTCCTTTTCACAACTAATTTTGGCATCGGAGAGGGGTGGGGTGGTTGCAGGGCTGCAGGTCACTGTAGAGTCTAACTCATGTTACAAATGACTTGAATTTTTGCTATTTGTATGATCAATTCACTGACTTGGGTGTCAAAGGGGTGTTTGGATGAACGCAAGTCCAAGTTCAATATACCGTGATGGCCACCGTTCATGAATCATGATCAATACCTGGGATGTATATTTGGGCTTTCAAATTTTCATTTGTTAATTGCATGTTCAATTAGTTCCTTACATTAGGATCTTGAACCTTATTGTGCAGATTGCCATGTGAGTCAAAATTGTCCTGAAGGTTACCACCAACGTGACACCAAGTTTTTTTCTCATGTTGCCATTGTACTTACCAATAATTGGTGAAGTCACTAGTAATACTTTTGCAATCACTTGTAATCGCCAAAAAAATTGCAATCACATAAAGAATTCACCCACTTATTTTTCTAGCAAGTGATCTGTATCGCCACCTCCCAAATTCCTTTTTTTCTTTGAAATTGCCACTAGAGAAATCACAAAGAATTTTATATAGCCTTTTCGTTCAATTATAAAAAGTGAAAAAAGCCCTGATTATAAGTTTTCATTTTAAATTTAGTAAATAAAGAATTAATAATTTTTTTTGAAATAGTTTTTGTCCACATAAATGGCAAGAATGATAAATTGATGACCTTTTGACAAATATAGATATTGGTATTAGTTGTATTTTTTATAAAACCAATGGAAATTTTTAAAAAAAAGTCTAGTCTCTCATACCATGCTTGAGGAGATTGTTTGAGACCATACAAAGATTTCTTTCATTTGCAAACAAGATTTTGGAATTGGAAACAATTAATCCTTTAGGTAAAGCTATACATACAACTTCTTGTAAGTTTCCATTTAAGAAGGCAATACAAACATCCATTTGATGGAGAGATTAGCCAAAATATACCACAAAAGCAAAAAAAAACTCTCATTGATGAAGTTAATACTAGGTTGTTGTATGAGTCAACACTAATGAAGTCAACACTAGGTTGTTGTGAGTAACCTTGAGCAACAAGGCATGTTTTTCTTTTCAAAATGCCATTATTAGAACCATAGTTGATTTTAAATATCTATTTATAACTAACAATATTAGAATTTTCTAGTAAATAGGTTAATTTCCAAATATTATTTTTTAATAGAGAGTAAAATTTAGAATTTATTGGTAGCTTGCCATTCATGGAAGTGAGGACTTTGTAAAGCTTCCTCATAACTTGTGGAGTCCAATTCAAACATTACATTATTAATAAGTTAATCAATAGTAATAAATATCCATGGTTTATGTTTAGAAGTAATTTGGGGGGGGAATGGACCTGCCTCCCATTGTTTCAATGAGTTGTTTAGGTGATTTGTGATGACGTTTAGGTTGAGATGGAATAGGAGATGAAGAATGAAAAGAGCTATCAAGAAATGATATATCAAATTGTGGAATTTGATGTTGACCACTAGAATAAAGACTTGGAGTAGGTGAAGGAATTTGTGGACAATCTAAGGTCAAAGAAGGTATACCAGGAATATTAGATGAATTGACAACTTGAGGTTGTGGTTGTAAAGGAACAATTAGTTGTTGTCTTGGTGGTTTGGGTGGAATAGGATTTGGTATTGGGATTTGATTTTGAAAATTTGGAGTTGGTTTTAATAATTGTGATAGTAATAATAAATGAACTTGATAGCATAGTGATTGTCTTTAGATTGTATGAAGGTAAAATGGTCTTCTCGGAAAATAGCATTGTGAGAGTTAATTATTGATTTATTAGATTTAAATTGTAATTGATATCCTTTAATGCCATAAGGATATCCTAAAAACTAACATGGAAGGCTTTTAGGAATTAAAGTAGATTTCTTTTGTTTTTCCGTAGGAACATAAGTATAAGCCGTGCACCCAAAAACATGAAAATGGGCTATATTAGGCCAATGTTCAGTCCACAATTCATAAGGAGTAATATTATTAATGGATTTTGAAGGAAGTCTATTTTGAATGTATGTGGCAATAAAAACTACTTCTCTCCAATAAAATAGGAAAAAATCAACATGATGTAGCATACTTAATACTATATCCCAAAGAGTACGATTTTTCCTTTTTGATACTCCATTTTGTTCAAGAAAATATGAAATTGTACAATGTTGTTGAATACCATGCTCAATACAAAAATTCTTAAAGTCATTGGATTCATATTCACCACTATCTACAATCCACTTATTGTTATTTGTAAGTTGGATATTGTAAGCTACAATATATATGAATTAGAATTGATTTTTAAGAGAATTTTTACAATATATGCCATAGGCTTCATCAAAAATTTGTTTTTGACAATCTCTTCTATGATGAAATGGTTTTCCACAATAATTACAAATTATTGTTTTATTATAATTAGTAAAATTATAATAATTATTTTGAAGCAATTTACACGAACCAGCTGCATGGAAATTAGAACCATTTTAGGAAAGATTATCTATTCCAAGATTGTTTTTATTTTTTTGATGAGATTTATTATTATTATAATTAAATTTATGTTGAAAATGTCTTGAATTACATTTGTTTTGCCAAGGCTTACCCCGCATGCCTAACGCTAATGAGGTTGATGGAAGCATTTCATTATTGTTGTCTAAATTCTTAATCATCATTTCTTCTTGAAGTAAATAAATAATTAATTCTTGTAAGGTCAAGGTTTGACTGTGAATAGAAATTAGAAAATTTATGTAGCTTGATGGTATGCTACGCATTAGAGCTAAAACACTGTCTTCATCACTCATAGGTGAGCTAGCTGCTAATAATTGATTGAGAAGAGCTTTGAAAGCATGTAAATGTTTTGTCATGTTGTCATCACTTTTCATCTTCAATGTAAACAATTGTTCTTGTAAATACATTTTTGTAACAAAATCAAAGGCTTCATATAACCTACACAATTCATCCCATGTTGCTTTGAAAGATGTCTTGGTCGTAATATGACATACTTGGCTTAATTCCAAGCAATTGATAATGATTGAATAAGTATTGGTATCTTTTTTGTACCATTCTTCTTTATTTCCAGCATCAAATGTCTAATGTGTCCACTAGATATGGATGGCAGTGTTGACGATAAAATCTCAACACTTTCTACTATTTTTAATAGTTTTTCAGATTTTAGCACTAATTTTAAATTATAATTCCAAACTTGGAAATAAGACTGTGGGAGTCCTAAATAGGGCCTTAGAAGTTTTTAGGAGAAATTGAGGACATAGTAGGTTCATCTAGATAAAATTTTTTGTCTTTTTGCTATAAAAATAGAGTAGGGAGAAAGAAGAACCGGAACCGGAAAATCGGAAAACCTTAACTCCATAATAGAGTTAATGGGTACTTCTGAAAATCGGAACCGGAAAATCAATAACCGAGAACAGGATTGATTTCAGTCGATATTTCAAAAGACATGGCTCAATAGAAACCGGAAACCGGAAACCGAAAGTTAACGGTCATCCCTGGATAATGATGAGCAAAGTAGTGGTCCGGAGGATTTCACGGTGAACCTCCAACAGTCATCTTAACGGTCTAGTGACTGGAAACGTCAAAACCAACGGTTGGAAACAGGAAGTAGGAAGAATTCAATGTCAGACCTTTTTCCAGTTTCTTCGGCAAGTTATAACTTGGGAATTGTTTCCGTTAGGGTTCATAGTTGATTAGAGAGTTTCCGTTTTTTCTTAACAATTTGAGTTTCCGAGTAAGCCAGTGTTGCAGTACGAGCGACTGCTGTGAGGGGTAGTCTGAGAAGAGAAAGGGAGAGCACTACAACCATGTCTGGGAGTGAGGCTGAGGAAGAGACCCCCACCACGAAAATATCGCTTAGAAACATCGTTCCGGTTATTCCGGAAGATGCGGGAGAGAGAGCCGACCTGGTGGAGGATCGTAGTCAGATGGGCTGTGCAGGGCTAATAAAAAGGCCCTGGAGTTTCAAAGACGAAGTGATGGTGCGGGAGATATTACATCCGCAGTCGAACAAATGGAGGAAGACTTTGAGGGCGCTTCCGGACAAGTGGACCGCAGGAGTATGGCGTGAGGATTATGGTTTTGCTCGGGGCGGAGAAGGGCTGGCATCCCGGACAAACAAGTCCACGGTGGGTAAGTTCCGGAACGCCCCTCATACAAAAGATGGATATACAATGAGTGACTGCAAGGATGAACAAGAGAAGAGGGTGCTAGAATTTCTAGTTCTGATTCTCAGTCCGGATAGAGGAAACCGGATGACCATCACTTTGGGAAATACGATCTTTGGTGCACTGTCCGGAGACATGAAGATAGATTGGGGGTTAGTCTTGAGAGATTATGTCGCCAAACTATGCAAGGGAGTGGGAAAGACTAAACCATCTAGCCTTTCTCCATTTCTTTTTCATTTGTATCATGCCCAAGATTGTATGAGGGCGCAAGAGAGACAGGAATACACAGTCCAGGAGGTCAAACTAGCCCATGGAATGAAACCTGACTTCGATGATGAGATGGAAGAGAGAGAGGTTAAAAGAGAGGCTTCCGGTTCGTCGGGAAAATCGGAACTAGAAAAAGAAGAAAGGGAAAGAGGTCCAGATAGAAGAAGAGAAGGATCCAATCTGGAACAGCGATCCCTTAGGATCGATTATAGGGGAGCTCAAGAAAGTCCGCGAAGAACATGAGAAAGAGAGAAGTACCTTGAAAAAGGTATGTAAGATGTTGGGGGATATTCCTAGGACATAGTATGTAGAGCAAATCCAGAACTTGATAGAGGATGTTGAGGGAAAATCCGGAAAGGCGAAGTATCAGGATTTAGTAGATGAATTGTTGTCCCTGAAAGAAGAACTGAATAGACAGAAACAGGAGAGTGAGCGTAACCGGAAGTATTCAATTCAAACTGAGGATACGATTGACCGGATTAGGGAGTTCATCACCCTTCCGGCAGAAACATTGAACAAGGCTAGGTTATTTGATGAGAAGGTTTTGGAAGGGGTAGGAAAGCTAGAGGACAAAGTCATTCATGTCCTAGTATCCTTCAACTCCAAAATGGAGCAACTACTTGTTCAATTGAGAGAGGTCATGGGGGAGGTCAGTCCACCTCCCCAACCGGAATCAAAACCGGAAATGGTTGGTACAACAAAGGCGACTCCATCCAAGTCACCGCGGTCAGAGACCAAGCAGACATCCCCAATGACACGGGAGAAATCCGGACATTCATCCGAAGATGTGGTGATAGTCACTCCTGCTAAGGAGACGGTTACCCCGGAAACCGAAACTGCGCACACACCAACACCCGGATCAGTACTGCGGGGAAAGGTGAAAGTGGAAGAGGTAGATTTAGAGATGCCGCAGAGCAAGATTTCAAAGGCCTCTCCCACTCCTAGCCAGGCAAAGATGAAGACTCCAAGGCCTTCATCAGCAAGGAAACCAACCCGGGCGAAATCAGAGGAAGAAGAAGAAGATGAGGGTTCGGAAGAAGAGGAGGAAGAAGAGGACTCCAGTTCTGAATCCGAAAAGGAGTCCAAACCATACTCTGATCTGGATCAGGAACTGGCCGCACCGAAGAAGAAGAGAGCCAAGACCAAGGCTCAGTCCTCCAAGGCCAAGAAACAGAAGACAGTTTCCGATTCCGTCCGGAAACAACCAACGCGAAAGGGCACCCCAAAACCAAGTGCAACACCGGGGAAGCGGCAGAAAAGTTAGAGTAGGACAGATAGGTAGGTTAGAATCTCAACTGAAAACCCAAGTTTTTGGTAGAAAGTATTTTGTAAATCACTTTTAGCAGGAAAAATAGAATTGACTTCCTAGATCCGGATTTATCGGAACAGGAATTTTAACGGCTAGTTCCAGAATTATAGTAGTCAACGTCATTTTTGTAGATGAGGAGGAGGGCACGTGTTGATTTAGGAAAGGTAGATTTTGATTCCCATGGACTAAGGAGTCCTATGGGTTGTTTAGTATTTAGTTAGCCGGTTATTGTTAATCTGGTGTACATTTTCATACTTTGTTTTCCTAGCATTGTGCAATCCAAATCAGCTTTCTGGTTCACAATTTGAGATGGCGGCGTGTG
Organism: Climacium dendroides; assembly: GCA_950106755.1. NCBI lineage: Eukaryota > Viridiplantae > Streptophyta > Bryopsida > Hypnales > Climaciaceae > Climacium > Climacium dendroides. The sequence continues at coordinate 26,522,522 of OX467092.1, forward strand.
CTTTGGTGGTGGATAACCATTGATGTATGTTCTGTAGAGATTGCAGGAATAGGTAAGGAGGGAGTGTGCCCGAATATTAAGATTGTCCGGATTCTTGAAGAGAGAGTGCGAGCGAGGGTGTTTTCCGGACCTAAGTGTGATTAGTTCGTATTTCTAGCCAATTGTACCTTGCGTGACCTGCTGAGTCCGATAGCTATCCGGTTCAGTTGTGAAGGAGAGTTCGGCCGGAATTAGGCTTTGTTGTGTTGTGTTTTTCTTCTTCTTTTTACAATGGATCTCTTGTCACTCTAAAACTTAGAGGGTAGGTTTTAAGCTTCCTGCCTCAAGCCCAATACGCGGATCCCTCTTAATTCAGAGGTTAAACTCGATTCCAGTTACCAAGAACAGGAAAGTCGGACTAACTACCCTCTTTTTAGTTCTAGTTTGATTGTAAATAGATTGTAGATAATGTGTGAATAGGAGAAGTTAAAGGGTGAGTATGGTAATAGAATAGAATAGTTAGAATTAGGACTTAATCGGATTAGAGTAGGTGTTCTTGGGACTGTTGTGGCAAGGCAAATCCCTCTCTTCCGAACAAACAAGGACTCCTCCAACTAAATCTCTGTGGGAACGATAAACGGGTCACTTTAGGATCATTTCCGATCCTAGAGAAGCAACCTGACTTTCCTGTGCTACGACAAAGACCCATCAAACTTGATAATGATCCTTAAATTTGATGTACTAAATTGAGACATGGTGATGTATAATACTAGGACTCGTGATTATTTGATGAAGATTTTGTAAAATATGACTCCTTTATAAATAGTTTTGGATTTAATTCTTTACAAGCAACTAATACATCAATATAGGCCCCACAAGCATTGTCAATTTCATATTGACTATGAGTAAATTCAAAAGAGTCTATAATTTGTATAATTTTTGATGAAGATGAGTCAAATTCAATGGACAATTAGAAAAAGCCATTAGTTAATTAAAGTTGTCATTAATTAATCAAAGATTGGCCTCTATTTCATCTTTTTCAAATTCAAAGAATTAATTGATCTAGTACATCCACACTTGTACATTCTCTTGACAAAGCAGGTGGAAAATACATTCTGAAGTGCTTAAGAAAATAATAGATTTACATGAAAAGAGAGCTTGATACCATGATAGAAAGTATGATGCAACAACTGAATATTAATATTATATCATTATATATATTAAGAAGGATTACATTATTCTTCTTTTATAAGGAAGAGGAGAGACGTGAGGTCACATCAAACGGTGGCATCTTATTATTATGCCAAAGGACGTATTGTAACTAACTAGTAATGTAATCATTAGGAAAAATCTAAATCGTACAAAAGGCCATTAAGGTTTTGTTTTTCGGCATGCCACAATGCAAATACAAAAAAAAAATTAACGTTTTTTTGAAAAAAAAAATTATTTTTTTATAAAAAAACTAGCAGTTGGCACTTGCTATGCTACGCATTCATCATTAAAATTTTATAAGAATTTTTATGTATTAGATAGAATGCAGAACAAAATTTCAATAAACCTTCAAATAAAAATGACTAAAATTTTTGTATAATTTTTTTTATAAATAAACATATATTGAAATGTACAATAGAAATTTATTGAATGCATTAGAAATTTGACTCCATTATTACAAAAAATGGCAACCCAAATTGAAGAATTGAAAAGAAAAACTTATAAATCTCAAAAACTTTATGAACAACTTAATTGTTGTGGAATCCAAAATCGCTTCAATTGAATAAATTTCTCAAAATCATTTGGTAGTAGCAATAGAAAATTGAAATCATGAAAGCTCAAAGCTCACAAAAGCACAAAATCATAGAAGTGCAAAGCCAAAAGAAGCAATGGATTTGCTACCTCTATAATATCATCCTATGGATCCTCCCACAAAATCAAATCATCCCACAATCATAGATCAATTTACAATCTATGAGAAAAAAAAAATTCAAGTTTTTTTTTGTGTGAAATGTAAAAGAAGTATAAAGTCAAGAAAAGCAATGGAATTGCTACCTTTATAACATCACCATATTGATCCTCTTTAATATCACCTCAATTGCAATGACTATATTATTTCTATAATATCACTCTTTGTAAAAAGTGATATTACAAAGGTGATTGTGAACTGCTATTCTATTTCAATAATATCACATTGTGTGAAAATATGATTTCTACGTATGCATGATTGGAAATATTTTTATAAAGTAATTAAAATAATTATTTTAAAGACTTATTGAAATCATTATTATGCATTCTATTCAAATATATCAAATTTTTCCTAATATATGGTACAATGAATGCGTAGCATAGCAAGCACGAGACCCTAGTATTAATGGTAGCATTTGTGATATTATAGAGGGAGTTATGATTTCAGTAGTATGATTATTATTATTTTTATTAACAAATTTAAAAAAATAAAAAATAAAACTTGATGTGGCACTGATGTGACACCAATATTGCCACATCAACTGCTATCATTAAAAAATAATGAACAATAAAAAACAATTTCATTTCCTTTGCACCAAGGGATTCAAAACTCACGGCCTCTTAGAGGCTTGAAATTTTTTGTAATGAGATTTAACATAAGTAAATTAATTATATCTAACAATATCTACTCAGAACTTAATCATTAACTCATAACTAATTCAAGCATACACTCAATTAGAATTAGGACAATTTAAACATTATAAACTCACACAGACACCACCCAAATCAATTGAAATTTTATTTAAAATTAACCGAGTTGATGATCTAATCATTGTCTTACAAATTTAACAATTTTCTTCATCAGCTCATCTTCCTCGTCACTCTTTCTTCAGATAACATCTCATGTTTCCATTAACTTTCAACCCTCATACAATGCTTCCTCCGATTATTTTTTCTGTGTCGACTTTATTTCCACATCACGCACTTAATTTTCATTAGGACACATACATCTCATTCTCCACAACTGTACTAACACACTTGTAATTAGCTCCTACACACATCATCCCAACTTAGACATAATCATCTCTATCTTCGAAACACACAGACAACACTTAACTCAACTAATTAGTATACACATAATTTTCATCAAACAACTCTCAAACCACACTCCTAATTAAGACTTTACTCTCAATTACGCACATACGCAAACGACAAGAAAATGAAATTATACAACATCGTATGTTGGAACTTGCATTGGACTTCTTCAACAATGGGTAAAGAGAAAATGACAAAAAAACCAAGCTTAATAGGAAACACTGTCTAAGCAATTACCAACTTGAGAGAGACAACCTAATCACACATTGACTACCAAATTGGAACTGCAAGGACCACCACCAACCAACTTGGAACCGCAATTCTAGCTAATATCCATTTGACCATTAAATTCCAACTAGGCAAGGACATCCGTCACACTCCAAATTATAAAATTGCTAGATCATCACTACTAAGCCACTAAATCAAATCACTAAAAAAGAACTTCCAATTTGATTAATGAATGACCAAAATTACCAAATTAATTACCAAATTAATTACCAAATTCGGACACAAACTTAGAAATAACCTATCAAAAATCCAATAGATGCGCACAAATTTGTTACAAAAATTCAAAAATTCATGTCCTAATTGGTTATCTACAATGGGCAAGCCACCTTAGCAAACCCACTAAGCAAGCAAAAAGGTGCCAAGGAAGTTCAAATCTTGCATCCCTTGCTTGAAGTAGAAGGCCTTCAAGCAATCCCCCATACATCCATTTGCATGTGCATATGTGAGTTATGTTTTATTTATTTAGTTTTTGCTAATTTTTTCCATTTGCTTTGTGAAATCAATAGACTTCAGAGGCCATTTAAACATAGTAAAACAAATTTTTTCAAGAAAAATTCAAATAACAAAGTTCAAAAATCTATCCAACATTCATCTTCAAAGTTTTGTTTGCAATTTTGATTCTCCAATCAAAAGTTATGGATAAAATTCAGAGAGGATGTTTAAAAATGTTAAAGAAAATATTCATTCCAAACCCTCTTTGTACTTTTTCCATAATTTTATTAGAGAATGAAAATCTTAAACAAATTTTGGAGATCAAAATTAGATTGATCAAAGTTTTTGAAAAAAAATTTACTAAACCTAAATGGCCTCTATAATCTATTGATTTTAAAAAACATCAAATTTGAATAATTAAGTGAAAAAAATAAAATTCCATTGTATAGTTGGATCCAATTCATTTACAAATCGTGTATTTGAGCCATTCAGAAAATTTTGTACTATGTGGATTTAAATAGTTTTATTTTGGTGAACATAATTATCATTGCATCCTTGCACAATTCAAATCAAGCATACCAAATTTCACTTCCAAAAAACTAAAACTCCACTTTTGGTGAATTTTTTAATTTAGTTTTCATGATAATTCATTGACAAGCATTGGTGATGATTTTTTCAATTTGATTGCATAAATATGTAGAAATCATTCATACACACATCTTTCCTTTAATGAGTATCTACAAAAAAGTTTCCCAATTCCTTGTATAGAGATTTCAATGTTAGTGTGACAATGTCCTAATTTGAAAGAATAGGTATCTCTTTATTGTAATTTGATTTTTTTTGTTTGCCCTTCACATGGTAACTAATTTTATAACATTTAACCATGATGGTACAATTACTTTGCCAAAATCTAATTTAAATATATAGATATTCATTTTTTCAAACTTTGGTCATATGACACTATTTATTGAAGTCTTCATTGCTCATTGGTTTGTAACTTAAGGGAATGTTTTTTAATATGAAAGATGTGCATTTGGATGTTCCCTACATATCTACCCAACTGAATTTTAAAAAATTATCATTAATTCATCATCAAAAAATATTGTGTAAAATCATGAAAATCAACTTTAAAAATTCACCAAAAATGAATGTTAGCTTTTCTGAAATTGAAGTTTTATATGCTTTATTGAGAGTAGGTAAGAATTGAATATTGATTATACAAGACAAAAAATGACAATTTTAATTATATATTATATACAAATCTTTAAAAGGCTCAAACAAGCAGTTCATACATGAACTGGACCTAATTGTACATAGAATAGTTCCAACCTCAATGATCTAATCCTTAAATGTCCAAGCCTTTTGAAGTGTGCTTTTCCTATGAAAAAAACATGAACTTATAATTATCTCCAATACAACAAATTGATTTTTTTCAAAATCTAACCATATATATGTTTGAAGGGCTTGCTTATTAGTATATATTCTGATTTTGAGTGTGATATTGAATTTTGAGTTGTGAGGTTATAATAAGAAAAACATAATGATGTTATTTTTAGTATATTGACCCTCCCTACAATGTTTGAGAAATTTGCATTTAAGAATTTTTGGAGATTGAAGGTGACATGAGCAACTACAAATTGTATTAGCACACTAAAATGCACTTTCAAGAACCTTAAGTTCAACTAAAGAGTTACCAAAGTCATTACATAATCCACTTTGCAAGTGTTGAAATGCAATTTTTTTATAAGTAGAAATTGTATATAATTCCAAATCAACACTTGCATGTTTAAATTTTCAACCATAAAAATCATGAAAACAATTTATTCTTTCCATTAGGACCATTTTCAAAGCAAATGAATTTGAATAATTTTTTAGATCTCAAGTCAAGTGAAATTAGCAAACTTTGCTCAAATCTTAGAAATCAAGTAAAGTTGACAAGTTGCACTCTTCACTAACTATACATATAAGGTAGATGTGCCAATCAATGCGCAGAGAAACTTTGAAGACTTCTTAACAAATTCGAAACTAGTTTTCCTTGAAATGAAATGTGCTAAATTCTTGTCCAGTACGGAGTCTAGAGTCCATGAAATCAAACCATAAGATTATATAAATTTAACGCAATTGCAAATCTTCTGAAGACAGGTTTAAAATTTGTATGTTCCTGCTACGTTCCTTATATGTTCCCAAGATTTTCCCAATGTTCTTGATGTTCCCAATGTTCCCATGAAGGTTCCCATTGTCACAAACTTCATTCCCAAATTTTGATGGTTGTACAGTTTGTGTGCGGTAGTTGTACGATTATACGCAATGTGCGGTTAATGGCATGCTTACCTTATGTGTTTGAGGACCTCTCAAAAATCATATATTGTAAAAAATGAAATTTAAAGCTTTCAATAATTAATCTTCAAAATCACCTTTAAATTTTTTTTAAAAGATAAAAGGAATTTAACTGCCTACACCAAAATGAGCTTGAAATTTCATATACTTAGACCATGTATAGTTAGTTGGGCATTTAGAGGTTAAACATTCTTAAATTACAAAAATTTATTTCAAATTCTTGTAAGTCAAAATATGGCTCAAGCATATTTATCTAAGGCGCTTTTTTACACAAAAGGTGAAAAGTGGGAAAAACCTTCAAGGTCCATGATTGTTTTTGAAAAACCAACTCTTTTAAAGTTAGTTATAAAATGATAGGTGATCACAAAAGCTTTCAATTTATAATTTTAGTATATTTTCTAAGTCAAGGCATTTCACAATGTAAATTCTTTTTAAATAATTGGATATCAGCCTTTCATCCCAAGGTCCATGAAATACTTTTATCTTTTATTTTTTATGCTACAAAGATAAAAGTATCAACATCTACATCATTCTAGCCCCTTGGACTAAATTTTTTGAATAAAAGTTATTTTCTTTAGTCTTCAAGGTTGATTACATAAAGTTCTCATTGTCATAGATTGAAAATTTGTTCTATGGCCTTTGGTCTTTAGCGTAAAGGGACCCTAAAAGAAGACTTAGTATTCTCTTCTATCTTAGGGGCACAAATGAAAGAAAAATTTGTTGCACAAAGAGTACAATTCTTTAGAATTACAATATACTCAAAGTGGAATCCAAGGCAAGGAAACAACTAAATTGCAATTTGCTAATAATTCCTAGGACTTGACCCACTAAGTCGTAGATAAGTTAAAATCGGGGCTCTTTTGGGGTCAAATCACATTTGGTCTTCAATGACACAAGGTGCAAGAACTTAAATTATTTCACCCCGGCAAATAAATATAAAATCTACCTCTTGTTTAGAGAGATTGAATTGGAATTTCACCACCCTTAACTACTTTTGAGCCTTTGATTCCAAATATGAATTCAATTCCAACGTGGTTGGATTATTTTTTTGGTCAATTGTCTTAAAGTAACTCTATAAAATTATCCCTTAGCGCTTGAATCCTTTCTTGAATTTTTTTCATATTTTTACTTTTATCTTTACCAATGAATATATACACAATATTATTTACCTCAACTTGTTCATCAAGTAGAAAGTGTTCTTTTTTGAATGCCAAGCATTGGTTTGAATGAGTGAGAAGCTATGAGTTCCAAAAAGCCCTGCGAACCTCTCCAGAATTGCAGGGACGTTAGAGCGTACGAAGCGTTTCATTGGCTGATGCACTTGCTCAATTGGAGGACAAATGGTATCTCAGAAGTCATATCATCTATTTTGTGTCTGTTCATTCAGAGAGGCAGTTCTATAACTTCTATTATTATCTGCAGACTTCCATTGGACCACAATTGATAACTGTAACCCAAACTAAAAATTCAGAAAATCAGTGAACAGTTGAACATGGCAAAAGCTTTTTAAAACATGTATATGCAAATGAAATTCAAGCATTGATGTGAAATTTGACAATTTTTGGAATGGGGATGAATATAACAATGGATTTCTGAAGTCCACCTAAATAGTGTATGAAACCATTTTCTAAGTTTGGGTGTGCAAGTTCTACACTTTTAATCTTTGGTATCCAAATTAGATTAGATTAACTTCTAAAGAGTTGAAACATTTTTTTCCTGGAAAAGCACTCAAAATGACCATTTCTGTTGTGTTAACCTCCAACAACAAAAGGATGAATTTTGGGCAATTCTAATGATAGGAATTTATACAAAACTTGGTAAAGAGTTTGTGAAATTTGATTGCACATATTCAAAGAAATTAGTGTTCAAAATTAAAAAGAAATGGTTTTTTTTTACCTTGTGCAAGAATTTCATTTGACATCGACCACCATTTGTGTAATTTTATTCCACTATGGACGTTGAATTAAAAGATTTACCATGATCCAAATCATGTTAGGCATACGTCTACCATTTTTTACATGAAAGTAAAACATGGGACACATCCAAAAAAATGTCACAATATAAAGATGTACACAAATTTGACAATATATTAGACTTTTTAGCAATCATACTTTCCACTTCAAATTGTTGTAAAAATTTAATCCAAAAGGTGAATCCATAGATTAATTCATTCTTAACAAGCCTCCTTTGCCTCCAATTCCTACAAGAATTTAGAAGGCCTAGTCAAAAGAAAAAAGAGGTTAAGACATTGGGCATCTCTCATAAAAACCCATTTTGTCCATGCTCTATTCCCAATATCATTTCCATCATTTAAACATTGATCCTAGCTAGGTTCATTTCACAAAATCATACTATTCCAATGGTTGATTGGGCCTTTGAAGGCATGTTTCCTTCAATCAATTGAGGCCATATCCCATGCCTTCTTCCATCCATTGTCTAGGTCTAGAGCAGGCCATTTTTCCCCTCTATTGTCCAAAAAAGAAGTTGAGGTATAATATCTTGCCCAACTTGTCCCCATTCTAAGTCCCCCTTCCCCTCCAAATGCTATAATTTTTAATTGTACATTAAATTTCTTTAAAAATAAATTTATTATTATATTAAACTATTAGAATTCTACATGATTTTTTAAAAATGTTGAAAAAATCACTACAAAAATTGAGAACCTACTTGAAACATATTTTCTCCTCTAGGAGGACAATGGGATTTTAGGAGTTAAGTATGCAAGGTTGGAAAAGAGTATTTGTCCCTTAGGCTTAGAATATCCTTCTATCTCATTGTAATATCCAAGTGTACTTGTCATTGGATATTGGCTCATGGCCATTTTTCTTATTATGAAAGCTTGATTTTAAAACACTAGAAGAATCTTAGAGATTGTTTATTGAAAAAAAACTTACAACATTATAATCTAAGATATTTGTGTTGTGTTCTCTTTCAAATTTGTCCCAACTTTATTCCCATAATTATCTTTAAAATTGGGGCTTGCTAATGTTGTATAAGTTTTAAGAAAACAAAAACAAAAATGTTCTTTGTAGTCTAAGTTTTCAATGGTAAGAAAAAGAAAAAAACTAAAAATCAAGTATTAATAACTTTTAGTCAAACATTGTCATTTTAGATTGATTTCTATTGCAAAGTTACTTAACATAACTAATATGAATAAATATACATAGTTATTGCTTTACAAAATGCAGCATATATAAATGATAATTTGATCACTTCACATTCCCTCTTTTTGAATATTGCATTTAGTCTAAAATAGTCAATACACCCTCTAATAAGGATAATCTAAAGTAATTAACTCTTAAAAATGATATTTTTGAATTTGATTCCAACTAGTACAATGAAGGTCAACAACTATAGTTTCTACTTCAGATTGAAGTATTGAAAATTTTAGAGCCATTTAAACTTTAGATTTATAACCACAACTATTTAAATTTCTAATTATAGAATGAAACAGAATATTGGTTTAGACTACAATATTTTATACTATAATTTCTAAAAAAAACTATTGTAAATTTTTTAGAATTATTTAGCTTATTTTGTATTCAATATGATTTTTTCACTTCTAATTCAAAAATACATAATAAATTCAAATTTTGACTCCATTTAAAAAAAATTGTAGCATTATAAGTAGAATGTATCTGTATAAGAAATGATTTGAAATTTTTTATGGATGCTTGAAATGAGTTACAAGATTTAATTTCAAAATTTTATAAAAAAATAAAATTTCCATCATTAGTATTTGATAATTTATATGATTCATCAAAATTATAGTTTCACTTCATTTGTGAAAGAGGTATGAGATTTGAAAGTTACCCCTTAAATTCTTTTATATTTAGAATTTAAAATTGCTTAAAAAATGCTTGTTTCCAAAGCAAGACAAAAATCTTTGTCTATATTTATTTATTAACAAATTCAACTATAGGATCTTTTTGTTAATTTGTTAAAGTACAACCTCCTAAAATTTTGAAATAAGAATCCCTACCAATTACAAGACTAGGATGCTAGGATTTCCAAAAAATATTATTTTCAACTTTTCCTCAATGATCAGATTTCATCTTTCAAAATTTTCATCCAAAAGCGTATAGATCCTACAACTTGCAACTCTCTATAGTATGTTGAAGAAATAAATTGAAAATACATATAATAAATTTTTACATAGAATATTTTATATTCATGCTTAAAAAAATAGTAAGTACAATGAAGTAGAAAATAATTTAAACACTAAATTGTTAAGAATTTAGGTATGAAATTGAAAAATGTTAATCTAATGGTTTCAATGTTGTAATAATCAATATACATCCTTTGAATTTTTTATTTCCAAAAATATTGAAAATTGAGTTAAATACATGACTTCAAAGTTGATTTTAGAGCAAAGATTTCATAACTACCTAGAATCTATAACTCCTCATAACTTTGAACTTAGTACTCAAAATAGCATTAAAAGCTTTTCACATATATATAAATCTAGAAATAAATTTAAAAATTATTTTAATTTAAAAAATTATATTTTTATATACCCCGGATGCTAGAAAAAACACTACAAAGAAAAAAAATGGAAACTCCATTTTCAGTTAAATGCTCAAATTTTTTATGTTTTTAGAAAATGTAGTTTTTTTGGGGGGGGGTAATGATGTCAACATCAACACTAGTAAACTTTCCAACACTAGGCAAGTACTAATTTCTTTGCACAATTTTTTGTTTAGTCCTTGTTGAATCGTAAAAATCTCAATTTTAAATATAAAAATTAGAAAAACACTTTAATCTAGTTGGCATTAGAAAAAGGTTTTGAAAAAAAAAATTCATGCCCAAAAATATTGTTGGAAAATCACCTTAAAAGAGTTATTCTACAATTTACAAGTTGTATAATAAAGTCTCTAAAAAATAATCACATATAGTTGCAAAATGGTACCATAGAGAGTGAAAGAATTTTGAATTCAACTATGTGGTTGTAGGTCCAACATTCCAAAATTAACCTTGGAAAGATGCAAACCTATCACCAAGGTAGTCAACCAAAAATGATGAGGTTCACAAATGAATAGTACATTGGCTTCATTTCTACAATTTCTTGAAAGTCATGAAAAAGAAAGATCACCATCGTAAATCACTTTTAGTCTTTAATGTCCTTTATGAGTTAATGTCTCTACACCAATTCTAGCAAGTGTATAGACTTGGTACCACTCATTTTTTTCTTTCTAGAATTGATGAGGGATCCAAGATGAATAAATTCTTAATATATGCTAGTCTCTTGTTGGAGTTATTTCTTACTCTGCACCAACAACACTTGACACAGGACCCATCCTACCCAAAGAGACTAGTAGGTTAAATTTTGTGTCCTCACATGTAAAAGTAGGAAAAAAAACCCTTATTTTGTGTTGTATTTAGGATTTTTTCAATCTCCCCTAACAAATTTGGGGCCTCATGTTGCGAAATATGAATCCAAAATTTGCAAATTTCATCATGTGTGGCAAATAAAAAATTTACCCTATGTTTTTCCTAGGGTAAATCCACCATATTGGTCGCACTTTGTGGAATGGATTTTCTATCTTGCACCAACACCATTCCATGGAGAATCTAAGTTGTTTCTCCATCTTAGTCTCTTCCTTGAGTTCATTTCCACCCAATAACAGTTAGTTTGCTCTATTTGCTTCTTTGTTGTAAGATAACCACCAAAAGTCCAAGGCCATTTTGGATTCAAAAACATCATTGCTTTTAAAGTGTTATAGATCTAAATGTCACTAAGGTAAAAAAAATCCATCAGTACAATCTTGTATTATATGTATCATAATTGATGTGAATCAAATTTGGAATCATTTGGCCAAGTAGATTGCAAGATTATAATGTTTTAGTGTTGAAAAAGGATTCTCAAATTTTCCTAGCAACACATTTGGAGGTAAAATTCAATGTCTGAACGTACTCAAATGAAAAAAAACATGAAACTATGAAGTGATTCAAAACCAACATACAAACACACTAGTGAAAGAAAATATTATTTAATTGACTCAAAAAGTCTACAAAATGACTTTGAAGTGTCAAAAAATAATGTTCAAGAAAAGGTTGCAAAAAACACATTTAATGTTGAACCTCTTTCTACTAAAATACTTCTTGATCACTCATAACTTCTTGGATTGATACAAGTTTTATTCACACAAACTAAACTAGTATGCGCAACTTTCCCAAAACAATAATTGAAAATAGACACTTTATGAAGAAGAAACAAGCCATCAAAGTTCACCACAATTCAAAAATGTCTAGATTTTGAACTTCAAATTGCTCCCAAACATTCAAAACAACTTGAATTGACATGACATTTTTTCCACAGTAATTATGCTCAAAGGGTAACATAACCCAACAACTTTTTATTGATTACAAACATTGGATGGAGGAGATACAAGCCCATGAAGTTGCAGCCACCAAATGTAGTTTGTTAAATTCAAACTAAACTTGTGAACAGTGATTGGCTTACAAAAAATCAGTACATCTTGGAAAAGAAGGCACAAATTTTCCAACAAGTTTTGTTGAATTTGGACATCAGATGCAAAAGTTGCAGCAATTTGAATTGACTTGAATTTATGTGAGGCGTTTGGGGTTTTAGAGTGGAGATGCTCACCCTTGAGTCGTGGAGTGAAGGGGTCTCTGGTCCTGATTTTAGAACAGGACTGTAACTTACAACGTTTGTTATGGACGGACCGACGGACGGACCGACCAACTGAGGCTGACTGCTCGAAGGAACTGAAGTTCAGAAAGGACTGAGCAGCAGGCAACTGGATTAGAATATTTGATCCAAGGGGCATCCAGAATCCTTAGAAAACATTCACCCACCTTTCAGTCACTGTTTTTACCTGAAGGGTTAAAATAGAAATGAAACATTTATGATGAAAATAGATTACTTTAATTTGGCAAAAAGTAAGGTAGAAATTTATCTTCAATTGGTGCCCCCAAAGGGTTGGATTCAACCATTCAGGCTAGGCAACAGTCAGTTAAGTTATATTTGACGGCGGGTAGCTTCATGTGAAAGTGGGGCCTGCGGTTATGAGAAATAACCTCCCCTGTCCCTCCCCTCCCATGGCCAGGGTGAATTGACCCCCTCGTTGCCCCGTTGGGAGAACACTGGAATTTTATATTTGCAACACATGAAAGCATTTGGAAGTTCTGAATTCATATTTGCATCCGAGGCCCCCAATTAGATTGTAGAGGGGAAGAAATATAAAAATAAATACATGGCTCCAAATAGGGGGCCAATTTTCAGATTTTCCCTTAGTTGGGGCAATGAGGGGGTCCATTTTCCCTTGTCCCTCCCCTCCCATGGCTTGGCGTGCCATTTCACCACTTTCACCTAACCTGGCTCTTGCATTTCAACCCCCTTTGGGAGAGTCCTACTTCAGCTTGCCAGCCGGTTCCTCTGGTTCTGTCTACTTTTCCCTACTCATATTATCCATGGGAATTGTGCATGTGTTTCAAGAAGAAGAAAAATAAACTGGCAGCAGGGATGGTAAGAAAGGAACAAGGGAGCTGTTGGGTTATATTAACTTTGTAAGCTACATACAGTAGTACTTACCCACCCACCCACCCACATCACAGCCCAAACAGCATAAGTGATGAGCTTGTTGGCATGTCCGAGAAAAAATGCAATCTCTTTGAAACTACAGTACTTGATTCCGGACCATTTCACCATTGTATCTTCCAACCCCACTCCATGATGAGCCAAGATCCGCAAATTCCACAAGAATCAGCTGAGCGGATTTGGAGATTCTAACCTTGGATGAACAGGGTTTTCCACAGATTTTGATTTCCAGTGTCAGAAAAAAAAAAAAAAAAAAACATGATCCACTGGGACGCACGCACAAGGGTTAATTGCTCCTAAATCATTTGCCTTGCCAGTCCAGTCCTCTCCTCCAAGTGGGTCCCGCCAGTTCTTCCCCCCTCCGACCCCTTCCCTTCCCTTCCCTTCCTTTTTTGACTCTAGAACTTGCCTGTGTTCTTGGCAACCTGCCATTGCATTATATTTGGAGGGACATGAGGGTCATTATTTGTTTCTTCAGGTCACTCAGAATTGGCGACATATCCGTAGCCAGAAAAACAGCAATGCTGCCCAGACAGGTTACTACTTTTGGTTTTGAACTCTGGTGGAGTGGATCTGTATTGCTTGGTGGTGACCTGTCACTCTCTAATAAGTTAACCCCTAATGCAGGCTGGAAATTGGCCTATGGAGACCATACACACAGCCAGGAACACAATGCAAACCTTGGGACAGTTGACACAATAGACAATAGAACACATTCAGGTTCGGAGCTCCATTGCGAAAACTCAACCCCGAAGTGTCGAAGGCTTCTTGTGAGCTTCTAGGATTTGGCTTCAAGTGGAATAAAAAGTCAACATTGGGATCAATTGTCTCCATGTTTGTAAACTGTAACCATACAAATTCAAACGAGACATGCAAAAGATCACATAGCAAAAGAAAACACATCAATATCACATGTGGATTGAAAGATTGTAATGTTGGATTGGGAGGGTATGAAAACTAGGAAAGTAATTGGAAGTCTTTCAATCCTCTTTTCACATGTGATTTTTTCTCCAAGATCTAGTGTATTTGAGGCTCATTTTCAAGAGCCCTCAACACTATGGAAAGTCAAGATTGTAATGGACACCCTTGCACAAAATCTTGAATAAAAAAATTATAATCAATCAATTTTAAAATTGGATTGTTGATGCTAAAACTAAACTTCAAAAAATATTCAAAAAATATAAACTACTAAAAATATCAATTTGATTAGGCTTTATTTACCTTCAAACTTTTGTCAACACCAAAATTTCGTGCCTTGGGCATTTAGGAATTAAGCTTAGATAAAACTAACTCTACTATGACATCTCCCCCATTGAAAGCTTTGTCTATTTCTTTCATGAAATATGATACAAACCATTTCAAAATGCTCCAAAGCCTTTCACTATTCAACTAAAGAATGGTTGGGTTAAAGTGGTGTGAAGAGTGGTTGAGCTACTTCATACTATGACCAAAAGTTGAGAGGTTGTGGCTTTCCACCAATCAAATTTCAAGAAATCAAGAGTTCACCCTCTCAACCCT
Source organism: Climacium dendroides (assembly GCA_950106755.1). NCBI lineage: Eukaryota > Viridiplantae > Streptophyta > Bryopsida > Hypnales > Climaciaceae > Climacium > Climacium dendroides. Next base: position 26,537,691 of record OX467092.1, read on the forward strand.
TCACATTAGAAGGCACAAGTCCAAAGGCCAATGCCCTTCAACTACTACAATACATGGCAATAAATTGCGTACATGGTGACGAACTCTCAAAAAAAGTTTGAGTTGGCTAGAAATGGAGGTCCAAACTATGGCCGAGAGGTAATCAACTTATGACAAGATCTTAACTCGTTAAATTGCCAAGAGTTTGAACTTTGGCTTGATCTTTGGAGGCTTCACACAATGGTGTTCAAGTTGAGAGGCCATGAGTGTTCATTGCCGAGGTTTTGGACTTTGGACTTGGCCTTTGAAGGCTTCACACTATGGCCGACCAAAGGCTTCAATTCCTATCATTTATTGCCTATTTATTGCTCATTTCTTTGGACTCTCACCAAAATTTGGTCACTCAATCCCCTGACCTCTCACCTTGGGTGGCCACATTGTGAAGTGCTGCCTTGGTCATCAGCTCCACTTATGATTGTCCGCTAAGTTAAATGTGAGCCCAGATTGTCCACTTCTGTTCGCTTCCTTTCTGCCAGCTCATGGCTGCACCCCCTGCCTGAGCGTAGCTCCCACCAAACATTCCGTCAGGGGGGGGGGGCTCTGCTCACCCACCTTCAGCTTACCTTCTCCGCCACCAGACACGCTTCCTTCCAACTGATGGAGTTGAAAACCCTAACTTCATCCAACCCCCAAACCCTAACTTCGTCCACCCCCCCAACCCTAACTCGTCCAAACCCAAAAACCCTAACTTCGTCCAACCCAAAAAAACTCACTTCGTCCAATCCCAAAAAACTAACTTTGTCCAATCCAAGCCTTGAAGGATGGAACCCTTGGGTCATCAGAACTGACCAAGAAAGGAAGACACATTATTGTTGCACTAGAAACATGGTTCGCATAGACTATAGTAATGATTACAAGAAAACCTATTCCTAATCAAATTTCTCATAGGGGACTTCTTGGGAGTCATATCCCTAAAACACATGGACCATGTTTCTACTAGGGAGATTGAAAACCACTCTCTAAAGTTGATGTGCGCAGATAAAGTCAAAATTAGAATTAGGGGGTATTGAGGCTTGGAGAAGAACATAAAATTTTAATTTAAAAAAGAATTAGAGAGAATTTTTGTATATTTTGTGAATTTCCAAAGTGAAGACTTGAAAGAACCTTAAAGTGATTGATAGGTGAATGTTTGAAGTTTTTTTTTTAAATCTATAACCATTTAATATATGTTCTATCACTTTGAATACATATAGCACTATATGTAAAGTTGTAGACATTTCACGAGCATGGATTGAGGATGTCCATATTGATAACACTTCATCAATAGCCTACTTGACCAAAAAAATTGGATGGACAAAATCAAGTTATTTACCTTATATATAATATTTATATCTAATTATAAAAATATATTATTTCTAACTTCCAACACTTTCTAGATTTTTTCTAATTTACAAACAATAAACTTTAATTGTCACCTATGAGGTAACCAGTACACCTAATTGTATTTGAATGAGCAATTGAACAAGGTTCATATTATCAAATTGCTTAAATTTTTGTACAAAATGGTTCAAAGACAAATGACTATGATTATCTTCTTATGTTTTTTGGAGACATTGTATAAATAAACCATTCATTTTCAAAGTGCTAAAAATAATTGTATATGAAAGTGACCTTATGCTTTCATGAATAGACGAAGTAGATTTTAGTCAAGAATTTTTTGGGATCATTTTAGAAATAGATTACAATAATTAGTGAAGTTGCCTAATCAGCCTTTTCAATTCATCTTGAAAACTATCTAAACATACCTCCAAAATTATGATTTGGTCAATGCATATGGATTTGAGGGTAAAGGAATCTCAAAGAAATTGTTTGTGTACACTTTTTAAGGAACATAAGATGAACTCAAAAACAATACTAGTATGTTAGTATGATATTAGTACTACAAATTGTTCAAATATTGCAAACCATTCATCAACAAGAAGTCCAACTTACAAAATTGCCCTTTAAAATAACATTTTAGCTTAGATTTTGCCTTTCCTAAGGCAAAAGACATTATTCAATAATTTTTGCTACGACAATTTTTTACTAAATATAAATAAAGAAAATTGACATGTATAATTTATAGTTTGAATAAAAGTGATGTACAATCCAATACTTTGATTTGTGTAGTTAGAACCTCTACAATATGCACCTTCCTCCTAATATATTGATGCATCCCTCGTAGATGTCATAAGGGGAATGAGGGAGGTATAAAATAAAAATCTCTTAGTTTTATAAAGGATGATGGAGTAGCATATGCTCATATATCGATTTCTTGTTTTTTTATTCCAATGTTGGATGGATGTGTAGTACTTATTAATAGTGTTGTATTAGTAATGCTTGATACTTCTGATGAGAAAGTGACAAACTTCTATATATGAAAACTCTCACTTGAATTCATAAATATGCTTGTGAAATATTTGACTATCCCCTATTTATATTTTTGTGAAGTTGTGAAATTGCTATATATATACATTAATGTTGTATTGTAACCATTTGTATTCCTTATACAATATCCATATAAAAAAGTTGTTTTTGATTTGGAGGGTGGGTTGGGCAAATCAAATGTTCTATTTGTATTTTTGTCACTATTTTCTTTATATTGAATCAATAAAATTAGGAGGGGGGGTATTTTTTCCTACTCAAATTACATGGTTGAGGGTTTTTTAGTTGCAAAGAGGCAGGGGAAGAACTTGCTTAATTCTTTTCAGTGGATATTATGACATAAGGACATGACAAGCAATGATGATGGATCTTTAAGTTTAGATGAAAATCATTATTGGATGATATGATATAGGGACAAGACAAGCATTGGTGATGGGTCCCTAAGTTTAGGTGAAAATCATTAATGGATAATGCTAGGTGGCATGTTCAATGAAGTTAGAAGCATAGAATTGTGGGGAAGCTTTGAATTTGAAACTATAGAATTTAGAAGTATAGCCACTATTTGGGACTTGTTCTAGTGATTTGGTTTCTCCCTTTCTAGTAACATTTAGAATTGTTTTTCACCCTTTGAAGTTGATGTTTTGAAAAAATTTAAAACATTAAAGGATGTGCAAAGTGCCTAGGAAGGGTAAAATGCATGTCAAATTTAGGACCGACCAACCAAGGTGTTTGCTTGGTTGTTGTTGTTCTTTGCCTTGAAATGAAGTGTTGCATTTGTTTCAAAAAGAAGAAATGCTCATGTAAATATGTGCAGATTTGAGTGGAAGTCAATTGTGGATACATTTAAGTTAGCTTAATCCTTAAACAATGCCAAGGATGTTTTTTAGCCAATGAACGACAAAGAATCTCTCCATGCAGAATAGAAGTGCAACTATTCATCCTCCAAATTTTGTAGGAAAAGGGAACATCTTCTACAATAGCTTGTCTCCTAGTGAGTGTTTTTTCATTTTTTTTAAGCCAACAATCCATACTAGATGATTTCCATGGTGACCAACTCATCATTTAAGGACTAAATCTTGGTGGAGCAGTAAGTTAAAGGTATTTGGGGACTAAATGAGGTGCCCTGGTTTTCAAATTTGTGTACCTAATTAACCCCTAAATGTCCAAGCCCTAATTTGAGCTTCTTCGAATTTGCTCTGAATTGAACAAAATACCAATTTTTTTGATGAGTTGTATCAATTTTTTTGGAATTGTAATCGTACAAATTCAAACTAGACATGTTAGAGATATCATAGGAAAAGAAAACACAACAATATCACTGATGGAGTGACAGATTATAATGTTTGACTATGAGGGTGTTAAAACTACAAAAGTGATGTCAAGTCTTTCAATCCTCTTTTCACAAGTCAAATCTAAAAAGTTGGTGATCAAAAAAATATGAGGTTAAAGGACCTAACATGTATAACTTCAAGATCTAGTGTATTTGAGGCTCATTTTCAAGAGCTCTCAACACTATGGGAAGTCAAGATTAATGGGTACCCTTGCACAAAATCTTGAATAGAAAAATCACTATCGTTTATTTTCAAGATTGGATTTTTTGTTGCTAAAACTAGACCTCAAGAAGAACTTTCTAAAAATAAAAATTACTAACAATAGAAACTTGATTAGGTTTTATTTAACTTCAAAGTTTTGCAAACACCAGATTTTGGTGCCTTGGGCATTTAGGGGTTAAGTTATACCTGGACAGGCTTGCCTTGTGGATTGGTGTAAATATTCATGTGCTTCCCATGAACCAATTTCCACAGGTGTCGTTATCCACAGCGACTGCAGCCAAATTGTCATTTTACAACTGCAACAGTTGCTTCAGTTGCTTGCAGAAATTGGGTAGCGTAACTTACTTCACATTTCATCCAAAATGGATGATGATACGAATGTCATTGTACTGCAGCGCAAGTAGTAACTTAACCCATAAAGGTCCAAGGCCATTCTTTTGTGAAAAAACACTCAAAACTGCCCCTGCTGCATTCATCAAAATTTCAACAAAAATGTTTCTGAAAAAAAAATCTGAACATAGGATCTTGTTGTAGACTTGTAGAAGAAGAAGTGGTAAAATAATTCATTGAAAGATGAAAGCATTTGAAGGGAAAGTGGGTTTTTGTTTCACTATGCTCGACAATTTCATATGCCTCTAACCACTGATCGTGGCAAATTTTTTCACTATAGATTTTGAATTTAAAATTTATCATATTCAAAATGATGTTAGTCATGTCTCTAAATATTTCAAGTCAAAAAAAGACATGGAGCACATCAAAAAAATCTTACAATGCAACAAATGAATGTTCAAGAATTCACAGTGCACTACATAATTTTTTGAGCACATTTTCCACCACGTAATTTTGAAACTTGGAAATCCAAATGGTGAATTGAAAGATATACTAATACTTTAAAGGTTCCAAAATTTTGCTTTGGAAAAAACCAAATCCTCTACTTCTTATAGAATTTAGAAAGACTCTGTAAATGGTATATAGGCAAAGGCTTTGGGCAACCTTTGGAAAATGGGTTCACATGCGTTCTTGGTTTGTTCCCAATTTATTCCCTCCACTGGGAACTCTAAGCTTGACCTCCTTCATTCACCTTCCTTCAAGGCATCCACATGGTGGCCATGCTAGGAAGGGATATCAAGTGAAGTATGCAATCTAATGTAATTTCGTTGCTTAAGTATTAAACTTTAAGATATTTAAATTTATATCCATTGAAAAGTACCTTGTATGGCATTTACAACTTATTTTGAATCTTTTGGTAAAAATAGGAGCTCTTTATATACATGTGGGGTGGTAGGAGGTAGAATAATCCATGTGGGATATGTAAATTAGAATTAATAGGAGCTCAAACGCTTATAGTTAAGTCAAAGTTAACTTAGAAATTGTGTTTGAAGTAGAATTTCAAACCTCATTTAAATATAGTAGAATAAGCTTTTTTTAAAAAATTGAAGTAAAAAAAGTTGGAAACCTTAGATGGTTTTCATCTCCAAAAATCCATTTGAAATTTTGAGACTCCAATCAAAAGTCATGGACAAATTTTTGGAAGGGAATTCTTTTGACATTTTCAAACATCTTCTTTGAAATTTGTTTATGACATTTGATTGGAGGATTTAAGTCTCAAACATATTTTTGGAGATGAAATTTATCTTGATTTTTTAACTTCTTTTAAGTTCAAATTTTTTTGAAAAAAGTTATAACACTATGCCTAAATGAGGTCTGAAATTCTAGTTCAAACACAATTCCTAAATTTTGACAATGGGCGGTTAAGCTTTCATCTTCAAAATATTCTATATCTTTTGAGGATTCATGATGAACAATGAATTTTATTATAAAAACAACTTCTCCATCCTATCTCCTCACCAAATACCAATGAAGCATTTCTTTCATTTTCCCAACAAATTTAACCTTGATGGCAAATTGTTAAATGACATCAATATTTCTCATTTATTTGTGGATTTATTTCTTGGATCCAACATAGCCTATGTATCTATCCCTAGCCATAGTCAATGAAATATTGGTTGCCCAACTTGTCCCTCAAATGAAAATTTGCCTAAAATCCCTCATAACTTCTTCACCCAACATCGAATTGAAATAAAAATTATACATTCATAAAGCTCTTTCCAAACTACATATATGTCCTCCAAAAGTTTCAATAAAATCAAATAAAAATTCAACTCACAAGATCCTACCTAAACTCCAAATTGTCCCCTAAGTGGAAAATGGTCCTTCCTTCTTCCTTCCTTGAGGAGTTTGGTAGAATGGCACAAGTTGGAGAAGTTACTCCCACTTGTTGATTAATTTCTCATCATCATCTTGGGAACATGTTTTTTTTCTTCTTCTTCTTCTTCTTCTTCAACAAATGAAACAGAATTTCATTGTGAAGGGCCCCAATACAAAGCCCAGCAGCCCCCTCCAGAGAACATGTTGAGTTTGACATGAGAATATTAGAATCTCTAGCTAAGATGGTCCCTGCCCCTGCCCCCGCCCCCCCTGGAAAGGACACACCGTCTGTGGCATGCTGGTGAAGTTGTTGTGAATGATGTGCTGAACTCCTTGGTACCGTGACTGACCTCTCTCTCTCTCTCTCTCAATCCAGGCACATCCAGTCAGGAACCCAAGGAGATTGGAAAAAGAAAGAAGTCAAGTTGATCATGGAACCAACTGAAGTTGTCACTTATGGGAGGGATCCCCATCATCTCCACCCAGTCACCCACGTGGAGGGTGTTTTGGCAGTCTTGCTGGTTCCCCGAATTGAATGATACTGTAACAAGAATAATCATCTTCATGGCAAATGGACAATACGTGTTGATCTGGATAATGTAAGGGGAGGTGGGGTAAGGTAAGGTAAGGGAGTATTCTATTCAGTTGGCTCCCGAAGGAAAGCAATGGAAAGCAATGGAAAGCAATGGAATTCACTGACGCAGGGAATAGGTCTGCAAGTTTGAAACTCTTGACGACGAGCTGCAGCAAATGAATTCAATGATGACGCAGGGATTGTCCACTCCAAGAGCACAATCATTGTGTAATTAAGGCCCCCTTCCAACGGAATCAACACTGGAATAGTCACATCACTCAAGAATGGACCAGGATTGTTTTTCAAAAACATTATGGGATGATGTACTTCATTGATTTACTCTCTATACCTCGGATGCTCCTACACACTAATCTCGGCCTTCAAGACATTAGAAGGAGTACCTATTCGTGATAACATAAAGCATTTCAGCTGGTCTGAGGAGGGAAATTGGTTGAGAGAATGAGCTCTATCTGTGCATACACACAAGGGTGAGGAAGAATGGAAAAACAAACAAACAAGAAATAGTGGTTTTTTTCAAGAATAATGATTTCATTCAATAAATAAATGTAGATTCTTCACTGGAATTCATTCTAGTCTTATAGACTCATCTACTGTGATTAGTTTTGGCACTTCTCTCCAAACAAGAAGGAAAGAGAGATGAGTGGACAAGAAGGTGCAAACAAAGAATCTAGAATAGTGCATCCAAGCATTGTCCATTATAGATGAGTCTAAAAAGCCATGATAGAGGGACTGTCTAAAATAGTTACTTCTATTATAAGGCCCATGTGTTTGTTCAAGGGATGATTGGGAATTTAGGTGAGGTTGAGGCACCAATAGTTGATCAGTTCAACAATTTTTGAGTAGAATAAACTAGCCATTCACCACACACCTTCAAGAACCGCACATTCAACAATTGTTACCAATCACCACACAATAATTGCACAATTTAACTACTAAATTCAATTGTGATTGGAACAAAATTTTGTATTACCACCCAATGACTGCACATTGTGCACTCAAGGGGTGCAAGACATTTTTGACTAGATTTCAAGTGCATCACCTTTAAATTGTAATAAAATTTGTAGGAATTTTTTTTGTGTGTTTTGTTTTCTAAAGGTGAATCTTAACATGACATTTAATAATTGCATTAAATTTCAAAACATGCAAGTCTCTACATTTATGCGGAGAAGGATTAGTCCCAACTATTAAAAAGACCAAAAAAACACATTGATTTTCAAGCTTTGGTTGGAAATTTGTTCTAACCTTGGTTGGAACTATTGCACCACTATAGGTTGGGTATTGTCATGGTTGGCAATTGGTGCTTCAACTTTAGATGATAATGAAGTAAGAAATAAATGGATGTTTATTAAAATCCAGGGACATTCACTTCCTTTGTGGAAATTAAAAAAAAATTGATTAAATGTCAAGTTCAAAATTCATGTTGCCCCCCCAAATATGGAAATTTTGGACAATTTTGTCATCTTTTGCTAAATTTCTCATATGAAATTTGGCATACATATAATTAATATAGTGTAGTAAGCAATTGAAAAAAATAGTTTTAGTAGAAAAATCTCATTCTAAGAAGAGTTAAAACTTTACTAATCTTGCCACCCCAAGTTTAATAAATACATTTTTTTCTATTTAAAAATTCTATTATCTTTAATTTGTGCTTCTAGAATTTGAAATGCTTTCTACATATTCCAAATGTTTGTCTCTAAGTTTTAACCTTTTGGAATTCAAAATAAAATATTTCCTCACTGCATAAGAAATCATAAAAAAAAAAAACTAGCATATTGCCATTGTAATTGACTTTCTTGTATTGCAAGATGATTTAGAGCAAGTTAGCCCTAATTTGCTCCTAAAATTTAGCATGAGGGGACCTAACAAGATGTAGTACTCAATGGTGTTGAAATTCAATTTTGAGCGGAGCAAATTTTTTATTCCGAGAGGGTTGAAGTCTATTGCCCTTGTCTTGCATGAAAGAAAATAAGTATTTTTTTCTCACTTCATATATTATAACCTTTCAATCCATGTAGTCAAATTGTGTGAAATTTTTTCTATGTTCAATTTTTTTTAAATATAAAATTTTGGTCAATGCACTAAAAATGACAATTTTGACAATTGATTTTAAAAAACACCCCTAGTCCTTTAGGAGTTGTATTGTACCACCAAGAAAACATCCAAAGTCTAGAGGTTAAAAGAATTTATATCCCTAAAACATAGTACTAATTTCACATGAAAGCTCTATAACTTCTTATGTGCAACACTTTGTATTGATTTTTCTTTTATAGTGAGACTTCTACTAAATATCCCTTTCTTTTGGTTAAGAAACTACTACATATTGAAAAAATGCCAAAATAGATGAATTACAAAATATTTGGCTAAATCATTTTCTAGTATGTTGCCACTTCAACCCTTCTCTGGAAACCCAAATCCCCCTTGTCGTGAGTTGTGCCAATCCGACGGCTAGGGAAGATTGATCCTTGATTGCCCCAACCCAGGATAAATGTACAAAATAGGGGCCCCCTCTTTTGTGCTGGGTACATTTTATCCTCCTTCGCTTCTCCTCCCTTCCCCTTGCTCATTTGGGCCCTGTGATTGCCATCATGAATTCAGAATTTGCCAATTTTTGTCGTGGGTGGAAAATAAGGAATGGAAGTGTTTTCTTGGGGGTGACATAGGGGGCAGCAAGGGAAAAGGGAGGGGAAGGGGGGGGGCTTGCCATGAGTTGCAAACCCAGTTCTGAATGGCTCCCGGTGGTGGACAGAAAGTGTGAGATCAACGACGACCCCAGCATCGCTCACCACTTGTGATGGCCCATCTTGCATCAGGGGCAGTCCCTTCAGTCCCAAGATAGATGCCTGGGGTCAACCTTTTTCTCCCGAGGCCCCCTAACACCACACCGTGGTGGAATCCAAACACTGTACCCCGTAACTTTTATCCCCCTCCCTCCTGGTTTGAATTTCATGACGGAGCAGCAGACCTGCTCCCTTCCCTTCCCTTCCAGTCAGTCATCAGCGACCCTCCGAGCAGAGGCGACGGACTCATAGATTACAGAGCTCAGAATCTAGGCCTTGGAGGAGTCACTGATGACCCAGGCAGTCAGTCAGGAGGTGGAAGAGTGGAAGGGACTCATCCAAGGCACAGCCAGGCAGCGAGGAACTTACCTTCACTTTTAGTTCCACATGGATGGAACTGAGCTGTGGGAGGGGAGGTACAACAGAAAGGACCGAGCCAGGCGAGGGAGGGAGCAGGCAGGCAGGCAGGCAGGGAGGGTGGGGGGTTGGTTGGTTGGGGAGTCGTGGAGGTCCGACTCGGGTCAGTCACTGTTTTTCCGTTTTTTATTCTTTTCCTGGGGAGCAATCGGTGGGGTTGGGTTGGGCCATGCCCGCTTTCATCCCAGTTTATCATATGTTTTATTTTTTTGGGGGGGGGGGGGGGGGGGGGGGGCGCTTTCCATTGAAAAGGGGGAAAAGCCAGGAGACGGAATTCAGCTGCCGGAATAACTTACAAGCCGAGGAACAGGGAAATTTTGGATGGGAAGCGAGAAAGAAGCCTCACGGTCTGGAAGGACAGGGAGAAGCCCGGAAACGAAGCAAGACCAGGTAAGCTGAGCTGAGTGGGGGTGGCTGGCAGAAGTAGTAGTAGTGTCGCCATAGCCGTGACCTTCATTGGGGGTTCTGCTGTTGTCCGTTCTCACTACGGCGTCGCCAGCTTGCCAGCCAGCCGGCTTTTGCTTTCCCTTCCCTTCCCTTCCCTTCCCTCCCTTCCCTTCCCTTCCCTCCCTTCCTTTCCCTTGTTCGCGAGCTTACCACCCTGGTTCTCAATTGGGGAGCCTTCTGTCCCTGTCTCGGGTTCTGGAATTATCACTCAAGTGTAGTTTTTCACCCCGCCCGGCCTTCCCTTTCATACACACGGACTGGAGCAGTCCCCCTTGCCCTTCCTGACACCTGCCTGCCGCAACCCTTGCGACAATTCTTGTGGCGCTCCTGCGGCTTTCGGAAGAGGCCGCTCACGAGGAATTGGGACCCGATTTGGGTGGTTTCGTGGTAGTGCTTCTCCTCGACGTTGCGGCGACGAGCTCAGGGAAAGCTCCTCTATTCGCTCGGGCCGTGGTCATGTAGCGCGAGGGTTTCCGTTGCTCGTGTTGCCTGCCAATTGACGAAGCAGCAAGGGCAAGGGCCCGCAGCGGCAGCACTGGCGGAATTAGGCTTCCCACTGTGAACCGTAATAAATGTTCTTGTAAGTTGAGATTTCCTCCGGGCTTATTCGATGTGCGAGTGTTTAAGTGGGTTGCTTAAGTCATCCTCTTCCATGGCCATCGAATTGTCCCTTTTGTGGCTTGTTTCGTCGTCGTTCTTGTCGTGATGTTCAAATGTTGCGACGGGCTTGACTGAGTCCTCTGCAGCAAGAACATCGAGTCTTGTCACGAGTGCCATGGTGTCCTGGGGCTTGTCAGTGCAATGTAGTAGGTCGGTATGGGTTTCTTTACCCTCTTGGGCTCAGATGGCATGCTGCATGTGGAATGTGACATGTCGTAGGACATGATTTCGCCTTCATTGCATTTCTGTCCTTGTGGAAGTTAAATATACTTATACTTATGTATTTAAATTTGCGTCTGCCTTCTTAGGTGATGAGTCACTTAGGTGAGTTGGCCTAGTGGAATTGATGACACGAGGGGGTTTGTTGTTCCATATGTACCTGGTTCGTTTGAATGTCGGCATTTTCCACCACTGAGCTTCGCCTTTTTGCTTTTTGCTTTATTAAAGTGGAATTTGGATTTTTTTCCCTGTGCAAGCGCTGAAAAGGAAATTGTCTAATGCAATAGTAATTTAGGCTCTGTTTCAGTATGTGTTTATGTTACGTGTCGCTCAACAGTGTATCAAACAAGGACTGCGTGAACGAACAAGAACATGTTGCGCAACTACTAAACGAAGAACTAGTGGGTAATATTCTCTGATTGATTGCGAGTAATTGATGAATGCCATTCTAGCTAACACCAAGATTTTTGGAGGCAGTTGCATTTTCGGATTCGTGTTTTTTTTGAATCTTTCGGTTTGCTTGTTGCAAGGACGTTCTCTCAATGCTCATGAAATGCCTTCTTAATCAACCTGCAAATCACATTAATATTATTACTTAAGGAAATATTTTCGTCAGTTCCTCGATGTCAATGGTTTTAGTCTTGAAAAGCTAGGTCTTTGCCTTAACAGCGTCTGAGTTGGCGCATTAACTGTCTTTTTTAAACCTTAGTTCTAGGTTGGAGCTAAAATCATGCATTCCAGTTTGAAAGCCCTTCTGGAACATATGCGCTTACATACACCAGGAGTCCTAGGTTGAGCTCGCTGTTTAATTCGTTGACTATTTAACTGTTTTTGATGCAAATTTTGACTGTTCTGTGATGTTCACTCTTTCCTCCAGCTCCCACAATTAATAGCATCGATGGACTATTGACCTGTATCATTTTTTCCCTCAGACGCCACCTGGTTCTCTATATATGCAGTGGTAGTCTTGCTAGGCAGTTGAGGTCGTTACACTTGGCTAACTTCACGAGGGATGGACTTGCTTTGTGGTAGGAAGTGAGACGGTGTTGCCTAGAGATGTCACCGGAGGAGGTGTCGGCTTACGAAAGATTCAATTCCTAGCTGGAGCTCACGTAGACGGACTCGTAAAAGGCCCGCATTGAATGCATTCGGTTTCAACGTTCAGTATATGTGGTTTTTTGGTGTCACTGTTTCGGTAATTTCTGGCACCATCTTGGGAGGGAAAGGGGGAGGTTAGTGGGGTTAGGGTTTTAGTTAGGTTTTAAGGGCGCTACCAAATGATTTTGGACTCAAAGGCTGTCAAACCTATTTCAGGCATAACTTCGGTCAAAGGAAATTTGTAACAATACAATTCATAGAACATTTCTCTCTGTACATCTAGTTTCGTATTGGGAAAATTTGGGATTCTGAGTGAGTGTGCTCCTATGCACGCTCTACCTGTCCAATAGCCAACGTGACCAGTTGGGTGAAATCGTTTGGGTCGTTAATTGTGGAGAACCGATTATTATGTACCCTCGTCCTCCTCAGAAGTAACGTATGATTGAATGGAATGGTTGTTCAGGGTCTGTCGTAGTTTAGGCACAGCCGAGGTGGTAGTGGACTGGTAAACTTGGTCCAGACAGCGTGCTCTTTGAAAGAAGTAAGACACTTTCATTCCCTATTATATCGCCTTGTAACTTCTTCTCGTGTGTGAACGGTAACCAATAGTGTATCAAAACGTGAGGATTTGAGAACATGCATCTTGATTTTTCTCATCCCTTCCCTTCTTGGTGCCATTATTTTCAGTTTGGGCACAACATTGGAACCTGACCCTGACAGCAGCGAATGACGAGAGACTGCATGGTGCTTGAAAACACAGGGGTTGCCCAAGACTACTTCTGCAGATAGGCTGTTGTTTCAACGAAGCCTCTGAAGGCGGATGGGGAAGCAAGGACCTTGTGGCCATTGTGGCATTGCCAGTACGTACTCTGTTCCGTCTTCATCTGTTGACCTTCGTTGGATTATGCTATGTGGCGCCGACGTGGAGAATGGTGTCTCATCATGTGGTCGTGCTTACATTCAACTCTTGGAAGTACCTCGGCTACTGCTTACTTTTTTGACTGATTGCCCTCTCTCTGCAGCAACTCCTCTTTGGAGAAATGGACCTCCAGAAAAGCCCGTCCTCTGCAACGCTTGTGGTTCCAGGTGGCGTACCAAAGGCACCCTGTCAAATTACATGCCTATGCATTCCGGTGGATTTGGAGGCTCCGTGTGTCCGGAAGGAGGTGCCGTGCCGCGTGGGAGAAAGAATAGTAGGAAGCTCTTTTCTGAGCCTCGTTCTCATAAACGAAAAGAGCCTTCTGAGGGACATCAAGAGAGAGCTTCACTTCGGTCACACATGCGCTCATTAAAAGCTGCGGGAGATGACACCATCTCCACATCAAGTTTGAGTTCCAGTGTATCAGGATTGGACGATGCAGCTTTCATCCCCAGCTCAAGCGCTCCTCCTCCTGATGTTGCAGGTTGCCAACTCTCTTTTCTGCTTTCTGTGTTGGATTGTTGTGCAGTTCTACTATCAGGGTGCAAGCAGTTCGGCTTATGGGAGGGAGGGGGGCGTCTGTTTGGAAGTCAGTGTGCATTCTTAAGGTGACTGGGGTTTTCTGTGAAGAGCCAGTTATATCATTCTGTGCCCGCATTGACTGCAGCCTCAAGCTCACCCTGGGAGGGTCTTATTCCCACACGGAAACGGACATCCATGTCGAGAGTTCCATGTACCTCAATTGATAAACTCAGTAAGCAATTCCAGCAAGCTCTGGGTGATTTCCCAGCAGCGGCCAGCTCCTCGATGATGCATGGATTTTCAGATGATATACTGGTGGATAGCAAGCCCTCGACAATGGCTGATGAAATAGGTTTAGGCAGCGTATTCATTCGACAACCGATATTGGATGAGCACAAGAGTGATAGTCGCATGGCGGAGGACCTCTACGGGGCGCGTGTTCACAGACACGGGGGTCCTCTTCAGCAGCTTCTCAATGGCGCGGAGCGTCTGCCATCAGTACGTGGTAAGGAGAAGGCAAAGGAGAGCAAGAAGGTGGATATTGGAGCCCGTGGTCACTGTGACCAACATCTGAATGCCAACAATACACTCTTGTAAGTTTTGCAGATCTCTATCACCGTGGGTTTTCTGTATAGCTAGGAACTTACTGGAATATTCTGACAGTGAAACAGAGCCGTCGTTTCGGCACCCATAGCGAATTTGCTTTAAAATGTTGGTTCATAATTATTCTGCTTTTAAAAGAGCCAACTTGTGCGCAGAGAGAATTACCCTTACAACAAGCGGGATGTTCTCCAAAGCTGCCAGTCTCCTCTAGTTTTTCTTGAGTTGAAGGTACAATGATCGCACCCAGGTTCGAGTGAATGTCTGAAGAGTAATCAGATTAGGCTCTCGCACCAGTTCTGCAAAGTAGTTGAATCCGTGGGAGTTTGTTTGTTTGATGATTGACGATTTGTGTGGCAATTCGGTTGGCACTAGTTTTTAACCCGACCATTATCTTCTCGCAGGATATACTAAATTTTGACACATTTACGGGTCTTCTCACGGATCAAGAGCAGGGGCAGCTTATGAGATATTTGTCTACTGAGGATGTTGCCAAAGGTCCAGAAAGGTAAGACCAGTGGACGGAATCTCCTTGAGAAGAGGTAGGCAGTTTTTCAGTAGGGCTTTTGTATGGATAAGTTCCCCTGCAGACCATGGTGGAGTTGTGAAGGAATGGCGGATACTGAAGTTTTAGATCAATGCAAGAGGGGGGAGTGAATCCTTGTTCTTACGCCCCTTAATTAGGGAAAGAGGATGGATTCCTACGTGTCTTCCTTTCTTGAAACAGAGAACTTCAGTGTCTTGCAGTAAGACAGCTGGAGGCACATTAGTGACCAGGGCTTGTGGACCTTGCAGTTTGAAACAAATGTTTACCAGTGCCGAATTTGAAGGATCTTTGACCAACTTTCAACAATTGCTCGAGGAGGGCATGTTTGAGTCGTCCATGCTGGGGGTGAATTCACGTATCCTTCAGCACTTCCAGCAGCTTCTCAATTTTATAGACCTTACAAGCTCTGGCTGGATGGAGCAGTTCCTGCAACTTCAGAACCGCAGTAGGCGCAGGGGTGGATCAGCTGAATTTAACAAGGTAAAAATCTCGATACCATTGCCACAAATCTATGAATATATACGAATGAAGGATATCAATGCTCTATTCTCAAAAGACTATACATATATTAGCTGGTGGCAGATGTCCTCTAGTGATTGTGTCTTCTAAAGGAAATGCATTTTAATCATTGAGGATTGCTCTTACGTTCTCAACTTGCCGTGTAAATTGTGTGAAACTGTGAATTTTAAGCATTCTGGCACTAAACAAGATTTAAATGCAACGTGTTAGAGTTGAGCAATACGTGATACAGGTACATTTAGTAATGACTTCACTGTAAATTCATCTAGCAATCTTGGGGGTGCAGAGTAAAGAATTCAACAAAGAGAAAGTGAAGGTGCACGGGTCGCAACATACCAAGAGCGCCCCTTCAAGCAACAAACGGTCCCCAGGCAGGTTTACAAGCCAGTCTGGGATAGTTGTACAAGAAGAGACTAGTATACATACTGGAGGGAAGCAAAGTGGAGGCCTCAGCAGTGCCAGTACCTTTGGAGGTGTTGGGTCTGGGAGAGCCTCAGAAGCTGTAAATTTCTTACAAGATATAGGGAATTCTTCAAACGACAAAGCTTTTGGGTTTGAGGCAGGAGGAGCCTGCTTCAACAATAATAGTTTGCTATCAGCAGAGCAAATGTGTGGCGTTAGCTCTATATCAGCAAATGATTTGCCAGATCTTCAAGCTCCAGGCTCAGATGAAACAGAGGCCGACCTGCTCTTCAACATGCCCACTAACATGATGACCTTCCAGGACACAGTCCTCCTGCAGCAGCCTGCATGGTCTAAAATCAAAGAGAGTGACACTTACCAGGTACCAGTTGAGTTGTGTTATTATTCTAGCTTACTTGAAACTTCTTGAGCCTAATTTTGGTTGATGTTTCTGATGTTAAAGATCCCTATTAATGTTGCTGCACACTCGGTTGACAAAATTGTGAACTATCTGGTTGGTACAGGTAGAGATGGGCAGTCCCCTCACGAGTAATATGTGGCATATGGACAGCGCACCGTCTGAGCTATTTTGGAATCCGACATGTTCAGGACCAGGGCATGGTTTACCCAGCGGTTCCGTGCTTATGTGAAGAGGAGAGGAGGTTCGTTCGTTTGAAGATAAACAATACTGTAAAAAACAGATACAATTTTTTCTTGCTATTTTGTGGTGTTTGGTTATGCGTACCACAGTTGTCGCGGTTCCATTATTTTTTTTTTTGGCAGTTTGTTCACTTGAAACCCCTGTGCGAGAGGGGGCTTATAGTCCATACAATTCCCCTTCGAGAGTGTATGATAGTCACATCAGGAGGTCATTCCGTACAATGTTGATGTTTGATAACCTCCAGTGTTCCCGGTTTACTACATTTTGGGCTTTTTGAGTCTTGTTCTCAACTTCCCAAGGGCCCCATTGTTTTGTAATCATAGTTCTCATTTTTCATTTGCAACTATCTGTTCCTTGAGCAGAGAGGTGACCGCCAAGGCACCTCATTTCAGTCTGGTTTCATCCTTCCTGTGCGTCTCAACTAATGAAGGATAGAGTTTTTCATGTTCCAGGAGGTTTTTGGGTCCTTGGTCATTTCTATTCCCTTTTTTATTTCGTTTTTTGATTCCTAGTTTCATCGCATTGTTTTTTTTGAATTTTATGGTTGCCATTTGAGGGGTTTGCATAGATGTATGGTTTATTACTGTGTTGAAATGCGTCAATCGTATTTCCTACGAGCTTGTAGTTGGACTTCCGCTGGCCTCTGACATTTGGTAACCTGAGTGGCACACTCTATTCCTTGAATCGATTTAGGAAATAATTCCAGGTGAGTGATAGATCGAGCGGCTTCTCTACTGTACTGTACAGGACGGAGGGGTTCATGGAGCACGGTTGTGCACTTGTTGAGTAAGCTTAACTATTTACTCGAACTTTCTCAGATCCACACCCTACAATCCCTGTAGCTTTTGTCTTCTCTTACTTTGATGAGGTAATTGCACCTCATTGGATGGAATGGTGTGGAATATTCCACATCCATCAATGGCTAAAAGGACACATGTCAAGAATTGTTAGAATTACAGTGGCTGTGTTGTATAAAGTCTGTGGGTTGGATTGTAGTTACACATGATTGGGTTGATAGCAAAGAAAAGTTCCTAAACTTTTTACTAGAATTTCCTAAAGAAAAATACATACAATGATTGAATTACCTCACTAAATCAAAAGGAGGAATTTTGTTTGAAGTAGAATTTCAGACCTCATTTAGGCATAGCAGAAGAATGTCTTTCAAAAAGTTTTGAATTGAAAAAATTGAGAAATAAAGTTAAATTTCATATCTAAAAATCTGTTTGTGATTTTGAGTCTCCAAACAAAAGTTATGAACAAATTTGAAAGAGGGGTTGGGACATTTTTTTTGACATTTTAAAACATTCTCTCAAAATTTTGTCCATATATTTTGATTGGAGGGTTGAAATCCCAAATGAATTTTTGGAGATGAAATTTAGATTGATTTGCCAAATTTTTTTAGTTCAAAGTTTTTTGAATTTTTTTTTCCTACTATGACTAAATGAGGTTCAAAATTCTACATCAATCATAATTTTTACGTTTTGACAACGAGTGGTCAAATTCTCGTTTTCATATTTTCCCATACCCTTTGAGGATTCATTATAGACAATTGATTTCAATATGAAAATGACATCTTTAACCTTCATTCCTACAAATGTCATTGAAGAGTTGGTCATCTTTTGTGGCTCGTTTTGGGCCTCTAGTAGTTGGCTACCTTGTAGGGAGATTTTTGTTTTGATTCTTTTTGATAGATTTTTTTTTGTAAAATTTAAAAAAATTCAATGGGGACATGGTCCCTTGGTTCTATGTATTGTTTCCCGCAATTGATCCTAACCTCTCCATAACTTTCAACAAACACGGTAGGTGTTATGGAGAGGTTAGGATCAATTGCGGTACACCTATTTTCAACACTTTCAACATTCATAATTTATTCATATTGTGTCCAAAAATCTATGATACAAGAATTTGGAATCCACTTTAGACTTCCAATCAATCCATTAATAACTCACATTTACTCTATCTCATTATGCTAATTTTTTTTTTCTCTTGAATTACTTATTTTCTTATTTTAGACCTTATTTTAGGATTGAAGATGATTTCTGTTGTTCTTGACATTAACTAACAAAATAAAACACAAGAAGTGTAGTTTATTATGCACTTTATAAATTTAAAACAATTGATATATCAATTGTTTTTAGCAATTTGAAGTCAATTCAATTAAAGACCAAAAGACATTAAACTTTCTATTTACTATTGAATTCGGAGGCATTCTTGTGTAAACCTAAACATATAATGGAGAACACTCGGTGGTTGTTGCATAGGAAGTACTCCTTTTCCATAAAGCCTATCTTTAGTTATACGGGGTACCTTATGTCTATTGCATCTTCCTACCTTTTGATCTTCCTTTGATTGTAGTCATTAAAAAATAGTAGGCAAATCCTTAGTATTTTTAATACCACAAAAAAAACCCAGTATTATGGAATGAAGGGAGTATGGTTTAATAATGAGACTTATAACATTGTATATTGTGAAAATTTCTCCTCACAAAATCTTAGAAAAAGAAGTTATCTCCTATTGCAATATTTATACTATTAAGATGGAAAATTTGTATGTTTGTATATTTTGTTATGTTGAGCCAACATATGTGTTTGGTGTCAATAGAAAGTTCCTCTTATGTATGCACAAGCAAGTTTTCCTATGTTTTCACCAATAGGGTGAGAGATATTGAATTTTGAAGTTTTTATTACACGAAAAACTGGAAAATTGAAGGGAAGCCTAACAACATTAAGCCATCAAGCCATTGGGCTATTGTTGTCAGGTTTACATTTAATAATTTTTTATAATTTAATTTGACCTATATTTATGTTTGTGTTTATTTTATTTTAAATTTTAATTGAAAATGATTTTCTAATATTTTTATTATTTTTATATGCCAAAAAGAAGTTTAATGAAAAAGTTGAACACAAAATTTGATAAAACACATGATATTAAACATTAATGCTATGGATGATTTGGCATTTATGGGATTGAAAAATGAGTATGAAAGGAGATTAAGAGGGATTCGTTGTCACTTAGTGGCAATCACAAATAACATATTGATGGTTGTGGCAAGGATGCAAAACATATTAATTACATGAAGAATTCAATTTAGATGGTAGGGGGCCTAAATACTAAGGAAGACAAAATGTTTATTTAAATGATTTTAGAACCAATTACTGTAGAATTAATGGATATTAATCCTCCAAATTAAATAATTTTACTAAATAAGGTAATTAGATCTATGAGAGTTTTTTTTCAGTTTTTTAATGTGTTGCCAAAAGTGGCTAGTAGATCTTAATATAAGTTGTTTTGTAATTTTGTGAATTGTATTTAATTAGTCTTTAATTTTTTAAGACAGTAGATTATGTTTTATAACATTAAGCCTTTCAAATGGGGTGACTTTGGTGAATGAGTTAGTTGAAGTTTATATTTCATTTTGATTTCTATATGCATCTAATTAACTCTGAAAGATCAAGACCTATCACCAAGCCGCTTTGCCAAAAATGATTTGATTTTTGAACCAATAGGTGCATTATTCATTTCTTTAGAAATTTTAAAAGTCATTCATTGGCAAGTTGGTTTAACCTCTACATTCTTTTAGGATTAAGGGTTTGACAATAGTAGAAAATTCTACTTCTTGCCATTCATTGCTGGAACTTAATTTATTAATGTATATATAAGTTAGCTAAAATTGAGGTGCATTTGTGAATGAAATCTTAGTTAAAGGCTATTTCATTGATCCAAGGTTGAATAATATTGAACAAAAATATAATTAAAAATCTTAGAAAAATAACATCAATATAACTATAAATTGACAATCATACTACTAAAATCATAAGTCCCTCTGTAATATCACAAATGCTACCAATGCATGATAATGGTTTTGATAAGTCTTTAAAATAATTATTTTAATTATTCTATAAAAATATTTTCAATCATGCATACAGAAATCATATTTCCACACAATGTGATATTATTGAAATAGAGTAGCAGTTCACAATCACCTCTGTAATATCACTTTTTACAAAGGGTGATATTATAGAAATAATATAGTCGTTGCAATTGAGGTGATATTAAAGAAGATCAATATGGTGATATTATAAAGGTAGCAATTCCATTGCTTTTCTTGGCTTTATACTTCTTTTGCATTTCTATGATTTTGTGCTTTTGTGAGCTTTGAATTAAATTGTTCATGAAGCTTTTGAGATTTACAAATTTTTCCTTTAAATTCTTCTATTTGGGTTGCCATTGTTTGTAACAATTGAGTTAAATTTCTAATGCATTCTAATGTATGTGTATCTTTTACTATATTTCATTCATCATTCATTAAATTTCTATTGTTTATTTCAATACATGCTTATTTATTAAAAAAATTATATGAAAATTTTAGTAATTTTTATCTAAAGATTTTATTGAAATTCTTGCTCTGCATTCTATCTAATGCAAAAAAATTCTAATGGTGAATGCGTAGCATAGCAAGCGCCAACCGCTAGTATAAAGATAAAATCAATTAAATTGATATGTGATACTATAGATTTAGATATCATTGTAAAAGGTTGCAATTTGGTATCTGTTTATATCTTAATTTATCTAAATAGAAATTTCTCATGGGCTCCAAAAATCCAATCCAAATGACACTAGTTTACACACCTTTGTAAAAAGGGAGACTCTATATTATCTAGTTTTAATTTGAGAAGAGATGTGGAATGGGATGAAAGATGACTAATTTGTTAAAATTGTACTAAAAAGGTGTATAGGGTCAAGGTAGAAGTGGTATACATAACATTATTTGTGTTAGGGTAATTTGTATATATTGGAAAGTGATTGATTTTTTTTCTAACTTTTGATTGTATAGTAGTATTTAAGTGGGAAATTTCAATTGTCACACATTCATTTATTTAAATTGCTAAAAGACACGCTATTGCCCGATGCTCCAATTTTATAATGGAATCAACTTTATTATTTTATTATAAAAATTTAATAATTTAATGAAGAAGCTTTATAAATCACGGTAATTTCAGAAATAAAAACGCAATGTAAGAGTAGGAGTTCATATCATAATAATCAGTGAAATACATGGTGTCCCAAAATCAATTATCAAATATAACCTCCTCATGGAATTGTTGTATGTAAAGTGAAAAACTTCTTCATAGTTTTAGAAGTGTACCACTTTCCGGTGAAAAGATGCAAATAGCATGTTTTTATTAACCCCCACTTTCATGCTCAAATATTGCACACCATTGATCTACTCATAAGGAAAAAAAACTAAAACCAATCCCAAAATCGCCAATTCAAGGTACGGATACAGATACATAATACGAATAAAGATATGGCAATATGACAATACAACAATATCCCATATCGATTGCATATCCCATATCAATGTGAAATTATGAATAGGGGTGGTAGTTAGGGTTAGGGTTAGAGTTGAGGTTGGAAATTTTAAAATATATTTAAATTGGATTTAATTGTCACTTGTAACCTTTGCCTCACTATGTGTTCAAAATACAAGTACAACTATTTCTTGTGTGTTTAAACTTTGAAGTTAATAAATAATTCATAAAGTTTCCAAAAAATGTCTATCGAAATAACTTAGAGTTCCTTTTGAATAGTAGATGTAGTTGAAAAAATTATTCATTTTCAAATTGATTTAACTCATAAATGACACGGAGGATGTTTTATGGCTTGATGAATGACAAAGAATCTCTCCATATAGGAGAGGAATGCAACTTCAAATCTATATACCTTAAGATAGGTTGTTTGTTTTGTTTTCTTTCCTTGGATACAATGAGATTTAACAAACTGTGAGGTGTTCTTGGTATAGCTCAAAGGAGGGGTACATGGATTGTGTTTTTGTGGCGTTTGGACCTACAATGTGAAGTTACTACACGACCAAACGTCACAAAACAAAGCCCTTGCACTCCTTTGTACATAAAACTTTCTATTTGTACCAATTTCATGGTGTTTGGACCTATGATGTGAAAGTTATGGATTTTCTTAATAATTTAAAAAAAATAAAGTACCTTTTATTTTGAAAACCATAATTTTTACATGACATGTCCAAAAGCCACAAAACAAAACCTTTGTACTCCTTTGTGCATAAAACTTTCTATTAATACCAAGAATGCAACCTACAGGGCTCACTAGTAAGGGTTAAACTTCAACAACCATGAATCATGACACTGCATTCCTATTCTCCAACAAAAAAGGCATGATCAATCATCCACAGAATTATAAAACAATAATCATGACACTGCATTTCCATTCTCCAACAAAAAAGGCATGATCAATCATCCACAAAATTATAAAACAATAATAGTCATGAAATACTCCACAGTAACAAAAATTTAAGTACAAGTATAAACACTCGTTCCGAACCTCTTTATTGCTTTTGAGACTGGTCGTTGATGCCAAGGCCACATTCTCAGAATACAAAACACATAGTTGCAAGGTACAAACTGTCCAATTTCCCAAGAGCAGTTTCTATGCCTCTATAAATTACATGATTTCCAAAATGAAATCCGTATGTGGGTGGCAGTAAGTCTCCCTGTTCTTCCTGTCGCTCTTGAAGCCCTACGAGCAACTGGTACCAGTTTAATTCATCCACACGTCGTCTGTTCTATCGGATGACCCTGGTAGCTTTATGAAATATGCGGTAGGATTACTCTTGAGAAAAGAGTTGAAAGAATCTCTGAACACCATAATCCTATAAAAATTAGAATCTGAAAACCATCTTTTGATAATCTTGAAGTCCAAAAATGGTGTTAAGAATAATCTAGACTGAGGAAACCAAAAATCTTGGTTAGGAATTTGCAAACTGGACATTTGGCATGGAATTCGTTTTAAATCTACAGTACAAAGTAGAAGAGCTTATCAGGGAGAGTTCTTAAACGCAGGGAAGCTAAAGCCGAGCAGGAGCATCATCCCAGCCTTCAGGAAGTTTCCACTTGTCAGCCCAAGAAATGGCAACTTCTCTGCACTCTGGAAAGTTCAAGCTGATCTCCGTATCAAAAATTGGAACGATTGGACTACCCATTGTCAATAGCAACCACACATAGCGCGAATCTGCAAGATCCACTGGTCGCCATCTGCAGCTCATTAAACAAGCTGTTAAAATACAGTCAATTCTAAAATATTAGACGTGGCAACCTAATACACAACTTACAATCGTACTATACAGAAAAAGTGCTACGATAGCGAACAAAATGCAGTTGAAAGATCTTTACATTGTAAGGCTCTGAACATGAGATGAGTTTGGAAGCCGGTTGATAACTTTGGAAACTTTGGAATCCGTCATGGTGGCAAAACAGTGAAACGCGATATTTTGCTTGTTTCACGGTGTCACAATGTCACATAGCAGAACAGCATTGCCTCTGACAAAGACAATAGATTTGGAGGACAAACAGTAAGTGAAGAGACCAACCTGTCAGCCATAAATAGGAATGTATCAGTTAAACCAGGCAAGGGTAGCACAAATGATCCTTGTGAGAAAAACGTATGAGCTCGAAAATCCTCATCTTCCCCTCCAACGCACGGATCTCCTAGCAATGCCCACGGCCCCAACATTGACTCAGCTACATGTACTAATGCGCCATTTGGATTCCAGCTCGTACAGCCTGATGTCACCATGTAGTAAACATTGTGGTGCTTAAAGACTGCTGGTGCTTCTCGGTGTTGTTTAATCAAAACCTTCTTCATTCCCCTTTCCACAACGTCCGTATAGTCTTCTGTCAACATCCCTGCAATTTTTGACCAAGTAACAATCGTAAAAAAGGCTTAAAAACAATGAAGATAAACCAAACCGAACGTTTGTGCCAAAGACGTAACAGAGCTCATTTCCAGTAAAGCAAATTCACTACCCAATACAATAATGCAACAAGTTTCTCAACCAAGTAAATCAAGGGTCGTCCTTGTGCACCTGTTACATACCTATGTGCAATTCACTGTTGGTTACTGACGAGTAGATGATGTAGGCGTCTCCATTGTCATCTTTGAATATAGTCAAATCACGACTGTCACAACCATGAGGTCTTCTACTACCCATATAATCGAAGGGGCCTTCCGGTTGAGTGCTAACGGCCACACCGACAGCAGCTTTAGAATAGTTTGCATTGTCAACGTGCATCCACATGATGTAATTGTTTGTCCTCTCGTTGTATAAAACCTTTGGTCGCTCCACAACATTCGTGTAAT
This sequence comes from Climacium dendroides, assembly GCA_950106755.1. Classification (NCBI taxonomy): domain Eukaryota; kingdom Viridiplantae; phylum Streptophyta; class Bryopsida; order Hypnales; family Climaciaceae; genus Climacium; species Climacium dendroides. The sequence continues at coordinate 26,562,410 of OX467092.1, forward strand.
ACAAATCACTACTCTTGTCCATCCTCTCCCCTCGTAGGGCAGTTCCTTCAAATTTCCACGTCCACAGATCCTTAGATGAGTAGCAGCTTATGCCCAGCACGTCTACCTGTGACATACATGAAGACATGCCAAATGGCACATGATTAACAAACACTGGAACCCAGGTACAAGTCTTAACTACTATGAACACAACAATTTACTCCACAATTGCTAAGTCAGAAATTGCATATTAAATGAAAACTTCAACCTAAACTTTCTGGATGAATTCAAACAGCTATGCATTCGAAGGATCCCAGGTCCCACATGCATTCGAAGGCTTGCGCTAGGAAAGCTCAAAGTACGGACCACGCATGAGAGGTAATCTCATACTGTTACTCACATAAGCAAGTGAAGCAAGCTGACTCAATCCAATCAGTAAAAAAAAGTTAGCAGCAGCCAAATACCAAGGTGTGGGACCCTCTCATGTACAGTTTTTGTAACAAATACTGTGATCTAAATTTCTCAAACTCGCAATAAAGAACACTCTCATCATCTCACACTTTTATAGCTTAAAGAGAATCATTTAGCGAAATCATGAGCGGAATCCTGATCAGCCTCTCAGGAAGCACACTGGCACAGAAGGGTAATGATCAAAGAACTTACTCGAGGTGCTCCATGCTTGCCAACAACGTATGTAGGCCCTCCTTTGTCCTCTCCATACCAGTAGTATGTTCGAGTTTCTGCAACATATAGAATGCCCCCACCATGTGCTTGAATGGGCTTCCCCTCCGTATCACGCCATTCTCGACCTGGGTAAAAATACCCCTGCTCACTGCTCGAAGTCTTTGTTGGATCTACAGCAACACTCCTACCTGGGAACAGCAGAGCTAGTTTTTGAAGAGTTGCGAGTGCCCTCGCTTCTTCCTCAGCCTTGTCCCGCACCTTATCGTTGGACGGGGCTACGAGAGAAAATCCACCTTTTGTTTTACCCCTTGCTGCTTTCAGCACTGGCTTCTCTTTTCCAATATTGGCATTTCTATTACTCTTGGGAATCCGCTGGTACACCTCTGGTTCGTTGTAAACATCGAGAGTCGCCTTACCCCATGGGGAGCGAGGCTCAGGAAGCTGTATGCTGGAGGGAAACAGGGTATTATACACCTGAAGAAACAGAATCCAGGCTGCTAGAGACCAGAGTAAAGTGGACAAACAGCATTTGCTTCCCACATTATAGCTTTTTAGCAGCCTGTAGAGCATTGCATTCATTTCATCTAGGACTTTTCTTCTTCTCTACTCCGACTAATCCTGGCCAAATGATATCAGATCTCTCGTGCAACATCAATACGTGCCCTAAGTTAAAATGCCCGCGTACGCGTGAGCTTCCTGTGTCGGAATCTGCACAACAAAAATATATTACTCATAGAAAACGATACTCCAAGTCTAACGATACAGCGGGGTGACGATTACTACCGGATTCAATATGATAAGTACTTTGACTGAAATAAAGAAATGAAATCGAAATGGGACTTGGAAAATCGACAGTATTATACCAAAATCAACCATTTAGGTCGCAACACTGAGATGAGAATCAAAATTGAAAGAAAGTACTCGTTTCGACATACAGTAAGTAACTTCAGCAAACGTGGGAAATCCGCGACGAACTCCTCGCTATTGGCCATTGCTTTTTTTCAGGCGGCTAGTATCAGTATTTCAATTCTTAAATATAGAACGAAACATTCTCAACCTCCCTAAGTCATCGACTGTGATCAAAGAACCGGCGCAAACAACAACACCTCAAAGAACCTCGTACTTGACTAGAGGAAAACCTAATCGAAGTGAGGGTTTTACTAAATGCGAAAGGGGCGTGCGAAGCCAGAATTACTACAAGTGCAGTATTCACAAAGAGTCACAAAGAGACGCAATGTGAAATCTTAGAAGAATAATTACATCTCAGTGTTGATAGAAAACACGCTAGGAAAATACTTAGAAGAAACACCCGAAACCTAAGGACAGAAACTATGAAGAAGCACCTTGATTGCGCAAAAACCGGTCATTCTAAGACGCGTGATGCAACGGCGATACCAAGACAGCGAAAGGGAGAGGGTTCCAAAGGTACCCGTGTGCTTCTATAATAAGATCACCGTTACAACGTCCAGAGGGAGTCCGGTGCCAAAAAACAGATATGTCGGACAAAAGTCAGAAACAGAGCAGTGAGAGCTTCTTGAAGGCTTGAAGGGAACGCTGCTGACCAACATGGAAAATCCACAGAAGCTATTGCGCTGCGCCGACTCCAATGTCGCTGTGCTGACTGCCCCGCGGTCGACGGCACCAACAAGGCGACAACCAAAGAAAGAAAACAACAGAGATTAAGGGAGAAGCACAGTTAATTAAATAATAAACAGGCCCGCATGTCCAGGTTTTCTCTCTCAGGGAAAATCCTACCTGTCACTCACTGCGCACTGTCAGTGAGGGCTCCAAATTCGGGCGGCACCAAGTCCGAGAACGCGAGACGAAGATCGCGGTAATCCGGCATTCCCCGATGCATTGGAAGCCTTGAAGACATCAGGACAGTAGCGAGTCAAGTCAATAAATGGCACATCCGAACCCAACGCACGAACAGAACCTCATCGTCTGCGGCCACTGCAGGCGCAAGCAATGCAATAATGCACGAGCTCAAGGGCACGCCAGCAAGTCGGTCGCCTCTGCACCAAATTGAGTCGGAAAAATCTTATTGCAAACGTCATGTGCAATCGCTCGAGGTGTTCGAATGCATCGATGCCAATTCTGCTTGGCGAGCTTGATGCGCGCGCGAGAGCGAAGCACAGCCTGGATGGAAATGGTAAATCAAACCAAAGGGGGAATTGTTGTCTTGTATCATCATTTGCGGTGCTCCTCAGTCCGCTCACTCCGTCACTGACTCTGACAAGTGGGGATCGGTGCCCGGGTGGTGTAAAGTGCAGGTCTTATTACCAGAGCTGGCGGAGTGCGCGGAAATTTAACCCTTGAAGGGCGAGCCTGTCACTGTGGAAATCATCTCTTTGGGGTACCGTGTGAATTGTTGGCTTAACCCTGAGCGCCCCAGTGCCTCAAATATGGCCTCTCAAAACTCAAAGATCTCCTTGTTTGACCATTATAATCTTTTTAACGGTACGGTAAAAGGATGTGTCCTTTTCCCTATAGCTCTAGCCCTATCTAGTCAAATATAGTCTGGGCGCTCAGGGTCAAGAAAATGAAAAAGTATTCATTGGAAACTAAGACAAACTAGTGTAGAAGACCTTCCCTTTCACACCAAATTTGGAGGATGAATAGTTGCACTTTAATTCTCCATTGAAAGATTCTATGTCATTCATCGGCCACAACATTCTCCGCATCATTTATGGGTTAAATAAGCCCTAAATGTTGGAATCAAGTTTTACATTTCCACCCAATTTTCTCTCTTTCAATTTAAAAATCCAACTTCATATTTTGATGAAGGCATGTATGCTCTATACATCATAAAATTTTGGAAATTTACTATAGTTGTGACAATACTACAAACATGGGCTCAAAGTCCAACATATTGACCAAATTGTGGTCATGTACGAGATTTCAAGTCCCTCTCTCTCAACCCTTAAATGTCCAAGGCCTTTTTTGAGCTTCTTGGAATTTGTTCTAAATTGAACAAAATGACAACATTTTGATAAGACTTATCAATTTTATTTGAATTGTGACCATACAAATTCAAACTAAACATGTTAGAGATTACATGGGAAAAAAAACACAACTATAACACTTATAGATTGGAAGATTATAATATTTAATCACGAGAGTGTTAAAACTATGAAAGTGATTCAAAGTCTTTCAATCTTCTTTTCACAAATCAAATCTAGAAAATTGTTCAACAAAAAATATGAGGTTAAATGACATAACATGCATAGCCCCAATCAATTTACGGCTTTTCAAAATTTACTCTACAATTTTTTTAAATGGATTTATAATGTGATTTTTTTCCCAAGATTTAGTGTATTTGAGGTTCATTTCCAAGAGTCCTCAATACTAGAAAATCAAGAGTTTGCAATGGACACCCTTGTACAAAATTTTGAATAGAAAAACCATAATCATTCATTTTCAAAATCTGATTTTTGATGCTAAGATTAGACATAAAAAATAATTAAAAGAATATATAAACTACTAGGTCAAGTTATATTTAATTTCAAAATATTTTTGACACTGGAATTTGATGCCTTGAGTAGATTATATTTAATTTCAAAGCATATTTGACATCAGAATTTGATGCCTCCAGTATTTATAGGCTGAAATGAATCATCAATTCCTTGCCCACCTTAAAAAAAGTAAGACATGGTATAATTCTAACAATTCATGAGTAACTCATGAATGCAAGATTTAAATATCCCAAAATTCACATATCCAAAGTTCCTTTTAATATAAATAACATTGTCAACGAATTTGCCATGTACATTTTATTTTACAAACATAAATTTGAAAACAATCAAGTAATACTATCCCTACTTTACTTGAACTCAAATTCATCCACCTCACTCTCTCACACACCAACTTTATTTCTAGAGTACATACTCTTTAGAATTAATTGTGGGATCTTAACCCCTTTACAATGCAAGAGGTAGCATTGACCTACATTTGTTGTATTTATGGATTAGTGAGCGAAGATGTGGTATTTTGGATATTTGGACATGGACTCAAAGAATATTCTAAAATTTTGGGGAAATTATTTTGAGCCATTCTATAGATTTTGTGCTTGTGCAAGTGGTGCATTATACATATTCCAACATACATGCCTTCACTTGTATTTTGTACTCATGCAAGGGTGTTCGACCCCATATTCCTTTGACTGTCTGAGGCGGTGAATGTGACCCACAGACACATACAGAAAACCTGCGATCTTTAGAAGCTGTTCGTCAATGGCAAGAATCGTGACTTCAAATGTCAGTTGCATCTGCTCACCGTGAGCTTGATTTTGAGCGTGGAGCAAGCATGGAGAATGTCGAAGCTGTGTATTGTCCGTGGCTCTCAAATGGTGAGTCGGCTTTCCTTTGATGTTCTGCATAGAATTTTATGTGAGGCTTGGTTTGCAGATTTTCACAATGTTTACTGCTAGTTGTAAGGATTTATGCTACGCACTTGACTGAGATTTCATCACGTTGTTTTCAATTTGCAAAGAAGTATGTATGAGCTGTTGACAAATTCCTAGAGTTCTAGCATAACACTATGTAGTTGTAAAAGAACAATTTGCAACCAAGTAGCATATCTTGAGGTTGCTTGGCATCCTCTCAACGTTTGAAAATCTCGTGATGTTTTCAAAACCATAAAATGTTGGTTAGAGGCCCGAAATTGTTGCATAATACTTATCCCCAAAATGAAGTGAAACAAAGCTTCACACGTAGATTATGGTGAGTAGCATCCATCCTAAATATTTTATGCAATAATTCCAAATTATAAAGTCAATAGAGCCTACCCAAGTTTTCAAAAGCCCAAAGTAGGCTCTCTTTGGTCCTTTAGAGGTTAAGTAGGTGCTGTAAGGATTTTTCATAATATTCTCCATGCTTGTATTCAAGTAGAATGGAAGCTGCAGGGTTTAACTAGATGACAAATTTTGCCCATGGTAATTAACAAACAAGAAGACTGTGCAAGACTTAAGAGGGATGATTTACACTTGTGTAACATTTTTGTGCATGAAGAATGGAGCTTATATACAAAAATTAGTGCATGTGGAAGGTCATTGTTAACCACATCCTTCTCTATTTTGGATTACGTCATTGCATATTCTAAAAAAGGCAATTAGTTAGTTAGATAGATTGAAATACTAGGTATGTGCTTCCATCTTGATTCATTAACCCTAGACCACCCAAGTGGACGGATTTTGTCTACCAAAAATTGGAAAAAAGGTTGCAATAGACCGAGATGTGAATGGATTTGCAGAATAATTTGTAGGGTAAATAGACAATAGTTTAGAGGACAGAGAGCACACAATTGTGGCTGTAGGGTAAAATTACATGCATCACAGTGGCCATGAGATTGATTCAAAGGAAAGCTTGGGACTTGAATAACTGACCAAGTGTCCCCAAAACCACCACCTAGAGCTAGTGGAAGACTGTTGAATCTGTTTAGAAGAAGGATATAGCCATGACTGATGGTAGCTTGTAGCCGACCTCCACACCTTTAGGTTGTAACCAATCACCCACCCACCACTATTCCGACTTGCCCGTGTTCAATGTCTTGCTATTTTTGCATTTTTAGAAAAAATTTGCTAATTCTTTTAGTATTATAGCTTTGTAGGGTGTCCGTGAATGCTGCCAATTTGTTTTGTGTTTCAAGATTTGTACAGTATTATCTCAGCTAGAATTAGCATCCTCCACCAAAAAAAAGCATTGTTCGGAGGGCAGTTCACCATTCATCAACTAGAGCAATCTTACAATCTAACCGCCGAAGTCCATCCCTTTTTCCATAGGCAACATCGCCTCTAATCTTGTCACAATACCAAACAATGGATTTCTTAAATTCCACCCAACTTGTCAGTAGGACAAACTCTCGTCTGAGTGCTTGAGGTAGCGTGTCGTAGACACCTTTTGGCACTAGGCAATCTAGGATTAATTGCATTCCAATAACATGATTTGTAATGGCAAAATTTGTGTAAATTGATGTGAAAAATTTTCAAACTTCTTAATCCCTTATTTAGAAAGATGTTATGAAATCTAGCTCCATTGTGCAAGGATTTTGGTTTTGATCAAGCAAGCTAGTGTTAGAATAGGCTATGGTGAATTCAACAAATATGTTTTATTCAATTAAGTGATTCATAGGAAGGAAAATGAACAAAGTGGAAGTAGAGTCTATGTAAGTTTCTTATAAGGTTATTTGAGATTCTAATAGTAATTTCAAGCTTGATTATCCAACAATTGATAAGCAATTTTTAGCTAAAGAAATGAATAGTTGCCACATGACAAACTCGCACAATGGCGTCACATTGTTGTTCAAAGCAGTTCTTTTGTCTTCTCTATAGTTGTCAACAAGTAATCCTTTCATCCTTACAATGGCTTGTATACTTTATGAATATACTGAATGAAGGTCTTTGTAGTTGGGGATTTTTTAGAAATTAATGGCATTGAGAAACCACGTTCTTACAACATCAATGTGTTACACAATCTACCAACTAACACTTGCAAAAATTATAGCTCAAAAAGCCATTTCCTTTTAGTAGGAAATTTGTTCTCTACATAGTGCCCAAATACTCCTCAAATTAAATGGATATAGAAAAATCCAACCTCTTTCAAGGGTTAAGTGACCAAACTCTTCATTTATGTCAATCCATTATGACAACTCCTTGTGAGAGTCTTTGACATGGTCATCTTTGCTTTAGACATGTTTATCTTTGGTTTTAATTTGCAACTTAAATAAAAAAATTTGACCATGTTGTCAAATTTCCAATAAAAAAACAATACCTCGCTCCAACTCCATGTAATCAATTATCAAAACAAAAGTAATCAACACATACCTCCCAACTAATACCCCCATCTCTTAAGCATTCCACATGTTGTCCTCTCATATGCATGACATGGTCATTAAAGAAAAAATGACAACTAACTAAATGCAATCAAATCAAATTACAACAAATTCAACTACAACAAATTCAACTTGGAGTTTGTTGCTACTACAGCTTGCTATATCAAGTTTCAACCTTCGAAGCAAACATTGAACCTTTAAACACAAATGACATTTATAAACAAAATCAACCAAGACATGAAAACTAGAGACAAACACATTTGCAAATTGAATCATTTCCTTCAAGCAAATCACTTGCCAAATCTCTTGTTCAAAAACTTACTACATAGATGATGGATTGAGATTCCAATTCAACCATTGTGTGAATGACATACCATATTGCATAAAGAGCAGGGACATCCAGATGCTGTGAATGGAGAGTTACATGTAAATGATTCAAGCGATGAGGCCAGAATAATGGAGACCCTATACTATCAATGGGTGCCTAATAGCCTACAAGAGAACGAACACATCTTCTTTACGAGGGTGAATGCATCACAATCAACACAAGTAGATAAAAAAATAAGTTGTTGCAAGATACGAGAATACCACAAAACCTTGAACAAGTTGAAGGAACAAGATTTGTTGGAAATAGTCCTTCACGAGCATTGCTAATTTTGTTGAGTAGAATTCCATTGATACCTGTTCCGAGTTCCTACCACAACTGACATGAATAAGTAGCCACTTCGACTACCTCATCAACTCCAGCCCACTTCAAAATGTCTTTGTGGGAGTTCCACTACAGTAAAACAGAAGACCTTGCTGCTGCCTCCCAGAAAGAGATTCTCTAAACCAGATATCTCAAGTCCAGAATCATGAGGGTTCAACTCCTATCAATTTGGAAAATTGGAGGTGCAACTACAAGTACATACAGAAACACCATGGCTGGACCATGGTTATTACCGGGTTGCCTTTCAGTACAAGGCCGTTTCAAGGTGAACTACAGTCTGTACTCCATTGCTTGTACATTTGTACAGCTTTCAAAAATCTAATACATCCTCCTTCGACAATTTCGTGCATCGCAGTGGCAAGCCTTCTGCTTTGGGTTTCCATTCGCATCAAAGACAGAGTCTAGAGCATACCCGTAATCGTACGTTAGTTCCTGAAACGGCCTAATCTCACGACCAGCAAAGAGCATCACGTGTGGGATATCAAGATCACAGTCATCATAAAGAACACACTGCACAAAAAGGTTTGGCTTACAACTGTGGTTAATAAACCGTGCGACACCACCAAATTTGCTGGCATCAATGACATACTTTGGTTTATCCAAAGCAAGTGCATCGGGCCCGGTCGAGGGCACATCCGTGAAGATGTCAGTTAGTTTGTCACCCCAGCGTGCTTCATTACCCTGCTTCATATCAAGGTTGAACAGATATTCATCGTTGTCCAGCTCATCCGCAGTTGTTGTGTCCATGACTTCGCCCGTGTACTCGCACACGAATCCGCCCGAAGGAATGAAATCCCACGACCTTACACCCCAACCTTTGTTCTCAGTTTTGAAAATCTCAAGCCGGTAACGCAGCCCCTTCTGACACACGCGGCTGTGACAGTCTGGGGGACAACGGCAATGACGGCCGCACTCGTACACAGCGGGCACAGCACGAATCAAGAGCCCATACTGATTGTAGGGCATCATCCTACCAGCGTTCTTCGCAATGCAGGAGCAACTATGGCCCACAGTGTGGCACGGAAAAGGTTCAATGCACGAGCATTGCGAAGAGGGATGGGACGGCAAATCGATTCCTCTAGAATACATCAACGTGGTGGTGTACTGAAACGAAGAAGGAAGGCTTGAGTTATCCACAGTATTGACCACCCCAACAGGTATAGGCTCCCTCCCATTCGAGATGTCTGCTACCAACAACCCAGTCCGTTCCGACGGCGCCTTGTTCAACTTGCCCACAAACGAGACCAATCTAGACCCTAACTCCGTTTGACCAGGCAGACGCTCAAGCTTGAATTGAAACACCTTGTAGCCGGCGTTTCCCAATATGGAGCCTTCTTGTACAACGTTGTACAGTCCATCATACGAGTAAATTCGCTTCGAAGGGCTTTGAATGGTGGCAATATCCGAGTGACCGCGGATCACGCGCACCGGCTGCACGTTGTGGCAGCTGTTCTGGAGGGCAAGGTTTCCTCCTTCAGCCACCTGATCACGCACCTGCCGCTTACTGCTTTTATCACACCCGCCATGTCCAGAGTAGAAAAACGTCTCACCTTCGTCCTTGTCGTCTTCGTATCCCCCAGACGCCACAACGCTGCACCCAATCTTCTCCCCATTTACATTGGTGTACGCAATCCCGGCTTGCACAGCGCGGTGCAAGCCCAAAATGTAAAGCTCCGACCTGTAATAGAAGAAATCCCCCACCACGCTTCCGGGAACGTGCCCTACCCCTCTCCACTCAGAGTGCTGCTTGTCCTCCTGCATTTTCTTAGCAGCTTCAAGATCGGGCCTGGATCTGCCCGTCAATTCGCCACACTCGTGCATTTGCTGGTAGTAGCGCAAGAGAGCCGCGTACCGCTTTCGTCGCTTGCTGTAAAGCTCCTCAGGGGAATCATTGGGATCGACGACGAAGGTCCACACCATGTCTATTGAAGGCCTCGGGACTGTCAGCGTCCGTGGGATTCGACCCTCGCTGTAGGGGCGTGGAGACCTGCTCCTCCGGCCCGTCGCCGGAACCACGGGCAATAGCTGCAGCTGCACTCGCCCCTGCTGTTGCTGCTGCAGTAGCACTGGCCGCTGCAATGGCGGGACAGGAACGCATCCAGGAGGGAAGTCTCGATGCGCGATGGGTTCGTTCGCTTCCATGGCGCCCACATGCGAACCTGCACTCCCCTGTTGCTGCGGCGACTCTCAGCAAGTGCATGGGTTGAATCCCAAGGTCATCCGAGCAACAATTGAAGGGCAGTAAAAGGAGTCTTCACCGTAAGTACTTCATCTCTTGGATTAGGGTCCCTCTATCAATAACCAGACTAAACAGAAAAGTTCCCACCAGACTAAGAGAAGTCAGAGAATCATGACTCAAAGCTAGTTGAGAACAAAAAGGTTCTCGTGCCCAACACACGCAAGAGAGAAGAAGAGGGGACGCACGATGAGAGACAGGATCAGGAGAGACAGGGTCAGGAGGCGCCGCGCTTCTACGCCCAAGATTCTACGAGACATGGAGCGTCGCAGGCGCACTTGCAGATTCTACAACTTGTTGGGTTCACTCGTTTGGGTGCTGCTGATCGATTGGGTGCAGAAAACTTCTTGCAAGCGGGGTGTTGCGCTAGAAGGCTCCTGAATTAGGGTTTGATGTGGCGAGCTTCCCTTGAAGACCGGTGATCAGTCCCTGAGCGGGAGCAGCAAGAGAGATGATGAACAGGGAAGGGAGCAAACAGGGAAAGGGGTCCCCGGGGCCAAAGGTAGGCGACCCCTTCTCCGATCAGGTCCCCAAAGCCGACCCTACACGTTGGTTAGAATGGTGGACCCAAACCTGTGACTTCTCGAAAATAGCACATTAGGGTGGAGAGGGTGGAGAGGGTGGAGAGAAGAGAGTGAATTTTCTATGATTATTCAAAGCAAAACTATTAAATTGTGAGTAGATCCTTGTTGAAGCATGAGCAGATCTTTGTTAAAGCATAGGTTGACATGTCCACTCCCCAAGTGCATTGCCATTATGATAATGGATTGTAAAGATAGTGATAATAAATGGGCCATTAACAAAAATGGGAGGATCATATAGGTGGCGAAATTGGGTGGATGGTGGTATTAGGTAGTTCTACTTTAGTTGGCACCTTGGTGGACATGAAGAGTCTGATTGTCTATGGTCTCACATTGGGTTCCCAGAAGTCGCTTTGAATAACCTCTAACTAAGTACTTTCGTAGCAAGGGAGACCATATTAACGAGTTTAATTTTGACGAAGGAAGGAGAGTAGTTTGAGAATTGGGTAATGAGTTAATCTAAAACAACATTACAAACTAAAAGTATTCAATGGATGACTTTCTTTGTTGCTATTGAAATAAAGAATGTACCTAATGTTCAAAAATTGAAACATTACCTATCACCGAGGCAACATCTTACTAGAGTTAAAGTTGTATAAAAAGAGTACGATAAGTGTGGAATCAGAGTAGAGATGGCATAAAGAGCATTATTTTTGTAGAGTAATTTGTTCATATTAGGGAGTATTTGATTTGTTGTAACTTTTGTTCATAGAGTTGTATCAAAGTGGAGTATGGATGGCATATATACATGGGACTTGCAATATTATCATTAGTATTTCAACTTACATTTCAAGTGTTAATAATGACTGAATGGTATTTATTGAATTAATATGCTACAAGATTCAAGGAGAATTTGTCATTGCAATAGGTGAATTCAATGAATTGAATTTTATGTTTTTGTAATAGAATAGTTGATTGATTAAATTGAGAAGGTCTTGTTTGGAGGTAGAGTATATTAGTATATATACATGTATTGTTGTAATGTGAACCGTCTACTAGTTGAAAATAGGCATCTACCTGTATTTGATGTATTAATGAGTTCATATTAGTTTGTTGATTGTTAATTGGGCTAATAAGTAGTTTAGATTAGGATTAGAAGGTATTAGATGGGGAATTTCATTAAAATGGCGATTATTCTGTGACTTTGGCATTTTCACAATTTAGACCAGGCAGTATGAAATCTACTAGTGTTTTAGATTTTTGAAATCTATACCATTATTAGATATCTGAAATCTAGGAAATATGTAGATTTTTTAAACCGATTGGTCTAAAATCTACATCTTTTCTAAATTTAATACATCTAATAGTAGTATAGAATTCACAAATCTAGGACACTAATAGATTTCAGACCGCCTGGTCTAAACTGTGGGAACAACACACTGTGAAAATGGCACATGGAATATTGCCATTTTAATGAAATTTCCCATTTAGTTTTTTTCAATATCTAGACGCCAAAGCTTAGGGGTGTAGATTAGGCACTTAGAAATGAGTTTTTGTTTGTGGTTTTGTCCTTTATCTCTCTATTGTGCCTATGTGAGTTGAAGGGTATGAGATACATTTTGATGGACGATTACAAGCTTGTTGTTGTTCTATTATTGAATGCAATTTTGATGTGAGAAAATTTTGTGATTATAAATGGATCAAATATTGTATCAAAACTAAATTATAGTTTTGAGTTTTTAACAAGATGATATATTGTCAAACTAAGTCCAAATCTAAATTATTTATGGATATGAATCCAAGTCCACTAAGAAGGTTTTCATTGCAAACTTTAATCTTATTGAATATTAATAACTTGATATTGAAACTTTTAGAATATTGTCTTGATCTCATCTCCCATATTTGGTTCAAATTTTGGCTACAATGAAATTTGGATCTATAACTTATGGTCAAAATGCAACAAAAGATTTGAGGTCATAATTGCAATAGAAAGTTAGTAGTGGAAAAACATTCACCATAGTTGAACAATAGCTTAAATGATGACAAAATTTAATAAGTGAAGTTATGACAACATAAGTGATACTTTGAAGAAGTTTCAAGTGATTTTTTCATATATAATTTGAATTATGTCATCTCAAAGTACATTATGACAATTTTATATTCATCAATGTTTATGAAGGATAATAGTTTGGATACAAAGAAATTTTGGGAATAGGTTTAAGATTAATTTGAATATAAAGATTGATAAAAGTTATATATAAGACATATCATAGCAAAAGCTCTATATTTTTTTAGGCCCAATTACAAATCTTTGTAATAATGAGTCACAAATACAATTTATAAGATTAGGGCAATGACAAAGGTATAATCATGGGATGGTGTATTTAGAGGAATAAGGTGGTTTTTGAAAATTCATGCATTTCATGAGTACAAAGCATCCAAATTTTATATATGATAATATCATTTTTTGGAGCTCATGTACTTCTTTGTTACGTCGTGTGCAAAGAACTTTGATATTTGGATACGCACAATATAGAACATGTATTCATGTGACTATTTGTTTTTTAATCACAAAGTGTGTATAGGAGAGATAGATATTGTGTTTGCCAAAATAGGTTTTTGCAGACTTGTCCAAAGTATTGTCCATACAAGAATTTGAGAACAAACATATGATTGGGGCATTTAAAATATAAGGGTTGATCTAGAATCTATTAGATAATGTGATATTGATGTTAGGATTATTTTTTCATTTTTCAATACTTGGGACTCATGTCCAAGTAATGTCCAAGTAATACATTATAAGGAGTTTTTAGTTTTGGTATGGTGTATGCTAAGAAGGCGAATCATCTTTGTGGAGAAAGTAGAGAGTAGTATGGACACATTTGTAGTCATGCTCGTGGAAACAATGCTCTTTTAAATTTTCTAAATTGGCAAAATTATCTACTTTTTTGTTTTATTTTATGTTAATGTGGTTATAGATTTTTTGTACCATAAGAGGGAATGTGAGGGATTTCAATAGTTGAATTATAGAACTAAGGATGGTTTATTTGAGCAGTTAGATGTTAATGTGTGTATTGATGAAGTAAATGGGGTTGAAATTATTTGTAAAAAAGTGAGCTAATTTATTAGGGTTATATGTATAAAGATGGAGTAGAAGTGTGTGGATTGTAGTGGTTTTTGCATATAAAATGTTATGTAGTCCTTGAAGCTTAGTTGAGGTTTATTTTATTGATGGGTTGTAAATGTCGTATTATACTATTTCAAAAGCCATTGTATTGAAACCAAGGGATTCTTCTCTTCAACTTGATTTCATTAAATTAGCAAAAAAACTTATTTACTTGATTCAAAAGTCCTCCAAAAATATTTGAATTAACAAGAAGTATTTTGGTATAAAATTGAAGTAGGTCCACAAGGCATATTTGTAATTGTGTCAATTGAAACAGTGGGGCAATTCAAAGTGTAATAATAAACTATAACTATAATTATAAAATCATAAAATAGTGGATGGTCTTAGAATGTGAAAAGGAATTAATCTGTAATTTAAATTGAATTTAATAAAAATTTAATTTTTGAAGATAAAATAAATTTTTATTGGTATCTTTCATGTAAAATAAAATGCAACTTCTGTTGGTGCCTTTTCATATAATAATAAATAATGTATATCTTTTTATATTTAAATATATATAATTTATATATACCTTTAATTTTTATAATTAGGGTTAGCAATTTTCTTATATGCTTGAATTTGTGAATTTAATTCAAAAAAAAATTTATATGAATTTTTTTTTAATGTTTAAGCCTTTATCAAATCATATTTGTCAATTTACATTAAATATTTGATATGAAATGCTAATCTTGACCATCATTTCTGATAACAAAAGAAAAAAGAAAAAGAAAAAAATAGATAATATATATAATATAAATAAATATATAAATAATAAAATATCATATTATTATAAAATTTTGAATAACAATAAAAAATATTATTTCATAAGCAATATTCATGTTTGCAAAAGTTTTTATCTATTTTATGAGTGTTTGTCATCTTCAGATAAACGCATTATAGATTTTTTTGACATTCAGAATTTGAATGAGTTTGGTTATCCAAATATTGTTGATGTTGGTGGTAATGCCAATGACAACAATGATTTAGATAATCAAAACATTCATTTTGTAGAAGAAGATGTGGATAGATCCAACAAAGAGCAATGCATTGTTTTCAACATAGTGACTTTTGCCGTTTTAGAGCTCTATCTTTCAAATAAGTTTTTTTTATGAATGAGCCTAGTGGGACCGACAAGACTTTTGTGTACAATATCATATTAGGTTATCTTCGTGGTCATAGTGCGGGTCATAATGTCAAATGTATAGCAATGGCAATAAGTGGAATAGCTGTTTGCCTTTTGCATGAAAGACGAACGGCACATTCCTCTCTTGTCATTTCATTACAATTGCATGAGGCCTCAACTTGTAATATTAGTGTTCAATCGTCGTTAGCTCAAAATTTGCATGAAGTGCAATTGATTGTACTTGATGAAGTTTGTGCTGGGCATCGATTTATGATAGAAGCTATAGATAGATCTTTGCAAAATATTCAAGGTTTAGATTGTTCAAACGGTGGGCTTGTAGTTTTATATGGTGGTGATTTTTGCCAAACTTTGCCCGTAGTTGTACGTGGAGGCCGCCAACAAAATGTTGAGGCTTGCTTGCGACGCTTATACTTGTTTCTATTAATGCAACATTTTCATTTGATCACAAATATGCGTTTATAAAGTCAACCAGACTTTTAACGAATTTTGTTAGATATTGATGAAGGCAAAACCAGTTCAAAAGTGGATTTACTGTTAGGAATGGTTCCGATTGGAAACTCTTTAGATGGTCTCATTGATGCCATTTTTGATCATCCGGTTGATTTCTCTAAGTGTGTCATTTTGGTTGTGCGAAATGATGATGATCAAGAAATCAATCGGAAAATCACCGATTACATGCTTGGTGATGTGCATCAATGTTTTAGTGCTGATTTTGTATATGAAAATGATGAACATGCCCATCATTATCCACTTAAATTATTATTATCCACTTATCCACGTAGAGTTTTTAAATTCATTACAACTTAGCAATTTGCCTCCTCACCAATTAAATCTAAAATGTGGTCAATATGTTATGTTGTTAAGGAATTTGAATCCGACAAAGGGTTTATACAATGGGAGTCGCTTGCGTGTTTTGCAAGTGTCTCCCATTGTATTATTGTATGAAATTGTGGAAGGGCGCCATTGTAGTCAAGAAGTGTTGATTCCAAGAATCATATATCATTGTAACGATAGCTGCTTACTATTTACACTTTGTCGGAGACAATTTCCTATTATTGAAACTTTTGCTATGACAATCAATAAATCACATGCTTACTATTTACACTTTGTCGGAGACAATTTCCTATTATTGAAACTTTTGCTATGACAATCAATAAATCACAGAGCCAATCATATGACCGAGTCGGCATTTATTTTCGAAATGAAGTATTAAGCCATGGTCAGTTATATGTGGCTATGTCTCGTGGTAGACATCCTGCAAACATTAAAGTTGCTAATGACAATTTAAATGTCATGGGAACAGTAAAAAATGTAGTTTACCATGAGTTTTTTGCATGACATTGTCATAGAAATTCCTACATATAATTACACCTGAATCAAGTGGATGGAAAAGATGAGAGTTTGTTTTAAACTTTGCATGTTTAGGGTTCATGTACGCTTCGGCAACGTCCCCTTCCATCGAACTGCATTCTTTTGGTGTTTATCATTATTTCATTATCTCAATTGAGACAGCCTATCATATCAATAAATATGGTAGGATGATATTTGTAGCCATTTTGTTACATTCTTTTATAGCCTATGGAAGGATATTACATTGTATCTTTGGATGCAATCCATTTATAAAATTTATCATTTTTCTTTGAAAATATACAAATATGCAAAAATTCTAATGTATAAAATTTAACTTGGATATATATATTTTTTTCTTTTATTCTAGATTGCAATATATTCAAATGATTATAAAGATTTATATAATTTGTTATTTGAATCTTTTATTGAAATTGGAATCGTTATTGTTATTCTACATTTTAATAGGTGAAAATTCTGCATGCTCTTTAATTGTAAATATTTTGATTTGAAAAATACTAGAATTACTCTCTCTCTCTCTCTCTCTCTATATATATATAAATTATTATATGAAGGTTAGTAATTTTTTAATTGAAGATTTTCTTGAAATTGAGACTATTGCTCTACATATTCAAATGTGAAGATTCTATTACATTTTTCACTTGATTAATTTTTCTTATTGCACTTTTTCCATTTTTGCAAATATTTTTTTTGTGAAAATTATGATATAAAGTTTTTCTTTAATTATTTTTTATTGCACAATATATGTATTTCCAAAGAATATTATATGAAGATGTCAATATTTTTATTTAAATATTATGCATATTTTATTAATCTGCATTTCATCACATAAGAAATTGATGAAAATAATATAGTTTATGCGTAGCAAAGCAAGTGTCAACCGCTAGTAAATAATAAAATATCATATCATTAGAAAATTTTGAATAACAAAAAAGAATATTATTTCGTAAGCAATATTCATGTTTGCAAAAGTTTTTATCCTTTTGCTATGTTTATTGTCTTTTTGTTGGCTAATGTATATTTTGGAAAGGATTGGAGGTCCTTGTGAATAAGGGATCTTAGGATTTTTGTAATTAGGGTAATAAAATATATCCTTCTAAATTTTTATTTTTCATCTTTTTGCCTTCCTTTCTCTTGATTTCAATTTTCAATAGTAATGTAGGCCAAAAAAAACATAATCATAACAAGGAGGTCAATTGTGAAAGGACAAAGAGTGACATTCAATTTTTTCTCATCGATATCATTGATTTTTTTTTTTTAATCTTTGAAGCAATTTTTTGATTGAATTTGAAATAATATTTTATTCTTTTTGTATGTTTTGGACATTTTATTATTGAACAAAAACACTTTGACATTTTTTTTGCATGTCTTCAAGTCTTGTGTAAGAAACCAACTTCAAAATCTTAAAGGTATTTTGGTATGCCTTATGAAGAAGCTTTGTCAATTCTTTAATTTGTTCAACTTCATTTTTGAACTCCTTTTGATATGTAACCAATTAAATCAGGTGTAAGACTATTTGAAATTGTAATATAAAATTTTTCTTGATTGTAATTTGTATAGAAGTATATATTTTTTTAGGATGTATTCTTTGACACCACTATAAAATTAAAGAGTTGTTTCACAACTTTAATGAGGTCATTTCCTTTGCAAATGGGTTCATGTCTTATTCTGTAAATAGGATGCTTTGAAAATATGTATTGAGTTTGAGATTAATGATTACATATGAGATAAATATATAAATGTGAGCAATACTCCACCATCTGTAATATTTTGTGAAATATCACAGGGAAAGAATTCAAACTGCTTGGTGTGAGAGCTTTTTCACAATTTGATATTAACTTGTCTAGAACTGATATATAAGGTAGAACTACCCATTACCACCATTTACCCAATTCCCCTTCCTACAGGTTCCTCCCATGATTTCCATCACTGGCCCATCTTATTACCATAATCTTACTCATCCATGATCATGATGGCAATACACTGGAGAACGGACACATCAGCCCACGCTTCAACAATGGTCTGGTCATGCTTTACCAAGGGTCTACTCACAGTTTTACATTTCAGCTTTGAAAAATCACAAAAAATTCAATTCTTGTCAGAATGTCTTCATTTTTTTTGCAATTGACTTCTCTCAAACAATTCAATCTCTGAAAAATATGAGAACTCATAAATAGCTTCTTCAAAGTATCTAGATAGCAAATCTGTATGGTAATGGGTAGTTCTACCTTACATGCAAACATAGCTGTGCTGCCTTAACAAACAGATATGTTTACTTGCTTGACAGGATGTGTTAAAGCTTAGTAGCCCATGTTTATTTATGTTTAACCCCTCACCGCCCAAGGGGACCAAAAGTGTCCTCACACAGTCTAGCAGTCAACTTCAAAGCGCTGTAACTTTTGCATCCAATGTCCAAATTCAATAAAAACTTGTTGAGAAAGTTGTGCATAATAGTCTATTTTTTGCGGTAAAATTTTCAGATCTATTCAAGATGTAATGAGTTTTTGAAAGTCATTCAAAGTTCGCAGGTTCAATTTGAGTTCACCACACTGCAATGAGATGGCTGCAACTTCGGGGGCTTGTATCTTTTTCATCAAATGTTAGTTTTCAATCAAATTTGTTGGGTTTTGTTCCCCATAAAGTCTACTTATTGTGATAAAATTTTCATGTCAATCCAAGTTGTTTTGAATGCTTGGGAGCAATTCAAAGTTCAAAATCCAGACATTTTTGCATTACAGTGAACTTCGGCGGCTTATAACTTCTTCAGACAGGGTTTGTTTTCAATAATTTTTGTTGGAAAAGTTGCGCATACTAGTCTAGTTCTTGTGGTAAAAATTTCATATCAATCCAAGAAGTTATGATTGACTGAGAAGCATTTTAGTAGAGGTAGGTTCAGCCATAGATGTGTTTTTTTGCTACTTTTTTCATTGTTTTTTGACATTTCAAATCCATTTTGCAAACGCAATGAGTCAATTGAATGATTTTTTTTCCCACCAAAGTGTTTGTCTTTTGATTTTAAATCACTTTGTAGTTTAAAGTTTTTTCATTTGAGTAGATTTAGAAATCGAATTTCACCTCCAAATGTGTTTTTAGGAAAATTTCAGCATCTTTTGTCAACACTAAAACATTATAATCTTTCAATCTATACGGTCAAATGATCCCAAATTTGATTTACACCACCTTCAACATGCACACTACTAGATTGCACGGTTGAGATTTTCATAACTTACTCACATTTAGACTTATAACACTTTAAAAGCAAGGTTGGTTTTTTGACATGGTTAGACCTTGGACGGTGAAAGGTTAACCCAGGAACGTTGCCAGCGCCATTTTGTGGCGTTTGGATGACTACAGAATGGTGTGTATAGAGATCAGAAGCATTTTTTCATCCATTTTTTAATTATTGACCTTTCAAGGTGGGTTATGAAGATTATCCAATTGAGTTTTTAGTCTTGCCAATGTTTGTCTTTATCTAAATGAGAAGTTAGTAGAAAAAATGGATCACAAAATATACCATTTTAGTGCATTTTGGAAAGTTGTTGCTCCTTGCTCTAAATCTGGAATTTCTCCACAAAAATGATATTTTTTGAGTTTGAGCCAAACTAACAAAATGAAGTTCATCTTCTCTAGTTTTTACTCCAATTTGAATTTTGAAAAAATTCCTAATATTAAATATTTTATTGCAATTTGAACTTGGGATGTATTTTCAAATGTCAATTAAATTTTAATTAGAGAATGACATGGAAATTGAGTTTATACCATAATGTTTGTTACTGTAGTATACACACATGGTGAATTTTTTTTATTTTTGAAATAATTTTCTATTTGTGGTAATTTTTCTTCACTTTTTCTTCAAAAATTCTCAAAATAATCAATTTTTCATGAAAAAATCTAAAAAATTTGTAAAGTAAAGGAGCTGGCATGTAATTTCAGCTTTAAAATGAATATAAAATTTTTCATTCATATTTAGTTGCAAAATGTTAGCAAATTGGGTGATGGGGAATGAGGCTTGAAATCAGCAGTCATGGGTCCGTCCTTACTGGGTTAAAGCAAGGATAATGATACAAACCTGACTTGTTTTTGTAAAGCCAAACTGGAAAAATGGAGAAGAGAGCCAGATAAGGGCCTAGTTCTTGCCTTCTTGGGGGTGTGCCAGAAAAAGGGTTTTATTTTTTTAATGCAATGCTACTTTCCATTTGTTCAAAAGGAAAAAAAGGAAGGGGGGGGGGGGGGGGCACTGTGAGTTCCTAGTGTCTATTTTTTTTTAGTTTTATAAAAAATAATAATAGTAGTAGTATAAATGAAACGTTTTTTTTTAATTAAACACATGGGCAAATGAAACAGAAGTTTGTTGCAAAAACCAATCAGAGATGAGTGAGGTGACGGGGTGGACGGTAGAGACCACAATGATTTTTTCTTTTTTTTTCTTTTTTCCAGATTCAAAATTCAAGCGCTGAAACAAAATTTATGCTTGATAATTTATCTAGAAAATCAACACGTTACTTTGAACATGGAATGTCTTAGAATCCCTTAACCCCTAAATTCCCAGTGTCCCTCGGGGGACAAATCAGATTTCAAGCAAGTTCCTGTGACCTCAATTTTTGGTGAATTGTTTTGAAACTTTCCCATAAGATAGAAAAATTGATTATCTACGTGGGAATATAATTTTTTTTTCAATTGGTGCCCAGGAGCAAAAGTTATACCACAAAAAGCCTGAAACTGAACTCGGCAGGCAGCCCAAAAAAAATTGCAAAAAATCAAAATAAATTTAAATTTATTTCTCTGAAATATTTCATCTTTGTCTACATGTGAAGCTTTGATTTGTTCTATTTGGACTAATAATGAGAAAGTTAAAGACAATCTTGTTTTTCGGGCAATTTCAGCATCTTCTTGAAAAAATAACTTTTAGGATTCATTTCTTAATGCAATTTTCACAATTTTTGACAATTTTTTGGGGAAAATGTTGTGTTTGCTTGCTAAAACAACCTCACCATTGGGATTATTGTCTTTCAATCCCATCTTGGAGATATTAACAATTTAGTTTTTTTCCAATCTTGGACCTACTTCTACTTAGCATTTTTTTAGAGAATGAAAATCAAGTGTTTTTTTTATAATTTTTTTTCCTAGGCTTTCAACTCAATTCTTCAATATAAAAAATTTTAAATTCAAAGTTTGTAGTGCAAAAAAATTTAACAAATGGTGGTCAAAGTCATCTGAAATTGCAGATTAGTGTTCAAAAAAACTATCTTTTCCAACTTTGAATGCTACAAGCTTCCAATCTGTATGGTCAAACTTCATGAAATTTTTACCACATGAGCTAAGACAAGTGAAGTACAAGATCCTATGGTTAGATTTTAGAAAGATGATTTTTTTCTTGATTGAATGCAACAAAAATGGCAATTTTGAGTGGTTTCTGATAAAAAAACGGCCTTGGGAATTTAGGGGTTCAACATAAACTTGATTAGGTAGTGTTATCCGTATGCCTTACTATTGAAGCTACAACTAATACAACCCTCCAAAAATATTTGGCAGTTTCATATCACTTGATTTGATTTGTTGGAAATGGGATAAATAGCAAAATTCTACTATCTTGAGAATTTATTTCTCCTTCATAATGACGCATGGAGATACTACCTCTTATGGTATTTATAAAGCCATTGTATTTATCACCTAGCATAATCTATTTAACTGCTAATATTAGCGAATAACCCTAAAAGGGCCTAAAAGTCCTTTGTGGACATATAGTATATTATGTATTTGGTGGTATTTGATTAGGAAAACATTGACCAAATACTTTTCAATACAACATAAATTAATGATTATGATAGCAAGAAAATAAAAATGTATAATAACTCATCTATTAAACCACAACTGAAGAGTTATAAAGCTAAATACGGTCCATATAGAGGGACCCCAAGGGCCTTTCAAGAGTTAAATTAGCCATTAGTTGCATTTTAATTTCTTATTTATAAATACAGAGTGGCCTTTCAATATTAAAAAAAAATTGATTATTAATTATGAATTTGTTTTCAACATAAGTGTTTTATTACAACATTATAAATTTTAATTTTGTTTCCATTTGAGATTGGGGTTAACTCTTGAGCACCCAAGCGCCCCAAATATGGCCTTTCCATTACCCAAAAAATTGTGACAATTTTTCCAATAGTATGGTCAAAGGACATGTCCTTTTCCCTACACCTCAAGACTTGTCTCCCCGTATGAATCGGTACGGTCAAATCATATCAATCTCAATTTAGGAGTCAATTTGATTGCAATGAATTGCGAAAGCTCTCTAATTTGGCAACTTTGCTCTTGGCGCTTGGGAGTTAATGTACCCTTCATTCATCTAATATGGAAAAACATTGTTTCCCACATATGATACAAATCATAAAGTTTTGAATTCATATTTGTAATTTAAGCCACCAATTTTGTCTAATTGAGGTGAACTTGAATGCCCAAGCCTTTCAAAGTGTGTTTTGAATAACCCCGTATAAGACCAAGGTCATTTTTTGTAAAAAACATTTAAAATTTCCATTTTTATAACAAAAAGTAAAAATTTTGAAAATTATTTTATTTGCAAATCTAAATATACAATCTTACACCTAACTATTACAAGAATGTGTGGAAAAAATTTCAAATTTTTTTGACTACATAGATTGCAAGATATCTATGATCAAACTAAAAAAAATAAGTTTTTCAATACATAGCGGGACTAGATTTTCTAACTTTGAACATTTTTAAATTATAATTTTTGCAATACAAAGTTTTGAGCTTTAAATCTTTCTAGTGGAGAATTGAGTTGAGAGTTTAGGGGACAAAAAAACTCAAAAAAAAACTTAATTATCATTCTTAAAGAAATTGTTAAGTAAAAAAAGGTATGAGATAGAGAGAAAATCCAAAACATTAATATCTTTTAGATGGATTTAAAATGCACAAATTTTAATGGTGAGATTGTTAAAGCAAGTAAACTAAGCTATTTGAAATTTTGAAAAATTGGAAAAATTGCTTCAAAAATGCATCCTACAAGTTCTTTTTTTCAAAGAAAATGCTGTAATTGCCCGAAAAACAAGAATGTCCATAACTTTCTCAAAACCAATTAAAATGAAATGAATAAAATCTTTCTAGATAAATAGAAATATAATCTACAAGAAAAAATTAAATTCAAAATTTTGCAATTCCTTTTTGCAAATACTACATAGAGAAAAGAACTCTAAATTTTTTTGGCATATCTTATTGTAGAATCTTGTAATGCACTACTATAACAATGTATGGAAGAAATTTTAGAAACTTTGACCCCGTGGAGATTGCAAGGTATTTGCATTAAAAGTGAACACAACAAGTTGTTTTGGTCCAAGATAAACTAGAAATATTTGGCTTTCAATCTTTTTAACTGAAAATTTTTGCACTATTGATTTTGATACCATTCTTTATATATTCAGGAATCAAGTTGAGGATGTCCCCCCCCCACCCACAAAAAAAAAAATCATTTTCATTCTTCAAAAATTGCTAAATAGACTTAGATTCAAGATTGATGAAAAAACTAAGTTCATAATAACTTTACCTCTAAAGGACCAAGTGTCCATTCAACATACGCAAGAAATCTCAAGTAGCTTCCTACAAAGTCATTTTTTGTTAGATGTGCGTGAAATTTGAACATAATGTGCACACGTATACTTCCTTGGTGAAAAACAAATTTATTTTTCCAATCAGGTGCCTAGATCAAAAGTTGCGCTGCTTTGAAATTTTGGGGCAGCTCGGGCAATTTGAGAATCTTTGAAGAATCTTTTGCAGAAAAACTTATCAACTTTTGAAATTTGGGATGTATGTAAACAATAAAATATGGCATACTATTTTCAAATAAGAAAACAAATTTTAGTCTTCAATTTCAGTCAAGGAGGTGTCAAACTTTGTTAGCTATATTGGGGCGGTCTAAAAAAAATATTTTCTTCTCACTTCAAACGTTATATTCTTTTAATCCGTATGGTCAAATGGTCTGAAATTTTTAGCACACCTTGGTAAAATACCTAACTTCACTTTTGTATGGTTGAAGTTTCAAAAAAAGTTCCAATCTTCATTTCTAAATAACATACCAAAAAACTGCAAATTTTGACAATGTCTCCTTGACCCCACCCACCCCTCAGTTCTTTAGGGGTTAAGGTGGAATAAGATAGCAATAATCTCTACAGTGCAATTGTTCTAGCAAGAAAATTCAACCGCATGTAAAAAGTCTTCTTGGAAAATTCCAAATATTGCATTATAAAATGAATCCTACAAGTTATTTTTTCAAACAATGCTTAAATTGCCAAAAGAACTAAGATTGGCCATAACTCTTTCATTACTAGTCCAACTTGATTGGATCACACATAGACAAAAATGTGGTGTTTTCAAAAATTAATTTGACTTTTTAAATTTTTTTTATTACCTACAAATCTCTATTTTTTTCATTGTCCCATAACTTTTGCTCTTGGGCACCAAGTTAAATAAAATTTATATATTTACAAAGCTCTTGCAAAAGTACATAAGCTCCAAGAATTTAAAAAAAAATTCTTCAAATTAATACCTTAGGAACTTGCACAGATCCAAATTATCCTTGGAGGGAACAAATGGTCCTTTAGGGGTTGAAAAAAAGAAATTTTTGAAAATGTTTTTTTATTGCCCGGGCTACTTGCTAGATGCTTAAAAATGCATATCATACAATAACTTATTAGCCATGTAGTCATAAGTTATAAAAATTGTTGGACCTTAAAGCTACTACTTGGAAAATTGACTAGGGAGAATCTCAAAAAATGAAAATAAAAAATTCTTTTTGTATAGAATTGCTAAAAACACTATGTAGCCAATAAAAGAACATAGGTCCTTTAGGGCATATGCCCAATGACCTTGTATGTTTGTGGTGACAAACTCTTTAGATGTCATATATGAAAAAAATTTGAAAGGTTTTCATAGTTATTTTACCTTCAAGATGAAATATAAAAGCCTTTCAATTCATATGTGATGGTGTCATGTTTTCTTTTCATACGTGATCTTTAGTTTATGTAGTTTAAATCAGTATAGGTACAGTTAAAATAAATTGATGGAACTTATTAGAATGGGGGGCATGTTTTTCAATTTCAAGTACAATGCGTGAAAATTGCTCCAAGTCAATCATTGCGCACGTATGCAAATGTCCACCATTTGCACATGTTTGTACTTGAGATAAAAAGATATTGTACATTTTGAGGAGGTGGTCAACTTTAATTTTTAAAGTCTCAAGGTACATTTTTTTGGCAGCATAGATATTTTGTGTAGATCACTACAAATTGAAATTTTTTCAATTTGAAATTTTTATCTTTGAAATTTTCACACAACATGTGGGCAAAGGATAGCTTTAAGGCCCATTAAATTTTGTAACTTTTGACCTCACAGTCAAAAAACTTATTGTATAATATGAAGTTTTTTTCCCATGGTGGGTAGTCTAGGGAAAAATCAATTTTTTGGAAAGATAAAATTTGGAATTTGTTCTTTAGATTTTTATACACGTGGGAAGCTTTGAACCATTCCATTCAGATAAGTAAGATGAAAGTTATGACAATTTTTAGTTTGCGGGTAGGTTTGGTGTGTAAAGACTCCATATGTACTTGCAAACTAAAAATCTTCATAACTTTCATCTCATTTATTGTATTGGAATGATTCATAGCTTTCCTCATGTATATGAATTTAAAGATTAAAAAAATTCATAAAAAATGATTTTTTATGATTTGTTTGGATTGCTTGTAGTAGAAAAAAAGTACATATTATACAATAAGCTTTTAATATGACGTCAAAATTTACAAAATTTGTGGGCCTTGAAGCTATTCCTTGCATGCATTTTGTGTGAAATTTCCAAAGAAAAAAATTGAAAATTCTATTTGTGGTGAGTTGCCAAAAAACATGCCTTGGATTTTGAGGGGTTAAAACCATTAGCCATTTCAACTTCATAATTCATAGCTACTTTCTCAAAGCTTCAAAAAGTATGAAAGAACTTTGGTAAAATGTGAATTCCTCTTTTTTTCAAGGAATATGACATAAAAACAAGCCCAATGCAACAAGCCCATGTACCTGGGAGATGCTTCAGTTCGGACTATGTAAAATCCAACCCTTACTTTTCCACCTTTTTTTTGTTTAGCAAGGATGTGAAAGCCACCACATCAACATGCCCTCCAAACCTTCTTGGAGTAGGCAGGGGTTTGCAAGTTTTGCATTTTTTTCACCTGGGGTGGGTACACTATGTTGTATTCTATAACTTTGTAGGTATGTCCACTGCCAATTCAATGTCCAAGATAGGTCAATTGCCCTCGAAGTAAAGCTTCATAGTATTATTGAGCCTTTTTTAAGCACCATACCTTGCCAAACACGAAGAAAAAAAGGCATCACAATGGAAGTTTTCATGGCTGGTTTTTTGCAAGGGCATACATATAGAAACTATCTTTTGGATTGCATGGTTCAATGCACCCTAATGTCTTCCGATGCTCCAGGGAAATTTTTTATATTTGAGCTGTTCTTATGAGTTCTCTGCCTGCCTGGAAATAGAATGTCACTTTGGGGTTAAGCCTCATGTCACTATTTATTGTTTTCACTTAAAAATAACTCAAAGACAAAGTGAAGCTTAATCCAATACAACCTATAGTTTACACCAAATGGATTGGAATCCAATCAAAAGAACCTGATTATTTGACGTAGATTGTGTAGATGCCATAGTTGCTACAGTCCTTTGTCCTCATTGTCCTCAGTTCACATAATCCATGAACACCACAAAAATCGTTTGAGTTGGTAGCTAGTAAGAAGCTACACTAAATAGTGAAATTAGGTTGCCTCTTCAATTAGGTTGCGTTATCTCAATAAAACTACTTTGAAAACCATCAAAGTCATCAAATTTTTCTACAAATATTTTTGTTTGTACACATAGAAGTTAATGAATCCAAAGTATAGCAATAATTAATTTAAAAGTAATAAATTTCTATTAAGAAACAAAAAATACTTATTTATTATGGCATGTCAAGAAATTAGTGTGGGACAAGCTAATTTCACTATTTAGTATAGGTGAAGCATATCAACAGCTGAAAGGAATCAAAACTGGCACAATTGAGAGTCCAGACCATCCAGCAAGTATTGGCAATACAGGAAGTAAGTATCATGTGAAGCAAAGAATGCAAAGAGTGCAAAATCACTAAGGGAGGCAACACATTTCCAACCACTTAAGCAATTACGTAGATTTGAAGCACATAATTTTTTTAGTATGGAATTTTTCTTGTGTGCAAAAATAGTGTTTGAAAGGATTGTATATTTTTTCCAAATTTTATAATACAAAATATAATTACTATAATTTTTTTTGTGGAAGATTCTCTTCAACCTTAAATGGTGATATAGACCTTTTTGTTTTTGACCATAGGTTGATTGTACAACATTGAGAGCCTTGCAACCAATCATAATGCACCACAAGTGCTTAGAGAACTAAGCCACAACTTCATGGAAAGATAATAGTCTATAGATTGGAAAGGAGGTGGTGATCAATAATGGGTTGCCCCCTCATTGCCTGAAGTCCAAACAATCGTGTGTAAAAGCATCCTTGCTTTTCAAGTGCCAACTTATAAGTCTAAATTTCAATGAAGTATGAAAATCTCAACCATACAATCTTGTAGTGTGCATGTTGTAGATGGTGTGAAACAAATTTGGGATCATTTGACCACATATATTGAATGATTATAATGTTTTAGTGTTGAAAAAAGTTGTTGAAATTTTCTTAAAAACACATTTGGAGGTGAAATTCAATTTCCAAACCTACTCAAATTTAAAAACTTTCAACTACAAAGTGATTCAAAACCAAAAGAAAAACACTTTGGTGAAAAAAGATATCATTCAATTGACTCATTATATCTGCAAAATTGTTTAGAAATGTCAAAAAACAATGAAAAAAGTAGCAAAAAATCACATCTATGGCTTAACCTCCTGCTACTAATATGTTTCTCAGTCACTCATTACTTCTTGGATTGATATGAAATTTTAACCACACAAACTAGACTAGTATGTAAAACTCTTCCAACAAAAATGATTGAAAACGGACCATGTATGAAGAAGTTATAAGCTGTGGAAGTTTGCTATAATGCAAAAATGTCTGGATTTTGAACTTCGAATTGCTTCAAAACATTCAAAACAATTTGGATTGACATGAAAATTTTACCACAATAACTATACCTTGAGAGGAACAAAATCCAACAAATTTTATTGAAAAGAAACATTTATGAGAAAGTTACAAGCCCCCAAAGTTGCAGCCATCCTAATACAATGTGGTGAACTCCAATTGAACCTGTGAACTTTGAAGGGCTCTCCCCAACTCAGTACATCACATCTTGGATTGATCCAAGAATTTGACCAGTGAAACTAGGCTACTCCACACAACTTTTCCAACTCGTTTTTGTTGAATTCGGACCTTGGATGCCAAAGTAACAGCACTTTGAATTTGACTGCCAGACAATGTGGCCCTTTTCGTCCCCTCTGGCGATGAGGGGTTAAGTGCAGAGAGTGCAAAATCACTACAGTAGTAAGTGCAATCAGTAACCAATAATACACTTTGTTACCAAGGTCCTATCATGTCCTCCGTCTGAGTTCAGTGTATGACCTGATTCAAGCTTACTTCTTTTTAGATCAGAATTTTAATAGCTTACCACCCTCCACCAAATCCAGTGGATAGTATCCATGCCTGTCATACCGTTCAGTACAGTAGCCTTTGTAAAGGCTGCCTTCTCTTCAAACACGGTGACAGACGGAGTTTTGGGGAAAAAATCATCCTGACATGGATGAGACATGTCAGTACAGTACAGTTCATTTCCAAGGTAAGCTTCAATGAACTACAGTAGAGTTATAACTTAGTAACCGAGTCAGGGTGGTTACTGAACTCCATGACCTGATCCCTCCATCAGACGGAGTGCATGACTGAGTGCATGACTGAGAGCATAGGAGTGTAGTGTATAGGGGGGTGGGAAGTGAAATTAGTTTAACAAATGAAAGGGGTAGGAGGTCGAACTAGAGCTAAAGCCATTCACTGAAGGGAGTGATAGCATATGATACCGGGGGGAGCTGGGACTTGGGAGGGAGGTCAAATTACAGACTCACATTAGAGCCATTCAGTAGAGTAGAGTAGGGCCAGGGAGAACTGACCCCCTCATTGCCCTGTCCATGGTGAACTGGGAAAAAAAGCCCCCTATTTTGAGGTCATGACTTCTTTTTATATTTCTACACTGCCCCTTGCTAATTTGGGGCCGTTGACTGCAAATCTGAATTCAGAAATTGCAAAAAAATTCATCTCATTGCAAATAAAAAATTCCACAGCATTTTCTCCAGGGGTAAAACGGGGCAATGAGGGGGTCAGTTCACCCTGGCCCATTCGGTAGAGCTGGGGTAGATTGACCCCCTGGTTGGGGGATTGACCCCGCATGGCCAAACCCTGAAATTATTTAGTTTTGCACATGATTTTTTTTATGGAAATTCTGAATTCATATTTGCGATTAAGGACCCTTAATGAGTGTAGGGAAGTTAAAAATATGTCCTAGACTAGCCCAAAATAGGGGCTTTTTTTCTAAATGCACCCCTGGTAAGGTCAAGCGAGGGGGCCAATCCACCCCAATCTTCAGTGAAGTTTGATTAGAGCCACATAGACTTTCATCAATGCTTGTTGGTCAAATTTTTTTTCTCATCTGCATTTGCTGAAAGGTTCATTCTTGATTATGCCCATAGAATGGCTGAATACAAAATATGATGACATGAAAACATGGGCTTGTTGCATTGGGCATTAAAAAAATCCGTTCCAAAAACTTGGGCCACATCAACAAAAACATGGGTTTCTTATAGTGTCAATTTTAACTCTTAAATGAGCGATACATGGACTTGTTTCCTAAGAATGAATAGAAGCTCAATCATTGAACTTTGAATTAACTTTTGAATTAACTATGAGTGTTGAGCTCCTACTTACTCTAATTCTACATGTCCCACATTGTTTGTTCTACCTCCTACCACCCCATGTGTATGTAGTGAGCTTCTTTTTCTTTTGTTAAAACTCACAATAAGTCCGGAGTGCTTTTGAAACAATATGAGGTAATGCATAATGCATTGAAAATTAAATTTTTGTAAATTTTATTTCAAAACCTTGAAACTCTTCACATTTAATATCCATTTTAGGGCCCCGGCTTGACGTATCAGCCTTGGAGCAAAGTACTAGCAAAGAAGCCTCACTCTCCAAATCCACATGCGAAGGTTGCACTTGGTGCCCTCATTGGCACGGTAGCCATGGCGATGCTCTTTTGAGCATTGCCATGGTTGCACTTCAAGTGACACACGCACGCTACCTTGGCGTGTGAAAGCCTTGCAAGAAGGCCACAGCAGGTGTGCCAAACGACAGGCCACGCCAGAATTTGGAGAGGACACTGGCAAATAGTGGGGCTTCAGCGTGCCTTGCCAAAGGGTTTGATTGCCCTCTTCACTCCATCTTTGAGACATTGACAATCCTTTCTATCCAATCGTAGAGGCATTGACCCCACCTGGCTTCAAATAACCTCACAAGTAATTTGAACCACAATTCATCCTTTATCATACTACTAAAATAATAAGTCCCTCTGTAATATCACAAATGCTACCATTAATACTAGAGGCTCGTGCTTGCTATGCTACGCATTCATTGTATCACATATTACTAAAAATTTGATAAAAGGCATGATAATGATTTTGATAAGTCTTTAAAATAATTATTTTAATTATTTTATAAAAATATTTCCAATCATGCATACATATTTTCACACAATGTGATATTACTGAAATAGAGTAGTAATTCACAATCACCTCTGTAATATCACTTTTTAGAAAGGGTGATGTTATAGAAATAATATAGTCGTTGCAATTGAGGTGATATTAAAGAGGATCAATATGGTGATATTATAAAGGTAGCAATTCTATTGTTTTTCTTGGCTTTACACTTCTTTTGCATGTCTACGATCTTGTGCTTTTGTGAGCTTTGAGCTTTTGATTTCAATTTTCTATTGCTACTACCAAATGATTTGAGAAATTTATTAGATTGAACCGATTTTGGGTTTCACAACAATTAAATTGTTCACAAAGCTTTTGAGATTTACAAGTTTTTCCTTTAAATTCTTCTATTCGGTTTGCCATTATTTGTAACAATTGAGTCAAATTTCTAATGCATTCTAAGTATGTGTATCTT
Source organism: Climacium dendroides (assembly GCA_950106755.1). Taxonomy (NCBI): domain Eukaryota; kingdom Viridiplantae; phylum Streptophyta; class Bryopsida; order Hypnales; family Climaciaceae; genus Climacium; species Climacium dendroides. The sequence continues at coordinate 26,594,271 of OX467092.1, forward strand.
TTATCGTATTCATCATTGCATGTATTTCATTCATCATTCATTAAATTTCTATTGTTTATTTCAATATATGCTTATTTATTAAAAAAATTATACGAAGATTTTAATAATTTTTATCTAAAGATTTATTGCAATTCTTGCTCTACATTCTATCTAATACATAATTTCCTTTATGAAATTCTAATGGTGAATGCGTAGCACAGCAAGTGCCAACCGCTAGTTTGTGACAAAAAATTTGAAAAAGAAAATCATTTTCCATCTACAATAAAGTTTCCTTTATTTGTGTGTAGAGTTGGGAGATAAACTTTTCAACTTTGTTAAGTTTTATGTGAGAAGTGAAGCTCATTATATACACATGGGAGGTAAAACAAGCAATGTAGGATAAGTAGAATTTTAGGGGATTTCATTAAAATGGCGAATATTCTGTGAATTTGACATTCCACAGTTCAGACCGGGCGGTCTGAAATCTAGTACACTAATAGATTTCAGACCACCTGGTTTGAAATGTGGGAATGACACACTATGAAAATGGTGCATGGAATATCGCCATTTTAATGAAATTCCCCATAATTAGAGTAAGTAGGAGCTCAACACTCATAGTTAATTCAAAGTTCACTCTACTTTTGAATTAACTATGAGAGTTGAGCTCCTACTTACTTTAATTTTAGTTATCCCACATTATTTGTTCTACCTCCTACCACCCCATATATATAGTGAGCTTCTTTTCTTCCATAAAAACTCACAATACATTAGGAGTGCTTTCAGAACAATATGAGGCAATGCATAATGCATTGAAAATTAAACTTTTATAATTTTTATTTCAAAACCTTGAAACTCTTTGCATTTAATATCCATTTAGTGCCCCGACTTGGCGCGTCAGTCATGGGGTAGAGTAGTAGCAAAGAAGCCTCACTCTCCAAATCTATACACCAAGGCTACACTTGGCGCCCTCCTTGGCGTGGTAGCCGTAGCGATGGGGTAGAGTAGTAGCAAAGAAGCCTCACTCTCCAAATCTATACACCAAGGCTACACTTGGCGCCCTCCTTGGCGTGGTAGCCGTAGCGATGCTCTACGAGCATTGCCACTGTAGCATGCTAAGTGGGCTCAACCCGGGCAAATAGCGAGTCAGAGCATCGCCACCCATTCATGGGGTTGGGGCTTGGGCATGGCCAGCCAAAGAAAAGTGGTCCACCGCGGACCCAGGGAGGGACAAAAGAAGACCGGTCACTCCAAAATGAGCTCTCCAAACGCTAATTTTCCGTCCCCACCACATCTTGACCCGGGCTTGATGTTGTCGGGTTTGCTCTTCATTCTTCCAAGTCATTAATGAATTTGATTGACTTCGTTTAGTTTGTGGACCATCTCTTATCTTTTTTAATTCAATTAGCATTTTTAATTAGCTCTTTGTTATGACAAGTCTTGAATGCATTCATTTGTCTTACTTTGGTGTGTTCGCTTCCCGTCAATGAATAGGAGAAGGAAGCAACCCGGAAGCTATCGGGCACAGGCCAACCCATTTCCCCAGCCTTGTTTCCGGGGAATGGGTGGTGATGCCCCACGGCAGGCACGCCAAAGCCAAAAAAAACTGCCCAGGCAAGGCCAAATTTGAAGAGCACACTGGTAAATTGTGTGCCTTTGGCGCGGCGCATAATAGAAATTAGCTGTCCTTTTTAATGTTGATTTTGAGGAACCGCCCCCCATCTGGCTCTTAAGATGGCCTCAAAAATGTTAAAAAACAAGGAAGTTACCTTCACTTGTATGAAAAACTAAAAATGCTCGGTTATCAATTCAATTGACACCAGTAAAGTAAATTTCATTACTACTAGAGTGCCCTGTGGCGTTGCCACAATCAAAACAAAAGTAAAACTAATTTTTAAATTCTTTAGTTCATAAAAATTCTTCAAAATTCAATAACTTTCACACCGTGAGTTCAAACGCTACGAAACAAAGCCCGTGCACCCCTCCTCGTCGAGGGCTTTCCGACGGTACCAAGATTGCGACTGAAATATGAGTAAAAGTAATTTTCTAATTTTCTAGAACAAAAAATAACTCGAAAATGCACAACTTTCACACCGTACGTCGGAACGCCACGAAACCAAGCCGGTGCACCCCTCCTCGCCGAGAGCTTTCCGATGGTATCAAGCACACGACCGGGGGACGCATGGTCCGGGAGATCTCAACGTGGCAAACAAAACAAAACAAAACAAACAAACAAACAAACAAAACAAACCACCTGTCTTAATAGAAGAGATTGGAACAAAACTTACTTTACTTGTATCAGCAATAAGTGATGAGCAACCACATTCAATTTTTTTTTGACATTTCTAGATATCTTTCAAATATTTTATCTTCTAACATTTAGAATCACATGTTAGCAATACAATGCTCTAAAGAAATAAATTTCAACTAATGCATTTGAATATTTTGTAATGAAATCAAATTGAAGCAATCAATGAAACTTTTTGATTTTGGCAAATATATTTCAACAATGATGCAAACAACTAGAAATTAGTTTGAAATGTAAAAATCTAAACTTATGTAATTAAGAATTGTACTTTATTATGGTAAATGATTTGAAGTGTTGATTCAATGCTTTGAAGACAACAAGTAGTTCATATGTTTAAATGCTTGAATTTACAACCATTTTGATTTACTGCATTAGGATCCTTGGGGCATACAAAGAGCGTAGCATGAGTAGGACAAGAGATATGAATTTTTTTTTAAAAATTCTCCTTGTACAAAGCATGATTGAAGTAGGAACAAAGTTTTATATCACTCACATTTAGCCAACAACTTGCATTACATGTATTGCTTTAAAATTTTAGTTTTTGAAACCAAGAAACTTTCTAATCAAAATCCTTGAAGTTATAAAAATATCAAAAGACAGAAAAGTGACATTTAAGTTTCTAATGAGTTGAGGTTCAACATACAATTGCACTTTGAATTCCCGTACATATTCCAACCATCCTTTTTTAGCAAAATAGTCCCATGTAGCATTCATATAATTCATTCTAGTCTTCATCCAAACAATTGCTCAACATAGACAAACCTCTGCAAGGAACATGTTCAAGATCAAAATGCCAACATATAGAAGCCCCTAACATTTAATTAATTTGCTCCTTTCCCAAGTTAGAACCTTGGACATCCTTAGCAGACTTCATTTCCTCTCTACCCTTAGGAGTGCACTTCAATGTTTCATATTGGATTTTCCTCAATGCAAGACTGCATTCAACAAAATGAATTGGTACCTTTTGAGAGAAATCTTTGAACTTTGCCATTCCCTCCAAAGGCAATACATCCAATTTTTAATCCAATCTAGGTTGTATTTCATTCTTTCTCCCTCATTTGCCTACCATAGATACAATAAAAAATTAAAAATCTTTTGAATTTTAAGCAGGAAATTTCCTGAAACAAAAGTAGTGTTTTACGACTGCAAAATATGACTACAGTGAGTCGTAAAATCAAAAAATATGACTCACGCAGAAATCACTGTAGATGAGTCGGAATATGACTAATTCCAGTTGTTTAGAAGCAGTCGCTTCAGACATCAGTCATATTGGTAGTCATATGGGTTGAGGGGTATAAATACCCATTTTTAGCCATAGTATGCCAACTAGGCGTATACTTTGACTATCCTAGGGGGGGTTTGACTTTTTCTTGGGTTGCCCGAGCAAGTAAAAAAATCCTATGTGGAATACGACTGTATCGAGTCATATTTTTTGATGACGTGAAATATGACTGTGGTGAGTCATATTTTTTGATGACATGGAATATGACTGTGGTTAGTCATATTTTGCAGTAATATGGAATATGACTGCGGTGAGTCATATTTTACAATGATGTGGAATATGATTGCGGTGAGTCATATTTTGCAGTGATGTGAAATATGGTGAGTCATATTTTACAGTGATGTGGAATATGACTGCAGTGAGTCATATTTTGCAGTGATCTGAAATATGTCTGCGGTAAGTCATATTTTGCAGTGATGTGAAATATATCTGCAGTAAGTCATATTTTGCAGTGATGTGAAATATGACTGCGGTGAGTCATTTTTTGCAGTGATATGGAATATGACTGCGGTGAGTCATATTTTGTACTAATATGGAATATGACTGCAATGAGTCATATTTTTTGGTTACATGGAATATAACTAGGGTGAGTCATATTTTGCAGTAATGTGGAATATGACTGCGGTGAGTCATATTCTTGTTAATGTGAAAAAGATTCTCATGAGTCATATTTTTGAATGATGTAGAATACGACTCTCGTCAGTCATATTACTAACTACAATCACATTTTTAATGCATTTTAAATGAACATGATATATAACTATCATACATCAAGATGATTTGACAATTGAATAAAAAGCCTCATGCAATTAAAAATGAATACATAATATATGATTTTAGAGATGTATGAGAGATAATCATATTAAAGAAGGAGAATGCAAGAACAAATACAACTATCTTCATTGACATTTATTAGTCACTAATACAAAATATATATATCACAATGAATCATTCACACAATCCAATAAGGCCTACAATTCTTACAATAATGTAAAGATGGATTGTAAGTAGCCTCTAATGTCTTTGTTTCAACTTTTGGTGCCTGCATATACAATTAAAGAAATGAGAGGTTAATTTTTAGTGATTGAACAACGAAGCTCAACCTTCAAAGGTTTATAACAACACAAAATATGTAGCTCAAATTTAGGATAGGAAGAATAAGATTGATGATGAAAGAAACAAGAAAAAAAAGATAAGTATTAAGAAATAACAAGAAGTAAAAGTTAAGATACAACAAGAAATAAGAAGCAACAACTAAGCAACAACTACGACACAACAAGAAACAAGAAGCAACAATTAAAACACAACAAGAAATAAGAAATAACAACTAAGACACAACAAGAAACAAGAAGAAACAACAACTAAAACGCAAGAAAAAACACAAAACAAGAAACAACAACTAAAACATAACATGAAGTAACAATTAAGACACAAGAGGAAATAAGAAGCAACAATTAAGACACAAGAAGAAACAAAAAGCACCAACTAAGACATAACAAGAAACAACAAGAAATGAGAGTGTAGATGCAACAAGAAGAAATAAGAAGTAAGAACTACAAAACAAGAACTAAAAAGAAGAAAGAGTTCAAATGCAAGAGAAAAAAAGAATTTAGATGCAACAATAAGAAGCAAGAAACATGAAGTAAAGAGCAACAAGAAACAAGAGTTGAGATGCAACAAAAAGCAACAACAAATGAGAGGTAAGAGACAATAGAAGGTAAGGAAGAAGAACCACAAGAAGTGACGGCTAGGGTTTTAAAACCCTAAAAAGTGACAGCTAGGGTTCTAAAACCCTAAAAAAATAATGGCTAGGGTCTCAAAACACTAAAAAAGTGGTGACTAGGATTCAAAATCCGAAAAAGTAGGTGACTAGGATTTCAAAATTTTAAATGATGGCTTATTTATATTTTTTTTAGAATTTTCTGTATTTTTCTTAAATTGCCTAAAACAAAAAAATTCACTATTATGAAAATATAATTGATAATATGACTCAACGTTCCCAAACATGTTCCCTACGTTCCCTATGAAGTACTTTGGTATTTCTAATGGCTGTATAGTATACACTTGTGAAGTACAAGGCGTAAAAATGACTAGTAGTCATATTTTGCAGTCATATTTCTCCCCAAAGTGTTGGCCTTCAAGAATATGACTGCAAGCAGTTGCTAGTCATCCTCAGTCATAATTCTGCAGTTATAAAACACTGCCATTGTTGTAGTGAAAAAAGTAGTTAACATTCAATTTTCTTGATGATCTCCATTCAGAATATCTTTTGACATGACATACTTAAAAAGCTTCCAAAAAGCAGAATTCAAGATAATTATCCAAATATGATCAGCCATTTGGGTGCTTCAACTAGGCCCTATCTCAATCAAATTCATAGCTTTAATGCCTCAAGCACATGCTCTACTCACCCACCATCTACATCATGAAATAATAACAAGCTCAACAACAACAGAAATCAAAGTATCAAATGCCATTTTTTATCAAATTACATTAAGATAGAACCCCCATAGTCAACCGAATAAGCAATTTGAGACATAATTTAGGATAGTACAAGGCAAAGCAAATATTTTCAAAGGTGTAGGGTTAGAAATGAGAAGGATTGCAAAAACTTTGGTAATTTTATCACTTGAATTGAAATTATTATGAATTTTGAAAGGCAAAAAGTGCTTTGGACCCATTGCCAATCTATAGACTCTCCTAATTTCAATCACTCAAAATCTACCTTTTTATTCATAGCTTTCTACTTTCTAACTCACTAATTTGGGACATATGTTAATAACTTATAAGTCCCCATTTTGAAATGGAAAAAAACCCACATTTTTCCTATGGTTGAAAACAAGTCAGTCTATAGTTTGGTTATTGGACCCCGGTTGGGTATGGGTGGTTCTACCTTAATTAGAAACAAACACGATGCACATATCATTAAGAACTTACAAAATCAACCATTAAGAGAACTTACCTCACCAAATAGCTTGCTGAAGTGACAATCTCTATGAGTTACAAAAACATTGTGGTTCACGTGGAAATATAACTTAGAATAATCATTTAATGGAGATTCTCAAGCAATAGTTCTAAGCTTTCACGTGGAAGCTTGCCTTTTGATTTCCAATTGCTTTTGTCAACACCTCTTCCATGTACTAGGATACTATGATTGGACCTCCCCCAAACTGCTTGTCAGTAAGTTCAATTTTTAGGTAAAACAAAACAATAAAGGTCTGTTTCCACTTGGCCTGGAGGAATTGTTATTAGAGGGATTAGGGGGTGCTTAAGAGAAGTGCACATGCGGTAGTTAGTAAATGTCAAGCCTAGCTGGCAGCAGATGTGGCTGGTGCGTAAGAGCACTAATCAAGGCATGTTCACAAAAGACTAGGAGGCCCACTATGCCCTAAGTATTAATTAAGAGAAAATTGTAAGTCTTGCCAAAATATAGATTTCAAGCTAACGAGATTGCTCTTATGTAAATGTGTGGACAATGGCATTTTATGAAAGAATCCCTATGGAGCATGTGCATTCAGGTAATTACTAATCTCATCATCTGCATGATGCTAGAATTTAGTTAAAAGAAAGCCACTACAATATAATAACCTGCAAGTGGAAACATGCTTTCTTTAAGCCACCCTACTTTTTGTCCCTTACCTCATTCTTTGACATCCTACCCAATATGCCTTTTCTACATTTTTATCATCAATTCTTACTATAAAAATGGAGGCTTAACAAACACCAAGTGGGAAGAGCCCTTAATCCTTAGTGGTCACACAAAAAATAGAGAGTCAACTTTGGAAGCTAAGGTAAAATTGGAGCATATTCCATAACATATTTCTGTTGTTCAAAATGTAGGACATGGGCTTCCTTTTTCTATTGGTACATTTTGTTACCTTCCTGAATGACTTAGTTCAACCCATGGAGATCCACTTTAGGCACTTAGAGGCTAAAAATCTTCTGGCAAATCTAATTTCTCTCCAATTTTTAAACATCTCCTAATTGAAAGATTAAAGTGACATGAAAAAGTGACAATATTCTTCACATATTGATGCAAAGGTGTTACGAAGGTGTTGCGTGGCTCAAGCAAAAGGTCATGCAAATGATAAAATGAGAAAAGGTCATGCAATGTATCGGTGAAAAATAGAAAAAAATTTCACCTTGATGAGAGCCTTGATGTGCTTTTCCATGGCAATTTCCGATAGCCCTCTTGCCCAATGGTTGTGTTCTATTAATCCAACAACCACACCTTTTAGAGAATACAATATCAACCCCCCTAAACACTGAACTATTGCAAAACATTACCAATTAAATTGAAACTTCTCAAGCACAAAACTCTAGCCAACACTTGAAAGACTTCTGAACACTTTAGAGCATGAATTTGAAGCAGAAATAACTCCTTTCAAGGAAAATCACAATTGCAACCATTTCAAAACAATTCTTGAAATTCAAGATCCTATTCCTTCAAATGCCACTTTAAATTGAAGTCAGCTTACTAGAGCACAATACTTTGACTTGGTTTCAAAAAGATCTTGGAAGACTCAACATTATGAATTCAAATCTGACTAATTCAAATTCAAAAATCACAAATGCAATCTTTCCTCGACACCAAATCCACTTTACAATCCACAAAAATGACAATTAAGGGGGTAACTTTAAAAAGAAGTTCACAACAAAGCACCCTAAGCCCTAAGCCCTTGCAAAACATTACTAATGAAACCAAAATTACAATAGTACCAAACCTCAACTCCAATTTTGGAATGCTCAAATCCATGAGAATGAAGCAAATTCAAAATGAAACCATTCCAACCACTTCATAATTCATGAAAATGATTATAACTAATAATATTTTCAAGAGATATTCACAATTGGGGAAAAAGAAAGCAAGCACTTAGCGCTTTGACTTTAACCCTAAATCCTTGCAAAACATCAATGATGAAACTAAAACTACTATAGCACAAAACTCTAGACCCAATTTTGGAATGCTGAAATCCATGAAAATGATGTATAATAGATCAAATTCAATATCCAACTATTCCAACCACTTCACAATGCAATAAATGAAAATATATGAAAATATATGGTAGAACCACCCGTTACAAGTCAAGCCCCATGGTCAATACATAGATAATGGGAAAATCAATAGAAAGATGACTGATAAATAACCACTAGTTTCTTGGTTTTCCAACATCTTTTAGCCATCACTGTTATGACACATGAGCTTTGTTTTGAGAGCTAAATTAGTCTTTAAATGAGCAATGATGGAAGAATCTATATGTTGGGGATGGGTGCATGCTAACTTTTGACTTCTAAAATTCTTAAAAATTTGAATTTAAAGAAAAACTATGAAAATTTGACAATGTCCATCATTTCTATCTCTCTATAGGGCAAAAAATTTACAATGCCTTCTACTACTCTAGATTATGCACAAAATGCTTAAGTGGCTGGTAATGGGTGGTTCTACTATATTCAAATTCAAAAACCACAATTGCAACCATTTCTCGACACCAAACCTCGTTTATGTGCATAAAAATATCAATGAAGGGCAAAATACTGTCAAATTTTTTTTTCAACTAGGTACAAAGAAAGGAAAATGTCCCTTGACATTGTGACCCTCAATCCTCAACCTTCTCTAAACATTACTGGTGAAACCCTAGCCCTAGTTTACTATCTTTAATTCACGTCCATAAAATCACTTCTAAATAAAGAGTCTAACTTGGGCATTTAAAGACTATTCACACCTTCCACACAAACAAAACTAAGCAAATGTAAAGAATACAAATGTACAAAAGCACACCCTTACAAGAGCAGTCTATAGAATACACTTGAAAGGTTGAAGATTAACAGCTCATATTCTAGTAATGAAAGATAAATCGTCTAATTTATTCCAATTAACAAGATAAAAAAATAACATGCCAGAATTAAACCAGGCCTTCTTCAAGTAGACATGACTCTAATATCAAGTTAATTAGCACGAGTAATATCAAAGTGTCAACCATTAGACTACCTACCTTTTGAATTACTGGAAATAGAGAACAAAGCACATTCTAAATTATAAAAGCAAAAAATAATATGAGCACAGTACAAATTAACGTTCAATTGGAACTCGAGAAAAAAACCCATTCAGATTGGGAGCTTACCAAGGATGAGGGTTCCTTTTCACCACTTTTTGATCATATTTGCGCCAACGGTAACCACCATCCAAAATATCAATGTCACTTGTAGTTTAAACAACTACCCAAGGTTACCAAATCATTCTTGGAGGCGGTACTGGATCCTTTAACTTCTTATCTCTTCTTCTGAACCCAAGAGAGAAGAAATAAGAAAACAAAAAAACACTTATAAATCACTTGTCTAACCTCTTAGGCTTGGTTTCTTTGTACTCAATGTTTTGCAATGGATTTCCATTTGTTCCAAAGAGTTGTTCCAAATTATTGATTGACCTAAAATTTGTAGAGTTAACAAATGGATTTTTTTTTTAAAAACAACCGCAATTCTCTTTTAGTAATCCAAATTTTTCTTTCAAATGAATACCTAAGATGCATATGATTATCGTAGAAAAGAGAGCAAATCTATTACAAATTATAGGTGGAGCCCCTGCCATTGGGGGTAGTGTTGTTGTTGGTTGTGTGTTTGCGATGGAGAGTGGAGTTCCAGTGGTTCTTGATGGCATTGTCGGTGCAGCCGGGAAGCATGAGCGCAACAGAAGCCCACATGTTGCCATGGATGGCATGTTTAGTAACTATGGCACAATCTTTGTCTTCTACAAGGGAAATTGACAGCAAAGAGTGAGTTCATTTTAGAGTCTCCAATTTTATTGTTGGACAAAACTTGTCATGGGATACTATTGCATTCTTCTAACATTAGAAGCTCGCTACATGCTAGTGACGAGAGACTTTATGCTTCCATCAGGGGAGATTGGACAATGGGGTTCAATGTTTAGAGCACTTCGGAAGAGCTCAATATTGAATATGATTTGTTACCTAAATTACTTTGAAATCCTATAAATGCAAGCGCTTTGATTCTCCAAAAATTTGCGAAGTGAACAATAGGAGATGCAATAAGAGTGAAACCTACAAATCCACACCCTTGCTCAACAATCTGCAAAAGCGAGAAAAAAGAGAAGAAGAGGATTTGTGAGGATCCCTACAGTACCTGTTAAGGGTTTGTGCTTGACGCCAGGATTGAGTTGATTGCACTAGCACAACTTTCCCGAGTGGCCGGGAATGCCTTGTGCGATCAAACTCCAATTGGAAGCTCTGAATTTCTCCTCCAGCCAATTGAGTTCCACGTCTACCTTGCCCGACCACGGCCCTTTGATCCAGTTGTTGTTCCCCCAATCCACCAAAGTTTTCCATAAGTGTCTCTTGACGGGGCTTGTAAAAAAACAAGATGTGTGGGCCTTCAAGAATCTCCTTCAAAAAAAATATTGTATGTCTACATCAAAGAACTTGTTCTTGCAAAATGTTGATGGAGATTATACTTAGGAATTGAGTAATATTGTTTGTAAAGCCCGGAGATCACTAAATATATCTAGTGTAATTACATGCATTAAGAGGATATTTACATAGGTTCTATCACATCCTTGGAATACTTAAGGTATCTAAAATATTCTAAAATATTTTTAAAATATTTGAATTAGATTCTCAAATCATTCCTTTTTGAATTTAAATCACCTTGTATTCATGTGAAATTTTATAATTAAATAGAAATATTACATTTCATGAATAAAAAGGACCCTATATGTTTTAATCCACATAGTTTTTTGAACTCAATCCAAGTGTCACCCCCTAGATTGTAAATGAAGTAATAATATTAGAATTAAATTAGGTGAGGTACTTGGAAATGAAAAAACTTTTTTTAATGTAAATGGTCTTTATGAGAAAAACATCGAAATAAAGGTTTTTTATTTATACAATTGTTTTCTATGTCGTTGTAGCATTTGACTTACATTTGTACCACATGGATCTTGAAAATAAGATGTTGTGAATATTTGAAATAACTAAAATGGTTTATATCAAGCTTCATTCTTAGTAGAAAAAGTAAGATCTTAATAAATGATTTCCAAAAATAAATAGAATTAAATAATGGAATTGACAAAACCTCATAGTGTATATTATTCTTAATGCAATACAAAAGTTAAAAAAATTAAAGATTGCTAATTTGGTAATTAAAAATTTCAAGAGCAATTTTTATTTAAATTTAGGACGTAATACACCATAATTGGAAATTTATTCAAATGCACTTATGATGGTAAAAAATATTCAAAAAATTGAAGATGAGCACAATCAAAGCCTGCTATTAAAGTTTTGTTGAAGCAACCTAAAGATTATAAGTAAAATAAGAAATGAAGTTAGTCACTCAATGTCCCCTCAAATTTATGCACCCCTAATTTTAAAATCATCACAAGGCTCAATTAACCCCTAAAGCCCTGAACTACGTTTTTTGGCAACATAGCAAATTCGGGCAGCTCACTATGGATGGAGATTTATTTCTTTTCTTTGAAATTTTCACATAACATGTGCCCGAGGAGTAGCTTTAAGGCCCAAAAAATGATATGTTGTTTTCAATGCTTGGCGGGCAACCCAAAAAATTCTGGAAAAATCACTTTTTTTAGAAATAAAAATTTGAAATTGAATCTCTAGATTCATGTAATCACAGAATGTTTTGAATCATTTCATTTTGATTAACAAGACAAAAGTTATGACGAGTCTAAGTTTGCGGGTAGTTAGAGATGTCTACACTAAAAAAAACTTTGGCATTCTTTATTTCACTCAATTTTCAATATTTTTGAAAAAAATAAAAACACTAGGTGCAAATTTTTTTATCACAACATTACAACCATTGAAATTGGCATTTTTCAATTCTACAAATAAATTCTCAACAATTTAGTATTTTGAATCATTTTCTACTTCTCTTTAGTTACTATTTTTTTCCTATATGTTGTACAATTCCAAACGATTTGAAAATTTTCAAACATGTTGCCAACTTGCCTTGAAAAATGAAATCAAAGAGTTACAACCATTTTGGACATTTTTTCATACAAATGTGGCCATTTGAAGTGTAGTTGCCTAGGTTTTTGCACAGATAAAAATAGGATTTTTGTCACTTCAAACACTAATATCTTGCAATCTACATGGCAGAAAGCTACATGGTGAAATTTTTTCCACATCTTTTCAAACCATAATACTTCAAGATCCTACGATTACATGTGTCCAAAAATGTTTTTTCCCTAGAATTTGGTACTTGTACTAGAAATGGCAGTTTGGAAGAGTTTTTGGTGAAGACATAGTCAAAAACCTTTAGGGGTTAAAAGAATCCACATTATATTTCTTACTCTCATTGTTCAATATGCAAAATTCTCTGTTGTTATTTAATCATCAATACAAAAACTTTCTACAACTACAAATTTTATTGTGGAACAAGGGCATTTTATTTTGCAACTTGAGGCTCAAAAGAAGCCACTTTGGAAGTTCAATGTGGGATATATTATATACTTGAAATTTCTTATGCATTTCATTTAACAATATGAAATGTACATGAATTTGTATTTGTATTTGTACACATATATATACTATACCTATATTTATATGTATATATAGTAGGTGTATTCATATTCATATTTGGTTTTAGTGGTTTGGAGTAAATCCCTTTTCTATTCTTTTTTGTTGCCTTGATTTTTCAAGAGCCAGTAGTTGGTGTTTTATAGAAGATAGAAAGACAAAAGGAAGGAATTGATTTCTAATGCTAAGTTCTTTCTAATGAATGAACAACCTACTTTGAGTTATCATTGGTAAGGTAAACGAGCCCATGATAGCCCAATTCTAGAATGCAGACATCTACAAAGGACCCATTACAGTTTTCTATTAAAATATGGGAGATTTTTTCTAATTAATGAGGTTAGGACTTCATTAGGTGGGTTAATGACCAAAATCAATGCCTTGTATGATGGTGATAGAGTTATTAGAGATTGATTTTGGAACTTCCACCTTTCTAGTGTAAAATCATTATAAGAACTAATTTTTTTATTCTATCATGTCATGTTCATGTCAAAAAATGTTGCAACCATATTAGGAAATATTGTGACTGCTTTAGGTGATCTGATGACCATTATGGGCACTCTTTTTGATGGTTTTGGGGTAGTCTACATATTCTAATATACACTATGAGATTTTTTCACTTCTACAGAATCCTACATATGTGAAGGATACAGATCTAAAAGATGCTTTATGCAACATCGTTGCAACTTGTGCAGCAAAATATGGCTACATTGTTCTTGTGTCTTCTATAATCTTAAGTCTATTTCACAAGTACAAGTACCTTTCAATTTTTCTTGTAGAGCTAGTTGTCCTTGCCGAAGAATAGTATCACAATAGTAGCTTTTTTGTGGCTGTTTCAAGAGAAATTGGTCACATCAATCCTAAAGATGTTGAACGTGATAACCCAGGAGCTGATTATGTAAGCTCTTTCCTAGTGGCAATGGTGGAATGGTTGCCAAAACTCATGACTATAAGTCCGTAAACCTTAAAGCATCTCCACTCTTTCCTTGGAAAGGGTCCTTGGCCGTGCTAGGCAGAGCTTGCGCTCAAAAACATCCCCCAAGATATGTGGAAAGAGCGGTGCTGGCTACAACAATCGAGGAATGCTTTCCGGGAGTTAAGTGTTAAGTAGCAGAATTGAATTAGCAACTAATTCTTCTGAGAACATGGATTTTAGAGATAAAATAGGGGTTTAACTTAAAAGGGCTGTAAGGGGCCAATTAACTTAAAACGGCGCTTTTATTTTAAAAAATTAGCTGCAATGAAATGTAGAAGTAGAAGCCCATGCGATGCATTGATGCACAGTACAGAGGTGGACAAAAATCACACAAAAATTAAATGTTGGCGGCTGTAGATGTAGCAGTGGAAAGTACAAATGCGAGGGCCAATTGCACGTCTTGCATTCATGCACCAATCCTTAGCGTGATTGCACTAGTTTCTTCGTGAAGTACTCTCATTAGCGGAGTGATTATTGATTAATTGGAATTTGTTGATCGAAGTATTGTGAATCAACATATCGTTCTAGTATTGTCGTCGACACCATTGTCGAATCTTGAATCCGTTCAAGTACTGTAGTCACCATTCTAACAAAAGTAAATTTTTTTGAATGACTCCACCATTTGCGGTAGTAGTGTTGTAAGTGCTCTTGGGGGAGAGGCGTAGTGAGACAAGTAAGGGAGGGATTCTTGGTGTTGGAGCCACCATTTGTGGCCGTAGTGTTGAAAGTGGCCAATGCTAGAACTTGGAGAAGAGGGCAGTGAGACAAGTGAGGGGGGGATTCTTGGTATTAGAGCCACCATTTGTGTGAGTGAAGGCAGTGAGGGAGGGATTCTTGGTGGGTAGTGAGATGAATGAGGGAGGGATTCTTGAGGGCAGTAAGACGAGGGAGGGAGGGATTCTTGAGGGCAGTGAGATGAGGGAGGGAGGGAGCCATGGAGAAGTTGGAGAACCCTATGGGTCACCAAATCCAAACTTTGATTAGAAGTTGTTCTGTTAGCCACCCCAAAGAAAAGATGTGTTTGAATCTAATAGATTCAAAACAACTTATCTATGAGGACCCTGACAAGAATAAGAAAAAATTCACCTTTGATCATGTGGCTGAAGTTAATATCTCACAGATTTGTTATACACTTATGATTTTTTTATGTTGATTTGTAAGTGTAGGCCTTTAGATTGCTAATGGATATAGGTTGTCTTATTTGCAGGAGAGTCTTTTTAGCGTGGTAGGGGTGCCACTGGTGGAGAATTGCATGGCTGGCTACAACGACACTCTCTTTACCTACGTCCAAGTTAAGGATTTGTTAGTGGCTAAGGATTTTAGTTGTTGTACTTTATTTTTTATTTTTGAATTTTGACTTAATTGTATATGGTTGTTGTAGAGTGAAGCGGTAAGACTCACACAATGTTTGGAGACATCTCTGGACCAAGTCATAATTGGGGCATGATTCCTCGAACATTTGATTACTTTTTCAAATTGGTACCTTTTTTACTTGAATGATGAGTTTTTTGACAACTGCATCCATGTTATGAATGTATGAGATATGTGAAGATTTAGTGGGGAGGGAATTAGGGATGAGATGGTGTTCATTGAATTGTGTAGGTGGAGGAACAACACAAGGACAAGAACCTGACGTTTTCAACCACATGTTCCTTCCTAGAAATCTACAATGAGCAAATTATTGATTTGCTATGGCCTATTTCTGCCAACTTTTTCTAGCTTGTACAAACAAGCAGGCATTTGGAGGGTTTGACCGAGAAGGTGGTGAATAGTATTCAAGATGTGATTCAGCTATTAAGCCAGGTTGCTCCCACCACCCTTTTTGTTGCCTAAAGTAGTGTCTATTGAATTTATAATTGTTTTTGTTTATCCAAAAGTGCTCATGTGATCCAATATTATCTATTGCAGGGATTGACGACCAGAAAAGTGTCAGCCACAAACTTAAACATGGATTCTAGCCGCTCTTATGCTGTGTTCAGATACATCATCTGAAGCAAATCAAAGCACTATGACTCAAAGGTCAATTGTATGCAATTTTTGGATCTTGTTGACCTTGCAAGTTGTGAAAGGTATATTTAATAACTTCCAAATTTTTTTACGCCAAAAAAGACCCTTTGGTTGAAAGCATTGCATTTCTAATGAAGTGTTGCATGGTTTTAGGTTAAAGAGATCTAGAGCTGAAGGCAAGCAAGTGAAAGAAGTTGCTTCTATCAACATATCTCTGTCCACCCTTGGGTAAGTTTGGATGCTTGACATTGAGAGGAGACTTTGTGACTTGAGTTAGCAGTGGCACCGTTGTTTTGTTCACAGGAATAATGTGATTGTTGTGGATCTTGTGCAATTTGGTCATTCATAAATTGATAGAGTCCCAATCGCATAAACAGGCTCATATTCCTTATCGTGACTCAAAGCTAACTATACTTCTCCGGGACTCACTAGGAGGAAATTCTAGAATAACAATAATTGGTATTGTTAGTCCTTTGAGCAGATACTAATTCTTAAATTTGATTGTTTGCTTATAGGGTTAGTTTTGTTTTTTTGCCTAATCCTCACTTTTGTGTGTGGTAGCAATTATAATGACACCCTTCAAACTCTACAATTTATGGAGCGGACTAAACTTGTCCGAAATATAGTGCGCCTTATTAACAAGAAAGTTTTAGAGGACGTGAAAGCTCTTCACGCTCAGATCAAACAAATGCAGGTATGCTCAATTTTTTTCCCAGTCAAGTGTGGAATGTCGTTTCTAGTTTTTAGTTGAGTATTGTGCTGTATGAGTTATATTGGTGTTTGAAATTTGATTTCTTGTGATATAGGAGGAACTGGATAGCTTGCACCTCCAATGCGTTTCAAGACAATTTCAACCAAGTCCATAAGTTGTTTAGCTCTTGAGGAAAATGCCAACAAGTTTTTTGATAGCCCCCAAGTTTTGGATAGCTTACCGTTTGGAGATTCATGTCCTTCCAACAGTGAGAGTTTTATGGAGGGGACGTTCGGGACATTAACTTCACAAGATTAGCATCTGGATGGGAAGAATGAGGTTGATCAAGGCCTTGTCCCTCTTACAACTCAGGTGTCTTTCTTGTTGATTAACCATATTGGCTTGGAATGTCTTACTAGAATGTTGTTAGAGTTTGATTTAATGCTCAAAGCTCATTGGTATATATTGATATGAGATTTATGGGATTGTGGTCTTTTGACTTCTTCTTTTTTGTATGAAGGAGATGAAGTTGAGAAAAGCCCAAAAAATTAAGATGTGCCATGTAGAAGAGGTGGTGCGCTTACAGTTAAAGCTGGAGTTATTTGAGGCAATCCTTGAAGAAGAACAGGCTTGGAAGGAGGAACTGGAGGAGAATGTGACAACACTAACAATGCAATTACAAGAAGCCGAAGAAATGATTTTAATATTGAAGGCACATGATTGAACTGCTGTAATATTGAAGGCACAAGATTTTAATATTGAAGGCATAAGATTGAATTGCTTTAATATTGAAGGCACAGAATTGAACTGCTTTAATATTGAAGGTATATTCAAGCAATTCAAAAAAATGAATTTAGACGAGTTCTTAGAGAACCCTCCTAGTGTGGAAAGGGTTAGGAGTGCTGATGTGGCATCCCCATTGTTTTTAGGGTTGTCACTAATCAACCAGAGTCTTAAAAAACTAAAAGAACAAAAAGAGCCACAAAAATCTAAAGAATCTAAGAAGTGGACGGTGGAGGAAGAGAAGTTTTTGCTTGAGGGAATAAAAACATTTGGTTGAAAATGCGCAAAAATAAAACGGTCCATCCCGGTATTTGAGTCAATCAAAGTAACTCAAATAAGAGATAAATTTAACTGTATACTGATAAAAGTAACAAAAAATGGGATATTAATATGAGTCATTTGCTTTAGAGCATGGCTTAAAATGTGAGGTTGATTGGATTTAATATTTTGTTTGGTGTACTAAATCTGAAGAATGGAAATTTATTAATACTTCTTGTGAGTGTGTTAGTGGACATGATTATTGTATCTTATACTAAAGTTTCTTTGATGCAAACTTTGCTAGTTTTTTTAATTTCTATATTGTATTAGTTGGACCATCTTTTTGTTATGAGGTGAATTTGTTGAACTAGTAATGTATTGGAGTAATGGCATGGGAACTTTGAGTTGAGCCCCTGATGTGCAAGACCTTGTTGTGTTAGCTGAACTCAAATGCGCTGCCTGTTTGGCTCAACTTGGAAGTAAAAAATACAAGCTTGCTACCCGAAAGGTACATCTTCTATTGCTATGCCTATTTTTGAGCTTTTTTGACGATTAGTTGCCAATACAAAGATGGGAAGAAATTTATGGAGAAATTTGGAAAATTGTAAGGTTTAGGATTTAGGCTAGTTGTGCTTTGTTATGCTTCTCATTTAGGAAGATTGAATTAGGCATAAAGTTTGAGCAAAAAGTGACATAGAATTAGATAAACAAATGAATATGATAAACATTTAAAATTTTTAGATGCAATATGCAAGAGCACTTGCAAAAATATAAGCATTTCTTTGAATGAAGAGGTAAGATAATTTAGAATTTATTTCACTTGGATGTATCATTTTTAGGATTGGTTTAGATGATATATCCTCATTAGTGTCCACAATGATGAAGATGCTAATATATATGGGTACATTTTGTGAACATTTGAATTTCCCAAATCCTCCTAAATTGAAGAATTCAAATTTTATTACTAATTATTCATTTGAATTTTTTTCATTATTGTACATATGAAAATATTCCATTTATATACATATGAGAATCTTTTACAAGAAAGATTCTCCATTGCCTCATCAATATCCTTATAGAATTTGTAAAATAATATGCATATTTAGAAAAAAAGTGAATGTTGATATGGCATGTATCAACATAAACATGTCTTTTGGGGGTCTAAATTAAGATGTCCTAACAAACTATCACAAACAACATACTATTGAAAAGGATAACATTCAATTTTATTGAAAAGGATAAATTCTATTGAAAAGGATAACAATTTTTCTTGTAATATGTCTATATAATAAGTGTATGAGGGTGGGTATTCTAGTGGGGGGTAGTGTTGTTGAGTAGACGTGGTAAGCTATAAAAGTGTGTATGTATAGATTGTGGTGGTGGAGGTGTTTTATCATTTATCTTTTTTATTGACTACTACATTAGATGGTGTTTTTGGAATGATTTGGGCAGTTGTAGGTCAAGAGTCAATCATCAAATGTTAGCTAATAAATTTTATTACTAATAGATGTTATGCAGTGATGCATGTAAAGTATTTGTAGTCAATACTAAAAATGTATCATACCAGTTTGTATCTAGGATTATAATTATAATGGTTGATTCTAGATTATTTTTGGTTGTCAATCTTCTAGCCTAATGTATAATTTGGTTAATATCTTCTAAAGCAAATGAGTGAGCTATTCCCTTTCTTTTTCATTGATGTGAAGACATTGACTAAAGTAGATCAAAAAAATTTATTGCATGTGTGTGTTCAAAATAAAATGTGTGGAATTGAATTGGTCATGTCAATGGCAACAAGAAGTAGAAATGGATTTGAAAGTAATTAGTAATGTATTGTAAGATTTGATCAAGGAAGGAATGTTGGTGGTTGCCTGGTTGGGACATGGTATTTTATTCTTAGTCTTTTTGTATTTTTATTTTGGGCAAAGTCAAATGAGTTCTATTTAGAATGTTTATGTGGATTGTTTGAGTGGTATGTAGTGTTGGTGATGTCAATTGTATTGTTGCCATAACCATTCAAGTCTAGTTTTAGTGATAGAGGTTTAAAATTATCAAGATACAATATATATGTACGCTTCCTAGTTTTGAATGTAGTTTGGATATTTCGTAATATCTTGGTGGTATTTGTCTAAGGAAGAGGCTAAGCGGCGGTTTAATGTGGCAAGTGTCTTCATCTTGTGGTTTATAGAAAAAAAATTCAATTGAATAGATTTATTGTTGTTTATAGTTGATGAAAGAGGTATAGATTATGGTTTGAGAAAACCATACTAAAAAATTATTGATCCAAATTGAGATATTTGAAATGGATTGAGTTATCTAGTCGTTGCCATATATATTAAATTTTGGCCGACTTTTTAATGATTTAGAGTTAGTTTATGTAATAAGTTTGTGGTTGGTGAGGGTGTGGATTGGGTGGTTACTTTGGTTGTTGTGTAATTGTTGAGGTTGTCCATGGTTACTTTGTAGAATGGGAGGTAGGAGGGCATTGCCACAAATGCATAATAATTGTGAAAGTTTCTTCATAAGCTTCTCACTTGGTGGAAATAGCTCAAGAAGCTTCTAACCTTGTGGAACCTTTTAGAACCTCATGAAACCTTTTGAAACCTCATGGAATTGTTTAGAACCTCGTGCAACCTTAAAACCTTGTGGAACCTTTTAGAACCTCGTGAACCTTTTGAAACCTCATGGAACCGTTTAGAACCTTGTGCAACCTTAAAACCTTGTGGAACCTTTTGGAATCTCATGGAACCGTTTAGAACCTTGTGCAACCTTAAAACCTTGTGGAACCTTTTGGAATCTCATAGAACCTTCTCAAGTACTTTCCAAGTGTGAACAAAATCTTAAATCATATATAAATAGGAGTTGAGATTGAAGGATTCTTTAGTCTTGACAACTCATTTTGCAATCTATTTCATAACACTTTGCCTTAGTTCCTGAACATAAATTTTGTTCTTTGAACTCTTATTTTTTTGAAGACTTTTTACGTTCTTTAAAGATAAAGTCTCATATTTCCATTCATATTTTTGTCTATGGTATTTTCATTTTCTACCAAGTTTGTCCTTGATAATTTGTTGAGATTAATATTCAACATCATTAGAACTTCACTAGTTTCAAATAGAGCATGGATTATTCCTCTATCTAAAAGCTTTTAGGTGTTTTAGAAGTTGCAGATTGCCCACTTTTAAATTGATGTTGTTGCTTGCTAAACGTTCTTTTTGTATAGATTTTTTTACTATTTTTTTAGCTTAAAAAGCTTATAGACTTGAATAGACCACATGTTCCATTATTCAATTCCAACCTAGATATTTGTATTATTAGCAAATCAAAACAAGAACTTAAAGGAGTGATTGTGCATTAGTTTAGTGTAGTTACATTCAAAGCACTTCTGTCTTTGCCTACTCCCTTTATCATCTCAGTCCTCTGAGACCACATAGTATTGAATATAGTATTCATATATGTCTATTATTAGAACATTACGTTTTTTTTCAATGGAAAAAGTAAACGAAATTGTCATGCACAATTTGAAATTAGACACCATCATGGTAGCTATGACAGCCATGAATATTGACTGCAAACGTATATTTAAGCAAACTAAGGAGGTGAATGCAAGACTTTGTGGCTTTAAAACAAAACTAAAACAACAAATGGAACATGTTCATATACCAATAATGCAGACTAATTGACTAAGACTTTATTGAACTCAATGTTACAAGCTTTAAGTTCACCTTCCAACGACAGCAAGGAACCCTGTGTGACAATGTTAGCTGCTTAAAGAAATTTGATGGTACACGCTCCAAGTTTTGAAGTTTTGTCAACCAAATTTGACTTATTACCTTCTTACATCTACAATGATATCCAATGGATGCGGTCTATATAGGATTTATGTGAACTTTGCTATTTACATAAGCACTCTTTTCATTTGTACAGCTTTTCAAGAAAAACTCTCTAACCTATAACATACTTTGAAACATGTCTCACAACATTTGCAAAGGTTTTTAATAAGCACAATAAGATTTGTTCTACAACAACAAAGATTCACAATTTGCGAAAATGACACACTTGGCATTAGTATATGTTCCAGATTTTTGTCAATTAGCATGCAATATCAATTGGAACAAACAAGCTCTAATAAGCCAATTCTACTATGGCCTATGCGATGAAATAAATGATTTATTATTATCCTTCCTAGATCCTCCGATACTCAATGAAGTGATTAACCAAGCTATCAAGTGTGATGAAATTCTATTTAAGTGACAATAAGAAAGACATGCATGGACTACACTCCAATTGTATGTTGGTTACTTGGCTACTTCTTTGACAATTGTTCAAATAAACAATTTGAAGTAAAAGATATACAAATTGATGCAATTCAATTCAAGCCTTTGATCAAACAAAAAAAGACACCAACATGAGGAAGGGTTGTGTCTCGATTGCAAAGAGCCTAGATACAAGATTGACAATTGTTTAAAAAAACAGCAATGCACATCCTAAATTTGGAGCACAAATATTCAATGGAAAAACAACAATTTTTAGCTAAAGTAGGGACCATATGGGTAGAGCCTACATTGTTACCGGCAATTCTAGGTCTTATATTATCCGCAAAACCTATGCTTCTCTTTAAACTAGTGTGTTTAGGCCCCAAGAAAATTGAGACTCATACTATGGGTAATTTCATTAAAATGGCGATATTCCACATGCCATTTGCGCGAGCAAGACGATTTTGGCGGTTTTGAGATTGCATGTGGACTGGCGCCATTATATCAGAATTGCACGGAAGAGGTGGAGTGCCCAATGTTTGTAGAGGTTTTCGGTGATTGAGGTGCGGGTCACACTCCCCCCCTCTCCAATCGGAATTAGTGGCCTTGCATTCGCTTAGTGTTTCACAGTGCACAATGGTGAGTATTTTCATAGGTAGCATTCTTGATGGGAGGTGGTCGGCAAATGCAAGTGGAAAAGCTTCATATATTTCAACATGAATATAATAGTTTGTACATATATGGTAAAGGTCGAAGTACATGCGTCCTAAAGTCTACCTTAGAGCTTGGAAGTCCAAAAAAAGGAGTCAAGAAATAGCCAAACAATGAAAAGCCACGCACGGTCACATTGCATGTATGTGGGATCCTTCCTTCTAGAGGCTCTTCCAAGTTAGAGCATTCAGTTTGGCTTGCGTTGTTGTTCTTCTTCTGCAATGCAGCGTAAATTATCGACGGCAAAGCTAATTTGTTGTCGTGGCACAACAAAGTTCAGTCCTTCATTCTTCTTTGGCTTCCAAGATGCCATAATGCTATCCGTTGAAACGTAGTCATCTTGGGTTGCTGCTCGATCGATCTTCCATCTGAAATTGGTCTTTGTATCCCACCCCTCGTACAACCGCCGCATGTCCTTGGACGTTCCGCATGGTATGTACCATTGCACGAGGACTTCACGGAAGTGGTCTACTTCTGGATCAAACTCTGGATTCACAACAACCCTACCAAGCCAAACCGGATCCTCGCAATCTAATGCTAGTCTCACAAATACGTAAAAGCCTTCACAAAGATCAGTGGCCACGTTGTATGTACGCGGTGGCCTCCCCTCCAAGATGCCGATGTAAGAGTCTTCTACCTCTACTTCCTCTCGCGTATTTCCGTCTTGTATGAAGTCTGTCGTAAAATCCCCCAATTGTCGAGTTTGGGGCCAAAATCCTTGCTTTGGTAGCCGATCCAATATGTCACCAAGTGCAACATGTGGGCCTTGTACTCTCTGGTCCCATCCTCTTTTGCAATGTTTGTCCAATGCTGGATGTATCCATTGAGTCCATGTAGAATCTCCGCTTTGTTTGTCATTTTCTTGGGTTTCACGCGTGGGGGATCACCTTCAGGAAGTTGAGGTTTGTGTTCGGCATCTTCCTTCCATAACTTCAAGCCCTCTTTGGGCAACCACTGAATGTTGGTACACGCTAGTTTGTATTGCATGATGGGCCAACCGTTGTCGTCCACGAAGAATTTGTACTGCCTTCCGTTCGAGTGACCCACCAATTGCTTCTTCTTCATCCCAAGATAAGGTTTCACATTAGCCTTGAAATCAGGCACCTCTTCAATAAGGTGTGGGATGAATGGAACCTCTTCCATTTCCATGTACGACTGCATCAACAACAACAATGTTGGATGGTCCTTTGCGTGGAGGACCATATTCCAACACCCAAAAGATGCGTCGATGTCGTCGTGCGTGTGTCCTACTATCATGAAGGATACCACTACTTCTTTCACAATCCGTCGTGCAACCAAGAGGGACCAAAAACTAAAGACGTATTTGTTTTTGTTCTCTCTCTAGGAATTGTCCATTTGAATGTGAAGCACAGGTGGCAACGGTCGAGCCATGATGGGGTCCGAAGGAATGTCTCCCAAGGAACCTACACAAATCTCGCTATCCTTCAGCAATTCTCGATACAACTCGGTGCTGCCAGACCCTCGAAACAATGATCAGGAAGACTTGGCTGGAGGATCTTCTAGATCTTGTAGCAATTTTGCAATTGATCCCACGGTGAAGTTGCTGTCGCTCGGGAAAACATCTAAACTGTAGTGTGCGTATTTGCCATTGCCGTGGCCGTGTGCAAACATTGCTGTCACTTTGACGGGCAACTTCATGAATCCATCTAGTGCTTTTGTTTTCCTTGCCAATGCAGGACATGCAGTTTTGGAATGGTCCATCTTGTCATGCATGATGGCTAGAAGTTGGGACGGGCGCAACTTGGATAGCCATCGACTACGATAGTACGCATGGCGACAAGCCTTTTGAAGAAACAAATGCTTTTCAATACGCCTTTGGATTTGATTGTAGTCCTCGGTTCCAGGTGCATGCGAGGCCCACAATTGCTTCAAGTTGTCGCAAATGCTACATCTTGCAAAGGAATCTCCTCTTCCTTTGATCACATAGTCATAAAAGTATTTCTGCCGAATCTTACTAAAGCAAGGTTGTAAGGTTGTAATATTGGGGTTGTCACCAAGTGCCTGGTTTACCTACAAGCAACGCGAAGCATATGGTCACTCTTCACTATCCGAGCTCTTCCAGAGGTAAAGTAAATCCACACTTCTAGTTGTAGAATTAGTCCTATGCAAAGGGATCTCTACCCCTCTATTACATTCCGAGGGGGGATAAACCACCAAGACTTCACATGTGCAACACGTACATGGAATTGAATTCCTCTACCTTTGAATTTGTATTTTCAATGTGAGGCCCCAAAATGGATAAGAATAGGTGTAGAGTAAGATAACATCTAGTACGGCACAAAATAAAAGGCCTTATTCGTTAAAATGAGACAAATTGCAGTCTCATTTTAATTTTTCATACATGCAAGGTGGAAGAAGGGTTCATTAAATTGAGACTGTTCATTAAATTGAGACTTGAAAATGTCAAATATGTATTTCATTAATTTTATACTATTAACTAAAGTAGCACAAACTCAAAAGTACATCTCGATTTACTAATTCCTTTGTAAAAAAGAAAACAAAATAGTCAAAGACATTATGAAGTGAGACATTTTTAAAAATCAAAACTTTCATATGTCAAAAAACTAATGTATACATGGAGGATAGCAAACTTTAACATGAAATTAAACATATGAATTACCAAAAATTCACCAAAAACATTTAGAATACAATACTTGGAGACGCAATAGTAATAAAAAAATTTACTATTAATAGAAATCAATTTCTCATACATAGGCACACTACCATAATAAAAGTAACCAATACATATATGAATGTAAACATGCCCAAACTTGTTAATAATTACAATGAGTGCTCTAATTGAACTACCAAAACAACATTTGTCTAAAAAAAATTATGAACTATAAGTCATTCTTCAATCATAGAACCATCGTTATTTGCAGTAGTCGTGAAGGCTGCCACTGATGCCTTAATAATTTGAATTTGTAGACTTGGAACCGTCACCTTTGGATTTTTAGTTCCATCACGAAACCGTGGCTTCCAAGCTGTCATGATACAATCTGTGCTTGACCATGTTGAAGGTATAACACTATCTTCACGCCACACATTCCCTTGTTTGGTGTCCCAACCCTCATATGTCTCCATATTAATGTGCCGATCCGAAGTAGGCCTCCAATATTGGATTTTGATCATATGCATATGCCCTGGATCGGGACTCAGAGCCATAATAGCCCTAGCGAGCCAAAATGGTTTTGGATCACCATCAACAGGACGCACTGCAACAAAAGAACCTGCGTGTGTATCACGAGCAGCACAAAACGAAGAACGTGGATGATCACACTTACGTCCAACAAAGTTGGCATCCTCTGCATTTTCTTCACGTAATGTGCCATTTCTTTGCATTTGATCTGTTTCATCATTGGCAATCCTTGAAGCTGGCCAAAATCCATCAAGTAATGCCTCTCGCACTTGAAGAGGTGCATCTAGAGCAGCTCTGATGCCTTTCCAATACTCTTCTAGTGGACCATTCTTCCGCCTATACTCTCCACTATGATCATTGTTTGCCATTTTGTTCCAATGTTTAACATAGCCATTCAAACCTTTCTTTATCTCTTCAAGAGCTTTCATTGGAACTGGAGTCAAAGGTTTAGGGCTACCACTTGGTACTTTAGGAAGTCCATCCTCAGTCTCTGACCACATTCTTATCCCATTTCCGTGCTCTGGCAACCACTTTGGGTCAGTACACAAATTTTTATACTCCATCAAAGGCCATCTTGAAGAATCCATAAAAAACTTGAATTGTTGACTTTTCGAATGCCCTCCTAATTCATCTCCACCAGTGCCCAAATAACCCTCCACAAATTTCTTGAAATCAGGGAGCTCCTTAATGAGATGAGGAATCACAGGGTGCGTTTCACAATCCATAAAGGACTTCATGAGCTTTGGAAGTGTTGGATAGTCATTCGTCTTCAATCTTGAACTCCATCGACCAAAAAGAGCATCAATGTCTTCGTGAGTGTGTCCTACAATAAGAAAGTTGATGTATACCTCATGAAAAATGCCTTTGTATACAAGCAAAGAGCAGAAAGCAAAAACATATCGATTCTTGTTGTCCCCTGACGCATTGTCCAATTGCAATATTAATATTGGTGGGAGAGGTTGAGCTGGAAGTGGCTGTTCTGGAGGTGGAAGGAGGGAGTCCAAGCAATTTTCTGCTCCTTTTAAAAGCGCCTTTGTCAATGTGGATTGCCCCTCCTCAATAGAAAATAATGCCCTCGATGAATTTTTAGGCGGGCCTTCCAAATCCCGCAACAACCTTGCAATGGACCCAATGGTATGATTCGAATCTGTTGGGAAAATGCCCACACCATAGTGTGCATATCGTACATCGCCATGACCATGAGCAATCATACCTATGACAGCAACATGCATTTTCATGAAGGATTCCGTTGACTTGTTCTTGTGAGAAAAGTGTGGAGAAGCCGTTTTTGAATGATCCATTTTATCATGAATGATGCACAACATTTTGTCCGGGCATCTCACGGAAAATTCCCGATTTCCATAGTAGTACTCTCTATGAGCCCTCTGACCTACAACATGGGTATTCAAAATATTGGTATACTTATCAAACGACTCTGATTTCCAACAAGCGCTCCTCAATTGCTTATACTCATCGCACAAGCCACACCTAGCAAAACTATCCCCACGAGCCTTGGCAGCAAATTCAAGGAAATTCTGACGGCGAATGTTGCTCAAGCCACTAGAAGAAATCGGCTGCAAATTGAACTCAGCATTGGACTCATTTATTTTAGGTAATTGGTCACTCCAACGAAAAGCAGAAGGTAGAACCATCGCTGCAACTTTCTCCTCAGACTCTATTGTCCTTGTTTTGTGTGGCATTCGATCGGCATCAGACTCAATAAAAGTTCGAAGCGTGGCAGTAGCTTGAAGAGTATACATGCGGGGTTTTTGGGATCCCACATTTCCATGCACCTGAGCTTGCTTCCCAATTCTAGCCTTCTCTTTGTACCTATAGAACGTAGCTCTTGCAATCCCATGAATGATCCACCATGCAGTGGGGCACACTTCTCTACCTTTCAAGGTAATCCACTCTTTGCCAACACTGTCTTTATGGATTTGCCTATGCACCTCCAAAAGTGTCTTGCTACGCGCCTTGAAGTCCTCACCTGAATATAGTTCAGTCCTTATCGTTTGGATTTGCCCACGCGGAAAAGGTTGAATACAATTTTTCTCACAACATGATTTTGTGGACACTGATGTGATCGATTCCATAGAGAGGAGAAGTTCTTTCTTGGGTGGAATCACTGGATCAATCCTTTCACGAGTTGTTTCGTACGATCAAACCCCCTTACGAATTCTTCTGCTTGATGGGTTCATGGCTGCGTTATATACATGGGTTTGGTCATGGTCATATAAGCTCACATCGTCATCTAAAAAAACTCTCTTGATATCCCAGGAACGAAGTGACCATACATTGTCAGATGAGAAGAGTTTCTCGTTCAGAGACTCAGCAATTTGAATGGCAACCCGGTCATCGCCAAGAGGCTTTCCATCTTGGTCAATGATTAACTTAGGGTCAACGTTTTGGCAAACCCCCCTTGCAAGGTCCACCCCATCTTCGTTTCGAAGAGTGACAAATCGTGAGACCCATTTTGCACGAGAAATCCCCTCGCATACCTGAACATTAGGTGGAAATGGAGGAACTGGATTCGCGAACTCATCAAACCCATGGAAATCCATTCTGCAAATACGAAGACCAATCCTTAGATTCATTGTTCAGTCAAACATAAAGATGTTCTATTGCAGCAACTTCTAGTACACTAGAAACTAAACATACTCTATATTCACTAATATTAACATCATGTCTCTATAATTTCTTACGAATACAACATCGTTGAATGGATGATCTAATGATTTGTGCTATGATTCAGTCATTCATCTTCATCTAAGTAAATACTTTTCAATGCAAAGTTGCAAACACTTTATTTATAGTTGACATTATCATCGCCCCGACGATAACCGGAAGTTGTTGTTACTCAGAGTTATCGTTGACTCAATGATAACTCTCCTCAACAAAACTCATTTCTTGATTCGTTGGATGTGATGAAGAAATAATTCAACCCAATGCACAATCTCGTTTGAAATCATAAGAAATTGAAGTATCTACACCTTTGAAAATTACTGACAAGATTATCATCGACCCGACGATAATTGGAACTCGAAGAACTCAAAGTTATCGTTGACACAACGATAATGATCTTCAATGAAACTCCTCTCATGATTTGTTGGTTGTGACGAAGGAAAAATTCAACCCGATGCACATTCTTCTTTCAAATAATAAGAAATTGAAATAGCTACACATTTGCTAAGAATGCCGATTGAAAAAAACTGACTACGTTATCATCGACTCGACGATAACTAGGAGCAAAAGAATTCAACAGTATCATTGACTCAACGATAACTATCCTCAACGAAACTCCTTTCATGATTTGTTCGATTTGACGAAGAAATAATTCAACCCGATGCACAATCTCCTTGTAAATCATAAGAAATTGAAGTACCTAATCATTTGCTAAGAATGCTAACTGAAAATTACTGACTACGTTATCATTGACTCGACGATAATTAGAAGTCAAAGAACTCAGAGTTATCGTTGACACAACAATAATGATCTTCAATGAAACTCCTTTCATAATTCGTTAATTGTGACTAAGGAAAAATTCAACTCAATGCACATTCTTCTTTCAAATCATAAGAAATTGAAGTACCTACACATTTGCTAAGAATACCGATTGAGAAAATTTGACTACGTTATCATCGACTCGATGATAACTAGGAGCAAAAGAATTCAACGATAACTATCCTCAATGAAACTCCTTTCATGATTTGTTCGATTTGACGAAGAAATAATTCAACCCGATGCACATTCTACTTTCAAATCAGAAGAAATCGAAGTAGTTACACATTTGCTAAGAATGCTAACTGAAAATTACTAACTACGTTATCATTGACTTGACGATAATTAGAAGTCAAAGAACTCAGAGTTATCGTTGACACAACAATAATGATCTTCAATGAAACTCCTTTCATGATTCGTTAGTTGTGACTAAGGAAAAATTCAACTCAATGCACATTCTTCTTTCAAATCATAAGAAATTGAAGTACCTACACATTTGCTAAGAATACCGATTGAGAAAATCTGACTACGTTATCATCGACTCGACGATAACTAGGAGCAAAAGAATTCAGCGGTACCATTGACTCAACGATAACTATCCTCAATGAAATTCCTTTCATGATTTGTTCGATTTGACGAAGAAATAATTCAACCCGATGCACATTCTACTTTCAAATCAGAAGAAATCGAAGTAGTTACACATTTGCTAAGAATGCTAACTGAAAATTACTGACTACGTTATCATTGACTCGACGATAATTAGAAGTCAAAGAACTCAGAGTTATCGTTGACACAACGATAATGATCTTCAATGAAACTCCTTTCATGATTCGTTAGTTGTGACTAAGGAAAAATTCAACTCAATGCACATTCTTCTTTCAAATAATAGGAAATTGAAGTAGCTTCAAATTTGCTAAGAATACCGATTGAGAAAATCTGACTACGTTATCATCGACTCAATGATAACTAGGAGCAAAAGAAAGAGGTATCATTGACTCAACGA
Source organism: Climacium dendroides (assembly GCA_950106755.1). Classification (NCBI taxonomy): domain Eukaryota; kingdom Viridiplantae; phylum Streptophyta; class Bryopsida; order Hypnales; family Climaciaceae; genus Climacium; species Climacium dendroides. The sequence goes on from OX467092.1 coordinate 26,624,722, forward strand.
TAACTATCCTCAATGAAATTCCTTTCATGATTTGTTCAATTTGGCAAAGAAATAATTCAACCCGATGCACATTCTGCTTTGAAATCAGAAGAAACTGAAGTAGCTACACATTTGCTAGGAATGCCGATTGAAAAAATCTGACTACGTTATCATCGACTCGACGATAAGCAGAAGTCAAAGAAGTCACAATTATCGTCGACTCAACGATAAGTACCCTCAATGACAGTATTGAGGTAATGGAATTATCCATGAAATGCTCCGACATTCACGCCACAAAAAATGGGCATTGCAAACAACTTTGTTACAACTCTCTAAACCAAAAGCAAGAGTAACCAATTCTTTATAGTCTACAGGCTCGCTCAACAAATATAACGTCTTCACGCATGGAGATGTCACAAACATGGACCTTCAATGACTAGTTTCACGTACTTCCTGACATCAATATGTACAAAACTAACTCACCACCAGTCGAGGTCAATGGCAACTAATTTAAATACAAACTACACCTTCTACCTATGAACTCACAAACAAGAAGAAAAAAATTTGAGGACCTGCAGTTGTCAATGTGCTAGGCAGACACACTTGAAGCGCAAGAGAATAGCAAAAGCAAAAGAGTCTTGTCGGCGTGTTTGTGGAAGAAGGCATGTTCTGGCAAGTGAAGTTGTCCGTGGCAAGAGGTGGGCAAAAAGTTAGAAAAAGCGGGAAAATTTTAGCGGGCAATTCCAAATTTCAAATTTCTTGCAAACTCCTTGATTCCTGGCTGTTCAGTCATTCGCTTGAAGGCGCTTTTGCCAGCTTTCTACAAAAAAGATGTGGCTCCACCAATGCATTTTCCAAAAAAAAATTGGCCATATACAGAATTGTGTGCTATAGTTCTAGTAGGTTGACTTTTCGGGTCGTGTGCCCATCGATTGCCCAATATTTTTAGGCCTTTTCTTGGTGGCTTATTTTCTATCAAATCCATTTTTGGGTTTTAGGATTTCGGCTTTTCAGGCTATGAATTTTTAGAGGTTTAGGGTTTTTAGGGTTTAGGGTTTAGGGTTTACGGTTTTCATGCTATGAATTTTTAGAGGTTTAGGGTTTAGGATTTGTAGGCTATGAATTTTTAGAAGTATAGGATTCGGATTTTAGGGTTTAGGGTTTAGGGTTTAGGATTAGGGTTTAAGGCATGACAAATGGGTTTTCAATATGTTTAGGGCTATAGGTTTCAAGGTTTAAGTTCTGTCATTTCATCATGCAAATAGGGGTTACGGTCGCATTGATCATAAAAAATGGAGATACTCTTCTATTTCTTCATGAAGGTGCAGTGGAATAATGTAGCAATGAATCAGATGGAAAATAGTATTGTTGAATTTATATTCCATTTATTCATGCACGTTTGGTGGAATACTTGAGAAATGGAAAAAAATTGGGACATTATGTTGCTCAATTATTCTCCCATTTTTTCATGCAAGTGTGATGGAATAATGTCGCAATGAAAAATATTGGGAAACAATGCATCTCAATGTATTTGCCATTTAGTGATATACGTTTGATGGAATACCAGAGGAATGAAAAAAAATGGGGAGATAATGTGCTCAATTACTCTCCCATTGTTTTTTTCATGCAACTCTTTTGGAATACCATAGAAATGAAAAGATATGGAGAGATAGTGTTGCTCAATTAATTCTTCATTTATTTATAGAAGAGCCGGATTTAAGGCTTAAGGATAAGGGTTTATGCTTTAGATAATATCATATAATTAGGGGTATGTTGTACGTTGTGGATTTGTGGGCATTTAAACTAAAAAAATGTGGTGTAAATAAGATATTTCACTTCTAAATTTTTTCTTTTCTTAAATATATAATAACCGGAAACATGAAAACAAAATGGGTCATTATGAATCATGTAAGCATAGCGTAAAAATGAGCTCCCGCTCATTGAGAATATTTTTGGTTCAGTGTTTAACGTGACTTATTAGTGTCATAATCATTTATTTGGGTATGATTCAAAAGTGGACGACATCCACAAGAATGAGAATTAATTGCAAAATTTGAAGACTTGTGAGTTATGAGATTCAACCTAAAGTAATAGTACATCCATAGTTCTCTTAATACCCCCCTAAACCATAACATGGTTAGGGGCTAATTAACAAAAACTAAAGACTTAAGCGTAGCTTCTTCAATAATAAGTCCACAATATACTACTAAAATTGATTTCGTTTTTAGAATAAAACATTTCAATTCCAAAGACAGTGGTGTAGTCATTTACAAAGATAGAATGGTAGATGAAATAGTGTACTACGCAAAATAGAATGGTCTCTTCTAATTGGTTTAATTCATTAAAAATTTCCTAAGTTGTTTAATAGTTATTTCCTAAGTGGTTTAGTTCTTCAATTTTTTTGCCGAACCTTGACTTCTAGGTCTTCCTATTCTCACCTATTACAAATACCCCAACCCAAGTTAAATGTCTACATTTTGCCTTATAGAACTAATAGAAGAAATTTTTTTCACAAAATCTTTTTAATCTCCTTACAAAATACTAGTGATTGACACATGCTATGGTACGCACTCATCATTAGAATTTTATTAGAGATTTTATGTATTTGATAGAATGCAAAACTAAAATTTCAATACATTTTCAAATAAAAAATATTTAAATCTTTATATAATTTTTTTTCTAAGTAATATTGAAATTTTTCTTTGCATATTGAAATGTAAAATAGAATTTTATTGAATGATGAATGAAATATATGCAATGGTGAATGTTGTAAAAGATAGACATACATTAAAATGCATTAATGTAGCAATGAAAAAAATGGGGAAATAGTATTCCTCAATGTATTTGCCATTTTGTGATATACGTGTGATGGAATACGAGAGGAATGAAGAAAAATGGAAAGATAGTGTTGCTCAATTACTCTCCCATTATTTTCTTCACGCAAGTGTGTTGGAATACCATAGCAATGAAAAGAAATGGGGAGATAGTGTTGCTCAATTCATTTGCCATTTATTTATGGAAGAGCTGTAGTCTTCGGTTAAGGAGAAGGGTTCATGCTTTGCATAATAAAATATAATTAGGAATATGTTCTATATTGTGGGCATTTAAACTACAAAAAAAATGGTGTAAATAAGATAATTAGAATGAAACATTTCAATTCAAAAGTGGTGTAGCCATTTACAAAGATAGAATGGTAGTCAAAATAGTGTACTACGCAAAATAGAATGGTCTCTTCTAAGTGGTTTAATTCATTAAAAATTTCCTAAGTTGTTTAATAGTAATTTTATAAGTGGTTTAGTTCTTGAATTTTTTTGCCAAACCTTGACTTCTAGGTCTTCCTAGGCTCACCTATTACAAATACCCCAATCCAAATTAAATGTCTACTTCTTGCCATATAGAAGTAATTGTTTTTGGCTAAATCTTTTTAATCTCATTACAAAATATAGATGGAACTGTGGAATTCATAACTCAAAGTTCAAATTATGAATACATCTAAAAAGTGTTTTTTTGTTCAAAAAGATGGATGCATAGAGAAATATTGTACTTCATCAAACATTAACTTCTGAAAGACGCTCAAAGTGCTTTTTGGTTGATGAATGAGAGAGCATGTTCTTTTGTAGGACAGAAGTACAACTATTTGGCCTTGGCATTAGGGGTGGAAATAAAAAATCTTCTACAACATAAGCTTTTGAATTATTTAAAAACAATTCTTTCGACAGTTGTAGAATTCATGATCTCCACATCTACTAACATGTCCGTTTAAGGTTTAATGATGGCCATCTTGGATGAAATAATCCATTGTAGTGGCTACTTAACTTCTGGGCCAAGCTTATATTAGGGGGAGGCTTTAAAATGGTTTAGGCATTAAGAACCACCCCTACAAAAGGCTCTAAAATATTGAACATGGGTGTTGAAATAGATTTAACTTTTTGTGATGGGAAACTCCCATACCATGTGGAAGGACTCAAATGGAACTTGCAAACGTAGTTTGGCTTCCAGAGAATTGGTAAATCTTGGATTCATCTGAAAATTTTACCACACAAACTACAAAAAAGAGCGTAAATTCTCCAATAAATTTTATTGAATTTGAACATCGGATGCACAAGTTACAACACTTCAAATTGAAGGATGTGGTTTGCATGATTATCAAATCACTAGAGAATTTCTAAACCCACAAACTTCTGTTGGATGCTTTAAAAGATTTGCATGAAAGGTTTTACCCATCATATTAATGGGTTTTTACAACCACTTCATCTTTTCCAGCACGTTGTCTCTTGCATTATTGTTGTATAAAGGAACAAAAAAAGAGCCCTAGGGGAATGCTAATATGTGAGCATGAAGCAAGGAGCAAAGAGTAGGGAGCAAGGATTTGTGAGCAGGGATTTCAGTTTTAGGAAAAATAATTGTCATAATAGTTGGAATTGAGTGGCCTGTCGTTTCATTCATTCATTGGTTTCATCCACTATTTTTTGGGCAAGCATATACGTGAAATAAATAAATCTTCAAATTCTCTTCCATTAAAAAAGAGGCAAAATAAATTTAAGTCCTCCACGATCTCCAGAAGGCCTAATTTCCTTGAAGGTACTCACCTCCAAAATGGCGCTTGACCTTAAAGCGCCATGTACATGATGTGAACATTTTGAAAATCAGTTATGTACCTATTTGATTGGAGCGCTTTTAGTCATAGATTTGACTTTCCAGAACTTTTGCATATTGTATCCAAATCTAGTGTTCTCTGGTGCGTTCGAACCTCCATTCCCTTGCCAACAAAGAACATACAAAAATTTTACCATTTTTATAATAGTAACTAGGCTAAACTCCAAAAAGTGGCGGTTTTGGGTGTACCCACCTTAGGTGAGTGCTTTTAGGACCTTCTACCTTAGGTAAGTCATGGGCAGGTTCGGGTGTTGTAAGGGGAGGTTTGGGTACTACCGCAAGAGGTTCGGGTATGCCGAGTGTGAGGTCTGGGTAGTCGTTGTCGACCTCCTCAGGCGGCGCAGGTTTCCGGGTGCTGCGACTTCTACGGTGTGTCTATCAACTTCAGTGCGTGAGTTGTTTGCACAATTGTGTTTTAGGGTTGTGTGAAGTGCGAGCAATTGCGTTTTGCAAGGGTTGCGGCTTAGGGTGAGTTCCATTTCGTAAGTGTATTCAAGATTTAGGGTGAGGAAGCTGAGCTCCATTCCGCGACTTTCAGGCTTTAGGCTGAGATTTTTTCCTCGAGTTCAATCGGGAGCTGTTGGATCTGCGAATTTCAGGGTTTAAGGTGAGCTTTATTCCACAAGTTCAATCAAGAGCTGCTACGATCCGCGAGTTCAATTGGGAGCGGCAACAATCAATTTTGTGAGTTCAATCGGGTTTTTCGGTGCTTTGCAAGGTACGAGGTTCATGTTCTGACTTCTGAGCTCCATCGTACAAGTTCATTTTGGGTGTACACTGAGTGACCGAGTGCTTCCACAAGTTGAAGGATTAATGTTTTCAATCTGTGGACGCTGGCTTTGGAAGGCTTGTGCTTCTGAGTGTATTAGTGAGCGCTTATATTTTTGTGCGCGCTGGTTGTTGCGGTCTTCTGCTTGTGTTTGTCAACGTCTTTTTCAACGCTTTTGTTTGGGATTGTGAGTACTCATGCTGTTCATTTCTTCTGATTTTGCGTGCCACAGTGGTCCTGGCGGAGTGGTTTACGAATTTGTTGGGAGCGATTGTTTTTCAGCGCTTTTGTTAGTGTTTATGAGCGCTGATGATTTTGTGGGCTTCTGCTTCTGCATGCCACAGTGGTCCCAGCGGAGTGGTTTAGCTTTGATGGCTCTTTTTTGAGGTCACATGTCTTGTTTAGGGTGTTTGTGAACGCTTGTAAGCAGTGAAAGAGCTGAAGTACCCGTTTTGGATTCCAAGTTGTAGTTCGTAGTGTCTTGCACTGTTTCCCACTTGAATTTTGCATAATCACATCGTTTCCAGATCCTGCACCTTACATTTCTTTAATGAAATTGCATTGTATATGGCATTTTCAGAATTCGAAGGATACGTTGAGCATCTGAAGTTCAAAGTTCATAGAGGAAGCGTCTTCCAAGTCCCAGGTTTGTCCACTGAAGTCAAGAAAGAAAAACTAATTCGTTCCATCATGCTAGCATTTAGGGTTTAGATGCGAAAATTAGGGTTTCCACGAAATGCCCTAGCCAGGTCCTCGGCAGAAGTCAGGGTTATCCTTGAGTCGAGGATAACCTGGGACACTTTAGCGGTATCCCGACTTTCTAGATAGCTGTTAAGAATCCTTGGTTATCCTCGACTCGAGGATACCTTGGAGGTAATTGATGTTATCCACTAGGAAGCTAACAATAATTTCTAGGAGACAATAATCAAATCGTAGCCACAAAAAACAAAATTCAACTGAAATGGAAGGTAACCTGAGATAAATCAACAAAAGCCAAACAACTTAGATATCTGTAAAGTATCCCTGGATATCATTGAGTCGAGGATAACTTGGAGTTAATTGAAGTTAACCACTAGAAAGCATACAATCAATCATAGAAGACAATCATCAGATAAGAGCGGAAATAACAACACTGAACTGAAATAGAGATAAACTGAGAAAATTCAATCCTATGCAGACATCCTTGGAACCTGTGGAGTATCCCTGGTTATCCTCGAGTCGAGGATAACATGGAAGTAAATGATGTTAACCACTAGAATGCATACCATCATTCATAGAAGTCAATCATCAGATAAGAGCCAGATAAACAAAACTGAACTGGAATGGAGGTAAAGAACAATATTTTCCAAAAAATCCCATTATTTTGTATTAAAAACATTGTATCCTTAAATCATTGATACAACATCAAAAAAAAACAATAGTAATCTCGAGTAGCCCCAAACGTTCTCCACGTATCATTCACATGAAATGACCACTCAAATTTGCAGCTAGTGGAATCATTCCCAAACACCAGTTATCGTTGAGTCGACGATGCTATGTCCAATTATGTGAATTTTACTAAAGAAAATTCATAGGACATCTTTTGGAAATGGAGCGTAGAGGCTTAAACTAAATTCCAATCATGCACATCTTTTGACAGGACCTGAGAATGGATTCGGAGGATGCGTACGACTATTCAATGACAAAGCACCACCTTGAACCCTTCGTCAATCCTGTCGAAGATGGACCCTTCATTTCGGAAATGGAGGATAGCTACGGGAAACTATTCTAGTTCAAATCGCATGTTGCGAGCTGGAGTTTTGGTGTGAACCGATGGAAAGACTACGTCTTTCTCCGGTACAAAGTCTCTGGGCAGCCGGGTTACCTAGTGTGGAATTTGAATGAGAAGGTGATGTTCATAGATGCTCACTACAACAACTATGTTGCGGTCGTCCTACGTGAGGTAGATGATGCTGGGAAAGCCGGAAAACATTGTCACTCAATAGTGCTCAATGTCAACTTAAATCAAGCAGAGTTTGACCTTGAGAACCTCATGACATTATTGGAGGGCTCTGAAATGGAGTCCCTCAATCAACAATTCATAGATAGCGGATATCTTCCATGGAAAACCGGGACCGGCAAAGCTACTGCGACTAAGCTCAGCCTTATCTTCCAGACATTGGAAAGGTACGCTTTGTCAAATGTTCAAGCTCCTCCAAGTGTGGGAGGGCAAATACGTAATATTCAACAACGAGAATCGACTGGAAAGCGGAACCTGCCATCTGGAAGCGGAGGAGGCAGAAGTAGGGGGACTCAATCTAGTCAACCCATGCCGGAGACTCAAACTCAGGGTTCCATTGATCCGAGCCCAACACCACCAAGTAAAAGAAGAAAGAGGAGTTTAGTGGGAGGTGCCACAGGTGCAGGTAGCTCGGGGTTTGCATTGACATTAGTTGGAACTCAATTAGAAGAGCCGATGGAAGAGTTTCAGAGGCACGCACTCATTCAGAGGGAGTTTTGGGTAGAACACAAGCAGTGTTTTCTCTTCGATCAGAACACTGTTAGTGTGGACATCAAGCAATGCGTGATTGCGAAAGAACAGTATATAATCCGTGCACTGCAAGAGGACATGGTCAAGTCTGTGAAAGAGCAGCTCATCCAACTCATCGACATCAAGCAGCGGCAGAAAGTATACTTGACTCCAGTGGATAGAAATAATCAACTCTTGAAAACGAAACCCCAAAAGTGGGAAGACATTGAAAATGGCCAACACAGTATAACAGCATCCAAGGAGCTTCAGAAGCAAGGGTGTGGTGAAAACAAGCGTGTGGAACTGCATAGGTGGGATGCATACATTGTTTGGACGTTGGACCCAAACAAACTTCGACACATTTCGCGCTTCTACAATGCATCGAACCACCTAGATCATGCGCAGCCAATGTGGGGGAATCAAATAATCAGCTGTAGGAACATCTGGATCGCCTGCAAGCGTCCCACTCTTGAGTTGACCGATCATGTGGTGCGACAGAACAAGGCTGTATATAGTCCGGTCAACTACAAGGTGAGCGAGAGCTTACCACCATCGTCGACTCGACGATACCTGCTGCACTACAGCATTAAATTCCTTTAGTCTTGTATTCATTGATCAATAGTTTGAATTTTAAATAGAACTCAATTTCATGATGGACTCTATGTTTTTTTTATCATCCTCTCTCTCTGTCCTTATTTCTCCATAACCTCTTCTTTGCAGAGCTTTACCGATGCAGTTGTAGATCGTTTCCAGAATATTAATCCAAAAGGAGACAGTGCAACAATAAGGGGGCCGTCGGACCTGAAGAACGAAATCTAGATAATAACCCTCTCGGATGAGTTATGGGATCACAAAGCATGGTGAAGGCGAGCTCATTGACCCAGCTACCCTTAAAATGTATAAGGAAAATAAAGGGTACAAATTGAAGCCTGCCGGATTACGAAGGGAGTTCTTTAAACATGCTGGCCATTTCACTGACAAGGATTTCGGAAAACAGGCACAACATCTGCTTGGGATTACTCCTGGTCGGGCTGCACCATATCCCAAGCTTTCAGTTTCAAGAATGAAGGTGATAGCAGTGGACAACATGACAAGTATGGACTGGACTGAGCGAAGGAAGAGGAAGAAAATCGTGATTCAAGACTTGATGAGCATCAAGTCTGACTTAAAGCTTCCAGATAGCCAGAAGGACATAATCGATGAGCAGTGGAGGTCTTGGAAGTCTCGCCACCGATTCTCTTCTGCTACATGGGATTTCCTCCTTTCACACATCAAGGCCGACTATTTTAAAAGGCGCTTACGGAATGATGCATGGCTGAAGCACATAACGGACCTCGAAAAAGAATTCCCAGACGTTCTGCACATGTACAATCGCTTCATGAAGCTGAAATATAGTCTTCCTGAATTGAGCGGTGGAGTGGAGATGCGCGGCATGGATGTCACGGCGAAGGCGCTTGTCACCACTAACCGATTCACTTACTGCCGTCGGGAGGTGAATCTTGCAGTGGTTGATATGAGAGAAGTCCCTCGATCAAAACCCACAGCAGTCGAGGAAGCCATAGACCCATTTCTAGACTTCTTGGACGACAAGCTGGAGCCAAGTATGAGTGCAGCCAACGTGTGGCTTTTCATATTACGTGACAGTGAGGATGTGAGCGCGGCTGTTAACTTTGCTGACTTGAATATGGCGGAGTACGACATACTGAAGTCCAAGTACATCCCATGCAAAGCGGAAATGCTCAACAACGTGACGAACCGAGGCGCCGCCCTAGATGTGCCTCTTCTCTTCCTCTTTAAGAAAGAGAACGAATTCGCTTCATCTGTACGGGATTTCATGAAGCCAGAGTATCGAGCGCCTTCGGAAACATGTCCGTATTACAAGGATGCGCACAGGAACACAGAATGCAAGTGGAGAATTCACCCCACTGAACTCCGAATGGAGTTCTATTTAGAGATCCTCCAAGCATTTGCAGTCCCTGGCGAGAACGTGCTTGGAATTTATACCAGAGTCAAGCTCATGCTTGCTGCAAAGGTATGTGACGTTAACATTGTCATTTACTATCATTGACTCGAGGATAATGGTCAATTTTCGGAGTGGATTTGTTAGGCTAGTGTAGTTCATGAAATCTATTGAGCAATTGTCACAGTTATCCTCGACTCAACGATAATTACCTATTTTGTATAGTTTGTTTTCCTGTCATGCTCTTGTCTTTGCTCTTCATACAAAACGAAGGATGTAGGATGCTCTTGTTATCCTCGACACGACGATAACCTGTCCTTGCTCCCCTACGACTCACTGATATCCTCTTCTCTTGATTCAGATGTTTGGGGCATTCTTCTATGGTTACGTCAACAAGCACGATGCAAAGGGATATAGAAGTATATCATACTTTGTTGATAAACTCGACAAGAATGACTTCATGCATTCAAACTCGCCGTACTCGCTTACGTATGTCCAACCCCCTCGTCGTGGACCCGTCATGGTGTTGTCTGACTCGCCTCCGTCGCCTCCCATGACATTGGAATCACCTGTTGGGACCTCCGTGACGGAAAATCGAGTGTAGATTGAAGAGCTCGTTAGCTCCGATCCGGGATTGGATGGAATAAACGAGTTCGGAACAAATACGTTCCAAATGCGTGCGTGGTTGTCCTCGATGTCGATGCCAACTCTGGATTCGACTACTGATCCCGTCACCTCTGAGAATTTGAACATCCAACCTTCCTCTCTTGGATTGGTAGACGTGTCTAGTGTGTCTAACAAGAATGAACCTGCCCAACCTCCTTGTAATGAATCACAGGCACTCGCGGATGTGGATCCTATTGCACGCTGTCGTGTTGTAAATAGGTGTGGTGTTTAAAAACTACGAAAAGAACTCTTTAGAACGTCAATGGACTATAAGGATTGAGTTAGAAAAGGTGGGGTCGTGGAGAAATCCACGGTTTGGGTTTTGTACTGCATCTTGTCGCTTAGCTCAGGGAAAGTAGGAGGCTGGCTAGCTGGTTATTTCCTGCCTTCACTAGCGGTGCCAAGTTGCTGCTGCTCAGATTGATTCAACGGGCCCGATGGTATTCGAACCCGGAACCAGTCGACAACTAACGGGGACTTCAACAACCAGCCAAGTCCGCAACTTGGCGTTGATTGTTAGCCCCACAACGGTTTTATACCGTTGATGGTTGCATCGTGTGGTATCAGATGAACGAAGCAGTGTACCTTGATCCATTTCTACATAGGTTTTCTTTTGAGACAAAAACATATACCTATAAATATTTGACTTGGGATTGGTTAGTTGGAATTAGCTTCTCAATGAAGCTATTAGTTTTGTATAAAGGGAATGGGTTACATTCCTTGGTTTAGAAGAACCTGTTTAGGCTTTGATTTTGGATTCAGTTATTTGTAGTGATGGATTCGCAGAATCTTGAGGATTGGGAGCTACCATTATCTCAACCGCTGTTTGATTCTGATTTGCCTTCTACTTCAAGACGTCGTGCACGCGATGAAGTTGAGCCTTCTGAGCGTTGTATTCAACCGCGAACAGATCTAGACCCAAGTAATTTTCAATTTGCAGCTGCAAGTATTCAACTTGATACTAGGGCCTTGGTTATTGTTTTGGAGGCTGAATCTACGCTTTCTGGAGATCATCAAATGATATTTGAAGGACGTTTTGAGAATAACGCTGAAAGGCAGATGGTTAGTCACATTTCAAGTGAAGTTGGGCATCGCCTTTGGCTTCAAGGGCAACTCAGTCATTTGAGCAGTCAACGGAGGGCTAGTTTCATTTCCGAAGTAGTTCTTCAAATCCTTGAGTTTTTACATGTTTAGTCATTTATTTCCTCTTAAAATACCTTTAAGAGCGGTTGATTTGTATTCCAATGTTTTTTTATGTTGAGTTTAGAGGAACCTTAACTTGTTCTAAAGTTCCTACAATAAGTTGTGAGAAGGGTTTTTTTTCCTACTTGGTTTTTCCCTTTTAGTTGAATTTCTAAGATTTTAATAAATGAATAGAAGATGTAGTGGAGATAAGAGGGAGTAGTACCTCAACCAATGGACTTCTAGATGCCTTATGGGTCAAGTCATGGGCTGATGTGGTCCTTAGGAGAGGAGATAAGGAAGGAGGGAGCTTCCTCCTCGGCCTCTTCTTCTTTTTGTGTGTTGTTATGGAAAAAGAAAAAAGTTTTTGCATACTGTGATTTTCGAGCGACTAAGGCTTTGTGTAGGATACGAATTTTGATTTGAGATTTGGCAGAGTTGCACATCTTGTTCTTGCGCTTCTTTTGGCACTAGTTTCACTTGATTTGGAGTTGTTATGAGAAAGTTATGAGTAAAAGAGTGAGGGAAGGTCTGCTGCTATCCGATTAGAGAAGTGGAGACTTCGAGCCTCTCCTGCAGACTCAATATTTCTTGTATTCAAGTGAAATTTAGAGTAAGTGTAGGTCTTATTGTTAGCTTTTCAAAAAGCTATCACACTTGTAAATTGAGTTTGTGAAACAAAAGATATAGACGGAAATGTGAAGGAGTGATAGGAAGAAGGAGATGAAGTTAGAAACCGCTTCTACAAACTTTAGCTTTGAATTTGGAGTGTCATAGAACTTAGGTAGGGTGGAATTTGGAATTGAAAATTTGGTGTAGAGTTTTAAGGCAAGTTAGGATTCCAACCTTTCAAGTTTCAAGAGTTTTAGAGTATTATTGAACATTTTGTGGCCAAAACTAGCACATGCACATTCAGTTGCCAAGCAAATTTGAAGTGCTTAAGTTTGGGGTGCTATAGAAGGAGGAGTATTTGAAATTTTGAGTTCAGTTTTGGAGGAGATCTTTATGATACTTTAAGCTTTCAAAGACTCAAATATCAAGCAATTTGGAGCGTTTTTGAGCATTTTATGTCTTACAAGGTGTATGCATGTTCGGTTGCTAAGGGATTTTGGAGCACCAACTTTGAAAGACTATAACTTATGACTTGTAAGTTCGATTCTGTTGAAATTTGGAGGAAGAGTAGATGGTGTTGTTAGCTTTTCAAAAACTTATAACACACTTCATTTGAGATTATGATGTGTTTGGAGCATCTATTTTAGTGTTGCTGCCTTCTTCAAGAGGTTTCAAGGCTTGCGGTTTTGATTCCTACTTCATTTAGAACCACACAAACACTTGTATTAGTATTTATACGGTGTATATACGGTCTACTATATACGTATTCTACATATTTATATACACATATTTATACGTACATACGTACACGAATTTTATGCGTATTTTATACTTGTATTGTACGACTATACGTACACGAATTTTATACATATTGTATATTTGGTATAAAGACGTTTGTATTTGAATACAAGTATTTCTACCTATACTTGTATACATACTCTTGCATATTCAAGTTGTTCTTTTACCTTGATGGTTCATCCATTTATTTACGGACAGCTTTAGTTCCCTCCACTTGAAGTATTATCTTCTATTGTATTCTCTTAGTTTGGTGTTATAAATCAAAGACCTGACTTTGTTTTCACTTGCTCCCAAACCTAATCACTTCTAGTTGCAGCAAAAAAACCCTGTGTTTCCCCTAAGCAAACTCTTATTACCCGACAGCGCCATATCGTGGAGGATATTGAATCAGATACGGAATTTGACAAGATGATGGAGGACGACGCAAAGAGGACTGAAAATGTTGAGGATGTCGGCCGAGCAAGGGCGGAAGAGAATGTTGGGGCGGATGATGAACTCATAGTTGATGCCCATGTTTCCAACTTGCCCAACTTCATTGACCTGGGTAGTGATAATGATGTTGCGGATCATCCTCGAGAATCTGATGACGATGAAGAAAACGATGATGGCGCTTCCAAACAGAAGGAAATGAAGCCACTGCTCTTGCCCACGGGTTCCATCATCAAGGTGGAAAAGGACTATTGGAGGCTAGAAGAGGAGAAGAAGACCAGAATAATTGAACGAATAGCAGCAAGGGCAGCAAAAGACAAAGAGTTGGCCGATGCGAATGCAAAAATAATGGAGTTGCAGATAAAGTCGCAAGCCCAAATCTTGGATCTATCGTCCCAATTTGAGCAACTCAAGCAGCTCTTGTCATCCCAATCTAGTCAACAACTTGGAAATCCCTTGGTTGTATCCCAAGCTGGGCCTTCACATCCTCCACTACCTATCTCTACATCACCAATCGTGCAGGAACTGGTTGTTAGGCTCCCTCATCCTCGTATCGATGATAATGAGGGTGGTCGTGCAGTGACACTGGAAGATGTCGTTATTTGCACACCAACTTCGCAATTGCCAAGGATATCTTCGCCAATCCCTTCAGCATTTGAAGTTGTTGTTCCGGAGCCACAAATTGCCCTACAAGATGCAGGACATCATCCTCGTGTTGACGATGCTGATCGTGTTGCAGAGGTCCCGGCGTCTCCGATTGAAATGACCTCCGTCCCTGAGTCGGCGAAGGCTGTTGTGGAACGCCATTCTCCCTCCTTTGATGAAGAGGAGGAGAAGGTGGACTACGGCGAGGGCGAAGAAGATCTTCACGATACTCCTCCGTTCGAAGAGAAAGGTCCTTCTTCTAAGCCCGCTGAGGGGGAAGACGATTCCACCCAAGCGGGTGGATCTTCGCAGGTAAACTCCTCAAATCCAGAGTATTAATTTAAGGTGGAGAGTGTGATAGTCGTTTGTTATTGTTTGGAATGCGGTGCGCATGAACTGCCGACTCTTATTCGAATTCATGATGCTTGACAGGATGGCGTGCCTATCCTTGAATGAATTGCACGGATGGATCCTGTGTCCGTGGTCGACATGCGTGTAGAATAGTATAGCGTAGGCTTCAATGCGCAGTCTTGACGACCCATACTTAAACGAAATTTCGACATGTATTTTATAATCTACCTTAAATAAAGTATAAGCGTTTCAATAGATTGTGTACAATGACGTCTAATTGATCCGATTTGTGCATGTGTTCATGCTCAGCTCAATACACATAGAAATGTGCAATGTCCGGTACCAATGAAAGCACTCCCTCGCGGAAGTCCCCAGTCAATTAGTGGAATGAAATGCATCTGTCCGCTTGCTGGTTCTCCCACTTCTGCATTTATTCAGGTAACTCCAATTCTCATTTGTTTTACTTTGATCAGATAGCATCGGAGGGGCAAAGAGAGGTCTTGCAAACGAGCTTGCATCCTTTGATGCCTCCACCGCGGAGAAAATGGCTGAATATTATCTTAGACCTGAACGGCGTGCTTTGCCAGAGCATGCCGAGGGCGTTTGCTGATAAATTGAAGTCTTATAGGCTTGAAGACAATGTTCTTAGCCATCGGTACCCGACTGTCATCGGATCGAAAGCAGTATTCGCTAGACAGAATGTCAGGGAATTCTTGCAGCAGGTGTCGGAAATTGCGCATAGGGTCATTGTGTGGTCCACCATGATGAAGCATAATGCAGAACCGATTGCTGGGCACCTGTTCAGCAATTGCAGGGCCCCCTTCGATATACTAGGCCAGGAGCAGTGTTCGAAGGTAGAAGTCGCTCCTGGAAAGTTCTTCCATCGCAGAAACAAAGTGTTCTGCTTGAAGATTATTGAGGATGGCCTGTTTTCCGTTCATAGTCAGGGCCCGTTCTTTAACGATCAAAATACCCTTCTCATTGATGATTCTCCTGAAAAGAGTATTTGCAATGATAATGGGAATGCCTTGTTCCTCGAGACTTGGAGTCATTCCAAGCGGAGGGACGACGTGCTCTTGGGCGAGCTGCTCCCTTGGCTCCGGAGGTTGCATTCCAACTGTCCGAATGACGGGATGCAACAATACATCAATGAGAATTGGATCGGGTTAGACCCACCCAGTCCCGATGACCATGCCCTCCAAGATATCATTGAGGGCATGAAAGAGTCCGCGAAGGTCATGAATTGCTCATACGAACTTTCCACAGTAGGTCTACGTGTAGAGACGCGTCGCCGTAGAGTTTACACTTCGACTTAGAGTTTACACTTCCGTGTGATTGAGCATGCAGGGGTCCAGGCATTTTGTACTATATATTTCAAGTGAATGACCATTCTTTGAGATTAATATATGAAGCTCTTTTTTTATCAATCATCTTCTGGCACAATGTTTCAGAATTTGTTTGCCCTCAAAGTACTACTTGATCGATGCAAAAGGCAGGAATTGAGCTTATTAATAATTATTTAGTGCAGGTCGAAGGTGTTCGCTTTTTGGGATCACTTGTGAAGCAAAAAATCACAAGGAGCCTCCTCTCTGGGTCGGAAAAGGCACGATCGAGTGACTCCAAATCCGATGGTGGAAGCTGTGAAACGGCTCCCTTCTCTAAGCTCTACATGTTGCGCTCTGCCGCGGACGCCACGTCGGCTGCCATCGACTATTCAAAGGGGGATATTGAGGACAGCGTTGTGGACAGCCCCCCGAGTCGTGGACCCGGAAGGACTCCTATTTGTTCTCCATCACCGTTGAAGCGCACGTCCTCGAGCCACGGACGATCTGCATCACCAACTTCGTGCATGGGCACTCCCACAAGTCGGAAACTAAAGCTCCCGGTCGACAACGTTGTGAGATATCCTCGGCTCGAGGATGACATTCAAACTTCGACTCGGTTGGCTTCTATCCCCATTGTTGGAGTGGAATCAGAACTACTTCTAAAGGGAGAAAACGAGATTTTACTTCACGGGAAGGCTGTTTCATTCTGTAAAACATCGTTTGATGGTAATTCATCACCTCGTTTGAAGTCTCGCGGAGCGAGTTGAACGCCATCATCGGATAGTCTTTTTCGACAAAGAATTGTTAGAGAGCAAAGGCTAAGTATGGGCTCAAAATCTACCAAGGCTGTAGTTGTAGACCTAAACCCTAAACCGATTCTACCAAGGCCGCCCTTCAAAGGTCCAAAATCTCATTCTGCTTTGGAGGTTCCCGAAAGCATGAGGAGGCCAAAGTGGAAAGCTAGGGCTACGCAGAGTTTGAATGATTGGGATACTTCTGATAGTCAAGGTTGGCCGCATTATCCTTCGAGGCGTGACGATATCCTACGAGGGCTTGCAAAGGTGCAAGCAATGGAAGCAGCAAAGATTGAAAGTTCGGAAACCAAAGAAAAAAAGTGGGAGAAAATGTGCAAATAACAAAGACAAGTTTTAGAATCCATCCATTTTGTAGTCTCTTTTACCATGAGTAGAATGATTGTCAAATTGTAAGTACTCAGAGAAATTGAGTATGTACGGGCATATTGTAGTTACTATAAATAGCATAGCAAATATACAAAAACTAGAACACAAAGGAGGTGCTATGACATGTAACTATGAAGCACTTTATTGTTTTCACATGGATTTGGGAAAATCAAAAATAAACTCAATGATTCGTTTGTTTTTACTGTAAATGATCTATTCTATTGCAAATGACACGGTTCCTCGAAGCTTCTTAATTGATCGTGAACTCATTCGCTTGATTAATTTCCTTGAAAGCACCTTTTGAACCATCGCATTATTAAATTGATTGTCATCATATAAAATCACCTCTTCTATCTCTTTAGATGCAACTTCTTGTTGATGTTGAGAAAACAGTTCTATTTATCATTGAGTTCAACAACTCTTTGTGAAATGGGGCTTTGGTTTTCAATTTTTGAAGTCTCAAAATGACCATTTTGTCTCATTTTAACGAATAAGGCCTTATAAGGGACTTCCATGCCAAATTCAACTTGGGTTGCCTCGCCGCTTTGTGCTCCTTCTATGACTATGAACACCTATGCAATCAACCTTCACTATATACTACCTTCACAAGTAGGGACACTGCAAATCTGTTGAGGAACACTACATTGCCTCAAGAAATTCACTTGGAAAACACATCAGTGTCTACTCTTATTTGTGAGGAATCATTACAAACAATACGGCACCCCAATGATTTTACCTCGATAAGTGTTAATTTGATTGAAGTAGGGCCATGAAGACATTAAATCTCTGATGGAATTGAATTGGATTCATCATGTGTTATGTGGATAATAATAAGGTTGGTGTGAACAAAATAATAAATATTGCATATACCTGACACATGATTCACCATGAATTTATGATCGTTGTTCCATTCAATTCCAAAGTCACCTAAATATTATCCACAAAATTTTTTTAACCTGAGTGTCAACTACTGACTATGACAACATCCTTTGCTCTCAAGTGATAACAGAAGTTGAGGCTAAAATGAAAGTTCTCGTTGTATCAATGTCAATGGGCAGCGTAGTCCAATGTGCAGTCCTTACCTTGTTGACAGAAGCTAATAATTGGTTCCATTGGGTATTAGCAGGGAGAACTTTCAGGCTCACTTTCTCTCCACTTTCTAAAGTGAAAGACAAGTGGGGCATGTGGTCTGCGCTTCCCTCCAACAAAGACTGTAGAGTTTGGATGGCTTGAACAGTTGATGTTCGCCTTTTTGTGTTGTTGAAGTTGCCATGCGGAGCACCTTGGACATTGGCCTTCGCCTTACCCTTGTACCTTTGAAAGGTCCGCAAGGAAACCTTGTGAAGCGTCCTCCAAGCAAGCTGACAAATGCTTATGCCTTCTACGGTGACGACTCCTTTGTACATAGTCCAGTGGACGTCCAACATCTTGGTGGACTTCACTTGAAATGTCTGCAAGTACAATTTTGTGCAGAGGACACAAATGGTGGAAGGATGGAATTTCTTCGTGCAGTCTTTGTTGCAGCATCGTTGCACAAAGACATCTGCAATGGATTCCGATGATAACAAGTTTGTCTTTTTGTTCAGCAATGCAGCGGCTCGTGTTCTTCGCTCATAGCGATATGGTTGTTTGCCTTGTCTTTTTCAATTCTGCTCTAATTCTTTGTCGAGGGTAGCTTGTTTCCGAGCATGATCATAGACACTGGCATAACCATTCTCTCCGAGATAAAACAAGAGGCGCGTTGGCCAACGCAAGCACGTGTCTCCCACACTGGGATCCCCATTGTAGACCTTCAGTACAACGATGCCAACATCATTGTCGCCCAAACGGTTGCATCCATCAATACATGCCTTGGGATTTGCAGCGATGATAATCACTTCAGCAAAATTGGAACCATCAACGTGCCTTGCCAGCAGAGCCTTCCCAGACCATCCGTCGTGGTCGATGCCTTCACAATTAGGGATAGGACTAGGGTCTACGACTGTAGTAGAATGATCCTTTGATACATCTTCCTCACATTCTTCAAATCCCTGTCCACGCAACCACATAGGAGTCAAGACCATCACAAGAGTGGAATGCTTCATTCACTACAACAGAATATGGTAAAAAATCGCACTCGGTTTTGAGTGCGCAATTTTATTGGCATGTATCGTTGTAGTGATGTTGGGGTCCAAATATGCAGAATAAAGCAACACGTAGAGAAGAAAACCTCGTCGTTGTCGACTTTGCTTGACGATGTATGAATCATGAAAACTCACTGCCCAAGGACCTGCAATGCCACGGACGTCGAAATGAACTCTCACTTCTAGGAGGATGGCAAGCACGCTTCAGGAAGATATGAAAAGCAGAAACATCAATGTTCGGAGACGTTCAATTTGCGCACCAAGATTCACAAAAGATAGGAACTGAGACTACTGAAAAGGGAACGTCTCAACATGGAAGCAACGTTCTTGGAATGGTAGTGACTGCAAGTACTTTCAGAATGAGCAATCTGGACCTAAACATCCCACACTCGAAAATGTGCTTGTTAGAATCACTTTTAAGATGTGCGGTCTAATCCGAGCGATACCTCCTCCATGGCCACAAGTCACAGCAGTTGGGTTCAGACTACGCGGTCTGAACCCACAGATTCATGTTCAAGGATGGGAGTGGAAGTTCAAGAGTGCGGACCGCGCAAAATAACCGATTCATGTTGAAGGAATGGAGTGGAAGTGGATGTTTTCGGACCGCGCGGTCTGAGCCTGACGCCACCACCTCGCAATTCAGTCACCTCGGCCAAGTTCAGACCACGCGGTCTAAACCCTAAATTACCTGATCAAGGAATCCGTGGACGCAGACGCCACCAAACCACAAGGTCAAAGCCTGACGCCACCGACTCAAAAAATAGTCACCCTCAGAGAGTTCATGCTGCGCGGTTTGAACTAGGCCTTCTCCATATTGCAGGGACGATCAGAGATGGACAGATAAATCAACTCATGCTGCGCGGTCCGAACCACTGCACTTGCTAGTTCTCGACCAAAACATCACGGTAATTGACATCATCGTAACACTACTTATCATAAGCTACATTTGTCGGCCTATTACGGACACGGGGCTGTATGTATGCAACAATGTGAATAATCTACTTGCAGAGGCAAGTAGTACATTCTATGACTTGTGGAATACGGAGTGATGAAGTCTAAGTACAGCTACCGCATAAGAACCATACACTGAGACCAATTCAGCAGCTCAGCCTTCATTAGTACAGCTATTCATGATTGCAAGGTCACATTCAATCAAAGTAGGAATAGAAAACGTCTCCATCTCTACATTTCCAGTGTATCCAATCCTAATGCTCAAGAGCACGCCTTTCAGGGAATTTGAATCGATCAATTCCGCTATACGCTGCTCAATTCTACAATCCGAAATCAACAGACGACCTAATTCTACAAATCATCCAATCTAGCAGTGCGATGCGGGAATTCTTCCTCAAGACACTCACTAAACTTCCTTTCTTCGAAATTCCGACATTCTAACAGTTGCCAACGTACGCAAGCTTAAGTCCAAACGGCTCCACCTTGCATAACGCTCCAACATCCGCTACAAGTTCACACAAACTTGCATTTGAAAGCACAGAAATGAAGTCATTGGTTGCCGAATACTGAAACCCAACTTCCACTAAATACGTACTCTCGTTGTAGACTAAGAGCGTTCGTTGTCCACATCTAAAGAATGCAAGTGCCGCACCTACAGTCTTTGCGCCCAAGCAACCACGCTCCAGCGACGATGCCCTCCACAAATCCAACAACACAAATACTGCGGCCAAATCAACCTCCTCAACTCAGAACTCCGACGCGCAAAAATGAAGCAGGCGGAGGTAGTGCAAAAGCAACATGCGAAAATGAGGTCAGCTGTCAATGCGCTGCCATCAAGTCCGCCGCCGCCTTCAGGCTGATTTGGCAATGGCACATTTCCCGAGATGGACTGGTAGCGCACCGGGTTCTGTCTTCTTTAACCTCTAAATGTTGGACCTATGGTCGCTGATTTCAAGCCTCATTGTCATCACTCAATTTCTTGCCATTTTGCAACAAAATATGTATGGAGAAAATTTAACTTATTTTTATGAGATGAAACTAAAAGTCTTGCTCGTTGCACCAAAATTTTAGATTTTTTTTTAAATAACTGATTTTTTGGGGAATTTTGGTAAATATAATGAAGAAAATTCATATCCAATAGAAAATTATTTCAAAAAATCTGAAAATTCCAGCATGTGTGCATATTATAGTGATGACCAACATGGTATAAACGCATTTTACGTGCCATTCTATAATTAGAACGCAATAGACATTGAAAATACATTGAAAGTTTAAATTGCAATAAAAAATTGATTATTAGGAATTTTTTTGAAATTCTAATTGGAGTAGAAACTAGAGTGAATGAACTTTATTTTGTTAGTGGGGCTTAAATTCAAAAGATATCATTTTGGTAGAGAAATTTCAGATTTAAAGCAAGGAGCAACAACTTTCTAAAATGCACTAAAATAGCATTTATGTGAAGACAAACTCCAAACTCAACTAGATTATCTTCATAACCCAACATGGAAGGTCAACAACAAAGAAGTGGATGAAAAAATTCTTCCCAACTTTCTACAGTTGAAGAAATTTTCATTCAAAAGCCACAAAATGGTCTCGTCGTCATTTCTGGATTCATTAGCATTCAGATACTCTACAATTACCATCGAGTATACCTAATTCCAGTTTCAGAAAATCCAAACTTCTTCTCTAAAAAACTTTTCCCATTTGCTGCAAATAACCTCTTATGGAAAGTTCATTTTCCTTGAATAATGTTGTAATCGTGAACTTAAATGTGTTTTCGTTAAATATTTGAATTTGGAAAAATTCCATTTCCATTCATTCCTCAACTCATTCTAGAAATCATTTCATATGTTATTTGCGTTGGGAATTTCTGGCAAAAGGAACCTGTAGTCATTATTGAACAAAGCTCACAATTATATATCAAAATTGTACTGTATGCTTTTTTAGAGTTGGAAGTCTTGGAATTGATCATTTTAAGAACAAAGTTACCATGTTCTATATTCATCGGAAGTACAAGATGAATTTCCAATGTAGTCTAGAAGGTATTGTGATACTATAAAATTATTTCTACACATGGCTATCTCACCTCAGTCTCAATTCTTCAAGGTTGGCCAATTTACAACCAAACAATAGTATTATCAAATGATATATTAAAAAAATTCAACATTGGAATTAAAAATTTGTCATTCTAGTGTACAACATATACCAATGAAATTTTGAAGTACAAACATAATGTGGTGATTAGATTTCATTTCCATATTTCCATACTCTTTGTATTGTAGTTCAGAGGAAATGATTAAAACTGGTTTTTTAAAAAGGGCCTTCTACATAGAAGACATTAATTCAATGATTAGATATAAAAAAAAATGCCTTTCCTTCATAGGATCATACAAACATTTGAGACTGCTGTAAAGTACTCATGGCGCAAGTAATGGTTATTATACAATTAAAGAATGAGCAAAATATTCTTATGTGTAGGTAAACAGATCTTCAAGAAAGCTTCATAATATGCAACCCTTTAGAAGGTATACAATTTATACATTTTGTGAATTCATTTCTATAATTTCTGTAAGTTTGTTAAACGTTTGAAATAGGAGTCTATCATAAGAAATTTTCTAAATTCTTGCTTCCAATCCTTAAAAGGAATATGTAATAGCATTCCCACCTCTCCAAATTCTAATATATTTCCAAAAATCTATATTTCGTGTACACTTTAATCTACAATTAAAAAAGGGTTATGAAAACCATTCCAAGCTCGGCTCCTAGCTCGGGGCTAGAGCCCCTTGGTTTACTATGCATGTTTTCATGTATTTCATTTTGGACCTTTCCGCTTGTCTCTTCATTTTTATTAAGCAAGTTCAAGTAGAAACAAGATTTACATATATATTCCACCGAGGTTTCAGTACTTTGGTTGCAAGTAACATTCTTTCTTCTATGAATTGGAATTGTCCATGTTTTGTAGGAAAATCAAAAGAGTGATAATGGATACATTGCCAATGTAACCCATCATATTACTAAAATCATAAGTCCCTCTGTAATATCACAAATGCGACCATTAATACTAGGGGCTCGTGCTTGCTATGGTACGCATTTATTGTATCACATATTATTATTACTAAATTTTTACTCAAAATCTGACAAATTTGAATAAAATGCATGATATTAATTTCAATAAGTCTCTAAAATAATTTTTTTCAATAATGTTATAAAAATATTTTCAATCATGCATAAATAGAAATCATATTTTCATACAATGTGATATTATTGAATTAGAGTAGCAGTTCACAATCACCTCTGTAATATCACTTTTTACAAAGGGTGATATTATAGAAACAATATAGTCGTTGCAATTGAGGTGATATTAAAGAGGATCAATATGGTGATATTAGAAAGGTAGAAATTCCATTTTTTTTTTTGGTTTCATACTTCTTCTGCATTTCTATGATTTTGTGCTTTTGTGAGCTTTGAACTCAATTGTGCATGAAGCTTTTGAGGTTTTTGAATTTCTCCTTTAAATTCTTCTATTTGGGTTGCCATTGTTTGTAACAATTGAGTCAAATTTCTAATGCATTCTAATGTATGTGTATCTTTTATCACATTCATCATTGCATGTATTTCATTCATCATTCTTTAAATTTCTACTGTTTATTTCAATATATGCTTATTTATTACAAAAATTATATGAACATTTTTGTAATTTTTATCTGAATATTTATTGAAATTCTTGCTTTGCATTCTATCTAATACATAAAAATTCTAATGATGAATGCGTAGCAGAGCAAGTGCCAACTGCTAGTATTAAATAAAATTATAGACGTTTGGTGTCGTCTACATGACACTCCTTGAAAGTGGCCCAAAATCATTGTGTTGCCAAGGACATTGAAAATTGTTGGGCCTTAAAGCCACCCCTTGGGCATAGGTTGTGTGACAATTTGAAAGAGAGAAATGAAACTAAATCCCTTTTCCAAAGAGTGGGCCAACATCACTATGTTGCCGAAAATGTTGTCCGGGCATTTAGTTTAAATTTTAAATTAAATGCACACATAAATACTAATAATTATAGGGTTGCACTCCCAAAATTTCAAACTCAAATAAAACATGGAATTATTTCTAGAAGAGGTTAAAAATGTATTAAATTGGCATGTTTTTTTAACTCAAAAATTTATAGAGAATACGTTTAGATGACCACTATACCAATATTGAACTCAAAATGAGTTTTCAATAGAGTTATTTTTAGGAATTTTTTGTTCATTGTTTAGACCATTTTTCCTTATGTAATGTAGAGGTGTGAAAGTGATTTTTCATTTCTACTGTATATCTTGTTACTTCAAAAATTTGTAACTAATTAGTATCATACTACTAAAATCATAAGTCCCTCTATAATATCACAAATGCTACCATTAATACTAGGGGTTCATGCTTGCTATGTAATGCATTCATTGTATCACATATTAGTAAAATTTTGATATATTTGAATAGAATGCATGATAATGATTTCAATAAGTCTTTGAAATAATTATTTTAAATATTTTGTAAAAATATTTTCAATCATGCATACATAGAAATCGTATTTTCACACAATGTGATATTATAGAAATAGAGTAGCAATTTGCAATCACTTTTGTAATATCACTTTTTACAAAGGGTGATATTATAGAAATAATATAGTTGTTGCAATTAAGGTGATATTAAAGAGGATCTATAGGATGATATTATAGAGGTAGCAAATTCATTGCTTCTTTTGGCTTTACATTGTTTTGCACTTCTATGATTTTGTGCTTTTGTGAGCTTTGAGCTTTCATGATTTCAATTTTTTATTACTACTACCAAATGATTTTGAAAAATTTATTCAATCGAAGCGATTTTGGATTCCACAACAATTAAGTTGTGCATAAAGTTTTTGAGATTTATAAGTTTTTCTTTTCAATTCTTCAATTTGGGTTGTCATTTTTTGTAAGAATGGAATCAAATTTCTAATGGATTCTAATGTATGTGTATCTTTTATAGTATTTACCATTGCATATGTTTCATTCATCATTCAATAAATTTCTAATGTACATTTCAATATATGCTTACTTATAAAAAAAATTATACAAAGATTTTAGTCATTTTTATTTGAAGATTTATTGAAATTTTGGTTCTGTATTCTATCTAATACATAAAAATTCTTATAAAATTCTAATGGTGAATGCGTAGCATAGCAAGCGCCAACCGCTAGTTAACAAATAAAAATATCAATAATTCAAAACATGAACTTCCAAAGTTGAAAATGCAATTCTCATTTTTTTCATTTTATTTTATTTAAAATTCAAAAAGTACATAGGGAGTCCAAAGTTTTGTTCGCACATGGTTTTTTATGGAAGGAAGAAGTGCCCTCCCCTGAGGGGTCTAAAAATAGAGTGTGATTAAAACAAAAATCTATTTTGGGGAGATTACTTTGTGTATCCATAATAGAGTATGTGTATACAAGTGTTTTTTTGATTCCCTACATACCTTTTAAAGAACTGTCACTTCAACCTATAATTTCAAGCATTGTAGAAAAATGAAACATGTCAACAAAACCTCATTTCAAAACCATTCTAAGATGCTTTACTCAAAAAATGATAATAGTTTGTTTATAATGCAATTTAGAAAGAATTTTCTTGCGGGGCACTCCTCTTTTTTTTCTAATGTTAGTGTGAGAACAGAACTTTGGACCCCCTATATGTATTGAATTTTTACAAATGTAATGTACATGGATTTCATAGATCTTTTTTTCTTATTAAATTTTATATTTTTATTTTTTTCCTTTTCAATAAAATGAAATGAAATAATGAATAGATTTCCCTACTGTGGAAGATTATGTTTTGAATTATTGATATTTTCATCTTATAAATATAATGAGTTACAACCTCCATCCCAAAATGATCTTTTTGTTGGACAACATCTTTTGGATTAAGGCTATAAATAACTTTTAAAAGACTTACTTTACATAATAAGTAGATTTTGTTGATTTCTTCCCATCTTAAAAAATTTGAGTTTTAGAACCCTTTCCAAAGTGTAGTTTTAGAATATTGAAAAGTGTAAAATTTTGGGCATTTCCAAAGAACACCAATGAGCACTTAATTGTTGAGTGTTAGGGTGTCATCTTGTGGGCATTTAATATATGGCTAAAATCAAGTTTAGAACTTCATTGTGCCTCTTGCAGCTTTATCTACTTCAATTGGGGAATACTCAAAGAGATGCAAAAAATAAGACAAAACCATGTTCATTGATCCCTTCAATCATTTTATTTGTCTTTTACTTGATGATTGCATGGATGATTGCATAGGGAACTACTACTTTGAATTGTTTTTCTAGTCCCAAACAACAATTACAAGCCAAACTTGATAAATTTCAACATGACAAAGTGCAATAAGAAGATCATTTGGGGATAAGAAAACCAAGCCAAAAGGAAGATCATTATGGGACGAAGGGAGTACAAATTTTTGAAGTGAAAAGGTACACTGCAGAGCTAAAAATAACCTTTACATGCCTATTTTATATAAGAGGAAATTGTCTAAGAAATGAACAAAAAATTCCTAAAATGAACTGACTATTGAAAGCTCATTTTTCTCGAATGTTGTTGCAAATGGTCAATGACATCTAAATGTTTTCTTTAGAAATATTTTGAGTTCAAAAACATGCCATTTTCGTGCGTTTTTAGCCTCTTCTAGAAATCATTCCATATTTTATTTGAGTTTGAAATTTTGGGAGTACAACCCTATAGTCATTAATAAACAATGCTTAAATTTTGAAGTTAAAATTATAGTTTGTTAGAAACTACTGGGTTGCGTGTGCTTTGTTGTAGTAGAATTAAGTGCATTCCCTAGGCAAGGAAATTTAGAAGTTTGCCTTTCAAAATTTATAAAATGATTTTGGTAAGAAAAATGGTGATTCTAACTATCCACATGGAGTCTATAACTTTAGACCTACAACTTCTATTTGTATACCAATTCCAAAACATTCTTCCTAAATCGAACTTTGTATATTTTTTTCCCAATTTGCAGCGTGTTTGGAGAATAGAAGACGTTTATGGGTTCATTGCTCCACATACTTGGATTTACAGAACTAATCATTAGTTCAACTCACCATAGGTTCTAGTGCAACGTGTCGGCTTGTGGGAGGTTTGGTGGAGCTTCAGGTAGGTTTTGGACGGTTCGGTAGATTCAGTAGGTTCGGGAAGGTTTGGGATAGGTTCGGGGACCATACACAACCTTGGGTTGTCGTCCTCCTCGAGGACCAGGGTTGCACACTCACTTTCCGTTTTCCTCTTTCCTTGTTTTATGTTGTTGCTTTTCCAGTTGGTCTCCATGCAGTCGCCATTTTGTTTGCGTTGCGCACTAGTTGTAGTAGCCACGGAAGTCCAATCGCACGTTTTTGTCTTGCATTGTTTTCATTTGTCATTGTGGAGCGAGGTGTCGTTTCTTGTTGTTGTGGCCTATCAAGTGGGTTCGACTTCTCCTTGTTCTTTCGGTTTGGAGAGGTGCAGGAAAGAATGGAGGTTTGTCAGTCGTAGCGAGGCGTGCAACGTCCTTGAAAAAGCAGCAGGCTTGTTTGGAGAGCTGGTGATGTGCATATCTTCAGTGGCTGAAAGCAAGGTGTGTAGGTGGGTGGTCTTTTATTTTCTCTACATTGTCAACGTCCTCTGAAATTGTGGTTTCTTGTGAATGAAACAATTGTCTGCACCTGCGCACTTAGCATTCTAGTATGGTTAGAATGTAGAAGATTAGGGTTTCAAGGGAATGCAATTCTAGTGTTGTCTATTTTCATATCTACAGTGGTAGTGCAATTCTAGTGTTTCCTATTTCCATGTCTAGCTATTTGTAGTATAGATTGCATCAGTTTTCTTGGAGGGCAAATTCAAGTTTGTAAGTGGTTGATTTTGTGAGAGGTTTTGGATTTACAGTGACAATGCAATTTGTTTTCAATGGTGACATGAGTAGGAGAATAGAGTTCCAATTTGGGTGTGAAATTCATTTCTACGTACGTTGCTCAAGACATAGGAGAAGAAAAATGATAATATTTTGTATTGTATATTCTGTGCATTGAACTAGGAGGAAGAACACGATCGTAATTTCACCTCTAAAAACGTAAACACAACGGAGCCTGTGACATTTGTTGCAGAAGCCGGAGATTGCAATTTGGACGCTCAATTCCAAACATCAAGGACACAACTAACGTCTTTCTAGCAGGTAATAGAAATGACTACAATTGCTGGAATGTAGTAAGGGAGTCTATATCCGCGCAACGTAGAACTCACCACTTCTACTTCAGACCGCACGGTCTGAACCATTTGTAGCAAAGAAATTGAATTAGTATGGAGGTAGGCACGAAGGAACAGAAGAACGTCCAAAGGAAGGTCTAGACCATCCAGTCTGAACCTTACACTGGCTTCTTTTGAGGAAAAATTCAATTAATGTGAGTCAAAGAACTACCATGAGAAGGTTGTGAGCGCTTATTTACCCACCCTTGGTAAATCAGCAAACACGATCAGGTTCTTAAAATCGGTCCTATCCTATGGGTGTTTTAACGTCGTTCCATTGTGCCTTCCAAGCAATGGATCTTTTCTAATTCCTCAGTATGTTTCAAGCATGCAAAAATCCAACCAAACCAAGTTTTATCCTATTAGTTATTTGATAATTCCTAATTCTGATGAGTAGCTGAAGTTATTTTGCAAACGATGATTCAAACACAAAATAAGTATTCCCTCTTGTAGATGATTAATTCCCCTTTCCAAAACTATAAAATTCACCCAAATTGGACACTCCTAGCAAAAAATATAGGTAGATGAAGTTTGATTGCTAAATGGTTCATCAAAAACTTCATCCACGGTTTTAGTTTGGTTCCCTAATTCAAAAGACCTTGGGGTTTTGAAAATATACTTAAAACATTTCTTACTACCTAACTCTGAAGTTTGGTCTTAATTTGACACATCTATTGAAGTTTCATCCAATCCCAGCCTAGAACTTCATCCTTTAATATCTTGTTGGGTTTTTAGTCTTTTCTTGAGTTTGAAGTTCCCATGGGTTCTAATTATTCTCCTCTACAAGCTTGTGTTTCTAAGTTATCATTCTACTCTCAATTCTAAGCTCTAAGTTAGCCTTCCTTGTTCCATTTGGTTCCGGTCTGACTCTTGTTACTTTACTAATTTTAGAAAGTTTATCCCTTTTTCATGTACTTTTCTATTCTAGGATTCTAGATTGGGTTTACACTTGCTAATTGAATCTTTCTACTAGAAGTTATCGATGGATGAAGTTTGACCACTTAAATGGTTCTTCAAACTTCATCCATTAAGATCTATTAATTTGCAGTTTGAAATTAAGTCTTTCCTTTGGTGCTGGATTCTAATTAATATTCTCTGTTTTACTAATTTGACTTGTTCCAAACTTTTGGTTTTGTCAAAATTTCATCCAATTTTGACTCTAAACTTCATCCATTCCTAACTTTCTTGTTTTAAGTCGGAATTCTAAGTGTGAGATGTTTTTGGAAACCTCCAAGAAAAATCTACCATCTAATCTGATTATTTTTAACTAAAAACTTTGTCTTGATACTTTGAATCCTATTTGTAATTCGGCCCTATGGTATTTTATCCTATTTTCAATAATTCAAAAGGAAGGGAAGAAATTAATGTTTTACCTCAAAGTCGGGTTCGTTGTTGAGGTAATTGTAGGCATCTTGGAACGCTCCATCATCCGCCATTTTCCAAAATCATTTGATATTTTTGCCCACGGCTTAAAAGAGGGGTTTAGATACTTTTCTAAGTCCTATTTTTCTCTAACTCCTTTCCTCCTCTTTATCTTTCCTTCTTTTCTCTTCCTATCTTCACTTAGTTCACGTACTTCAAAAAATACATAAATTGACCCAATACACTTTATCAATCTTCTTCTGATTTCCCTTATCTCAATTCTAATTGGTTGTTCTAGATACTTGAGATTTCTCCTTCTTCAACTTCAACTATAATAATCTAACAATTTGTTCTTCAATTCACAACTATCATTCCTATTGAGTTTTTGAACTCAAACTTAGTTTAAGCTAGAAGAGTTGAAAGAGTGGTGAGATAGAACTTTGTTTTGCATTCTTCCTTGCTAGTCACACCTCCCTAATCTATCCTTCTTCCCTTCTAATTTATTTCCTAATTTCCTTATCAAATGCCTTAACTCTCGGTCTGACTTTAGAAAGATTACTATTTTTAGACTTCTAATATGTTTTCCTTGTAGAGGCTAAAACTAGCTTTCTAAGTTGATGTGGAACTTGCAAATCGGACTTTCCCAGTAGAAGTTATGCATGGATGAAGTTTTGAGTCCTAATTAGTGTTTGAAACTTCATCCGCTTATAACTTTCTCAGTTCAATTCGATTTTCTTTGTACTTTATGTTGTTGAAAATTTCTAAACCTCTATTATTAGGTTCTTAACTCAAATCTATACTATAACCTCCATCTAATGGTTTGACTTTGCTTTTAGCCTCGGCTCTACATATACTTTAACTCTCAGACTAACTTTTGGTAGCTTACTATTTTTAAACTTTTAATATGTTTTCCTTGTAGAAGATAAAACTAGCTTTCTAAGTTGATGTGAAACTTGCAAATCTAACTTTTCTAGTGGAAGTTATGCATGGATGAAGTTTTGAGTCCTAATTAGTGTTTGAAACTTCATCCGCTTATAACTTTCTCATTTTAGCTCGGATTTCTTTGTATTCTATGTTTCTGGAAAGCTCTTGACCTCTACTATGAGATTTTGAACTTCAATTTGTATTGACCCTTCTTCTTAGCGGCTTGACTACACCCTTGGTCTTGGCCCTAAAGAAAGACTAATATTAAAAATGACAACTTGACCAAACTAAGGCCAAAAGGCCTAACTACATAGAAATGATCAAAAGAAAGGAGAGGTTCAAAGCTTCGCCGTCAAAATGAAAATAACTAAGAGTTCAAATCCCATGAAGTCAAAGCT
This sequence comes from Climacium dendroides, assembly GCA_950106755.1. Taxonomy (NCBI): domain Eukaryota; kingdom Viridiplantae; phylum Streptophyta; class Bryopsida; order Hypnales; family Climaciaceae; genus Climacium; species Climacium dendroides. The sequence continues at coordinate 26,655,826 of OX467092.1, forward strand.
TCGCCGTATTCTAAAGAATATACAATTTCCTCCTTCACTCTAAAACATGCAAAGTCAAAGCTTCGTTGTATTCTAAAGAATATACAATTTCCTCCTTCACTCTAAAACATGTAAAGTCAAAGCTTCACCATATTCTAAAGAATATACAATTTCTTCCTTCACTCTAAAACATGCAAAGTCAAAGCTTCGCCGTTCCAAATGAGACAAGAAAATTATAAGGAAATACTTCCACTTCCACTTCCACTTCCACTTCCACTTCCACTTCCACTTCCACTTCCACTTCCACTACAAGTTAGTACAATCATAAAAAAAACTCTACAGACCCCCACAAAGTGACATCGACAAGGTACGGAGTGGGGTTTCTCTCTAGGATTAGTACAAGCCAAAAATCCAACAATAATGACCCAAAACCCAAGTTTCAATGACAAAAAACAACCAAGATGAAGCCAAGATTTGAAAGAACTTGGCTAAGGACAACACGAAGGAATTAACTTATCAAAAGAACACACATTCACGAGCTAAAAGCTCCCCTAAGCGGCATCGCCAAGGTACGGAGGGGAATTCCTTTAGGATTAGTAAGATAATTCTACAACAACTCAAATCCAACACAATAAGTCCACGAAAACACAATGACTCAAATCAAACTTGAAGGGACCCCAATGTCCTTCACGAGAGCTTGGAAAGTATCAACAATAAGCTTAAAATGCCCGAAAAACACAAGAATTTGGCAACGTGGCCGAAAATTGACCAAAATCCAACTTAATGGATCCAAATGAAATGGGGCGGTTCAAAATGAATCTAAGGGGTGATTTGAGAGAAGAATGAGCCCCCTTATATGCTCTTCCAAGGTGGCTCACCCCCTCTCAATTCTTAAGCCGTAATCTTATCAACTAAGATTTTCATCATAATCTCTAGTTTTTGACTTTCTACGTTGGTCCAAACTTCCAACTTTTGGAGAAATGCTCCAAATCACAAACAGATTGCGCCATTGTCTTCAAAAGGCCATTATTAGTTTAAAAAAATCCCCTCCCCTTTTTCCTACGTCAAAATCACAAAGATTTCTAATGCTAACTAGATGACCCAAAGTGGATAAAAATCCAACTTTTGGAGATCAACTTTTCTAGGAAAAGTAACCCTAGGCTCTTTAGTAGGTGTAAGGGAGTAAGAAAAGACCCCGCTTTGACTTCAATCTAATGCCGTATGCTCCCGATACGCCGGTCAACTCCACGATTAATCTTCAATTTTGTCAATTTTGGAGGATCTTGCCAGTTTTGCATCTTCTGACTATCGGAATGCTACAAAACTTGTTGGATCTTGTTATTAATACAAAAGAAGATACTCTAATTTTTAGTGAGATTTTACCGTAGTCTAGGTAATTCCTAAGAATTTCCCATCATTACTTCTAACGGTTGACTACTCGGAAAAAGATCTTTTGAAGATCAGAAAAAATCGAGAATTTTCATGGAACCTCTCATGGAATTCCACAAGGTATGTGCAAACTCATTTTCCCATTTTGCACATCTAAGGAAAGAAAATCAAATCCCGCTATCTCCTTTAACTTCTGGTAATTAGGGAATCTTCCACATGGAAGGGAATTTTGGCGAGTTGATTGTTCCGTTGGACTCCTGGCATGCTTTCCACCTTAAATTACCGTACTTAGGTTGTAGATGCCCTCCTCTGTTCCGTCTTGAGTTTTCTTCACTTGTAGGCTAACAATTGGGGTTTCTATTATTTTGTCAATGGAATGAGAAAACTGAAACCTATCTTTGGAAATTTATATTAGGGTTCTCATCTAATTCCCTCGGACCAATTTGGTTAAGATTTATCACTGAAAGGCAGGTTCAGACAAGTTGGGCAATTTCTACTAAATATGGTTATTTTATAAAATTTCTGGATTTCTATCCTATCTACATGCAAGATTTGGTTATAAATAGCAGAAAATGCCCCATCTAGGACCAATTGCTATATTGGTATGTGACATCTCCATTCTGGTTATTCACTCTTTTTTGGGCTTTTTGTGTATAAAACTATATTGAAAACTAACAAAATCCAAAAGAAACAATTCCTGAGTCATGAGTGTCCAAATGGACACTCTCAAACCACGACGACAAGGACAAGGAATTGGAGGATCGAGTCATCAAGATAGAGGATAGCGGACACGAAAATCTGGGAGATGCGTCACAGGACCCCACAGCCAGCGAGGCAATCGTCACCAATTTCTGAGCTCCGTAGGAAGCTCTTGGAACGCCACAAGACCAGATGCCATTCCAGGGGACTTTACCGCCTGGTTTTCCTTCCCATCACTCTTTACCACCGACTATTCAAACTTTGCAATCTGAATACACCTCCACCCCGATCTCCAGTTCTCCTGTGGATGCTCAAATGGTGAGGACCGAACTCCCTTCTCCTACTCTTCTCTTCAGTCCGGGGGACTAAGTTTAGACCGCTCGGTTTGAAGTCGTCCCTCCGCCCTTAACGACTCATCCTCCCAACGCTGTGGTTCAGACCGCTTGGTCTGAAGTTCTCCTTCCTCCTCTAGCGCCTCATCCTCTCGGCACTGTGGTTCAAACCGTCGGGTCTGAAGTCATCCCTCATCTGCCGAGTTCTTCCACTGGTGGTCCCTCCACTGCCTTGTCGCCCATGCCTCCAAGGATCCTCATCGAAGACATGCAGAGGGAGTTGGATCGTCTCCGTGCGGCATTGACTCTTGCCGAACGGACAGAGATGAAGAAAGTGAGGGCAGACCTTAGTGGCACGGCTGTTCCCCAATCGAAGCGGCCCATGGCAGAGAAATTGTCCATGACTTGGCTTCTAGTGAACGAGTTGAAGGATTGTGCGCACAAGGACCGGACTAGGATGATGGTGATTGTGTAGGTCGCCATGGACACGCTCAATGCCGAACTGCCGCCCCTCACCGCGGAGGAGAAATTGTATGTGGAGGCTATTTGGATGATGGAGTAAAATTTGCAAAACGCGTTGGGGCATCGGAAGGAGACCTCCATCGACCTCGACGACATCAACAATGCAGAGCTCCAAGCCAAAATTGACGAGAAGAATGCGGCCAGGGAGGAATACAAGCTCATGGTGATGGCGGCGGTGCAGGGTAGGTCGACCTCGGGTGCGGACGCTACAAGTCCCAATGCATCAACGACGGGCGCAGGGGTGTCGGCTCAAGTTGTATCCACCTCGAAGGCGGGAACGACACGAGGGATTTCTTTTGCTGCAAGCAGGGTCATCAAGGAGGAGAAGCCCGACAAAAAGTTGCCCATCAACTTGGAGTTCTTGCAGAAGGTGAGGGAGAGCCTCGAGAGGAAGAACTCTACAGTGGTGGAGAAGTGCAACACGACCATCGATGTGCTGCTGCAAGAGAGGGAGGAGAAGCAACGCAATTATGAGGCCAAGGAGAGGGAGAAGAGGGCCCTCAAGGAACAACAGGAGGCCAGGGAAAGGGAGAGGGAGGCTAGGGAAAAAGAGAGGGAGCTCAAGGAAGAAGAGAAGAAGGCCAAGCAAAAGGCGAAGAAGATGCAGCGGAAGCAGGAGCTCATCGAGCAGCGGAAAATGCTGGCATTGCTTGACTGCAGCTGCTTCCGCCTGGAATGGTGACACCGGCCACGCCAACAACTCCTAGTCCGAATCCTCAGAGTGAGGTGCACATGGTGTCTGGAGTGTCCACCACGAACTCGGCTTCCGCTACGGACGTCGCTGCGTCGGGCCTCCGCCACTTGGCAACGAGGATCCCTTCTCTTCTTTGCGATGACCTCGCGCTCAGTCAATTTCCTCCTATGCATGTTGCTGCAGCCACGCATCCTTCCAGCATCTACTCCAACCCTTACGACCTACATTTTGACTTTGGAGATTTGGATAGCTCCTTCACTAACCTTGTTGAGCAAAACTCTGCGCTAGTGTAGGATCCCGTTGCTCCCGCCAACCCTCCAGCGACGTAGGAGCAGCCTCCTTCAACAGACTCGACAGCCGAAGACGACACTCCTCTCTCGGTGCGTAGTCCCTCCACATAGCTTCCATGCTTGTAGTTAGGCCCTGTGGCGCAGATGCTATGTGAGGGTTTACGACGGGCCGATCGAAGGTTGCCCCGCCGAGTTAGAGACCCCCAGGGGCATTAGTTCTGTAGATGTATATGCACAATCTTGTGTCAGACGTAGTTGGATCTCAACTTGTACAGTTTTAGACCGGCGCCTTGAAATTGTAAAGCATTCAAACTGAATTTGTAATATATCGGCTATCATTTTTTACTTGCGCGTGCTTTGTGTCCTATGGAAACGTTGTGTCTATATTGCCCTTCAATGTGTGACTTTCTTGTCTTTGGCTTTGTAGTTACGCTCGCATCACTTGTCCGTCGCGGATGACGTGGCTCTTGCACCTGAAAGCGAGGGCGCGGTGCCCATGTTGGACACGGCTTCAGCACTCCCGACAACGGCTTCCGTACTCCCGGCAACGGCTTCAGCACTCCCGAGAACGACTTCCCCTCCGCCCTCTGGAGTGGCTGTACAAGACGACCCGGCGGACAACGTGGAAATGACATAGGTCGCGGTGTGGGATGAAGTCTCGCCCGTCGATCTTGCATGAGCAACTCTTGCTGTCACAAGTGAGGTCCCGCCAGTGGAGTTGCCGATGACGGGTGCGGCTATTGTTGCGGAGGATGCTCCCGTCCCTTTGGAAATGACCACTGCCGCCTCTCCCAAGGAAGTCCCTCTCGTTGCAACCGCCCCTTCCAAGGATGTGATTGTCGTACGTGCAGTTAGCTATAAGTATCCTTATAACAACGAAACGTTGCAAGATGACACGAATTATCGTTCCAGGGAACTCTAATATGATATTGGTTGAATTAGAGGTATCCGGATTGTGACTACACCTTTAATTTCCTTCGTTTCACTTCCCTACCTTATTCCGGAAACTAGGTACATTCCGGATTCCGTTTTAGATCTGGACTACTTCCGGAACCTAGTTCCATCTCTCCTAGTTTACAATTTTTGTTACCTCTGTTTTACCCTCAGAGGATCCTCCCTTGCTCTAGAAAGGGGTGGGGACTCACCACTTGTGTGACTAACCTCTCTGTTCCCTAATTCTTAATCAACAATACGCCCTGGACAACGTAGTTGTATAAGGAGGGAGGAGTATTCTCTCATAGCTTCTGGATTGGCTGACCCGGAAACAGGTCACACAAAGAAACTCTCACACCTCTCTTACTACAACGACGGATCCGAACTTATAGATTGAAGGGAGTAGATTTCCAAGAAGACAACGTATTGAGATGGAGGTTGGTAGACCTTCTGGAGTAGCGGGAGATCCTTCTTCTGGCGGTCGCTTATCTCCGCATGGAACCTCCCTAGTTCTAGACTTACAAAGACCTCTACCTCTCTACCCGGATCGCTGTTCCGACAATTTGAAGGCACGTAACGCTTACACTCCCCTATTCAGATTGCATCCCCTCCTGACTACCTTAACACCCAAGAGACCTGTCGCTCGAGATCTGAATTCCTCCTCTCCCATCCCTCTCTTACTCCAGTACACAGATACAATACAAACGCATACACTAGCTAAAACTCCATAGGTAAAGTGTAGCTAGTAGTACTCCAGCTCACTCAGATTAAGAAAGAAATTGAAATAACATACGTGAAAGCACTAAGATGAAATTGGAATGGAATGGCAGACCACTAACTTACTTGCCATTAAATACTAACTGAAAATCCAAAGTCAACTCCTAGAAGCCTGAAAAGGAAACCTGGAAATCCAGGAAACCAATCGCTGAACCCCTCCGAGATATCCGGAAAGGCCAGTCACTGTTGTCTCGAGAAAACCGGAAATTCCCAAACTACTTGCCTAAAATTCTAGAACCTGGACCCACGCTCGGAAACCCATTCCAGATCCGGAACTACTCTTTCTAGGAATTCTAATGCCTTAGCCTTCGGACCTTCTTCAAGCAGCTGCCCGCTTGACTGGTTGGCATTCCTTTTACGCTCCTGGATGGAGTCATTTTCGTTGCTGCTCGAGTCTGAATGTGGCGCGTTGCGGGAGACGGATCGCTATCCCTCTCCGTTCCGGAGTCAGGTAGAATGCGCATTCTCTTCTTCGGAGTCTTCAATGACTTGAACTTCCGTCTCCTTCTCTGGTGGTGTCTCCTCCAATATTGTGGATTCGCTTCTCTTCTCCAATGTAGTCTCCTACATGTGTGCGAACCCTTCCAAATTCGTCCAGGCTGGATTGGTCATTCCGCCGATCCGGTTGATGAGATCTCCTCTAACCCGCTGTCCTAGGACTTTGAACGATCCCCTCAAAAGGTTGGGTACCGTCTGCGCTCTAGGGATTTCCGGAGTTGAGACTTTGGGTAGTACTGGAACCGATTTTGCACTGGACTCATGTTTCGATTCCGACGCTGGCCTCAAATTTAACTCTATCATCCGTATCTTGTTGGAAGTGGGCTCAGCCGGCGTGAGTATCCCTCTCAGTCCCTCCATTCGGGTGGCACGATCCGCTAATGGCCTTCTTGGAGTAGCCGAGACAAATAGGAGTTCCAAAAAGTTTGAGAAATCCATTACCTGATTCGGATCGATGGTTGACAGCAACTGTCGTAACTCCCCTAAAACCCGCTCTATCCGTGCCGTGAAGTCTACTAGGATGGTCACCACCTTTGTCCCGGTTATGTGACCTTCCTGTATCATCCTTGAATCGAATAGAGCTGCTTTCGTGATGACGTCTGCTTTGATGTCGATCGATTTGGATAGATTCTTGACAAGAGAGAGGGCCTCCTTCTCTCTCTCCTTTGAAGCCGCCATCTCCCCTTCTGCCCAATTCAGTCGGGTCTGGAGTTGATTCCGCTCCGTCTCCAACTCCTGAATCCAGTCCTCCCTTTTCTTTAGGTCTTCCGGTTTGGGCAGTCGCTTGACTGCTTCCACAATCTGATTTGGCTCCACCTTCAAAACTTCCGCCGTGTCTATCACCAGATCCGCCAGACTGTTGTGGAGCACCTTGGCTTTGCGTATCCATTCGAACCCGGCATTGAAAAATGCCAATTCGGATTCTACCTTCGAATCTTTGCTTGACTCTCTTCTCTCCATCACCGGCGATTTGACTCGTGATCCCGGATCTGTTGACTTTCGCTTCTTTGTCCTCGGATTGGTTAGAGGTTCCTCGGGGTGTTCTTCCAGTTCCGACTCGATCAAATCTTCCACTTCTTCTCCAGAAAGTCCATATGACAAAATAGCCTTTCCGGTGTCGTACTGGACTATTTCCGCAACACTCAAAAGCTCTTGTTGGTGGTATAAGTGGAACAGGTAAGTGCTAACCGGACTTGCTTTTGCACGGGTTACATGCTCTGCTAGTTTAGACACTAACCCGGCTATGACTCTACCCCAATGCACGGCCCAATTCTCCATAGCCCCCAAAATTGTATTGGCCACCATAACGATGACCCGTGTAGGTTTTTCCGGGTACAAGATGGGAATGAGGAACTCTAGAACTCTCCTATGTCTCTCGTCCTTGCATTCACTAATAGCAAATCCGTCCTTAGGGTTTGCAGACCCTATGAACTTTCCAGCTACAAAACGGTCCGTCCTTGATGCTAACCCGTTTCCACTCTTCCGGAACTGATACACATCCGCCCAGATGTCTTCCGTCCACGTGACTGGCCGTCCTCTCAGAGTGAGCTCATACTGATTCGGAACTCCGTGGAATAGTTCCTAGATCATATCCTTGCTCTTAAGGTTCCATGGTCGGTGTAACAAACCGACACACCCTAATTTGATCAAATCCTCCTCTAACTGCTTGTGCAGTTCCGGATTGTCTGGAATAGTTGGAGAAATAATCCGGGCAGATACGACCACCTTCCGGACCGATACTGATGCCATAAGGTTTAAGTAGAAAGGAAGGGAGAGAAAAAATAAACCTAAATCAGTCGCTAACTCACCACTCTTTCTCTCAACTACTCACACGGACAGTTTCAATAAACAAAATAGGAAGGTGGAGATGGAAACCCTCGGCAAACAACTTAAATATCAAACCGTCTCCCTACGGTAATCAAGATAACGACTACAGGTCTGTTATACTAATGGTATCCTATTCCCGTAGCTCCGGGGTTTATACTGTAGGTTCCTGCGTTCCGGGTAATTCCGGATTCCGGATCCAGATAAGTTCCAGTTACGGATTTTGCCGGAACACCTATTTTCTAGTTTGGGTTTTTTCTCACAAAAATCCCGTTTTAACTATAATGTTTTTGATTTTTTCTCTATTTTTCTCACCTAGCTCTCTTAACCTTGATCCGTCCCTAGATTCCGGATTCCCACAGTGATGAAGGTGAGACTTTCTTCCCTTCCTTTGGACAAAAATCACTTGCATTGTCCCCCCTTGCTTGTCTTGTCTGCATCTTTGAAGTACATAATGTATTATACATCCTCCATTCAAGATAGGGCCCTCGTAATGCACGGTTCCCTTCCTCTCTCCACGAGTTTGTGCGTCGCACCCTTTAGTTTAAAAAAGTTGCATGTCTTTTGGTATTGGCTTGGACTGCTCATTCTCGATCTGACTTTCTGTGCGGGGTATCGCTTATGTAGGTACCGTTGCCTCACCTTCCGAAGCATCTGCCTTTCTTTAGTTACTTGATCGTGTTGGAGCTGGAAGGGGTTGTATGTCACGTTCAGCAGGTGGGGCTCGAGATGTCGGATCCCATTGTCAAAGGAGTGGATCCCGTTGGCAAAGAAGTGGATCCCGTTGTCAAAGGAGTGGATGAAGTTGTCAAAGGAGCCACTACAAGAGAAAGTGTCCAAATTGACAAAAACTGGCCTGAATCAACTAGTCCTAATTGACAAAAAATTGACAAGTTTTTGTCAATTTGGACAATTTTCTGTCAATTTGGACTAGTTGATTCAGGCTAGTTTCTGTCAATTTGGACACTTTCTCTTGTAGTGAGCGGATCCCGTTGGCAAAGGAGTGGATGAAGTTGGCAAAGGTGCGGATCCCGTTGGCAAAGAAGTGGATCCCATTGGCAAAGGAGTAGATGAAGTTGTCAAAGAAGCGGATCCCGTTGGCAAAGGAATGGATGAATTTGTCAAAGGAGCGGATCCCGTTGGCAAACAAGTAGATCCGATTGGCAAAGTGCAGCCGTCCGAGGAAGATTTTGACCCTACCAGGTGACATAGGTTTGATGAATACGAGCTGTGTTGCGGTCCCGATCTGCGGCTCTTCTTGAGCAGCTTGGCCAAGAGGTTTTGCGTAGCCATCTGGACTAGACTGCTGGCCAACGTCGCCAAGCCCGTGGTCAAATTCTTGTTCCGCGGCTATAACACCCAGCCCTTGCACATCCTCACCTTGGAGGATTGCACCTACATTGTAGAGAGATCGACGTGGTGGAAGTGCGATTATAGACCCAACCCCGCACGTCCATGCATTGCACCCATCTGCTCAGTGCACCTTGGCCTCAACGACTGTGAAGCTACTGTAGTGAGCAACACGTACCTTCAATGCGACGAACATCCAAGCAGCCTCCTATGCCTCAAGGTCTTGCACAAGGCGGTGCAGCAGCTCCGGACCAAGGATTTTGTGCCGAATTCCACCAACACCTTGCTCGTCGACTGCAGTCCGCATAGCTCCATTTTGAATTTGGAGTACAACGTGATTTATCCAGTCCCGTACGTAAGGAGCGAGTACAACAACTTCTTGACCTGGTCGTTGCATCCATATCTGGCGGACTTGCTCAAGTGCAATCGGGGCATGTCGCACTACTTGTCCCAGAATCCCCCGTACTTTGGACAACTCGAGACACCCCTCAAGTAGTGGATCCTGACTCAAAAAATGAAATCATATGCCAAAATGCAGGACCCCTCCCTCTTGCTACAATACCCAGACAGAGTTGGCATGTACCATACAAACAAGAACGATTATTGGACCTGCAAAACAAATGTATGAGCTCATGCAAATAGTGAAAATGGGATGCGTGTGCAGACTCATCGGCGTGCTCACGTTCCAGTCATATTTGCTCTCAACGCATCCAAAACCTCTCCCAAGAGTTCTAGGCGACGTCGGATGTGCATGACGAACGGTGTGGGCTCCTCAGATGGATGCCTCTACCCAAACAAGGAGGGCATGGATGTGACGTCCGCTCCTCTTTAGAAGAAAGGGTGTTGCCATTGGCGGTGTGTGCGCAGCTCCGACATGCTCCGCATATCGTCGAACAGGAAAGCTCGAGGGAGGTACATGCGGTTGGACGTATGACATTGAGGGAGAGACGAATTTTTCCCAACGTGCAGTATTAGGTGGAAGTGTGGAACAAGACAAAGGAAAGTAGTTTCTACATCCAATCTTCCTGCCTTTATTATTGGCTCGTTGATTACGTTGCAATTCTTGTGTCGAGGGGGGGCTCATCATTTATTATGGCGTGTAGGCTGCTGCCCATGAATCTTGTAGGGGTGTCAACATGTGGCCTACACTAAAACCAAGCTAGGCAGTCAAGGGTGCACGTAGTATGGCTGGGCCAACAAAATGGCGGATAACTAAGTGGGTGTGGTTGACAATGAACTTCGGCGGTTGCTCCCGTGTACCTATTTCATTTGCATTGTTAATCGGCTCTTTTGAAAATGGTTCAACACGTCGACCCCTTCGACGGACTCGGGATTGTTCCATAAATGAATTCCACGTAGGTTATAGTGTGTCAAAGACTAATGGAGAGTACAAACATTATTACATCCATCCATATTAATTTTCTACATATTAGATCCATCCATATTAATTTCGTGCAATACACTTTGTAATATTTCTCACATACAAATCTAAATGAAAACATTGTAACATTATAGATTCATATGGCCCACAAGATGATAGCTTCATATGGCCCACTATATTGTAGGTGTATATGGGCCATAGTATTATAGCTTTACACGGGCCCCAACAAGACAATTCACTAGTAGAAAACAGGCTATCAATGACTATTGTTTATAACTGCGTAACCAGTCATTTAGGACACTAATGTCAATAGAATGACTAAAACTGGATTTTGGGCTCAGAGTCATTTAGGACAAGTCATTACGGACAAGGTAGTCATTTGAGACAAGAGCATTCTTTTTCATCCTATGTTGATGTGGAACTTCATTAGGGTGTGATTATATAAAGCACCTCCAATGGCAGTTTGCCACGTGGCTACAGATCTAACATGTTGAGTTGGCAGTTTTTTATTCGTTGGTATTGGAGTGATTCTATTTGATGTCAAATAGGTTGTTGGAGTCATATTATAGGCTGCTGGAGTCATTTCGCAGGTTGTTGCAATCAGTTTGCAAGCTGCTGCAGTCATTTTCTAAGCTGTTGGAGTCATTTCGCAGGTTGCTGCAATTAGTTTACAAGCTGCTGCAGTCATTTTGTAAGCTGCTGGAGTCATTTCGCAGGCTGTTGTAGTCATTTCACAAACTGTTGCAGTCACTTCGTAGGCTGTTGCAGTCATTTAGTAGGCTATTGTAGTCATTTTTCTGGCTGTTGAAGTCATTTTGTAGGTTGCTGGAGTCATTATATAGGCTGTTGGAATCATTTTGTAGTTACTATATAAGCTATGGTAGTCATTTTCAAGTGATATTCATTCCAAAAAATGATTAGCTCGGTCACAATATTGTAAGCATAAATGACTACATTTATACTATTACTACACTATGTTTGCACTATAACTACACTATGACTATACTATAATTGCACTATGTCAAAATCTGAATTGCTTAAGTTGCCTAAATTGCATGAACTACCTAAACTCCTTGAATCGCCTAAGTTGCTAGAAATCAGGAATTGCCTGAGTTGCTGAAATTGCTTAAATTTTCTAAACCACCTGCATTACTTGAACTATCAGAATTGCCTGAACTACCTGAATTGACTGAACTGCCTAAATTGAACAACAACAAATAACAACAAACAAGAAGTAAACAATAGAAAGCACTAAAGAAAAAGTAAATTGCTACATTCAAGAGATAAGGTTGGAGGTAGACCTGAACCTTCATTTACAAGCAAGAGGAACAAATGAGAGGAAGTTGATGAACAAGAAGCAAGAAGGAAACAAAACAAGAAGAAGAAAGAAGCAAAGAGGAGGCAAAAGCAAGAAGAAAACATGAAAGAAGATGAAGCTTGAAGAAGAAGGCAAAGTAGGAGGAAAATATAAGAAGAGATGAATCTTGAAAAAGAAGGCAGCAGCAGCTGCAATGTGTGTTTGACAACTGCAATTACAATATGCCACATGTCAACCTACATAGAAATAGAAAGGCAACTGACCTAAAATGTGGCGGCTGACCTAAAATCTAAGCCCTCCATTTACTATCAAGATACAATCTTATCCATCCATTTAAAGTCTAAACTATTCATTTTCAAATTGCCCATCTGATTCCACCATTTCAACCGTCCATTTGATCCATCCATCATTCCATCTAAGCCATCCATTTGATCCATTCATCTAAGCTGTCCATTTGAAAAGTAGTTTGTGACTTAAAAATGACTACAATGCAATTAACATTTTATAGAGAAGCAAATAATAAATTTAATAAGTTCAATTTTCATGGTGTCCTATTGTCAGTCATTTTTTAGTTTTACTGTAGTCATATATTGTGCTCATTTTATGAAAGCACAACTCAAATATGACTCAACGAAAATTGCATCAGCAATAAGGCCACAGAATACAGACTGAACTGTGGATGACACTAGTTCTGGTCGTTTGTTTCATCTGGTCGCCATCCATTGCTCTGGGAAATCACTACTAAATGACTGCTAATTGTGACAGGTCAGCTTTGGCACCATTTCCATGACTATTAGTCATTTTCAGTAGCCTTTTAGTAACCAGTCATTTTTTGACTGGTTACATTTGACCCTGTTTTCTACTAGTGATTCTCCTTCAACATAGCATTTCTTTGGATACAACACTTTTAGTATACTATTTCTTTCAATAAAGCATTTCAACATAGCATTTTTTTCGATACAACACTTTCAATATAGCATTTCTTTCAATATAGCATTTCAACATAGCATTTCTTTCAATATAGCACTTTCACTTTCAAATTGAATGTGGCATTTTCCTTCTCAGTACAGTGTAGTCTAACTTTGTATAGTGCTTTCGCCCTTGGTCTATTCTTACAGCCCTCATGCTAGAGGGCATTAGTGCGCCCCTCATTTCTCCACAGCAACAAGGTGATCACTTCCCCATCATGTGCGTCTGACCAATTGCCTCTCATCCATATTCATGGTGTTGGCATCAATGTCCTTCCATTCAGATTGGCCATCACAAGGTTTAGACCGCCTAGTCTGATTCCTGCACCTCTCATCCGGGTGACATGTTGGCCTCGAATCGCTCTCTGTAGGGCGCTCGGTTCTAACCACCCATCCTAAACCCGGCAGTAGGATGGGTCTTTGGAAATAGATAGTGCTAGTAGTGGTCAATGCGTGGTATACATTGCATACCTCAATTCGAGTTCCTTCGGCTTGTAGCGCTGCTGACACAACCAACCACTTCCTCTACTATGACTTCTACCTTGGGTTGCTATATTGAGGTATGCCTTTGAACATCCGCGGTGCGGACTGAAAGATTACATGCTCACATTTGCAATTATGGTGGCAAGACTCCAAAACTGTACATGGGCGTCGAAGAACACGAGAATTATCTAAAAGCATGATGCTCAATCTATGGATCGATCTGCTGAACTACGGTTGTCTCGTATGTTGCCAACGAAAGTGAGCATCTCCTTTCGGCCATGCTGGAACATGGTGTAGAATAGTAGGGATGTCATGGTCAACATTTTCCTGCATCTATTTGCGATTCTCCTGTAGGCGATGCAGGCGGCGCTCATCGTGACCTCCCTCTTCCATCTCACGCCCAAGAGATTGCGGGGAACCGATCACCTTTCTCTTCCATCACCACACATTGCATTTTTGAGGTTGGAAACAATCCACTAGTGAGTGGATGTGGATGGGTGTGGAGAATCTTTGTCGTCAATGCTGGTTTGTGAAGCACCAAAAAAGTTCTGCAGTGTACATGCACCATGTGCGGCGACGGAAGAGAAAGGTTATCAGATCCCTAGCAATCTTTCGGTCGTGAGAGGAGGCGGGCGTTCATGATTAGCGTCCATCCACGTTGCCTATGGGAGCATCTTGAATGGATGCTGGAAAATGGAGATCACGACATTCCTTCTTTGCTTTAAGCCATGTTCCATCATATGCAGACATCACAGAAGAATCTGTTGCGAGTCACGAGGCTACAGTGGACGAGCACTTCCTTGGAGTCCGTGGCCACAATGATTTCTACTTCTTCAGTCGTCTACCACTCTGCTTCCGTACGACTGATCGGGGCGTCGTTCAATTTGAGGGCTTCTTGAACGGTAGCAGATTCAATCTTAAGAAAGGTGGATTCCCTTGCATCGGTGTCCTTCTATTCAGGTTGGCCATCGCAAGGTTTAGACCGCCCGGTCTAATTCCTGCACCTCTCGTCCGGGTGACATGCTGGCCTCAAATTATTCACTGTGGGGCGCTCGATTTAGTTCGCACGTCCTAAAACCGGCAACAGGACGGGTCTTCGGAAATAGACAATCCTAGTAGTCAATGCGTGTGATATAGATTGCATAGGTCAATTCGAGTTCGTTGCACTTGTAGCATTGCTGACAAAACCAACCACTTTCTCTAGTATGACTTCTACCTTGGGCAGCTACGTTGGGGTTTGCCTCTAAACAACCGCGTTGCGGACTAAAAGATTACATGCTCACATTTGCAATCATGATGGCAGGACTCCCAAACTCTACATGGGCGTGCAAGAACAGAAGAATTATCTTAAAGGATGTTGCAAAATTTATGCATCGATCTGCTGAACTATGGCTGTCTCGAATGCCCACATCCAAAGTGAGCTTCTCCTTCCGGCCATGCTGGAACATAGTGCAAAATAGTAGGGATACCTGGTTAGCATTTTTTTGCATCCATTCATGTTGCTCTGATAAGCAATGCGTGCAACACTCATCATGAACACCCTCCTTAATTGCTCGTCTCACGACAGAGAGATTGAAGGGAACTGACCTTCTTTCTCTTCCATCACCGCACATTGCATTCTTCAGGTTGAAAACAATCAACTAGTGAGCGTATGCGAATGGGTGTGGAGAATCTCCTTCGTTGACACTGGTTTGCGGAGTACCACCAAAGTTCTCTAGCATACTTGTATCACAAGCAACGACGGAAGAGAGAGGATATCGGATTGCACCATGAGCAACGACGGAAGAGTGAAGATATCGGATCCCATTCAACCTTTTTATAGTGAGACAAGGAAGGCCTTCATGACGAATGCCACCCGCGTTGCCTATGGAAGCATCGCGAATGGATGCCGGAAAATGTTGATCACGGCATTCCTTCTTTGCTCTAAGCCATGTTCCACCATATGCGGACTTCATGGAAGAATCCTTTGCGAGTCACGACGCTACAATCAACATGCACTTTCTCGAAGTCCCTATGAATTTCATATGACACCCTACTGGAGACTTCAACGGAACGAATAGGTCTTCGAAAATAGACAGTCCTAGTGGTGATATGCATGTGGTATAGATTGTATAGCTCTGTTCAAGTTCGTTCCACTTGTAGCATTGCTAACACCACCAACCACTTCCTCTGTAATCACTTCTACCTTGGGCAGCTACGTTGGGGTATGTCTTTGAACAATTGCCTATCAGAGCATCATCATGCTCTCCCTCCTTCATCTCACGACCGAGAGATTGCGGAGAACCGATCACCTTTCTCTTTCATCATCGCACCTTGCATTCTCGAGGTTGAAAACAATCCACCTGTAAGTGCATGTGGATGGATGTAGAGAATCTCCATCGTCGGCACTGATTTGTAAACCACCACGAAAGTTCTGGAGCGCACATGCACCATGAGCGCTGATGAAAGAGAAAGGGTATCGAATCCCAGCCAATCTTTCTGTCGTGGGATGAAGAAGGCGGTCATAACGAATGCCACCCACGTTGCCTATGGGAGCTTCACGAATGGATGCCGGAAAATATAGATCACGGCATTTCTTCTTTGCTCTAAGCCATGTTCCACCATATGCGGACTTCACGAAAGAATCCTTTGCAACGTACAACACTACAATCAACGAGCACTTTCTTGGAGTCCTTGGCGAGAGCAGTCCACAAAAATCACTCCATGCAGTTCTTCGGCCATACAACAAAGTGCAAGGCATTACAAGGTAGCCTAGTTGCCCACATAGTGGCTCATGACACGAATGCTTGTTCTGGAGCCCTTTCACCATGAATGGAACAAAGGTGGTGTTGATGCTTTCAAGGGTTGGAGGTGCTCTAGGAACTCTTCACCAGTTGGGGATCCACTGGGACGTAGGGATGAGTGAAAAAATTCAAGAGGGAGCCCGTCTGCTTGTAGACTGGGCATTGTTGGCATTGACAAATCACAAGACAACCTTCACTTGGACTACCATGATGTGAAACAACTCACGAGGGAAGCCTTCAACAAACTTGGAGGCAAATATTGTGGCCTTGATGTTTGGAAGGTCCGCACCAAAAATGAGCTTCTACTTCCAACCATGCTCGAACATGGTGCTGGATGCTGAGAAATGTCGTGGTCAACATCTTTTGGCAACCATTGACGGCGTTCCTAGAAGCAACGTGGGCAACGTTGTTCATGAACGCCTTCCTCCATCATCATCCATTGGAGAGGATGAAAGCAATCGGAATCCGTTGTCCTTTTCCATCATTGCGCATTGCATTCATTGGGCTTGGACCAGTCTACTATTACCAGGATGTGGATTGGTGCGGAGAATTTCCTTCCTCAACACTTGTTAGTGGAGCACAACAAAAGTTGTCTGGTGGGCACAATCAAAATCTCAAAATGCTTACGCTTCTCATGAGACGAATGTGCACTGTCCTTGTGGATGGTGCATGTACGCTGGAAAACTTGTGTTGTGCTCAACTAACAAGAGTTGAGGAAGGAGAATCTCCACACCAATCCACATTCCGGCAAAAGTCGATTGTTTCCAACCTCAAGAATGCAAAGTGGGGTGATGGAAAAGGACAATGGATCCCGATGGCCTTCAATCTCCCTCATGGAAAATGATGGAGGAAGGCGTTCACGACAAACGTCATCCACGTTGCCAATGGAAGTGCCGTCAGTGGTTGCCAAAACATGCTGGTCACAAAGTCCCTTCGTTGTTGTAAGTCATGTTCTGTGACAATTCAAAGAGCGCTGAGTGCTACCATATTCAATCCATCATGGAGGAATCCTTTGTAGTCAACAACAATGCAAATCCTCAAGCATCTCTTTGAGCATGGGGAATTTTATTAAAATGGCAAATATTCTGTGATTTCAATATCCCACAGTTCAGACCAGGCGGTCTGAACTGTGGGAATGGCACAGTGTGGAAATGGCATGTGGAATATCGCCATTTTAATGAAATTTTCCATGAGCCCAGATGCGAAAACCGGGTGGAGACTTCAGCGGCATATACTCAATCTCCCAATGTGGAAGACCTAGACTTCTCGACAACAACACAGGTCACAACTTCCATTGTCTAGCAGTCTGCTTCTATATAAGGACCATGACACTGTACAAATAGACAAATACCTTGATGTAATTGAACAGTAGTGAAGTATTGCAAATGAAAGCACTAGAATGTGGTCCATCCCGATGTACTGATGTAGGATCAGTGCTTAGGATGATTAGTGGGCAGTCCGCAGAAGTCGTCGTCCATTTGCATGTGCAGTGTTGAGAAGAATGGGACCATTGGATGTTTGTGCTCCCTCAATGTGTTCTTGAGGTTTCCTTTTGGAAATCAAGTTGTAATATCACCCGAGGTGAATCCCCATGGGGAACCCAAATTTCTATTGAATAAAATCTCCATTATTGAAAATGACTTGAAGTTTCTCCTTAGCATTCATCCTTGTCCTTCATGCATACATTTGGTTGAGGTTCTCGAGGAAATCCCATGTTGTCTAACCTCTAACACTTTATTCACGTGTTCTGGGTGCCTCCACCACAATCTCGTGAACCGCCCAAGCACTGGCTGTAATGTACCAAATATCTTGAAAGCAATGCATTTTGTATGCAATCCCACAATTGAGCAACTTCAATTGACACAATTATATGGTAGAAGTACTAAATTTCCCAGCAATGTGGTAGCCACATTGCACATGCCATCACCTTTGGCCATGTGAAGAGCACATACAACGGCACTTCTAGGCACCGAAACCTCAAAAATGGTCCCCAACAAGTCCAAATTGCACCAAAACTCCCACCTTTCTTCACCTCTCGAGCCATCTGGCTAGGAATTTCTTCCATTTTGCAACCCCAATTTATGCCATTTTCATAGCATAATCGCCATTTTAATGAAATTACCCATTACTCTAATAGATTTAAGAGCCTTGGCATGTTTTATAGATGAATCTTTTGCCAAGATGCATAGAATTCCGTTAATTCTAAAAATGAAAATTGTACATGTTGAAGTTATTGATGGATGACCATTATTATTTGAAAACATTACCCACAAAACAATTTTTTTACAAACTATGGCAAAAGATCATAATATTCATGTTGTCTACAATGTTATTTGTTTTCCTTCTAGCCTTGTTATTTTAGGACTTTTTTGGCTCAAAAAATATAATCCTCAAATTGATTGGTCAAACTATAGTATTCCCTTTCATCCTAATAATTTTTCTATATTAAAGTTGTAGTTTAGATTTTGCCTAACTCACAAAAACCCAAAACTATAGTATAGGTTTTTTTTTATGGCTAGAAAATGGTCAAGTAGTCTAATGTTTTGTAGCTAAAGTCACTTGTATTCTAAATTAGAATGGGATATATATTCAATTTTAATAATTTTCATACACTCTTACTTCCAACTTTATACGATCTACCCCTATATGGCATACCAATTCTATCTAGTAAAGAATATAATTTTTGGCAAATGGACGGGTACGACCTCAAATTGATAATATAAATGTAGATGCTCTATAATATAATCATTTAATTAATTATATATATGTAATATTATAATATTATAATATATAATATATAATGTATATATTAATTCCTTAATTATAGTGATGTTGTTTTACCAATGGACAAATTGTCTTAGTTGTCATTTACTAGCCTAATTGCTAATTTTGGATGCTTAGTTAAAGATCCTAAACTAAATTAGTTTGTCCCTGACTAATGTAAAGTATGGTCTGATTAGAAAGCTTAGCTATCGATTTGTCTTAACCCATTAATTGGATCACATTTGGCAATAATATAGTCCCAACTAAGTACACAAATACACCACTACCAACAAATTTTATTTGTTAGGTTTAAGTCACTTCCCAATTTAATTCTACATCAATACATATTAATTAACATACCTCAAATGCTAGACTTAGTTTATTCAATCATGTGCCAACTACCTTAAGTCCAAACGTACCAAAACTTACAACCTTACTCTGTCTATTTGCCTTATTAATTATTTCATTCAAAGTATGGCCATCTATAAATAATATAGAGTGTATAGTTTGTGAATTAATATACACTCCAAACACACCTAAGAATCTTCCAATTAATAACCCTTACAATTTTGGATGTGTTTAAATCATGAACTTCTATAGTTTAGGGTATGGTATGTAGACTCTACTAGTCAAGTTATCCCATCCCAACTGTCTAGATAAGCTCTAAATTTTCAAGACCATTGATTGAGAGTTCTATCAAATGGTTGGTCTATGACTCCACATAACTTCAACCTTAAATCAATCAAAGTTAATTTACAATTATATAGCTCATCTTCAAGTTCACCGTAACTTATTTCTCAGTTGTATACAAATTTATGATTATGCACACAAAAAGTTTAATTAATTCATCTATCCATCAAGTCAAATGAATTAATCTTAGACATATAAGGGAAATTTAACAAATTTTGGAATTTTTAGATTCCACAAATATGAATTCTAGAATTTAGGGTTTAGGTGGTTATCAATTTTCATTGGTCACTACTGACCAACTACACCATAATCGTCTTACAAATCTATACTTCTCTACCCTGTATACTACATAATAGTACCTATATGTCGGCTACCCACCGATACTTCTGTTGATGTCTTCAGATTTGAATCAAGGCTTCTGGCAATGTCTTCAAAATGTTTTTGTGGTCCGTAAGTCCTAAATAACTCCATAATTTGTTAAATCGCTAATAATATGACTGAACCCCTAAAGGTTTTTGACTATGTTTTTCACCAAAACCGCTCTAAAACTGCCATTCCTAGTACAAGTACCAAATTTTAGAAAAAATTATTTTTGGACACATGTAACCATAGGATCTTGTAGTACAGTGATTTGTGAAGAAGTGGTAAAAATTTCAGAAATTTCCACCACACAGATTGCAAGATATTAGCATTTGAAGTGACAAAAAACTTTCTTTTGTCCGTGCGAAAAACCAGGCAGTTGCACTTCATAAGGTTACATTTTTATGAAAAAATGTTCAAAATGGTGGCTACCATTTTTGGATTCATTCTTCAATTTTTGGATTCAATTTTTGGATTCATTCTTCAAGGCAAGTTGGTTACATTCTTGAAAATTTTCAGATTATTTGGAGTTGTACAACATATAGGAAAAAAATAGTAAGTAGAAAGAAGTAGAGAATTCAAAACACTAAATTGTTAACAATTCATTTATGGAATTGAAAAATGCCAATGCCAATGGTTGTAATGTTGTAATAAACAATCTACACCTAATGTGTTTTTTTTCTTTCAAAAATATTTAAAATTGAGTAAGATGAAGGACTTCAAAGTTTATTTGAGAGTAGAAAATCTATAACTGCCCGCAAACTACTTCAAACTAGAACTCCTCATAATTTCATCTCATTAATCATAATGAAATTATTTAAAGCTTTCCAAGTATATATAAATATATATAAATATATATAAATATATATAAATATATATAAATATATATAAATATATATAAATATATATAAATATATATAAATATATATAAATATATATAAATATATATAAATATATATAAATATATATAAATATATATAAATATAGAGAGTCAATTTCAATTTTTTTTCCTTAAAAAAGTGATTTTTAAAGAAGTTTTTTTTTGTTGCCTGGGCTATCCGCCAAATGCAGAAAATGACATATCATACAATAACTTTTAGACCATGTAGTCAAAAGTTATGAAAATTGTTGGGCCTTAAAGCTAGTCCTTGGGCAAATGTTGTGTGAAAAGTTGAAAGAAAAAAGTAAAAACTCCATTTGTAGTGAGTTGCCCAAAATTGCTATATTGCCAAAAAATGTTGTTTGGTCCATTAGGGATTAATCCCATAAGCAACTAGTGAATTTTCACCTCAAGTATATTTTACCACACTAGCATAACTGGCTATGTTTAACCCCTAAAGCCCCAAACACCTTTTTTGGCATTATAGATATTTTGGGCAACTCACCATAAATAGAATTTTTATTTTTTTCTTTGAAATTTTCAAACAACATGTGGTTGAGGAGTAGCTTTAATGCCCAGCAATTTTCATAACTTTTAACTACATGGTTAAAAAGTTATTGCATGATATGTATTTTTTTCAAGGCTGAGCAGTTTGAATAGATCTAAAAAATCACTTTTTTAAGAAATAAAAATTTGAAATTGGTTCTCTATATTTATATGTAGGTGGAAAACTTTGGATCATTCCATTTTGATTAATAAAATGAAAGTTATGAGGATTTTTAGTTGTGGGTAGTTTGTGGGTAGTCATGAAATCTCTACTCTAAAATAAACTTTGAAGTCCTTTATTGAACTCATTTTTCAAAAATTTTGAAAAAAATAAAAACATTGCATGTAGATTGTTCAGTACAACATTACAACCATTGGGATTGGCATTTTTGAATTCTATGAATGAATTCTTAACAATTTAGTATCTTGAATCATTCTTGACTTCTTTGTACTTATTGTTTTTTTCCTATATGTTGTATAACTCCAAATGATCCAAAAAAATTTCAAGCATATAGCCAACTTGCCTTGAAGAATGAATTTTAAAATGCACCACCATTTTGGACATTTTCTTTTACAAATGTGACCTTGTGAAGTGCAGCTGCCTAATTTTTGTAGAGACAAAAAAAAGCTTTTTGTCACTTCAAACACTAATATCTTGCAATCTATATGGTAGAAATATTTGAAATTTTTTCAAACCTTCTCAAACCAGTGTACTACAAAATCCAATGGTTACATGTGCCCAAAAATATTTTTTCTCAAAAATTTGTTGCTTATACTAGAAATGGCAATTTTGAAGTGGTTTTGGTAAAAACATAGTCTCTTACCTTTAGGGGTTAAAAAGCAAAACTATACTATAAATTTGAAGAATTTAAAGACACTTGCAATGCACATATATAAAAAAATTTATGCTCCAGTTGAGAGCTTCCTAATAAGAATAAACTTGCCTATAATCTACTAAAAAGACACCAAGTTTGATTTTAAAAGCCACAATCCATCTTCCCACCTCTTCCAATTTCCAACAATTTGAACCGTTTGCTATCTATTTGTTTTTTTTAACTATATATTAGTAATTAGCTCAATTTGTATTATTTTAATGGAAACAAGGTGTAAATTTGACCTCATTCCCACTAGATAGCCTAATAGACTCAAAATTTAAAATGAAATAATTGTGTACAAAAGCTTTCCACAAAACCTAAAGCATCCCACCATTGGAAATTCTAGAAATCATTATTTATTGAAGCACAAGCGTTCATGCGTATTGCAAAGACTAGCACCATGTTTGCCACCTATGCAACTTCAACGACAAATGAATCTACCAATAGAACTATGTTTCCAAAACAATATAAAGATTATCAAAGAGTACTTGAAAAAAAGAACGTAGATATTTTGCCTCAATATCAACCATACAATTGTGCCATCAATTTTTTTTAAATGTACAACCACCTTTTGGGCCTATTTACAACCTATCACAAGACAAGTTTACTACATTGAAGGGGTACATTGATGAGAACTTGGTTGAAATTTTTATTCGTCATTCAAAGCCTCCAACTCATACTCCTATTCTTTTTTTGAAGAGAAAAGATGGATTTTTACGAATGTGTGTTGACTACTGGGCTTCAACAAAGTGATAGTTAAAAATTGACATCCATTACCACTAATTGCTAAATTTCTCGATCAACTCAATTAAACAAAGATTTATACCAAGATCAATTTAAGAGAAGTATACAATTTAATACAAATCAAAGAAGGTGATGAATGGAAGATTGCTTTTTGAACAAAGTATGGCCATTTCAAATACAATGTCATACCTTTTGAACTTACTAACATGCTAGCCATCTTTCAACATTTGATGAATAACATCTTTCAAGAATTCTTGAATGTTTGCGTCATTTGCTACATTATTTGGACGACATTCTTATATATTCAAAGAATACGAAGTAGCACAAAAAACATGTAAGACTAGTTCTTGAAAAACTTTGGAATACTAGTTTATATGCAAAGCTTAAAAAATGCACTTTTCATACATCTCAAGTGAAGTTCTTTGGCTACATCATCTCAAGCATAGGCGTATCAATAGACTCAAAAAAGATTCAAATTATTCTAGATTGGACAACGTCAAAGATGGTATGCAATGTTCAATATTTTTTTATTTTGCAAACTTTTATCAAATGTTCATCAAGAACTATTGATAGATTGTTGCACCCCTTACATGGCTTATTTGAAAAGATACATTAAATTGAAGCGAAGAAGCAAAAAAAGGTTTTCAAACATTGAAAAAAGCCTTCACTATAGCTCCAAAAATTGATTCATCCCCACTTTTTGAACTTTTTTCCCATAGAGATAGATGCCTTAGTCTTTGCCTTAGGAATGATGTTATTGCAACCAAGAAAAGGCAGAAAACTCCACCTTGTTGCTTTTCATTTGAGAAAATTTAATGTAGCAGAAATTACATTTATGACAATAAATTACTTGCTATTAAAGATTCCTTCCAAGAATGTTGCCATTTACTCAAAGGCGTTGCCTACCAAAAGACAATATATATTGATCAAGGAACCTTGAGTATTTCATGTCTACTTATGTCTTGAATTATTGTCCAACTCATTGGAATATGTCTTTGTTTAGATTTGACTTTGGCATCATACATTGATCCAGAAAACAACAAGGGTTATCTGATGCTTTATTTAAACGATCCAACCTTGTATCCAAGAAAGGAGAAGCAACATATGATCAACAATGAACAACACTCTTGAAGTCTAAGTACCTCCGTTTACGAGTGACTTATGTTTCAATTCTAGTTGATTCTAATTTCTTAAATAAAATTCAAACAACTTCTCTTATGTTTGATATTAAATAGCACTCTAGCAACAATACTAAAGATTTTGATAAATTCAAAATTGAAAACAAACTTCTATATTTTGAAAAATCCTTATACAATTGTAATGGATTAGTATACCTCCAAATCTTGCAAGCCTGGCACAACCTTCCAACGGTTGGACATTTTGATTTCATTAAGACTTAATTCATTTTTTGTGACTTTTGGTGGCTTCAAATGTAGAAGACCATCAAAGAATTTATGCTTTCTTGTAACATATGTTTTCATTTGAAGAATCCTTGACATCATTCATATAGATTGTTACAACCACTACCAATTTTAAAGCACCCATGATTGTCTGTTTCCATGAATTTTATTACTAATCTGCCATCTTCATCTAAGTCTGATATTATTTTTGTAGTAGTAGATCGATTTTTAAAAATGCCACACTTTGTTCCATATAAGAAGACAATTACATGAAAAGAAATAGCCAAACTCTTCATCAACAATATCTATTACTATCATAAATTACCTAAGGACATCATCACAAAGTTTAAACCCTACGGTTTGTTAACAATTATCATGTGGTTATCATTGTTCATGGGTTTGCATGTTAATTACAATTTATTGCATTATTACAATGCATTACTTTGCATTGTTATCACATCATTACAATGCATTACTTGCAACTGCTTTGTAATGATGCGAAGTAATGCATCGTAATGATGCAATAAATTGTAATTAACGTGCAAACCTATGAAATAATGATAACCACATGATAATTGTTGACTAACCGTAGGGTTTAAACTTTGTGATGATTGTATCTAACTGCAAACTCCAATTCATCTTCGAGTTTTGGCAATTGCAATTTGAAATCTTACAAGTGAAGATCAAACTTTTGTTAGCATTTCATCCTCAAAACAATGAACAAATTGAGTGGATAAATCAAATCTTAATGCAATATTTATTGTGTACAATAAACTATCAATAAGATAACTAGACATCCTTGATGCCACTAGCAAATTTTGCATATAACAATAATTCACATGGTTCAACTCAAAAGATTTCATTTTATATCAACTATGGATATCATCCAAAAATCGACATGCTACTAACATAGAGAAAGGAGAGCCTTACAATAGAGAATTTGGAACACATGTAAAGAAGCTATGCACAAAAATGAAAGAACATCTTAAAGATATTCAAGCTCATTCTAAGAATTTGTTGATGTAAGGAGAAAAAACAACCAAAATTTCAAGTAGACGATAAGGTATGGCTACTAAAATGAAATATCAAAATTTCTCAATCTTGTGATAAACTTGACTATCGTATGATTGGACCATTTCATATTGAATAGCATATCTATGCTATTGCATATCAGTTGAAATTGTCAACATCTATAAAGATACATCTTGTCTTATATACCTCGTTCTTGAAAATCTATAGGAAATCCAACTTCTTTGAAAGAATTCAATCTCTACTACCTTGTATAGCAATAGATATCAATTAAAAATATGAAGTCCAGGACATTCTTGATTCAAAGATTTGACAAGTTCAAGTAGAAATGCCATATTTAACTACTTTTGGACTTTGCAAAGTCCAAATTGGTAAAGGGACATCTAAGACAATTGTAGATTTTGATTTTTATAGATTTTAGGAATCTAGATATGATATAGATTTTGGACTAGGTGGTTTGAAAAATGTACAACAAGTTTAGATTTTAGATATCTATGACAATGGGAGATCTCCCACTGGACAAAGTCCAAAATTCCCTGAAAAGTCCAAAAGTAGTTAAATATGGCATAGAATATCTTATTCATTGGCATGGATATTCAATTAGTAAGTATACATGGAAACCAACTTCAAACTTAACCAATGCACCTTTGAAGATCTAAGAATTTCATTAAGAACAAATAAAAAAACTAAGACTTGCTACAAGATTTATTTGAAACATGACAAAGCGAAGTTCTTCAAAGGATCTTGGAGCTAGAAGGGGAGGTAATGTTACGGATGCATGACAATTGTAAAAATTTCTCAAGAAGTTTCTTACTTGGTGAAAGCAACTCAAAAAGCTTCCAACCTTGTAGAACCTCGTGGGATCTTTTCTAGTACTCTCCAAACGTGACCAAGAAGCTTAGATCATCAAGTATAAATAGGAGTCAAGACTGAGGGATTCCTTAGTCTCGACAGCTCATTTTGTAATCTAGCTCATAGCACTCTAATTTAGCTCTTAAACATAAATTTTGTTCTTTATACTCTTATTTTTTGAATACCTCTTATATTTTTCTAATAAAGATACAGTCTCATGTTTCCATTCAGATTCTATCTATAGTATTTTTGTTCTCTATCAAATTCATCCTTGATAGGCATTGTTGGAGGTGCAATATTGTTGGTGGGGTTGAAATTTTGAAGACAAGGATTAATGAATTGTGGTTGAAAGCAAAGTTAGATTTGTAATGTGCATATAGATGTAAGTAGTAAGTTTGGAGTATGTTGGGATGTGCCAAAGAATTGGAAAGATATGTGTAGAATTTTTTTATTAATAGAAAGGGGATATTTGAACAAAAAACTTATGGAGAGTAAATAGATTCCGATTGTCATTAGTTGTAAGTCGGTCTAAATTTGTGATAAGACAGTTGGCAAGAGTTTTTTAAGAGTCTTGATTGTGGTTTGTAGTATAAGATTTGGAAATCTTGTAGTTTTATAGAGCCATGAGGTAGTCAGTGAGGTGATATTAAAAAAGGAATATGGGATTGTGCTTCATAAGTGCATTTGTGCTTCATGGTTGAGAAAGTAGAATGTTCATGAAATTAAAGAAGGCAATTGCAAAAAACACTTGTACTATTTTTTATATCATGTTGCATATTGATTGTTTTTTGGCTACAACTTTTGCATTATGGCTCCAAAAGACTCAAGATCATATGTATGGTATTTATGGATATTATACACCTTCAATAATTTTTTGCCGTTTTCCAAAAAGATATTTTACTATCTAAAAATAGTCTTTAATTTTATATCACACTTGCCAATTTAGTACTATTTCTAGTCCAAATAAACAAATTTGAAGCTAAAGTTTAAACAAGATGGTCTCCTAGTAGAATAAAAATTGATGTTTGAATGTATTTTAAGAAGAATTAATTCTTTATTGTATAGAAGTCTATAAAGTGAATTTCTTTCTGCTTGTATTTTGAAATATGTGAAATGTGATTTTGGCGGTTCTTTTGGTCAATTACCATATCCATAGAGTTGTTAGAAATGGCCAATTTTTTATTTTATTTTATAAATTTTATTCTTATTTTTACAAATCAAAACGTCCAAGTGCTTATTTTCTTAAGATTTTGTATTTTTAGTTCTCTTGCTTGAAGAATATTTGTATGCTTTATCTTCCTAAGATATAATCTTTTTAAAGGTGTATGCATTGATCTTATTTTTTATTTTTTTAAATTTAAAAGTAATTTTGGAAAAAAAAACAATTTCTATAAAAATACAATCAAATGAAAAAGTGTATCTTGCAATCATCAAAATATATACATGCTAATTTGGTGAGCTTAGGCAGTCCTTGGAACTCTACCATATTCTTTTGTGATGTAACATATAGACTATATATATTGTCTTGAAGAGAGTCCTTGGTCATTTTATGCATTGTTGAGTTGTATGCCTTACATAGATTAAGTAAGATGTTATAAAAGATAAAAAACTTAGTCCAAATTTGTCTTTAGGTAATTGTATTGTGATATTTCATAGTGATTGTTGGATAATATGCTCATCTATTTTGCAAATTTGTAATTTGTTTGTCAAGTTTTTGAATGAAGGTCATTGAATATGGGATTACTTAGAAGTTGTATTCCACACAAGCTTGTTTTACAACAAAAAATGCATGTTTGTCACACTAATTGTAGTTTTATTACATTAAATATATTTTTATTGAAATGAATATTTATTGCAATAAATAAAATTGTATTGAAGTTTATTTTAATGAATGCAATTTATCTTTTTATGTGTTATTTTTTTACTACTAATTCCATTGTAAAAGTGCACTAAAACAGTGACATGGCCATTTATACAATATTTTCACCATTAGCTATAGCTTTAAGAATGTATATTGTAGTCTTTTTAGCTATAAGTTTCTTCTATTTCTTGGCATCCTAGTCATTGAAATTTTACCATGAGGTTAAGAGGTGAGAAGAAAAGAGAGGAAACAAAACAAGGAAAAGAGTTGAATAAATAATCAAATTTGTCTCTTCTAAAATTTATTTTTAAATTAAATCCAACGAGATAAGTCCAAGTTCATTTTACACTATTGGAGGTGACCAATGGATGATAGTATTGGCTCTTGGTTACAACTTTGAACCAAGAGTCATGACGAAGAAAATTATCCCAACTAGTTCTTGGCTACTATTATAGAGAGGTTTTTAATTGAAATAACTAACTTGCAAATCAACAACCTCAAATTTCTCACCATTGAATATAATATGTATCTTTATTGTCTAAAGTGGGGTTGTTATTCTTTATTATCATAGTTTCCTAAGAGCTAGTGTATGAAGATATACCTTAATGGTATTGCAATTTTTTCAAGTAATAACATTTTCAAAAAAATTGCATTATAATAAATGTATTAGTTGAATATTCTTTACAAACTCTTTATTTGGAGTTATTAATATCCATTTGCCTAGCCTAGAATATCCAACCAAGAGGTCGAGCACCAAGTGACACCATGGTGAGGATTGTAAGGGATTCATTTCACATGTGTGGTGGCGCGTGGGAAAGTTACACCCCATACTTGGTGTTGTCACCAAGTATTGGAATATTTGAGGGTGAGAATTGGTGAAACTCCACAAGCTAAACTAACTTTAGATGATATATGGAGTGGGTTATGAGTTAGTCATATTGGCTTGAATACTAATATGTATGTTGTTATGCTTGAATATTATATTTGTGTTGTTATCAGCCCTTCTTTTTCTGGAAAAATTGGACCAGTTAGCACCATTGCAAACTGGTCAGCAAAAAAGCCTATAAGAATTTTTTTTTTAAAATAATAAATGAAGCTAGGTGGCATTCTAGGATTCAGGAAGTGCAGCCTAAAACCCCCAAATGCTGCCGCCCCCTTTGCTTGTTCCAGCGACCTCATGGCGCTTTGGTTTTGAAACTTCGTGTCCAATTGCTGCTTCCCTGCCAATGACCTTGCCTCCAAATCGATGAGTAGCTATGCATTCATCGCCGCAGAAGGCTTGCCAATGATTCTGTTCATCGCCAATGATTGTTAAAGGCATTCAAGAGCATAGTCGCCACCTTACGGACAGGTCATTCCACTATGTCGCCTTGTTGATTACCACTCTTCTTGTATTAATGGCCTCTTGTTTCTACTCCTTCTAACTTTGAATGCTGATGTGTTTTAGTGATCTTGCAATTGCTATGAGGGAGAAGCATTTCTTCCCACTTCGTCCTTGCATTACTGTGATGGAGTCCTGGTTGTTTTTGCTTGGTTGTTTTCTAATGGGAGCCTGCAAGCAATGGGAAACTATTTCAAGGTAAGTTCATTGTTTTTCCTATGCATATCATTGTCTTCCATTTTGTGCAATGAGTTCTACATTGAAGTACTTTTGCATTGCTCTTTGCTTATTTTGTAAGTTGTGTTTTTGGTTGTTTATCTTCTTGACAACAGCATGGCTTGACAAACAGTCACCAGAGGTTGTTGTTAATGTCACAATCATCATGTTGTGAGTAACACCATGGTTTGATGAACTCGCCAACGGTGGTAGTGTGGTTCGCAGTATTCAAAGTCTTCGTGTTCTAAATTTACCTTTTATTTTTTTGGCCTTTATTGCTAGACTACTACACCTTCTTCCGCAATGGGTGAAGTACCCACCTGTCCGGAGTTTGAAGATGATGGTTTTGATGAAGAGATCGACATGCAGAAGATGGATATACAAGAGATCGACATGTACGGGAATGACATGCAGGAGATTGTTGACTTGTAGGAGGTTACTGTAAGGCCGGAGGAGGTCGACAACTTGTATGATGTCATTGTGAAGCCAAAGGACATCGATATGTAGGAAGTTCCCACAAGGCCAAAAGAACGGCCAAAGGAGATCGACATGCAAGACATCACTGCTACAATTAGTACTTCACCAATCACAACACAAGTAACCCGCGCAGCTACCCATAAGGCCGAAGAGGCAACTCTTCGTTAAAAGGAGGTGAAAGGCAAAGCTGTTTGTTTGGAAGATACAAAGGTCCATAGAAGTGCACGAGAAGCCAACTCGATTACTAAGTTCTTCATGAGTTCTCGGAACTCCAACAATCCACAACCCCTTCATCTCCTCCCTAGGTCGATACTGTCAACTCCAAGGTCCACCATTTCAAGATGTGCTTCGACCAATGTTGTGTCTATTGACACGGTGCTTTTGAAGTCTGACTTACACGGCTTACAAAAAGGGAGTACTAGTTGGGCCTGATCAAAGACAACAGTGGTAGAGGCAATAAGGGTAAGTGTACACTAGACCCTTGTACTTTTCACGTCACAATTCAATTTTCTCAAAGGACATGGTTTTCTACTTGTTGATACTCAAACTTAAAAGTTATTTTTACAACTTTTGTTTTGTTTTCCTAGATGCTACATTTGTATAGTCCACATGTACATTATTGTGTTTGTTGAGAAACTTCTTTGAGTGTGTTAAACTTGTACTTTTGTAGATTATTAGTAAGAAGTCACAATCAATTTTGTACTACAATCATGTGAAAAAGTACAATTTTTTTGGCCTTAGAAAACTTCAATTTTGATTTCCTTTCTATGGAAAAGACAACAAAAGATCTTCTATTGGAATCTACTATTGAATTTATGAATATGTCACTCTTGTAGCAAAGATTTAGGAAAATAATACAATTTGAGTTGACAATGGATAATTCATTGAAAAGTGTGTCTTTTCAAAATTGCCTTCAAGATTCTAGATATTATTGGCTAGTTCTAAAATAGCTTTATGATGAAATTTGAATATTTTTGTTTTTCCACCTTCTATTTCATTTTCTTTAGTAAATTTGTACTTTTAGAACACCAAAATTGTGCCAAAAGTATATGGGGTCTAGTGTACTTTCACCCATAAAGGCAATAATGGTAGAGGCAATGGCAGCTCACAAAATTCACCGTCAATTAAGGAATGATATAGTTCATATTTCTGATGGAGAAGAAGACATCGAGTTTGATGATGATTTGGAAGAAATTCCTCCACCAAAAAAGGCCAAGCTAAACTATGACCGAACTCGTAGGTTTCAAAATGAGTGGACAACGAAATTAGTGTGGGCGGAGCCAATCCGAGGCAGCAATGGTCAAATTCATCTGGTGAAGTATACCGTTTGCTCCACTTCTGAAAAAAACCCAAAAATCTTAGGTCCTAAGTGGGACACACTCACTAAGCATGAGGGGAGGCGGAAGACGACATTTGACATGCCCAAATACAAAGTGAAAGCTGGGAAGTGGTACATCTCAAAGACAAGTCGCCACCAAATTAATTTGAGGTTGTTTGCAGCAAAGCAGCCTACTTCTATTCTACAACAAGTGAATACTACTACTACTATGTCACGCTCCAAGAAAATTGTGCACTTTTCTACAATTTTTCAAATCTTATCTTCTAGCCGTCCAATGCTAGAATATGAAGAAAGACAATCTTTGTATGCATTCTTGAATGTCCCCAACTACTAAAAATGCACTAGTCAAATAGTTACGGGTGGCAAATGGCAGAGTATATGTACTCTCAAGTGAAAGAAGCTATAAAGAAAAAGATTAGTAGTACCTTTTTTCTTGCAATCACATGTGATGAAGTGACTACCGTAGACAATGGTAGTTGCATTTGTATTCACACTTATGTCGTTGAGAATTATGTGAGAATCCCACTTTTGGTTTCTCTATAGCGTTTAATCGATGGAGCTGATGCAGACAATTTGACTTTGGTCATTTTGAAGGCCTACAGGAGATTTAACTTCTGAGCAAATTTCAAGAAGGCTAATTTGCTTTGGGGCAGACGGAGTCAGTACTTTTTAAGGCGTCCACAGGGGGGTGACCATGCAAATTCAAACTAAGTTTGCCCCTTTTTGTTTGGGGGTCCACTACATGGCTCACAGGTGCAATCTAGCTGCAAAAACATTGTCTACATTACCCATATTCAAAGTTGTAGAACAAGTCGTTCAAAAGGTGCATTTCTACTTCACTAAGAATCCAAAATGACTGAGCGAGTATCAGAAGTTCTGGAGACCGAGGGCTTGAAGCCACTCTTCCAAGTATCCACAAGGTAGGTTTCACTATTGGAACCTTTAAAGAGGTTGCTTGCTGAGTAACGCACCCTTCTAGCAAAAACGAAGGTCGACGTTAATAAAAATGATGCTGTTGAGGTATGTCTTCTATTTAAATCTAACTACTTCGTTTTGCTATTGAGGTACAAGAGCACTTTCTAGATTTGACTTGAAACTTTGTGATTTCAGCTAGTTTGTATTGCATCTTTGATTCGTTAATCCTTCACCAATATCTTTAATTTGTTATCTTTATAGAGTGCTACTACTTATTGGATTCCGAAACCCAAGCTTTTTGAAACTCACAGTTTTCAAAACTGAAGCTTTCCGGAACTTACAATTTCCGAAACTTAGTCGACGTTGGCTATTGGGTTTGTGTTGATCTCCAACCATTATACCCTACTAGAAAGTTGTGCCATGCATGGTTGCTCTTCCCGAAACTCAGAGTCTATAAAACTCAGTCTTCTCAAAACTCAGTTTTTTTGAAACTGGTGTCATGCGTGGTTGCTCTTCCTGAAACTCAGATTTTTTGAAACTCAGTCTTCCCAGAACTCAATCTTCTTGAAATTGAGGTCAAATCCCAAAATGTAGGCTTTTCAAAACTAAACACAAATCTTGACTTCTAGATTCCCATCCTTAAGCCAAAAACTTGCTGAATTAGAAGCTTTTGTCCACCTTCGATCTAGCATACAATCCAAATATGAAGCCGTCGCATTATCCTAAGTGAGCAATCAACGAAATCTTTTCTCAATTTAGTTATATTGGGCATAGGACAATTAATCCACTTTAAAGAACTGAAGGGAATTTTATGCAATGGAACTAAAATAATCTAAAATTGTGACAATTTAGGTTAATATTATTTTATTTTCCAGTGCATATTTACAATACTTTGATTTTGCTTCCTCTTTCTATATAACAGGTCTAGTCTTGCTTTGATTTTGTTACATATATATGTCTAATTTTAAGTTTGTGATGGTTTGTGCAGAAATGTTTGACTCTCCTGCTTGATCCATATTCCCTTTTAGGAATGACAGCACTCATGCCTCTTCTAGAGACATTGGATTTTCTCGTTACATTTGTCCAAAAACGTGATGTCTACATATGTGATTTTGTTGTTGTATTCAAAATTGCAGAGGGACAACTCTACACACTCTATATTGACAAGAACATGGCATATACTTCAGATGAAATTTGGGCATTCAAAAATATTCTTGATTGCTCTCACAGTCAGATCTACATGAAGTGGATCTCAGATTTGAACAACAAATTTGCCCAATTGGTGTTCATAGCAAATGGCCAAAATATTTGGGCAATGCATGAGCAATCCTATGCAGATAGAGGGTTTTTTGCAGCAATGGTCAATACTGTGAAGACCGAGTGCACATGTTTGTGTGTTCTACCTTCTATATTTTGATTATTGCACCATTGATTATTGTTGTCTCTACATTATTCATGAATTAGTGTTTATTTTGTATAGGGACAGTTCGCCAATTGTTAAGGGAGCTTGCATTGCGTTTTCCCTCTCATGATATTATGGATGCTCTTGGGGTGGTATATCCCTAATACTGGCTACAAACTGAAGCTGAAGAGTGTTTCCCTAAACACTTGTCAATTCTTATGTCCCACTATTGTGGGCCGAAATTGGTGGAAATTGATAAGGTAAAATGGGGAATTTCATTAAAATGGAAATTATTCTATGACTTTGGCATTCTCACAGTTCAGACCGGGCAGTCTGAACTCTACTAGTGTCCTAGATTTTTGAAATCTATACCGTTATTAGATATCTGAAATCTAGGAAATATGTAGATTTTTTAAATTGATTGGTATGAAATCTATATCTTTCCTAGATTTAATACATCTAATAGTAGTATAGAGTTTACAAATGTAGGACACTAATAGATTTCAAACTACTCGGTCTGAACTGTGGGAACGGCGCATTGTGCAAATGGCACATGGAATATTGCCATTTTAATGAAGTTCCCCATTAAAGCACTTAATCCCACCTCTTTTGGACCGTCACAGATTAGAGACAGAGAAGGGTTTATTTAAGTTAGCCATGGTGAACAACTCCAAGAGAAGCACATGGAGCCTCCATTTGACCTAAACCCCCTCACACGTATTTGGCATTACTTGGATTCATGCACTGTTTTGAGAGTGAAAGCATTTCTTGAGTACTACAAGTTGGTTGAAATTGCAATTGTCCTATTTCGGGGACCAGTAGAGGATGAGAGGTGCTTCAGCTCTCTTGCCTTTCTAAAGAACAAGTTACGAAATTCCTTGGACACCCATCTACAGTGTGTTGTTGGGATGTATTCACAGAAAATCTTTACCTTGGAGACCTTCCCTTATGATGATGCCTATAAACTATGGGTTGAAGGAGTAGATCAAAGATATGGGCTTCTCAGTTGAATTTTAAGGTTAGTGGGTAGTAGGGAAGTTTAAGAGCCATGCTTGATCTTGGACTTTTTATTGAATGGATGGGCCACGGCTTGGCCATTTGTATCCATCAAGACTCTTTATGAATGAAATTTTATTTTCTTATGGTATATGTTTTTATGTACATTCTTTGTAAGTGTATTTTTGTTTTAATCTTCTCTACATATAAAGTGAGATGGTGCCTAAATGCACTTAGAGCAACCTAAGAATTCGCCTTATTTTACTTGCACAAAATCTCTTAAGTGCCATATGAGTATATGACATCACCACTTCCAAATAAATTCTCCTTTTTTGCTTAAATGTTTTGGGCACAAGTGCTAAAATTAGTTACCACTTTCTAACAAGTAGTGCCAAAAAAATTATCTAAAATTCAATCCATCACTAGGACATTTCATTGATGAAATTGTAGCCCTTGTCATGTGGTTCACAGGAAAAGGGGATGGATAGCCAATTTGGCTTTCTGCCAAAACCAAAAAAAAGGGGCTGGTTGTTATGTACAGATTCAATGAGCTTTTAAGTGAGGCACAAGACATTACATATCAAGGGGTAATTACATGTGGTATCAACTACACATTAAAATCAATAAAATGCTTTGATAGATTAATTTTTTATATAATAAATGAGCATTTAAATTATCATGACCAATGTACATTAGAAAATTTCTAGCTTGATTTATTCTTTAATTTTTCTCCCATTTTTGAAACAATGTCTTGAGGAAAAAGATTTTAAAAATTACATGTCAAATCCTAAATTATTAATATGACTACTTTGTTTATTTGAAAATTTGGATAGACTTTTAACTCCTAAAACATTGACTTTATATTTTAGAATTTTAACTCCTAGAAAGCAATTGCTCATTGAATGGACAATTAAATGTTCATGTAGGTGAAATATTGAGGTATGTTTTGCTAATGGTTCAAATCTTTTGATACAAAATGTATATTCTAGTTTTAAAGGAGGAGAGTATAATCAGATATTTGGATGAAAATTTATGCTACCTCCAAAATCTAGGCATCTCAAGTAGCTTGTTGTTAATTCATTTATTTTGAAATTTGGCATGCATGAAACTAATATGATATATAGTATGGAATTTTCCTCCAAAAATCTTATTGCAAGAAGGGAAGAAATTTGTTGACCTTAAAGGACAATTTGAAAAAAAATTCTTTTAAACTCAAACCCTACAATCATGCAAAGTTGCAATTTATTGATTTTGAATTTTCCACGTATATTATATGTTTGCCTCTATGTTTTCATCATTTGGATTTCTAAAAAGTAATTCCTTTGTATACAAGAAATTATCAAATATAGCTAGTGCATTAGAGATTTATTTGACTCTCTTGTACTAGTGTACTACAAGGTGATTTAGAATAAGATAAATCCCTTTTCTACTTCTAATTTGCACTTAGGCACTTAACAAGATGTATTACTCAATAGTACAAAGGTTTAATTTTGAGTAGAGAATAAAACTCACTCCAAGAGGTCTTGAAGTGTGTTGACCTTATTTAATAGGAATAAAAAGATTTTTTTTTCAAACTTCAAATGTTACAATCTACAAGGTCAAATGCATTGAAATTTTTATAGACGTTACTCAAATGGTCTAATACACTTATATATAGATAATTGGAATCAAGAAAAAAATTTAAGAAAAAATTATGCACCAAAAAAAAGAAATTTTTGGTAGCTTCTTTCATAAGGCTCTACTTATCTTCTTGGACTTAAGCCATTTATTTAACTCAAATTTTAAGGTTTTCAAATAAGAACAAAAATATTGAATATTTTTGGCTTACTAGGACATTATGACCATGGGATTTTTTAAATTTTGTATAAAAAATATTAGTAATTTAGGTTCTCCTTTCATCCTATGCTACTTTCCACTTCATAATAGTTTTAAAGATGAAGACAAAATTATTTTTTTGGTAAGTCTTTTTCAATTTACTTTCAATCTATTTTCTAAAGTTTGAATAAAATGCTTAAGTTATAGGAAAAATATCCTTTGTTACTAAAAATATTTGAAAGAAAACACCAAATTTTGAAGCTTAGGTACTATAATCTTGCAATCAATAGGGATTTCCACTCCACAATTTTAGGAGGATGTACTTGAACAAGTCAACTAAATGTTCTTTTGATTGTATTCATTATAGAATTAAAAAGAAAGTGAAGATTTTAGTCTTGTTTTAGATAAGAGTAGTTTTAGTAGTTCTAGGCATTAAAATACTTCAAAACTTTAGGAATTATTAAATTGTGTGCATGATTTTTGTATTTAACTAGGAATTTAGATTTTGCTGTATACTTGAATATTCAATTGGATATAATTTCATATGAAATTTTAATTATAATTTTTTATTAATTTGTTTTAGTATTAATTTAGATTGCTATTATTTAATTGCATAATGAAGTTATGTAATGCAAGATTTATTATCCAAGTGTCCGAAAAGTTGGATTTCCTGGTAAAGGTTCACCAATTTTGACAATACACCATATATTACCTGATTTTGTTGATTCAACAAGATTAAATCCACTAAATTTAAAAGGCACAAATGTCAAAACATCACTTAATAATGTTTTTACATCTCGTACTAATGGTATTGTTCTTGAAGTAGTTGCTTTATCAGAATTACTTGTTCGAAGGGTATTGGTACTCATTCCAACCCATGTCTTTTTGTGATTTTGAAGTTCAATGGGTGTGGGACGCCGGAAATTTTTATGTAACCAAAAAGCCCATTCTTTTGTTTTGGGCCATGGTTGAACTTGACTACCCTCACCTCGTGCATGTATTGTCCCCTCAATCCAACCAAAAATTCGATTGATTTCATCTTGGATAAATAATCCTTCTCCCCAATCTTTAGCGTTTCTAATTTGGTCTTCAAAGTTTGTTATTTGGGATGTTGCAGCTCGTCTTTTTCCTTTTGGATCCTTTAAAAAAATAAAATAAAAATCATTTTATAAAATTTCAATTAATATAAAAATTAAAAATTAAAAATTAAAAATGAATCATTTATATATATTTTTAATAATACCTTTATAATACCAACATTTTCAGGAAGATCAAATTCATTCATTTTTTCATCCACTTCACTTGTATGACTTGTTTTCATAGCTGAATCATATTGATTTAGATATGGAGTATTAATTGATCTACTTTTACTACTTGTTGGTGATTGAGGTGGATAAAAGCATAATGAACTTGCACACTTTGGCATTTTTAAAACTGAACGACTATGTTTTGAACTTTCAAGTCTTAATTTAGATTCTGTGAGTAATTTGTCTACGTCTTGAACTCCCATTAAAACACAATCATCGTTGTCTTTTAGGGGAAGGGGAATTCTCACAGAGAGGGGTAAACCATCATTCTTTAGTGCTTGAATGATTCTAGACTCGGAAATACAATGTTGCTTTGAATTTTCCATAGATGTAGCACTTTCACTCCTCAAAGAATTTCTACTTAAAGTATTTGCATGCAAACGTGATGTTGGTACTCTTGAAGCTATAGATACGGAGTCTTGGACTATTTGATTAGGAGATTGACATATAGATCTAGTGAATTTTGTTTTGTTGTTTTTGGAGCTATGGACATGAGAGTCTACTTCATCATCAGAATCTAGTAGTGCAAGATCACTAGGAGATGGGCATGCAAATTTAGCAAATTTGGACTCTAAAACCTCAAAGCTTTTGGCATGAGGATGATCCAACTCTATTTTAGTACCAGATTCTTCAGGCAATCTTTGATATGATGAATAATCAGCTTCATCAAAGAGAATTTCTTTATTTTCATTTTCAATAACTTCAATCTCAGCAAGCTTAGCTTTTGCCAATAAAATTCCTTTTTTTAAATATATTGCTTTGCGTTTAGTAAGGCGAAGTTCTTCACTATCTTGTTTTAAATGTTCTACATCCATTTTTTCTTTAGTTGTGAGTGGTAAATTGGTGTGTAAAGCCAATTGCAATCTATCTAATTTTTGTGTTTCATAAATGTTGTGAGTTTCCATTTCATTTAATATAGTTTCATAACGTTGAATACTTCGTCTCATCACAATAGAAGAAACTTTTGCAACAAATGCTCTACAATTTTGTGATCCACATAAACAAATTTCTGAATATTTTGCATCATCAAGCCATTCCCACCTACAAAATTTATTTATGTGAAAAATTTATTACATATATCAAAATGTAATCTACTGAAATTGTTAAGATTTTAATATTATATTAATTATAAATTATTCTTTAAAAATTATCATAAATAAAATTATAAATATAAAAATATTTATTTAATCATTAACTAAATGATTTTCTTAAAACTTTGATATTAATTTTTAATATGACTTACTTGTAATCATACGTTAAACTATCACTTGCAAAACAATATTTTATTGTTTTTCCAACAATGTAGAGCTTTCCATTTTGCCATCTACACTATAATTAGCATAAATTTAGATCATATATTTAAGTCATCAAAATTTTAAAACTCAAACTACTTTCAATTAAATTTCTATCATTTCTACACAATAATTTTATTTATTTACAATGATTACATTTTTAATTGGTGTTGAATATAATTACATGTGATGTTATTTGCTATTCTTTTGCATTCTAAAATTGCATTGTTGTGCATTAGGTGAAAATGACATCCCAAATTGTATGTTTTCAATAGTTTGAAAGAAAAAAACATTCCAATTTGAATTTGATGTCAATGTATAAGATGAATACAATTTGATTGTAGTTATATGTACAATCAATCACCACTTTTTGACTTTGACACATGTTGAAACTATTATTGACAAAGCAAATGATGAAATCAATGCTAACATTTCAAATACTTCTAAATTTGGATCACAGCTATGGTTTGCAAATCCGGCTTCTTCTTTGTAAGTGTTAATAACAAAAGAAGGAACACCATCTTTGCCAATATTATATAGTCCTCCTCCTTTCCATCTTCCAGTTATTGAATATAAATCAATTTGTTTGTCTTTTATACTTTTAAGATATTTTTTTAGTGACATCATTTCCCCAGTGAACACAAATGCCAACCGTCCTGAATCAATATCCTCCTCAGTATAGAGCTCATCTCCAGCAATTCCAATTCGAACTTCAAGATCTGGCAGATGAAGAAATGTATTGGGAATGCACATTCCTTCACATCTACAATCAAGACTACAAGTTTTTCTCCAATAATTGCATGAACAACCATATTGACATTGGAGTGTGCCACCAATAGTTTCAACTGCACATTTGCAGATTTGTTTTTGCATAAATTCATTGACATCATCAGAAAGTGCATTATATTTCTTCTTGCAAGGAAGTTCCTCATCAAAAATTGCTTCTATCGCTGTGGTACGCTTCAAAATTTCATTTCGTCTTGTAAGAATTGCAGCATTTTTTCTAAAATTCAAAAGTTTTGTAAGCTTCATGGATAAAATTAAGATTTGATGATTCTATACTAATTTTATCAAAAAAATTGCGAATTTTTTCTAATATTATATAAATAATTATATTTTCATATTTATAATATCATATTCTAATATTTACTAAGATAAATCAACATCGCATTCACCATTTTTTATCATTATATTTCTCAAATCTCAAGAGAAATACTTTGCCTTTGATTTTGTTCCCTTTTTTCTTTAACCCCAATTTAGAGGCATTGACCCTTCCAATAAAGGGAACATGGGAAGTTCAAAACATCTTGCATTGGGAACAAAGGAAGTCTCTTAATGTTGTCAAGTACAACATCAAGAGTGTCTTGTAAGGACTATTGTTGAAGAAGAAAGTGTGTGTTTATTGTAGATATAATTTGAAACTTGCAATTTTGAACAATCGGTATAGTGCATTAGAAGAACAACACTCTTTAGAATTAAAAAATTTATTTGTTAACATGATTTCAAATGAGAGTGAATCCTTTACAATCCAATTTGATGGAGGCTCCAATTCTAATTTTAAGATACTAATACAAGAAATTTGGAGCCAAAGAAAATGCTCACAATCTTTGCATTGATTTTGATGATAGAATTTTAATTTGCTCAAAAAGAAATTAGAATTATGGAGAGGTTGCACACAATGCTTATTTAAACAAGGGAAAGGTCTAAATCGGGAGAGTTGTTGAACATTAATTCTCAAGAGCTTATTGATGTAGAGTAGGATCCCTTCATTTAGTCACTATTCACTAATAAAATTGCATTTAAGATTTATAGAGTTATGATTTTAAGAATGGGTGATTGATTTGCTTGGCAATAAAGAGCTACAAGGAGGTTGGGTTTTAGAGTCATGTGGTTTTTCTACACTATGGTTACTATTGTAATCATACTCTTGAATTGTCCAAGATACAATTTTGTTAATTTGAATGCTTCCAAACATTTCTCATTTTTGATACTTTGATATAAAAATATAAGTATGGAATTTTAATTCAAGAATGTAAACCAAAATAGCCAGAGTTCCATATATTTAGTATATTATAAAGATTATACTTTGATTTTTTTATATCAATATAGATTAATGTAAATTTCAACGCTTTTAGATTGAATTTTTTTCTTCTTTTCACTTTGGAAGCATGGGATATTGGGATAGTGTTTGTTGAATTGTAGAAACATTTTAATTTTTGTGAATTCCTTAAACACAATGCTATAAGATTTTAAATAACATTTTAATGCAAACATATTCCAAGCATAGAAAATCTTGATCTTTCCATCCATTTAAATGTTTGTAGATTTTTGTATTAGTTCTTCAACATCTTTGCAAATTGAAACCATTAAATCCCAAGGTCATTTTTCGGTCAAAGATCACTCAAAATTGTCATTTCCAATACAAACAATTAAAATTTTTAACATTTATTTTTGCATATCCAATTGTAGGATCTTACATTAAATTAGTATGAAAATGTTTGGAAGAAATTTCAGAAACTTTGACTAAATCAATCACAAGATACGAGCATTTAAAGTGAAGAAAATGAGTTTTGTTCCTAGCTTGACTATATCATAAGGCTTTTAATCTTCTTAACTCAAAATTTTGTACTAAAAATCATGAATTTAATTTTTTTTTATATATTGAAGATTTGAGTTGAGAGTTTGGAAAAAAATACAATTTAAAAAAAAAATTCATTCTTTAAAAACTATTATGTGAAAGTAGGTACTAGATAGAAGGAAAAACTAAATTGTTGATAGCTCTAAGATGAAATTGAATTACACTATTTCCAAAAATGTGATTGTTCTAAAAAGCAATCTTAACCATGTGCAACTTTTTTTTTCTGACATTATTAATTAAAATTTACTTAATACATTATTTTCTCCAGAATTTACTAAGATTGCTTGCAAAATAAGAAGCTTCATAACTTCAAAATTACTTATTCAAATGGAATGAATCAAATCTTTCTATAAAAAAAATATAATCTATAAGAAATAAATTTTTTAAAAATATTTTCAAATTTGTTATTTGTTTTTGTTATTTGCCCTTGCATATTTTGGGTTTAGGGTTGCATAAAAAATTTATGCTCCTAGTCACTAATTGAAATAAAAATATATTACTATAAAGCTAATCAATTTTTCTATCTTGAAAAAAAGGGTTTAAATTTTTTGCCATAAATGAGATCATAGGTACTTGTCCAAAGCCCCAAACCTTCAAAAGTCCTCCAGTGGGACTCTTTGGACTTTAGCAATTAATAAATCTTTAAAAAAAATTTAGCAAATATTCAACAAGTTCAAAGGGTTGATGTATTTTCACTTCAAAAGTTGTTTTTCCAAATTCAAATTATGATCTTTCAAATTAATTGAAAAAATAAATAAATTTTAATCATAATAAATAAAACTTAATATTTTTAACAAGTTGAAAGGAAAAACCTTATAAACATTACAAACATTCAATTCAAAATCCATTTAATAAGCAAATTCCAAGCTCCAATTTCAAATTTTATTGAAAAAAATTGATTGGTGTAGCAATAGAGCTAATTTTATGGTTGTAATCTATAGGCTATATTTTACAATTTTTTTTGAAAGTCATAATCAAATTATTTTATCAAGTTGAATTTTATAGTGCATCTCCATAAGTTTGCAAAACTTGGACTACCTCCAAATTCTCTCGGATTGATAATGGTCATTTACAAGATTTGTGATATTTTTTTATAAAAATTTTAATATTAAAAAGACTTACAAAAAATCAATTTTTTTTATTGAAGATCAAATTGTTTGAATGTATAATTTTCTTATGACTTCCTAAATTGCATATCATTGATTAATGTTTTTATCCAAGAGCTACACCACATTTGTATAAATAAATTACAACTCAATCATTCAGAATCAATCATTCAAAACTAATTTCCATCAAAATTGAAAAATATAGATCTCAATGTATGAAATAAATAAATAAACATCAAAATATAGAAATTGTTGAAATAAATTGTCTTTGAAGGTTTCAAGTGGAATTAAGGATGTTAAAACTCAACGATACTAGTGTGTGTGAGTGTGGAAATGTGACTGTATACACTACAAGAGAAACGTGTCCTAAATGACAAAAATCAGCCCCTTCTAAATGACAGAAATTTGACAAGTTTCTGTCAATTAGGACAAAAAACTGTCCGAATTGACAGAAAATTGT
The DNA here is from genome assembly GCA_950106755.1 of Climacium dendroides. Taxonomy (NCBI): domain Eukaryota; kingdom Viridiplantae; phylum Streptophyta; class Bryopsida; order Hypnales; family Climaciaceae; genus Climacium; species Climacium dendroides. The sequence goes on from OX467092.1 coordinate 26,699,390, forward strand.
CCAAATTGACAAAAAAATGTCAATTTTCAGTCAATTAGGAGGGGCTGATTTCTGTCATTTAGGACCAATTTCTGTCATTTCGGACATGTTTTCTTGTAGTGTATAAGCCTTAAGCAAAAGTATAAGTAGATATTCTATAACCATTGAAGGAGCTTATAGCATAAGCACCTATAATATAGGTATCTATATCACATGTACCCTGTAATTATAAAAAGTTTATGCAATATCTCTTCTATTAAGACTGTTTGTTTTGTTTTGTTTGTCATGTTGTAATCTCTAGGATTGTGCGTCCCCCGATCGCGTGCTTGGTACCGTCAAAAAGCCCTTGGCGAGGAAGGGTGCACCAACTTGGTTTCGTGGCGTTCCAACTCACAGTGTGAAAGTTATGCATTTTCGAGTTGTTTTTGGTTCTAAAAAATTAGAAAATTACTTTTTCTTATATTTTGGTTACAATCTTGGTACCATCGGAAAGACCTTGGCGAGGAAGGGTGCATGGGCTTTGTTTTGTGGCATTCCAACTCATGGTGTGAAAGTTATGCATTTTTGAGTTGTTTTTGATTTTAAGAAAATTAGAAAATTACTTTTACTTTTGTTTTGATTGTGGCAATGCCACAGGGCACTCTAGTCTCTTCTATTAAGACAGAATGTTTGATTTTTTCTTATTTTCTTATTTTCTTTTTTAGATTAAAATTCTGTTTTTTCTCCATGAATTTTAAACTTCTACCGCTTTTTCCACATTTAGAATATAATTACTTATAACATAGTTATATAGATCATTGTGGAAAAATGGGAAATGTTTTCATTATTATTTTAAGAATTTTTATACTAATGAAAATGAGTGCGTAGCACCACATTACACTTGTTGGAACTAGCAGTTTGCACAAAGGCTAATACCCTAATGATGCTTTCACTCACACATGACTTCAATGTGCACCTCTCGGTCTCATATCATAGTCATATATACAAAATTTATCAATAAAGAATGACGGCGCTCTTGGGACCGTGCCTTAATTGGAATGGAGTTAAGTCTAAGCTGGACTACGAACGGTCTGTTGGTTCACAGAGCTAGTAAAATTGCCGCGTAGCTGGCTGTCTCCTTGTCTTTTTTAAAAAAAAATTGAAAATGACCAACATTATACATGCGTCTTCTTGCCTCTAATCTACTCAAAGGCCATATTGGTATTGAGTTAGCTTCATTCACTGAAGCATTGTGAGTATAGCTGCGTAGACTTTCTGCAATGGTGTTAGGTTCCGAGATTAGCGGCCAACAGGTGGTGCTTTCTTGGTGTTCATTCCGCAAACATATTCATGCCATTGTTTTATTATTTTGATAGAATTGGAGATTTATTTCTCAGGTGAATAACGATAACAAGTTGTGGTAATGTGTAGACACCTCGTACACATCAAGTGGCATACTAACAGTCTGCTGTTTGGCATGGGTACAGGTGAGGATTACCACCTTCTGGGGAATTTTTATGAAAAATTCCAAACACTCAATCTTATTGGCGTATGAAGGACACTTATTGCGGCAATTTACATTGCTCAAATCCATCATCATGCTAATGCTTTGTTTGGAATATGAATATGTTTGTATTACAAGAGTACAATTGCATTATTTCGGTGAAAGAGCTGTTAGTATCACAAGGATTGATCTTTGTTGTGACAAAGGTCTGGTTCACGATACATGATAGTGATAGCATAGTAATTTGAACTAGTTTAGTGTATCTCTGTGACACACTATGATATACATAGTCACTGAGTTATTTTCAAACACTGAAGATCGTTTTAAGTTTCCAATGTTTTTGTTGTAACTGGTTGTGTTTAGACTAACAGACCAACTTGTTCATGTGCAAACAATGCTCTGATTACTTCTATGAAAAGTATCACTATTGTCTAGTTCAAATACTAATCTGAATTTGCTATGGTCTCCAGCATCTAGCCATATGGCTCAGAAGCACATTAGGAGTTGGACATGCTATGTAGATTTAGTTGGGTCCATGGATTATATTATCTCTCTTTAATCATATGAATGATTTCATGTGTTATTATAAATACTTGTGTTAAAATATAGACTATAGCTAGTATGATTCTCGAGAGCAAAGCAAAATCTACCTTGAATCAATCAAGGAAGTATCAAAAATACATTTTTTAACCTCAATCCTTTAAGAGATGGTGAGTCTCTTTTGGATTTTGTTTTCTATCGATAGTCATACTTACAAATTTGTGGTTGATTTCTGTAACAGTCGCTAATCAAAGAGCATGTCTGGTACTCTGACTTACAAGCGATGGGGTACGAGCTGCCACTACCTCCTCCAATTCCGATCATCCAGGCTACACTTGCCAGTCTAAAACCTGTCGAGATTCATACGTTTTTCCAAGAAACGGATTCTGAAGGGTGGAGACACGGAGGGCGGAGAGGAAGAGGGGGAGCAGAGAAGGGGAAGGGGAGGGCCAAGCAGAGCAGGCTACAGGGAGCGGGAGGGCTGCAGGTAGTGGAGGGCGGAGAAGGGGAGAGGGGGGAAAGCCAGGAGAGGGAAGGCCGGCAGGGGGGAAGGCTAGCAAGAAGGGGAAGCGTAGCGGGAGGGAGAAAGCACTGCGGGAGGGGGGGAGGGCTGCGGGTGTACAACAGGAGGCCGGGGGAGAAGGAAAAGGCTGCAGGGGAGCTGCGGGAAGGAGGGGGGCTGCAAAGTTCTCCAAAATCAAAAAAACTAAATCGGAATCTAAATCGAAAGTGAGAGTTGGAAAAAAAGAACATGTAATTGTACGGATACTAGCATGAGAGCGTGCTGATAACGTGTTGCGAACACAAAACCAAAACAAAACCAAAACACCAGAATATACTCAAAGAAAAAAAGCAAGTCTTCATTAGGGAGATTGTAGTATATACAATGGAACAAAAGGAGAGAGTGAATGAATAGTTGTCTTCTCCTATTGGTAAGAGAAATTCTACCCAATCTATATGACATATGTCACTCACCATATTATAGTGAGCGTTCACACTACATTTTCTTAACAAATATGTTTTTTTTTCATCGACAAGACAATACATGCAAATCAGAAAAAATCACTTTTTTTAAAAACAAAAATTTGAAATTAATTTCCTAGAGTCATATATACGTGGAAAGCTTTGAATCATTCTATTTTGATCAATGAGATGAGAGCTATGAGTAATTTTTGTTTTTAGACAGTTATGGATCATCTACTCTAAAATAAACTTTGAAATCCTTTATTTTACTCAATTTTCAGTATTTTTTGAAAAAAATAAAATCATAGGATGTAGAATGTTTATAATGATATTTCAACCATTGGGATTGGCATTTTTCAATTCCATAATTAGTTCCTTAACAATTTAATATTTTGAATCATTCTCTACTACTATCTACTTACTATTTTTTTCCTATATGTTGTACAATTCCAAATGATCTGAAATTTTTCAAGCACGTGACCAACTTGTCTAGGAAAAAAAATCCAAAGAATAACCACCATTTTGAACAATTTGTCTTTGGAAAGTGAGCTTGTGAAGTGTAGTTGCTTTGTTTTTTACAGGACTAAAAAAATGATTTTAGTGAATTTGAATGCTTTTTATCTTGCAATCCACGTGGTGGAAATTTCTGAAATTTTTACCACATCTTTTCATGTTAGCATACTACAAGAGCCTATGGTTACATGTATCAAAAAAAGTTTTTTTTCAAAAATTTGGTACTTGTACTAGAAATGGTAGTTTTAAAACGTTTTGGTGCAAACATAGTGAAGGAACTTTAGAGGTTAAACAAGCACAATCAAGTTCTAGTGTTTGTGTGAAAAATTATCCTAATTGAATCTAAAATAAACATACATAAATTTTGAGTTGAATATCATATTATAAAATTTCTAAAAATATAAAATTCATTCAAATCCAATATTTTTAGAAAATGTTATAACCAAATGAAATTTAGCCTTTGGAATGGCAATTTAAACTTTATCCATAATTTTCTACCAATTCCCAAACTCAAATTGAATTTGAATTTTGCTATATTCTTAAGTTAAACTATAATGTTTAAACCCTAATTTTGGTTGTGCATGGACGAAATTCCACTAAGTTCATCCAATTCCCATTCTAAACTTCATCCTTTGATTTCTTATGGAGTTTCATCCACTTGTATCTTATTTAGTTTAAATCTATTTTCTAAGTGTTTTATGTTTTTGAAAATTTTTGGACCTCTTATACAAGTTTTAAAAACTAAACTTGAAATAAAAACGAATTTAGACCTTTAAGGTTAGAATCTAGCTTATACTTTGGCTATAATTTAAGTTTCTTGATTACAAAATTCAAAGGAAAAAAAAAGTGGGATTTAGGAACTCACCTCCAATTGAACTTCATTTATGAAGTGATCAAAGACTGTCTCCCTCAAAACTTCCCTTATTTGCCATCTTGTTTTTTCCTCAATCTGTGATCACCATTTAATTTTCAAAGTTTAATTATAATTTGTGAAATTTAATTCTAGAAACTACTCTCTAAATTTTCCTTCTATTTATTCCTCCATATTTTGCTTTACCACTAATTATTTTCCTTCCACTTTTATTCTATTCAATAATTTTTGAGCTTTAGTAGTTTACTTTGCAATAGAATATTTATTCAAATTTCAAGACAATAATGCAATATTCTTGTTTTTCTATCTAAAGTCAATTATTGTAAGATATCTATCTCTTACCACTCATTGGTTTGGTCTCTTAATTGTATATTCCCTTAAATTTCTTCCCCTCTTCTAATTTTATAATTTAGGCACCTAACACTAAAAGAAAATGAGAGGTTTTGCAACTACAAAGAACAATTGATTTTTAGGTTACATCAGACATTTGTAACTAGTGAGAATCTAGAGACCTACAATTATTGTAGACAAGTCACATGACAAATTGTAATTGCAAGTTATAACAACCTATTTGGAACTTCGTTGATGAACTTTTTTGATGTGGTTGCGTATGTGGTATTTGCTACCATATGAGGTTGGTCACTCAATCAATGAGTTGTGCAAATGCCATATGAGGTTGGCCACTCAATCAATGAGTTGTGCAACTTGTTGGTGACTCATTTGCAACTATATATGATTCATTTGCGAATCATTTGTAACTTCATTGCAACTTGTTTGTGTCTCATTTGCAACTTGTCTATGACTTGTAGATTTGTAGATTTTGAAATTCTAATATCAATTATTTGTAAATTTTGGGATTTCACATTTAGCTTCTTTTTTAGATTTCAAAATTCAAATATTGGTATTTAATAGATTTCACTAGTTTAGAAAACTTTATAATTTCACAAGATTTATAATTTATTGGATTTTAAATATTTATAGATATTTATAGAATGTAAAAATCTACACACTATAAAAATCTAAAGATTGTAGAAATTTTAGAATACTATTAATAGAATTCAATACATTAGAGTACAACAACTTACAAGTCTTATAAGTTTAACCTAATGGTACTTTTGACAATTGATATGGCACAATTGATATGGCACAATTGATATAAGACAATTAAAAAATGACTTTGAAAATGACTATGAAATGACTAAGATAGAACTAAGAAAGATCTAGGAAATGACTAGAAAACAACTAGGAATCACTAAACAAACTAAAGAAATGAATAAGAATCGAATAGGAAATAACTATTATCATTTTACAGTTGTATTCTAGCCGTTTATTGCTATTGCAATTAGACATGTGATGAATATTGGATGGAGAATAATTCACATTCATTTTAAATTTTTGAACTTTATTACAACTCTCATAATTCTACGCTTTATTCTACGACTACTTTGCAACTAAAACAATGTATTGATGCAAGAATTTGCATAGAGAGGACAACAATTGCAAAATAGTTGTATAGGATACTTGGTCGCATTTTAGTTGGTTGTGGTGGACATGTTTATCTTCTAGTATAACCTCCCTTACTTTCCAACTTTCCTAGGACTACTTAAATTTGTAAAGTTTTTTAATTTTAATTTTTTTAATTTTTAGATTTAAAATTCAAGCTCAAAAACATAGATATGCTTAGAAAGATATCTAGAATACCAAACACGTCATTTATACGTGTAAGATGTTAGAATCCAATAGACATAAACATAATTGAGTAAATTTACTTACATGCCCTAGTGATGGTGATGATACATTCATAGCTGTCCATTTATATTTGGCAGTTCTATATCTCTATGATATATACTACTAGAAAAATAGATACACAATATAACTCCATGTGCTTGGATCTTTATTCTTGCGTGGAGGTAATACTTCTTAAGTTTTTATCACATCAATGGACTTATCACATCAATATTGACAAATTAAAGATGCTAGTTTAACACATGGCATATGCTTGTTTAATTATTTCTATTGGCAATTAATTTAGCCACCAAGAAATTATGGATAATTACATGTATTAGGTCACAAGTCAAAATTACACTTGACAACAATAGTTGCCTTGTGAACCACCTGATTTGGCGATTAAATTCCAATCTACATGTAATTAACATGCTATGGTAATGAACCAACTATTGTAATTGGCGGCTATGATAATGGGCCAAATGTGGTAAATGGACTACTTCCTTATTGCCACTTATTAATTTGGCACTCTTTGTGGCCTTGATCCATAAGATTATCTCACTTCTCTCACAACTAACAACTATTGGTCGGCCATGTGATATTTGGAGTTTTTGCTTTGCCTTGACCTCCTTTTTTGCCTCATACTAGCAGATTGATCAAACATTTTGTATTCTTTTTGTTCTTGCTTCTTGAGAACAAAGGGCTATTACTACTATGGCATCTATTCAATCAACATCAAACAATTAGGTTCTTTTAGAGAGATTCTAACATATTTGGTTCATAGTATGGGTTGTATTAAAGTTGTGTTTTGTTTTTTTGTCTAAGTCATTTTAAGTAAAAATGATAACAAGTGACATTGGGCTTAAGACACATGGCATGTGCATTAAAACATATTAATTGCTTGTTTTGGTGTATGGGTGCAAGTGAGGCCTATGTCCTCTTAAAATTACTTGGAACAAAGTTATATTATCTACTTGAGCTCTACTTTATTTGAGTTGGATAAAAAGGAAAAAAATGGGGAGTAGAATTAATACCGCACTTGAAAAGATAAGCTTAGATCAATGCTCTTTTCTAGAAAAGAAATGTTCCAAAAGTTATTTTTGACATTCTAGTACTAAATTTTGGATGCTAAACTTTGGTACTCCACCTTCACCTTTGGGAAACTAAACTTTGGAGAGTAAACATGAGATTATTATAATCTTAAATATTATTTTGGCTATACTTTGGAGTGACTTAATGTTTCTAAGAGTATTCAAGTACTTGGGTTCAAAGCTCTGCTGTGGTTTTGATTCTAACTACAAATCTAAACACTTGAGTTCAAAGGTTTGCCATGATTTTGGTTCTAACAACAAATATAAACACTTGGGGTTCAAAGCTCCACCATTTCATGAGAGGCAAGAAAAATATAAATAAGATTTAGACAAGTGTAAGTAGTTTAAAATATGTTAGTACAAGATATATTAGTACAAAACACATTATTATAAGTAAACACAATTTCTAGGAGATTTCATACTTAAAGGATTTCCATTTAGTAGTGTGTAACTCACAAACATACTCTAGAGGGCTCCCTAAATAGCATCATCAAAATATGGAGGGAGCTAACTCTAGGATTAGTATAAAAAAACAAAAAAAATTAAAATAATAAGTTAGTAGAAACAAAATCAACAATGACAAGTGCAAATAGACAAGTTATTTATATTTTATTTTATTTTTAAATATTTTTTTCAAAAGGTCATAGTATAGCAAGTACTATGACAAATGCTAGAAAAATAACATGGTGTTTTTTGCAATGACCTTTGTGACCCCTTGTTGATACCTTGACATTATTGGATCCATTTTAACAGATTTTGGCCATTTTTGAGCTAATTTGCCAAATGGTTGTTTTGGAGCCTTTATTGCTCTTTTACTCTTGTTTTTGAAGTTACCTTTGAAAGATATTGGGGTCCTTTCAACACTTGTTATAATACTTAAGATAATAAGTCATCAAAATTTGAGACCTAAAAAAATGTAGGTAAAAAGTTATTTTCATATTAAATAGAGTTACTACATTTTTGAAGAAACTAGACACTAATTTGTAAAAAACAAGAACAAAAATTTATAAAAAATTAAAAAAATTTCATTTGGGAGGACTTCATGGTAATGACATTTCACAAAAAGAGAGTCCTCGAAACCATTTTCAATGTTCAAAAGTACTCATGCAAATGATCCCTATGTACATGGACGTGGATGGTATAAAATAATATATTATTGAATTTGGGTATTCTAAATATAATGAAAATCCTTAAACCTCAAATTGTGACAATAATCAAATTCACTTTTAAGTTTTGAATTTTTTTTACTTTAAATAATAAGGGATATGATTAACATCAAGTAAGACATATTTAATAATAATTTCATGTTCTTAAGAATTGGGATTCAAAGGTTATAGCAAAAGACAAAAAATCACTTCAATTATAATAGAGAATAGGAATAGTGTTTCTTGCAATGACCTACAAAGGGTGTTTTTGAGGGGGGAATGAGTATCCTTATATACTCTTCTAAGGGCACCCTTCCTCTCATTTTCCTAGTACTAAATTTATCAATTAGGTTTTCCATCTTAAACTTAGGATTTTTGACATTCTATGTTGGTCCTCCAAAGACTCCAAATCACAAATGCATTGTGTCATTGGCTTCAATAGGCCAATTTTAGTACATGAGGTCTTTATATTATTTTGTTTTGAAAAAGCCATCGCAACTAAGTACCAACTTAAAACTAAAAAGGGGTAAAAATTCAATCTTTGGAGTCATCTTTTCTAAAAAAAGTAACTAGCTTACACTCTTTGAAAGGTACAAAGGAAAATAAAAGTCCTCACTTTGACCTCATTATAATTTTGTATGTTCTCGAAACGTTGGTCAACTCCACAAATTATCTTTAATTTTGCCAGATTTGAAGAATTTTGTTGGTTCGGGTACTTTTAGATGTTAGAATACCATTAAATTTTTGTTGGAACATGTTATTGTAATAAAAAAATTATTTAATTTTTAGTGACATTTTACCACACCTTAAATAATTTCTAGGAATTTTTCATCATAGATTTGAGTGATTGACTGTCTGGAAGAAGATCTTGTGAAAGTAAAAAAATTTAGGAACTTTGTATGGAACTTTTCATAGAATTCCACAAAATATTTGAAAACTTATATTTTTATTTTGCACATTTGAAAAAGGAAAATAAAATTCCACTATCTCCTTAAATAACTAGTAACCAAGGAATCTTTTATATAGAAAGAAATCTTGGCAAAATCAATTTTGCCATTGAGTCCCTAGTGTGATGTCAACCTTACATTACTATACTTTGGCCGTAGATGCCCTCCATTGGTCCATCTTGAGTTCCTATCATCTATAGGCTAACAATTGGGATTTCTATTGTTTCTTGGATTTGATTAAGAAACTAAAATCTATCTTTGGAAGTTGACTTAGGGATCTCACTAGGATTTTCTTGAACCATTTTAGCTTGAATGAGTCACATACATGATAGGTTTAGGCAATTTGAACACTATTCACTTGATATTTATAATTTCTACAACTTCTAGGTTTCTAGCCTATTCACATGCAAGATTTTGGTTTATTTTAGGTACAATGCTCTATTTTGGTCCAAATACCATATTGGCATATAACACTCTTTTTTGAATTTTTTAGGCATACATGTGCCCAAGGAATAATTACACATTTGCACTCATTACTAAATAGAAATGTAGTAGTCACTTGGAGTTTATGTTCAATTTCCTAGAAAGAATGTGCACTGCTATAATATTGAGAATATAGAGGCTGTTCTTTTAATTTGTTGCATCTATGATTTTTGAACTTACAGAAGATGAGAAGGTCCCGCATGTACAATGATTTTGAACTGATTTGGGCAAGTGATTATCAAAGTGGTAGAAGATGGTATTTGTTATAAAGTAAAGAAGCATTGAAATCTGTTGTTTACATGTAGTTCTTCCTCGTATAGATGGAATTGTCTTTCAAATTATTGTTAAATTGCTAGAGATTCGAATTTACTCTAAAGGAACCACAACAATCCATTCTAGAAAATTGAAATTAAGTTGTTGGCGCAATTTACTGTTTAATTGCTATAAATTCTAATCTTGCACTGAAGAAAATGCATGAATGCATACTAGTGTACCACATTTGCTCAAATTACTATTAAATTGCTACAAATTCAAAATTTACACTGAAAAATCACACCAATCTATTGAAGAGAATCCTTCTACATGCCAATCCTCTAAATTGGCATGAAAAAGAATCCTTGACATCTTGTTTTGCAAAATTGAGTTTATTTTAAATAAGGGAGAGATTCTTAAGACAATGAGACAATGGCTACACATGTGACAACTTGAATTGTGCTTGATATGCTCTATTTTGGCATGATTTTTCTTGTAGAACACCTACTACTTATGATTGTTTTCATTGTTTGTACTTGTGAGAAATTGTAAGTTGTAATGCTGCTAAATGTAGCTAATTTGGGGACAATTGCTTGCAGATTGTATTGCTTTTCATGATAGTGGGTGTCTTTTTAGTACAATATTTTTGTGGATTGGTGCGACAAGTAATCCCGCTGGGTCCTTTTGTTTTTGTGCTCGTCGTCTCAGTAATTTGTGCGGGTGCTGTTTCATAGAGTGCATTGACCATTCGTCAGTCGGGTGGTCAAGTACTGGCTGTAGTGATCACCCTCCATGTGGTTGGGTTCTTGTTTGGCTACCTCCTATTGCATACTCTTGGATTTGAAGAATCCACGTCGTGTATGATTTCTATTGAAGTAGGGATGCAAAATTCGGTTTTGGACGTCGTGCTTGCAAACAGGCATTTCTGGAGTTTGTTAACGATAGTCTGGTGTGCTTATTTTCATCATACAAATCTTAACAGTTGGCAACTTAACGACAGTCCTGTGCACGATAATTACAACTTAGCTGTAATAATTACGCACTGGACTAATTATGCTAAGTTGTAATAATCGTGCACTAGACTTAGTAATAAGATCCCTAATTATTATAACTTAACAAAGTCCGGTGTGCTTATTTTCATCGTAGAGATTTGTTATAATAAAAATAAAGATCTCTACCGCTAAGTTGTCAAGTTTTCCTTAACAGCATTCCAGTCCATTTCATCGTCGAGATCTTTATTTTTATTACTTCCACAATCATTCACATCTTGCTCCATGAAGGAAGTTTTCAGTACTTGGGACTCAAAGGCACAATGTAAATGTCTATAGCACATAAGAAAGATTCTATGATCTTCCTTTGTTTGCCCGTTTTTGTTTTCACTTAGGCTTATAATGTTCCATGTGTTGTTAGAGTAATAGTTTTCTTTGAGGAAATTTGAACATGTAGTTTAAGTGCTAGGATGATCGTATTGAGAGCCGTCCAGTTCTATTTCTATAGATGACTCTCAATATAGTGGTTGTTATGTAGATTGGACGGTGTTCTCTGTGCAAGATGGAATGTTGGTGGGTGAGGTGGACAAAGCTTTGGTGCAAACAATTAAATATGTCTACTTGTGTAATGAGATAACAAACAGAAGTCAAGAGGGATGTATTCTTGTGTTGACAACAGAATGTAAGCGATTTTCTAAAGTATGTTTTCAAGTTTTGTAAAAGCAATAGACTTGGTTTGGATTAGAATTGTATCTTCAATTTTTTTGTCGCTCCTGATTTCTTGTGAATTGAAGGAAACGTGCACATCATTGCCATTTAGCTGCATGTTAGATATAATACCATTGTTTGACTTAGGAATTGTGTGAAAGCTAAGACTTCTTATACCGGTATGAGCTTGTATAAGTAGTTTTTTCTCTACCACTACTCTATTGGTATTAAACTAGGTTTTGGTAAAAATGAATTCTTGATCTTCGTGTATACTATTTTTTTGGAGATGAGTCCACCATAAACGCTATTATCACATCAATAGCTAACAATAGTAGTAAATTCAAACTTGGAAGCCCTATTATTTAATACATGCATGTTCCATATAACTTGTTCATAATTGTTTGTTGCAGAAATCGCAAACTTCATCCAACTACATTACTTCATGCTCATATGATCAAGGCAGAAGAGTACTATTTTCACCAATCCCAGTGATTTGCTTTGGAGAAAAAAAATTCAAATAATACTACGCAATTGTAGTAGAAGCGTTTGACGATAGGTAATGTTCTTGGTTGACTGTTGTGGAATCGAGGAGCTAAGAAATCTTGAAATTCATAGTGAACTCAATTTCCAACGAAATGGTTGAGTAAAGGGTCCAAACATCATATTCAATTCGGTGGGTTCATATTGTTTTCAGAAATGGGAATAAACCACCAAGCTGTATCTACAATGCCGGCATTCACAACTCAGATGCACGTTCAACAGTCTTGAAGTACAACCAGATGGAACTATGGCCCCGAACAGCTTCTCAGTGTGCATCAAAGATAGAATTATGCTCCCACTAGCTCTCCACAAGCCCCACGGACAACAGTTGAAGATCTAGTAACTCATACAGAAATACTATACAGAACTGGAACCCCCATTGTAGATCATCACTTGTTTTGGCCTCTTCCATTGTTGCTTTGGATCATGTGTGCATCCTCAGAGTTGATGTGTTTGCTTACTACAAATTGACGACTAAATTCTCAAGCTCTCAAATCAATTTGCGGTAGTAAGGAAGATAACAACCTCTGCTTTCCCCAAGGTTGTGGGGCCATGTCCACCTAGCTTGCTTGCATTGAAATCATAGGCTTTTGCCTGTGCATGTTGCGTCGCTGCTCTAACCAATTGCAGTGGATGCAAAAGTGGAAGTGACATACGTTGAGATCGCTTTTCATGAGGTGCTAGTTTTTCTTTTCTTATCTAGGTTGACTATCCATTCAGTAAATGATAATGAAATTCTACCTCTTTGTCCATATTCTGTTATGCACGTCCAGTCCTCATTCTCAAAGTTCAATAGAGTTGAAGTTTTCTTGCATCTCAGTTCTTTGAGATAGGTACGTGTGATATTAGATTTTACTAGTTCAATTTATTTATTTCACAATGCTTTCTATTTTTCCTAAAATTATTTCTTTGAATTCAAGGAAGAAAATCTCTATTTGGAGAGGGAATGGAAATACAGAATAAAACATTGCACTTACACAGGGGTTTGAGGCTTGCAAAATTGAATGCCTTCTTCAACCAGTACAGTGACCTACAGAAGCTTGGCATGGAGCTCATGATTGCGTACAGCCGAGAAAGCTATGGAAAACAATGCTGATGATTGAAAGGTACACTGTCATTCAAAGGAGCAATGCCCTACATTCGTGAATGTTGTCATAATTCAATACGGCATTGTAGTCTGTGTTGGCCAAGGCAGGTTTCCTTGTCCTTTTGTAATGTTGCCTTCATTTTTTACTTCATTTCTAGGTATATGCTGATGTGCATTGTTGTGGAATGTCTTCAGTTGAAAGCAAAGAAGTGCCTGCAAATGGTCATTAATTTTTAATACAGCTGCATATGTGACACATGAGGCCTCGTTGTTCTATTGATGCCATCTTCACATTCAATGTGAAAGACAAACATGGTGCTTGGATACCAACAAGAATTTCTATTGGCAGTTGGATTACTTTGCAATCTGAGTTAGAAGGTGATCACGATCGCGATGCTATTGAGCATGGCAACTCAACTAGTTTTGAAGGTGCTTTTAAAGCCAAAGTTAAAAAATTCCATGTCCATGAAGGTTGTAGTACTGTGTCTGAGGTGCTCGTTCAACATACCTACATGCACCAACAATTGCATATACATGTCGAAATTCTTCAAGGTCACTACAACTATAAGAAAGTCCTACACTGTTGTTCTTGTCATTCCATTTCTTAGCACATATTCTTTGTATTGTTGTGATTTGTAGCCATTTTTCTTCCGTCGAATTCTAATTACTAGCAGTAGAATTACTATACCATGGGGTACAGGTGCAGAACTTCATTGAGTACTATGTGTTCTTGTTCTTCTATGGATTTGTATCCATCAACTTGTGAAGACTGGGTGGACATCAAATCTATTATAGGTGTTGTGTAGGCAGTGCATGCCAAAATTGGAGAGGCGCAATGGGGTGACTGTAATCCCGTATGCATGATGACCTACTGCAGAATGGCATTTTCTTCTACAATGCTCTCTATATACCAAAAACTCACCAATTGAAAGCCATCCCTCTTCTAGGATTGAATGACCTAAAGTGGCCCCTTCCCGATATGAGTGCATTTGAGCACTTCAGATTCACATTGAAACGAGATGTTCAACTTGCCATGAGACCTAGTATAGAATCGCGATCTACACATCTATAGTGGTCAATGCCCATTCACATCATGGTAGACCTGTTTGCAAGCATTGAATTCAGGAGAACACCATAATTTTTTATCTTCCATAATATTTCTGACAAAGGCTTCATGTCACTTATAGATGATGGGTGGGACATGAAGCACACTACTACAACTGACATTGTAAAATGTGTAGTGTTGAAGGAAAGTGTGGTTTTCAAGTATCACATTGGGCGGTCTTCTCTTTACATCATTTTTCAATACAATTGGCTTCAGTTGCAGCATGGCTTTGAATGGCTAGAGATGGACCAAGCTATATCCATCACTACTGTCTTTGTGGACTATGAAGTACCCTATGTTTAGGAAAAACTTATATTTGAAGTAGGTTCTACTTGGAGTCTACTCAATATTCGAAATGAGGTGCACATGCATTTGGAATCTACCTCGTTCTCAGACTTCACCTTTGACATTGTCGATCATGGTACTATTAAGGAGAAGGTGAACAACTGTCTTCATTTTCTATAGCAACCTTGAAAATGTTGTTCACGTTTTTTCCAAGTGGTGCACTAATGCAATGTTTTCTGTGTCTTGGATAGGTCAGTCAAACTAGTGAAGCAAGCAAGATAGCTACCGATTTAGTATCTCCTATCTTGCTTTGCATTGTCCCCGAAGTGCCTACAAATTCTACTTGTTGTAGTATTCCTACACTATACAAGTTTGTATGAAGAGAAATGGATAAGAAGCTATTACATTGAAGGCAATTCCGTTTGAAGTTGTACGTATCCAACTTGCACTCACTATTTGCATCCCATGGAACGTTGTCTAGTACGAATGGTGAGTGAAATTTTTGTCATCAATGTTTTCTATATTTTGGCAAACATATGGCATTTATAGATAAGAAACATGAGTTTTTTGCTTTGAAGGTCATGACCTTGCCTATCACATCTTAGGTTCAACGATTGTTGTGCGCTAAATTTGAAGTGAACAGAAGACACGCAAAAAACTCGAAGCTTCACATCAACAACATGAAGAGAGAATGAATGCGACAATACTTCAATGCATTACTAGTGCCAACGCTACTTCAATATGTGAATACTTTCAGGCCAACTAATGAAGTAAGTCTTCGTACAAAAGTTTCGTCAACGAGTTACGGTCTATGTAGTCATACCCCCTCTTCTTTTGTCTGTTCCGATTTCTATTCACTAATTTTTTATGGATGTGAATAAGTTTACTAAGGTCTTCTACATGTTCCACTAACTTTTCAATTTTCTAGAGTATGCCACTCATGGAATGGTGTGAGTAACATTGTACAAGGTCATGCACTGCAACAGGTCTAATACATGTTTTGCTAGTCATAAGGATATACCAACTATACATTGTTTTTTTGAAACAGTGGAAAGTACTTATCTCTATCTTTGCACGTACTAATTTGAAGACAACTCCATACCATAAACTCAGTGAACGCCATGTCCGACCATTCTTGATTAGGTTTGAAAGCACACGATACCTATGAAGTGGTTTCGGCCATATGCAGGGCTGCATGAGAACATTTCCAAATTTGCAAAACACATGACAAAGTCAATCCAAGTAGGATACACTTTCTTAATTGTCTTCTTCATTTGTTGCTTGCTAGTTAGGAAGTGTCGTGTTGAAAGTAATAGTGCCCTTCCTTTCATATAAGATTCTTAGTACCAAAGTTTTAAAAAATCTCTGAGTTTGCAGTCTTTATAGAGAAGTTTTGAAGATTACAAAGTTCTAGAAAATGAATACTAGTAGTTTTAACATATACTCACTGTGAGGAGCTATGTTGTGGTGGAACTTGTAGGTAGTGTTTGAAGCAACCAACGACTGCCTACTCGTGAGCACTATGCCCGCTATACAGCTGAGTGTGCAGCATAGTTGGATTTCAAAGACACTTCTCGTTTCTTGTTAATTCTCTGTTGTGCCTAACAATTTGCTTTTTTATATTCTTCCCGTTCGTCATTGTCATTGAGATTGTGAATTCTATGTTGAATTATTCTATACCAGGGTTATATGGACGTCCGGACGTTCAGACGGACGTCCAGCGTCCGCGTGTTCCCAAACATCCGCCGACATAGGACGTTCGGACTGTCCCCGTCCAGCGGACGGGCGGACAGGAAGGCGGACGGGGCGAAAGGAGCGGACAAGAGGGCGGACGGGGAGGTGAATGGAGCGGACGGGAGGGCAGACGGGAAGGTGGACGGGGCGGACGGGAAGGCGGGTCGGTGTGGGGTCGTCCAATTGGGCAGAAAATGGGGTAAACGGCAGTGTAGGGACCAAACTAGGATTTTTCTTTTCAGTTTTTGGAGAACTACTCAAGTGGCAATATACAAGAAAATAATGTTACTAAATTTTTTAGTATTCATCTATATTTTGGATAGAACTATCTTTTCATCCACATATTTAGATGAGTTTCATTTGAAGTGCGCAATTTCATCCAATATTTTTTAAAAATTGGAGCAATTTGGCATTATCATCCAATTTTTCTTCAAATTTTTCCTATAGATTTGGTGCAGTCCATTTTTTTGAGGCATTTGGGCCTTAAATTGCCCAAAAAAAACACAATGGTTCAAACAAATCCAATCATCCAAATAACTATAGGATGTTGTAACCCCTACATGCCCAAAACTTGTTTTCAACTTCCTCTAATTTGCTCTAAATTGAACAAAGTGCCCACATTTTGATAAAATGTATCAATTTTTTTGGAATTGTAACCATACAAATTCAAACTAGACTTGTTAGAGATTGCATTAGAAAAGAAAGCACAACAATATCACTTATAGAGTGAAAGATTATAACATTTGACTATGATGGTGTTAAAATCGCAAAAAGAAGTTGAAGCCTTTTTGGCAAGGCAAATCTAAAATGTTGGGGACCCAAAAAATATGAGGTTAATGGGCCTCGTCCGGTCTGCCCGGTTGGACAGAGGCCGTCTGCCCCCTCTGGCCCGTCCGATTGGGCGGATGGACAGCCGTCCGCGTGATCGAACGGTCCAGACGGGGCGGTTTTTAGATCGCCCGCTTCATCTCAACCGTCCGATGAAGCGGACGGGCCAGGCCGTCCACCACATCCAATGCAATTCGGATGATTGAAGAATTTCAAGCAGGTTTTTTTTGGGGGTTCTCCGACAAATGGTTATGTGGCCTTTTTAAACCCCTAAGTGGTTTCGAGTGCAATTCCTACGTGCCATGTATTCTCCAAATTACATGAAGTATTGATCAAATATGTAAACTACAAAATTGAAGGTGGAACACCCATTGATTTCCTCATGATTTAAAAAAAATGGTGTAATGCTCGTTATAGAAATGAAAGGCCACTAAACATACTCAACTATGTAGTTCTACAAAAATACATATATTACTACAAAATTACATACATGTCGAATGCAACCAAGAAGCACGTATTGCAATAGAAGACTTCATTAAACATTCCAACAAAATATTAAAAAAAGATTGAAATGTAAGTCATTCACATGCAAAGCTTTGTATACTGCGATTGCCATTGTACATATGTATTACAAAACACCCAAAACCACTTAGGGGGTAAATGAAGGTCTAGAGTCTACTCTCAGGCTTCATTCTAGGGGTTTGAATCAAAGGAGGCAAACTTAATGTATGCAGTTTGGAATAGATAATTTATGTATGCAAATTTTGTATATTTTGGCTCTATATGACTATATGAGAAATGAAATGAGGTTTTGAAAGCATTTTGGCAAAAATATGTAGAGCCTTATTTTTGTCCAACATTTTTAGAGTGATTTTTCCCCCTTTTCATTTAATAGGCTTCATGTAGGTCTTCTTATTTTGGAGGAATTGGGCATTTCAATGCCTAATAATAAAAAAAAATAGACCCAAGGCTTCTTCTCAACTTCCTTAAATTTCACACTCCAAGTCGGAAGGGGCTCACAAATACCAATTGGCGTTGGATCAGCCTACTCCGCAAGGGAACCAACTGTGCGAAATGGGCCGTCCGCGCCCCTGTTTATACCGTCCGCCGATTCGGACGTCACTATCCAAATTCAACGGGCGGACCGCCAGATCGGACGGCCAATATGTTGCGGCGCGTCCAATCGCATGGCCCCGACAAACTGCGGACAATTGCAATGGACGGAACCTGCAGACAGACGCTTCAACCGCGTGGCGGACAGACAGCAGACGGTGAACGAACGGGCAGATGACGGACGGACGGGCAGACGGCGGATGGGCGGGTGGACGGCATTAGGAATCCTACTCTTAGGATTCCTAATTGCTAATAATTGTTTCATTACTATATGAACTGAATTCATCAAGTCTTGGAAGTGGTCCAATTGTGTTAAAGTACTGTCTATACTGAAGTCTCCAAATGTCAATGTTTGCCAAAGTTCACAAGAGAATTCTTAATCTTACAAGCTCCAACCCTAAATTCAAACCTTTTATGAATTCCACCAAAACCCTAGAACATGGCCCATGGGGCCTTTGAATCGAACCTTCTAAACCCTTGTAAGGTTCACCATTTCTTCCAAAAAAAAATTAAAAAAAATTCGTAAAGGGTTCTCTTTGTTGGATACATTTTTACTTTTACAACTTATAAGTATGTTGCTTCCATAAGTTTCAAGTGTAACCTTATTTTTCTGTAAATTAGAAAGTCCCTAAATCATTCATTGTAGCCTTTATTTGTTTTTTAATAATTGTTAAATTTGAACAATCTTTGACATCTTCAATAACATGAGGATGACAATGTGTGCAAGAATCTCGGTATGCCTTTCACTTTGATAGACTGCAACATATTTGCATATAAGTGAATTGCATTCTTGTGTCCATTTTCGCATGTTTCTCTACTATATTTAATAATCTTTCTAACTTTGAACCTTCTTTACTTTGATTTCATTTTTATTGACTAAGGGCTTTGAAGTTCTCAATCTTTGAATGAAGGGCTTTGAATTAATGAATTTTCTATGATGAAACATTGAGTTCAAAGTGTAAGCAAAGACTCTCATTGCTTTACTCTTTTAATTTGTTTTTATACTATTAGGTTACAAATTGTAGGACAATGTAAACGGTTTATAGTTGTAACCTAGAATTTATGCACACTAATGAGCCTAATGAGGATGGTGACTCCGTGAGACCCCTAAACCACTGAACTTTGCCTTGCAATGGGGTGGGTTGGAGGACATGAAATATTCAATCATAAAATGAGTGAAAAATAGATTGTATGAGCCAAATTATGAAATTATGAAGAACACGAGTGACGGCTTAGAATATATAAAGTTTGATCTAATTCTTTGCAAGAAACATCCAACATGGTTTGTAATGCAATGGGTTCCCAATTTAATGCAATGGTTTGTTCAAAAAAAACAAAAAACAATGGGTTTCCATTTGTTTCAACTTTCAAATGTTAATATAGTGTTAATATGATTTACATTTTGTGGGCATTACATCAAAAGTTTACCAAATACATTGAAAAAATCATATTGCTATACTTTATGAGGGAGTGAAATTGACATAATGGCATGAATGTTGCAAGCACAATTTGTGGGCATTTGAAATTCATATTCATAGTTTTGTAAGACAAGTACCCTTTAAACCTCATATAGCCAAATTCCCGAACACCGTTGAACACATTTCTATAGCAAAGAGTAAAAGAATTTAAAAATATGTTTTTTTGCACATCTATTTGTATGATCTTATACCTAAATAGTATGAAAATGTACTGAGACAATTTCAAAATTTCTGACCGCTTAGATTGCAAGGTATTTACATGTACAATGAAAAATACAATTTTTCTAGCACATAGTGATACTACATTTTTTGACTTTGAACATTTTCAACTTCAAATTTTTGCACTATAGAGTTTCGAGTTTTAAATCTTTATAGTAGAGAATTGAGTTGAGAATCTAAGAAAAAAACAAAAATTCAAAAAAACTTAATTTTGTGGGCATTACATCGAAAATTGAAAAAATGCAAAAATTGCATTCACAAATGAATCTTGCAAGTTATTTTTTTCACAAAGATGCTTTAATTGCCCAATTTTACAATGAGCATGGAATTAGCAACAACACACGTGTTTGATTTTTTTTTTTTTTTTTTTGGAACAAATGGAAAGAACCAACACACATGTGTTTTGTAGCAAGTCAAGTGGGGAAGTCTTTTTTCAATGTTTCATGAATGATTTCTAAATTTCTAAGCCCCTAAAATATAGACATGATGTACAATTATTTAGATAAAAGAAGAACTTATACAAATGGAAACTAAATATGTTTTATTGCTTCACGTTTCAAATTCTCCAAAAAAAAAAAAAAAAAAAAAAAAACACCCAAAAACATATCTTTTATGGATTAGAAGATTATAATGTTTTTGCCATTACGACAGGGTTTTAGAATTCCACTAATTCCAGAAATGTTGTGAAGTCTTATACTCTTTGTGTGCCCTTATTTTTAAAACAATGCTAATAAAAAAAAGGCATTACAAAATACAATACAAACATGACGTTGAAGTGTGTGACATGCATAAGCTATATACATTTTTGGCTTCTCTATAAGTCCATGTGTACAAAACACCTTGAAGTCAATGGAAATTGTCCATGAGGTTCAAAACCAAAACCAAACCCCTTCAAGTAATTGTTGTGATTGTGGCACCCTCTCAATTCAGTCAATTGTAAATTATAATGTTTCACTTTATCACTAATATTGATCATGTTCTTATTCTTTTCTTTCCCTTTGAAATATCCTACATGATTAAAAAATAATAATAATAATATCCTTTATGTCTAGTTAAAATTTGTATGCATACAATTTCAAATGAATATTACAAATTTACAATTTGCTCAAAACAATGGCATAATCTGAAATGTAGGAGACTAAGAATTTAGGGTTCTAGGGTTCTAGGGTTTAGGGTTTAGGGTCTCATTGTAAACTTCAAAGATCTCTAAATGCTTATTTAAAATCTGATTATAACTTGTCTATTTTTGATTTTTTGGGTTAATGGCAAAAGCATAGGATGCTAAAACTTTAATTGACCAAAAAAATTTGACAGTAAGTAAAAGCAATTTGAAAAGAATCCTATGTCTCGTGGCTTACGAAATATGCCAATATGAAAAAATATGGACGCTTGGAAATAATAGGGGGCGGACAGGGCGGGCGGACGAAGTCGGGTCGTCCGCCGTTCGCCTGTCTGCTTCAGTGGCGGATGGAGCAGCTTCGTCTGCCCGTTGTCTTGATGGAAATTCTTCCATTATGTAAACATTAGACTTAATCTTTATTAACTCTATTTATAATATTTAGTAAAAGTAGTTTGGTCATGGTGAGAACCACGGTTGTTGGCGGCAGTTTGCACCTTGTAGATGCTTACTGCTCTTGTCACATGCACAGCTCAGGGGGGGTAGGTAGCAGGTTGGCTGATACAACTTTCCTGCCTCACTAGCGTGCCAAGCCGCAGGCCGTCCAAGCCAGTTAATGAGCCCATCGGGATTCGAACCCAAATCGATGGATTTCAAGCCCAGACCAACTGGCGACCTATGATCACCGCATCTCCAGCCAACCAAGTCCACGACTTGGCGGTTGAAGATTGATTTAAAACCCTTTAGTATGACTTTGCGGACATATAGAGGTTTTGATAAGGATCTTTAGTAATTCCTTTATATTTTATTTTATTATGTTTGAATTAGAGATGATTCGAGTATTGGCTTTCTAATTAAAATAAATGGCTAAGGAATGTAGATGTATGGTAGTGTGAATAGGATAGGTAAAAAGAATCATTTGGGTGGACTTTAGAGATAAGGGTATGGGCTGATGTGCCCCACTCTTACCTTGGAAAGGGGGAAAAAGGAAGATGGGGAGATTCCTTAGTTGTGTGGAGTGTGTATGGAAGGAGGTTTTTGAAACCGAATTGAGAGAAGAAATATCTCAATATGTATGAAAGTTTTGGAAATAAAAATTTGTGAGTTTGTTCCTTGTGAAGATAGCTTTCCAAAATGAGTTTGTAAGCTTGATTTGAAGAATTATTGAGGAAGTTGTGATAGTTTGAAGGTAGGAAGTTTGTGGCTACCCAACTAAGAGGAGCCGAGACTTTCGAGGCCTGTAATGTACGGACAGTAGTTTGGATTTGTATGAGATTTTGTGAGGTTGAAGATCATGTAGTTAGCTTTCCAAAAAGCTATTGCACTTCTTAATTGGAGTATTTTTGAGAGAGATATGGAGATTCGAAGATGGAGAGGTCTGTTGCCTGTAGAGAAGGAAGGCCGAGATTTGTTTTGTCTATAGTTCCTGAACAGTAGCTTAGAATGAGTCCAATTTTGGAGGAGTGTTAGTATATTTTGTTAGCTTTCCAGAAAGCTAAGATACTAAACATTTGGAGTTGTGAGGCGTTTGTAGTACTAGTTTGAAGTTTAGAGGAATTTTAGAGTTAGTCTTGGGTCTACTTGTTGTGTTTTTAAACACTTCAAGAATACAAGACATAGAGAAATGAAGAAATGAAGACTTGAAGCTCTTAAAACCATTTGTGTGTTGTGGTTTGTGGCCCGGTTTCTTTATTTTGTTATTCCTAGTCGGCTTTGGAGGCTAGTTGTTTTTCCTTTCTGCATTGTAAAACTTGTTGCGGGCTCTGTGGGAATCCAAGAGTAGCCCCATTTTGTGTTCGTCGTGACGAAGTGGGATTGATCACCCACATGGTCACATTTTGTTGTTCCCACTAGTGAGGCACAATTGCTGGTCACTGTCGGTTTGAAGTTTAAGAGTCAATCTTTCCGACGGCACAGCTCGTGGTCTGGCCGTCCCGTTTTACCCGTCCGAGGTCGTGGTTTCTTATCACCCTACCCTTACCTTGGCCCATATAGAGACACCATAAGATAGGCCAACGGAAAACTGAAGTTTGAAGGCCAAAGATTGAAGATCGAAGACTAAAGACAAGAAGACTCGAAGGTTATTTGAAGTTCCTGGCTAACTAGTTCCAGTTGCAGCCAGATACCCTGCGTATTCTCTAAGCGCACTCCTCTCAACACGACACCGTCTGCCCGTCCGCTTCGGCGGCGGACAGGACAGCTCTGTCCTTCGGCTCGAGCCACATCCGCGTGGACCGGGACAAGTCCGGTCTCGGGTCTTTTCCAGGTTTGGGAGCGGACGGGTATATTGGCGGACGGCCATCTTAGATTTTCTCACTTTCACTCTTCCATTTGGGAATCATTGTTATGTTGGATGTGCTACTATTGCTTCACGCGCTAGAATCTTCAAATGCTATAGAGGCATTCACTGAAGAAGGGAGAAAGGCAAGGATGGCAATGATGGAAGAACCCTCTAAAGCAAAGAACAAACGAGTAATGGAGCCGTTTGCTATCTCTCCAATGAAAAAATTAAATGCAGGAAAATCCTCCCTTCATAAGCGTCCACCTATTCCAGTACTTCCCTTGAGAAAAGGAAAAGCGGTTAATTGCCTTCGTGAACGTGTAGGAAAAACCTTGATGAAAGCGAAGAAGGAGCAAATGATGGGCAAGCCTAAAAAAGCTCGTGTATCTTCAACACTACAAGATAAAAGAGGGGGAAATCAAATACTTTCATCAAACGATGAAGACAACACTATGAGTGATGAAGATGATGGATTCCAATCAAGAGAGTACAGTAGTGGGGCAGAGGTGAAAGGAGATAGTGATTACCACCCCTAGGCATTCAAATTTAGAAAGGATTTGAATCAAGAACATTTACAGAACTTGGTGCTCAAATGCTTACGATTTAGAGAGATGAATAGCTAAGATTTATTAGTTTCTCGGAGCATTTCTTAGTAGTACAAGCTTGCCAATTTATCTTGAAAAATTAATCAAACTATCATTTTTGGGGGATTTTGTCCCAAGTAATATTGAAGAAATCTTCATTGTGTGATTTTTTGTTCTCAATTTCAAGTGTGTAGCACGTAAAAATTTCTAAAGCGCCAAAACTCACAAATATGTAAAAGGAACCCTAAAACAAAATGAAAACCATGCAAAATTGCAAAATGAAAACCCTCACTCACTCATTGCCTAAACCCCTTGAACCGTTCGCCCGTCCGTCCATCCGTCCGACCGCTCCGTCCGCCCGCCCGCAGGACGGCGACCGGGGATCGTCTGTGTGCGTCCGCAGCGTCCAGACATCCAATTTCGCAATTTCGCCGCGGACGCACATCCACAACAACCCTGTTCTATACTAATGCTCGTAGGTTTGTAGGAGTGCGCTTTTTCTCTGTTTAGACCCTCCGTGCTGAGTGTGTCTATGGTATGTCACTTTTGTAGTGTGGTGGCTGTACTCCATACCTTGGCATGACCACATTGACAAAGAACCATATGTCGTGACAAAAAAGGGACCATGCTTTGCCAACACATGTTGTTCACATAGTGCAAAAGGTCAAAAACACGTCAAGTACTCTATTAACATTGTAAATACATTGTAAACACTATAACTATAGTACTGATGTTCAATGTACTGAAAGACACCTACAGAAATGCGAATGTGTATGTACATCTCTTACAATGTAGTGTGTTACAGAATGTTCCCCAAAGAACTTGATAAACAACCTCCCGAAAGCCTCTACCAAACTTGGGAAGCTTTGTTGTTGTTGTTCTATCAATTTTAAGTTTGTAAAATAAGGTATTAATTTCTCTAGAGATTTCCAAACTTGTAAGCGCCCATGACATGCGTTGCCAATGTCCAAGAAGTTTCTCTCCGCACAAACTACATCTTGGTACACTCTTTGGGAAGCATTAGGTAGAGTACTTGGTTGGAAAAGCTTTAGGACATGTGCACCGCTTAGTGATGGTTTATTACAATTGCTAGGAACATTGTTTGCTTTACCTGAGAGGTCTTTGTCTTGAAAACTCTGTACTTGATTTCCATGCATACCTATGTTTGAGAGGATTCTCTGAAAGTCTTCAATAGCTTTTTTTGCAATTCTTTGTCTCTAATGGTCCATACAAATTGGAAGTGCAAGTGCAAAATTTTCTCGTAGATGTGGTTTAATGCATGCATGGTACAAATGTGAACTTAATAAAGAGATATATGGAAAATGGGATGCCATCGACTTAGTTCTTCATCGACCTATACAAGATGTGTAGGAATATTTTCAACAAACAGGCCGCTAGTTCAAGTGGGGTGTCACTTATCAGCAACAGCTTTGGCTTCTATTGGAGTAACCACTACTTCCTTACCCTTGCTTTGGTTACAGTAGATGCACGAGAATGTAGCGGTAGGTCCATTTTTTAAACCATAGAGTGCTTTGATGGTTTTTGTATCTGTCACTAGGTGCCATTGTATTATAAATTTTCCCACTGTGTTCACATGTAATAGTTGATCGCGCTGTTGTGCTTCAATGGTAGTAGTAATTTTTGTGAGTTTCAAAATAGCATGGAGAATTTTGAAGTTTTTTTTCGGTACTTGGAAACAACCCACAAGCCAAATCTCCCGTTCACTCTGGACTGAGAAATATTGATCAGAGTCCATTGCAATAGAGTCATTCAAAGCCCTATTCATCAAAGTTATGCTAATCCTCTCCAACTTTTGCTTGTGAATAATTTCTGCCTCATCCATTTTTATCACAAAGATCAATGGCTTCTCTTGAACCTCTATATGCAATGTAAAGCATTAGGTGAATATAAAGCATCATTTATAAAAATTGGAAGTTCAAAGGAAAACACTTTGATAAGGGAGTAACAATTGCAAGTACAAATGTTGCTGTAATTGACAATTACAAAATCCTTGCAAATGTTCAAGCAATTCATAATGGACCAAGGATTCAAACTGAAGATGTTGAATCAATGAATAGTTTGGTGAGTACATCTATCTTCTAGAGTTATCTTGTATAGTTTGACCATAGTTTGTTGCACAGCTTCTATGTCGCAGAAGAAATTGTTTTGTTCATTTAAAGTAAGTTGCTTCATGACTTTGTTGTTTTTTGTGGTGGGAATCTCAAAATAGGAATGTAGGCAGTAGTAATCTCCAATGAGGTTTGTCAAGTTCTTATTCATTTGTAGCCGCATCTATTGTATGGAATGAGGCTTAGGGAGGCATGATGGTTGTAACCCATTAGCAACAGAAGAGGCATCTGCTTTGAATTTCTTATATATGGAGTCATAGCCCCTCTGTGTTATTCTTGTCTCATTGCAAATTTGGAGTATGGCCTACGCTCCA
Source organism: Climacium dendroides (assembly GCA_950106755.1). Lineage (NCBI taxonomy): Eukaryota > Viridiplantae > Streptophyta > Bryopsida > Hypnales > Climaciaceae > Climacium > Climacium dendroides. Next base: position 26,725,893 of record OX467092.1, read on the forward strand.
ACGCTTTCTCCGACCTTCTATAGGTAATGATTTGTTATCTTTGTTGTGGCAGAGGATAGCTTAGGAGAAGCCATCATGGTTTGAAGTTCCGTTTTTGTCAACATAGATGTAATGACTTCTATCGTTCTTACTTGGTTTGCTACATCACCGCATGGGTACTTTCGCTTCAAACTGAATGCGTTAACTTCTTCGGCAGTATAGCTGGTTATGGCGGCAATTATTTATTTAGCCAGTCTTTTAGTGTATTTTGCATGCCCCCCTTGTTGCAACAAGCTTTGTATGTGACGTTGAGTCCGCTGTTGACTTCGAAAACCGAATGGGGTCTTCTTTAGTCTGTCCATCTTCAGTTCCAATCTTTGATTTTTCTCATTTGCTTCGTTTAATATACTACTTTGAAGTTGTAGGAACTCCACTTCATAATGTTGCTGAAGTGATTCTATCAATTGATACTATTGGTGCTTTGATGAATGTAATTAAAGCCTCTTTGAATTTAAAGCCCATTCTACATTTTCTAGACGTGCTCGGGCCTCGGCAGTTATGGCACATTGATCACTATATTTGTCAATAGCAATTTTGCATCTTTTATCTACTTCAACGGAACTCTCCACAAGGTCATTGATATGCTTCTGAAGAACTAACATTGTAATACGCAATTCATGCACCTCCTGTGCAATACATCCTCTGGCTCTCTCAACATTTCTGACGTAGCTAAGTAGACCATTGTCGCCACCTATAAATTGCAAAAACTGTTGTATAGAAGAAAATGTTGGGTGCATATTTGTTGTCGGATCGATGGGATAGAGGGATCCATTGACCCACAAATCTAGATGGCTTTTTCCAATTTCTCTTCTCTTGTGGAACTCATTTCTAGCAGGTTGTTCGTGCAACGGTCGGCCCTGCACAATTAGGGATCTATATCGTTTGGGAATTTTAGCTCACAACTTGTATATAGCCTTGCAACCCGATGATGCCATAATTCAAGTCTTTGCACAATTTCTACGACCCATTGACATCAATCAGAAACTCCAATCCACAGCATTGTATTAACTTCGAATCCAAAATACACTTTTCAGGGCCACTGCATTTATCGAATCACATATACTACTTTAACGTCAACTACATATTTCTAGTGCAATGTGTATTGGGAACTACTTGTCAATAACAAAATCGAGTACATGCAAATCACTCGCTAACTTTTGTAGAAGTCGAGATTGCTCGTACGACAACCTTCGATATGGAGCTTCTGTTTTCTGCACTGAAATCTGGTACATTCATCAACAAAAAATAGTGAGCCATAATATGACACACATTGTGTATGAAGAGTACCACCAAAACAGAAAATACCCAATACTAAACTTCTTCGTTCACTTATTCTACTGAAATGCCAACCTAGAAGATGAAAAGAGAGAACCACCTCGTAGTTGACGCAAAAGCTGTTGCCAACATAATCAAAGCTCTGTGAAAGGTCGATGTTCTACACTCTCCGAACTTGAATTGTAAGCAACAGTTTTTGTTAGAAAACACGTCGTACTACCTAATCTAGCAACGGGCAGTCCATTCATTCTATACAATCAACTTCTGTGTACTCCTATTTCACGTGCACTTTTCCTCAACAAATGGTTCGACGAAACTGGGTGGAAACTACAAAAATTAAACTTATCCACAAGTTTATGAAATCAAATCAATCGATGAAGTCAATTAGTTACAACCATGGACACTTCTTGTTGCAGCACACGAGCTTTCCATCCCTATGTATACACAGTTCATGTCAGACGCCACTTTCCTGAACTCATGCGTATATTTGGTTCTTTCCTAAACGAACAAGTACATTACATTCTTCTAACTTTCTGAAAAGAACAAAATATGAAGCTCTTATGTCTGTGCCACTGAGCATCTTCATTAGCAACTAGATGAGGACACAATATCACGAATTGTAGAGCTTTTCCAATTCTTGCTATACAGTTACAATTCAAAACTTACAGCACATACAGTACTCTTCATCAACAACATAGCGAATAAAATACGAAAAAGAAAATGCGATACAAAAGCACAATGGTGACAATGACAATTACGGTACCATTGCTCTTTGTTTAGAATCATGTATTTTGTTAATCACAAACTATACCAGATTCACAAGAATGATACAAAGTCCTTTGAGGTTCGATGTCCAATTCAGTCTTCTGTTTGCACCAACTAACTTACCTTGTTACATTAGGTTGTATTGTCTACATAATTCTAGAAACACCATTGACCACTCTAGAATCACTTACAAGTGCCATTGATGTAGCTTTCCAAAGAAAGTTCGCAAATAACTACTGCTGGCGTTCTCCGTATTCAATGACCGCTATTATTGAATCATTGGCAGGAACATCACAGCATGGCAAACTCGGCCATGATAGGGTCAATCACAGTGAAGCAATGAAACGTTCACAGTGAACTTGTGAACATAGAACTTCTACAACTATTGAAGGGAGCACCCATTGGAACTCAACTGAAACGGCCCTATAGAGGCCTCAAATGTCTTCTAATGCTACTAGTGCCACAACATATTAAAAATTTCAAAAATATTTTTTAATTTTTTAATTTTTAATTTCCAATTTATTTTTATTTTAAAAAAAATTAAAAAAATTCTTATATTTAAACCGTGAACAAAAGTCAAACGGCCTTCTACAAGATTTAGATCTTTTGTAATGGTTGCTCATACACCATTCAATAAGCTCAATGGTATAATTTGAACCTAGTCCAACTTTGAATGGTTTAAATTTACACAACCAACAGCGTTTGTGATCTAATGTGTAATTTGGCATGCAAAGGAAAGTTTTAATTATATGCAATTGCAAAAAACACTTGAACTATTTCTTGTCGCAAATTGTATGTCAAAATATTTTCAAACATTAATTTAGAAATAAGCTTCTTGTATATTTGAAATTCACAATGAAATTGGATGTCACTATTTTAAGCTCATTCTTCAAAATTAATTTAGTAAGCAATATTGCTTTTCAAAAATATATCACACATATAGATTTAAGGGATTTCAATCTCCAAAATCCTCTCTTTATAACAATAGTCTAAGGGTTATGAGTTTAATATATCATGGGTTTTAGTAGATATTCTTCATGTAGTTTTGTTTATTTCTTTGTTAAAAGGATTGACAAGGAAGAGTAGAAAAGAAGAAAAAAGAAAATTAAAGAGAATGATACAAAATGTATATTTGTAGTATATAATACACTTTTCAAGCCTAAACCATGAGATTGTAACTATGAGATTTGTCAATAGAAAATCATTTTAATTTAATTAAATGAAGTAGAGAAAAGAACAAAGGACTATACAATGTTGAAAGAAGGAAATCCGGATGACGTTTGTATTTAATGCTAAATTTGACATTTTCATGTCACAAAAAATACAAATGTCATCCAAAATTTGTTATTGTCAATAAGATTTTCTACTAGTAAGATCCTAAACCAAAGTTAAAATATCTCTTAAAAATTCCTTGTTAGTTGTAGGAATTTTTTGCACTTTGTACTTGACATCTCCATGTGCCATTTGTTGTTGACTTCTTTACTAGTCATTGTTTGATATTTTGGCCACTTTGCTTTGACTGATTTATGATAGTCGTCATTGTGCTAAGAAAAAAAAAGGGAATAAAATGAAAAATACAAAAGAATGGGATAAAAAAATATTTGTTGCCTTTGAACTTAAAAGCCTACCACCTTGCACGGTGCAACTCTTTTGTTGATGTTGAACTTATCATTTTTGTCTAATTCAATTGTTTTATGACAATATCTCTCTATATATATAATCTCTACCTAATATGCGACAACTAGCTATCAAAAATCCTAAGGTTCTTTTTTGGATTATTCAATTTATTTTTTACATAATGATATTAAAACACAATTATACAACCAAAAAATGTTTGAAAGTCTCGAAGAGATTATTCTTTGTTATTTAAGGTATGAACTTGAGTTAAAAAGGGATTTGATGTGGTTCTATTCACTTTAACTATTGTATTGAAGATGGCCATATTTCTATATAAAAAGCTACGAAGGATGTATTTCCAATACCCTATGGTTTTTTGTAAATTCATTCATGTGATTTTTTAAGTGAGTCTAATCTACATATGAAATTTAAGTGTTCAATTTTTTCCAACCCCTACTTTTTTAATGATTTTATCATCCATCCTATTTGTCCACACATATACTCACCATATTATGAAAAATTTGTATTGCTCCTATATGTCCATGCTAATTTATTAATAAAAATTCCTACTAAATGATGTTTTCACATAGCCTAATTTATAAATATTAGAATATGTAACATTTGATGTACCTTATAGTATCCTTACATATTATATAAATTCCCCCCTCCTTGAATTAAATGGACTCTATCTTTTAACTCAAGTAGTTTTAAAAAAAATTGACAATAATCTCTATGGGTTGAAAGTACTAAGTTGAGCACCTAGCTAGAAACTTAGAACAATGTGGAGCACTTTTGAATATTGATACCAAGGAATTTCAAGCTGAAATTTAGTGGAGATGATTTATCTAATTAACTTACAACTACTTTGAAAATTGAATTAAAAAAATTAATTCTATAATGCATTGAAATTCAACTATGTAATTTTTTTAGCATGCATTATCACACATAGAAGAGAATATATTGATAATTCTTTTGAAGCACAACCATCTTTATAGAGTTCCTCAAAATGACCAAATTCTATTTTCTATTTTCTATTTTTATTATTTTTAAAATTTTCTCATATTGTGGATTTTTTTTTGCACATGTCCCTAATACCAATCAAATATACCAACCAATAATGAAGTCTTATCATTGTAAATTCAAAAAATGAATAAAAATTGATTTAGAGCCTTGTCTTTAGAAAACAATGGGTGCAAGTAGTTTTGGGAGTGTGTTGCAATTTTTGATACTTGAAACTTTAAAGATTAAAATAGTCGAGGTTGAACATGAACATGATTGCTTTGGTAGGAACTAGGAAGACAAATAGCTCACGTGACATACATGAGTTTCACTCAAGTATAATTTAAACAAGCGCTTCGACAAAATAATTTCAAAGTTCATTGGTTGAAATAGCCTCCTTATCTAGTAAAGTGTTTAAACCTAGGATTTGCCCACTTCTTCAACTTGCTAGGTCACCAACCAAACTAAGTAGCCAACTCAACGGACAAGATGAAGAAGTTTTTGAACTTGCTTGGGGGGGGCAACTCTCAACTTTTCTAGTTGAAGAACAATCTTGCTTTCTTGCAATTGCCCTTGAAAAGTGTTTGGCAATTCTGAAAGCTATGTCCAATGAATTAAATAGCATTTACAAGAACTTAAAGACATGGAAGTACTTTGGGAGGATGAAAAGTTCACACTTTCTCCATTCACTCATCAAAACTAGGCCTTAGGTGCACCTTCAGTTGTAGTGCCCCGTTCAATATCCACAATTTTGCCAAGAATATTTGGAAAAGTAATTACCCACTCATTTAAGAGTTGGCAATCACTTATCCATGATCACAATATTTTCTTGTTTCCATAAGGCAACTTAGATCACACACACCTTGCACAAGTTCATACATTTATAATTCCCTTCAATGATTCTCTGCAACATCAAAAAGATTATGTTGGATTTTCATCTATAACTCTTTTTGAGATCATGCCACATTAATTCCACATGTGAAAATAAATTTATAAACATTATAAAATAAGTATGATCTTTTTTAGAAAATCCATGGTAAGGTTTACTCAATTGTTATATTTTATGACATTAGATAAGGTAATTGCACGGGAAATCATTCAAGTAAGCGTTTGAGTTTGCTTTGAAATCATTAAATTTTCTAAATTTTTTGGTGGATCTTGTCAAAAATTGTTGGAAGTCAAAAGGAGATTTCAAATGCTCTTTTCATGTTTTTTTGAGACAATACATGAATGAAGTATGAATTTTTCATAGTGTTGAATATAGCTGTACCTAAGAGACACCCTAGTTTTTCATCATTAAAGGTTGTACATTTTAGGAAAGAATTTGTAGGGGTTGGTTTTAGAAACAAGTCAGAATTAGGTGCAATTAATTTTTTTTGAGTTTCTTCATAGACAAAATCGTTGAAATCTTCATATTGAAGGCAACTATTATGTAGCTAACCATTGTTTATTGAAATAAGGCTGTCGTAAATTAGTTAGGGTGGAGACTACCCTCTACTAGGGTTACGTAGTTCGTGTGTTAGATACACTATCCATTGGATTTTGTCATGGGCACTTGAAAGAATAGACTCTTAATGTATGTTGGTTCAAAGAAAAATTGACATTCTTTCTTTTTGAGGAGGCGGTTGTATAAAATCCTTATAATCTTGTTTAAGAGACATTGAGAAAGTATTCTAAATTCTTATTGTACCCAATTTTAAACACATTGAAGCACAATCATTTTATTATTTTATTGGCTCCGAACCAAAGGGGAGGAGATTTTGCATTAACGAAGGCTACCCTAAGGAAGTTCGACTAACTACCTTCCTCAAAAGGGATTCAATGCTATTTAGACAAAGCCTCTAAGAATGTAGCTGCAAGCTTTGTTTCATTGGTGAAACCACGAAATGCGGAATCCCTGCGAGGAGGATTGAAAGTGGTCCTGGTCATTCCATACTACAATCCAAAATGAATTGGATTGAAATCCAATCGAGCAGGTGATGGAAGCTATTCCAATTATTTAACCCTGTAACGCCGCCGCGGACACTTAGTGTCGAATGGATGATAGAGAATTGTTCTGTAAAGGACAGAAATGCAACTATTCATCCTTGGAGTTTTGTTGAGAAAAGGAAACATCATCTACAATAGTTTGACTTCCAATGAGTACTTTTCCATTTTTTTAAGCGATTGGTTCCCTCGGTTTTAGAAAATGACGAATTCTGCGGAGAGCAGCCCATCTTTATAGGGTTAAAATTAGAAAAGACATGAGCTTTGAAATTCAATCCTAAAATACCAGCTATTTGAGGAACACCAAGCACAAGGGAACAACAGAAGTAAACCCCATATCGATTGGTTCTGTGGTGCAGGTGGCGTGCATAGCCCAAGGCAACCGCCTGTGTCCCGAGCGGGAGAAGGAGGGTGTGGATGTGGAGCTGCAAGGCTGGGCTTGTGGAGACATGTAGGAGGCTTGCCCACTCCAAACGTGGAGTCGGCGTCCCTTGGCCCGATGTCCCAGGGGCTTGGGGGCGGGGTCCGCCTACCAGCCCGACAGTAGAAATTTCCCACCCCGCCCGGGAAGTGCCCCCCCCGCCCGTAAAAAAAAACTGTGCCTCCGATGGCTGCGACTTGGCTTTACTCCGCTCTGCTCCTCTTCGGCGACGAAGTAGAGGCCATACACTATCTACGCAAGTGTATGGCTTGGGCAGACTAAGCCATACACTTGGGTAGCCAGTGTATGGCTACCACCATGCCAATTGTGGGAGTCCTAAATAGGGCCTTAGAAGTTTTTAGGAGAAATAGAGGACATAGTTGGTTCATGTAGATAATTTTTTTGTCTTTTTGTTATAAAAATAGAGCAGGGAGAGAGAAGAACCAGAACCGGAAAATTAGAAAACCTTAACTCCATAATAGAGTTAATGGGTACTCCTGAAATTTGGAACCGGAAAACCAATAACTGGAAACGGGATTGATTTCAGTCGGTATTCCAAAAGATATGGCTCAGTAGAAACCGGAAACCGGAAGTTAATGATCATCCCCGGATAATGATGAGCAAAGTAGTGGTCCGGAGGATTTCATGGCAAAATTCCAACAACCATTTTAACAGTCCAGTGACTGGAAACGTCAAAACCAACGGTTGGAAACGGGAAGTAGGAAGAATTCAATGTCAGACCTTTTTCCAGTTTCTCCGGCAAGTTATAACTTGGGAATTATTTCCGTTAGGGTTCATAGTTGGTTGGAGAGTTTCCGGTTTTTCTTGACAATTTAAGTTTCTGAGTGAACTAGTGCTACAGTATGAGCGACTGCTGTGAGGGTTAGTCGGAGAAGAGAAAGGAGAGAACTGCAACCGTGTCTAGGAGTGAGGCTGAGGAAGAGACCCCTACTACAAAGATATCGCTTAGAAACATTGTTCCGTTTATTCCGGAAGATGCGAGAGAAAGAGCCGACCTGGTGGAGGATCTTAGTCAGATGGGTTGTGCAGGGCTGATAGAAAGGCCCTGGAGTTTCAAAGACGAAGTGATGGTGCGGAAGATATTGCATTCGCAGTCGAACGAATGGAGGAAGACCATAAGACCATATTTGTTATATTGAGACTTTTGTTAGTCTCATTTTTATCCTCGACTCGAAGATAAATCATAATAACAGTTCAATTTTAAGACTATTTGGTAAGCTGAGATTTCAATGTATTAATATATATAAAAACCTTTGATTTTCCAAAGGTTGCAGGTTCATCTTATCCTCGATTCGAGGATAAACCACTATAACTATTTTAGGGTTGTAGTCTCAAAATGTACAGATTGTCTCATTTTAACAAATAAGGCCATCCGTGAGGGTGCTTCCGGACAAGTGGACCACAGGAGTATGGCGGGAGGTTTACGGTTTTGCCCGGGGCGGAGAAGGGATGGCCTCCTGGACAGACAAGACCATAGTGGGTAAGTTTCGGAACGCCCCTCATACGAAGAATGGGTACATAGTGAGTGACTGCAAGGATGAGCGAGAGAAGAGGGTGCTAGAATTTCTAGTTCCGATTCTCAGTCCGGATAGAGGAAACCGGATGACCATCACTTTGGGAAATACAATCTTTGGGGCACTGTCCGGAGACAGGAAGGTAGATTGGGGGTTAGTCTTAAGAGATTATGTCGCCAAACTATGCAAGGGAGTGGGAAAGACTAAACCATCTAGCCTTTCCCCATTTCTTTTTCATTTGTATCATGCCCAAGATTGTATGAGGGCGCAAGAGAGGTAGGAATATACAGTCCAGGAGGTCAAACTGGCCCACGGGATGAAACCTGACTCCGATGATGAGATGGAAGAGAGAGAGGTTAAGAAAGAGGCTTCTGGTTCGTCGGGAAAACCGGAACTAGAAAAGAGGAAAGGGAAAGAGGTCTAGATAGAGGAAGAAAAGGATTCAATCTGGAACAACAATCCCTTAGGATCGATTATAGGAGAGCTCAAGAAAGTCCGAGAAGAACATGAGAAAGAGAGAAATACCTTGAAAAAGGTATGTAAGATGTTGGGGAATATTTCTAGAACAGAGTGTGTAGAGCAAATCCAGAACTCGATAGAGGATGCTGAAGGGAAATCCGGAAAGGCGAAGTATCAATATTTGGCAGAGTAAGATTTCGAAGGCCTCTCCCACTCCTAGCCAGGCGAAGATGAAGACTCCAAGGTTGTGAGCACTTATTTATCCACCCTTGGTAAATCAGCAAACACAACTAGGTTCTTAAAATCGGTCCTATCCTATGGGTGTTTTAACGTTGGTCCACTGTGCCTTCCAAGCAATGGATCTTTTCTAATTCCTAAGTATGTATCAAGCATGCAAAAACCCAACCCAACCAAGTTTTATCCTATTAGTTATTTGATAATTCCTAATTCTGATGAGCCGCTGAAGTTATTTTGCAAAAGGTGATTCAGATACAAAATAAGTATTCCATCTTGTAGATGATTATTTCCTCTTTCCAAAACTATAAAATTCACCCAAATTGGACACTCCTAGCAAAAGATACGGGTAGATGAAGTTTGATTGCTAAATGGTTCATCAAAAACTTCATCCACAGTTTTAGTTTGGTTCCCTAATTCAAAAGACCTTGGGGTTTTGAAAATATACTTAAAACATTTCTTACTACCTAACTCTGAAGTTTGGTCTTAATTTGACACATTTAATTGAAGTTTCATCCAATCCCAACCTAGAACTTCATCCTTTAATATTTTGTTGGGTTTTTAGTCTTTTCTTGAGTTTGAAGTTCCCATGGGTTCTAATTATCCTCCTCTACACGCTTGTGGTTCTAAGTTATCATTCTACTCTCAATTCTAAGCTCTAAGTTAGCCTTCCTTGTTCTTCTTGATTCCGGTCTGACTCTTGTTACTTAACTAATTTTAGAAAGTTTACCCCTTTTTCATGTACTTCTCTATTCTAGGATTCTAGATTGGGTTTACACTTGCTAATTGAATCTTTCTACTAGAAGTTATCGATGGATGAAGTTTGACCACTTAAATGGTTCTTCAAACTTCATCCATTAATATCTATTAATTTACAATTTGAAATTAAGTTTTTCCTTTGGTTCTGGATTCTAATTAATATTCTCTGTTTTATTAATTTGACTTGTTGCAAAATTTTGGTTTTGTCAAAATTTCATCCAATTTTGACTCTAAACTTCATCTGTTCCTAACTTTCTTCTTTTAAGTTAGAATTCGAAGTGTGAGATGTTTTTGGAAACCTCCAAGAAAAATCTACCATCTAATCTGATTGTTTTTAACTAAAAACTTTGTCTTGATACTTTGAATCCTATTTGTAATTCGGCCCTATGGTATTTTATCCTATTTTCAATAATTCAAAAGGAAGGGAAGAAATTAATGTTTTACCTCAAAGTCGGGTTCGTTGTTGAGGTAATTGTAGGCATCTTGGAACGCTCCATCATCCGCCATTTTCCAAAATCATTTGATATTTTTGCCCACGGCTTAAAAGAGGGGTTTAGATACTCTTCTAAGTCCTATTTTTCTCTAACTCCTTTCCTCCTCTTTATCTTTCCTTCTTTTCTCTTCCTATCTTCACTTAGTTCACGTACTTCAAAAAATACATAAATTGACCCAATACACTTTATCAATCTTCTTCTGATTTCCCTTATCTCAATTCTAATTGGTTGTTCTAGATACTTGAGATTTCTCCTTCTTCAACTTCAACTATAATAATTTAACAATTTGTTCTTCAATTCACAACTATCATTCCTATTGAGTTTTTGAATTCAAACTTAGTTTAAGCTAGAAGAGTTGAAAGAGTGGTGAGATAGAACTTTGTTTTGCATTCTTCCTTGCTAGTCACACCTCCCTAATCTATCCTTCTTCCCTTCTAATTTATTTCCTAATTTCCTTATCAAATGCCTTAACTCTCGGTCTGACTTTAGAAAGATTACTATTTTTAGACTTCTAATATGTTTTCCTTGTAGAGGCTAAAACTAGCTTTCTAAGTTGATGTGGAACTTGCAAATCGGACTTTCCCAGTAGAAGTTATGCATGGATGAAGTTTTGAGTCCTAATTAGTGTTTGAAACTTCATCCGCTTATAACTTTCTCAGTTCAATTCGATTTTCTTTGTACTTTATGTTGTTGAAAATTTCTAAGCCTCTACTATTAGGTTCTTAACTCAAATCTATACTATAACCCCCATCTAATGGTCTGACTTTGCTTTTAGCCTCGGCTCTACATATACTTTAACTCTCAGACTAACTTTTGGTAGTTTACTATTTTTAAACTTTTAATATGTTTTCCTTGTAGAAGATAAAACTAGCTTTCTAAGTTGATGCAAAACTTGCAAATCTAACTTTTCTAGTGGAAGTTATGCATGGATGAAGTTTTGAGTCCTAATTAGTGTTTGAAACTTCATCCGCTTATAACTTTCTCATTTTAGCTCGGATTTCTTTGTATTCTATGTTTCTGGAAAGCTCTTGACCTCTACTATGAGATTTTGAACTTCAATTTGTATTGACCCTTCTTCTTAGCGGCCTGACTACACCCTTGGTCTCGGCCCTAAAGAAAGACTAATATTAAAAATGACAACTTGACCAAACTAAGGCCAAAAGGCCTAACTACATAGAAATGATCAAAAGAAAGGAGAGGTTCAAAGCTTCGCCGTCAAAATGAAAATAACTAAGAGTTCAAATCCCACGAAGTTAAAGCTTCGCCGTATTCTAAAGAATATACAATTTCCTCCTTCACTCTAAAACATGCAAAGTCAAAGCTTCGCCGTGATACAAGAAACAAGGAGAATACGGACAACCACAAGGGAAATGATTTGTTAGTAAACAATAAGCTACCAAATGTTAGTACTAAAATAACTTAAACGACGCTAGAGAGTTTCTCCAAGCGGCATCGCCAGTCATAGGGGAAGGAGACTCTAGGATTAGTACAAAGTTAATTCAAAACACCTACAAAACTTCAACAAAATACAAGAACTTCACAAAACATCACCTAAGCTTCAAATAACCCACAAGAAATGCCACAAGAAGATAGCTAAGCTTTAAGGGACCCCAAGTCCTTCAAGAGAGCTCCAAAAACAATAACAAAGGAGCTTGAAATGCTCCAAAAATAAGGAAATTTGGCATCGTGGCCTAAATGGCCAAAATCCAACTAAATGGACCCAAATGAAAACAAGGTGGTTCAAAATGAACCTAAGGGGTGTTTTGAGAAGAGAATGAGTGCCCTTATATACTCTCCCAAGGGCACCCCCCTCCTCTCTTTTCCTACAAGGTAATCTTATCAATTAAGATTTTCATCTAATTTGCCCAATTTTCACTTCCACGCTGGTCCAAATTCCTAACTTTTGGAGAAATGCTCCAAATCACAAACGGATTGCGCCATTGGCTTCAGAAGGCCATTTTTAGTTGAAGAGCACCCTCGCCCCTTTTTCTATGTCAAAATCACAAAGATTTCTATCGCTAACTAGAAGATCAAAATTGAATAAAAACCTAACTTTTGGAGATCAACTTTTCTAAGAAAAATAACTAGCTTAGGCTCTTTAGTAGGTGTAAGGGAGTAAGAAAAGACCCCGCTTTGACCTTAATCCAATTCCGTATGCTCCCCATACGTCGGTCAACTCCACGATTAATCTTTTAAATTTACCAATTTTGGAGGATCTTGATGGTTTTGCATCTTCTGACTATCGGAATGCTACAAAACTTATTGGAGCTTGTTATTAACATAAAGGAAGCTACCCTAATTTTTAGTGAGATTCTACCGCTGCCTGGGTAATTTCTAGGAATTTCCCATCATTACTTCCAGCGGTTGACTACTCGGAAAAAGATCTTTTGAAGATCAGAAAAAACCGAGAATTTCCATGGAACCTCTCATGGAGTTCTACAAGGGATGTGCAAACTCATATTCCCGTTTTGCACATCTAAGGAAGGAGAATCAAATCCTGCTATCTCCTTTAATTTCCGATAAAAAGAGAATCTTCCACATGGAAGGGAATCTTGGCGAGCCGATTGCTCCGTTGGACTCCTGGCATGATTTCCACTTCAAACTACCATACTTAAGTTGTAGATGCCCTCCTATGATTCGTCTTGAGTTTTCTTCACCTATGGGCTAACAATTGGAGTTTCTACTATTTTACCAATGGAATGGAAAAACTGAAACCTCTCTTTGGGAATCTATACTAAGGTTTTTACATAGTTCCCTTGGACCACTTTGGTTAGGATCTGTCACTGAAAGACAGGTTTAGACAAGTTGGGCAATTTCTACTAAATATGGTTATTTTGTATAATTTCTGGGTTTCTACCCTATCTACATGCAGGATTTGGTTACAAATAACAAGAAATGCCTCAATTAGGACCAATGGTCATATTGGTATGTGACATCTTCGTTTTGGTTATTCACTCTTTTTTGGGCTTTTTGTATATAAAACTACACTCAAAACTTTATAAAATCTAAAAAAAAACAATTCCGAATCATGAATGACCAAATGGGCACTCATAAAGGCCTCCTAGTTCTGAATCCGGAAAGGAGTCTGAACCATACTTTGATCCGGATCAGGAACTGGCCGCACTAAAGAAGAAGAGAGCCAAGACTAAGGCTCAGTCTTCCAAGGCCAAGAAACGGAAGACAGTTTCTGATTCCATCTAAAAACAATCAACGCGGAAGGGCACTCCAAAACCAAGTGCAACATTGGGGAAGCGGCAGAAAAGTTAGAGTAGGACAGGTAGGTAGGTTAGAATCTCGGCTAAAAACCCAAGTTTTTGGAAGAAAGTATTTTATAAATCACTTTTAGCAGGAAAGGTAGAATTGACTTCATGGATCCGGATTTATCGGAACGGGAATTTTAACGGCTAGTTCTAGGATTATAGTAAGTCAACGTCATTTTTGTAGATGAGGAGGAGGGCACGTATTGATTCAGGAAAGGTAGATTTTGATTCCTATGGACTGAGGAGTCCTATGGGTTGTTTAGTATTTAGTTAGCTGGTTATTGTTAATCCGGTGTACATTTTCATACTTTGTTTTCCTAGCATTGTGCAATCCAAATCAACTTTCTGGTTTACAATTTGAGGTGGCGGCGTGTGCTTTGGTGGTGGATAACCATTGATGTATGTTCTGTAGAGATTGCAGGAATAGGTAAGGAAGGAGTGTGCCCGGATATTAAGATTGTTCGGATTCTTGATGAGAGACTGCGAGCGAGGGTGTTTTCCGGATCCAAGTGTGACCGGTTCGTGTTTCTAGTTAAGTTTTGATAGTCCCGGATGTGTGCGGAGTGTAACTGTTGACTATTCCAAAGCAGCTTTTGTTTTCCTGGTCGATAGATTCAGACTTAACCGGAATCCCGAAGGAGAAGTAATAACTCCCTAATTCAGCCATCCCTATTTTTGCCAGGAATCCAGATTAACTAATAGGTCGTCGTTGTAGTCCAAGTTAGTATTCTAGCCAACTATACCTTGCGTGACTTGCTGATCCCGATAGCTATCCGGTTCAGCTGTGAAAGAGAGTTCGGCCGGAATTAGGCTTTGTTGTATTGTGTTTTTCTTCTTTTTACAGTGGATCTCTTGTCACTCTAAAACTTAGAGGGTAGGTTTTAAGCTTCCTGCCTCAAGCCCAATACGCGGATTCTTCTTGATTCAGAGGTTAAACTCGATTCCGGTTACCAAGAACGGGAAAGTCGGACTAACTATTCCCTTTTCAGTTATAGCCTGATTGTAAATAGATTGTAGGTAATGTGTGAATAGGAGAAGTTAAAGGGTGAGTATGGTAATAGAATAGAATAGTTAGACTTAACCCGATTAGAGTAGATGTTTGTGGGTTTGTTGTGACAAGGCAAATCCCTCTCTTCCGGACAAACAAGGATTCTTCCAACTAAATCTCTGTGGGAACGATAAACGGGTCACTTTAGGATCATTTCCGGTCCTAGAGAAGCAACCTGACTTTCTTGTACTATGACACCAATGCCAAGAGGGTATACACATTTATGAAATGTGTATGGCCACCACCATTTTTTAACCAAAGGAGTTTACGATTTTATAAAATGTTTATGGTCACTTTCACTTTTTTATAAAGAGAGTATATAGTTTTAGAAAATTTGTATGGTCACCATTGTCTTTGTTAAAAGAGAGCATATGATTTTGGAATATTTATAGTGTGAAAGTTTTAATTCACGTTAAAATAATCACACATAATTGCGAGACCTATATAAACATGATACTCTCAAATCTTGCATGATGTATTCATGTGGGCAAGGTACCTCTAAATTGATAGTTCAAACAAACATTTCATATGTCAATGAATACAAAAAACTTTCATTTCAATAATTATTTTTTGTACCTCCACAAATGAACCTTCAATATTAATGTCAAAATTAATATTCAGTAAAAAAACAAATAAATTAGCATAAGTACAATTATAACTATACAAAGGAAGCTTATAGCTAGAGAATTATTATAAATATACAAAATAGAGAATTATTATAAATATATAAATTAGTGAATTAATAATTAGTTGTATAAATTTTTTTGATACTTTTCCTTTGAAAGTTTCATTATTCAATAATACTTTAGATTAATGGTAGGATCATCGAGATAGATACCTTCCTCTAGGGGATATTCAAAGTACTATTGTTCTCTTTCTATGTTGCACTTCATCTTACATGTATATGTATTGGACAATTTGGATGAGCTTTGGAAGCATGAGGGATTTAGGTCAATTACAAGTATATTTTTGATATTAAGAATTTCATATTTACAATAATAATATCCATATAAAGAAAGTGTTCATCCATTATATATAGGCTTACATTGTCAATGGTACATGCATTCAAAAAAATTTGCTAATAATGAAGTTGTCTATTTTAGACTTTCCCACTCTCCATCTCTAAAGAGAGAGAAGGAAGTGAGCTAGAACCCTAATAGGCACTTCATTTTAGTTTCAACACTTCTTTTTGTTGGCTTAGAGCCTTAGAGGTTTAAGATTGTAGGAAGAAGATTTTAGGATACACTTTGAAGATGCTTTTCATGATTTCTATTGCTATATATTTGGAGGGGTGTTCATAAGCTTCCCCTAAAGAGTTTGAGGATGTTTATGACAAATTATATTGCAATGTGTTTAGAGTGTTGAGGGTTTCATTTTCAAGGATTGTCTACTAGAACTTTGAAGTTATGGTTTAGGGTTTCATCATGGAAGAAGACACCAACTTCAATGAAGATTTGTGCTGCTATCCTTCGGATTATGAAGATGATTTTGAGTATGTTATAGGAGTGGAAGACATAGTTCATGGAGCTTGTGGAAATTATAGATCTACTTCTTCTTCAACTTTTGAAGACGCCTATTTCCATTTGTCAGATTTTGAATCTGGTTTTGAGTGTGATGAAGACTTGGAGGAAATCTTTGAAGGGGATGGTGGATGGAACTCGAATTTGGAGACTACAAGCTTACCACATTTTATAGATGAGCCCTCCAAACCTTCTTTTCATCATGCTCCTGTAGAGTCTTCCCCAAAGTTTGTTCACTTTACACTTGCTAGTAGGAATCTTATGATTGATTGTTTACAAAGGGAGAGGTTCCCTACTTTCCATGAGATTCGTAAAGTAGACAAAAACTTCCGTCCACTTCTTACAAGCCATGGAAGACCTATAGATATTAATGATGTTATCCACACTCAAAAGCAATGGGAGAATCTTCAAAAGAGCTTGAAGATTATAGAAACTAATGATGGGATTGGCATTTGTTCTTTAAATGACATGAAACAAAGAGAAGTTGTTCCTATTGAAAATTGGTCATTTGTAGTGTCCAACTCTCATGTTGATCCTAGTAGTAAACATTTATCACTACATGCCACCACTTCTTCTATACGAAGCAAGTGGAGTACAGATCAAAGTGTAGTGATTAGTCGGACCAGTATTCCTCCAGTTAGTCCTTAATTCCCACTAAAGATCCACTTAGAGTAAACCGCTCTGGAATCGTTCCCACGAGGACTCGAGGCTCACGGATCTATAGGCTAATTTAGATCTAAGCTTTCCCTTTCTCTCCTATTTTCTAATCCGGACCAGAGGTCCGGTTCGGCTACTAGTGTCGGATGGGTTCCAGAAAAGTCCGGAAATCGTTTAGTTGCCCCTTCCGGGATCCCTGGGTTTAGGTGACCAGTGGCCAAATCCACCGTCCGGATGTTTACTATGTCCGGAAACACTGACTCTCTCTCTCTCTCTACTAATACCAACTTTAACTACAGGGACCGGAAGTATCTTGCTGTTCTGTATGGGAATGTGATCCCACATGCTAGACCCAGAACACTAGCATTTGACAGGAAATTTCAAAAATTGTTCCCTTAAAAAGGAAAGTTTTTGAATTCTCATAGGAAATTAGAAAAATTCAGGAATATCGGATCTCTGAATCTGGAAAAAATCCGGAAAAATTCCATTAGGTATAAAAACCTAATTCTGGAACCCTAGAAAGTTCCGGAAATCAGATGACGGCGCCGGCTCTAAAAGTCGGAAATCGGATTTGTACTAGGGTTAGGTTTTTGCCGCCAAAACCTATCCTGTACTTTCATCCGACCATCCGTCCGTCTGGCCAATATAAGAAGAGAACTGTAGCCGGCGGAAGGTATGATTGCCTTCTTATTCTCTTACATTTGCGTTTTCCACCTTTCCAGCTCTTAGAGATTTCCGGTAGATTGAGGAATTGTGTGAGTTGTGATCGTGCAAGGGGTTCCGGAGTGAATCTTTGTGAGTAAGAGGGGTAGGGAGAGATTGTGCGAGGTTTTCTTGTGAGAGTGATGTCTTCCAGGGCGAGCCAGCGCAAGTTGAAAGACCTACCAGAAAACTCAGACAAAGAGATGCCACCGCCACCGCCCCAACCGAGGACAATTCCGGTAATGAAGGTGGTGCCAAAAATTCCAACCGATGAGGACCGGCTGGAGCGCTTGCGACGGAACCTCACCAATATGGGGTGTGAGGGTTTGATGGATGTTCCCTGGGGCATCCGAGAGGAGAGTTTAGTGTTGAACTTGCTTCGTCCGGAAAGCGGTATTTTGGATACCACCCTCCGGGCGAAGCCAGAACTGTGGACAATCAACGTGTGGAGGGCCATCTACAAGTTCCGGATGGCGCCGGACAAGGTCATGGAGAATAACCAGGAGTGCATGGAGGGTGAGTTCCAAGCGCCAGCCAACCTGAAGGATGGTCACCAGGTTTCCGACCTAGGAAATCCGGAATATCGGGATGTGGTAGTGTTTCTCAACCCTATCCTTCACCCGACCAAGCCAAGGCAAGTGGTAGCCAAGGTGGCTTCCGCCATCCTAGGTAGTCTTTAAGGTAAACTGATGATGGATTGGGCCTCCGTCATCCACGAATTGATAGGAGACCTTTTGCGTTCCCTTTGGCAGGGGAAGAAGGGTGGGAGCCCTCTTCCGGATTACGTCTCCCACCTGTATTCCCACCACTCTCTGCTCAAGGCAAACGAAGAGATTGCCTATCAGGAGCTAATTCAGCTCCAGAAGTACGGAGGAGAAGAACCTTTTCCTTGGGAAGGACCGGATGATGAGGAGACGGATGACGAGGAGTCGCCCACTCCTCACGAAGAAGCCCCGGCGGCAGAGGACTCCACCGGCAAGGCCAACAGAAGATCCTTCCGCGCAGGAGCCATTGGAGGAGGAAGTTTTGGACCGGAAGGAAGAAACCGGACCTGCTCCGTAAGAAGCCCGACCTTCTCCACAAGAGGTTGGACCGGTGCAGCCGCAAGTTGGTCCCGCTCAGACCGAGGCCGGACCCTCCCGAACCAGACTTACGGAGGCAGAGGAGGGAGATAGAACCGAACTCCAATTGGGGGGATCACCGATGGAAGATATTGCGGAAATGGCCCAGCACATCGTATGGCGGGCGGACAATCTCATGAAGGTTCTCTACAACTATGAGGAGACCCTTAAGCGGGTGTGCCAGAAGATGGCACTGACCGACCGGAACGCCATCTTCCGGAGAACAGACGCGTTGGTGGCGGCGGAGAAACAAAACACCCTCTTGATAAAAGAGCAAAAGCGGTTGGTGATGGAGTTGGGTGCTTTACGAGTGGAGAAACGGACCTTGTTGGATCGAGTCTAGGAGTCGGAATCCAAGTGCATCAGATTGGAGAGTGATCTATGCACAGCCCAAGAGACAGCAAGAGTCATAGGAGAGGATCACCGCCGGCAGATAGAGGCACTGTGCCAGGGTGTGATCCGGCTCCGGAGTTCCTTGGAAGTGCCAGCGGACTGCATCAACAAAGTACGGTTGTTCGAGGCTAACTTCGACGCAGCCGCTAGCTCGAGCCGGGTGCCCATTATCAAGTGTTTATTGGAGCAGGCGAGACGGATGGACGCCTCTCGGGCCGAGATGCGGGATATGATGGAGTATCTGGCCCCCGCAGAGTCAAATCCGATAGTTCCTCCTTCCTCTTCCACGCAGACCTTGACGGTTCCGGAAGGTAATGATCCAGAACCTATTGTTACAGAAGTATCACCGGTGGTACCTTCTGGTCCAGAACTTTCACCACCGCCGGGGAGACCAGAAGGAGTAGATTGAGGTGCCGTGGTACCCCAAGGTAGTGAGGACCTCCTTCCGGTGACCTTGATCATTGACCTTACGGGTACTTCTCCGGAGACTCAAGGGATCCAGTCGGTACAGTCTTCTCCTCGTCACAAAAAGACCCAGAAGGATTCACGAGGAAGTCCGGAAGTTCTGATAGTCAAAACCCGAAATGTAGACAGGAACACTAATATCGTAGGAGTCTCGAGATGGGGAGCAAGGGGTCTGGATTTGTTTTCTCCAAAGAATAGCCGGAAGTAGATTAACCTTGACTCGTTGAAGGACCTTACTCCTCCCACGGATAAGGATCTAGAGGAATAGTGGACAGTAGTGTATATACTAGTGACAGTACCAAAGTCCGGCCGTCAAAGCCGGAAAAATAGGATCTAGGAGATTACCGGAAATCTAGTGGACCAGTAGGAATGTTTTGTGGGATTTTTAGGATGATGTTAGTTTTAGTATAAGTCGGGTTTTGATGGACCTTTGTGGTCATTCACATCCATCCCATTATTTTTAGCTTGTATCTTTTTGAGCCTAATTCAAGTGTTTGGAGGTTTCCATTCTCTTACTTTTTGTATTCGGTGCATGCTTGTGGGGTGTGTGGGTCCATTTATGCCTTTTTCAAATGTTGAGAACTTACCTTGAGTAGCAAGAGTCGACTTCGTGAGTGGTTTCCGGATGTCACTAACTTGATGGGGAGATCAGCCGGATTGTTCCGACAGTAGTGTTAGTGTACTACCGCTTGGATGCCGGTAAAGCCTGAGGGTAGGATACGGCCTTAGATGTAAGGGTATCTGAGAGGCTGCTAGCAACTTCCGTGGACGGGAGTTTGCAAGACGCGCCCGAATTCCAGATGTTGGAATTCCCCGTAGACGGAGTCAAAGCCCCGGCGCAACACCCAAGGGAGTGCGAGGATATCCACCCGGTTGACGGGAGGCTCAGTGTCAGGGTAATGCTAGAATGTCGTTGTAGTCCTTGACTGTCCCTACGTGACCTTGTCCGGTAAGCATTCCGGATCTGTGAGGTGACGGAACAGTAGGATACTTCCGGTCCCTAAAGAGTTAATTTAGCATTAGTATTAGAGGTTGAGAGGGAGAGAAAGAGAGAGAGAGTGTGTGTTTTCGGACATGGTAAACATCCGGACGGTGGATCTAGCCACTCGTCATCTAAATCTAGGGATCCCTGAAGGGGCAACTGAACGGTTAAAGAAATTGTTCGGAACCCATTTGGCACTAGTGGCCGGACTGGACCTGTAGTCCGGATTAGTAAATAGGAGAGAAAGTGAAAGCTAGGGTCGAGTTAGCCTATGAATCTGTAAACCTCAAGTCCTTGTGGAAACAATTTCGGAGCGGTTTACTCTAAGTGGGCCTTTGGTGAGAATTAAGGGCTAACTGGAGGAATATTGGTCCGACTAATCACTACATTTGTCGCAACCTAACTTTTTGATTTTTCTCTCTATCGTGTTCTGTGACACGGAATCCGGATTGAGTAGACCCAAATTGGCACGGAAGAAGAAAGAAAAGCCAAGAGTTAGAAAGACTAGAAACATAAGCCCTGAAGAAACCGAATTAGGGAGCGGAACGGATATCAGAAACGAATCCGGTCTAGTCCCCTAACCAAAGGAACGGATCCAGGATTCACGTCCAGAAAAACAAAAAAAAAGTAATGATGAAATTTTCAGGGTATAAAAGAGACTGTTTTAGGGTTTGTCTGTCATTTGCACCTGGAAGCACCAGCGTACTTGGCGCGCTCTCAGTGTTTTGAGTTTGTATCTGCAAATTGAGTGTGTTTTTGTGTGAATTGTGCAAAGTCTGAGAGTTGTGAGTGAACGCGTTTGTTTTCTTTACACGGGCGCAGAGATTAGAAAAGAATTGAGTGCGTGAGCGAGGTGGAAATTGAGAGAGAAAGAAAGCACCGCGGTACTTGTGCATTGAGCGATTCAAGGTCGAGGAGTATATGTGAAGAAACGGGACGTGCGGCTAGGAGAGAAGGGAGGTAGTGATCTAAGAGAGAGACGGATGCCGTAGTTAAAGCGCGGACGAAATCAAGGACCATCGAGCGCTCAAAGGATAGAAATTAGAGTAAGGAAAGTGGCTCCTTTAGAGCCCAATAGTGAGCGGGAGAGAGTTGAATTGATGGAGGACCTCTCCGCCATGGGTTGCGCAGGGTTCCTGGAGAAACCTTGGGGGTTTCAGAACGAGGCAATAGTGAAGGAGCTCATCGAAAGAGCCCCTAACCAGTTCGACAACACTATCCGGCCGGTTCCGCCCATATGGACCAGGGAGATCTGGAGGAAAGTTTACGATCTAAAGGAAGGCATCGCGGAACAGGCCAGCCGGAAGGGAGACTTCGTGCGTGGGAAGTTCCGGGGAGCAGCTAACCCCAAAGACGGGTACGCAATCGAAGACTGTGTCAATGTGCGGCACAGACAACTACTGGAGTTCCTGGTCCCGATTCTACATCCGGAACAGGGTTGTCTCGGATGTACGTCCATCACGAAATTGCGTCCAAAATCTGGATGTCCGGACGTCCGTCATCCAGGCGTCATGGACGCGGCCGGATTGTGGTCGGTCGGCGTCCAGCGATTGGTCGGACAGTCGTGGGAGCGGTCGGGCGTGACGTCGCAGCGGTCGGTCGAGTGGCTGACGGAGCGGTTGGTCAGACCGACGTCGCAGCGGTCGGGCGGACCGCCAGTCCGCAGGTTCAGGAGCGGACGGACCGTCCGATCAAACGCCGTCCGCAGGTTCGGGGTAGGTTCGCATCATCCGGGGTAGATTCGGGAAGACAAGTTTTAGGTTTGGGCGCGGACGGCTATATGAGGGGACGGCCAAGGCATTTTTCCTCACTTCAACTCTCCTCCTTGGGAAACAACACCACATCGGATGTGCTACTGTTGCCTCACCGCGCCAGTTGCTCCTATGTGGTAGAGAGTTGGGGTCATACATCTTTGATTACACCGGAGGGGTTTTGAATCGGTCATTTACACACAGTTGAAGAGAAGAATCAAGGCATCAAGTAGCTATGGAAGAAAAGGGCGGCATTAAAGGTGAAAGCAACAAGAGATCGAAACAAAAAGGAGCTCGTCATGAGCTCCGTCTTGACATTTTAAAGGATGAGAACATTTTAGCAGAGCTTGAGTGGGAGAAGGTGGTCGATGAATACTGGACTTCCAAGTTGTGCAAGAAATATGTGAAGATGTATTACATTGGGAAGTTGTGGCCTGAAGAATTACATGCTGGTCACACTCGGGTGTTTTCTTTTAAACCCGCAAGTTGTCTCAGCCCTCATTTTGTCCATCGTTCCGTAGAGGTGTGGCGGGCTCTCTTCGGGGACAAATCGATGAGCAAGGGTAGAATTAACTACACCATAGCAAGCATGGTGTATACAGAATTGAAGTTGGCTCGCAAGGTGGATTGGAGTACGTACCCCGGGACAGTAGAAACACCGCTTGTGCTTCCTGATGGCCAGAAAGATATTCCCGATACGTTTGTTTCAAAGGGACAACTTCTTCAAATGGTTGAAGGCAATGCTACTCTACAGCACAACATGGAAGAAAAACGTGTTTCTATTCAAAACGAAGTGCAGAACATGAAAGACAAAGGGGAAAACAAGGAGGAGCGCCCCCTTGAAAGTAGCAAAATGAATGCCACATCAGCGGATCTTACGAATCAAGCTGACATTTCACTTCAACCCGAAGTGGAAAATACAGAAGGTAATGGAGGAGGAAGTATGACGCTAGAACCGGATACCGTATGTAATACTACAAAAGCTTTAGCGTCTTCTTCGAAGGGTGCGGAACGAGTCGTGCTTGACACTCTACCGATGTTTCTGAGCCCTTTACCAATTGCATCAAGCGCGAAGGGAGAACCTGGTATTTTCAAGGTGCCATCTCATCCATCAAAACAAGGATCGACGTTGAAGACATTGGAGTGCAAAGAAGAGGTTCCCTCAGAAGAGATGGACAGGGCAATTGCTAGAATCACTCGTCTTCTAGACAATGATGCCCTTATGGACATCAGTACCAGGACTACAGATGAAGAAATTAACAGAAGTCCAAGTCCAGTTCGGAGTCCAATGCATGAAGTGCCACCTTCCCAAAACATGAATGATGAGAACCTACAGAAGGCAGAAATGGACTCTCGGGAACCGGGCGTTCTTAACAATGGCGAAGAGACCCCAAAGACGGAGGAGAATCCAATCCTAGCGTTCTTGGGTCCAGAGGATCTAAAGACTTTATTGATGATGCCTCCGCTACAAGAAATAGAGCACTTACTACAATGTTCTCTTAAATGGAAGACTTTTGAAGTTCAAGAAGAAGTTCATCCTTCTACAAATGAAGAGGGTACAACAAATGAAGGAGGCACGATAGATGAAGGGCAAACCTCAACCCCGTGCAACCGAGTATGGAAGTTCAGCGAACTGTTCAAGACTGCCTACTCTCTATCATGTACAACTAAACTTGTAGCTGTTATGACACCTGCCCTCACACAAATAGCTGAAGAATTTATGAGCATGACACCAGAGATATTGGAGGGTGCCGTGGCCTTCAGAAAATTCATTGAATTTGCAGATAAGCTCCAAGAGGAGAAGGTGGAAAATCTCAAGGCTGTGGTTGAGCTTCAAACACAAAATGAGGAGCTCATGAAGGTCAATTATGACAAAGAAGATCATGATCGCCTGAAGGTCAAGTTCGACAAATTGGATAAGCATTGCTCTATGGTGTTCTGGGATAAAGACCATAAAGCCTTGAGAGATATGTGTTTTAGTCTTCAAAAAGAAGTTGAGACTTTAAAGCTCTCGAATGGGACGTTGGAGTCCCAAAACCAGAAGTTGGTTTTCCAATTGAAGACATCTGAGGACAATTTACAATGGCATCGGGAGATGTTGAAGACATTACAAAACGACAAGTCATCTAAACATTGCAGGGACGGAGCAAGCCTCTTGGAGGCAAGTCAACCAACTCAAGAAAGCGATCAACTTTCGCTTCCTCTTAACAAGGGCAAAGCTATGGACGAGACTGTAGAAGTCGTTATGGCCATTGAGAGCCCTAAAGTTGTGCCTCCACTCTCATTAGAAGTTGCTTGCACGCAAACGATGAATCATGAAGTCCAAGAATTAAGGCAACAATTGGACTTGGCAATTCAAGCAAAGAATGACGCGGAGTCTTCACTGCGGAGAATGGAACACGTACAAATACTATACGATATCCTTCCAATGAAGACCGGGGATCTACGGTGGGTGCTGTAGGCAAGGCATCTACAACAACAATCCGGTTTATGCTCTCAACTCATGAGGGGGCTCTTGGAGTATGCAATGCAGTCGGACGAATCGTTGAGCAACGTGCAGTCTTCTCACCTGCGTTTGAAAGAGAAGTTGGACGCAAAATTAAAGGATCCCGAAGTGTGCATTACAGTTTGGGGAAACATGGATAGAATGTTCGAGCGGTTGAATCACGGGAGAACCTATGAATCAGACAACATCAATTGGGCGTTGGAAGCGGAAGAAGGATGGGTTCCTCACAACACATTGTCTGCTCATATTGTTCAACATGAGAAGAAGCTTATACCTGGAAGTGATCCCAATGTTCTTTTGATGAAGGAAAAGTGTTCTCTTTGCCAATATTGTTTTGGGCTTGAAGGAGGTCTAACTTTGGGTCAATGTGGCCACTCTTTTCATATTCTTTGCATCCAAAGATAAACACAATATTCCGCCCATTGCCCCAACTGTCGTACTCCTTTGAATGCAAGGTTTTATGAAATGCTAGGAATATTGCATTCTATGGCATCGGGTCATGAATTCAACCGGTGGAACCTTCCACTAGACCAAGCGCCACACAAATTCCAAAATCATTTGCATTGGGGAAAACCAATGGTATAGCTACCAAACGAAGGGATGCATTCATTATACATGGATCCTCAAGACAAGGATGAGTACTTCTGGATGACGCGGGACTTGGAAGTGGAATTGCGTGCCTTCGGGATCCCGGATAACGATGCAAGAGAAATGTTTTGTCGTAGCATGGGGGGGCACTGGAGCACGCAGCACCAAAAATTCTTCCGATTTCCTGATAAGGAATGGAAGAAAGAAGGGCCAAATGACCCTTTTGTGGAAGTGGAGTCTGATCCTAGAATCACAAAGCAGTACGAGGGGTACAATTCCGATTTGGGCGGGCGGGCCCGCATCTTAGCGAAGTTGGAAGAAGCAGCTAAGGTTCGTTGCATGTTGGACTTGAACACGAAAGCAATGACAGGGCATAAGATGGAAGAGATTGCTCGGGCTTTCGATAAACAGATGGATGATGTTATCACCAAGTGGAGGAAGTATCTAGGGGGCGAACCTCCAATAGCTGATAAAGGTGTACCAGCTTGGTATTACGTGCAGAGCGAAGATAAAGTCATCCAGTACCTCGAAGACTTAGTAGATGCCGCTCTGAGGACTTTAAACGCCCATGAAGTGGAGTTGTCTCCGAAGCGGAAGAATAAACGGAGAGTTGAAGAAGAGGATGACCACTCTCCAGAAACTAAAAGACTATTTGATAGGGTTAACATGAAAGTACAAACTGGAGAAGGACCCAGTGGTGGTGAGGCGATACCTCGTCGCAAAAGTAGAAGACTCATGGCAAAAGAGGGGACATCTCGTGCAGCAGAAGAAGATAGTAGTACTGAAAACTAATAGGGAAATGTTTCGTTTCCTACTCTACATCTATTATATTAGTACTAGTAGAAAATAAATAGCTTGTGGGGATTTTAATTAGTAGTTTTCTCTACCAAAAATTATTGTACTTAGGCTATCGCGTTCATCATAGCTTCTTCATAATGTACATCGAATCATAGGTGTATGCCACAAAAGTATGTTTTGATTTCCTTCACTTTACATGTATATCTATATATACATATTTTGTATTCTCTCTCTTTCTTTATATATATAGTTTTTTTTTGGCATATAAATTGAAGAATATGTCTATTTTTTCATTTATTTATTTATTTCATTGTTTGAATTCAATTCAATATGTTCTATTTCAGACTCAATGTTATGCCTCATTTGCTTGCTCGGCCCTCTGGGGTCGGTCGGCCTTCTAGGGTCGGTCGGCCCTTTGAGGTCGGTCGGCCCCGTCCACCCACACCGCGCGGTCAGCGCCGTCCGTTGATTTCTCATTTTCTCACGACTGTTGTACTCGGCCTACGGACTGTGCAACGGTCAATTCTTATTTCTGAAGCAAAGTGCGGACTGGGCAGAGTATAAGAGCAAGGTTCAGGTCATTTGCAAGCACTCCTGAGAAGCTGAACGCTAAGATTCCCAAGGGCTACGAGCTGCAAATTGAAAAATTTGTATCCGTTGCTTGGTAATGTATAGTTCAGTGGACAGGGGGGCTTTGGTTTACAAGGCTTCATACACAAATTTTTTTTCGTACATGTAATTCGGTGCACGAATGAACATACTATGCGTTTGAAATCGAAGGCCGATATTTGAAGTTTCAAATTGGATCCGCAAGCTATTCATTTTTTTAAATGAGTACAAATTCTCATCTTTGGTATACCATTCCATCCCCCGGCAAAGTGAAGTGTAAGGCATGTGGGCTGGAGTTCGTAAATCGGAAATGTCGCATGTTGAGCCACTTGGGATACGAAGGCAAAAATGGCAGGTGCGACTCAGGAATAAGCCTATGTCCACGATTGACATCGGATGTCAAGTCTCTTTTCCTTCATTGTGATGGGATGTTTCCATCCAAATCAATCATTGAAAATGTAGATGGTCAGAACGCACTGATGGTTCTAGGCAATACCTCAAACGGAAGGGAGTCGCCATGTTCAACACAAGAAGACTCGTGCACAGCACCGGAACAAGCAGCTCTTTCAGCTTCAAGGGTGATTCCTAGTGCCCAAACATCAAGTGACCAACGACCTACACCTTCTTCTGTAACTAGGCCTCAAAAACAAAGCCGATTAGCAGATGGATTTGAAGAAGCCGAAAGACGGAAGTTGAATATGTTGTGGGCTAATGTCTTCTATTTGGCAAACATACCATTCGCGGTAGCTCGAACTGCAGCATTCAAAGAAGCCGTCATGAGAACGGCTGACTTCAAAAGGCCATATAGTCCTCCATCGTATCAAGCTCTACGAACTAAATTGCTAGACGAAGCAAAGGCAGATCTTGAGGTGAAGTTGCATAAGAGGACCGAGGATAGTATCCAAAAGTTTGGTGCAACATTGTCTATTGACGGGTGGTCCTCGGTTACGAATCGGCCATTAGTAAATGTCATGCTTGTATCTTTCACAGGGGAGCAATTTCTGGGATCAGTGGACACAAGTGGACATGAAAAGAATGCAAAGTACTTGGCTTCTATTTTGGATGAATTCATACAGAAGGTGGGGCCTCAAAATGTGGTGCAAATAACAATGGACAATGCTCCTGTGAATCCCAGAGCGTGTGAGATTATAACCAACAAATATCCTCACATTTTTTTCCAAGGTTGTGTAGTTCACACCTTAAATTTGTTTCTCAAAGATTGGGGAAAGGAAGCATGGGTGGAGACGGTAGTAACAGACGCCCGAGCGGTTCTTAAGTTCTTTAGAAAGCGACACATGCCACTTGCAATATTCCGGAGTTACGAGAAAGAGTACAGCTTGTTGATGCCGGAGGAAACAAGATTCGCCTCCAATTACATGGCGCTTCACCGATTGTTGAAGGTAAAGGGTGCTTTAAAACAGTGTGTAACAGACCCTCATTGGCGAAAATATGCGAGGATATTGAAGAAGAAGAAGAATGGTGGCGAGGAGTCTATAAATGCGACAAAGATAATTAACAATGACCACTTTTGGAGGCATTGCACCAATTTCGTTCAATTGCTGGACCCCGTGGTACATGGCCTACGTGATTTAGATGCAAAGATGCCATGCACAGGCAAGGTTTTGCATATCATGAGGAAAATATGGAAGCACGTGGCGGATTTGGAGAATTCGCCTTTTAAACTAAGTTCGGAACTTGCAAAGCCATTGAGGGCAGCATTTCAAGAACGATGGGAAATGGTGGAGACCAATATTCAATATGCAGGAGCTCTTCTAAATCCCTACTTGCTTCACGACAAAGAACTAGCAGACGATGGTGAGGCGATTGACGCATGCAAGCGTGTCCTCATGCGAATTTGTAAGCGTGGAGAGTACGCTGACGTCATGAAAGAATTCATGGCTTTTCGACATAAAGAACCGCCTTTTCACAATATGCTGGACCCAAGCGAGTCCAAATTATCGGCACATGCTTGGTGGGATTTTGAAGGTGTTTGTGGAAAGCTCATTGCTCCGATTGCAAGGAGAATTTTAGGGCAATCGGTCTCTTCCTCTTCATGCGAGCGAAATTGGAGTAGCTATTCCTTTGTTCATAATAAGGTTCGAAACAAGTTGAAAACAAAGAGAGCCATGGATTTGGTGTATGTGTATACCAATTCCAGAGTCCTCGTTGCTTCAAAGGAGAACGATGAGAAGATGTGGTACCACGAGAATGCGGAGTTAGAGGAATCCGAGGGGCTTATGGAGGATGACGAAAGTAGTGATCATGATGTCGAGGAAGAACATCTTCTACGGCGTGGAAATGAGGAGGTCAATGACGACAGAGGGGAATCGAAATTGGAACCAGAAACAAGTGATGACAACCTCAAATCCGATGAAGAAGAGGATCTGAACGAGGACACGTACGCTTTTCGTGGTAGACCGTCACAAAGACGAAATGAGTATGATGATGACATGATTGACTTGGGTACAAATAACCGAGATGAATTTGAATTTTTAGAAGACGAAGATCTACCTTCTATAGCGAGATTTGTAGATGGGACTTCTAAACAGCCATACCGTTTTGGCAAACAAGGAAGACACCATTGTGGAAAAGGCGGTTCAGAACGGGATATCAGTTACAAGAGGCCAAACTTTACAAGCAAATGAAGTGATTGAACGTGAAAGGTCTCCATCCATACCATTAGGCCAACCTGGAGAAAATGACAAACTACATTCTTGGGAGAAAATGAATGCGGACAAAACAAGCTTCGAATTTGGAGAAAAATTGGTTGATAAGAGCATCGAAGGACCGAGCTCCCTAAGCCTTAAACCGCTAGAGGTATTGGACAAGGGGGATTCAGGTTCGAAAGAGTGCAGAAGTCCGAACATGGTCCACAATGGCCAAGGCAGAAATGACAACATGCAGAGGTCGCAACGTCCAACGAATAACGATCCTCCACCCGCTCAACACTCATTGTTGAACGGTGGAAGTGGTAGTACTACTCTGGGGGGTTCAGCGAGTTTTCTACCTACATTGCAAGCTTCTAACATTCAAGAAGAAACTGTGAAGCGGAAATTCACTAGTTTAGAGTGTACTAGTGATGGGGAAGATGAGACATTGGAATCAATGTTCAAGAGCATAGCAAGTCGCCCACCACAATGTTCTCAAAAACTAGAGGACATGAAACTGCGATCTCTGAATGAAATAACAGCGGTCGCTTGCCAACGGAGGCAACAAGCAAAAGAAGCAATGGTAGAAGAATCCGCTAAACCTAAGAAGAAACGAGTGATGGAGCCATTTGCTATCTCCCCAAGGAAGAAAGTACATGGAGGAAGAACCCCCTTGGATATACGACTATCCCTTCCAACTCTTCCCGCAAGGAAAGGACGATTGGCCGGCGGTCTTCGAGAACGCATCCTCGGTAAGAATTTCTTACGGAGGAAGGATGATCCAAACATAGGCAAGGGGAAGAAAGCTTCTACATCTACGGAAATCAAAGGAAAAGAGAAAGAAAAAGTATTGGCTTCATCAGATGATGAAGACAATACTTTCGACGATGAAGACGACAGATGGATATCAAGAGACTATAATAGTGGGGCAGAGGTAAAAGGAGATAGTGATTATCATCCTTAGGAATTGAATCTTACATTCTTAGAACGGGTTAGATTAGAATACGTTACATAGATAGTTCTTCAAATCTTTATGATTTGAATTTGGAAGACTTTATGAACGCAGGAGAAATGAGGTTTGACATTTGATACGCATTGCTCTATAATAGGAATTTGCGTGTTTATTTTGAAAAATGTAATAAACCTTTTTTATTCATTATCTTTGGTTGAATGGTTGAATAGGAAATTGAAGAAGTCTTCACTGCGTGTATTTTGGTTATTCATTCTCCATGTACAAAACAAATAAATCAGATAATTTCTTGGGAAGCGTTAGAAATAATGAACCTCAGAAAGAAAGCTTGCATAGAAATTGAAATCTGTAAATACCAAATTACAAAATTGAAGATCGTGGTTGGCGGAATGGCGGGGGGGGCACAACGACAACACTGCAGCAGACTCTCCGACCGCATGGAAGGCCGCAGATGGGCCGACCGCAGGTCCATAGCGGACCGTCCACGAGAGAAAGAGAAGAGAGGCAGGGGCCGCGGACTGGCCGACCAGGCCTACCGCAGGTTTAACGACGGTCCGACCAGCGACCGCAGCGGACGGGGCCGATCGATGGTTCGCAACGAACTGTCCTACCGCGCGAATGGGACGACCGCGCCGGACGGGGCCGACCGATGGTCCGCAGCGGACTGTCGGACTGCGCGGATGGGCCGACCACGCCGACGGGGCCGACCGATGGTCCGCAACGGACTGTCGGACCACGATGATGGGCCGACCGCGCCGGACGGGGCCGACTGATGGTCCGCAACGGACTGTCCGACCGTGCGAATCGGCCGACCGTAGCAGCCGCGTAAAGGTGACCCAAATGATTAAGAGGTCATCTGCCATTTGGAAAACTGGGACTTACTGTGATTCTTGTCTTCAGGTCTCAGGTCTGAGGTTCAATCACTTGAGTTCATGCGGTGGTATGAGGCTTGGTTTCAACTTCCAACAACCAATTCCCATTTCTCAAAAATGGGTGATCTATTCATTCTTTGTGGAAAAGGGGGGGGGGATGATTGGACGAATGAATTGATCCTCTTGCTTAAGTAGATGTTCCTATAAGGTTGGAAGAAGTGAAAGTTGAATTCCGTTCAAAGATTTTCGTATCACTATTATGATTCAGAAGTCTCCGATCGGAAGGCAAAAATCATCCCTTCCAGCCTTCAGGGAACGTCAATACCATATTACCATGACATTTTTTTTTGGGGGGGGGCGGGAATTTGGTTTAGCAAATTGTACAAATTATACATTTATACATAATTTGGGAATGAACAATAACAAAGCTAAAGCCCTTGCCAACGAATCTTGAATGAAACCTACCATTAGAAAATGCAAAGAGTAAATTACTTAAATATTTTTCGATTTCAGGGCTACAGTTTTTCACGGCCAGTCGGCTATGTCACCATGTAGCATTCTTTACAAAATTACAATGCATATATTTATATGGTCAAACTATAAATGGAACCGGTTTTAAATGAAAACAAGGTTTCATGTAGCGGAGAAAGCTCTATGTGAAATCCCTACATAAGTACATTTGTATTCTTTGTAATTTGAAACCTCCAACCAAATTGTTCCGCAAAATATTTAATCCAAGCTGGAAAGCTCAAATGAATGAAGAAACATCTATATCTCACCTTGCATGTTGATTTGTTTGTTGGCCAGAAATTCTGCATTTTAGATCTACATGACTCAAGATTTATTAATAAGGTATTTATAACTATTTTACAGCTTATCTAATTTCTTGGCAATTTTAATATTTGGAATTTTTAGGACTATTTAGTACCCGAATAAACAAATTTGAATCTGAGATTTGAAGAAGATGATTTTGTAGCAAACTTAAAGGAATCCTAAAAATATTGAATTTTATATGGTGTACAAGTTCACTAAATGAACTTTTTTATTAATGACTTTTGAAACGCGTAATGTTCTTTGAATGGTTCTTTTCATAAATGACCATCTTCAAAAAATTGTTACAAATGGGATTTTTATAATATTTGTATAGTTTTTCCCTTCTTTTTTTAATTACACGTTAGAACATATATTTTCTTGAAATTGGAACTATTCTAGAACTTTCTCCTACTTATAGAATTTTTTGGTGGTTTTTTTTTTGGTAATTGCCTTCATCTTGATTCTTGAAAGTGAATACATTGGACATTACTTGGACATATTTCTTCAATGTTTTTTGAATATTTTTCTTTTAAATTTTGAAAGTATTCTACAAAAAAATCATGAGTATTGGACGAAGCACAACAAAATTATCAAATGTTTCTTGCAGTCACCTAGATCCATTAGAAATTAGAAAAAATTTAGAATTTTCATTGTATTTTATTTACATTTCAATGTCAAAAGGCTCCCAATTCTATATTTGGAATGATGAACTAAGTGACTAGGAAGATGTTTCATCTAAATCAAGATGTTTTATCCAAAATGATTCTAGAGAGTGCAAACCTTCAATGACCAATTTGATGAAATGGAGGTAACCAATAAACCAATATGTACACAAAGAATAGAAGCAAAAATATACAAGATTTAGAATATTATTCTTTTGTTAAATTACTAACAACAACTTCAAGGGGCTCTAACTCTAATCCCTCAAGTTGACTTCACATAAATACCTAAATATGACCTATAAACAGAAACCGAATTATTTAATGCATTATTGCATTGAGATTTGTAACTTTAAAGGACAGTTTGTTTAATTGTTTAGATGCAATTTTATGAAATGGAATTGGAGTTGGAGATGGAATAAGGTCATTCTATATTTAACTATAGTGAAAAGTGATTGAATGAGTATTTTACCATAGTTTGTAACTTTGTATAATCATACTTTCTTAGTTTTTGTTGGATTTTATTCGCAATTGAAGGGTGATTTTAAGAAATACTCATATTATTTTAGAGTCATGTATTGAGTGCTTGCAAGTTGCAATGTCTTTTTTTATAACTTTTCATACTTGATTTTTTTTGAGTTTACTAAAGTTTTGACTACTGAAAGCAATACTTTTACTCTTTTAGAAACAAGCTTTTACGAGTTCTGAAGTTTACAGTTCAGATTTTAAGTATTTCACAAAGAATCATTATTTTATGATTATATGCATTAGAAAATGACTACAAACTTCACTTTTCTTCAATTACATATTTTTAAAATTCACCATGAAAAAATGAAAATTTAGTCTCTCTCCCTCTATATATATTTATAGTTTGTACTCAAAGTACTTATAAGATGTAAGAATGAGTCAATTGCAAACATATTTGATGAAGAGAAATATCGAAATTCTAAAAGTGAGTAGTCATCAGAATTACGGGTAGGATTCATGGTTTTTAGGGTATAGGGTTTAGGGTTTAGGGTATGGAGTTATTTTTCAAGTTTCACATTGAAGGGGCAAAATTCCCACCTTCAGTTTTCAAAGTTTTTATGTCCTTACCTGAAGTTCATGACGAACTAATGGTCTAACAGGCTGCCAGCTCACTCCTTTGGATTCTCTACTCACAAATAACTAAGTTTGGAGAATCCACAGGTCGTGGGCTGCCTGGCCGTCCGCTCGGCAGACACTGCGCCGACCAAGCGGTCGGCAAAAGCAGCAACCCGTCTGCTGAGCGGACGGGCCGATGGCCGATCGGTCGGGGCAGACGAAGTCCGTCCGTCCGCTCGGCGGACAGCCCGACGGCCAAGCGGTCGGTGCGTCCGTCCGACTCGGCCGTACGTATGTCTCTGTCGACCGTGGGATGGGAGATGCGGATTCACGCTATCCGTCCGATCTTGCCGTCCGACCCTCAAGCCGACAGCGACGTCCGCCTCGTCGGTCGATATAAAAAGTAGAGCAGACGGCTCATTCCGCACAATTGTTTCCCTTGCGGAGTGGGTGATCCAGCGGCTATTGGTCTCTGTGCACCCCTTCCGCCTTGGTGTGTGAACAATTGTGAATGAATGAGTGGTATTCACTAATTATTATAATCTGAAACCACTACACATTAATCATTCTAACGTTGAGGTCATTTATAAAGAAGGGTACTATGCCTCGCAAAGGAATTCCGTTTCTTTCCGGTTCTTCGAAGAAAAGTTCGAAGGGGAAACCACAAGAACTAGATTGGGATGTTTACTTCGATGAATTCAATGTGGCAAAGGAGGGGTGGGAGTACGAGTCCGACAAAGTGTGGACTTGTATAATGTGTAAGAAATATGTGACCATGTCACACATAGCCAAACTGTGGCCAGCAAATGACAGTTTGGAGAAGCAAGTGAGACGGTGGGAAGGCCCTATGAAGACGTGTACGAGTAGACACTTTGTAGAGAGATACGAAGAAATTTGGGCAGCTTCAAATCTAGGTCCCTCGAAGCCTACCATCATGAACTATTCTACCATGGCAATGGTTTGGGCGGAGATTGTACTCCAGAAAGACGTTGACTAGCGTACAGTTATAGGAATGAATAAAGAGATGAAGATGACGTGTCACTCAGCTGTGGTGTTCACTAATTGGCGTGGCGAAAGTGATTGCATACCAGCTTGGTCGAACCGAGGTCAATTTGGGTGCCCAAGTTGGCCTATGCGGGATGCAGAGGATAGTGATGCTGACGATGATGAAGAACCAGTTGAACAGTTGCCACCTCCACCTCCACCTCCGGAGAGGCACGAACGCCGAGAAGAACGCGAAGACATAGAATACGAGAATCAAATGCGGGAAGCATTGAGGAGGAGTGTCGAGGATCAAGGCCGACCTCGTGGATATCACACTTCACCTCGTCGTGAACGTGATGTACATGGCTCGCGACATGGAGGAAGTAGTTCACACTATAGCAACAACCCTCGAGATGGTGGTCCAAACGTAGAAGGAGGCTATAGAACTACGACCTATACGGACTACGGTGGTCTTTCACATGGTGGCCCTCAATATTACCCAGGAACAAGGGGACCTCATGGAAACACCAATTATACAAACTATGGTGGTTCGGAATAAGGCGGCTCACGAAATTATCCGGGAACAGGAGGACATGATTTGTATGGGCCTCATGGAAGTTCTTACTACACTGGTTCAAGTCATGGAGGGACTGGAGGCTCACATGAATATGCTTCAGTTCCACCTCCAACTTTTGGAGGTCCTTATTACGAAAATTATGGACAAGGGCAACAATCAAGCGGATATGGGCCATATGGTGGCTCCGGTTCTACGCCTCAAAGTCAAAATCATGATAGTAGTTCTGATTCTGAATGAAGTATAGTGTTATTTTGTAGAAAAATACAAGGTGCTATTATGTAGTTATGGGCTTTGTTTTTTAATGTGGTTTCAAGTGTAATGCATTGTCAATTTGTCATTTGCCATTTGGAAACAATGCAATAGTTGTAGGAATGCAAGTATATTCGAACAAGTGAGATGTATGAAGAACTTGTTTTAGCCCCCAAAACGAAAGTGGTACAGGCTATAAGACTATTTTATAATATAATAAAATTATTTGTTTTTTACCTTGTAGAGTAAGTAGAGTTCCATACTATCACTCCAATATGAATGGTTAATTGTTGCAAGTGTTGAGTATGTGAATGATGTGGTGTAATGTATTTGAACATCGGAAGTTACGTATTTTGGTCATTTGTAATGAATGCGTACTGAAAACCATGAAAGTTACGTGCTTGTATATAGAATTGCAAATGTACGGTTGTTTTTTGAGACAAAATGGTGTGACCAAATCATTTTTAAAAAACCTTTGTCGAATAATTCAACACCTTTTGGTATGCACCAAAAGAAATTTCATTATGTAATTAGCTTTGATGTTGTACTTCCCAAATGCTATTTTAAGTATTGGACCTTCACGACAACAATTCAAGACTTATTCTTCTTCAGGTATTTAACACTAGAAGAGTAAAAACAACAAGATGTCTTGTTGTTGAAATTCATTGATGAAATGAATTCGAGCTCTCTGGATATTGGATAGGCAAGAATATAATGTACAAGTAAAAAATTAAAAATTAAAAATTAAAACAAGTTGCAATTATTTTCCTACCTACTATGACCTACTAGGCTACTACCTAGTGCAGTAGTGCCTACACTCCCCCCCGTCCCTTGTTTTGAGCAATTTAGGTCATAACTTCTATTCCCGGTCACTGATTGTGGAAAAAATTAGGTCTCCATTATCCCATATAGCTTAATAAGCTTATCAATTTTTCCATCTTCAGAAAAAGTTTCAAAAAATCACGACAAAATTTCAAGTTGTAAGTACCTACCTAATAACCCCTAAACCCTCGAAGGGACCCTAAGCCCTTTAGAAGTGAACCTTCAACTCACAATTAGGCACTCACATACAATCATACATTCATACACGATGTTTCCTTCGGTCCTTTAGTTGCCCTCCATCGTCATATCAATTATAGAGACATAGAGGTAAGTAAACGCTTACCATTTTTTATATTGTCATTGACATTATTATAATGAACATCTTCAATCACATTTACTATACCACACAAATGAAGACAAGGACTTGTCAACTTAACAATCAATGAATCATTGAATCATCAATCATCAATTAAAAATTGAATGAATAAAGAATTGCAAATTATTTCATATAATGATTTCGAGATTTCCAATTTTCCATCCAAACATACGATGATAAATGGCGTAAAGACTTCCAAGTTCTCCAAAATCATTGTGAATTAAAACATGCTCATTGATTACAAATGCTAAGATGCACCTTGCTGTAAAACAGCATTCACAATCAATCCAATCATTGGTGATGAAACTGAGGTATATCATCCGTATATACTATACTACTATGTAATTGACATGTAATTTAGTATATGTCTTTGCCTCTATGAATAGTGCATACTATAAACACCTATAGGCTATAGTTAATTACTTATATATGATATATTAATATCATTAAAGACTTAAACTACAGCTCCAAAGTGGTGGAAGTGTTCATCCGGTATAGGCCAATGAAACGAAGAAGTAAATCGCGAAATCACTTGCGCCAAACTACTATGGCCATCGGGACCATCTTCGCAAAGTCTCCCCAAATACACTTGAAAGACTTGTGCTAAGTCGTGATGCGAGTACAACACATGTTTTTTGCTTCCACGACCTTGCAAACCGTAGTATGTCTCCGACATACATGTACTGTTGATTCTCTTCGCTATTTGACCAACAGCAAATTCTTCGGACTTAATGGTAAGTACGGGTATGTTCTCCACATCTGCATCTCTTCGATGTACGTATGTAATCTTTGGATCGATCCACCACCTCCTCCTCAGAACTTCGTCCCGATCACTTGTTGATGTGAATGTATACAATGACTTCATGGGCTCTGTACTAGTCGTGGTCATCCCCCAATCGCAAATTCCAATGAAAACCTGCGACTCATCTTCCGGGAAATGGAATATGATGTTGTCTGGAGAAATGTCGTTGTGAAGATGTACGGCACCATGTACCGCATTCATAATATGCAGCAGTGCCCAAGCAAGCTCCGTACGCTTTGCTCTCCATCGCTTTAGACGATGAGCACGAATGACCTCCTCGTCGCTAATTTTGGGGTCACACATAATGCGTATGGCGATATTGTCTGGATAATCGTTATCCATTCTCAACATTTCACGCAAAGTACCACCATTCCACCACAATGA
Organism: Climacium dendroides; assembly: GCA_950106755.1. NCBI lineage: Eukaryota > Viridiplantae > Streptophyta > Bryopsida > Hypnales > Climaciaceae > Climacium > Climacium dendroides. Next base: position 26,764,115 of record OX467092.1, read on the forward strand.
ATAGCCTTCATTCCGATTTGTGTGGATTGCAACGAAGCGTATGACTCCATTGTGCGGAATCCGCACCGCCATCAATTCAGTTTGGTGTTCCATCTTTGCAAGCTCAGGTCGTCGACCCTCTTGGAGAGACATCTTTGCTGCAAATTCCCAATGTGGTTGAAGTTCAGGGCACCCTTCGATTCGCACCCTACGAATTGTGGCATAGCCTCCGCGTAGGACAATATTATCTTGTGGAATCACCCTTGCGGTTCCCGAGAGCGCTATTAAATGGCGAAATACAACTCGCATGTTTACTCTCCCTTTGTGAGTTGTCCACCAACTCATAAATCCACCTCTATTTCGTCTTGAAGCAAATGGTCTCATTCGACTCACGAACATGTCCACTTTTGTAATCACGTGCGTGAAGGCTTCATCATCAATGCGATGAACCTTACCAAATTTTTCGACGGTCCCTTTCGCATTCCATAGTGCATCATGCGCCCGTTTGTCCAACCAACTAGTGAAATTCTTCTTTTCCATTTCTTGATACCACCCTCCCACCCGCAACGCTTCATGCATCATGTCCTTTATATTGCCTTTGAACTTCTCAATGCCCTCCTCTTGATAACGAACATACTTAGAGTCAAGAGACATGGTAGTTTCTCTCTCATAGAATTCAACAATGCATTTTCTCAAAAATGCGGTACAAGTGTGCGAGGGGTTGTCCATGATGTCAGCCTCAGTAGATTCCTCCACAAACTTCGTTTTCTTCTTCGCCTTGGCATCTTGATGAATGTCGCACGATTCGAGAAAAAAAATGGCAAGGGTCCCCCCAAGATTTCACCTTTACCCTCCCGAGGAGAGGAGGCAATAGGGCCCAAAGGCACTAAGCTTCTCCGCTCTCTCTTGCAAGCAAGGGGGAAGGTAAAAGTGAGAGGCGGACGGCCCGACTGCCTCTTTTGTATGAGGCGGACGGCCATCCCGTCCGCCTTGGCGGACGGCCGATCGGGCGCCCCGTCGGGTCCGTCCGATCGGACTGCCAACTGGTCGGACGGGCCACCCGATCAACCGACCGATCGGTCGGCCCCGTCCGCCCCATCCGTCCACTCGGTCGGCCCCGTCCGCCTCGTCCGTCCGCTCAGTCCGACCCGTTCGACCCGTCCGCGCGGTCGGACCCGTTCGACCCGTCCTCCCCGTCCGTCCGCACGGTCGGCCCCGACCGCCCCGTGGTCCGCGTCCGTCCGGTTGGTCTGCCCCGTCTGCGCGGTCGGCTCCGTCCGCCCTGTGCTCCGCGTCCGTCCGCTCGGTCGGCCCCGTCTGCCCCGTCCTCGCCGTCCGACCGCTCGGTCGGCTCACTGAACCGGCCGACCGCCCGTCCACTAGACGGACGCGAGTCCAAAATTTCTATGTCCCCGGACGATCGAAAACCCGCGGACGCGGACGTTGGACGTCCGGGCGTCCCAACGTTCGTGCAACCCTGATCCGGAAAAACCTACCCGGGTGACTTCCACGCTCGGAAACGCAATCTTTGGAGCCCTGAGCAGAGAGAAGCGGATGGATTGGGCGGCATTCATTCAAACGATGGTGAATGTCTTAGTCTCAAATGTGGGAAAGAGTAGGGCTACTCCGGTAAGCCCCTACCTTTTCCACCTATACAAGAATCAAAGTCTCCTAACATCGGAGGAGAACAAGGAGTGGAGGGCGCAGATGGCTCTCCGGACGTGCAGTGGATCGGATGAGGAATCCGAGACAGAATCGGATAGCCCGGAACCGGAGGAGAAGGGTGAGAACCCTAAGAAGAGGAATTGGAAAGAAGAAGAAGAGGAGGAAGATGACGTTCCTCTCAACCGAAGGATGAAGAGGACGCCCAGTCTGAGGGGGTCTCCTTTGGGGCTTCGGAAGGATAAGGGACCGGAAATAGTGGAACCGGTCATCTCGAAGAAGCAGGAGCCGGTGGAAGCAGTTAGACCGAAACCCGTTCCATCGTCCTAGTTGATGGACCTGACAGGTCTATACAACGACCTAATTCGGATTCTCAATGCAGTGAGAGCGGATTGGGAAGTGAAGACCACGACGCTACGTGAGGTGGCGGATTTGGTAGGAAGCGCTCCGACCAATTCCCTGCCAGAAGCCGTGGCGAACTGCATCAGCAATCCGGATGAAGTGAAGGAGTTGGAGGATAGGTTGTTGAAGCAGAATATCAACCAGCGGGAGACAGACGAGTAGGTGGTCCGGTTGCGAGGAGAAATCCAAAGCTAACGGAAGGACTTGGATGCTAGTTGCGACCAAATGAAGGTCGCAATGTCCCTGCAAGAGGAGACCAGAACTGCAATCAACCGGATGACGACAGTAGTAGGGGCATCCGGTGAGGTAATGGCAAAGGCCAAATTTTTTGATGAGGGGATACATAAGGATCCGAAACCTTCGGGTACCCGTATCGCTCGCATCTTGGCTGACTTCGCTGGGGAATTAGAAGAGGCGATGAAGGAATTCTGGAAGGATGCAAAGGGATTAGAGGATAGTGTCTGGAAATTCCAGAGTGGGCTAGTCTCTTTACCTGGGATTTCAATCCCGGATGAGTTCGATGAGGTAGAGATATTGGAGGGGACGTTCGAAACTCCAATATCGAAGGAGAAGGAGGCTGGAAGGACTTCTACTTTAGAAGCCCCACGGACGAGGACAGGAATAACTTCTCATGTAGAACCGGAGCGAGTTCCGGAAGGGGGAGATAAAAGTAGAAATTTGAGTGAGCTCTCCCCCATAGCTACTCTAGATAGTGGTGGATCCCCTCAGGAGGGATAGGTAGTTAGAAATTAGAGGGTAGGAAATTTTGTTAGACCGGACCTCGTTCCGGAAAGTTAGGAAAAGTTCAGATCCGAAAATCTCGGCCGGATCAGTGCTAGATTTCCGGGGAGACCTTTTTGTAAATTTTGTATATAATTCAAGTCTCAAGACTAAGACTGGGAGTTTTTCCTTCTTGCATATGTTGTCTCTTGTATATTGTCTATTGTTTTCCTTGTCTTCCCAAAGATTGGGCGGATAAGGGAGGGAGAGATTGAGTACAGATGAGCAAAGTGTGAGAGGATCTTCTCCCCTTGTTGTCTTCTTGTGATTGCAGGTGCATGTGAACAAGTTGTAAGTGTTGGGAGTGAGTCAAGACACCTCAGTAGGTTTAAAGTTTATAATTCTGGGTGAGATAACCAGTGCTAGGCTAGGCAGTAAGAGAAAGGATCCTCAAACTATGCTAGAGCTGCTAGATGGAATGTCTGGATTAGCCTCTGAACACTTGAGAGGTCTCACCATCTGAAGAAGTAAACGGAAGAACATTAGATTGTGCTGGTACGGGCGGACGCACTTGTTGCCACCTTAGTTTCGCACGGATTGCAAAAGGTAATAAGGTTGTTGTAGTAAGTGAGGGTCGTACGGGGGATCTTTGTGTGACCTACAGGCTGAGATTACTTCCAGTTTGCTGTGAAAGATCAAACCGGATCCTGTTAGGATAGATTGGCTTAGTGAACTTTCCATCACTATAAAAACCGGAAAGAGAAGAGTGTCTACCTCTCTGAAAATAAGTGACAGATCCCTCTGAGGTGCTGACAGAGGCTAAACAGAACCGGAATAGAAGTTGAGGAAAGGAAGTCCTCGGTTAAAGTAGTACGAGATCCAGTCGAAAGTGTGAATTCCGGGTTGGTTTTTGTAGATTGTCCATCAAGTCTGATTCGGGTCAGTGTTAGTCTGGACCGTATTAGTTTACAGGAGGATCAGGAAATCATCCGGTATTTGGGAAAAAGGGTGAGAGAGGTATAAAGAAGAATAATGGAATTGGGAAACTTTCCTCAAATTACCTAGTAACACGAAACACTTCACAGAGTCTCTTGGGTTCGATCTTTAGAGTCACTTTATTATGCTTTAAAGAGGTTTTTGTGAGCATAATAGGGAATTTTACTTACCTTGTGCTATGACAACATTCCGTCACCTCACAAATCCGGAATACTTACTGGACCAGGTCACGTAGGGACGGTCAAGGACTACAACGACATTCTAGCATCAACCCGACACTGAGCCTCCCATCGACCGGGTGGACATCCTCGCACTCTCTTGGACGTTATACCGAGGCTTTGACTTTGTCTATGGGGGAATTCCGGTATTCGGAATTCGGACACGTCTTGCAAACTCTCGTACACGGAAACTACTAGCAGCCTCTCAGACACCCTCTTATACGAGGCCGTATCCTCCCCTTAGGCTATACCGGCATCTAGGTAGGCAGCACACTAACGCTACCTCTGGAACAATCCGGCAGATCTCTCCATCAATCCAGTGACGTCCGGAACCACTCACAATGTCGACTCTTGCTAATCAAGGTAAGTTTTCAGCATCCGGAAAAGGCACAAATGGACCCACACCCACACAAGTATGCACCAAGTATAAGAAGGAAGAGAATGGAATGCCTCCAAACGCTTTGAATTAAGTTCAAAAAGGTACAAACTGAAAATAATGTGGTGAGTGAGTGACCACAAAGGTTCATCAAAAACCAACTTATATTAAACCTAACATCATCTAAAAAATCCCACAAAAACATTCCTACTAGTCCGCTAGATTTCCGAAAATCCACTAGATCCTATTTTTTCGGCTCGGCAACCGGACTCCAATACTACTACAAGTATATACAAAATTGCTTACTATTCTACTGCATCTTTATCTTTAGGAGGAATAATTTCTTTTAACAGGTCCTGGTATATCTTCTTCCAGTTACTCTCCGGAGGAAACACATCAGGGTCTTCTGCTTCCCAATTTAGACCTCTTGCTTCCCAATTTGGACCTCCCGCGATACCGGTTCCTCTATCTGCACTCCGGATTCCGACTATCGGAACTTCTGGACTTCCTCGGGAATCTTTCTGGGTAACTTTATTGCGGGGAGAAGATTGAAAAACGCTACCACATCCCGGTATTCTGGGTTTACCAAGTCTGAGACCTGGTAGCACTCCTTTGAATTTGCCACTGTCCGGAACTCACCCTCCATGCATTCCTGGTTCTTCTCCATTACCTTGGCCGGCACCACCCGGAACCCGTAGACAGCTCTCCACTCGCCCACCGTCCATAGCTCAGGTTTCGCCCGAAGAGTGGTATCCAAGATACTACTTTCCAGTTGCAGCAGGTCCGCCACCAGACTCTTCTCCCGGATGCCCCAAGGGACATCCATCAATCCCACGCATCCCATGTTGGTGAGGTTCCTCCGGAGACGCTCCAACCAGTCCTCATTAGTTGGAATTTCCGTCACCACCCTCTGCACCGGAATCGTCTTCGGTTGGGGTGGCGATGTTGGAGTCGGTTCGTTCGAGTCCTCTGGCTCATCCCTCAGTTTGTGCCGGCTTGCCCTGGAAGTCATCACGCACACGCAAGAAGCCTCTTACAACCCCTCCCTAATTCTCTTGCTCACAAAAGGTCACTCCGGAACACACCTGCACAATCGCAACTCACACAAGCCCTCAATCTACCGGAAGTTCTAAGAGATGGGGAGGCAGGAAAACAAGGATGTAAGGTAGCAAGAACACAACTGTGCCTTCTACCGGCTATAGTCCTTTTCTTATATTGGTCCAGACGGATGGACGGTCAGACAGATGAACGAAAGTCTGGGAGAGATTTCGGCGGCAAAACCTAACCCTCATATGGATCCAGTTTTCGGCTTTTAGGGTCGGCGCCGTCATCCGTTTCCGGAACTTTTTAGGGTTTTAGAATTGGGTTTCTTATACCTAATTGAAATTCTCCGAAACCGGAGTTACGGTATTTCCCAAATTTTACTAATCTTCTATTGGAACTTCAAAACTTTCCTTTTTAAAGGACTAAATTTTAAAATTTCCTGTCTAATGCTAGTTTTCTACATCTAGCATGTGGGATTACACTTCCACACAAAGAGTAGGTGGTATTTCTCCATCTTATATCGACAATTCTATCAAATGTTGTCCTACTTGTCAACTTTGAAATGAGGTTCACAAAATTCCTTGTGAACTTCTCAATGACACACTTAATGAGATTGTAGCGATTAGTCGGACCAGTATTCCTCCAGTTAGCCCTTAATTCACACCAAAGGCCTACTTAGAGTAAACCGCTCCGGAATCGTTCCCACAAGGACTTGTGGATTACAGATTTATAGGCTATCCCAATCTAAGCAATCACTTTCCTCTCCGTCAGACTACTCCGGACTATAGGTCCAGTTCGGACACTAGTGCCAAATGGGTTCCGAAAGAATCCGGAAACCGTTTCAGTGCCCCTTCCGGGATCCCTAGGTTTGGATGACGAGTGGCCAGATCCACCGTCCGAATGCTTACCGTGTCCGGAAACACGCTCTCTTTCACTCTCTCTCTCTCTTTCTCTAATACTAACACTAACCTAACTCTTCAAGGACCGGAAGTGTCTTCCTGTTCCGTCACCTCACAAATCCGGAAGGCCTTCCGGATTAGATCACACAGGGACGGTCAAGAACTACAATGACATTCTAACCTTTACCCAAGCACTGAGCCTCTTGTCGACCGGGTGGTTTTTCCTGTACTCTCTTGGGCTTGCGCCGGGGCTTTGACTCTATTCTACGGGGAATTCCAGCAATCCGGAATTCGGGCACTTCTTGCAATACTTTCGTACACGAAAGTTGCTAGTAGCCTCTCAGATACCCCTTTCACATAAGGTTGTATCCTACACGTAAACTATACCGGCATCCAAGCAGTACTACACTAACACTACTACCGGAACCATCCGGTTGATCTCCCCCCCTCAAGTTAGTACATCCGGATACTCTCACGTCATCGACTCTTGCTACACAAGGTAAGTTCTCAGTTCCGGAAACGCAAGAACGAACCCACACCTCCTACAAACATAGACCGTATGCAAGAAAGATAAGAAAATGGATACTCCCAACCTCTTAGAATTAAGCTTAGAAAAAGGTACAATGCTGAAACTATGAGATGGCTGTGAATGACCAGAAAGGCCATCAAAACTCTTACTTGTACTAAGACTAACATCATCCTAAAAATCCTACAAAACATTCCTACTGGCCCGCTAGATTTCCTGAAAATCCTAGATCCTATAAATCCAGCTTTGACGGCCGGACTCCGATATTGCCGCTATACTACACTACTGCACATTATTCCTTGGAATCCGGATCCTTGGGAGGAACATAGTCCTTCAGAAGATCCAACTTTACCTCCTTCCAGCTACTCTCCGGAGAAAACAGATTCGGACCTCTTTGGCCCCATCTTTGGACTTCCACGATACTGGTGTCCCTGTCTACACTCCGGGTCCCAACTACTTGAACGTCCGGACTCCCCCGGGAATCCTTCTAGGTCTTCTTATGACGTGGAGAAGACTGTATCGTCCGACTGGTGTGAACTTCCGGAGAAGCACCCGTCAGGTCAATGGTCGGAGTCACCGGAAGTAGGTCTTCGCTTCCCTGAGGTACCACGGCTCCCCAATCCACTCCTTCTGGTCTTCCAGCTAGTGGTGAAAGTTCCGGATTCACCGGTACCACCGGTGATACTTCCGTAACCATAGGTTCTGGGTTGTTGCCTTCCGGCACCACCAAAGTTTGCGCGGACGGGGGAGACTGAGGTACTAGATCTGACTCGGTGGGAGTCAAAAACTCCATCATCTCCCTCATCTCGGTCCGGGATGCATCCATCCATTTCGCTTGCTTTAACAAGCATTTGACGATAGGGACCTGGCTTGAGTTGGCGGCTGCATCGAGGTTGGCTTCAAACAGCCGGGCTTTGTTGATATAATCCGCCGATACGTCCAAAGAGCTCTAGAGCCGAACTATTCCTTGACACAGGGCCGCTATCTACCGACGATGGTCCTCTTCTGTGAGCCGGGCTGTTTCCTGAGTTGTGCGGAGAGTGCTCTCCAAATCCACACATCTGGATTTTGAGTCCCGGACTTGGTCCCACAACGTCCGGTTCTCTACGCGCAACGTTCCCAGCTCCGTCACCAACTTCTTCCGTTCTTCGATGAGGAGGCCGTTTTGTTGCTCCGCCGTTATCAAAGCATCCGTCCTCCGGAAGATGGCATTTCGGTCGGTTAGTGCCATCTTCCGGCACACCCGGTTGAGAGCTCCATCGTAGTTCTCGCAGATCTGGGTGAGGTCATCCGCTCGCCACACCAGGTGCTAAGCCATCTCTTAGATGTCTTCTAAAGGCGTCCCTTCCAATCGCATGGTGGTCCGATCTCCCTCCTCTATCTCTATCCTCCTAGTTCGGGAGGGTCCGACCTCGGCCTGAGTGGCTACAGTGTACAGTCGTACCGGCCCCACCAGTTGCATGGAAGGTCAGACGTCTTCCGGAGTTGGTCCGGTCTCCGTCTTCTGCTCCTGAACTTCTTCCTGTGGCTCCGGTGCGGGAGGCTCCTCTGACGGATTCCCCGGCGGCATCCTATTCCGCCTTTTCCTCTTCTTTAGAGGAAAGGACGGCTGCTCGTCCTCCATCTCCTCATCGTCCGGTCCGTCTCGAGGCAAGGGCTCTTCTCCCCCGTACTATTGGAGCTGGACTAGGTCTTGATACGCACTCTCCTCGTTGGCCTTGAGCAGAGAGTGATGAGCGTATAGATGAGACAGGTATGCCGGAAGAGGACTCTGACTCTTCTTTCCGGACCGAAGGGAACGTACCAGGTCCCTGACTAGCTCATGGATGACGACCGCCCAATCCATCATCATTTTTCCCTGGAGGCTCCCCAAGATGGCGGAGGCCACCTTCGCTACTACTCGCCGCGGCTTGGTGGGATGGAGGATAGGATTAAGAAACGCTATCACATCCTAGTACTCCGGATTCACCAGGTCGGAAACCTGGTGACCTTCCTTCAGGTTGGCGGGCGCCCGGAATTCGTCCTCCATCACCTCCTGGTTTTTCTCCATAACCTTGTTCGGCGCCTCTCAGAACTTGTAGACGGCCCTCTAGGTGTTCACCATCCACAAGTCTGGCTTCGCTCGGATGGTGGTATCCAAGATGCCACTTTCCGGTCGAAGGATGTTAGACACCAGAATCTCCTCACGGATCCCCCACGGCACCTCCAAGAGTCCGTCACATCCCATGTTGGTGAAGTTCTCCCGCAGGCGCCCCAACCGATCCTCCTCTGTCGGAATCTCCGGAACTACCTTCATCACCGGAATGGTCCTTGGCCGGGGCACCGGTGGCGGCATCTCGTCCTCCGAGTCCTCAAGCAGATCCTTCAACTTCCGCCGGCTTGCCCTAGAAGTCATCGTACTCACAAGCAGCCCTCACACAGTCTCTCCCTAACTCTCTGCTCACAAACTTTCACTCCGGTAACCCCTGCACGATCGCAACTCACACAGTCCCTCAATTTACCGGAATTCTAACAAAGCTAGGAAGACGGAATACATCGGCGGAAGAACAAACAAAGAGATACGCGTACCCACTGCTGGCTACAATCCCCCTCTTATACTGGCCCAATGTACGGGACAGGTTTTGGCGGCAAAACCCTATCCCTAGTACGGATCTGATTTCCGGTTTTTAGGGCCGACGCCGTCATCCGATTTCCAGAACTTTCTAGGGTTCCGGAATTAGATTTTTAGCCCTAATGAAATTTTTCCGGATCCAGAAATCCGGTTTTCCGAAATTGCCCTAACTTCCTAGGAGAACTCAAAAACTTTCCTTTTGAAGGAGACAATTTTTGAATTTTTCCGTCATATGCTAGTATTATGGGTCTAGCATGTGGGATCACATTCCCACATAGATATGTAAGATTCACATTGTAGTACGTCGTGTTTATTACACAATGCTTACAAAGCATCATAAGGTGACATATTACCATTGCCATCGAGGTGGGATAAAAAGATCCCAAAAGAGAAAAAAAGATGAAAATGTTCTTGTAGTAACATTGAGAAGGAAGAGGAAGTCTATGAAATGCGATTGTGAGTTCCAAATGAAAGTTATGGTGCCTCTAGTGAAAGAGAAGTGCCCTGAGGAATCAAACATGTCCTCAAAAGCAACCATATTCGTGCATACAAAACATAGTGGACATCATCCAAGTACGGAGGTTGATAAAATGTTTCTACCCGTACATCCATTGGTTATTTCATTTGCGGTGGAAAATTTGAAGCATATGATTTCCACTTCTACCATTGCATTGGCATCTGTGCGAGAAGAAACCAAAGTACAACCTTTAGTTGAAGACTTGAAGCGTACAACGTATCAATTCTTCCTAATTCCAAAGGAGGTTGAACAACTTTTATATTTCATGAGATTGAATGGTAAGTACTTTCTTCATTTTCTATTTCAAGTGCAAAATTTTACATATATACATATTTATATTTATATTTGTCACCTACAATTTCATTGTATATATTTTCTGTTTGTTTGTAGATGCTTCGAGAATAGATGATTTGAATGCTGCGAACATAGAAATCATTAGACTTCAGAAGCAAGGGAAGGTGATTTTCTATCAGGAGTATTGCCCAACACATGAAGATCCCAAGAAAAGATCTTTTATTGGTGTCATACAAGATGTTTTTATGAGAGCAAATGCGAAGCGCTTTTCGAGGGGCCAATCATGGACATTCGATTCAACTTTCAAAACAAATCAATATGACTTACTTCTATATGCCGTAGTAGTTCCAAATCAAGATGGCAAGGCAATGCCTATTTTCTACATGTTGTATAGTAAAGATAAAGATGCGGGTCATAAAGGCATAGCAATAGAACTCACATTGACACATGTATTTTCCAACATAGGGGACATAAGACCATCAACATTTATCATAGACAAATGCAAGACATCCTTGAATGCTATAAACCATGTTGTAAACATGAACAACTATTGTTGGGAACATGGAAGACTTGGGGAAGAGCAAGTTGGTGGACGAGTTTTATTATGTTGGTTTCATATTATGAAGGCATGGAGTGAAAATCTTTTGCCCGTGTACCTTTACTAGAGAAAGAGAGAGTTTGGCAAAGTCTTCATACATTATTGAATTGTCTGCAAGAAGATCATTTCGAAGAGAATTTGAGAAAATTTTATGTGGATTTTGAGTACATTCTTGGGGTAGAAGAGTACATAAGATGTGGATGGGCGGATAGTATTGTACCTTGGAGGACAATGTGGCCCAAATTTGGAAGGTTTTTTTCATATGGTGGCATGGATACTACTAATCATGTTGAACGACATTGTGAGTGGATAAAGTGCACTCTTCTTCAAAGGAAAGTCAATTGATCAATTCAGGATTTGATTGTGGCCATCATTGGAAGTGCTGAGAATGGAAGTCGTATCGGAGGTCCTACTTTAGTACACTACTTCAAACAAGTTCAAGCAATAGGTAAGTGCTTGAACTATGATTCATTGGTACTTCTTGTATTTTGAAATGCAATATAATTTTCTATTATGTCTAATTTCACTTTTATTTTTATTAATTGTAGGTGATTCAGAGAGGTTTTCGAGAAGAGCAAATGATAAACTTCATCAACATCGTCTAGCAAGTGCTGAGAGACTATTCCAGAAGTATGAAATTGTATCACAAGATGAATTTGAGGTTCTTGATATAGACCAAAAGATATTTCGTATTTCAAGTAAAACTTCTTTACATATAAGGTATATTATATCCCTTAATGCTCATTTTTACAATTGCCCTTCTCCTATATCAACTTGCAAACATATACTTGCAGTGCAGTTGATAGTGAAGAAGTATTACAAGCATTTGCATGATGAAGACAGTCCACCTTCAAGTACACAAATGGAATCTGTTACCATTCCTGTATTTGAAGAGGTTCAGAATGAAGACATTGAGAGTGATGATACAACATATAAAGGTAAAGGTGAAGAGTTTTTACAAGTTATATGTGAAATGGAGAATGTACTTTCGACATTGAAGTCCAGTGTTGGAGAATACGGTGACAAAGAAAAGAAATGGAAGATGGATATCATGAAGAAATGTATGAATTCAATTATGGAACCTTTCACATTCGCAAGGCCTTCTCCAATTACACTTCCATCAAAAAGGTCTATATTATCCATTCAAGAAAATCTGCAACGTACAAGAATGGGACATGGTAGGACTTCAAAGAAGAAGACCCAAATGGATGAAGATAGAGCTTCACTTTCAAGGCAAGTCCGACCTACATTGACACCTCCACTTCACAAGTTGGTGTCTACTTCTAAAAGAAAGAGGACTATCTTTCCAAGAATTCCAAAGGTACTTTGCAATGCATACTATATAAGAACTATGATAGAAAAAGGTGATACAATAGTTTCTTGCCGTAATTGTGATCCACAATTGAAATGTAGTTGAAGAAAAGTTACATTGTTGATATAGGATAATATACTCTAAGTTTTCATATTGAAATAGAAGTTGTCCAACACATTGAGTAAGCAATAGAGTTGTATTAGAAAAATCAAATACTTACCTTCTTAAAGAATTGTACAAGTTCAAATACCATATATAAATTATGGAAGTACATAGAGAACAATAAAATAAAAAACCTAAACTTTGAAGATATGATTATAATGCATCAAATAAAAACTATAGTAATACACACATATTATTCTAAATTTGCACTTCGTACTTCTTGCCCTTGCCTTTGCTTTGAGACTTGGACTTAGGTTTAGATTTACCCTTAAGTTTAGGCTTACGCTTGGCCTTCCCAGTGTTTGTAGATGTAGATGAACTAGGAGCTCCCTCCTCCGTTGTTCTAGCTCCTTCTTCAACAATTATGCTCTCCATGACTCTTTCTTGAGGACGATCTTGCATTTCTTTGGTCCTCAAAGGATGGAGAAGTTTCCACTTCCCCATGTGCTTAGTCTTCCACTCTTCTTTCCATAAACTCTCATTCTCCCATAAAAGCTTTCCGTCGTAGAAGTCATTTGCTTGAAGCACATTGATGAAATGAGTGTAGAATAAAGATTTCGGTTTTTAGGTTACTTTTTAGTTTTTATTGGAAAAGTATGTAGAAAGTAGTCTAAAAATTAGGAAAAATAGCTTAATAATAGGCTAAAAACACTAAAAAGAAGAAAGTAGCTAAAAATTCATCCATATATATATAATAAAAATAAAAATAAAAACACTTGGATGAATGAGGTGTGACTTAGGTCACACCCCTTCATCACACTGATTCGTTTTCTCGAGAAAACTATTAAAAACTAAAATGTGAAGAAATTCACGGCATTGTAAGATCCAATGTTTTTTAATATATATATAATTTTGGTGATTTCTCTTGTATGTGTTTTTGTGAGTATTCTTGAGATTGAATCTATGTGTTACTTGTGTGTTATCTATGCATGAGACTTGTAAGTCAATTATGAGTAAATTGGGAGAGATTTATTTTAGAGGCGTTGCTACTTAGTTTTGAATGCTGGTTTGAATTGAATTTGGTTTGAGAATTGACATGAGGAAATTGGAAGGCCAAGCGGAGTTCGTGTGTATTCAATCACAAGATCAAATTCAGAGGCGGTACAAACGAAGTGCTGAAGCTTGTGGCAACGGATAGTCTTCCCGACCGAATTCGGACTTTGAAGTTTGTCGCTATAGTAGTTAAGACGCCAACCTTCCTGAGCGATTTATGAACTTTTGAAAAATTCGTTGAAATCCGACCAACTAAGGGCCTGGTGTGGATCGCAATGACCAAGAGAGAACCAAATTGTGATGAATTTCAGAGATTGCGGCGAAGAATTCAAGAAATCAGATTGGAGGAAAAGTGGCAGTTAGCCAGCCGAACCAAATTTGGAAGCTTTTCCGAAATTGGTCACAATTCGGTCCATTGTGAGGTTGAAGAGGATCTCAACTAATGGAGCGAACCCTGATCTGCAAAGAATTTGAAGAAATTTGATACGATGATCAAGAAAATCACAATCGGAAGGTTACGGTGTGGCAAACAGAGCGGTTCCAATTTTGGTCCAATTCACGAGTTCTTTTCAAAATTTCTTCTTCTTATGGATTTTGTATGTTTGCATTGAGGAAGCAAGATCAAATTGATCAACATTGCTGAACATTCAAGCAAGATTTTATCATCAAAAAGGGTGCGGCGCGGGGAGAGAAGCATCGACAGACAAGCACGACGAAGTAGTTCGGCGCCTGCAGGCTCACGATCCCACCCGACCCCATGATACCCTCTCCATTGGTATCCGTCCCCTTTCCCGATTGATGTCCGCCCTCCTAGTTGATACCCCCTCACGGCCATAAGGTCGGATTGCACAGTCATAGGATTGACCCACGGTCTTAGGGTCTTTTGTACGGCAATAGGTCCTACGGGCCATAAAATAAGTTATATTAATAAAATTGAAATTTTGACTTCAAAATTTGGATGATTTGACTGAAAATAAAATAAATAAAAGTCCAAAAATTTTCGAACAGCCTAAGGGCCATGCCCCTAGTTTGAGCCTAAGTCATAGAATTAGGGAGACGGAATTTGTAGAATTAGTAATCTTTGTGGTTGATCAATAATTGTGTGTGTTCTAGGAACAACTTACCCCGTGGTTTTGGACTTGTTGCCCTAAGACTTGTTACCCAATCTTAGAAGAAAGGAGAAAGCTCAAAAACCAAAAATCTAGTACTTTGTCCTAAACATTTTATACTTTGCATACTGGACGTGTTGCCTACTGAAACTGCCACGTGTAGTCATTTTGCACATAGATTCAAAAAGCTCATAAAGAGCAATTATTGGCCCTGTTGCCCCAACACATAAAAAGGTGTTAATTAATGAATTATTTGTATACTTTAAAAGTATTATCTTGTATATATATGATTAGATCATAGGCTGCATCCATGTATAAGACGTGTTGCTTAGCTTGATGTGTTGCCCACGATGTGTTGCCTACCCTAAAATACTATATAGGACCGGGACTTTTAGAACATTGTGTCTGCATTAGTGGTAATGAACTGTCCACCAAATTGAGAGAACCTGGGAATAAGGGAAAAGAAAGAAAGAAAAAGAATAAAAATATAAGAATAAAGATACCAAGTATGCTTCACTAAGTTAGTTTACACATAACCTAAATCTACTTTAAAAGTGACATTAGACGCACCAACGATAAACTACGTTGGCTTATCCACAGATGAACCCCTATACTATTGGTACTTGACAAAAAGTAAAAATTAGTGAAAAAGTACCTCACAATGAGATGCCCTTCCATGCTCATAGTTTTCCCAATCCTCATTTACAAAACCAAGTGTTTGAAAGAACAAAAGAATTAAAGGTCATATGAATTGACATATATTAAAAATATATCATAAAGAAGAAATGAAACTCAAGGAATTGACAAGAGAAATCAAATACATTGCATTAGACAAACTCCCATACATAATTCTTTAAAAAAAGAAAAAGAAAAAATAGATCAAATAGTACCTTCAAAAAAACTTTGAACTATCTCCACCTTTGCTTCCTTTTGCACGTCACCTTGAATAGAATCAAAGTACTCCTGTAAGCCATGCTTGATATATGAAATGTAGAAGTGAGAAGAATCCACAAGAATTGGAACCAAAAACTTGTGATCCTTCATACGGAACATTTTCAAATC
The DNA here is from genome assembly GCA_950106755.1 of Climacium dendroides. NCBI lineage: Eukaryota > Viridiplantae > Streptophyta > Bryopsida > Hypnales > Climaciaceae > Climacium > Climacium dendroides. The sequence goes on from OX467092.1 coordinate 26,779,595, forward strand.
CTTAAGAAATCCCTTGTCTATAGCCTTGACTAAAGGACAACATTCCACTTCCTTGCTCATGTGAGTAGGATGAAGAATTCTTGCCCTTTCTCTCTCAAATTTCAATAAAACACTCTCTTCTATCCTTGACTTTGCATTTGCTTCCGCATTCTTCTCATTCTCTTTATCTTTTCTAGCCCTTTGTGCTTCTTTTGCTCTCTCATCCCGTTTTCAAATCTTCTTCCTCTTGGGGGGCATGATGCCAAAACAAAAAACTTTAAGATGACTTTAATCTCAAATGCAATACTGAAACAAAGTGAAAACCAAAGGCCAAAACTATAAAACTTCTCCCAAAGGACAATGCTCTTCAAAACTCTGAAGCCTTCAAATTCAAAGAACCCAAAAACTTATAATGTTCACAAGAACTCAAAACACAAAGCTAAAACTCCTTAATCACAAAAACTTGCACAAACTTTCTTCCAAATCACAATACTCTTCAAAACTATGAACCTCAAGCTCACAACCTCTCAAACCGTCCAATTCAAAGAACCCCAAAACTTATAAAGTTCACACAAATTCAAAATCAAAAGCTAAAACTCCTTAAACACAAAAACTTGCATAAATGTTCTCCCAAATCACAATGCTCTTCAAAACTATGAACCTCAAGCTCACAAACTCTCAAGCCCTCAAACACAAAACACCTCAAAACTAAAGGTTACACAAATCCAACACAACAAACACCTAAACTTGTACATGCACACAAAACCTTTCTACTTACAAACTCTAAACTTGTGTAAACAAATAAACCTAACTTGAGATGATGGTGGCCATACACATTTCGTAAATGTGTATACCCTCTTGACATTGGCATGGTGGTGGCCATACATTGGCTACCCAAGTGTATGGCTCAGTCTGCCCAAGCCACACACTTGCGCAGACAGTGTATGGCCTCCACTTCGTCGCCGGAGCGAAGCCAGGTCGCAACCATCGGAGGCACAGGTTTTTTTTCCGGGCGGGCCGGGCACTTCCCGGGCGGGGTGGGAAATTTCCCCTGCCGGGCTGGCAGGCGGAACCCAAGCCCCTGGGACATCGGGCCGAGGGTCAACGTCGGGATTCGGCCGGAGGGCTGGGTTGCGGCGTCGTTAGAGAGGGAGGCATCGCGTCACACGGGCAACGGAGCAGCGTTCACTTCCCGCTCTGTTAGTGGAGGGATCACAGGCTTGAATGTTCTCTCCAGATCACCCACCTTGGCATGCCTCCACTGACCACTTTCTCTTTTGTCACAGTTACTTTCTGCTCATTCTGCAATTCAACTTTCATGCTTGTTCCCCCTTCTGCTGCCTGCAAGAATGCAAGCAGTGAGTGCTCTGCATCTATTGTTTGATTGACTTGATTTGCACCGACTTGTTGCGGATTCTCCTCCTTAGGATTGGTCGACGGAGACCGTCATCACATAATTCATTCATTGATGGCGATTTAGGGTTTCGATTGGATGGTTCAGGACTGTAGGGGAGGATGTGCAGGAATTTTGCTTGAAGTCCCCATCCGAAGTGGGGGTGGGAAACGCAGTCTTGGCTAGAAACAAGGAATCGAACATGAACGTTGCTTAATAAAATTCCTCGTCCCTCCCTCGCCATGCTTTACTGCAATGTGAACTCTTTAAATCAGTGTTATTTGTGTGTGGGCTGAGTTGAGGAACGTACGGAGGTCACTATGTCAATTCGTGATATTTCTTACAAAATAACGAGGAGCAATTAATCTTTAGGTTTTGTAGGTTGATCAGTTTACAGGAACTGAGGGTGGTTCGCAGATCATGCTGGAAAACACAGCTCTTCTTCAGATCCTGCAACTAGCATATAGGTTGTTAAGGATCTTATTGTGGAGCAGGTGGTGTTCTTCTGAGACTGCTGAAGGTGATTGTATTCTTCCAATTGCTGCTGCTCATCCGTTGTAGAATCCTGTTGCTGGTCTACTTCTTACAATTCGTTCTTCGGAATCGTGGAAATGACTTAAAAATAACAATAAAATAGAGAAGAAAATCCTGGACCTTTGAGGGTCTTTAATATAACAAGAAGCAGGTCTTGCTCAAGTTTCTGAATAAGAACTTGAGTGGAACACAATGAACGAGGCCAATTTGGAACAACCTCCTGGTCCTTGCAGGGACAATATAATGTCAACCATCGCTTTTTATAAAAGACTCAACAGTAAGAGAAACTCTCTATCACATGGCAGTTAATCAGGGCCAACTGTGACAGTTCCTTCTGTTCAGAAAACACGAAAATGTAAGGAAAGCATAGATATCCGGTGCAATCTCAGACCAATACCTTGCGAAGTCAAATTGATTTCAAGGGTCGTCTCTAACTTACAACAATAACCAGAAAGAACCGAGAAGAAAACAGATGACTAGAAACAAATCAGGTGCTCCCCTGGAGGAGCACTATCGACATGACTAGAACTGCTTAGGCTCAGTGCCGAGAACCAAAACACTCTGATTACCAAGAGCAACGGTAAAATACTCCGCCAAGTATCTGATGTATTGCCAATCAATCTACCTACCTACTCTATACACTAGATATCATCTTCATGGTGAAAGATAAGAAGGCAATATGAAAACATTCCCCCCTGTTTTCAGAGCTCCCGAGAACAGTCCAAATTACTCTACATTACAGATCGACCACTGATGGTCACAAAGCCCCCACTACCAATTCAATGACGAATAAAACACTAAGTACGCAAGAAAGATCACCACTACAATTTTGGTGGTAAAGATTCCGGTACTATTGCTTGTGACCTCATCAATTTCTTGATAATCAAGGCAAGGATTGCAATTGTCAAAGCAATAGCTAAAAATGTCAGAGTAGAATCACTGGGCGGTTGTGGCGCTACATGTCTTCCTTGAGCGGCCGGAGGGCCAGCAGCTGCTTGAATAGGATGGACGTCTGCAGGGGTTTGCTGCTGGGGTTGTGTCTCTGCAACATCACCAAGAGGGACTGACCGATCCTCTGCACTGGTGCTTACAGCTACTGGACCATCACTAGCAGTCACTTGAATCTCATGCACATTCTCATCCACTGTGTCTCTTCCTGGCTCCTCGGCAGTAAGGGTCTCCTCGCTAGACTCTTGATCACCATCATCATCCTCGACAGACTCCGCTTCCCCATTTGCAAACGGCAGCTCGGGAACTGGTGGAAGTTTTTGAATCATAGCTTCATGTATCTGGACAAACCCCCAAAGCGGGGTATAAGTACGTTATTGTGTGAAACAGAAATGCAATATTCATACAACAGAAGCGAACGGACGCAACCATGAACAATTTCACGAACACTCTTGAAAAACAGAACTTGAAAAACATAGAGGCGATCAGAATGTCAAAATACCTCATCAATTAAAGCTTGCCGTTCTACGTTACCGAACTTTGGAGCTGCGAGTCTTGACTTGATGGCCAATGCCCGGCGTTCCTCCTTGGTGTAATCCAAGGACCCTAGTGCACCATCTGGCTTTGTAGGCATGAATGCTATCAGAGCAACCAGGGCTGTCCGCACTGCTCATACACAGACTAAAATTTAGAGAAGCTTACTATCATCAGATCATCTTTTCCATGACTGAGGCCTGAAACGGGGTTCTCTTAAAAACGAAATACCGAATCACAATATTGCAAAGAGACATACTCAAAGTCATGCCAATGAGAAATACTCAAAAGTACCTAAGAAACTAATTTGAAACAGCAGTTTTAGAAGATATCGCAGGCTACAGTCTTCCCATGGCCTAATAATTAAGACCTCGTATTGTGTACTCGTATTATGAAATCATATTAAGAAGTTAACTATTCCAGCCTTATAACACGAGTTCTATATAGGCTGCGACAGCTTTCAAGTGATTATGATATTCTTGATCAATAGGCCCAATGGCAAAAATTTAAGACACAGACAAACCGTAAGATACATACCACTCCAGGATGGTTGCCAATGCTCCGGATGGTGTTGAGAAATGCTCAAACATATCTTGGTTTGAGTTTCGAATCGGCCGTTTGGCTGCAGTAACAAGTAGTAATACTGACGATCATCAATATCTTCCAATGTGTGCATCCAATTTGAACCAAGTAGAATCTTGGTTCAGTGACTGAAACCACTCTCTACTGATCTCTTGCATTCCAATGCACACTACACACCCTTTCGAATGGGCGTCAGGAAATACTCACAACAAATGAGACATGTCATTCAGGAGCACACACTTCAAGCTACTTCTCCACCAAGAACCAGACATCCGAAGCTATTAGGCAAGCATCATGAAACAGAGAGTGACATGAAGTGCACCTATCTAGAGTGGCGGAGATAATAAGCTGCAAAGATGAAAACGAAACACGTCTCGTTTGATTATCCAACAATCAGAATCGATATACCAATTGATTATACAACACTATCTCGAGCTCTTGATTATGCTAAGAAATTAGAAAACAGTAACTAATTTCGAGACAAATTCCAACGATACGGCAGTCGGATACGTACTGTGAGGAGCACAAAGGCAGGAGGCTTGAAAGGATACTCTGGAGGCAACTGGATGCGGCCATGATAAATGCCACCCTCAAACTCTGAATCCGAAGGACCACGAATTGCAAAATGCCATTCGAATATATTGTCCTGCTCGTGCAGAAAACACAAGTCAGACACTCTGTCTCATTTATTGCACATAGCTTCTTTTTCAACATTTGCATCATTTAGATGCCCATGTTTGACACCGGAAGGCATTATCAGGCGTGAACATACTTTACAGTGAAAAGTGATTGATAGTCGTAAAATTCCAAACAATTTGCAAGGCGGACGGAAAGGTGAATCCTCGTACCAACGCGAAATCAGTCCCTAGATAAAAATTCACGCATACCTCAAGAGGCAGGCTCATGTAATCCGCAATGCGATTGCTCTGCATCTCCTTCACTTCCTGAAGGATGCGTTTGACCGCCGGGTTCCTCATGTTGTATTTCTCTTCCGCCATCTCGTCTAATCGAACTGAAAAAGCTTCAAATAATCATGCAAACAATCAACCTAAAATTATCCAAAAGCAAACAATCCCTGTAACTCGCTACTCACCCTCATAAACCGAACCCTAAATGTCACCCCAACCCTCTCAATCCTCTCAAACCTCGGCAATCAGAGTGATACTAGAGAACATCTCCACGCCATCAATCGTCTCCAGCACGCGGCCAGGAAACCCCTGCGTTTGCAGCACCCATACCCTCGTTTTCTACAAAGATCTCCAAAGTGCCAAATAGCCCTGGAAATGCACGGATGGGATGATGTTCCAGAAGCGTTCCACAATTGCGAACTTGTCCACGCCAATGCCAAGACGCCGCGCTCCTGCCCCTGTTCTCCGTCCAACCAGCCTCTGAGCAGATACCCTACTGAGAAATGGACGGGGCTGGAGCCTAAACGAATTCACTTCCTGTTCGTGGGCGTGATTCGCAAGCCCAGGCGGAAATCGAAGAAGCTCACGGGAATTGTAGCGTTGACGGGAATCAGTGCGCGTTCGGGATCATTCCGGACACGGGCCAGGAGGGAAGGAGTGCCTACTACTGAAGCCGGAGGGCAGAGCAGAGCAGAGCAGAGCAGGGGGGCGAGGCGGAGGGCACGGGCATGGTGGGGGCCTCGCGATGACGTGGCCTTGAGGAGCGCGTCGAACCAGTTGCGAACAACACAGCGCTCAGTTGGCACCCTTTCCTTCCCCAGTCCACTTAACTTACTTTACTCCTGAAAGTTCTACTACGGCCACGTTTCTACTGCCCCCTCCTTGCCCCACTTGCATCCTCCCTATTACCACAGTAACTTAGCATATTTTTTAATTTCATTTTCAAATTGTTGTAAATTGTTGTAAATTGTTGTAAATTTTTTGAAACATAGCGTGTTGAACAACACATTGCAAGGGGTTCCATCAAGAAGAAAGGTTGCTTTCACGCCAGATAAACCACCTATCACCACCAGTACAAATCGAATCCACAACCACACCAATTGATTTGAGTACCTTTCCGCCATTATCTAGTAGTTTAAGGTCATTTCGAACTTAATTTAATTTTTTAAATCATATTCCCCCACCACTACAAATTCTTCATCTTAAAATGTTTCCATTCATCCAAAGAATCTTTATCATCTCTTTCATTTTCTAGTGAACACTTTATGCTAGGAAACATCCTTCAAGGATTCCATGAAAAAGAAATCTCACTATTAGGCTCTGCCTTCCTTGTTGGTCCTTTTATCATGTCTTGAGTGTTGAGCATTATCCTATAAATTAAGCCCTTTGCTCATTGTATTTCAATGGGAATAAATAGAGGGACATAAGGGAAGAGGTCCTTAACCGCCTTGAAGGACGCCAAGGATGTTTTGTATCTTGTAGATGGTCAACCAAGCTTTATGCATATTGAAGAATGAATGAATTTCATTCAAATTTTTGTGTGCAATTTTACTGATGCTATATCCACATCATTGAATTGAGTTCAAGATAGTTTAGTTTTTATTTTATTTTATATGGGGTAGTTTATTAAAAAAAATAGTACACTATTCATTGTATTTCAATACTTTTGTCTATTTTTTTTATAACTTGATTTGAAATTCAATATCATTTCTTTTGCATTTGAGAAAAACTAAAAAAAATGAAGGCTTCTAAAGTATAGTTTCTACTTCCTTTGGAAATTTTGAAAATAAGCATTTTAGTGAAGTTTGAAGTTGAGGAAATATAATTAAGTTTTTAAATATAGAATGATACAAAAAAAATTCTTTATACTAAAATTATCTATACTATGATGTACTTTTGTTCTGAAAATTTTAACATGATTGGTATTTGATATGAGTTTTTTCTGTTTTTTCTTCAAAAATTCATGATAATTTGAAATTTTCACAAAAAACTTTGAAAATTTTATAACAAATATTAGACATGTAATTTCATCTTTTTGAAAAATGAAACCAAAAAAATTCACTCATAAACAAGAAAGAAATAGAGGATATAGGATGAAGGACATTCAAGTTTGACTACTTAAGTACTAGATTTTGTCCTTCAAGGATTTAAACTGACCATGCTCTTTAAACTGCCCCTATAAAAGAATTTAGCATGTTTAATGTAAAATTGAAGAATTATATGCAAAAGTTTAGTACTTGCATCCATAGAATGTTTAGACTAAATGGGAAGCTATGCACAACAAAATATAGCCCTAAGATGGGTGAAAGTGAATGGGTATTGTAGCACACAAGAAAAATTATAAACAAATGAGAAGCCATAGATGTTCTACGCAATGTTTGCAAAAAACAAATTCTTGACACTTCTATATCGCCTATTCATTGTTGACCATTTTCAATTAATGAGAGACCCTTTTTGAACCTATGTTGCATGCCATTTAAATACAAGATCACTTTGGAGATACATCATGGTTCATTTGTAGAACTATGCTATGTAATTACTACAACACCTATGAACTAAAATATTGGACTACTAGCTTTTATTTTCAAAATTATAACTAAATGTCCAACATCCCAAAAATTATGCAAAGTCATGCATTCCATTAGAAGACATTTGAGGCCTCTATAGGGCCATTTTAGGCCTGTGCCCACGATGTTCCCCCTGCAACGAGGAAACAACCAATTGTCAGGGAAAAAATTAGTTCTTGGAATGCCAAAAAAAGTTGAAAAAAAATTTAATTTTTTTTCCCAAAATGACGTGGTAGGGTCTCGACCACATCAGCCTGCTACACTGTCACTACTGGAGTGCATTCTGGGGAGTTCCCTGCCATGATAACTTGCGGCCCTATAGAGGCTTGAAATGTCTTCTAATGATTCTGGATTTTATTTTATTTTCATTGAAAATTCATCCACTTTGTCAGCCAAACCCAATTTCAATTCACCTTTTTCAATTCACCTTTTTCAATTCACCTTTTTCAATTCACCTTTTTCAATTCACTTAGTAAAATATTGCTTCTTGGACATCTTACCTTAGTTTATAAACCCAATTAGTCAAAGTTGATAAAAAAATAATCTTAAGAAAAAAAGACAATAGAATAAATCATGAAACAACAATAGTTCATTACAAAATAAACAAACTACAATTGAAGTACCTAAATAGTCATGATGTATTTTGTTTTATAACCATTTGCCCACATTAGCCCCCGAAGGACCTAGGGGTAGTCCAAATTTCCAAAATTGTGACAATGTATTAGAAAATACAACTTAAAAGAATAATTAAATGATGGATCTCAAACAATAGCTATAAAATATAATCCATAGATCATTCATATCCATACAGTTGGAACAACTAGTACAAAACTTAATATTTTTCAATAAAATTTGAAGGCAAAAATTGAAAGTTCATTCTAAACCCAATTGTAGATTAAAGTATTTGTGATTGAAAGTTTGTTCTAAACAATTGTAAATTGAATATTTGTAATTGAAAGTTTGTTCTAAATCCAATTGTAGATTGAATATTTGTGATTTTCACATTCAACATTTTTTCTTCAAGAAGTTCAAAATGTTAAGTTCTAATCATAGTGATTTTTGGAGATTTTTATTTTTATTTTTTTATTCAAGTTGTTTTTGCAAGGGCTTTTTTGAATTGACATTTGAGGTTACTTTTTGAGGCCAAACCTACCAATACCTATTGAATAACAAAATATTTACAAAGCAAAGTCTTTAAAATCTATACTGTACAAATGTTAAAAAGAATGAACACATGATTCTTCAAGAAAATGATATGAAAAAACACATTTTTACTCACATCGGATGTATTTGCAAACACTTGTTTTTCATTCATTGTTCAAAATTTGAATGCCAATTCTTTTTCTAGATTGCATTTGCTTTCTTATCCAACATTGTGTTTTGGAAGAATGAGTTTTTCATAGTCGCATACATTGTAAATGGCTCATCCCAAAATTGGAATATTGGTCACATACTTGCAAATTTGAGTCCAAACAAGGAAACCAATGAAAATTTTACTTCCTAAAATATGTTTGATTCTCACTTTTCACCATTGGTTGCTTTTTGTCTAAAATCAAACACTTGAACAACTACTTTAATTCCATGTGGTATATGCATCCAAAACACACCAAAACTTTCAAATACCTCAAATGAAACAAAAGAAACGTTCTCCAGTGTGATCTTGTATCTTAAAATGGTCACCAAATACAATGTCCTAAGAGTCTCCAGGACGCTCACTCCACTCGTATAGCTACGAGGGCTTTTCCAGAGGCAAAGCGACAATCTAGCATTATGTATTTCTTTCAATTGAAGCTAGCAGGCTAGGCCCGAGAACATGCTTTCCAAAGCCTTCTGCAAGAGTCATGAAAGCCCACCAATTTCTTCAATCCATTGAAGTTCATGCAGCAGTATTTAGGTCTCAAAAAATGTGTACAATATCATATGCAAACCTGTGGCATGTCAAGGGAAAAAATATGAACTGGATAAATGTACTTGAAGAGGCTCTTAAAAGCAGGTCCAACGATCCAATCATTTTACAAAATACTAAGAATACAAAGGACACTCCCAGCCCGAATTTCAATATGCAACTCACAAATAGACACTCATCCGAACCAGAAAACTTGCAACTAAAGGGAAATAGAACAGAAATTATCGAAGAAGTTGGAAGGATACGTCCAGAACAGAATAAATGACTGCCACACCCAACCCAGCAGATTATTCCCCAAGTCAGTGGATGTCATCATGTTTAAACCATTTGAATTGATCAGATTGTGAAAACTATAATTCAGATAGGGTCAGATTTATACGCCCAACAGATTCAGCAAAGAACACTACAAGTGTAGGTAAAAAATAAATAACTTAGACAAAAGAAAGTTCCCATAAGAACAACTCAAAACTGCTAAAAACATTTGAGAGCAAATTAAAGGTGTTGGTCCTTCAGGGGTTAAAGACAACTAAATTCTAGATCCTACTTTGTAATGGAGTGCCCAGTAAAGGGAATTGTGAGAACTTACTAGCATGCCTTGCCCAATGCCATCGAAGAGAACACGATTCCATGAATCGAAGTATGAGTGCACATCAAACTTCGCTTTGGCAGCAATTCCCCCAGAAGCAAGCATCATAATCAAAAAATAACACAGGAAGCCAGAAATTCCTGTCAACCCTAGCACTCCCGCAATCACGCCTCCCACAATAGACAAAAATGTGCGGCTGCAACCCCAACCAACAGAAAACAATCAGCCGTGAGTTCCTCAATAAGCCCTAAACGAGCTACAGGCAGAAAAGCAAACAGGGGATCTTCGCAACGTACCAATAGTAGATTATGCGCATGTTAATCTGCACATGCTCCTGACTGTAAGCAGGCACCTCATCCGCATCGTCGTTCTTCTTTGCCGCCTCCTTGGCACTGCCTGAAGAAGACACAGAAAAATCTCACTTCACGCACTTTTCGAGAAATAAATGCAACTCAAACGAAAGAGACATAAAAAAACCTAATTCTTTGCCTCCGTCGACGCACCTCCGATGTTCAGATTCGTCCAAATATTTTCGATTATCTCAGGTCTACTAAATCCAATCATTCAAAAATTAAACCCAAAACCTATCTCTCAGGAACCAGAAAAACACCCTATTTCATTGATTCAAACTTCAATGCGACTCAAACTAAGCAAATTAGAAGAAAATCGTGATTCATAGTCGATCGATCCTCCATCGCAGGTGCGATATTCTGATTTGTCCAAATATGCTCGGTTGTGGATAGTTTACTAAATCCAATCATCTGAACCCTAAGTCCAAAAACTATCTCTCACGGAGCCAAAAACACACTTTATTCATTTGATTCAAACTTCGGGATTCCAGAATGAAAATATAAAGAAGATAGCGAAATAATCCTGATGCCAAGCCATTCAATGATTCCATCGCCCCTCTGATGTCCAAATACTTCCGGTAATGGATTGTCAACTAAAATTCAACCACTTGAAACCCTAAACCCCAAAACTAAGTCTCAGAGAGCCAAAAAAAACCCTCTACAATTCATCAATTTGAGCTTTCACACTCCAAGATGGAAATAAGAAGAGGATAAAGAGATGCCAGCTTACTGGGCCGCGGCGTTACTGCTGTGCGCGGAGTTGGCGCCATAGCTGCAGCTCCTTCGTCTGCGATCGAACACTTGTTTGGCGTGCGAGGAGACGAGCAGATGTGAAAGCCAGGGCTTTGCAGGTGTTGGAAATTGGATGACTAATGCTTGAATTGAAAATTCTGGATGATAAACGTCGTAGCCATGCACTTGTTGTATACGATACTAGTATGTTGTATACGGTACTAATACATGTGCAGTTGCCACAACCATTACGGTAGTATTGCCACAAAAATGATAGCTAAGTCCTCCTTTTATTCTCATTTTATACTCATGATAAATCATCTGTAGCACTGGCATTGAATATTATGTATTCTATCCATTTTGTATTTTATTTTATTTTTAAATTTGATACAAAAATTGGCAAAAGTATTGGCCAAAAAATTTAAAATTAAAATTAAAATTAAAGATAAAATAAAGTATCGACAAATAAAGCAATTTTAAAATTAAAAAGAAAAAAAATTGATAAATATTTTTTTAGTAAAAGTAAAAATATTGTATTAATGTTGTGGTGGCCAAAGTGTTCTATGCCTTGATGGCTCTCTACAACCAATTTTTTAATTTTTATTCAATTTTAAAATTCCAATGAGATTAAAACTTGGAAATTCAATAGTCTTTCACCTTGTTGGATAGAATGCTATAAACTCTTTTGTGTGCATGCACCTTTGCTAAAGGCTCTCCGACAAAATTAAGTACGCCTTGGTCCTTTTAGCAGTTATTGATCCCAACATCATCACAAACATTACATCTATCTTAATAGTATAGATAAGCATAAGGATTTTTGTACAAATTTTGGAACATAGGATGACTAGAATGAACTATTATATTATAGTCAAAATTGTATTTTAGATGCATACAATTTGGTCTTAAACTAGCTAAATTAAAATTTGGATAAATTCTTATGAAGTTGATTTTGATTGGAACTTTATAAAAATACACTTTTTGTATTGAAAAATAATTTTTTGTTTCGATCAAGGTACTTGAATCAAAAGATATTTAGACTAGCTAGTTTAACTTATGCACAGTGGGCAACATGTATAAAATTCCTTTTTCTCTTCTAAAATTTGACAATAACATATTTAACATGATATAATATACAACCATTGATAAGACACTATATGAGTATATAAAAATCTTATTCCAAGACACTTTTATTTACTAGCCATAAAGCTCTTCAACATCCAATTTCTAGATGACAAACAGATTAAAAATCAGTTTTCTTTCTCATTACTGCTTGGATGAAAGTCATCTAATTTGTGGAGATACTTTATCAAGTTGTTATCCTATCTAATGGTTGGATTTGGTATTACTAGAGTTCATATTTTTCTAAAATTACAAATGTGGAAGTGTGTCAAGCAAAAGTTTGCACTAACTTTAGTTCAAAATTAGATGTGCAAAAATGAGGTCATAGATTTAAAGAACACAAAATATTCAAAAAATCACCATATCAAGAAAACCTCATTTCAAATCCATTCCAACAAGCTTTACTCAAAAAAAACAATAATATTTTTTGCTTGTAATTGAATTTAGAAGGAATTTTGAAATTTCCCTTTCAAAATTTATAGAAAATTATTGGTGATTGCATTGGTGAATCTAACCGTATGGATGGAATGTAAAACTCAAAATCTACAACTTTTCTTTGTATATCATTTCTAAAATACTCTTCCAAATTGTACTTTATAATGATTTTCTCCAAATCGTCAATTCTGGATAAGAGTCTAGACACTCCAGAGTTAATTGCTACATGTTTATAAAATTGGTGACAATTTCATGAAACAATGATTTTTTAAAATTCTTTCAAACCAGACCAATTTAGTGAATTTTATATCTCTTAAAGATCTTTGAAGTACGTCACTATAAAACAGCACAGGATATGGCCTCAAAAGCTTGATATTGCAGGATGTTCAATCCTGCATTCGAAGTGGGGCCAGCAGGGTAATTTTGGGTTATCGGGGCTAAATTTTTTTTTAAAAGCCCCCTCTTTCGAGCCATATCTAGGGTATGTTTTAGACCTCTCCTAGCTAACTTGGGATCTTTGATTGCAAATATGAAAAAAAAATTTGAAAAAAAAATTTATGTGAAAAATAAAATATTCTTGCGTTTTCCCTTGGGGTTTACCAACCTGTTCACCCCACTTCGAATGCAGGATTTAACGTCTTGCCTTGATATTAGTGATGAAAGGCAATCATACATACTATAATTTATAGTTTGAAAGTTGTAAATGTAGGATCTTGTAGTCAAATGTGTGAAAATAATAGAATTATTTTGTAAGTGATAAAAGGTTGTACTTCATTTAATTTTGTCATTCAATTTTTGTTCTAGATTACATTGAAAACCTTACTCAACCTAGCTTTGAGGATTGACCACAAGACATGATTGATGATTCAAATTAATGACATTAGTTTGATTTTACTAAATTGAGGTCTTGATTTTACTTTGCAATTTCAAACCACAAAAAGGGCCAAATTTTTTTGGTACCTACTGCACTCAACAACTTTTGCAAAAAAGTAAAAAAAACAAAACTCATTTGGACTTCAAAGTAGACAAAGTAGATTGTCTTGAAGAGCTTTTCAATTAAACGAGCAATTAAATGAAATAAAGTTTTGAAATTGGAACTCAAATGAAAAATTTACATCTAATCAATTGAAAGTGTATCTAGTTTGTCTCTAGATATTCTATAAGTTTTGTTGTAAGGTGTGGTTTGTAGTTGATATCTTCATCCAATACTATTTGCATACAATGTAATTATTAAATTGTCATACTAAATAATCTCTCTTCATGCTTTAATCACGGCTTTAATACACTTGAAGGCTTGAAATTAGTTTGAGGAATGCATAGTCAATTGTACAATTTTGTAAATAAAGTAGCCAATCTTATAAAACCAACAATTTAATGCAAATGGAATTGTCAATAGCAACCAATTAAGATTGTCTTGGTTACATGTTTAGAAGCAATTTTTTGTTGCAAAAGGGATTGAGCATCCCTTGAAATAATAAATCACACCAACCATCAAGATAACACATGAAGGAGTTTTTATTCTAAATCTCGGTTCTAAATGAACCACTTTATTAGACTATTAATAATCAAAGTAATGACTTAGGACATCTTCAAAGCAATCTATAAATTGGCCTTATAGATTCAAAAGAATTTTGAATATACCTCCAATGATACAAATTTCAAGTTCTAATTATGAAGGAGCAAAAGTTAGAAGTTTTATTTGCAAGGCCAAATTCTGGACTACTTTGAGGATGATCTCACAATGTATTGATATCATATACTAAAGAGGGAAAGATTTTTTATGAAAATATAATGGAATGAATTTTGTTAATCAATACATACATGCAAGAAAAGTTCCCTAGGCCTTTCTAATTCTTCTATTCCTCATATTTACATCTCTATCAATGAACAAAGAGAAATAACTCTACACATTTTAGATTAGAATAACTTTAAAATTTGAAGTTTGGTCTTGACCTCAATAGACACTACTAAATAGAATTGTGTCATTCATTACCTCTATCCAATTTAACTCCTAAAGGACCAAGCTATATTTTTTGGCTACATGGAAATTTTGAGCAAGTGCATGTGACTAGAGATTTCAATATTTTTGGCCCAAATTTTAAGAGAAGGTGGGGACGAGGAATATTTTTCATATGCACTAAATTTAATGACATTTGGAAATAGGAGTCAAAAATTATAGCCTAATATGTTACTTTTTTTTTCTATAACTGGGCAATTTGGGTAGTTAAGAAAAAATTACTATTTTCATAAACAAAAATTTGAAATTGGTTTTCTAGAGTTATATATACATGGAAAGCTTTGAATCATTTCATTTTGATCAATGAGTCAAAAGTTATGAGGATCTTTTTGTTTGCGGGTAGTTATGGAATCCCTACTCTAAAATAAACTTTGAAATCTTTTTATTTATTCAATTTTCAAAATTTTTGGAAAAAAATAAAACCATAGGATGTAGATTGTTTATTATAACATTGCAACCATTGGGATTGGCATTTTTCAATTCCATATTTTAATTCTTAATAATTTAGTATTTTGAATCATTTTCTACTACTACCTACTTACTATTTTTTTCCAATATGTTGTACAAATCCAAACAATCTGAAAATTTTTAAGCATGTGGCCAACTTGTCTAGGAAAAAGAATCTAAAGAAGCACCACCATTTTGGTCATTTTTTCATAGAAAAGTGAGCTTGTGAAGTGCAGCTGCCCTGCTTTTTTTAGGGCAGAAAAAATGATTTTAGTGAATTTGAATGCTTATATCTTGCAATCCACGTGGTGGAAATGTCTAAAATTTTTACCACATCTTTTTGATACTACATACTACAAGATCCTATGGTTGCATATATCAAAAAAAAAATTCAAAAATTTGATACTTGTATTAAAAATGGCAGTTTTTGAGCGTTTTCAACGACATTTAGTCATCGAACTTTAGGGGTTAATCATATTTGTAGGTTTGATAATTAACCTCTAAAGGACCAAATGGCATTTTTTGGCAACATAGCAATTTTAGGCAGCTCACTATGAATGGAGGTTTTTTTCTTTTAAATTTTCATACAACATGTGCCTGAAGAGTAGCTTTAAGGCCCAACAATTTTCATAACTTTTGACTACATGGTCTAAAAGTTATTGTATGATATGTCATTTTTTGCATTTGGCGGGCAACCCAGGTAGCAAAAAAACCTTCTTTAAAAATCACTTTTTTAAGAATTTTTGAAATGATTTATATATACTTGGAAAGCTTTAAATCATTCCATTATGATTAATGAGATGAAAGTTACGAGGAGTTTAAGTTTGGGGTAGTTTGTGGGCAATTATAGAATTTCTACTCTCAAATAAACTTTGAAGTCCTTAATCTTACTCAATTTTAAATATTTTTGAAAGAAAAAAATACACTAGGTGTAGATTGCTTATTACAATTTTGGACATTTTTTCATAAAAATGTGACCTTGTGAAGTGCAACTGCCTAGTTTTTCGCAGGGACAAAAGAAATATTTTTGTTACTTCAAATACTAATATCTTGCAATCTACATGGCGGAAATTTCTGAAAATGTTACCACTTCTTCACAAACCATTGTAATACAAGATGTAATGGTTACATGTATTCAAAACTAATTGTTTTCTAAAATTTGGTACTTCTACTAGAAATGACAGTTTTAAAGCCTTTTTGGTGAAAACATAGTCAAAAACCTTTGGGGGTTAATTATTAACATTTTGTACATTGACTTTTTTAGAGAAATTGAATTCAACTTAATTTACTTGATAAAACTTCAATTTTGAAAAACTTGAGATTCATTGATGCTTTTAATAGGTAAACAACCTTTATACAAAAGATAGTTTTTTCTCATAGTGAAGATAATTGGTGCCTATTAAAAAGTACCTATAACACTTCATTGTACCATATTCATATTTCATTGTCAAATTCAAATATTAGTTTGAAGTAACCTTGTTGAATCAAGATGATGAGGACAAACTAAATTTTTTCTTTCATCAAATTAAAGAGTTACTCCCTCTATTTGGAAATGGTGCATTCATTCTCAATGGTATCGTTTTGTGAAATGGATATACGAATTCCAAACAAAAGGAGCACTTGTTTAGACCATCTTATATGATTACAAGTTTATGAAGTAACATTTGTTTCATTTCAAGTTCTTAAAGAAATGTCAGTAAATTTTGTTTTTCAAGTATGGATGACAAATACAATTCCCTTTTTCTTCTCAATTCACTTAGTAATGATGTTTTTTCTATGAATACAAAATTCATTCAATAAATTATGAAGTTGATATTCACTCAATGTTTGAATAGGCATATCATTTATATTCAAATATTTGACATCTATGGAGGAGCTAAAATTAGGAATTCTAAAAGTTTTTTCAATATTCAAGAAATTTAATATTACAAAAAAATAGGCCTTCGTGGTAATGGTCTTTGAATTGTTGCCGACATGGGAATCATTGTTGGTGTTGATGATGGTTTCAATGAAGGTGGAGCCAATAACTCCCTTCCTCTTGGTTGAGGTCTCTCTTGTACATTTATCATTTCCAATTGAGGTGAAAGTGGCCTGTGAAGTGAAATTTAAATTATTTTTCAACTAATCTCTTTGATATATTGTGGTGTTAGGATTTTTTTGTATGCATTAAAAAAAAACTAAGTAATAAGAAAATAATAGAATACATTAGTCTAATTTGAATATGTCAAATGAAAATATCAAAACATGACAAAAAGCCCAAAATATATTTGGTTCAATAGAAAGAAGATAGATATAATACAAAGATGATCCATACAATGAATACATACATTCTTTCATAGATAGGCAAGCAAGAATGACAATCACACCTTTCATGTTGAATTTTCAATCCATCTTTGTCAATACCAATCCGTAATACTACTTCATGCTTAAAAGATTTTATATTGTTAGATAATTGTTTTTCTTCTTTTTGAGTGTATTTAGAAGATCTTTCATCCTTTTGGTGCAACAATGATTTTCTAAGATTGTTGCGCCTTTGAGCTATAAACCACCACTTTCTAGCATATGGTGCTACTTTCATATAAGATGAGGTTGATGATGTGGATAGTCTTTTCTTGCTGCTTTCTGAACGCAATGCTTGGAGCATAAGTCCTACAGCCAAAATGCGCTCGCATGCCCATCTTTGTAGCCGAGACCTGAAAGAGAGTTATGATTGAGTTACATGATGACAAGCTAGTCAATAAAAAAAACTCTTACATTTTTAAATGCAAATAAAAAATTTGAATATCTAGCCTATGCCACTAAACATTACATAAAACAAAAATTGATTACTATTGCTAAGAGAGTAATTTGTTAAAGTTTTTAGAGCAAATATTTGATGTTGAATATCAAATATAAATAAATTAAACTTGCAAGGGCTAAAGAAATGAGATGATGTTGACTTGTATATATCAAGTGCCTTTTCTCTATCATGTTTTTTAGAAATGTGTCTTTCATGCCAAGGCCTCCAAGCAACCATACTTTTCTTTGTCAAACTTTTCTTTAAGTGTGACAAAGCCTTTAATGCAGCACTTCCCACTTTCATTTTTTTAGCTTGATAAGCTTTCCAGATGGAAATTGCATTTGAAATAGATTGCCTTCTATTGAAACTGTGTGCTAAGGAGGCTTGGGCTCGCCTTTCTCCTTTCTCTATAACATACTTACGCCAAGCATCTGTCACTATAGCAGATGTGCGGCCATTGTGCATCATTGCTGCTTGTTCTAATTTTAGTTTTTTTGATTGTTTTTCTTTGTACCATTGAGTCCAAGCTTGCAATATTCGCTTCTTATATGATTTATTGTACTTTTGACTTGCTTGTGCAATTCTATTCTTTCTTATTGTAACAATTTCTTGTGTAACCAACAACCAATTTTTCATGCACTGTTTAAGTAAAGCTTTAAGGAATTGAATGCGAGATTGATCTTTTTTTTTTTTCAAGTCCAAGATCCTTTTTGCAATAGTTCCCCAACATTTTAATATTCTAGACTTCATGTGTTGTTTCCAATGGTAGGAAGCTGCCTCTTGATGGGACCACTTCAATTTAAGTTGCTCTTGATGTTTAGAAAGGCCATCCAATGTTTGTTTCTTAAGAGAATTTTCATGGAACAATTGAGCTACATTATACATACGTTTTGTTACTTTTTTCATCCCATGGTAACGTTGTGTAGCACTAAAAGCTTTTTCCAAACATTTTTTCTCATGATGTCGCCAAAAGTTTATTTGCATTGTATTGAGACCGTTTAACGTCTTCTTTTGGAGAAGTTTCTTGTAAAATGCTATTGCAGTAGATTGATTCCTCAATTTTATTTTATGTCCTTCATGAAAAGCATAGAAAGACTTAAGAAACTTCTTGCGAGTATGATATTCAGATGCAAGATATGTCTTTTGCCTTGTCCATCTATTTTTTGAGCATATTTTACGCCAACAGTGCATCATTTGAAAGCACCAAGCCATTGTAAGTCTCTGTAAGCAATAGTTAATTCTAGTTTAGAACTCTCCATGCTTCAAACAAAGATAATCTACATTTGCATCAATTGTAACTAATTAACTATTTTTATAATTATGAACCACAAAATTGTAAATGAAATGTATATTTTGTAGCATATATATTCAATGGCTATGATGGTTTCAACAAAATATAAAATAAATGTTCATTTTATTTCAACACTAAAGAAGAATTAAAATTATTTAGATAAATTTGTAATCAAACTTAATCTTCACCTTATGTGCTACATGCATCCATTGATCAGCTACAATCCTTGCTAATCTTCTCTCATGTTCTTCTTGAGCTTTGGATGCTTGTTGTTGCATATCCTTAACAATAGCATTCATTTTCTGGATTCAAAATTTAACTTGTGAGTATGTATATAGAAAAACAAATAAAATATTATTTATTTTATAACAACAATAATTTTTGGTATATCCATAGATAATGCTTGATAAATTTATGTACCTAGAAACTTATGCATTAATTCCACAACTTCAAAACTTGCATTCAATGATGATCTTCAATAATTAGATGCTAAATTTCTTATAAATTTGAAGTAATAAAGTCAATACCATTTCTCTATATTGAGTAGAAATTCGAAGTCTATGTCAAATAGTGCACACATTCCACGTTGATCTACACTTTTACCACCAAATGATGACGGTGTACTAGGCATGGCTTGATATTGATGGAATACACAACACTTAATTTTTAGGCCCTTATAGATGTCTGCTAATTGAATTATTCAATGAAGATCTTCAATTTTAAAAAAATTGGGCATGGGAAGGTATCAATACAATGAAGAAAAGACTTAGAAACACTTATAATCTGAAAGAGCAAGTAAATCTACATACCAAATTCCTAAGTTGTTCATTATGGCTAAAAGGTCATACTTATGAAGAATGTTCTAATTGGCACAACTCAATAATTATTGTTGACTACAAGTGTTGTTAGAAAATAATTGGAATTATTAAGCTACATTAAAAATTTACACAAGAAAACTAAAATAGAGGAGTTACAATTGTAATTGTGTACTATGGTGACTATAGTTTTTTATTCCTACAAATGTCTATAAGAAAAATTAAATATAGTCTAACAACAATTTTAGAAATTTTCTAAATTAAAAAATGGCAATTTGTTCCAAAAGACTCCAAAAGATTATTGGCTAGTAGTAAATGCACACAAAATTGCACATAACAAACATGGATGAATGTGCATACTTGTGACAATTGTGTGAGCAAAAAATTCCAAATGTGTTTCAAAAACATCACCATGATTGATTGCTTACTAATACTCTACCTCACTCCTAGCTTGCAATTACCCGAGAATTTGAATTATTAAATCCAAAGGGAATTTCTAAACAATAAGTAACTACAATAAAAAAAAATTCAATCATAGATACAACAAAGGCACATGCCATACATAAACATTAAAAACATTTAGTAGCTTGTTTTACTAAAACTTGGTTCAATTTCTTCAAGAATTAGCATTTGAGCAAACAACATTACAAAATATAGAAATTGTAGTCAAATGATAGAGAAGTTCCAACATAGAAAAGCAATAAAAACCCTCACTTCCACCAAGTTCCCAACAACTTAAAACCCTACTTTACCTATTCTAATTTTGAGATATCACTTTCTAATTATCCACGATTGAAAAATGATTATTACACTCCTCAATTATACGATTAAAACTCCCAAAATACAAAAATCTCTATATTGAAGCTCAAATAAAAATACAACAATTGAATGCTCAATTTGTTGTATTTGCATCAAGATATTGTAATATTACATTTTCAAGAATTGTAGCAAGTGTCAAAATTCATCCATTTACAAATCTTTGCGTAACAAGCCCTTTTCACACTGCTTCTATTATGTTCTTCTCTTGGCACCTCAATTCTCATCACCTTGAAACCTTCATTTTTTCTATTGCTCATTCTAATGTGAATTAATCTTTACAAATTCTAGAGTGAATTATAAGGGTATTGAACTTGCCTTGAAGATTTGTATCCTAAAATAAATAAAATAATTCAATTTCAAAAAGAAAAAGTATCTTTAGTCTTCTAAATATTAAATAGTATATTAATTTTGTTTCATTGTTTCTGATATATAAAGACATATTACTTGGTACAATGTTCATTTGAAAATAATTTATGACAAGATTTTGTAGAAAATTATGAATAGTGAACAAGATGATTCATTTGGGAGATAGGATAGTAGGAAGAATATTATTTGGAACAATTGATTGAGTAGGATAAATAATTTTTAATTGAAAAAACAAATAATAGTATGCCAAATAGGCTATCTTTAATTTTTGAATGCCAATAAAGTAATCAAAATTCAATTTTAGTGTTTTACTTGATCACTATGATTGAAATGTAACTAAGATATTATAATTACGGTTTTGTGAATGAAACAATACACATATTACAATATAGTATATATTCAAAAAAATACAATATATGTTGAAAAGAAGTGTAGATTACCATGAGAAATACCATTGTAGAATAATGGTAATGAAAACTAAAAATTATCTTTAAATTTATATGTTTAAAAATTGACTTATAGCCATAGTAGATTCAATTGCATGTTAATGGGTTACAACAATGATTATTTATAGATTGTTAAATGGAATCAAAATCTATCTTACAAATAAGACAAGATGAATTTAGATACTCCAAATTGAAAATTTGACCAATGGCATAGTACAAAAGAATAGGTCTAATGAATAATAGAACGTCAAAATAGTAAAGTACTTTCTTGAGTGTTTTAGGACATTTATGAAATATATTAATTTTCTTTCATTATTTGTAATGAACTTCAACTATGGATAACAATTGGAAAAGATTGAATAATGATTGAAGTGTCTAGTTTAGTGAGATGCTAATGAAAATAAAGGGGGTAGAAGAGTAACTTCAATTGTGTGAATGAGATGAATCAGGTACAAGAATCTAATAGGAACAACATTATAGGATAATATCTTCCTACCTTTTCTTTCAAAACTAATTCTCAAAACCAATTTACATAGCCTATAAGAAGTTCTCACAAAAAATTGAAAAATATTTGAAACATGATGTTTACATTGGTCAAAGGGTAAAATTGTAGTATTTAGCTTCAATTGCAAAGCACAAACCAGCTTTGTGACACTTCTTATTTGACACATACAATGCATTTACTATAGTATATACCAAACATTACATTTATTGTCAACACTCTTAATTCTAAAAAGGTTGCTTTTCCACTACAAAATTTTCTATGCATGAAGAAAAAATCTTTATGATTTGAAGAACTTGCAATCCACAATAATTACATTGCATCAATCATTCACAGACTTCAATGGTGATTTTTTGCTTGAATTGGAATTTTTGACATGTCCCTCCAAGATTTACTTTTTAAGAAAATATACTTCATTTTTGCATAACTAAGCTTTTCAGGGATTCAACTATTGATTTAGGCCATTCATTCAAGGTTTTTTGATGTCTAATGTGTTAGAGATTGGTGCAATGGTGCAGAGAGAGCCCCTCCTAGTGGTGCATGTAAGCCTATAAGAATGCTTGTATTGATAAGATGAAGAAGTCATCGTACAATGTTGAGAGAGCACTTATGTACAAAATTTAAGAACTAATAACCAGGGATTCACTTGATCCAATGTAAGTACAAGTACAAGTAAGTCTAATCTTGATATGGTGGGAATCATGGATGAATGAATAGTTTTCATCTAGAAGAGTGCGGATGAATGTATCAACAATGCCTCCCACAATGTAAGGTCTGATGAGGCCTTTCATAGAGCATGTAGCACCAATAGAAGGGCCTCCTTTTGTACCAAATGAGAATTTTACACTTTGAAGTGTGCGAGGCACTGGTAGCCTTGGCTTCATGACTTTGTTCATGGCACACCAATGAAATGGTCCTAACTAAAGTTCAAACTTGGGTGTTGGCAAGGTGTTCCTACCATAGTCCACTGAACTATGAACGGTCTATCTCTGAACAGAGGCATCAAGGATGGAATTCGCCATCTACATAGTTGAATTTGCTGTAAATTCCCGACAGTCATATCCATGCTTCATCCACACCACTGTCTAGTGTTTCTTCATTCACACCAGCAGTGTAGTGACTGTTTGAGACCAGAGTCCACCCTCTTCTTTCTTCTTTTCTTTCCTTTGAAGTGACTGCCACACTTCCTTGAAATTCTTCCTCACAGTGCCTTTGAATGTCAGTCTCCATTGGACACCACCAGCATGGCCTGGCCTGGCCTCATGCGGTGTGAGGTGCTCTGACCACCAGGGAAAGGGAAGAAAGAAATGGAGGCTGGGCCTTAATTACAGAATGGGATGGACGGGAGCCCACGGGACGAGACGTAGATCTTAGTTACGTGCGAGGCAATTCAGCAAGCCAAGAAACGGTTGCTTGGGGCGTCACGGCGCTCAGACTGCACCAAGTTAGTTAGTTCGTTACGTACGAAAGTCCAGCACACCCCAGTTTGCTTTGCTTTGCTTTGCTCAGGCCTCCAGAGCTCGCCTGCCCGCCTGCGCAGCTTGCTTGTTTCCGGGAGCTCCTCGCGCGCGACGCGGCTGCCGTTCTCGTTTCGATCGTGACTTCGCGGACAGACGAACTCGTTTGCCGGAACAATTGACGGCGGCTCCCGGTCGTGACGCGGTGGAGTAAGGCGAGCAGGTGACGCATGTCGAACGCAACGGCGCACGTCGGATCGGAGGGGAGGGGAGGGGAGGGGAGGGGAGGTAGTGTGCCGAGAGGGAGGGTTGGATTGGACTCCATGTGCGATTGTGGTTAAGAGTAGAACTGACGGCTTGCATTCATGAGCGACACATGACAGGCGCGGTAAATTGCAGAGCAGGAGGAGAGTTTGCCTGCGCGTGAAAGCGAACCGCTTGTGTCGCTGTCGTTTGGCAAGACGTACTGGGAGGAAAATGTTTGTGCGGAGAAGATTGAATTGGTGCAGGACTTCGCGTGTGCTACGTTTAAAGAGCAAGAAGATCTCCGAGGGGAGGTGCAAGAACAGGGGAGGGGGGAGGAGCAAGCGTCGACGCCGACGCAGAGGTACAGAAACAAGGTAACGATTCGTATTTTATATATTTGAATGTTATTAGAGAGTATTAAAGCACAGCAATTCAAATTCTATGAAGGATCATGGATTTCAAATCTCTATAGCTTGTCTGTGAGTGAGTAACCGAAGTTTATATCCCTTGGATTTAAGATGTGAACTTCTTATCTATGCGAACTTGATTAAAGCTGACTAGAATTTAACCAGCTTCTAACGCGAGGGGTGGCTGGCAGGTTGGACAGGGAGAGTTCTGTTGCAGATTGGATCACCTAGGGTTATTTACGCAGAAAGAATCAGGGAGTTCCACGATTTGCACAGAAACAGGGTATTAGGTCCAGCTAGGGTTAGCAACAAATCTCAGGGTGAGAGAGGACGAGCTGCTGTAGCTCTGCCAAGCTATGATTCGAAGCCTTGGGAAAATTCTACCCAGCGTGTCCGCATCCCCACCGCTAACGGCTTTGAAAGCTGGGGAGTGCAACGTCTGTGATAGTAACGCAATAATACCCGCACAGAAGTTGTCAAATTCAGACTCCGTCTCTTGTAAGCCATTGAACGGCTATGATCCACCTGAAACCCAGTCAATGTTTAAGGTTTACGAGGATGAGGACGATTGGGAATTTGCTGGAGACGAGGATAAGGAGGATGAAGGCGATGTCGAAGCAAGTTCACGATATCTGTGAGTTCAGAGCAGGACAATTGGTGATTGGAAAATTGAGCACGTCGTTGAAGTAGTGAGCTGTTGAATTTCTCCTTTCCAATTTTGTGTGACTAGAACTTGCCTGTGTATCGTATTCTCAGGACAGGAGCTATCGCAGTTTCCAACCTGTTGAAAATCTCGCTGCCTCTTCCTGCTGAAGCACCTCTATCGATCCCTGTAGATAGTGATGAATCGAATTCGAGTTTGGAGGTCCGAAGGGACATTTCCAGGTTTCTCGACGAAGAAATTGGCCAGCCAAGTGCGTGTGACTGGTTGGAGCCGCCGCCGATATCTGAAGCTCTTGCGGTGGAGGAAAGTCAACGTCAAATAGGTGACGCAGGAGTCATGCTAGAGGCCTTTCAACAGTTCCAACAGAACCCGCAAGTTCAAGTACGCACTGTTAAACGAATCTCCATGTTCACGTGTACACAATTGAAACGATATTTGTGATAACTAGTGACCCCCTGTTGAAACAACATAATGCTGCGACAAAACAGTATCCCAATGTTTTTTCGTCCTCGGTCCCGGTTGGTTGAAACGATTTCCCTATGGGTTTTTTTTCAAGGTGTTTCATCAGAGGGGGTTTGCACTAGTGAGCCATATGGTCTTCTGCACCGCTTACTACTTCTCTTTGAAAGTCCAGTTTATGACTGAAACTCCTGAAAGCGTGTTAATGAGTATATTTATTGTAAGCGACAGGAAATGGTAGTGGCATTGGCAACTGATGAGGGACTATGGCGAGCGGTTCTTGCCAACAAGAAAATCCAGAAGTTCAGATTTGGAAATGCAGAAGGTATCGGTTCTTCTCAAAATTTACCAAATCTTTTGTTGGTGTAGCTCAAGGTTTGAGTCCCGACGTTGAAAATCAATTTACCACTAGCACACGTTCTCACAAATTTTTGCAATGCAGGAGATTTTGAAGTTGGTATCACTCAAGATTTTAACTCCGTCGCAGCTCAAAGCAGGGTGACGTCAAGCTTCATTCTGCTATCACGCAATGCAGTGCTTGAGTTGAAGGAGGGGTTCTGGGACCAGATAAGAGGTATCATCGATGTTGTCGACAAGAGGTTGCAGGCAGAAACACGCCAGTTGATGTTCGAAGTGATGCTTAGAGCTTTCATTATGATGATTGTCTTTATGCTCACCTTAATCGCCTTCCTGTGTCTCCTTCCTCTTCAAGCATCTTTGGAGTGATACCCCGTCATTCATAAGTCAGCCGAAATCCCTCTCGACAACAAAACTGTACCAATCAGTTGATCTTTGGACTCTCATTTATACTGAGATAGACTTTTCTGTTCGAAACGGTCTTCGGATGTTCGATTGCAGCAGACCCTCTAGGACATCAGACAGCGTATGTCTTTAGTGGCTACTTCAGCGTTGCTAGAAGATTAGTTTCGATGAAATTCAGTAGTACTTCTTTTGTGCTTGAATTGCTACATGTTGTATATGTTGTATAGTTTGAACTCATTTCGCTCGAGATATGAAAGCTACTTACTTATAGTATGTAAAATTTGGATTCCAGTCACCACTTTCATGATAATAATTCAAGTGAAGCTACTTGTCGCATAAAGCACTACATGTTTGTGACTATACTTAATGTAGTAAAATGTTGTGTGAACAGATTCAAGTCATGAGAGTATTTAGTAACATGAATTATGAAAATGAACGTGTGCTTGAATGTATATTTGATTTTTTCAGTAAGAATTCGTCAAGTACTTCCTACACTGACAACAGAACAAATATAATTTCTACCCAGGTCATGTACTTTTTGGTGTTTCTTGTACTTGTCCTTCGGGGCTAGCTTGATGTGGGAACAGACTCTTCATGCTAAACTCAGTATGAGGTTGAAGTTCTTTCTCTCTCTCGACCCACTGTGTTAGTAGGGGAGAATCACCAGATTTCAGAATGCTTCTTTCAAGGATCTACTAATGCACACGTCCATCCACGTTCTCTAACCATGTAGATCTAATTGGACGGGACTGAAGGTGCTAAATTGTGGCACTTCCTTTCAGAGATACCGCAGCGATGTACTTGTAGGTGCTAAATTGTGGCACGAACTTCAATAGACCTGATTTTACAACATAACAGCCGTTTTAATTTGCATTAGAACAAGCATCTAACAGGATCAAACAACGCGACAAACCAGTAAAATTATTCAGCCTCTACTGATATTTATGTTTTCTGAATCATGTTTCATCGCTCCACATGAACACATGATTTATGATTTATGGACAATAGTGGACAATCTCTTAGAAAAGTGAAGGCAGTCGTCCACCAACAACCATACCAGTATCAAATATTAACCATATAATACAAAAAAGTGTTCCTTTTAATTTTTGATAAAAGCAGAACACTGTCAGTCCATTTAACAAACTAAAACCAACTTGTAATTCCTATGCTCAAAACTCAGTCACAAAACAGGCTCACACGGCCACGGCAGATATTGCTGAACTTTATCAAGGCGCTGCAATTTCCAACCGGAATATTCAGAAAATCACTAAAGGAAAATAAATACACTTGGGAATACACTGAATGTAGGATTGCAATTGACAAAGCAATAGCGAAAAGTGTCAGAGTAGAATCGCTGGGCTACCTGTCTTCCTTGAGCGGCCGGAGAGCCAGCAGCTGCTTGAATCAAGCATCGTGAAAGGGGTGTTTCTTCGAGGCGGATTAATTTCCAATAGGCCTCCCTTTCTCCCACCCTTGCGCTTGCCATTGGTTCGACATCACCTCCCCAAATTCGTCCACCGGCATCCGTGGAAATTCTTCCTCATCGGGCAGCTTCGCCAAATCGTTCCGAAGTTTCTGACGGCGTCATCGTGTCGATCCGAAAACTATCAACGTGGGTGGCGCCGGTTGCAGGGTTGACCTCGGCGTCTTCTATCCGGATTCTCTTCAGCTCTGGAGGGCTGTCCGTGGTGTCCACCGACGACGGAGCGTCGGGAGGACGTTTTTGTCGATATAGTGACGCTCGGCCGGCGGCTGCCGCGCATCCCCATTGCGCGTAGAATTAAGCTGGATTTCGTTTCCTTCCTTTCTATGAAACTACGTACCGATCGATCGAATACTGTATGTAAGGTCGAAGTGAACACGCACGTACTAGCTCTATCGATCTTGAATTAAAAGCAACAATTGATCACCGCACCCGGCAGCAAAATCCAGCAATCGTCAATGTACTCTCGTGGCTTCGGTGCTGCGCAATTCAATACAATCGTCTGTCTGTCTGAGAGTCGAGTCCAGCGAGGATGACCGTTGGAATCTTCCACGGATGGATGGAATGGGAACCTCGTGGAGGGGGTAGATGCTAAATCCTCCATTTCGCTGCAATCTATGACCAGTGTTCGGGAAATTTTTGGAAGTCTACCAGCTGATTTCCTCCTATTATGAAAATGAACCGGTTTTTTTTCTTGGGGCACCGGCTACATCCTTTAAATCACGAAAAGGACCGGTTTATTTCCTCCAATTTCAATTTCTCACCGGCTAATTTCCTCCAAATTGAAATTTGCAACAGCTAAATTGAAAAACTCCTATAATATATAGAAAATCAAGTTGAAAATGAATGTATTAATTAATATTACATCCTTAGCAGGATTTGAACTTGACAAAAGCCCTTCACCATTTGAAGGCCAAGGATCCTCCCAACCCATGCAATATGGAATTGAGGATGGTCATGAAAAGGTTGAAAAAACAAAAGAGTTTAGGAAGTACCAATTCTTCCTTCTTCATAAATTTCTTTTGTTGCCCCTGCAAGATACCGCTTAGGATTTGTATACAAGTGGTGAAACTTAGAAGAATTCTTCCACAAGACAATGGCCTCTTCTATAATGTTGTCATAGTCATTGTCAGGTCCTTCCAAGGCCAATCGCATGGCACTATCCAAATTAGATGTTGTCATACGATTTCGAAATTTCTGCTTGATGTTATTCTGCACTGAAAATGCCCTTTCACACATAGTGGTGCTCACACATTGACACTTAGCAATGTCAACAAGAGTTAGTAGGTTAGGGTACTTCAATTTTAAAGAAGGGCTCCAACTAATTGAAGCCCATATATCTGCAAATGCTCTATCCATCCACTCCGTACTCCCTTGCAGCTTGAAAGCAAAAAACTCTTGCTTGCAAACTGCTGCATCTACCAAGGGAGGAAAATTTTTTCCTCCTTCAATTTTTTGTTGCCCATATTGTTGTAAAAGTGTCCAACCCAATACTGGAAGGTTGATAACCGGAATTGTTGACCCTCTAATAGCCGGGTATTAGCCACTATTATTTTATTCATGGCGGCTAAATATCCTTCACATTTTTTGGAGCACCGGTTGATTTCCGGTCCTCAAAATTTCTTCCCGGTTTGGCATCCTTCAATTTCAAATTACAACCGGTTTTTTTCCAAAATCCACCGGCTGACAATGAACTAACTGCCGGTTTTTTCCGATCATTGTCTATGACTGAAATTGTTCTGCTTTCTTTTCCAGAGACGGATGAAAGTACATGTGTCATGTATGTATTTATAAAATTAAATTTCAGATTCGGTTTCAGATTTTTGGTAGTTCCCATGAATTTTTCAAAATTCATACCAAATATATAAAGTGTGCTTTAAAATTTTGAACATTGTCAAATAGAAGTACATTAGCCCTCTAAAGTTCTAAACACCATTTTTTGGCATCATAGATATTTTGGGCAGCTTACTACAAATGAAATTTTCATTTTTTTCTTTGAAATTTTCACACAATATGTGCATGAGGAGTAGCCGTTTAAGGCCCAACAATTTTCATAACTTTTGACTATATGGTTAAAAAGTTATTGTATGATTATGTAATTTTCAATACTCGGCAAGCAATCCAAAAAATTCTTAAAAAAACATTTCTTAAGAAACAAAAATTTGAAATTAATTTTCTAGATTTACATATACGTGGAAAGCTTTGAGTCATTCCATTTTGATTAATGAGATGAAAGTTATGAGGAGTTTTAGTTTGCAAGCAGGTATGGATTCTCTACTCTAAAATAAACTTTGAAGTCCCTTATTTAATTCAATTTTTAATATTTTGGGAAAAAATAAAATCATAGGATGTCAATTGTATATTACAACATTACAACGGTTGGGATTGACATTTTTCAATTCCATAATAAAATTCTTAACAATTTAGTATTTTGAGTCATTCTCTACTTCTTTCTACTTACTATACTTTTTCTATGTGTTGTACAATTCCAAATGATCTAAAACTTTTCAAGCATGTAGCCAACTTGCCTTGAAGAATGAATCCAAAAAGACACAACCATTTAAATTTGTAGATTTTTTCAAACAAATGTGACTTTGTGAAGTGCAAGTGTCCGTATTTTCACAAGGTCAAAAAAAGGATTTTTTGCAATTCAAACATTAATATCTTGCAATCTACATGGTGGAAATTTCTGAAATTTTTTCCGCATCTTCTCAAACTAGTGTACTATATGATCTTCTAGTTACATGTGTCCAAAAATGTTTTTTTTCTAAAATTTGGTACTTGCACTAGAAATGACAGTTTTAGAGTGTTTTTGGTGAAAATACAGTCCAAAACATTTAGGGATTAGAGTACAAAGAGAGATCCCGATGTCCCTTCATATTTAGACATGTGGTTATAGATCCTCAACTTCAAACTTCAATAAAATGTTTATTTCTAGGATTTTTTTGAAAGAATTTAAGCAAAGTAGGAAAAGTCTTATATTTTAGAATTTTTTTAAAATTTTATTTTACCTCAAAAACACAAAAATTCAAATTGAGTTTTACAGGAAAAAAGCTTATAATATTGAAATACACTATACATGGATAGGTATAAGAGTTATTTTTGACAAACCAATCCATACAAAAGAATTAATAGTTGATTTTGTAGTGTTTTGCCAAAATTTAGAGTTTTAGTGCTCAATACAATGAATACGAGAATAGAATTCTCATTTGTCAATTTCGGTTCGTCAATCATATTGTATCCTTAATGATTGGACTAAAATGCATTATAAGGGATTATAATCAAGGCTACATAATATGGGAGTTGCACACTTGGGGGAGTTCCATGAATTGGATCTAAGCTTTATAAAGCTAAAGTGGAGTTTCAAGTTTTACCTTCATACCAAGTACGCTAGGACCTATTGTCAACAACTATCTTCTTATTTGCATGGTAATCCATTAATAGTGATTGCATGTATTGTTGATCGATCAATTAGAAGACCACAAAAACTATTATTTTGTGAGGTATGAATCCTCAAGTCTAGTTTTGGGATAGATTTTTTTAAACCCGAAGTTTATTCCAAAAAAACAACAAGAACAAATGGCAAAACACCAAGGATAGAGCCCTAGAGCCCTATCCAATCCAATGATCAACAATCCTAATTTACATGAAAATCCCTTACATTGGTTTTTTTCAGGCTCCACGTGCTGATCCCTTATCACTATGGAAGCCAAAGAATGGAGATCTAAACCAAATATTGTCAAACTTCCTAAGGATTCTATGCGCCTTGCTTGAATGTTTGTTATAAAGGAGAGATGTCTAGTGCTATGTGGTTCTACTATGATCAAGGGTAGCCTCCCAAATTACATATTCAAGTTATTAAGAACATATTTCATTGTATTGGCATGAATGTGGATTTTGTTGCTGGAATTAAGTTATATTCATTGTAAATGGTCTAAGAGGAGACAATGGAGACTAAGTTCTTAAATATGTAGATCTTCCAAATCTAGTCATGGATAGAATCAAATCAATAATTGTAAACACTCATATACTCAATTTTTTTATTTGTGATTTATTATGAAGCAAACTTATATTTCATTTCATTAATGCTTAGGTGCTCAAACTAGATGCCCCTACCTTTAAAAGGACACCATGTTCCCCCCCATGTGCTACACACATTGCGGCAATGTGACTTATGCCGCATGCCTACACCCCACATCCCAACATCTTTGTTACTTTGTCACTTACTAATTGGCTCTCTTACTAACAACTAACCCATTCACCTGGCCCAAGCTGCTTACAGCTAGGTTTTTGTATTATTTCTTCTTGCAATAAAAGTCACCCTTTATTTGTGTCATAAAAAAAAATACCATGTGTTCAAATTTTGAACAATGGATGAATGTAAACATGTCCCATTGATGCATACAATCTATTAATTTTGATAATGTCATCCATCTCATTCTTTTGTAGATTCTTGTGCAAATTTTCAAAGTAACATTTATATGACACAAATTTTAATGTGCCTAAAAGGATTTAGCAATTTGAATTCATTTAATATTTTTTATAGATGAATCTACAAATGTTTTCTATGTCACAAAATTTTCAATTTTTTAGATGGAGATTTGAAAATTCACAAATTTTTGAAGAAAAGAAATGTAGAAATCACGTATTATATATAAAAACAAGCTCAAGAAATCTAAAATATCATGGCATGTGAATATTATATTTTAAAACTTTATTGTGTATACCAAATTTATGGATCTTTTATTATTTTGAAATGCAATTATTTACAAAAGATAATACATTTCAATTCTTTATTCTTTATATTGCAGTAAAAGTTGGATTTGGAGTCATCATTTTTTTAGTTTCAATGAAAAGAAAAGGCCCATTTTTAATGTGTTTTAGATTATAAAGCCAAAAGTATACCTTCTATTTTTTAAAACAATCCAATACCAAACATAGAATAACCTATATGACAGTAAATGATGTAAGCATATCATTAATTAATTTGCATTCTACAAATCTAAATGAAAATCACTATATTATAATTGTCCATGCTAACAAATTTTTTTGTGTCTATTTCATGTATTGCCTGTTGTTTCATTTTGATGTCAAATGCTCAAATTGGCTTAAAGAGTGTTCTAATACTACAAAGAAAAAGCACAAAAAGGATTGAAAACAACTAAGAAATTGTTGAAATAGTGGCAAAAAGAAAAGATAGGCAAATTTGAAAATTTTGAATTAGAATTTGCATTTTTTCTTGTTTATTTAATATAAAATTTTGGTTCACCATTATTATAACCCCTAAAGTTCCATAGTCCCTTCAAGAGACTGTTAGAATTTCCAGTAGGCTTATATGACCTCAATTTTTGACATGATTTTTTTAAACTTTTTCCAAAGATGGAAAATTATAATTTTTTCAATCAATACTTGAAAAAAAAAATTTGCCACCCTAAGTCCAAAGAATAGTTTGGTAGGAAAGAAAAAAAATCACAAAATATTGATTTCTTTAGTTCTTTAAAAATTGATTCTCAAAGATCATATTTTTGGCTATAATTATGTCAAGCTTTGATTCATTCCATTTGGATTAGTGATGTAAAAGTTATGAAGCTTTTTGTATTGCGAACAATCATACATGATAATTGAATGCATGATAACTTCACAAAAAACTAACAACATTTCATTCACTCCCTCAAAGTTTCATTGCAAACAAAAATCCTGTTCGTCTTCTATGGTTGGTCAAAGTCTCAGCCTTTCTTCATAAGAGGCAGCATACCTTCCTCCATTCGAACAAGTACAACTTTTGAATGTTAAGTTCAAATCAAGCAAGTGATAACAATTTAGAAATAAGACATCATGATGCACAACTCCTTCAATTTTCATTCCAAAATTCTCAAAACTCCATACACTACGTCTCTCCAAACATTTCGATTCTCCTCCAAACTATCACCGAGAGAGAAGATGACTAGTCCACCTTTATCTCTACCTTATCAACCACTTCCTACCACAAAAAACAAGTGGACAATAGCCCATCTTGTTCCTAAAGCTAATTTACAACTATTAAACTTCAAATTTGACCTTACAACTGTTTTTTTAATCTTTAACTTAGAAGGAAAATCACTTCAAAGTCCACCTAGAAGGCAAACTAATTCCATCCTTTCCTTTAACAACTATAACCAAACAAAATAATTTCTATAAAATACTTCAAACATGGATTTAAGTGCTAACATCAAGCTAATGTCTATTAAAAATTAAAAAAAACTAGAGTTTCAAGACAATCTTTATCTTGAGGCTCAGAAAAAACCCTCCAGTTCGACATTTTAAAACTAAAGTGAAAAAATAAACAACAATACTTTAATTTGATGCAGCTTTCATGTGAATCCACTTTCTTATACAAATGACTTACATCTCCATGAGAAGGCGTCACCTTGAAACTACTCATATAACATAAAAATATGTATTTCTATACTATGTACATATGTACAACACGACATTGGGCGACTTTTTTTTGTTCCTTCAAGACTTGGTGCACTTCCTACCCAACACAAGCAATGGCCCATCCACAATGGTGTCGACTTGAATGTGCAAAATCCCGATGTGCAATTATTGCCTTCAGTACTGTTTGGATCCAACCTGACCATAGATACAAAGATGCTGGCAAAGACGTTCGGCATCTCCCACAATCTGACAAATTGGATCAATAAAGGATTCATGCCTCCCAACATGTAACTTTGAATTCAAAATGAAGATCAATAGACATAATAATATGTCTATGTGCATGCTTGAATTAGTATCCATATGGATCTAATTCCAAGTGACTCTCAGAATTAATGCATGCACTGCACATCATATTCGGCAACCACATGCATATCCAAGATCCTCTAGTGATTTTTCCACCAATTCAATATATTCAATTCAAGCAACAAGGATAGAAAGAAAATAGAAATTACCAAATTCTTGACACTACGGATGTTATACTATGTTATTGAAGAATTTTTTTTCGCTACAATACATACATGTGCTGGCTGTAACTAATGTATTCTATGACTTACAAACCATAGTTTGTTAGAGTAAGCAAGGAGTTGGTTTTAAGTCACAGGTTATAAACTTGGTCGTCATTTGTGAATGATGAACAGACAAATATGGACATCAGGCCACAATGATTGTTTCATTCCATTATATTCATTTCAATTTCACTCATTGTGTGATTAGCTTCAATTATTTGATTGAGGCTGACACTTTCAAGAGAATTTTGCATAATGTTTGGTACTTTTAAAACAATTTTTGGTAATTTATAACAAAGTTGATTGAAATTTGGTTGTGTAAGATTTCACATTTTATTTCTCAAATTTCCTCAAGACAAGGAGTGAGACCATAAAGATTGTTGAAACCTTGAAATGTTTAATATCCTGAAATTAATGATTGCCACAATTTAAAATGACAATTTCTTTTGTCAATCTTTGTCTAAACAACATTAGAGGTATAAAATAAGTTATGAAGGTCAGATGATCAATATTTGTACAAAATTCAAACTTATATTTGTTGAGGACTAAACTCAAGTTTTGTATGTACTTTCACCTTTTAGCTTCAAATCTTATTTGTAAGGTATACCACCTTATTGAGGTTACAATTTTTGATATAATTCTTTTAGAAGGATACAAAAGCATAAAAAAAATCATAAGAGAAAAATATTATATAAAATAAGAAAGAGTTGAAACATGTTTTTCTAACAAAATAAGAAATCATACATATATTTTTTGCTTTTCCATGTTGGTGGATTAAAGACATTTTGGTTCAATTTTATTATATTTTCATATAACTACTAGCGGTTGGCGCTTGCTATGCTACACATCCATCATTAGAATTTTATAAGAATTTTTATGTATTAGATAGAATGCAGAACAAAAATTTCAATAAATCTTCAAATAAAAATGACTAAAATCTTTGTATAATTTTTTTTATAAGTAAGCATATATTGAAATGTACATTAGAAATTTATTGAATGATGAATGAAACATATGCAATGGTAAATACTATAAAAGATACACATACATTAGAATGCATTGGAAATTTGACTCCATTGTTACAAAAAATGGCAACCCAAATTGAAGAATTGAAAAGAAAAACTTCTAAATCTCAAAAACCTTATGAACAACTTAATTGTTGTGGAATCCAAAATCACTTCAAATGAATAAATTTCTCAAAATCATTTGATAGTAGCAATAGAAAATTGAAATCATGAAAGCTCAAAGCTCACAAAAGCACAAAATCATAGAAGTGCAAAGAAGTGTAAAGCCAAGAGAAGCAATGGATTTGCTACCTCTATAATATCATCCTATGGATCCTCTTTAATATCACCTCAATTGCAACGTCTATATTATTTATATAATATCACCCCTTGTAAAAAGTGATATTATAAAGGTAATTGTGAACTGCTACTTTATTTCAGTAATATCACATTGTGTGAAAATACGATTTCTATATATGCATGATTGGAAATATTTTTACAAAATATTTAAAATAATTATTTTAAAGACTTATTGAAATCATTATCATGCATTCTATTCAAATATAACAAAATTTTACTAATATGTGATACAATGAATGCGTAGCATAGCAAGCATGAGCTTCTAGTATTAATGGTAGCATTTGTGATATTACAGAGGGAGTTATGATTTTAGTATTATGATAATTTTAGAAAACAAAAGTAAAATTTCAAAAAGAAATAGATTGAAGATATGGAATATAATATTCAATTTTGCTTCACTTGATTAGATTTATGAAATTCATTCATTATAAGTTTTTGTTTTTGTTGCAAGATAAATTAAGAAAGACTTTTATCAAAGCACCCCCAAAGCAGGTTCTACATTTTTTGTTGAATAAATATTTAATCTATTGAAAATAAAGAATATTTTTCTAATATTTTTAATATTAATTTTTCTATACAATTATTGTTATTTTTTGTAAAATCAATTTAAAAAAATTTTAACGTCCATTTCTAGAACTATTTTTTATTTTTTATTTTTTACATGCAATGGATTTTAGAAGGTGTTTTGTTTTTTATATATGTGGGAGTTCAACTAAGCTAATGAATTCTCTAACTTCATTTACAACTTTTAAACCAAAGATAAATTGCATGTAAAAAGTAAAAAAAAGATTCACTTCAAGGCATGTACATTTTGGATGTATGTATTCATCTTAAAATGTGCACATTCAAGCTTATGTCCACTTTAGTCTGCAGCCACGCTAAAAAGTTATCAAAATAAAGGCCAGTTTGTTTCACTTACATGCATTGACCACAACAAACTATTGTACCAGAGTGCAATAGTGCATAACTGCATACCTTTGAAATTCTTGAGGTAGAGTCGCAACAGCTGAGACTCCAAAGTCCAAACCCTAATTGCGGCCATGGCTGCTCACACAGCCTCTACTGAATTCCGAAGGTTCCGCACGTCGTGTACTCGCGTTCCAGCGCCGGTGAGCAGGAGCACTCGTGAGGATGCACAGCTGGGAGCGATGATTGCTGCACTAGAATCGGATCAAGGCAGAGAGATGCTCGTTTGAACACAATGTCTTGGTTTTCATTTTCAGCTGCTCTTCACTTGCCTTGATTACTCATTGCCGGCCAGAAAGGCACAATGCACCGATCTTTCGCCGTCTATCTCGTCTTTTCGTGTTGTGAGCTGCTCTAATTTCAACACTAGGAGTGTGCCATGGAGCAGCTACTGACCACTGACTACTCTGTGCGGTCATGGCCGGGATTTGCATTGCATTTGCTCTCTGAGGCAACATTTTGTCCCATCTTCGTTATCGGTTGAGTGCTCTCAGGTTCGGAACCGCTCTGCCTCAGTGCAGCTTGTTGCCACTCGGCATACTCGAAAATGCGTTCTTTTATAGCTCGATTGAAAAGTATGGCCTGTCCTAAGAGGTCTGCCAAGAAGCGTAGACGCAGAAAATTTCAGAAAGTTGTAGAGTCTGCCATGGAGCGTAGTCGCAGAAAGTTTCAGAATGATGAAGCGTCTGCCAAGGAGCGTAAACGCAGTGAATTTCTAGATTTTGTCGAGGGGAAGGTAATTAAGTCGAAGAATGAATCAAAGATGATGACTCTCAGAGTCGGAGGAGAGAGTGGCAAAGAATATTTACAGAAGCTTGAGGAGATTTCAAATATGATGAATTTCGGAGGTAGTGGCAAAGAATTTGTACACAACCTTGAGGAAGAGGAGCTAGTGAACGGTAACCATCTCCGTCAGACGGTAAGTTCCCTAATTGTGTTCAAATTGGAATTCGTTCAAATGTCATATCCTAACAAGAGCTACCTGTAAACAGACTGCTAGTTCACTATTGTTTTTGAAACTTGTCATGGCAGTTCATCCGTATTCGCAGGTGTTAGTTTGGCGTGGATAAGAGCCGTTTGAAGTACTTAGGATGATCGAAATGAGAAGTATTCGGTCATCTCATTGCTGTGAATTTGATTGACCAGGCCGATCATATTTCGAAGGAAAAATCGTTGGACAGCGCAATGGTTGCAAATGATCAGTTTAATTCCATTCAGGATAATTTGTCTATTGAGACTATTACAGAGATCAGCGAATCAAGTTTGTCGTTATCAAGAATTCTTTCAACCGGGAGCTCTGCACCACTGAAGGGGCAAATAAGAGCTTCTCATGGAAAGTCTATTGAGCTAATCCGATCTGAAGGAATTCGAGCTGCGCATCTGAGGCTTTGCAGTTTTTGTAACAAGAATTTTCTCAACTTGTCCAGTGCTCCTGGATGCAATATTTTTTCGTGTTCTCATTGTCGGTGAGTGCTGCATTGTTAAGATGAATTACTTCTCGTGTTCTGCAATGAATGTGCTTTACAATTATTGTGTCAAGACACACAACTTGTTCATGCACCTACACGGAGTCACAAAATGTTTACGTAACCTGAACACTTGGGCTTGAAATTTTTACCATTTAGTCACATTTAGGTTTGGAGTTTGCTCCATTAAGAACACAATAGCTAGTCTGCAAACACCAAGTGGCATTATGTGCTAGCATATGTATTTTTATTTGGTGAATCGGTGCAGCAGTATTTGACTTAATTTTATGAATGCAGGAGAAACTTAAAAGTTGTGGATCCTCCTTCCTTGAATATCGACTTTCAGGTTGGTTTGATTTTTCTCAGGATTAGTGGGTGAAATTTGTTTACTGATGTCCCTTCTAGTCGAGCAGGACTACCTGGCAGTGTGGGTCGTGCAGGTTCATGAACGCTTACAAGTCATATATTTAGGTTGTTTCTGATAGATTCATAACATTGGAGCACTCTGTGATTTTCAGTTTCTCATGCTAATTCAAGAGTTTAATAAGTGGTCCTAAGCGCAACTCTTTCCCATGTGATTTTCTTGCTTTAAATGGTGTGTGTTCTTGCAGAATCACACTGCACAACCACCTGGCGATGGTCCAATGCGACGGATCAATGATTGGGAAAGAGATCTTATTGGAAAAACGCCTGTAAGATAATCTTTGTCTCTGAAGGGTGTTCAGGATCGTCCCTGAATGTTTTGTGACATCCTTGTGCTGTATTTTGAGTACGGAATGTTATGCTGTTGAGATATCCTACGTATCTATTTTATGAGTTGTTTGATTTAGATATAGACACTCTACGTTTTCAGATATGTGCTGATGAATTTTTTTACACATGGATGATAAAACGATTGTTTGTTTGTAACAGGATACTCCTGTAAAGATTGATTCTTCAAGTGAAGAGGAGGATGCAACAAATGATATCGAATCTGCAGTGAACTCTCGTGATCTGCAATTTCCATCTGACTTGCAATTTGCAGTAGAAAGGTATCTCAGATTTCTACACAAAGATGCACTTCTCTCGTATATTCTATTTAACTCTGTTATTTTCTGTCTTTCAGCTTTCAAATCATGTAGATTGGGAGTGTCCAATGACAGTCCAATCATCAGGATTGTTCAATAGGAGCGGGTTTTATTTTAGTTTTGTACTTCAAGAATCATGGATTGAAATGTAGTTATGCAACATTAACAAGCTGTTCTTGCAGAAAAAACAGCATTCTGTCGCAGTGCACCAATTGTATTGAATATATTGAGTTTGATTTTTGCAGGGTCACGTATCCATCGAGGTACATTAGCTGACATTGATTCTCTGATTTTACGCTCACTTCTCTAAGCACGGAACCTGCATGCTATTGTTTTTGCTGCAGGCTTTGCAAATATGCTGGTGGATATGATAATTATACTAAACGTGTGATGCAGGGCGGATCCAGACGCAATAGATATTTTGGCTTCGGATATTCTACGATTGGAGCCATCGGAGTTTCTGAATGATACGATTATCGACTTTTTCATCATGTGCGGTAATATCAATTTGAATTTGGATGTGACAATCAGTTCGATTTTTTTGCATAACAGTTAAGAAGCAGAGTTAGGTCTCGCAATGAATGCATCGAATAAGAGGAACTCTCTCGAGATAGCTATTGTAACTAGTCCGATAAGTATCGTAATTGTGCGATAAGTATCTTCCAGTAATTGCTGGGAGTCCTTTTGATTATTTAGAGGTTAAAAACAGATTTTGCTTTTTCTCCGTGTTTTGTGCAGATACATTAAGAGGGAGTTACTAAGTTTGGAGGGTGGCAGACGTTTCCATTTCTTCAATAGCTTCTTTTATAAAAAATTAAGTTCCGTAGCTGGCAAGAAGGTATGCAAGAAAATATGCAGAGATAAAATCACATGAGACGATATGCGTTTCTCCATGCGTTGTTGGTTCTATTTCGCAGGCATACAAAAGATCATTGGAATACTATTGCAAATTTGCTAGACAGATTTTTTGTACTTTTTTTATATCTCATGTTTACTTTTGACATCTGGTTCTGCCTGGTCAGACGAAGAAAATATCTCCCGACTTTTCCAAGATACTGAATTGGACGAAAGGCATAAACATTTTTGAGAAAGATTACCTTATTGTCCCGGTCCATGGCAAGTGAGTTTGGTTGTCAATGTCTGGTGCTGTGTTCAGAGAAACAGTTTTGAAGCTTAGCAAAGTTTAGTATAATATTCGAGTTTTATTGTTTATTTGTTACATGGTTTCATTGGTGAGGCTTGCTGTGCGTTGAAATTGTTTTCGTGGCTATGACATGATCCCTATACATTCTTTGGCAATTCCTTGAATAAACTGCTCTTGAAACGCAGGTTGCATTGGAGCTTGGCAATCATTTGCTTTCCTAAGTACGGACCTGGAAGTGCTAGTCACTGTGAGCGATGCATCTTGCATCTTGATTCTATGACGTATGGACATGAGAGTCGCACAGTATTTCGTTTACTTCGCAGGTTAGACCCATGTGAAATTTTCTCAAGCAAGTGCAGCGCTTGAATTTTCGTGGTATTGAGTTTAACATGTCAGAATGGAGCATCCTGCAATGCCATCATGAGCCACATTTGAAATTTTTGCTGTCTCTTCAAGTAAATGACCTAGTCTCTCTGCAACCTCTCGTTAGCCACAGGTTCACTAATTTGAACTCATCAATTCTCCTACTTCACGTAGATATTGCGAAGGGGTTTCTGATTAAGTGCGTCCATATTCATGGATACTTTGGTGTCTGCTCGAGATGGTGCAAACTGAATCCAAATTCTTTAACAACTGTGATTGTGCTTGACTTTATTCTTGGAGGTGCGATGATATGCTGCTGTTGCTGGCAGGTATCTTGTGGCAAAATGGAAAGCTACTTATGGGGAAAGTAAGATGGAAGGTGAAGACTGCATCCACACATCAACATATAATGTCATACCAGCCACGAGAGTTCCGGTACGTGATTTTTCACACTGAAAAGGTGCAGTTTGACTGCATTTCTTAACTATGATGCTCATGGTTCCCCGACTTCTTGAAAGTCTTCAGTAACTTGGAGGGACTAATAGTGGATTCCCTCAAGAGGTTAATGCATAATTTTCTATTAGCGAGCTCTCTGCCTCTGTTCACGGGGAGCGACTGCGATATAGTTGATCTATTGTTTGCAACCTGTCTTTCTGACATTCTTTTGTGCGATGATCTGAAAATGCCTGATTCAGGTTCCGCTGCAGGAAAATGAATCAGATTGCGGACTTTTCCTTCTTCATTACATACGAAAATTTGTAGAAAATGCTCCAAGAACAATGATGATTTCCGACGTGGAGGACAGATTAGAAGATTTAGATGTGGTAAGTATCCACTTGATCTGCAATTATCGGTTTTGTACGTACATATGCTTGAACCCATCCGGGTCGCAACGATGCTTCTTTGCAGCTTCTTTTTTCAGTCTTTGATGATTTCGTGTGTTGCTTTTTATCTTATCCATGTTCTTGCTTCATCTATGACCACCATGTTTATCCAGCATCCTTATGTTCTTGTCCCATCCGCGAGGTGAGAAAGATTTGTATGCTTTCTGAGCTGTTCATTTAAAGTATCTGTTATCTGAACAATATCACTTAGAAACTGTACTGCAATTTAAGAGTCGCATTGATTCTACTTATTGTTTCCGTCGATTCTTGTCAGTTTGGTCTTCAATGGTTTTCTCCCGTTGAAGCTTCAAGCCTAAGAGGTTTAATTCAAGAACAACTTCTGAAGCTTTTTGCCGAGAACGAAAGGGCAGCAGAATTGTCAAGCGATGCCTTTGTTGGGATTCACGAAGTTGTCAAGCCACAGAACGTGGAAGCTGAATATAGGTGTGTTTCTTCTACTGCTTGAACTTTATTATTGTCATTACACGTATAGTTTGAGTCATGTGGTTCAGCAAGTTTGGTGGGGGAATTAACTTCAGTACTGCTTTTAGGTTGCTATAAATTATTCTGATTTGCCTCTGATGACTCTGTTCGCTGTGCTCCCAACTTATTTTCAGTATTTGGAGCAATA
Source organism: Climacium dendroides (assembly GCA_950106755.1). Taxonomy (NCBI): domain Eukaryota; kingdom Viridiplantae; phylum Streptophyta; class Bryopsida; order Hypnales; family Climaciaceae; genus Climacium; species Climacium dendroides. The sequence goes on from OX467092.1 coordinate 26,821,996, forward strand.
CTCTTGCTCATGCAAAGCTTCAATTTTTTTTTCAATTCCGAAGATGCACAGCATAAGGTAGAGCAGCGTAATATTGTCAGACCCTCCTATTTCCGCAGAGTGCAACTCATTTTCTATGGGAAAGCAATTGGGTGCTATTGGGTACTATTGTCAGAGAATAATAACAGGTTCATATCTATTTATGGACAATTCAAGGTTGATAAAGTTGTGGTTCATTAAATGTTGATTCAGGTGGGCTGAGCGATGAGCAAATGTTTGTCAAAACAAGTTGCAGCCTCAAGCAATAAAAGAGGTGCTTTTAGAATGTTAAACTTGTGCTTTCAAAGCACTCAAGATTAGGGTGTTGGGTTAGTGATCTTGAACCTTCTTGAATTGGTTATGACCCCTACTAACAATTTCATATTTTTGCACAAAACATGTTTGAAAATTCAATTCAATTTTAGTTCCTATCACATTAATATGATTCCACTTGAATTTTAGTCCACTCAACCAATTCCACATTGCACAAGATATTGAGATTGCTAATCTGGGTGGTAATAGGTTGATCTACCTCACTTGATTGTCTTAGAGATTGACACTATGTCTTGGGTGAGGTGCTTAGAATTATGAACTATCCATAGTTGATGTTATTGATTGGGTGGAATGCATACTCAACTTAAAAGACCTACTTGTCAAATCTTGGCAATTAGTCCTAGCCTATTTTTGTAGCATTGTTTAACCCCTAAACATCAAAGGTCCAACTAGGCTTAAAAACTGCCTTCCTTTGCAAGTCTGAAAAGTCTAAATGTGAGTAAGTTATGAAGATCTCAACTGTACAATATTGTAGTGTGCATGTTGTAGATGGTGTAGAACAAATTTGGGGTCATTTGACCATATAGATTGAAAGATTATAATGTTTTAGTGTTGAAAAAAGGTGCTGAAATTTTCTTAAAAACACATTTGGAGGTGAAATTCAATTTCTTAACCTACTCAAATGAAAAAACTTTCAGCTACAAAGTGATTGAAAACCAGAATATAGACACTTTGGTGAAAAAAATATCATTCAAATGAATCATTGTGTCTGCAAAATGGATTTGAAATGTCAGAAAACAGTGAAAAAAGTAACAAAAAATCACATTTATGACTGAACCTCTTCCTACTAAAATGCTTTTATCACTCATAACTTCTTGAATTGCTTTGAAATTTTAACCACACAAACTAAACTAGTATGTGCAACTTCTCCAACAAGTTTTATTGGATTTGAACATTGGATGCAAAAGTTACAACCCTTTGAATTTGACTTTTAGATTGTGAGGACGTTTTTTGTCCCTTGTGATGTTCAGGGGTTAAGGATATGATTGTGAAATCATCTTGCATTCAAAGAAGGGATTGTCTTTTTAAGCCTACCTAACTCATTAATGATAGTAATAGTTATTTCAAGAAACATATTTTGTATTATTTAACCCCTAAATGTCTAAGGTACCAAATTTTGGTGTCAACAATATTTTGAAGTTAAATAAAACCTAACTAGTATGCTATTTTTAGTAGTTTGTATTTTTGACAAATTCTTTTTGAAGTTTAGTTTTAGCATTAAAAATCTGATTTTGAAAATGATTGATTGTGCTTTTTCTATTTAAGATTTTGTGCAAGGGTGTTCATTGCAATCTTGACTTTCCATAGTATTGAGGGTTCTTGGAAATGAGCCTCAAATACACTAGACCTTGGAGAAAAATTACATTAAAAATTCATTTAAAAAAATTGTAGAGTAGATTTTGAGAAGCCATAAATTTATTGGAATTATGCATGTTAGGCCCTTCAACTTCATATTTTTTTGGTGACCAATTTTTTAGATTTGACATGCAAAAAGAGAGTTGAAAGATTTTCATAGTTTTAACACCTTCATGATTAAACATTATAATTTTTCAATTTATACATGATATTATTGGATTTTTTTTCTATATAATCTCTAACATGTCTAATTTGAATTTGTATGGTTATAAATTTTTTTAAATTGATTCAACTTATCAAAATGTTGTCTTTTTATTCAATTTAGAGCAAATTCATAGGATCTCAATACAAGCCTTGGACATTTAGGGGTTAAGGTATGTTCACACTTGGTGTTAAAGAGTGTTGTTATTGAGGATCTTACAAATGAATTTAGACCTACTTTGGTACCGGATTTACACTACAAACATTATCTCTAATACCAAGTGTGAACATACCTTTAGTCATGGCTTTGGAGGGGGGCATTACAATGTTAGATTGCACCAAAAAATAATAATTTGATTGAAACCATGAAGTTTTTCACAAGAAAACTTCAAATTAAAAAATCTTGGATAAACTTACCAAATTGTGGATGAAAATAGAATTTTGGACATGTGATATGTGCTAATGGGATATGCTCTACCCAATATGTAGATGAATGTTGAAATTTGGAGCACTACTATAACATTTTATATCACCACTTTGGCACTTTATAAACACTAGATTCTTAATGTATCTATTGAGGCAAATGCAAAATCTGCATTGAAAAATGCAGAAAAATATAGATTTTGCATTTGCCTCAACAAATACATCAAGTAGATTTTGTTGAAGCAAACACAAATTTCTTCTAGTGAAAAATGAAAAACATAATTCGTCACTCTTTCCTAAATAGGGGATGCATTTACAATGTAGTTATTTTATAGACCTCCTACCAACATTTTTGTTTTGGGCAACATATTGCTCTTTCTAATAGGTTTGGGGTAGTATAGGTAGGTCCTTTTAATATTAAACCAACACAGTGACACCCCTTTGATAGTTATTATTCCCAAAAAATGTTGTCTCTTATTCTTTAGTTACCAAACATTGATAATATTGTAGATACTAAAGCCATCTTTACAATATAGTACTAGAGATGAGAGGTTGTAGAAAATAAGTTTTCTAGCTTAGAAGAGCTTTGAAATTGAGAAATCAAAGAATATCTTTAAAGAAGAATAACTTCTAGTGTTAGAAAAATTATCCACAAGTCATAATTATTTACGAGGCCTCCAATAATTGCAAAAATTCATTTTTTGAGGCCAAATCACTCAAAAATACATTTAAACTTGTATGTGTGCACAATTCTATTTTTGAATTTGTATCAAAATAGAGTATTAAAAAATAAAAATTAATTGTATATATAAAGAAGTCAAATTTTTTAACTAAAGCAATTGAATGATCCAAACCTCAAAAACTACAATGTAATTGCAAGGAATTTTAGGGATTAACATATTGTATATTGTTGATTAAGAATTACAAGGTTTGACACCCCATATTTATTTTTCTTTGTGGCATGATTCTACTTTTATTTGATGTAGGTTAAAAGTAAATAGACCATTGCTTACATCAAAGGCAATATTATGCAAAAGAAAGTATAATAGAAGAAATCAACCTCAATTCTTAGTAATCTTTATTCAAGGATATATTAGAATTTTCATCTTTCAAAACAATTGATGAAAATTAATTATATTTAACATATTAGTAGTTGCTTCACTCTTAGAAAAGGTCTACCAAAACAAAGAAAAATTCAAAATCTCCTTTCCAAATCTCTCTCTCTATATACTAGTGTGCCCCGTGCCATTGCCACGGTCAAAATAAAAGTAAAAATAATTTTCTAATTTTTTTAATTCATAAGAACTTTGAAATTCAATAACTTTCACACTGTAGGTCAAAATGCTATGAAACAAAGCCCGTGCATCTTTCCTCACCAAGAGCTTTTTGATGGTATCAAGAATGCGACCGGGGGACATACGGTTTGAAAGATATCAATATAGTAAACAAACAAAGAAAACAAAACAAACAAACAAACTTAAGGTATGGATATATACATACATACATACATATGTATATACAAATGGATATACATTTAGAATATCTTGTATCTTTTAACATTTGATATATCATTTGTAAAATTTGATAAGAATCTCATTTATAAAATATAATAAATTGAACCAATTTTCTAATTTGATTATGTATTGCAAGTCTTTTACTATGCAATCAAATGTACTAGGATGAAGATACCGTACAAATTCAATAGGTGAAAGAAACTTTGAGTATAACTTTGAGAGAAACAATAATGCATTGGTATTTGCAAGATAATATCTTACAAAAATAAAGAACTTTGGATGCATAATATTATTCTGTTTTATAGGAAATTATAGTCATCATCTTTTTTTTAGTGGTGAAGATGAGTGTGCAAGTCATTAGAGGATAAGATAATTGCACCTAACTGTGATCACGTTGCAAGTCATATTGCAAACTTGTTGTCTATCAATCTTTGCTTGAAATATAACCCTTTTGCATATGAAAGTAGAGAATAAATTTGTTTTCACCTATAATCAACATATTAAATTTCGTAGTTTATTTACATTGTCCAAAAAATGCATTCAAAGAGAATTTTAAAATCTAGTTTTAATTGCTTATGAAATGCAATAAAAATTGAAAAAAATTTAATAATAGGAACCATGTTCAAAAGTTTATTTTGAAACTTTAATAGATAGTAATCATTGATGGACAAATATTAAGATCACTACATCCAATTGCAACACTTTTGTATACCAAACATTATCTATATTATAGAAATATTTAAATTTTGACATTTTGTTATTGGCAAATCATCCAATTTACCAAAGAATGCATTATTTGGGAACTAAATGCAAAACTATCAAAATTAGTATAAACTAAATTTCCATCATACTATCATACTACTAAAATCTTAAGTCCTTCTATAATATCACAAATGCTACTATTAATACTAGGAGTTCATGCTTGCTATGCTATGCATTCATTGTATCACATATTAGTAAAAATTTGAATAGAATGCATGATAATGATTTATCTTTAAAATAATTATTTTAATTCTTTTATAAAAATATTTCCAATCATGCATACATAGAAATCATATTCTCACACAATGTGATATTACTGAACAAGGGTAGTAGTTTGCAATCACCTCTGTAATATCACTTTTTAGAAAGGGTGATATTATAGAAATAATATAGTCATTGCAATTGAGGTGATATTAAAGAGGATCAATATGGTGATATTATAAAAGTAGCAATTCCATTTCTTTTCTTGGCTTTATACTTCTTTTGCATTTCTATGATTTTGTGTTTTTGTGAGCTTTGAGCTTCTGATTTCAATTTCCTATTGCTACTACCAAATGATTTGAGAAATTTATTAGATTGAACCGATTTTGGATTTCACAACAATTAAGTTGTTCACGAAGTTTTTGAGATTTATAAATTTTTCTTTTAAATTTTTCTATTTGGGTTGCCATTGTTTGTAACAATTGAGTCAAATTTCTAATGTATTCTAATGTATGTGTATCTTTTACTATATTCATCATTGCATGTATTTCATTCATCATTCATTAAATTACTATTATTTATTTCAATATATGCTTATTTATTAAAAAAATTATATGAAAATTTTAGTAATTTTTATCTGAAGATTTATTGAAATTCTTGCTTTGCATTCTATCTAGTACATAAAAATTCTTATGAAATTCTAATGGTAAATGCGTAGCATAGCAAGCGTCAACCGCTAATGTAATATGGTTTTCAATTTAAAAGATGCTTAAGAGCAAATACTTGTTGAATAATATATTGAAGAAGAATTGTTTTAAATATGATTTGTTTTCTACATGTTGTTTTGCAGGTCGTCCACCTCTTCATGTTCTTCCTGTCAACACCTCTTCACGACGCTTGCAACAAGTTTCTACTCTTTTCAACCGAAAAATAATCATTGCATGGATGGTAGAAGATGAAGCAATTCATGGACTTGTTGGCCTCAATGGATGCACTATTCAAGCTTTTCCTGAGCACTTTCGAGGTCAGAAAGCTGCCAATTATGTGAGAGCTACATGATGGTGGCAACAACGAGGCAACTACTTTGAAGTTGATGAAGAATTACAATTAACATGCAACTGCAATCAAGTTGGCAAACGGAAGAGACTCCACTTCAAAGCCAAGACAGGACGTGGCAAGAAGCGCTCTGATTGGGTCCAATGGCTGTATCCAAGGGTCCTAGAGGCTTTCGAAGGACTTCGAAAATCTGGTGTGAAATTTTCTTCCAAAATTTTGTTAGAGTTGGCTCTAGAGGTGTTACTGGGTCCATTTATACCACTAAATCCACTGATCCTATAGACCAGAAATTGCTAACCAGCAAATTGTATCATAGTTGGATTCAACAGTTTATGGGAGTACATAACATTGTATTCCTATTACAATGCAGTAGGCTCTCTTGTAGTCTTGAGAAAGAACTTCAAATTGAAATGCAAACTGCATTTCATTTAGGAGTCTTGGAGAGAGGGTTCCGATCCAATGTTTTGGATGAGAATTTAATGGAAAATATAGATGACAATGGCCGGACATTGGGTTTCCGGGGAGATACCACGGTGAAATATGCTGAGGTAGTTTCAGGTGGAGAGTCTATGACCATGGTGGTTAGAATCTCTGGAGGTCGTAGATCAACTATTAAAGCTCTTATGTTGATTTTTACAAATCAAAATAGAAGCTATCCTATTCGGGGATTGGAGGATAACATCCCTAGAGTTTTATATAGGACTGGTCCAAAGGGTTGGATGGATCAGTCTATTTTCCCTGAGTACTTTAGGGAAGCTTGTGCTTTTCAACCTGACCTTCACCAACGGTTGAAAACTGTATGGGTAGATAATTCTACTACGCATAAAATAACTCCAATGTTGAGAGATGTTCTAGCAACTAAGAATACCACTTTGAGGTATTTGCCTCCATGCTCCACCCACTTATGCCAACCTGTAGATACCTTTATTATTTCAAAGATAAAGGATGCTTGGACTTCTCGTTGGGAAGCCAAAAAGACCGAATTGATTCAATTAAATGCATGGCAAAATATCCCTCGTGAAGACAATCAGTGGTCTGGCAAATTGACAAATTCTGGTAAGAGATTTTTTTTGCAATTGGCAGCAGATAGTGTAGAAGATGTGAATAGGCAAGTTGATTTTGGCAATATGTCTTATGCTAGGAAGGCCATGATCTGTTATGGCATGGCCTTAGATGTTGATGGTTCATGGAATGTGAACCAATTGTTTCCTCATCTACAGGAAATTATTGCAAAGCATTTGCAATACTTCCAAGGTCAAGAAGTGCCTAATTTTATTAGAATACCCTAGAAATATTTTCTAGTGCTTTGCACTATATGTAATGGACACATGTTGTTTGTAATAAAATGGTTGGCTTTTTGAAAACGTCTTCTTCATTGTTTCATGATTTTTGTGCCAAAGTCTATAAAATGTGGGTTTCTTTTTTTTAAATTAGAGAAGAGTGGTACTCTCAATAAACACTAAATGTCAACTTTGTAAAATTTGGAAGGTGTAAAACATCATGGGTGATGGCAATTAGAGTTCAAGTTGAGATTTAGTGTGTATACATTATTGATTCAATTTCCATTTAGTGTTCAAGTTCGTAATTAGTGTTACGAACACTAATTAACATTATTAGTGTAGTGTCATTCTATAAATACAAAAGTAGTGAACCGTGGTTTATAAGTCTAAAGTTCAACTTCCTTATGCCTGGAAAAGCCCACATTATTCCAAAGCTACTCTTAGGTGATTTCAAAGTGAAGAACTGCTCAACATTTTTTGAGACGGAGTTCCGTCCCTCTTCAATGTGTTGGCCACAGATGTTGTTGGAAATTGCCTTTTCACCTAAGAAGAGGCTTTCAAATCATTCTGAAGTTTGGAGCATCACGAGGCACCAGGTCCCGAATTTGGTTTGTCGTTGCAAACTGAAGTTGAAGCTTTCAGAGTATCAGAAGAGAGAATTCGGATTGGGTGTGCACAAGCCCCAAGTCTGAATCGTCTGGAGAAGTGTTGGAAGTGTTGTTGGGTTTAGGGTTTCTTCTTTCTCCTTCTGCTGACGGAGGTGAGAGGGAAGAGGCTGCCATCATGTCGTGGCGAGGGAAGCTTTCGCAGGTGGTGCAGGAGCTTCGGATCCATTGCTGCCAGTACTCGCCTGCTTCCACTGTCACCAGGTACGATGACTCCCAGTCCTGGCGTGCATTCGGATTGCCAACGCATTTAGAGATCCGCACTCTGCATCGTCTGTGGCTTGGGTAGTGGAGAGCCAGGTGCAATTCAGACGTAGGGTTTTGTACTGGGAGCAATATCTTTGTGCTGAGAGAGGTTTCTAGACTGCTACGGATTTTTCCAATTTTTTCTTTTTGTTTAATTTTTTGGGCGATTGTGTGAATTGAGGATGTGACGATTGCCATTGTTGTCGTGTGTGTGGCAGGAATTATGTTCAGAGGAATTATGCGGACTTGAAAGCGCTGAATCCATCGCTGCCGATCCTGATCCGCGAGTGTAGTGGGGTACGACCCCGGATTTGGGCCCGCTATGGTGAGAACAATGCCAATCCTGTTTTCAATATCCGGTGTAAATTGAGCCTGTTTCTCGTTTGGGATTCGAGATTAGGGTTTCTGTTTATGATTAGGATTTCGAATATGTGAGTCTGGTTGGTATGGGTGCCGACTAATGTGGTCCTAGTAAATGGGAATTAAGGACTTTGGGTATTAAAAATATGTCGCATTGTAGACCCTTGAGGTATTGCTTTGCATATAATATTTTTATAGTTGTGGACTGATAACTGATAGCTGATAACTGATTGTTATCGATTGGCATTACTAGATAAACTGCCAATGTGAATGGCAATTCGAACTTACAACCTAAAGCCGGTCCTTCAAATTTTAGCTTTGGAATCTAATTTGAAAAATTCAGTTATAGGTTCTTGGTTGTGTTCATCCGGTCTCCGACTTCTTAGTTGCTGATTCTATGATTAAGTCGAAGTTTTAGACCTCAAAATTCGTCACTGCATTTTGATCTTGAGGATAAGTTTGTGCGTGTGCGTATTTGGTAATTTAGAATTCTGTAGTGGCTAACGTTATGAATTACACAATCGTCCTCGTCTATCATATCTTCAATATCTTTGCATTGGGATTATGATCTCACAGATAATGGCGTGGAGAGAAGTGTAGAGCTGCATGGCTTGACTGAGCATCAAATTGATGCGATGCTGGAGAAGATAGTCAAGCAAGGCAATTAGGGCAAACCGATGAGGTGAAGTAATCTTTCCAAGCAATCTTTTCACTTTTTGTTAACCAGGATGGATCCGTGCTCAAGGAGAAGTTTATGATTTTTTGCACTGGACATCTTGCCCAAATAGTACTTGCAATTAAATCTACTTGCTGTTTACAATTTGTGACGTGTGGGCCTCAATTTGCAGATGATAACAACTGGTTTTACTTAGTGAAGTCGGCAGACTGCAAATTGCCGTTACCCACAAACTAATTTGCTGCTTGTTTGCCATGATCAAGTTTCATTTTGGGAGCAGGATTAAGTTCTGTAATGGCAAGGTACAGCACCTAAAATAAGATAAGGGTTTGAGCATGGTTGGTATTATTATTCAACTCCAAGAGTTTTGTTGGATCTGTTGGTAGTCAAAAGCAGAATAGGATTTTAGATTCTCTTAGAATGTATTTATAGACTATTGAATGAATAAACTATGAACTTTCAAAGTGCTAAATATAGATGGATTCAAAATTGATCTTAGGCTCTCATGAACAAAGTTTGTACATTGTAGACAAGAATATTTAGGGTTTGGTTCTAGAAACAATTCAACAAATAGGGATAGTTACCTTAGGTCCATTTTACACCAAAAACAATAGGCCTGAAAAATTGAGAAGTCTCCCTCTCCAAGTCCCCTCATTTGGAGGTCATGAAATGAACTACCAAATTTTTTAATATATTTTTTAAATAGGTCAGCTTGTAAATAGGGCAATTTTCTACCATGTGCTTTCCTCACATTCCTCCAAAATTTTCTTGATATGTCCTCTTCTTTTTTCTTCTTTCTTTTTCACTTTTGCTTCATTCTTTGAAGTTTCAACACTATAGGTGAGAGGAGGCAAAAGCTTGTAGTGGTGATGTTGTTTACACATGATCATGGAACATGTTATTAACATGCAAGCATTGGTCTTGCAATGAGAGTAGACAAATGTTGTGATTTTGAGTGTTTGAGAGAGCATAGTGTATACAATTATGAGAAGCAAGTTGGCTTTATAGATCATTTGTTATTGAAGTCTTATACAACAAGATGTTCAAGCAAAAAATTTGTATTTCATATACTAAATTTATGTTTTTATGTGAGAAATTGGGCTCATTTTAGAAAAAGCTATACACATACTAAAGAGAGTTAATTTCAATTGAATCAAAGGTTGCAATTTTATTAGTTAGATTTGGTATGGGTGACAATCTAATGAAAAGAGGCTGTCACCTCTAGTTTGTATTAGTTGCCCCCCTTCTCAAAAAATTTGAAGGCCGTTGATTGTTTGTTTTGTAAAAATGATTTTACCTTCCAAAATCAGGAAAATCACAAGCTGTTGATTTTGTGAGATTGAATTTGAGCCATCCAAATATTAATATGGATATAGATACTAAAATGAATATTGGATATGGATACAATATCATATATGAATACATAATAAATATTGAATGTGAATATAGATATAGATATGGTACAATATTTGATATGAATATGAATGTGGGTACAAGATACGGGATGATGTTTATCCCATATTGTTTGTCAATTACATTCCTTTCTGAAAATTACAAGAGGCCAGGTGGAAGGGTATGAAAATTTTAAATTTTAAAAATTAATTTCAAAAAAATTCGGAGGGCTTGCCGGAGAATTAATAAAAAAAAATTGGATTTTGGGTGCATTGTGACACAGTTTGTCACAATGGGAATTAATTTTAAAAAATGGATTTTGGGTGCATTGTGACACAATTAATAAAAAAAAAATTGGATTTTGGGTGCATTGTGACATAGTTTATCACAATGCACCCAAAAGTGGTTGTAACAGCCATACGCATATGGTATGGGTGATAGATAGTATGTAATTGGAGAAACATTTTAAAATGTGAAGATTGTGAGAGAATTTTGCAAATTGGTCAAAGTGCATTTGCGAAAAGGTTTTGTCCAAATTTCAAATGAAGATGGATTTAGAGTTTTAGCAAGATTGTGAATTTTACTAAAATGGTAATATTCCATGTGCCATTTTCAAACCGCATGGTTTGAATTGCTAAAATACCATTTAGGACTAATATAGATTTTAGACATATTGGATAGATATAGATTTCAGATGGTTTGTCTAAACCTCAAAAGTGATATTTAGGAAAGGTATAGATTTTAGACCTCCAACAATAGTGTAGATTTTAGACATCTAGGACAAATATAGATTTCAAATTGTGTGGTTTGAATTGTAAAAGTGCCAAAGTTGAGGAATGATTGTCATTTTAATGAAATTTCCCATCAAGGGAGTTTGAAGCATTGCATAGAAATCAATACGGTACATAATTGGAGTGATAAATAGATTTTACATTTTTACATTAAAATGACAATAAATAGATTTAATGATTTGTACATTAATTCCACTTAATGGTAGAAAAGATTACTATTGTTGAAATCATTTCATTCATTGTTGTGACAAAGCATTGTAGATGTGAATTGTATATTTAAAGATTACAAATTTGTATGCATAAGGAGTTTTCATGAATGGATTTGGTGTTTTTCAACAAGCGTACAAATTCATGGAAGGGAAATATTTACCGTACAAATTGATTAGAGATCTAGTTAAGTCTTAGATGTACTATCCTTTTAAAAGTAATAAGAAAGATTGGAGTTGTTAAGGCAAATTGGAATTTCATAGAATATATATTTTCTCTGTGTATAATATGCATTTGAAATTTAGAGGATCATTATGAAGAGAACAAATGTCCCTATTTGAATGTTGTTAAACTTTTTTTTGTATTGTTTTGTACAATTTATGCATTATCTCCAAAGACAAGTTTGACTTGCAATGGATTGAAGATGCTAAAAAAGAGATAAAGGAACTTATAGTACATTAGAAAAGGCCGAGTCCTACAAGGTGAATATGAGACAATTTTTGAAGTAAGATGATGAATTCAAAAATTTGCCAGTGTGATTGATGATGAGAATGAAGATAAAGAAGACAATGGAGAATTTTTTTATTAAATACAATGAGAAAGATGAGGATTTATTGCATGAAACAATAAAAGGCCATGAAACAATTATCAAAACTCTATGGCAATTCAATCTTGAAAAAGAGTCTACAATAGAGTTGTTGATATGAATGAATTGAATACTAATCATACTATAGAAGAGTAACTAAAAACTAGCCTCTGTAGTATTGTCAGCAAGGGGGATACTGTTCAAAAAAAGCCCTATATCTATCTATATATGTAAATTTTTTTTTTATAAACTTGTATCTTTTGGAGGGTTGTAAGGAAATTTAGTAGAATTGGTGAGTACTTGTTCCCATGTCCTTTGCAACTTAATATGAAATTTCTTCTTTTTCTCATCTATCTTGACCTCAAAAACTTGTGATGATGTCCCTTGATTTGTGATGGCTTCAAATTCTAAAATTGTTTGATTTTTGCAATTGCTCTCACGACCTTCTCTTTTACTTATTGGAATGTATTTGTTACAATTGTATGTGTTGAATTCTGAATAAATGTCTAATTCATCAAAAAAATTGCATTCTTATTTGCAAGTTGTCCTTGAAACTTTTTTGGCTCTCTTGTCATTCTTGTATTATGTATAAACCTTCTTGTACTTGGGTTTGTACAATTCCCATGAACAATTGAAGCCACAAATGACTGCAACTATTCTAGTATGAACCTTTGACCACATATTAATCCATGACATAAATTATAATGAGATTTAAAAAAATTATAAATACACATAAAACATATGCATGTACATGAGAATTTGAGAGAAAACATTGAATAAATCACCAAGACAGTCACTTTTGAGCACCTTGAGAAATGGGACAACATAAAAAAGGTAATAATTTTAGATCTGAGACACTTACAAGGGAAAGAAGGCTAGTAGATATGCCAATCATAAGGCCATGCACTCCCTCCTTGTGGTTCAATTCCTTTTATTGGTCATGTTTTTTTATCTCGCTTGAGGAAAAAAGAGGGAGATGGCTAAGACATATCTACTAGCCTTCCTTTCCTTTTAAAAGTTCTAATTAGTCCTAATTTTTTTTACTTTTTTTGTAGAATTTCACAACTTTGAAAAAATATCAAAACTTGTAAGAGAAAAAAAAATTGATACTTCTGAAAAATTCAAAATTTCAAAAAAGATCATACATGTCTCGTTTTTTTGAGATCTTGAAAATTCGTTGTCCATGTCCTCAGAATTTGCTATCAACATCTCAATATCTCATCCATTTCGTATTCGATGAATTTTCATCATCTAAATGTGAGTCTTCTTCCAAATCTACCACCTCCTTTGTTTTTGTTGTAGTTTTGACATTCTTTGGTCTTTTTTCTAGTCCCTCCCTTCTTCTCCATTTGTTTTCATTATCACTTTTTTATTTATTGAGATGCCTTCTCATCTTGCTGCAACAACAATAACTTCTACTTCTTTCAAATCCATGAAGAGCTAGATTTCTACCTCCTTGATCCCTTGGCAAATTCTGACTCCAAGCTTATGATTGAGAGAAGTCTCCATCTTGAGAGTAACCTTCAAATGGCAAGGAAAGAAAAAAAACACAATTGAGCAAAGAACGGTGACATAAAGTTAAGCAAGAATGTACAATAAAATTTGTAAAATAATAGACAAAGAATTCACTAAAAGAATGGGTAAAAAATTTAGCAAAGACGTGCAGAAAATCGAGTCAAAACACTCCAAACTGTAGTTACAAGGTGATGAAGAAGACTAAAGTGTGTAAAGCCATAATCAACATTGTTGAAAACGAGACACCTACATTTGGATTAAAAAAAGATGTAAGGTAACTACACCTAAAATGGCATGAATAAGTTCTATGGCAAACCAATATGCTCTAGAAAATGAACAACAAACTAATATGCTCTTGAAAATGAACAACAATTTTTCCACATTGGTGAAGAACTATGAATCAAAATGCAAGTGGTTCCACAATTTCTGGAAGCATTGTGAGTTAGTTACAAATTTTCAAAAATGCAAGGTGCAAGGTGCTAAAAGTGTCATGTAGGTAATGCCAAAATGCATTTAATGCACATGAAGAAATGAGACTAGTAGCATCAAAACATGTCATAGTAAAGAATTCAAATCAACATAAAGTGTACCCAAAATTGACCACTTGTAAGATTGTCACCTCCACATTACTATAAATAGAGCTTCACACTTCTCAAAATGGCCACCAACTTTACCTTACACTTTTCCTTATAATGCACACCATTTTGGATATCCTCCCTATTCAATTTGAAGAGTGGTTCATTTTAGGTGTAGATATTGTAAATAATCAAAATATGAGAATCTTTGACAGGCTATTGTTGTTTTTTGGTACACCTAGAGACATTACTTTGAAAATTTAAAACTTTTTCATATGGTGTCCAAATAATGAATGTTAACCCCTCACCGCCCAAGGGGACCAAAAGTGTCCTTACACAGTCTAGCAGTCGACTTTAAAGCGCTGTAACTTTTGCATCCAATGTCCAAATTCAATAAAACTTGTTGGGAAAGTTGCGCATAATAGTCTATTTTTGGGGGTAAAATTTTCAGATCTATCCAAGATGTAATGAGTTTTTGAAATCCATTCAAAGTTCGCAGGTTCAATTTGAGTTCACCACACTGCAATGAGATGGCTGCAACTTCGGGGGCTTGTATCTTTTTCATCAAATGTTAGTTTTCAATCAAATTTGTTGGGTTTTGTTCCCCATAAAGTCTACTTATTGTGATAAAATTTTCATGTCAATCCAAGTTGTTTTGAATGCTTGGGAGCAATTCGAAGTTCAAAATCCAGACATTTTTGCATTACAGTGAACTTCGGCGGCTTATAACTTCTTCAGACAGGGTTTGTTTTCAATAATTTTTGTTGGAAAAGTTGCGCATACTAGTCTAGTTCTTGTGGTAAAAATTTCATATCAATCCAAGAAGTTATGATTGACTGAGAAGCATTTTAGTAGAGGTAGGTTCAGCCATAGATGTGTTTTTTTGCTACTTTTTTCACTGTTTTTGACATTTCAAATCCATTTTGCAAACGCAATGAGTCAATTGAATGATTTTTTTTCCCACCAAAGTGTTTGTCTTTTGATTTTAAATCACTTTGTAGTTTAAAGTTTTTTCATTTGAGTAGATTTAGAAATCGAATTTCACCTCCAAATGTGTTTTTAGGAAAATTTCAGCATCTTTTGTCAACACTAAAACATTATAATCTTTCAATCTATACGGTCAAATGACCCCAAATTTGATTTACACCATCTAAAACATGCACACTACAATATTGTACGGTTGAGATTTTCATAACTTACTCACATTTAGACTTATAGCACTTGAAAAGCAAGGTTGTTTTTTGACATGGTTAGGCCTTGGGCGGCGAGGGGTTAAAGTGCGTTAGGATCTTTTCTCAATTGCCAATATGATTTCATAAAAACCTATTATATTTAATAATAGTAACCATGATCAATTGCAATTAGTGAGAATTTTAGGTGCAAATATTGCAAGTGCTAAAATTGCTTTGAAAAGTATGAAGACTCTGAATTCTGCTAATTATGAATATTCTAGCCTTGTTTTAGGTTGCAAGATGATTGAACATTCAACATAACATTCAGTAGTAGTGAGAAGGATTGCCTTCCCTTAGACAGAATGATGTGGAATATTCCACACCATTTCATCTGTAGATGATATGGTGTGGAATATTTCACACCCATCAGTAGCTAATAATCCATGTGTTGCAAATAGTTAAAAAATTGAAGCACGCTCGCCTAGGTACCTGGGACAAAACTGCAATTAAGTTTAATAACAAAATGGACTACTAAAAAAACAATGCATTCAACTAGTTAGAAACAAAATCAATATTTACGATTAAAAATTCCATGAAATTAGCATTCTACTCATTGAAACTAATACTTCAATTTCCTTAATGTGTTTTGAACACCTTTCATGATTTGTGTTTAGAGAATGTGAAGACAAACCTTTATATACATATGGGGTGCAACGACGCTAGTTTGTGAGCCTAAAAGCGTGAGCTCAAGAGCTGTGAGCATACATTTTGTGAGCCTAGAGCGTTGATTTAAAAAAATTAAAATTTGTTTAGGCCAATAGAGAAAAAAGGGGAGACATTTCAAAAATTTAATATTAATAGTAAAATTTCAGCCCTATGACTGTGGATCTATAACCGTGGGATTGTTGTAGCATGCACACCATAATTTTTTTTTTTTTTTGGGGGGGTGAAAGTCCCGACTTTGAAGCGCCTAAAAGAGGTTTCTCGGTACCGAGAGAGGTTTTCAAGGGTGAAAAAGTCGCGGAAAAAAAAAAAAAAAAAAAAAAAAAAAATGTTTGAAAGGCCTAACCATGAAACCTCTCAAAGGGTCTCTTTGTATCGAGAGAGGTTTAGGGTGGTGTCAAAGTTGCAAAATTTGGGTGATTTTTTGGGACCTACTTACAACATGACAAACAACTCTTTGGACTTTTGTCATGGCCTAATTTTTGCCCACTAGTGCTTAAGTGGTCAACTATAGGTGGCTCAACTTTAAGATTTTTTGTCTTTCATGAATTAATGATATTTGAAGGTAAAAAATCATTAAGTTATTGATTATTTCAAGTTTGGCTTGTTGAAGCAAACTGTCTCAGTTTTTAAATATTGAAGTTCATTAACTTAAGTTTAATAAAGCTCAACACTCAATTGTCAATGGCCTCAATCTGTTTGGATGGGAGGAGTGGAAAAAAAAATTTAAAAAAAAAATTAAAATAGGGGTACACTAGGATTAGGTGGATAGGAATATTTTGTGAGGCTTTAATATAAAATCAGTCCCACTTGTGTACTTCCTAAGTCCTAACCAAATACAGATTGAGGGAGAAGCATTGCAGTGTACTTCCACACGTTTCATACATTACACATAGTATATAAAGCATTTACATTGCCTATAGGGAGAAGAGTATGCAACAATCAAAGTTATACACTAATCACTCTGCAAAATTATAGATAACGCATACATAGTTCCGTACATGTAGTATTTTCACTCAAAGTTCTAAATACATATGAATCTAACTCTACATGCTGGGCTTGTATAGGACGGTTCTACATATTCTAACTACAGTTTTAAGAATTCATTTTGATCATCCCTGCATTTTCAAGTAGTTTCATGACTTCATCCATGCTGAGGCTTGGAGCATGGATGAAGGGGTCCTTCTTCGAATCTACTTTGCAAAGGTAACGGAAAATGTAATATAGATGTTTGCAGTTGACATATTTCCCTCGCTTACCAATGGAGGCAGAGATCATAGTGCTAAAGGACAAACAAGTGCAAGATGGAAAATTAGAAAGAGTGACCCGGTTCACCATATGGTGAGGTTCTACGCCTGACTGTAGAGTAATGATAGCTCCAAGTCCTGGGTAA
This sequence comes from Climacium dendroides, assembly GCA_950106755.1. Lineage (NCBI taxonomy): Eukaryota > Viridiplantae > Streptophyta > Bryopsida > Hypnales > Climaciaceae > Climacium > Climacium dendroides. Next base: position 26,839,441 of record OX467092.1, read on the forward strand.
GGCAAAATGTTCACTCCGAGAATGATTCCAGATACATTTCGGGCACTCTCCCATTGATTCTGGTGCTCATCAGTAGGTGCCTTCTCATTCCTACGAATGTTTTTTCCATTCCTAACACATGGTGGCTTGTTAGCATGAGGTGGTCTTACGTACGTCCATTCTATAACCTCGAATAGTTTTGAAGATGTGAAGAGCCGTCGTGGAGACAAAGGTAGTTGCTCCTGGAGGTTGAAACCTGCTTCTTCAAACAATGTGATTTCATCAAAAGTGAGGGCAGTACCAAACATCACGGGCCACACGCGAGGGATTTCAGGTCGGCTAAGAACATGAGACCTTCTGGGACCCATTACACAGCGCTTGATGTCGTCTGGACAAAACCAAAATTCATCAGTCTCCACTCTAGACCCTTTGAACTCACGCTTCTGCCCCTTATATAATGGAGCAGCTGTGGCTGTAGCACCCCTCACAATGATCATCTTGCACTTAACCTCCGTTTCCGATTGAATGGCATGGCACTTTCTCTTAGACTTCATAGAAAGGCGGGCTATGTGCCACTGAAATGGATCACAATCTGTCTCCAACACATGTTTGACATGAGGAACTGGTGGTGTATCATCCATTACATTCCTAACATGGCTTGGAGCTGACCGAATTTGAACGCGTGGGTGGGAAAAATTCACCTTATCTGGGCGATGAGAATCTCCTTCGGAACCAATAGGAACATCAAGGGTCCTCTTAATGGACCCAAACACTTCTTCTCCTTCCAAGTGGGGGATGCGTGTACAAATGTCTTCAACACCAGGCATACTGCACAAAGCATCAGTAATTCGTTTCCCGTCCATTGATGCTACTGCCTTCTTCAACTTTAGGTCCTGACGGGAAGGTCCATGTCCAGATGGCCCACCATTAAGGTACACTCGATAATTGGTCATTTGCATGAAGGCACGGACCCAATCATCACATGTCGCAATGTATAAGTCTGTACCGCGTTTACCGGATGCTTGTAGCCACTTGTTGTGAATCGTCTCAGAGAGGTTACAAGATGGAATGTCAGCCAATTCTTCCACGGATAGATCCTGTACATTGTTTTGGCACTCACATTAGCAATAATCCAAAACTCAACGTGAAAACTGTATATAAAAGACAAATGAATCGAAAGGTAGAAGAATGCGGTACTTACGGTTTCCATGAAGCCCCCCCATTGACGGTATCTGAAGTGCCAGAAGGCTAACCACAATTCAAGCTCCTTTAGAGATTCCTCTGATGCCGCACCAGAAGAGTACCACCACGCCTTGATTTGGAGGTACCTACTCTCTGCTTCCTCTAAGTTCTTAGCATCTTTGTAGTCTCTGCACAGCTTCATGTGTTGGCATTGAAGTTCACGCTTAATGAGTTTTTCGGTGTGTTGCTTCATGGAGGTAGCCCAATGAAAAAGGCAAGTGCGTTCTCTGTCAATCATCTTGATGGATGGATCTCCACATCCATAAACAATTCTAACAACATTCCAATTGGCTTGTACGCTGTCTGCCATAAAGCCTTTGAAGTTAGGATTTGGCAAGTCGTTCTTCTCCATTACCTTATTGAGACACCTCCACATAATGACTTGCCCTTCGGTATCTTCTGATTGCATGTCACAAACTGCAATTGTCATTACCTTGCAATAAACTGAATTATATACGTGGCACGCAATTGTGGTCCAGCCCTTCACGCGTTTCACATGATCAAACATAAGCCAACAATTCGCCAGATCACCTCCGGGTTGCATCCTCCTCACAAGGTCAACCCCGCTCCCTGGGCCATCCACGAGCATCTTGAAGAGATACACCTTGTTCTGTCCCTGTCCTGGGAACACACTGTCATGAATAAACTCAATCTTTGCTTGTTTCTTCATTGCAAGTAGACGATCAATCTCCCCTCCTCCTACTCCAGTGCTACGAAAAGAAGCAATGATGTTCCGGACATTCGGCGAACTAAGGACTTGAAATTTATCCATGACATCATCAAGAGCCTTGCCTTGCAACATCTCCTTAGGTCCGTCACCAGAGTGAACTAAGAATGTATCGAGGAATTCCTTGCTAGCAGCCAATGCAATGGCTGATGCTTTAGCAGTAGGGGTTTTTGAAACTTCTTTTGCGATGAGACCTGAAATAGTATCAATTGCATCTCTACACAAACCATCACTAACTGGGTGGACATGAGTACCTAGATGGATGCATGCCCTCGTCATGTGGGATGGACCCATGACATAGTAAATCCTTCCGTCACAGAAATTGATACAAATGGGCGGTAATTTGCAGACTTTGCAAACTACAGTGGAGTCTCTAGGCGGATTGGATCCTACAAGGAATGGAGTGGCTATGTTACCCATCCACTCTGTTTCATTTCTACTGGAGCATCGATTCAAATAATCGCATGCAGGATTCGAACATGCCAAATGACCAACACAAGACGACTTCCTGAATTTAAGCCCTAACTCGTTGTGAATATTAGAAGTGATTGTACGACACCATGTATGGCCATCATAGCGTTTATCCATGCCAGCCATATTCTTTGAAGAACTCGATCCAGACGCCGACCTACACGGTGGAAGCTCAAAGATAATATCTCCATCAAAGCTAGTTGGAAGGAATTGGACCTTCTTACATTCAATTGAATCAAAGTTGAGATTTGCAATCTCGTTCCTAGATCCTCGAATACTAGCTAGCTTTCTAAGACTTTGCAGCACACTAGGGTGATCACGGTCTGCCGGATAGAGGGGAGGACGTGAGAATATTGAGCTCCCAACACTACTATCACGCAATCCACTAGACTTTGTGGCCTCGATTCTTGTAGAAGCATCATTCACTTTTGATGGAAAAGATTGATGATTACTATTTCCATGCTCATCCTCTGAATCACTGGATAACTCAACTACTGGACTTAGTAACTCACGTACTGCGCAATCGACATTCAAACGGATTTGTTCCTCGTCAGCTACAGAAGGATCATGTGGTTCTCTCTTAACGGATCTCAATATTGGAAATTGTGCAGTGGATGCATCAGAGATAGGTGTTACTATCTCAGTCGAAGCATCCACAACAACAGATGACAAACCAAACGCTCTATATCGACCTACTTCTAAGTTCCAAATATATCCGTACTGATTAGTAGTTCTGGGTACGAGAATCGATTGAACAAGTGCTCCGGTCTCAGAATGAATCTCTTCTTCAACGTAGATGGAAGACTCTAGGAAACCGTATCGAACATGGAGAAGGTCGCTGGACAAATTTGCAAAACCAGTACTACCGATGCGAATGAGAAGAGGCACCTCATGCCCATTTGCTCTAATGGATGCCATTACGGGTACGACTAACAAGTTAAAGAAACGGTAAATCAATTAAGAACATACAATCTTCCTAAGCTTAAATAGGACCCTAACGGACCCTAACGGACCCACATCTAAATAGAAACGGAGTATTTTAAATGGTGAACAGTACTAGTCAATTAAGCCAGAACACTAAATCCATGTGCCCAAAAAATGACAGAGATGTAAATGGGTGCATCAGATGTCAAAAATTGACGTACGGGACAAGCCACACGAATAAAGGACACTATTAATGGTGGTTCGCCTAAAGAAGTCGAAGTAATGACGTTTTGAAAATATTTCAAGTAAGTACAACTAGAATGAAGCTATTCACATATCATTATCAAGAATATGGTTTAAAGAAGCAGATATTGCCTGCAGTTAGAATCTACAAGTGGCGCTTGTGGATTTATTGTATGACCTATAATGAAGCTAGTATTTGAGAAAATCAAATCCTCATTACCACTAGCTTGGGAAACAATCCCCAATGCAAGATTTCTAGTAGAATCAAATCACAGGAGACAAGGGATTCAAAAAAGTGAATGAAAACATTCTATGAAGTCATTCGTTACTGGAATTCATTTTTTTTTAAATGTCCACATACTACACTATAAGTACAGAAAGAAGGTCTACACAAAGTCTCTTACATTCCTATGCTGAGATCTCCTGCATTTTGATATTCTAACTAGTGAGAGAGGACATGCATGTATGTGGAAGCTTCCAGAGGATCAGTTGAGGTAGATGCCATCAAAGATAGACATTTCTGGTGATCAAAATAGTATTGGAAAGCGGAGAAAGAGGAGAAGGAGTTCATTCTTCTACAGTAGTAACAAGGCATTGAAGAGGGCAAGGATGAAACGAAGGAGGCTAATTCGCAAGACCCCAACATCATCTGAGCTTGAGGAGGAGAAGGTGGAAAACTCACAAGAGAGATCTTTCATATGCAATCTAGGGAAAAGAGAGCAATCAAGTTCAAATCGCCACAGTGAACAGAGAAGTGAACAAAATGACAATGATCCAAGTAGTGCACGGTTGCGTAATGTATGTATGATGTCTTTTATCAGATATATTGTAGACTATGCATGTGCTTTCTAGTTGATGACTTGATGCTAGAATCACCTAAACAATGAAAACATGATATTGATATTCAATGTATTGCATCTCGTCTAGGTTTTTCTCGCATTTTGAAGTTATACTTTGCATGATGAATATTCCATTCAAACATATTGAAGAAGGATGTCGAGGACCTGTAATCATCATGTGTCCTTGTACACAACAAATTTTGTCTAAGAATTAGGAAATGGCCGATGTTAAAGTGAATTCCCATTGAATTCGAAGTATACATTATTGTAAAGAGAACCTCGGAATGCTAAGTATAGATTCTATCTCTGTGGACCTTGTAGGTCCCTAGATGTGATTAGTTTCCACTCCCACATTCCTCAAACCTAATTTGCCCTCCATAGTTGTTAACCGCGTCTTGATCATTCTTCGCAACTCGCCACCTCCAACCGCATCTAGACTTGAGCGAGATTTGCCATCTTTCCTCTACGTCTACCTGTCCGCCTTTCCACCACCAACCGCCTGCAGACTTGGAAGCGATCTATCGTCTTGCCTCTGCGTCCTCCTGTCTGCCTCTTTTAGGGTTTAGTGAGTTTCCTTTGGTCTTGCGATTAGTTCTTTCAAATCGGTGAACTTCTGACAGAAGTTTTGGCAATGGAGACGAGGCGGAGCCGAGACCTTGCGCAGCGTGAGCAAGAGGCCGCAAAGGTTTCATCATCGGATTCCGATATTCAAAAGGTACAATCTTGGCTCATGTAGTTTTTAACGAGTGCATTATGAATTCTGAGTCCACCTGCCCCAATCGGTTCTGCAGTCTCCTACTCAATCGTTTGCGGTTGAGCTTAGCTTCGGAATACTAACTGGAGGAAGTTATAGTTCTCAGTTTCGTGTTCTATCGACCGAGAGGGTGTGATCGTGAGAACTCTCTTGGGATTCTTATGTTGAATTCATTGTAGGGTAAACCACAGAGTCCAACCAGTTTGTTTTCTAGTATGCGAGATCATCTGCTATCACAACAATCGTCATTAGGGTTCTGGGTCCCGATCTCCTCTCTGTCTCGCGGCAGTCTCGCCGCCGAGACCTTCCTCCTCGGTGGCCGAAGTCGGAGGACCGGTCACTGAAGTTTGTGTTTGGGGTCCCGATCTCCTGTTTGTCTCGCGGCAGTCTCGCCGCTGAGACCTTCCTCCTCGGTGGCCGAAGTCGGAGGACCGGTCACTAAAGTTTGTGTTTGGGGTCCCGATCTCCTGTTTGTCTCGCGGCAGTCTCGCCACCGAGACCTTCCTCTTTGGTGGCCGAAGTGGGAGGACAGGTAAGTGATTTTTGTGTTTGGGAACCCGATCTCCTATCTATTTCGCGGCAGTCTCGCCACCGAGACCTTCCTCCTCGGTGGCCGAAGTCAGAGGACCGATCAGTGACTTTGTTTGTATTTATCCTCATATATGGGCTTCAGGATTCGTCTCTCGCCACCGAGATAGAAATCCAGAATCAGCAAACACAGCAATCACCCCGACTGATGTGCATTCTTGGGAGCTTTCGGGGACGTAGGATCCTGCTCTCGCCACCGAGAGCCATGAGAGGATAGGTGCAGGCTGGACAATTTGGGATCCCGCTCTCGTCACCGAGAGCCCTGAGAGGATTGTCGGAGGTTGGACAGTCCGTGTCCCGTTCTCGCCACCGAGAGAATTGAGAGGTCTGTCTCAGGTTGGACAGTCCGTGTCCCGTTCTCGCCACCGAGAGAATTGAGAGGTCTGTCTCAGGTTGGACAGTCCGTGTCCCGTTCTCGCCACCGAGAGAATTGAGAGGTTTGTCTCAGGTTAGACAGTCCGTGTCCCGTTCTCGCCACCGAGAGAATTGAGAGGTCTGTCTCAGGTTGGACAGTCCGTGTCCCGCTCTCGCCACCGAGAGAATTGAGAGGTCTGTCTCAGGATGGACAGTCCGTGTCCCGTTCTCGCCACCGAGAGAATTAAGAGGTCTGTCTTAGGATGGACAGTCCGTGTCTCGTTCTCGCCACCGAGAGAATTGAGAGGTCTGTCTCAGGTTGGACAGTCCGTGTCCCGTTCTCGCCACCGAGAGAATTGAGAGGTCTGTCTCAGGTTGGACAGTCCGTGTCCCGCTCTCGCCACTGAGAGAATTGAGAGGTCTGTCTCAGGTTGGACAGTCCGTGTCCCATTCTCGCCACCGAGAGAATTGAGAGGTCTGTCTCAGGATGGACAGTCCGTGTCCCGTTCTCGCCACCGAGAGAATTGAGAGGTCTGTTTCAGGTTGGACAGTCCGTGTCCCGTTCTTGCCACCGAGAGAATTGAGAGGTCTGTCTCAGGTTGGACAGTCCGTGTCCCGTTCTCGCCACCGAGAGAATTGAGAGGTCTGTCTCAGGTTGGATAGTCCGTGTCCCGCTCTCGCCACCGAGAGAATTGAGAGGTCTGTCTCAGGTTGGACAGTCCGTGTCCCGTTCTCGCCACCGAGAGCTTTAGTGTGTTGCTGCGTAGTCGCATTGTGTCCTTGTACTTCGGTGTCGAGAGTCATGAATGCCTCACGATTAGATTCTTTTAATTCAATAATACACAACTCTAGTCGTGAATGCATGCGTTCAAGCACAATGGTCTTAAGGTTTGTTGCAATTCATGCTACTTCAACAATGCCAAACCATAAGGAATTGATGGAAGATTAGGGATGGTTAAAGCAGATCTCGCCGCCGTGACTACATTTTCAGATATGAAGGAGCTGAACTTGTATAGGAATTTCCGAAGTATGACCATTCTAGTGAATATTTGAGGTCCTAATCACGTTGCTTATATTTGCGCAGGTGGATGTCGTTGATGATCCTGCCTTGGTTGAAAATCAAATCCAAGAAAAACCAGATCCTCTTCTGGAAGAGGATCTCACAGCCGTCCCGATGGAAGAACCACGATCGTCTCATGTGGTGCAACAGCCTACAACAATCTCGGTGGAGGAGACACAGAAGGATGTTCATCCTGCAGGTGGTTCCTCTACAGTCCAACTATTCGAGGGAGAAGATGACATTCGCAAGTCTCAAAAGCTTGACTTTGTGACCACCATTTCGGGATTGCGTTTTGTCCCAGTCCATCTTTCATGAATGAAAATTCCACTGTGTCGTTTGGTTCCAATGCCGATGGTTAGACCGACCCTTAATTGTGATCTAACTAAGCTAGAGCAAGAGTTTGTGCATGGCTACGAAGAAGGAGCTCGAGTCTTCTATGTCTCTGTGGCAGATGAGCAGGGCCAAGGTGGAACGTTCTCAAATTTAGAGAAAGCTGAGTGGGGCTTGCATTGGAACTCGGTGAATGATGAGTTCAATGAGAAACTCCGAGGTGTGGAGGAGCTCAAGCATCTCGAGGATGCAAAGTTTTATGTCTGTGACGGAAATCATCGTCGAATCACATGGATGAGGCACATTAGACGTCTCCATACTGATGACATGGCCTGGCACATATTGGTTGACTCAATAATCTTAGACACAAAAGGGAGGGTGGGAGTGGCGATGCAAGTTATGCATGATATCAACAAGTAAGGTTTTATTCATCTCTTGTTCGCATTTGTTTTACATTGTAGCCGTTTTTTCATATCACAATTTCATAACTTCTGGATATCATACACTCAATTCATGGATGTTTTCAGGCACACTGAAAACTCTCATGTGAAGACTAATCTCGTGCACACCTTATATCGCGTTCGCAAGTATGGGGCGATGCCAATTGAGAAATTCAAGGAGCTTCTTAGTGCTGCGGATGTTAAGTCTTGTCAACAGAATGTGAGGAAGACATGGTATTCCATGCCATTGGACGTGTTCACGTCATTTATCTTTCAGGTACTATGTTCCAGAACAAGGAATTATCTGTTGATCATAGTGGGATTCCTTTGTTAGTATTTTGATCCAAATTGCTGGTGTTTGCAGCAAGAAATTGCAGCAGCCTCGGACGCAGCTGTTCGAAAGTACCACGAGGACACCCCCCTCGAGGAAGTTACTGATGCGGGGGTTGCAGCTGCAATGAGGACTTCTACAAAGGATGCCACACATCTCCTTTATAAAAAGCTATCAAAAATAGTTTCTGTTGCGAATCCAGCACTAGGAGATGATTGGCTTCAACAGGTACACATAGACATGTTTCACTCTCTCAGCACATACCTACGTAGAATGATTGAGGTTGACCATTCCTATAAGTATTTGGAAGCAGTGAGTTGGCCTAGATATTTCAGCCTTTGGACCAAGACAAGCACTTAGCTATCCAAATTGAGAGTTCATGCTTCTTAAATCTTGTAGTCTATCTTTCGTGGATTCTTGAATTGGATCCTTTATCATGTAACTAGAGTGTCTTACTCTAGTGAATTGGGTCACTAGGTTGCTTGTCTAACGTCATTCATTTTCATTTTTTCAATATCTTTTTAGTTTTCTTAAACTCTTCTTGCTAGGCATTGTCCAAGCTTACTAATTGAGCCAGTACATTTTATTAATTTGCCTTCATCCATGTTGTTTTCACTGATTGAGGTTTCTATTTGATCATTGACAGATTGAACGGCATTGGAGCATGTACGCAGTTCAAGAGTTGACTCTCGACAAACTTCAGCTCATTGCTACAGCAAATGCAGACTCAAGTCACAAGGTGAAGTGGCTCAAATGGCTCAATTCATCTGGACCTACACGTGAGGCACGACGATTTCCACCAAGACCAGCCAATGATGACAAGATCAACGCCTTCCTTGCCAAGGCGTGTTGGTATGCCGCGGTATGAATCTGTCACTGTTTTTCATGAATTTTGAGCACATGATTTGAGCTATTGTTGTTGACACTAATTGATGTCATTATCTTGGCTTGGGTTAGATTGAGGATGCTGCGGTTGAGATGTACGAGGGCATCATCCGCTCCGATAATATTCATGTGGATATGGCTGTTGTTGGTGAGCCTGAATCTCTTGTGGACTACATAGAGGGATGGCGGATGAAGGTGTGGAACCATGCCTACCTAGGAACGTTTAAGGGTGCAGATGCCTTCAAGAAGTCAGAGTCCTTTAAAGACCAGAAGTTCTCTACCCTTGTGGTTAAGAGAGTAATCTATAGGTGAGGGACCTCATTTCCAATCTCTTCATTCTTAGCTTTCCAGGGACATGACTGTGGATTATTGTTGTCTACATGGTTAACTAATCTCTTTGAATCCCGGCCTTGTACTATAGGTACTTTAAATTTGAATTGTTTCCCAAGAAAGCAATTGCGAAAGCTGACTTACTGCCTTTCTTCAACACCTGGCTTGACCGGACCTCCTCCGACTGCATGTTCTCACCATCTCAAGTGAAAAATTGGACGAGTGCTCATTTGCAATCAGGGGCGTGGTACCTTGAATGTAGTCAGGGGTTCATCCCACCTGAAGAGACGGCGCTCTTTCAGTCCATCAAAGACAGTGGCGTGGTGGATCCACAATTTGATGAATTTGCGGGGCTTGACGCTGATGCTCGAGAGTCTGCTTTAAGAAAGAGAGAGGCATCTGACAAGAAGAAGGAAGAAAAATGGGAGTTAGCAAAGAAGAAGACTGAGGAGAATGATGCTAAGCGAAAAGCACGTGATATCGAGAAAGGGAAGGCCGAGGCAAAGGGTAAGTTGAGCGGAAGGAAGAGGAAAGCAGAGTCGCAAGGAGCGGAGCAGGCTACTAGTGATGGCGCGGTGAAGCCCACCTCCTCAGCCTTCTCACTCACGCAGGAGAAGCTTCTCCATGGGCTTCCTCCCAAGGCCTACACTTTGGAAGCACAGGATAACGTGGATGAGATTATCTTGAACCTTGGAGTCTCTAGCTTGTTGGGATCCGGTGAGGATGCGGGGCCTGCATTGTTTGATGCCATCATAGAGTTGTTCAATAAGGTACTATGTCTCCTCATTTTTACATGGTTTCATTAGATGAAAATTGACAATGGCATTGAGGTTATTGCAGTGGCTGAGTCTATGATGTACCGTTCCTGTAGTTAATTTATGCCTAATTTTTTACCTGGTTTGTATGTGGTCAGCATGCGGCAGACAAAGAGCGCTTCTTCAATGGTGTGGTTACTGGGCAGGCGGCCATTGACCTCATAGTTGTAGATCTCCCAGAGGGATTACCGGTCCCTACAATTTCCAATCCACCAACATCGGTTCCCAAATGGAACGAGTTCTCGGCGGAAGGTCTTACTGATGTCTTCGATTTTGCTGACAACTATCTACACGACGGTGGTGCTCTCCTTGTGATGTACCCATTTAGTCGTGACATCAAGTCTCACTTGCTTGGAAATTTAAAGTCGTTTGAATTTACTTCAAAGAAGGATTGGTGGGGCATGAATAGGCTCCACCTAGCGTCTCCATCCGACCCATCAGCCACGGTATGCTCTAAATTCTTTGAGTTTGTATTCGGTTCCTAAATTTGAATTTCATCTTTAAAGCCATTCAATAATTATGATTGTTTTGTAGACGATGCGCTTTGCGATTTCACTCTACGTGAGAGGTTCCCAGGGCCGATTCAAGAGCCGGTTTTCATTCCAAGATGTACCTGGGCATGAAGAAGTAGGCATCAACGTGGGGCGGGACGACATCTTGCAGAATTTCTGTGGGAAGGATGATGTGGCTTTAAACGGGAAGATTCCTTGGCGGGGTCCTCGGGAGAAGGCCCGGGCATTTATGCAAATGCTTGTGGAAGCAACGACCTTGCTTGGTGATATCGTCATGGACTGCACCGCATCTACAGGTTTGTATTTCCAGTTAGTTTTTGTGAGTCCCGAATTTTAACCACATTATGATTTGATGTATTCATTCCAGTTCATGTAGATGGTTCAATGACTTCCTTCTTCTATGCAGGTTCATGTGTATATGCTTGCTGTGCTACTGGTCGTCATATTGTGGCCTTGGAAGCAGAAAAGTCCATATATGATGCACTGCTGGCTCCATTAACTCGCCGTGCATCGAATACTGTGACTCAACCGGAGCACACTCCTGCTCCTCCAATTGATTTGGAAGAGGAAGAAGTGCCCGTCCGTCATGTCGTGAGGACTTCAAAATTTAGTAAGTAAGTTTATTCCTAAATTTTCAAAGTTATCCATCTAGGTTTCATCATGTACTTTGATCTCATGTGTGGTCTTTTTTTTGTATAGGCAAGCAAAGAAAATGAGAACGACACAACATCAACTGTCCTTTGGGAAGGCTCCATTCTTCTTTAGCCCGCCTAAGCCATTTCATTTACCAGTGTATGCCGAGGCATTAGCTTCACAGTTTGCTACTTTTGGCAGTAGACAGTGTTCAAGGATTCGTAAGGTAGATCCTCGAGTTCTCATGTTCATGGATGATTCGGCTAAAGAGTCTATCAGTGAGACATCAAATAGCCATGACACTTCTTCATGTAGATCTTCTGGTAGTTCTTCATCCAGATCTCCTAGTAGTTCTCATCACTGATCTCCATTGTGAACTCTATCACTTCTATATCTTACTACGGTTATACTTTTCACATCCTTCAACAGCACTACATGTTTTTATTAATCCTGACCTCTAATCCCTAGTTATATTTTTATTATCCTGAAGCTACTATTTCTCTAGTAATTTGTATTCTCACACTCAAAGCCCTACAAAATGTCAACCACGGTTATAGGTCCACAGCCCATAAATTGAAATTTTTTTGCAAAAAGTTGAAGGCTCAGAAGCTCACAGCTCTTGGGCTCACGCTCCAAGGCTCACAAAATAGCACCCCCGTATGGGGTGGTAGGAGGTAAAGTAAACAATGTGATATAAATAAATTAAAGTTAGTAGGAGCTCAACCGGTTTAAGTCAAATTAAAGCAAAAATTCTATTTGAAGTAAAATTTCAGACCTCATTTAGTCATAGTAAAATAAAAATTTCAGAAAACTTTGGATTAAAAAGAATTGGAAAATTTATTTAAATTTCATCTCAAAAAAATTTGTTTGATATTTCAAGCCTCCAATTAAAAGTTATGAACAAATTTTCGAAGAGAGGTTGGAAGGAACATTTTGTTTTACATCTTAAAACATCCTCTCTAAATTTTGTCCATATCTTTTGATTGGAGGCTTGAAATATGAAACGGATTTTTGGAGATGAAATTCAAATAGATTTTTCAACTTTTTTTAGTCCAAAGTTTTTTGAAAAGAGTTATTCTATTATGACTAAATGAGGTTTGAAATTCTACATAAACATAATTTTGACATTTTGACATTTTGACAATAAACAGTTTAGAACTCATTTTCAAATTATCCCATATTCTTTGAGGATTCATTGTGAAAATCAATTTCAATATAAAAATGACATCTCCAACCTTCACTCCCTCAAATGTTTCTTAGTCAATTCCTTCATAGAGCTATCAAAATTATTATTTATATGACGGAGGGTTAAATGATATTAGAATTTTGATTCAAAGGATTCTCATGGTGTTTGACAAATCATATTAATGTTTCTTTGAATATTTGTTAGTCTGATATAAGATTTAGAAGGAAAAAAAAAGTGTAATCCATAAATCTACTGCCACGATCCCAGAGCTTACTTTAATTCCCTGTGTGGATGTTTTCCATGGATGATGCCTCCAGGGAAGAAAAGGGAGCCTTTCTGAAGACTACTGAATGTTATGAAGTCAGCTTTGACACCTTGGTGTCAAAATAAGGTAAATCAGCCCATTGTGGTCAGATTGAGGAGTTTGGCATCATCTTGTTGCTGAAATTTTTCAATTTTTTCCCCACATTAGTACAAGTGTGAGAAACAGCAAGTGTAATTGAAATTAAATTTTTTTGACAAAGTATGAATTCGCTAGGAATTTCTGAAGCATTAAGCCCAAAAGAGTCTATAAGGTAGGGGGCTATAATTGCAACCTGTTTCTTGGAAGCGTATTTATAAATAACTCTGAAATTGACAGTTATTGTCTGTAAAATGGATACAAAGTGCACCCAAAAATGATAATGCATGCAACTAGAGCGACTTTAGGATATAGAGTGATTACTTTCTGGTGCAGGAATGGGTTAAATTAGAAACAGCCTATGCCTATTTATGACATAGTGAATTTTTGGATGCATTTATGAACTGTAGAGTATTGTTGTAGGCTTCTAGCCAGTGCTTGTAATATCCTTGCCTAGGGTCCGCTCCAGCTGTGTAAGGGTCGCATTTTCAAACACCTTTCTCTCTTTTTGCGTGACTGCTGAACAGATTCTTGGGACATGCCTTCCTGTAAGCTTCTTAGCTTTTCAAATTTTTATCAATTTGCCTTTGTAATGTGAATAGAGACAAGTTGTGAAGTTAAGTTCACATTAGAAGAATATTAAAGGCAAATTGTCATTCTGAATAGATATCAAGAGAGGCAATTAGTCGGGATAGCAAAGCAGACAATTTGACCTTGTACCGCTTGAGTTCTAGTGTTCCTCTTGGACTTCCAGGCTTATAGATAGCAGCTTTTCTCTCTTATTACCCCCCCAGTTTCGAGTCTGAGCCTGTCAAGTTGTCGTGTACTTTTGTTGTTGAACACTCCAGCTTTTGAATAAATTTTAAAAAACTGTCTTTTGAATACTTGTGAGCTTCCTGGTGTATTTGCTGTGTAATTTCTGGTCCAGAGTTTGGATCCAGTTGTGTGAGTATTTGAGTACCAGCGATTGGGCTCGTTGTTTTGTGTCAGTGTTAACTAATTAATTGTGATTTGTCAAATTGTGTAAGCTGAGATTGCAACTAATTGTCTGTGCTCATATTACTGACTGGAGGTTCTATTGGAAGCCTGTGTTAAATGAATTGTCTGACTGAGAGGTTGTGAATAAACAAATTTAGTCTATTCGTCATGGCATAATAAGATCTTTGTACAAGTTTCCATGGTTGCTTGAGATGAGCTTGAGAGTCAATTGGTTAACTGAGAAAGGATTGCACCAAAGAGGAGGCTGTTATAATTGAGTGTGTTCGAAATTCAAATTGTCTGCGAACTGTATCGTGATCGCAACTTTGCCAAAGACGAATTGGAACCCTCCGGTGTTTGAAGTATGCTGTGGAGAAAAACCAGCAAGACAACTTGACTGAAGCGGAGAGGAGTGATGCAGTACCAACACAAAAGAAAACAACCGGTAAGATTGTTGATCTTCCAATTACAATTTGTCAGTCAAGTTGATTAGGAGAATTAAATTCAGCCTAACTAAGTGCTAGAGGAACAAACCAGTTGTAAGAATCTAATAAGGATTGCAAATTGAATACCTTTACAAATTGTTGATAGAGGTTGTATGAATTTAAAAATTAAATTGTAACGAGTCGAGTTGATTTCCTGTATAATGAAAATTAGAGTATGATGACAGTCAATGATGATCTAGTCGTCACATTGAACCAATTAGTATGAACTGAGGCAATTTGACCCAAGCATGCTGTAATGCTAATGTTATTTTATTAAAAGAGTTTGGACAATTTGTTTGAAATTAATTTTATTAATTACCATTGATATAGCAAATAGTCTGATAGGGCGTATGTGTGCAGGATATATAGATTAACCTGTGGTCTGTGAACAAGTTGCAGGTGCATGGCAAATTGCTGATCTTGGTTGAGTGAGAAATTAAGATTGAAATTGCAAATTTAAATTATGTATGCATGTGGTTGTGAAAATGGGATTTGTTGATTAATTATGAAGTGAATAGCATGTCTGGAATCAAATCCAGAATTTCTTAGTTAGGTTTCTCAATTTGTTAAGTAATTTATTCTCAAATTGGGAAATTTAACAAATTGTCTAATTGTGTCATCATTGCAGTGTAATTGTGAGACTAATTGTTTTTAGAATTGTGAGAAACAAATATGTAAGAGCAAATTAGTGCAGTCAAGTTGTCAAAGTGCTTGAGTTGCTGTGGGTTTGGTGAATCCCTAGACTGGATACCAATGAGAGTTAAGGCAACAGTATGTCAAATTGACTGAATCAGATCCTTGAACCAGTAGTAGCTAGTTAATTGGAAACAAATTGTTTTTTTTTATCATCCTTACGTGATTAGTGAGACTGATAGTAATTGAAGTTGGAGTAGTGATTGAGGATTAATAATTGGCAAGTTATAAGACAAATTGTTATGGTCAACCCTTGTCCATTAGCCTTGGTCTCAAGTCACTAAGGGAGTAATTTTTGTAGCCAGGGTGAGTGTTATTGGCGTATATGATAAATTGTTGAGATTGTGCAGAAAGGATACGAATGGAGTTGCATTACACACTCATTCCCCCTTGCATTAGTTAGAGACAAATTGCCACAGAACTGGGACGGATTTGTTACTCATGCTAAATTAGTAATTTGGCTAGATAATTAGTGACGGGTCAAATTGCTATGGTAAAAGAAAATCACCAGTAATTAAGGAACCGTGTACAATTATATAAATAAATATATATTATATTTACATTTGTCTAGTAGTAGATAATGCATGACAAATTGCTACATACCTGGACAAATTGACTATAAATGACCTTAACATACTAGGCAGGACTGGAACCGCATTTTCACGCGTCCATAGCATTAATTAACGGACTGGCAACCAAATTATATTAGTAGGAATAAGAGTGGATATATTCCTTGTTGGTTGTGAAATGTTATAGTAAATCCCATTCTAATCTTGGAAACAAGTGACTCTAGTCACTATACGTTAGACTATTTGACCATTCCCTTAGATTTTGGAATCCCTATACTATAGTCCTGGGTATTTTGTGAAGAAGCAAAAATCTAGACTACACTTCCCTATTTTTAAACTTCTAATGTTCAGCTTCTCAGAACCCTACGATCCAGAATAGCTTGCCTATGACATTTTCCTTCACAAATTTGTGAGTAATTCACAAGTATTCTGAAAATTATACGAATTGTTGTGTTGTCTTCTGCTTGCTTTTGTCTTGTACTGAAAAATTCCAAAGATTATTTTCCGGCATCAACAACACCCGAAAATGTCCCCACAGTCCTTAAAGGATCGCTTTAACAGCCTCCTACCATAGACTACTTTAAGACCAACAAAATCTAAATCTGTAATGCTCATCTCATTGCTTAATGCAGTCAAAATATTTTCTATTACATAAGGCCAAAAAAGTCAATTTTACAATGGACTTCACACTAAAAACTTAGAAGTTCCTAATGAGGTCAATGTTCACTCCATTGCTGTCATGTAAGACATGCATTGTTGCCCACATCCCACATCCTGAAAAAATTAGGAAAAGCAATGAGCCATTTCTTAGGCGACCACAATAGGTCATTTGACCACAATGGGCTGTCTTACCTTAATTTAATTTGGGCACTTGACCAATTCAGCAACTTGATCTGATTTTCTTGGCTTTTAGATATTGCTTTTCCTAATTTTTTTACACTCTGATGAAATGATTTGATTTTTTCTGTGAATCTGTGAATGTATTCCCTTTTTCATCTTTTCTAAATTTTTGCAAAGAACAATGTTTTGAATACTCAGAATTTCCAATTTTCAGTTCCAATTTGTAACAATTCTTTCGTATTCCAGTCTTTACAAGCTGCCACCTTGACTGTCCTGGATTTTCAAGGATGGGGAAGCCACATCAGTCTTCATGATGGCGTCCATGGCACTCCACCAATTTCAACTTGCAGAAATATCTTTCAAAATTTGACCTTTTCTTTACCTAATTTGCAAAAACAACCTACAAAATTTATTTATTTACTTATGCAATATTTGATCAACACGCCAAATTTCAATTTCAAAAAAAAAAAAATTTTTGAAAAAAATAATTGTGTATTTTTATATTGTGATACAAAATAATTATTTGAAAAAAATATTGGTGATGAATTTTTACAATTTTATTAAGAAAATTTTTAATAAATATCAATGTGCACATTTCACTTATAGGAAAAAAATTCAGTACCTAGGAAAAATTTTACACTACAAAAAATTCAATGTCAAAGGGATCACTAATTAACTATGTGTACAAGAAATTTCTGTAGATCATAATTGGAATTTGACAAAGCAATTTCACCATCATGCTCAAAAGTACACAAGTACTTATAACACAAAGATGAATTAGTAAAATATAATTACAATTTAGAAATATCTATTTCATAAAATTTGGGATGGCAATACCTTGACATTGAAATCTTTGTAGTGTATAATTTTTCTTAGGTAATGATTTTTTTCCTCTAAAAGTGAAATGTATACATTGATGTTTCTTGAATGTTTTCACAACAATATTTTAAAAATTCATCACGAATATTTTTTAATTAATTTATTATTTTATATCTTAATGAAAAATCCACAAAATAATTTATCAAAAGTGAAATTTTTGTTTTTTGAAATTGAAATTTGGCATGTTGATTTAGATTGCATAAAACAATAAATTCCATAGGTTAGTTTTGAAAATAGGTTTAAAATGATCAAATTTTAAAAGATATTCTTTCAAGTCCAAATTGGAGTTATCTTACTTTCTAGAGGGCACTATAGTTCTTTAACCTTCGAATGCCTTTGAGGGTTTATTATATCATTAAGGAAGGTTGTCTTTTCAACATTCAAGTATTACATTAGATGAATGAGAAGTTGGTTGGACAAAACAATGCCTGCAAGCTCTTTGTTCATTCTTCAAGACATGAACATTAAAGCACTTAAAGGTTTACTAGCTTGAACTAATTGGTCCATGTGACCACTTTTTCAAACTTTGAAGTTCCTTTTGTTTGTATGCTCACATGTATTCTACAACTAAGATATGGAATAAATTTTTTGTATTTATTTTTCAAAGATGTAACTACATGTTTTTTTTATAAGTTGTAAATTTTTTATTTAAAAATTTGAAATTATCATGAATTTTTGGATATAAGAGTGAAAATAATTCATATCAAATAATGTAAAACACCATAGTGCAATCCTTTCTATTGTATCATTCTACCATATCATTCTCATTTCTATCATATCATTCTAAAATTAAAAAATCAACCCTCTATATTAAAAGGTCTAAAGTTCAAATTGCAATAAAATATTCAAATTTAGAATTTTTCAAAATTTCTAATTGTAGTTCATTTCATTTGTTGGACTCAAATTCAAAAAAGATCATTTTCATACCTTAAATTCAAATTTAGATAAAAGAGCACAAATTGCCAATATAAACCACAAGGTGATTCATGGATTTGCAATTTTCATAAGTAGGAAAGTCATGAAATATCATTGGAAAAGAACATTCAACATCTTTCATTCAAATTGGGTTCAAACAACTCCTTTAAAAAATTGGATGAAAAATTGTCTTTTTTCCATCCTTGATGCCTCACAAAAATTATCCAAAGGACACACAATGTCCTCTCAAGCAATTTAAATCTATCATTTAGAGTAAACCAACCATTCACCACACATCTAAGAACTGCACAACAACCATTGCCAATTACCGCACAATAACTGCACGATTCTACTACCAATTCAATTGTGATGAGAATAAAATTTTGTATCACTGCTCAATGACTTGCACACTGTGCGGTGAAGGGACACAAGGAATTTTTTATTAGTTTTTAAGTGCATCACTTTTAAATTGCAATAAAATTTGTAAGAATAAATATTTTGGCATGTTTTTTTAAGGTAAAGCTTAATGTGACAATCATTTTATAATCATGCCAAATTTCAAAACATGTAAGTCTCTATATTTATATGGAGAAGGATTTGAATTTTGTCATTGCGGCGATTGGTAAGTTTACTATAGGTACTTTGCTTAAACTGATCTATTTTTAGAACAAGTAGGTGCATTATTCATTTCTACAATGATCTTGAAATCTCATCCAACAACCAATTTTTGGCTTCAAGAGCCTTTATAGGTTTACAAAAGCTCCATCTTTATTATTATAGATGGAATTATTAGGGGATTAGACTCATTAGAGTTCTCCATTCTATAGCTCATAGAAGGGAGATAATTTGAGAAATGTGATTTGAAATTTATAAGGTTAATATGGACTTTTATGTGCAAAAATTGGCAAAACCTTGCAGAAAAGACAAAAGATTTTTTGGAATTCTTTACAGAAGTGTGCTAAATATTAGCAAGAATGAATTTGAAATTGTTGATTGGCAAAATTAGAAACAGAAGCCCATGAACAAAGGAGGAAGCAACTTTTCGATTTTGAAAAAACTAATTTATATATCAAACTTGAAGTTTTTAATTTGATAAGGAGACATATTTATTCCTAAAATTTAGTTTCTCCCTACTAATATAGAAATGTCAAACATTAAAGACAATTAAAGCAATTTTGATTCTTAAAAAAATTTAAAAATTTATTTTTTGATTCCAATTCTTCATAGAAATCCACTTTCAATTCAAGTATGGACAATGATCCTATAGAATTTTCATTTGAGAAAATCTTAGGGCCACTTTTCCATGATTGAATCCTTATTTGTCCCACCAATTGAATACTCTATTTTGCCTTTTGACCAATCTCAAGCTTCCTAAAAATGAGTACACCCAATTCTTTTTTTTTCTCAAAATACTACCTCAATCTATCCTAATAGTGCATGTGACACAAATTTACTTGAAGTCACACTAATTTAATTCTTAAACGACAAGTTGGTCACTGTGGAAATCATTTGTTTTTGTACCATTTGAATTGTTGGCTTAAAAAAATGCAAAAGCACTCATTGGAAGTCAAACTCTTGTAGAAGACTTTCCCTTTTCACACCCAATTTGGAGGATGAAAAGTTGCACTTCTGTCCTGCATGGAGAGATTCTTTGTCATTCATCATCTAGAAAACATCCACAACGTCATTTATGGGTTGAATTAGTGTCAATTGAAATATTAGAACTTCCATTTGTTCCATTTTCACATTATTATTACTCCAGTGTTAATTTTTTTTTTATAGAAATAGTAGATATGACACTAGTTTTGCAGGGACTCAAATTTTGCGCCGAAATTCTGTGTGATTCCGTCCGTCCTGGCGAAACTCAATTCGACGACGGCCTTCTTCGTCAAGCGAGCGGTGCCCCCCTAGAACTAATTTGTTAATTTGTGGGTCTGGATAAATGTGTTGCGTCTCCTGCAAACCAGGTTTTGAGAATTTGAGAGGGCAGAATTGTGACACCAGCAAAGGCACCACCCGATGATATCACCGATCCACGGACCAGGTAGGTCGGTGCTTTACCGTCTCCGTTTTCGAAGCTCAAGCAAAACTCTCCCCACTGCGTCTGGACAGATTTGCTGCTCGAAGTTTTGATGAGGTTGCGAGTGGAGGTAGGGCGGTTGCCGTGGAATTCCAAGCTGTTTCTGCCGAATTGCAAGCTGTGGCTGTGGAATTGCAAGCTAATGCTGTGAAATTGCAAGCTGTGACTGTGGAATTGCAAGCTGTTGCTGTTGGACTTCACGGCTGGTGGAGTTCGGCAGTGGAAGAAACTAGGTTGGTGTTAATCTGTGGTGCAATTGATTCGGACAAGAGAAAAGAATGTTTGCCATTTACTCTAGAGTTTGTTTGGATGGTGGATTTCAGCCTGGCGGTGCTCATATTTTGGGTGTCCAGGATGGGTTTTGTGAGCTCAATTCTTGCCCAATTGGGGGTTGCTGAGAGTGATGAGAATCGAGTCTTTCAGGCTATTTGCTCTTCCATCAGCTGTGATGTTAGTAATCCGTTAAGAACTTTGCAAAATGAGTTTGTATTGGGAAGGGCTTCATGAACCACACTGTAATGATATATTTATTTTTCTATAAGTTGCTTGGAAATTTTATGTGAGGTAAGCAACTTGGGCTCATGCATCGTGGAAACAACCACCTAAATATTACGCTATCGTCCTCATCAGGAGTGTTTATTCCTATGAACCATCTTGCCCCTGCCCAAGATGGTCTTCTCTAGAGCTTCTTCCAACGGTGCTTCTAAAATGGCGGATAATAGAGGATTAGAGAATTCTTCAGGTCACTTTAGCAATTTAGCAGTGAGATTGTCCTGAATCACTTTTATGTTTTTGGATTTTTAGGTCTTACAAGTGCTCATTAAGAACTCTGCAAGCTTTGCGTTTGTAATATGAGTAGGCTCACTTGAGTGAACCCCATCTCTTGTGTATAGTGGGGCATGTCAGGTTTCTTTTTATAATGTTTTCTAATGTGTCAATGTTCTTAACGCAAGATGAACAACTTCGATCCAGTGCATCAGAGGAACAAGCAACCATAACTGGGTTACCACCCTTGCGTGCGAGTGCTTATTTTCTCGCACCTTGCCTTAGTTGTTTACCCTACGCAAAGGCCTGCATTAATGAAGTAAGCTGCGAACAAACTTCTGACCTAATGAGAACAAGTAGGGGCATTGGATTTCACTGTTGGAGGTGGCTGTGATGGCAGATGGCTGGCATCCGAAACAACAGGGAAGTCGACCACAGTGTACATGGAGGCATCTACGAGGACGGCCCATACGACGTGGAACTCGTGAATGTGAGCGACGCCAGTGGGTCCACATGTTGTCTCCCCCGCAGCAAGAGGCGAGTAGCTGCAGACAACGAAATCCCGGCACCCAAGCCGCTGATCGTCGCCTTGCCAATTGAGGAAGGGGAGTATCCAGTGGTGCAGTTCCATCATGGCTACACCCTGCAGTGCATGTTCTACACTCAACTCATCTCGCACATCGCTTCGTACGGATTCATCGTCGTCGCACCTCAGGTGAGAAATCAGAGCTTCCAAATGGCCTAATCCCAAATGTGGATTGACGTTTCTTTAGGATTGTTTTGAGTAGGTCATACGGAAACTTTGTTCACTTCTTTTGTGCAATTTGGCTTCATCCGCATCATAATTCTCAGTCTGGCCCATCCGAATTTTACATCACGATCAATCAAGTTGGTCATCGTAAAGCACTGAAGGTTTCTTCTGCGAGTCTGACTCGGTGAATGTGTTGAATTAGATGTACACCGTTGCAGGCTCCGACGCGACCAAAGAGATTGAGGATGCGGTGGCCATTCTGAACTGGATGCCTACAGGCCTGGCAGCCGCGATGCCGGAAACGCTAGCCAAGCACCGACCGAATTTCAAGCGCGTTGCGCTCGTGGGCCACAGCCGAGGAGGGAAAGTGGTGTTTGGCCTGGCCCTCGGCGTGCGCAAGAGCATGCATCAGTATGCGGCCATCGTGGGGCTGGACCCCGTGGACGGCATGGGCATCGACTCGCAAACGAAGCCTCCCATCTTGAAATTCTCCGAAAGCAGCCTCAATCTCGGCGTGCCCACGCTCATCGTGGGAACTGGGCTTGGTCCCATCAAGCGCAATGTGCTGTTCCCGCCTTGTGCTCCCGACGGGGTCAGCCATGACGCCTTCTTCTTCGACAGCGCCGCTCCTGCTGTGCACTTCGTGGCGTCCAAACAAGGCCATATGGATTTTCTCAACGATGAATGCAATGGGGCGACGGGGAAACTCTCGTACTGTTTGTGCAAAAATGGAAAGGAGCGCCGACCCATGCGAAGATTTGCGGGCGGGATTGTGGTGGCGTTTCTGCTTGCAGCTTTCTCTGGGGAGACGGAGGCGCTTGAGCGTGCGATCAAAGCTCCTGAGCTTGCACCCATTCCGTTGGAACGACCAGAGTGTAAGGGAAACCTTGTCGAGGCATTTAAGAGACCGGCTATGGTTGCTGCTGCTCCAGCACTTTCACAATGAATTCATATTTTCAAGAGGGATTGCCCTTCCCATACTTACACTGGTTTTATTCTAGTCGTTTACCCAGCGTACCCCGACGGTGCCGTTTGGATTTGAAGGCGAAGAATTCCATTTTCAAGAGCTTGCCACTGCAATGTGCTGATATCTTAAATGCAATTGGTGCATGCGAAGACTCCATTTGACAGAGCTTGCCACTGTAATTTGCTGAAAACATATGCAATTGTTGTATGTTGTTGATAGAGTCTTTACGACGGTTGCCCTTAGTTGCTGGCGCTATCTCTTACAACCGTTCAGGGGTTGTTTACATTCTACCCAGACAACATTGTTTGTTGAAAACATGGGTAAGTCTTGTGTATTGTTGATAGAAATCGTTGTGCCGGTAGCACTGCATGTGCAGTCTTGTGTAAATTACCCTTCAGTATCCACCATCAACCATTTCTGATGGTGCTGCTGATCGGAATCCATATGTGGATTGATTCTGTTTTGTTATGAGTGTCAGTCTAATGTAGTTCTAGGTTGTACTCCTTAAGTTTTAGTGTGACAGACAGCCTCCTGGAAGCAGACGTTGGATTTGCATCAAGAGAGAGTTAGAGCGCGAGAGAGCTGCTGGCTCGACAGTGTTATCGTACTGCCATGTGAACTTGGTTTTAGTTCGGAGGCGGTCCATTTGATGAACCTTCTGCAGCGTCAGTTTTTTTTATAAGAAACATTCTTCACCAGTTGTGTTGTAGAAGGGTTCCTTTTATATGAAGATAGCCTAAGGATTAGGAGAGAATGTTTTCTCAAAGGATGAGGTGGGCTAACTTCTTTGGGGCTCTAGTTTTAGTTTTAGGTCTTCAACCAAGTAGTCTTCTTGTGCCATTGAGAGAATTTTTCTTAATGTGAAATACAGTGGGCATTTTATGTCATGCACAATTAACATTAGGGGTAGTCACACCTTCTTCACTTGGCACTTGAAGAATGGAGAATGAGAAGTTGGTGAGGGTTTGGAGGAGCCAATGGGAAGTTGCGGAGGGTGAAGAAGGTGTGACACCCCTAAAAGATGTGTTTAGGGTGGAGAATGAATAAATGGGGAAAGTGCCACTTGAAAAAGGAAAAAGGAGAGCATAAAAGAATAAATTTAAGTACATATATCTTTTGCACTCCCACTCTTCACCTCCGGAGGTGAAGAGTGGGAGTGCGGAAGATATATTTAAGTATATTCTACTACAAAAGAACAACATCAACTGAACCCCAACACGCCACGTCCGTGTTCTCCATTCTTCAACTCGGGTGTGAAGAAGGTGTGACTATCCCTATTACATTCTTATGCAATTTTACAACCGAATGTACCAAATTTCAATATTTGAAATCAAATTTTTAAATTTTGGTTAAAAAATTTAGATATATTTTATAGTATTTACATGATAATTTGTTGAAATTCATTGCTAATGAATTTTTGAGATTCAAATGGGATTACATGTGGGAAATATCTCCACTAGTAGAAAGGGTGTTCTTTGGGCATCAACAGTATTAGAACTTTGATGATACCCATGTGGGCCTCAGGTACCACTGTTGACGCTATTCATTGATGCATAAAGACTACCTGTTGTGTATTCACAAGAGTGACAATTTTGGAAAAGACATTTTGTGCAATATTGACTTGATGAAAATCCCTAGAAATTACCCAAAACCATTTCAAGAAGGGTACCGTCATCACATTTGGATGAATGTACATAAATTTGGATGCATACACAATGTTTCATCCGTAATCTTTATATTAATGGATGCATCACTACAGCTCAGCACCCTGGAAGGTTGAAAAAAAATCCCTGATGCCAAACGCACAAATTTTATTAGGTCACAAAAAAATGTACCTCAGCAGTACAGGAACTAACTTGTACAGAACTGAGTTTCAAGAGCAGAAATCCACGAGCAAAAGAAGGCTGGCGCTGGCAGAAGCAACGACACGACGTCGGCACGTGTGACGCGGCCCTCGCTATTAGTTCGTTCCTTCCTTCCTGCCGTCACTTTCTTCTCTTCAATCCACTCAGATCTCGGCCTTAGCTTCCCTAATTATTAGAAGCTTCCCATGCTCTTCTCACGCAGACGTTGCAAGGGTTTGCGCATTCACGATTGTCCATACTACGGCCGATCAGCTTCCAGGTGCTCAATTTTGCAAATTACTGGAGCTGCCATTCTGGCGCCGAGGAATCATCGTGCGTAACGTATTGATTGAGCGGAGCCGCGGCTTTGATCGATCACCATGCCAGAACGCGGCGGCACTGCCAAGAATTTGTACTGCATTGGCACCTTGGATACCAAGGGTCCGGAGATTCACTTTCTGGCGGAATGTCTCTCGTCCGCTCTCGCACGCTTCCAGCTTGATAATGTGAGGCAGTCTCTCCTCTTCTTCATTTAGGTTCTTCGAGAATTTGGTGGCATTGAGGAGCGCCTTGGGTTGGATCCTTATTTCAAGACGAGGACTCTATTGTTTGTTAGATTAGCGCCGGAGAGAATTGCGTTAGAACGATGAGGATTGTGTGGAATGAGCTTTCTTCATTTTGTTTGTAATGTTTGAATTCTTTGTTACTTGTGGACGCATTTTGGACCATTTCGCCAGGGTATTTGTATAGAATGGAGTGAATTGGTAGATGATTAGGTCCTCGCTGGGAGAACAGAGGCTTGGAAATAGTGTCAATCTACTTCACTGTTTACACCCTTTAGGTTTGTACTGGAGGAGGCGTCCGACTTCTAATATCTTTATCAGTTCAGGTGCTTGATAATGCAAGTTTCTCTGGTTTAGGGTCGTCGTCAAGTGACTGAGAATTTGGTGGCATTGGTGAGGGCCTTGGAGTGATCCTTATTTCAAGAGTCGAACTCTACCATTTGTTT
Source organism: Climacium dendroides (assembly GCA_950106755.1). Classification (NCBI taxonomy): domain Eukaryota; kingdom Viridiplantae; phylum Streptophyta; class Bryopsida; order Hypnales; family Climaciaceae; genus Climacium; species Climacium dendroides. The sequence goes on from OX467092.1 coordinate 26,865,259, forward strand.
GAGTAGCATCAGGAGGAATTGTGTAGAGAACGACAAAAGATTGTATAGAATCAGCTTGTTCTTGTTTTGATTTATTTTCGTTTTTTTGAATTTGTAGTTACTTACGGATTCATTTTGTACCGACTTGAATGAAGTTCGTTAATAGATGATTAGATACCGGGTAGACTAGCAACTCAGTAATCAACATTTATAGATTTTGGATGTGTCCTGGTGAATGCGTGAACTAATGTTTGTGTCAATACAGGTGCAAGTGGTAGTCGTGGATGTTTCAACTACGCAGAAAACCCCGAGCAGCACCGATCATACCAACATAAGTAACGAGGAAGTGCTTTCGAACCATCCAGATGGCCACGAATTGACGATCTCATCGCTTGGACGGGAGCGGAATGAAGCGCTTGCCACTTTGAGCTTAGCCCTTGTTCACCTTCTGAAAAAGTCTCACTCACATGGGAAGCTAGCTGGAGCTATTGGCGTGGGGGGCTCTGGTGGCACTGCCCTGATCGCGCCTGCTTTCCGGGCCCTTCCTTTGGGGGTTCCGAAACTCTTGATGTCCACAGTGGCTAGTGGAAACACGGCTGCTTACGTGAAAGCTACCGACCTTGTCCTTTTTCCTTCAGTTGTGGATATCGCAGGTAGTGTTCATTCGTATCCTCGCATCACTTTGTATTATTCTACTTCTGAAAGTATAGAGAGGTTGTAAAATGGAATCTATATATGGCAGGCTAGATTCCTGAGTCCGAGTTCAATACCCTAGAAGAGTACTATGTAGTTTATCCTGGTGTTTGCTTTTCGTAGCCCTGGATATGTGGCTATACCTTTCTTGTAAAGAAAACGTATCTTGATGTTCTTTGCTCTTTGTGGGATTGTGTGAATGCAGGTCTCAACACATTGAGCCGGCTAGTGTTAGCTAATGCTGCGGGCGCAGCAGCGGGTATGGTTGCTACTTGTGAGCATGCAATTGGCCAGAAAGGAACAGTTTCGACAAAACCAACTGTTGCTCTTACTATGTTCGGGGTGACAACGCCATGTGTTGATGCTGTTAGGGCGAAACTTGAACAGCATGGGTATGAAACGCTGGTGTTTCATGCTACTGGGACAGGGGGACGGGCAATGGAGAATTTGGTTGCCCAGGGCCTTGTACAGGTATTAGTCTTTTTTCAGAAGAACTCTTAGGTATGCTAATTTGCTTGTGCTTTTTCACTTTCATCTTGGAGATGGACTATTCAGCACTATATTTGCCCAAGACTTGCCAACCGTGTCATAGTAGTTCCTGTCTTCGTTGTACAGGGTGTGATTGATGTGACAACTACAGAGGTAGCGGACTACGTGGTGGGGGGTGTCATGGCTTGTGGTCCAAACCGATTTCAAGCCATCTTACAGCAACGAATTCCTCTAGTGTTGTCTGTTGGCGCCTTGGACATGGTCAATTTCGGTAACAAATCTACCGTGCCCGTGCAATTTGCCAAGCGCCAGTTTCACATCCACAACGACCAGGTGAGCTAAATCTTGAACTTTCGGCATTTTGGGTGATGATAGCTCCGTAGAAAAGAAAGGCAGACGCTTTTATTCACAAGCTATCTTAACTTCAATGGGCTTGCGTTAGTGTCTGGTTAGCGGTGTGATGTAGTGAGAGAAGTTCGGCAGAGAGCACAGTTGTTGGTAGTGGACGAGACACTGGTTCGACGAGCAGCTTACCAAATAATTGATCCCTATGCTTTGTTTTTAGATTACCTTGATGCGGACAACCCCTGAAGAGAATCGGGAAGCTGCGAAATTCATAGCAGATAAACTGAATCACTCTGTCGCGCCTCTACGTGTATTATTGCCGGAGAAGGGTGTGTCCGCCCTAGACTATGAGGGCCAAGCATTTTACAACCCTGAAGCAACAGGGGCTTTGTTGGAGGAACTAGAGAAGTCTATTCAGCAGACTCCAGAACGAAAAGTAAGTCATTTTAGACCTCAAAAATTTGGTGTGATTCTCAATATTAAGCTTGTTCGGGAGTTGACAGATGATCAGGGGCAAAAAGATTGTGGCTTCCCTATCCTATCTAAGTCAAAAGATTTCCAATATCCTGGTTGCTGGTGTTTGTGGCCGTTGCTGAAACCTTCAGTTCTCTAGCAGGGCCTTGATGCCTACTTGTACTTGCCGTGGAGAAGGATCTTTAACAGACGGTTTTCCAGCTGTGAGACTGATAGGACGATGCCCATACCCCAAACCTGTTTCCAAGATCATTCTGCTGACAATCACATTCACTTGCATTATCAATATCAGGTGAAAAGGCTGCCATATAATATCAACGATCACGAGTTTGCTGACGCACTCGTAGCTGCCTTTCTGGAGCTGCACCATGCCAGTGGTACATCCCAGCAAAGGGACGTTCCTGCCTCTCAAACTGTGCATATCCCGACTATAAAGCCAAAACTTGTCAGAAGCCCAACAGATTTTTCCCGAGCCAAACCAGGTCTACTCTTCGTTGACATATCACTGCACAGTACCTAAATGCTGCCCAATGAAATGATGGTTGCTTTAGTTGGACTTCACAGTTTACATGGAGCCCGTTCTTTAGGAAGTTTTGAGGCTATTCTGTTTTCATTTTCAGGGCACTCTCAAGCTTTGAAGTTATTTTTAGAACTCAGGTTCTGTATGTATATACTTGGAGGTCCTGATGGAGGATGCTTTTCTTCACGTTGATATTAAGCTGGCGTTAGTTTTGGTGTTGCATAGTTGTGCTTATTTTGTTGCGTTTCTCCCTCAGAGACTTTAAAGAATCGGGCTACCGTACTGCAAAAACTGAAGAATCAAATTGGTCGAGGAATACCTATCATAGGTGCTGGAGCTGGAACTGGGATCTCTGCCAAGTTTGAAGAAGAAGGGGGTGCTGATATTATAGTCATCTACAACTCTGGACGGTTTCGGATGGCTGGTCGTGGATCTCTGGCTGGCCTCATGCCCTACAAAGATGCAAATGCCGTTGTGCTTGATATGGCATCGGAGGTTTTACCTGTACGTCTGTACTCACCTCATCATTTTAGTGACGCGAATTCAGTGATCTATTTGAGATAGTTTTTCTGTGACTGGTTTTCACGTGGAAGCGTGGTCTCTGGAAATTAATACTAATGATAAAATGAGTGTTTGGTTTGAAGGTGGTGAAAAGAGTTCCAGTGCTGGCAGGAGTTTGTGCATCAGACCCCTTCCGCCGCATGGATCGTTTTTTGCTTGAGCTCGAGCGACTGGGCTTCGATGGTATTCAAAACTTTCCAACGGTCGGCCTTATTGACGGGAACTTCCGGCAAAATCTGGAAGAAACAGGCATGGGCTACGGGTGTGTAGCTTAGACCAATGGTCATTTTAAAAATAGAATAAAATGCTATCAAATGCACTGAGGTCGTGAGCTCTGACTTGTCAAGGCTTGCCCTGATAAGTTACGAGGACATTGTCTCACTTTGATGAAGTTTTGAATGATTCTCTGCCCATATGTGCAAACCTACGTTTTATACATAGTTTTGAAGAAATAATCTTGTTGCGTCTCTTTGAGGTTGTAACTGCATCTGCTGAGAGTGCAAATATTATTCGACACCTAGTTAATTGAGTGATGTTAGTGGATGGTTATTGCAGTGTGGAAGTCACATTGATCCGGCAAGCGCATGAGATGGGTTTCTTGACTACACCCTACGCTTTCAATGCACAAGAAGCGCATGCCATGGCAATGGCTGGAGCTGATATTGTAGTTGCACATATGGGTCTCACAACAGCTGGCTCTATTGGGGCAAAGACGTCAGTTTCGTTAGAAGACAGTGTGCGGCGCGTGCAGTCTATTGCTGATGCAGCGTCTGAAGTGAATCCGGAGGTCATTGTACTCTGCCACGGCGGTGAGAATTCCGTTTCACAATCAATTTTTTTGTGAGCTCAGTTTAAAACATTACATTGAGATCTGCAGAAGCACCACTTTCTCATGCATCTTCCACTAGAAGGTTTCCTGACTTCACTTGAGACATTTCTCAGCGCTTTGGACAACATAATGACCATGAAGAGACTGTTGCAGGCCCCATTTCAGGACCAAAGGAAGCAGAGTACGTGCTGCAGAGAACAAAGAATGTTCACGGATTTTACGGAGCATCAAGCATGGAGCGTTTGCCAGTTGAAGAAGCAATTGCCGGCACGATGCAACAATACAAGGCAATCCAAATTTCAGGATGAGCTTCTTAGACTTGAAAAGCTTTCACAAATTACCATACCTTTCAGAGTGCAGAGTTGAGTGATAAACGATCATTCATTCCAAGAGATGTTCAATTATTTGTGAAATACGGCTATTATTTCATGACCTCTTCACCTATACGAGTCTTGCATCTGGTCTCTTGTCCTCACTTTCTCTGGATGCCTAGTGAAAGCTTTTGTAGAACAATGCATAACTAATACTTTTTTCAAAATAAGTCCAGTCTGAACTCCTATTTCTTCAAGAGTACGATGGTCCTAGTTTTATTTTCCAGAATCTAGTTCTTTAGGTGGTAGTTCTGCGGGGCGTGGACTGGCCAACTCTTGATTCCCGAGTACAGTGAGTGGAATTATGTGGGTATGTTTCACATCACACGTGGTGTAACCCCGAAATGTCGAAACAACCGAGCTACTCTCTCTGGCCCCAAATAAATCTGGGGTTTCTTAGAAATGGCTAGATTAGTGCATGAGTAGCTCCTATTTTCAAAGGATTGCATAGTCACTGTGTCTTCTACTAAATTTCATTAGGTGTGAAAGAATGGAAGTCAATAGTGAAGCACTGCATGTTGAAAATAGGCAGTGAAATTGACAATTTTTTTCTCTTTGGGGAACTGCTCTAATGGTATTAATTTTGATCATTCTCCAAGCAATGTTGGTGTAGTGATGTTCACTGATGTCCTCTGTATTCAATTTTGACAATGTCCTATAATTCAATTCCTAAAAATTCTCAATGAGAGATTTGTATTCAATTCCAACAATGTCCTATGATTCAAGTCCTAAAAATTCTCAATGAAAGATTTGTTAGTGGTAACTTCTATATAGTTTGTAGGTTGAATTCTTCGCCTTTGTTTGGCTATAAGTTACATTTTGATTCCCTTTGTAGGGATCAAATTGCTAGTCTTTGGAGCATGATATCTACATATTTTTTTAATACATTTTGATTCCCTTTGTATGGATCAAATTGCTAGTCTTTGGAGCGTGATATCTACATATTCTTTTGCATTTGTGGATTCTTTTGTTTGCATTTGTGGATTCTTTTGTTAGTTGTTGTTTATCAAGTTGTGGAGAGTCAATTTGGAATGAGGATATTTGGAAACCTTGAATTTATTTTGGGATAGAGGAAGTACCATTTTGTTGTTGTTGCCCTTTTTGAAATGAATTGTTTAGAACTTGAATTTATTTGTTTATTTATTTTTTATGTCTAGAGCTTGAGTTTATTTGCTTATTTATTTTTTATGTAGTTTGTTAGGATGTGAAAGGTACCTAAACCTAGAAGTGCCATTTTCCTAGTTTTGCCATTTTTTTTAATGGAATGTGGGTTGGGAGAAGCTTGTATTGTACTCATGTTGACCCTAAAATAAAACAAGACTTCATGCAAGGCAACCAATGGAAGTTGAATTTTGAATTTTTTTTCTAAACTCTCAATTCAATTTAACACCAAAAAAAATTAATTCAACATTATAATGCAAAAGTATTAAGTAAAAATAATTCAAAATTTAAAAAATCTAGTCTAAAAAGTTGCAAGAAGACTACTTTTTTCATGTCAAGCATAGATATCTTGCAATCTACAAAGTCAAATTTTCTAAATTTTCTTCTACACATTTTTATACTAGTCTAGTGCAAGATTCTATAGTTAGATATGCAAAAATTAATTAATTAAACTAAAATTAAAATTTTGCACCTTGGAATAGAAATGGTAGTTTTGAGTGTTTTTTGACTGAAAAAAGGCCTTGATCCTCTAGGGGTTAAGGGGAGTTTTGAGGCATAAATAGCTATCTAAAGCTTTCAACTTTGGAAATTCACATAATATGATGTGAATGTTGGAACATTACAAAACAACTTTGATTGGAATTTTCTTGACGAGACTAACATTTTTACTTACAAAAATCATTGTTTTGACCACCTACGTTATAGGAACAAAAAAAAGTGACAAATTTGAGTGTATCTACTTTATCTACAACCAAAAAAGGTCATGATTCGGACAAAGAACTATGCCTAGCTAGGTGATTTTTTTAACTCAAAACACTTCAAAGAATTGTATTGTGGCTTGCATTGAAAAGGATATTTAGATAGTAGATGGTCATTTCATGAAAAATATTTCATGGGTAAAGCAAGTGGACAAGATGTGATTGGTTAGGTCTATACTAAGGTATGTGCATCTATTGTGGGCAAAATTGTATAGTTGGTGTACATTTCAAATTCTAAAATATACACCATTCGAATTTTGACCACAATAGACCTATTCTCTTTAATTATTCAACAACCAATCAAACATTCAAATTTCGAACAACAAATGAATGCAAACACATCCCAAACATACAAAAATGTTTTTTCTTCATTTATCAATTTTTTTGAAGATTCTTGTATTAGTTCTTTAACATTTAAATGGTATAGATTCTAAAGACTTTGTTTTGCAAATATTCTACAACTCAAAGCATATTGGTAGGTTTGGCCTCAAAAAGTAAATTTTTAGTTAAAAAAATGACCCTTCAAAAATGACTTGAATATCAAAATAAATGAAAATCTTCAAAAATTACTATGGTTAAAATTTAATATTTGAATTAAAAAATTTCTTGTAAAAATTAAAAATATTCATTTTGAAATCAATTTTAGAAGGAATTTTCAATTTTGGCTTCAAATTTTATTGAAGAATATTACCAATATTAATGTGATCTATAGATCACATTTTACAACAATTGTTAAGTTATTTTTCTAAATTGCATTTTATAATATATCTTTACAATTTTAGAAATTTGAACCCACCCCCTTTGTTCTTTAAGGGGTTAATCCATAAAGGACTATAAGACATCTTGGGGCATTAACTTCCAAAGGATTGGGGTGCTTTCTTAGAGCATGAGCATTATTAATACAGTGACTTTTCTCACTACTATAAAATTCATTTTTTCTATTGATTTGGTTGCATTGATTTGGATAGAAATCAACAAAAAAATGAATCAAATCAACACAGCCAAATCAATAAAAAAAAATTTATAATAGTATCTATTTATACTTCTTAACTACCTCAAGTAATTTGTCCTATATATGTTGGTGATCAATGTATGTATCTTCCTCTAGAAGAAACAAAATTTATGCTTCATAATAATTATGGATTACACAATTCCAAGTTGTAATAGTTCATCCCAAATGTCTATATCTATACTTTTTGCAAATCTAAGGGTGTAGAAAAAAGGACATTATGAATTATTTTAATAATACTATTTTGATTATCATATCCATTGGAATAGTAACAAATCTAGGGTTGCTAGTGTGGGAGCTTGTGAGCCTATGAGCTTGTGAGTGAAAAAAATTTTTGTAGTAAAAACAAGTTGGAACCTATGACTATGGATTTTTTATATTTTAAATTTCAAGAAATTTGAAGTCATTGCAATGAAATTTGATGCATTTGCAAATGTATTTTAAAGATTTTTTAGCACAAGCAAATGTAGTCATTTTTTTTATAGACGTCATGATATACAAAATCCAAATGAAAATAACAAGTATCTAAGATTTAGCCATAAAACACACAAATCCAATCATAACTCTAAAATCCATACATTATAGTTCAATTCAAGAGATATGTCAATCCCAAGAGTCTAATTTATAGTGAATCCAATCGTAGAACCCTCAAAACCCTTAGTTGTTGATGGCTTTGATGTCTCTACCTTCAAAGGCACTGTCATCTATAAAAAAAACAAAATATTCAAAGCATAAAAATCTTCATAGCATTTTAGTTTAGAGCAACCAAAGTCCACAAATGTTGATGCCATCTGCTCAGCAGACAAAGGAAGATAAAGAATTTTCTCCAGACTAAAGAAAAGACTTCATGCCTTCTTCATCCCATCTACTGATGTCAATCCTATATGGCTGCAAATAGATGTGAAACAATGTTAGACTTGTAAAATTTAAAACTTGACATGAAAAAATATAAAAATTGCTTGCTTACTTGTTGAATTTTGACTTCCAAGTGAACTTGGGAGGCACCATGGTTGTAGCATCTAGATCTTGGAATATCGCAATTGGCAATGGCGGTTGTGTTGTTGCCATGGCCAAGGTACACTTCCTCATATGTTGGGTTTGAGGATAATGTTAAAAATATAAATGTCTTTGTCCTCCTCCAACACCACAATGTGGCAATCTATGCTATAATAAGCAATAATAGATACACTTAAAATTAACATCATATACATTAGTTGAAAGATTCATTTCACAAATTAGAATTCGAATCTATAATAATTAAATTCAATAGTCACTTGTAGCAACAATGAAGTCTAAAACTCTAGGGTGTCTACAAGCCTCTTCTAAGAATTGAGGACCATGAGTAGGGTTAGCTATTGTGACTAACTTGATCATCTTTACGTACAACTTTTGTAGCCTCCATTGACAGTGCAATCTCTTGCCGCACGAGTCAATTAGAATTTAATATAAATAATCAAACTACAAACTATAAAATAAAAATTTGAGAAAAAACATAATCAAATTCTCACGAGGAACATGAAAGTCATAAAAATGTCAATTGGCATGAAGTGTCAAGTTCTTCTAAATGTATGGAAAACACATTTCTTCACCTCTGATGGCCTCAACATCTCTATAAACTTGGGCAAGGATAGAAGGTTGAATTTTTGCATCCAATATAATGTGTGAACCAAGTTGGTCTTTACATGGGAGTCCTCAATAGATTTGGATTTCAAATGAGGTGATGGAAAATCTTTTTATATACCTTAAATAGCAAATAAGTTGTAAAACAAGTAAAACCCAAAAAAATTTGGGTGGTTTTGTAAGAGAAGCCACTCATGTATTTATTTCATGCATGACCTACATGATCAATCCAATCTTATCTTTGGTATCGAAAACAATATAGTCCACTATAATGTATCAAGAAACTCCCATCAGATGGAATCTAGAAACATCACTCATCCATGCCAACAAACAATGATTTCTATCCTACACAAAGAACTTTGACTTCTTTAAAAAATGGAACGATGCATGTGAATCAACATACTTGATGAAATCGTCGTTCTTCTTTTTCCACAACCACCTCCACCTACTCATCTCTTCCTTTAGAACTTCATGCTTTTATTAGCCTCGTTTGTAGTGGACATATAGAAACAATACCTCAATATCCATGATAGAATTCTTGCTCCAAATGTTTCACATCACAAGCGAAGGTAGGTTACCATCAATATTGCCATATTAGGTCTATACATGGGAATTTGGAGTTGGAAAAGCTTGTTGGCTTTTGTCTTCAAAGAAGTAATTGTGGTCATGGAATCAACCTTCTACAATTAGTGGAGGTCATTTTTGAGAAACTCCTTGCCTTCAACATCCTCTTTGATATAATCTCTTTTTTCATCAAACCCTATTTTGGGCTAACTTGTCTTATCCATCCCTGAAGTTTCCACAATTTGCTCTTCCTAAATTTGATTTATAGGAGACTCATCCATTTGCAATGATGGTTCCAGTGAATTCAAAATTTTAAAACAATACAATCACAAAGTTGAATACAAAGTATAAAGATGAAGATCAATTGTATAAAAACATACTTTATTGTCAATAACATGAAGTGCCATGACTAATGGATTCAAACATCCATATAAAGAACACCTACCTTTGTCAAGCTTCTAACAAATACATACTAATTTAATAACTCTCACAGGATATCAATTATATTTTCAAGGAATTGATATCAACACTAGCATCTCAATCTACATTGAGGTTGATGAATACCACCTCATGCCTATCCATTGTAGCCCTACATGTATAATCACAAATTTTTTCAAAATTTGTAGTAACTAAAATTGAAGATTCTTCCTCTAAACTGTACTCTATTTAGAAGCTCTTATTTAAAAAGACAAGCTACTTCCATTTCTAAGTCTTTGACTATGTGAAATGATTAAGCATAAATTGCTTTAAACAATTAGCCACAGGATTGCAAACATCCTTAATTCTGCAAAACTTATCCACTCAAGGTCACTAGTTTTGTTAGATAACTTGTTACTAGAAATCTCAATGTTCGCATTTGCCAAAGTTATGGCTGCAATGGACTTACCACATCCACAATAGACACTATGTTATGATGCACTATTGAGGCTAAAGCTTTATCTATATTTCCTCCTTGTATTTGAACAATTGAATTAGCACGAGACAATGAGACAATGTCAACAATTGAACTTTGGACAAAAAAAAGCAAACAAAGATTACTTACATAGTACAAAATGAAATGTATAATATTTAATAAAAGAATTAAATTAAATTATAAAACAAAATCTCTAAAGCTATAGCTTTCATCAAATAATCTTGGTTTAATATACATCACATTAAATAAATTTAAGAAATTCCAAGACTTAATCAATGTCAATAAAAACTATCTTAGCACCACAAACTACTCAAATTTATCTATGACTAGAACAAATTAGTGAATGAAACCATCCTTGACCTACAAAGGTATCATTGAACACTAATGGCCAAAAAAAAAACTAAATTAAAATTCTAAGGCGTAATGTGCCACATGCACAATGCACCACACCCACAGTAATTGTGCTACATCTTGCCAATTGACTTCAGCATTGAAAACTACTAAATTCTTAAAAAAAAGGTATTAATTCTAAGAGGTCTAGTTGAGGCTCATCCAAAATTAGTTGGATCCAACTAATCTAGGAAGAGACTTCAATGCACCCTCAAGATTCGGTACACAATTGTTTTTTGTTTAAATTTTCATACATCCATTACATTTCATTTTCAAAAAAAAATTAAACTTTAATCCAAAACTACTAAGCTTTGTGCTCTTCAATCCAAGTCAAAATCACTAATTTGAATTCAAATTTGAAACTAGGAATTCAAATTCCACTAGCCTTGAAGCAAAACAAAGAATCATTTGTATTTTTTTATTCTCTCAATTATAGCTTGAAGATTTGCAATAAGAATACCAAACCTTGGCCCAATTCTAGGAGGTCCAACAACTCCTCTAAGGTCAATTGGATTCAACTACCTTGCAAGAGTCTCTACTCAACCTCCTAAAAAAAGGTCAAATTTGGGTTTATTTAAGAAACAAAATATGAAATGCATTATTGCATTTAGATTCATTGGGAACATAGGAATCCTTGTACTATTCAAAATATCCCACTTAAAACTTGGAATCTAGAAAAGACATTTCTAAGGGATACTTTTTTATTCCAATATTGAAAATAGGCGGTCTGTCTAGTACCTCCAAGACCTCAATCAAGTTTGACTAAGGTTTTCAAAGAGCCTAATGGTACCCCATCTTTGGTATCCAATTCTTTTTAATTAAATTAAATAAAATTTTAAAATAGTACTAAAAATAGGGGATCTGGCTAGTACTTCCAAAACCTCAATTGGATCTGACTAAGATTTTTAGAGTGCTTGGTGGTACCCCATTTTAGGTAAAGAAATTTAATTTAATTTAATTTAATGGTACCAAAAAGTAGGGGACCCGGTTGGTAACTCCAAAACTTAAATTAGGTCCAACTACGGTTTTTCGAAGTGCCTTGTGGTACCCCATTTTTGGTACCTAAAAAAATTCAATTTTCTTTTGTACCAAAAATAGGGGGACCAGCTAGTACCTCCAAAACTTCAATTGGGTCCAATTGAGGTTTTATAGGTGCTTTGTGGTATCCTCTTTTTGGTAAGACTTTTACTTGGATCCACTGAAAATTGGCTTCATATGAACCTACCTAAGCCTTCCCCAAATCTCCACCAGAGCTTAGCTTCAAGAACATACTTCAGGAATTAAGAGTTAAACGATGTTCTTGTTCCAATACTTCAGGTCTTGATTCCGGAGGACGGTAAACCCATCTCACAAAGTGGAACATGCACAATGAAAACACAATGAAAGGATTTTACCCCGGGGAAAAATGCAGGAATTTTCTTCTTTCACACATGATCCATTTTGCAAATTTTGAATTCACATTTGCAATCAATGAAAGGCCCCAAATTAGATGGGGGAGAGGTGAAGAACACAGGTTTAATACAGCTTCAAATTCGATTCCTCACATTGCTACAAAAGCTCCAAATCAGGAGGCGATTCCGTACGTGGGAGGCCGTAGGGTGCGCTTTACGGTGTGGGTACCTTACCATATTTCTGCAGTGCACGCTGTCGGGCAATCCCTCGGAATTATCGTCTGGTAGTGGCTAGTGAGTTTCGGGAGCACGGGCACGTAAACTGGGCTTGGCCTTCAATGTGAAGGAGATCTACTGAAAACGTCAGCTTACCGACACCTGCAGATTCCACTTACAAGTATATATGGTCTGAGAGATTACGTACTACTGTTCAACAAACAGAGCTCGCAATCGGACGAACGTCACATGCAATAAAACTGGACTACCACAGGACCCATTGAACAGAATTCGAAACAAAATTAAACTAAAATGAAGAAGCAGCACAAATGAAAGAGTGTACATGCATGCAGCGAATCGTTAATCTAGCCTCTCCATCGAATGAGCGAGCGAGAGGCAGGCAGGCAGCTTCGTACTCCTCTTGATCGATGCCCTGCCGGCCTGATCGATTCTAGCTAGCTGCCAAGGCCACAAGCCCCTCCCCTCCGGCCTTGTTTCAATTTCATTTCATTTCATTTCCTGGCAATTAATTGTTCACGAATCGTTCCTGTTTGAAAGCAGGAGAACTATCTCGATCAATGCCATCTAAGTACGGTTCCAATGGGCGATTGTACGTGTGAAGTACGTAATGGAGCATGCTCACAGCCTCGCTCATCCTAGCTAGCTCCAAGAAACTGCGAACGCATGAATTCTGCTCTGAAGGGATCGATACACGCCTGCAGCAACGGAAGCCATCAATGCAGGAATCCATTGTACGTACGTTGGGGAGAGGAAATTCAACCAGTACGTGCCTTCATTCAACGATTGAAATGATGGTTTTGTTTCTTCATATCAAGTGCGGCTCCTTCTTTCAACATGTCCCCAGCATCCGTCTCCATGCCCAGCTTCGCCAGAGCAGCCGCTTGCATATAGAAAGCCGTGGGCCATTCGGGATGCACATACTGAGCTTGCATGGCGTCACGCAACGCGGCCTCCGCTTGTTCGCTCAGCAGGTACGCCAAACTACGACGAGCGAACACTGTGGGCGAGGTCATGGTGCCTACATCCACAAACTGAAACATCCATCCACCCAGTTCCCAATGAAACCAACCATCGACGGGAACAGGAACCACTCAAAGAAATATAATTTTATAGTATAAATTATAAACCAGTTTTTGAATTCTTTCCCCTTTGGCGAACCCCAACCAATACCGCTGCAAAGATTGGGGGCAAATAATGGAACAACTTTGGCGAAAAGGTCAGAACTGAGTGAATTTATCTGCGTGGACAACGTTTCATCTCACGTCAAGCTTTGAAAATTTCGAGAAAAAGGAGTAAGTTGATTACCTGAGTGTAGCAATCGATTGCAGTTTTGAAATCCTTATCACGAAAAGCCATATCACCCCTTTTTCTGGAATTGAGCATGTCTTGCATTTGCTTTGTCCAGACTTGAAAGGAAAGCTGCAATATGCCGGAAAGCAGTAATGAAATTGCTTACTAATCGAACATGATCTACGGACTTTTTATTTGAAAGTGACAAGGATATACACTTTCTTTCCATCAACGTGGGCGGCCGTGCTGTGGAATATGAACTGAAGTTGGAAATAGAGAGTTGGAAATATTTAGCTACACGGTGAATTAAAGAGAAAAGAGCCCACCTCGTTATCTGTGCCTTCGTCATCCTTGTAGCCGGTTTTCACAAGTATTTCATGGACTGCTGTGAGATCATTTCGAGATATGGCCTCGCCCAAAGGTGACAATGGAAGAGGAGGTGAGGCCTGATCTCCTCTTTGAATCCCCATCAATGTGTGTGAGGGGATTTGCTGCACAAGGTAAGAAACAACCTCATCAAACCACTAACACCATATCGAACACAAAAACGTCTCTGGAGGTCATTCCTTAAGCAAAATTTGTAGATTGATGGACTAGCAATGAATTCTTCAATTTCTTATTATATAAAGAGCGCAACTGACTGAAGAAGTCAGTGGTCGGCGCTGACGGAATATAGCACACGAAGATTTGAATGTGACAAGCGTGAATTGCTTAAGTCTACTTATATCACTACTAAAGAAATATGAAATTCATCAGATTTTTGAAATTGCAACAAGTTAATCCAGCAGTAGTATTGAAAAGAATTGCTGAATGCAGGGCTTACCTCAGTCCTCCTTTGCAGTGGAGTTAGAGCACTAACAAGCATCTTTGCATTCGGGCGCTCGCGCGGTTCAAATTGCAAACATCGAGATGCGAGTCGAACCAATTCAGTGCCGTCATCATTTGAGAATTGACCTTCTAAGTAGGAGTCCATGAGCATCAACATGTTCTTTCCACGGATTAAGTCCAAGGCCTGCATGAATTAACAAGGAACTCAAAGAATTCACAAGACATGTTGAAATTGAGAAAACAACCACTTTCCCTCAGCGAGATGAAAACACTCTAGGGACAACTACCATATCTGTATTTGAAATCAATTGAAGACTTCTGATTGTACGTGGGTAAATTGTTTCTGATGTATCTAGCCTAAATTACGTACACAGGCACTTCACCAGCTGAAACTTCATCTCAAAAGTTCCGAACTAGTATTAATTGCACTTACGTGGCTAGGAGGTATGTGCTTTCCACTCAACAAATCCAGCAGAACAGTTCCATAGCTGTAAATGACACTTTCAGGCGTCACCCTCCCTGTGAATCATTTTGCACAAAACGTTCGTCAGACCCAAAGAATCAATCCCGAATGTGCTGGTCTTGCAACTCCTCACAGCTGTTTTGAAAACTCTAATATATGCTCACTTGAAATTTTCTTCCTCAAATATTATTCAGGTCTTCTTACCTGTTCGTAAGTACTCAGGGGGAGTATAGGCCAGGTTGGTACTGTAGCTTTTTCCATCCCGACTGTTCTTCATGAGCCCAAAGCAGGAGAGACGTGGGTCTCCATCCTGAGGAAAAGCGAAATCAGAGCTTTCAATCCTACAATACTGAAATTCTAGCACCAAGCAGTAAAAATTCCTACTACTGCAATATGCATAGAAATGGATAGCAAATACGCTTGGCATGTGCATCGTCTCTACTCATTTAGCTTGAGAGCGCAACCAGAGAATCAAAGTCTGAATTCCGGTAAGAACAACACTGATATTCAATTCACAAGCGTGACTGAGATGAGGTATTAAATACCTGGTCAAACAAAACACGGTAGGCATTGAGATCATGATATAAGCGAAGACTACTGTTGGCACAATGATCTAAAGCCTGAGCAATGTACAGTGCTACTCGCAACCGCATAGCCCACTGCATTGGCTGCTTTTCCCCTGTGAAGAATTGACGATACAGATGGTCAGTGGCATTATAAATTGTAAAATAACCAAACTCAATCATAAGGATGGAGATTCACCTCATCCACTTCTGCAGCATACATGGCCTAAATTAGAATTTGACAAACTTGGGCGTGTCATCCTCCAGCAAAGTGAAGATGAAACTTACAGTGAAACAAATGCTTTGCGAGGGTGTCATTGGGCATGTACTCTGCGACAAGTAAACGTTCATCCCCTTCACAGCAATAGCCGATCAAATTCACCAGTCTTTGATGCCGGACTTGACCCACCTTCCAGGCTTCATCCTGCAAATTTCCGCTTAATTCGATCAGAAAGCCAACCGAGATTTCTAGGAACGTAAAACTGACTATTATTGACCCCTTATTGCCTGACATAAAAATCCCACTTTAGAGGCTTATAACCTATTACAGTAACTGTGCAGAACATATGAATACCGTTAAGAAACGAAAGGCTTGGTTTCTCCTTTCTATTGGTGTATTGTTCCTAATACTCGAGTGCTTCTCATGTTCCAAAACTGAGTGAAGGCTACACTTGTGTGATAATCTTAAGTTGCAGCACTTCCTTTTAAAGCTAGATCAAATTTATCGAAAGAAAGCAAGGTGGAATTGCCTCGGAATGATGAGGTGGGGGAAGAGGAAATTGTGTACCATGAAGCCCTTGGCATCGGGCCAGGCTGCCTTGGGAAAGCGTTTGATGGCTATCCAGCGGTTTTGGTCCACCCTGCCTTTGTATACAAAATTGGGCGCTTTCTCCCCGCTCTCTGAAACTATCTGGTCACTGCTGAAGGAGTTCGTGGCCCTTCTCAGTAAATCCAAAGGAAATTCTCTAAATGCTGGAACTGCCTCTGCTTCAGCTCGCCGCCCATTTTCAGCAACTACAGTGCAATGGACATGTCAGGCCCCTGATCTGAATGTCCTCAAATGCTAATTCCAATTTGTTCACACTCGCTCTATACAGTAATTATAGCTCCATGCACTGAAATTTACCAAGTCAAATTTTCGCTCGCATTGAGTTCTTAGATGTACAGTCAATTCACAACTACACAATTACATGCTCCCAAATTTTTTCGCTGGTCAATTGAAACAGCATCAGAAATTTCAACCTTTTATTACCAATTCGTAGAATATGATCACCGCAGCGAATAGAAGCACCGTTTCACATGATGCTGTTGCACTTGAAGTACCGGTACTGTTCTATCTAAGCATATCATAAACTCAAAATCAAAAATTCAAGGACACAGAGCGTATTTATTCGTTACAGTGCTTTCTGAGTTCGTAATCGAATTTCATGGATACCGAAAGAACACTGAAAATTTCGAAGTGATGCACTCGGGTTTTGAAGTCCCCTTTGCAATTTCCGGGCGAGGAGAGAACCAAAAGGGAAAGAAAGGTAGAGACGGCTGAATATACACACCTGAATTTGCATGCTCTGTTTCGGGAATGGCTGGAGTGGATGCAGGGGCCTCGCGGTACTTGGACCATAAGCACCCCATTCTATCCCCTTACCCCCGCCAGTGCTTCAGCCAGCTTTGCCAACACTCTCACCCTCTGACTAGCTAAGCCCTTGAATATTTGAACCTGATGAACTCACAGAAGCTAAGCCAGCTAACCCCCACCTCATGGGTGCAATAGCGCCATCACCTTGCTCTCCTCCAGCTCCAGCTGATCACTTTGGAGTACCAACACCACCAAAGAGAACAAAGGATATGTAAAACACACAGTCACAGCAAAAGATGAGATGACCTAGTACATATATGTGACTTCTTGTGTAAGAAAAGTAACCGCAATGCAACCTTAAGAAACAACGAGTAAAAGTTAGAGCATTCAGCAACTGGGAGTAATAGCTGTTCTGGGAAGCTCCCCTTGAACCAGTTGCAGAGAATTCCTCTTCACCCTTAAGAGCACCTCTCCGTGCGTGACAGACCCTCTAAAATCAAATACACTTATTCCTTCTCCGACCAATCTCGTAACCCACAAAGGCCGGATTGATGAGGCTATCTCTCCACCACACGTCTCTCAAGCTACTCTCAGATGTGCTAATCCAACTAAAGTACAGCTACAGGAACTTACTGAACTGAATGTTTTCTGCACACTATCTGTTCCAAAAATCATGCTAGCTGTTGATTTGGCAACAAAACATGCTTCGCAATAGCCCATCACGAATATATTCTCCTCCCATTTGCAAGACTACATTACATGCATCTATATTCCAGCTTGCTCTCTCACAAACAAACACACGTACTCTTTGTCTTTCTCTCTAACGCTTAGCCTGTCTGCGTCTCATGCAACTGGGTGGCATGCACTTACTGATAGGAGCTACCACCGGAAAGGTAAACTGCACCGAGTGAGTTCCGACCCCAAGTAAAGACCAATGAAGCGGAAGCAGAACTAAGGGAGAGTAAGCTGCCTACATACATAATGGCGCTGGTGCTGTTGTTGTTGTTTTTATGTCTGTCCAGCGGTCTCCAGGCTCTCCGGTCCCGTCTCGTCCATCCAGGAGCAGAAACCCGGCAGGCAGCCTTCCTGGGAAGCAGGACAAACTAGAGTCCAGACCGACCTCGGGAGGAGTGCAAGCAAGCAGCGATAAGTTCAGTACCCTCTGGGGAAAGAGACGATGAAGCAGGAAAGCATGGAGCTCCCTCCAGGAGCTGCTGCAAGTTGGAATGACGTAAGGACAGGGGCAACGAAGCTGCCTGACACGCCACACTAAGCTCCACACGTGCAAGCTCAGAGCACCCCAGACCAGACATCATCCAGAAGTCCAGACCCTCCTCCTGCTGCTGCAACAACCCTAACTTGGCAATGAAAGCCCAATTGTGCAATGGAACACTTGCATCTTAACTTACCATCTTTCCTGCTTGCCGCTTTCAAACTTGCAGCAAGCTTTCAACAAGCAAGCCAACAAACAGACATGGACATCCCTCTCTCGATCGCTCTTCCATGCAGTAGGACCTCGCTAGCTAGCATGCCATGCAAGTGTGAACATGCACGAGATGGCTGGACGAAGCCGAAACTCGTGAGTGTGAGGTGATGCAAATCACGAAAGATGATTCCATATTCCTCATGACGTTGTTGCTGCTGCTGCTGCTCAGCTGCTGCTCTCTTTTGGTGACATGCCAATCATGAATTGCATTTGGGTCCCACTCTTACGGCCATGGCTGTTGGCAGCTAGAATAGTACGATTGATGCCAATCTTCACTGTCTAAGTATCCGCTCTTCTAATGCAATCAACTACCGTATGTACAGTATATGGCAGCCTCCCTCAACAGTGGTCTACAAGCTCGGTCCCCCCTTCGCATACGAAACTCATGTGTACCAAAATCTCTCTGTGACAAAAATTTCGTTTCGTCTCCACAGACTCGTCTCTTGTATCCCGAAAGGACTCTCCCACGGTAAAAAGAAATTTAACTTTTGCACATTTCTGCTCACGTCTTCGTTAGAATGAGTGTACTGTTACGTTCTAATCTCAATTTCATCAAATTCGTCCTGAAGGGAAGCTTTAGACTTTCAAGATTGAAGGAAAGCTTAGGATTATATTAAATGAGAGGTGATTTGCCCTCTAGCGTAATTCATGCACAGACTTCCTCTTCCTCCTCAGGAGTATGAAGTTCGGAGCGCGTAACCTGGGTGACTGTGGTTCCAGTAGCGTTGGAAATTAATGATCTCTATCCTGTAGTACCTTGGCTGGAGTTGCGCGTTTCCCTTCCACCCTGCCAGCAGCAGCAGCAGCAGCAGCTTCTTGTTGTTACTCCAGGGTGCACATGCAGCTGCTGCTCATCTGCAGGGGTTGTCCATGAAATTGATTTCTTAGTTTCAGTGCAAACAAGTCCCAAGTCGGGGGTCGCCTCAGCTCAGTCTGACTGACTCCCCTCACCCCCGGCCACTGAATGAAACACCTCCCCTTCCCTTCCCCCCTCCCTGCCTGCCCAGCTGCTGCTGCTGCTGCTGCCGCCTGGGGTCCTGATCCTCTACAAGGAAGTTACACATGCTGTAATGTACTTCCCATTTCGAAAGCCACAGCAAGTCAGCATAGCGGGGCCCGGCTCGCTTCTTTGGCCATGGAAGCACAATGCCATCCTTTTTACATGGGTACACTAGGGTGCCCCGTTTGGCCATTGCACATGTTTAGTAGGATCGGATTCACTATTGGGGTCAACCGAGGGGGGTCAAAATAAAATATCTATTTGGAAAGAATCGCACTATTAGTAGTAGGGCCCTTTTTTACCGTTATGCAAGAGAAATTTCAAATTCATCAGATGCTTGCTTTTGGGTACAGTGAAAAAAATGGCACCCTTTTTTCCTTGTGAGAATTTTCACATTATTAGACAATATGTATCCCATGCATAAAAAAATATTAAACTAAAACTTCTGTGTAATTTAAAATCCAAATTGCACTAAGAAATTGTATTTGATTGTGTCCCAAAGGAACTGGTCCTAAATGCCATAAAGTTTTGCGACAATGTTTTACTAGAAACCATTCCAAAATCGGTGCAAAGAGCAAATGAAAATGAAAAAAAAAAAATGTTTTTGTTTTACATGTCCAATTGAAGAATATTGCATTGGGCTAGTATGAAAATGTAAAAAAAAAAAAATTGAAAATTTTGACCATGTAGATTGTAAGATATTAGCTTTTTAATGTGAAAGTATCTCTCTTTTTTTTTGGTCCTTGCCATTATGGCTTTATAGCTTGATAATGGCTTGATATTTCTATGTAGGGTTTGAATTTAAATGATTTTATGTGAATGATTGAGCTGAGGATCTAAGAAATTCTTTTTAAAAACACTTGATTTTCAATTCCAAAAAATCTTCAAATTTAATCCTACATTCTTAGAAGCCTTTTAACCCTACCAAGCAGTAATTCTTTCCACCTTAATATCATATTTAACTTAGTATATAAGCCATTATCAAGCCATAAAAATTAGTGTGAATGTTGTAATATGTAGAAAATCTAAAACAAACACATATTCTCTTAATTTATGTTTGAAAAGGCTTTTCTAAATTATTATCCTACATTTTATTTTCTATATTATTTTGTGCAAATTTTCATTGAAAAATTTGGCCAAATCTTTGGCAAATTTTTCACATTTTTTGACCCTCCATGGAATTAATTATGAATTTTGAAGTTAGATTTTTATAAGGTTCAAAAGCATCCATCTCCTAATATGTTTATTGTTGGTACATTATAAAATGCAATATGTACCTTTTGTGTTAGATAAAGGTTTCAAAGTCCAATCTCTTTATAGACCTTTTACTTTAACAATTCCTAATGTAACTACTATGTCACCCCATTGTAGCCCCAATATAGTATTTTTTGATGAATATTGGTTTTAGGATGAATGTATGAGATTTTGTGATGGGACCATGTATAGGGAGAAACCAATTGTTCTTTTTCATATTGTGTTTTATCTCGTGGAAACTTGACTAAATAATTACATTTTGATTACATTTTGTATATTAGGCTTGTTGCTAGATTAAAATATTTATTGAAATTTTGTGATATTTTCCCGAGAATGGAAACTTTGTCCACAATGTAGACCTTAGGTGGTACAAGAAAAGCACCCCACATGAACTTAGCCCAATAGACCTGCAAAGGTTTTGTAAGTAACATCTTATCCCCTATTTCGTATTCCATTTTTCCTAGCCTTTCTTAATTAATTGCAGATCTCCAAAGGTTTAGACCCTCTTTGACCTTAAGTCCCAAATGCCAAAGGCAACAAATTTTGATGTTCACTAAACTTTGAGGTTAAATAAAACCTTTCCAAAACACTATTTTGGTTATTTTCTTTTAAGAAGTGAATACCCTTTAGACTATTTTTCAAGCATCAAAAATCAAATTATAAAGAAGATTATTTATTATTATTCTATTCAAGATTTTGTGAAAAGGTGTCCATTGCAAATCTTGATTTTTTAAATAGTGATGAAGCTCTTGGAGATGAGTCTAGAATACAATGGATCTTGCAGAAAAAATCACATTGATTTAAAAAAATTGTAGAGTAGATTTTAAGAGAGTCCAAATAGATTATGGTTATGCATATTATGTCCTTTAACCTTGTAATGACAAGGCACCCAAATAGTATATGCTGAATGATTAGTAATCCTTCTATGTAAGACAAAAGTATAGATGTTCATCTTTAATATTGTATGTTGAAAAGGGGACATCTTGTAGAATAGTTTGACCTTCAATGAGTGTTCTTGGTTGTTTTTTAAGCAAATAATTCATATAATATCCTAAACATTAGATGAGTTTTCAACCCTCTAGAGGGTTGTGAGTTCTTGGCATTTCCCAAACTATGAAAACTGCCCTGCAGAGGGCTGTGACAACTCGCTGACGTGGCACAATGACTACCGCGTCCAACAAAAAAAATTTAAATGAATTTTTTTTTCAAATTTTTTCTTCATTTCAAGAATTTAATTTGGGAAATAGTCGTTCACCAAAACTACGAGGGAACCAACGTCGGGAATGGGCCTAAAATGGCCCTCCTAACTTCCCCAAAAATCATCTAATGAGATGATTTCTACAATGACTAGCCCAATGTTTTGGAATTTACTTCATTTTTATGAATTCAATTTTAGATTTGATATGTAAAAAGAGGATTGAAAGATTTCAAATTACTTTAATTTGCAGTTTTATTACCCTCTTAATTAATTATTATAATCTTTCAATCCAACAACGCTAAGTTAGTATGCTCTACAAGTGCCCTTCTCTTTAAAATCGCCCTTATTATTAGCTAGAGAATAGAAATGAGGTGATTCTTAAATGGACTACTTTAGCAAATGAATGAATTGAAGAAAAATTGTTTATCTATTGCAAAAATCAATCATTGTCTTTGATTTTTGCACATCTCTTTACAAATTGCAAGTGGATAGATTTGGGGAGACTTATAGTCACAAATAGGTGTCTAAGCTCTAAATCTTTGAAAGTTTATAAATAATTTTTAAAAATTGAAAAAGACAAAACCACTTGTATTAGGTTCCACATCTTTTTTTCTCTGAAAAATGATTTAAAAATATTTTTGTCCATGGAAACCTATGAAAAAGGCAGACCAACCTTTAAAAGTGGTTGCTTTTAGAGCATACTACCATATCATTGTTGTAGTTGTTCACATGTGATCTATGACATGTCTAGTTTGAATTCATATGGTTCTAATTTTTTCCAATTGATACTAGTGGTTGGAGCTTGCTATGCTACGCATTCACCATTAGAATTTCATAAGAATTTTTATTTATTAGATAGAATGCAGAGCAAGAATTTCAAAAAAATTTCAAATAGAAACTACTAAAATCTTCATATAATTTTTTTAATAAATAAACATATACTGAAATAAACAATAGAAATTTAGTGAATGATGAATGAAATACATGCAATGATGAATACGGTAAAAGATACACATACATTAGAATGCATTAGAAATTTGACTCAATTGTTACAAACAATGGCAACCCAAATAGAAGAATTTAAGGGGAAAAAATTGTAAATCTCAAAAGCTTTGTGAACAATTTAATTGTTGTGAAATCCAAAATCGGTTCAATCTAATAAATTTTTCAAATCATTTAGTAGTAACAATAGGAAATTGAAATCAGAAGCTCAAAGCTCACAAAAGAACAAAATCATAGAAATGCAAAAGAAGTATAAAGCCAAAAAAAGCAATGGAATTGTTACCTTTATAATATCACCATATTGATCCTCTTTAATATCACCTCAATTGCAACGTCTATATTATTTCTATAATATCACCCCTTGTAAAAAGTGATATTATAAAGGTAATTGTGAACTGCTACTCTATTTCAGTAATATCACATTGTGTGAAAATATGATTTCTATGTATGCATGATTGGAAATATTTTTATAAAATAATTAAAATAATTATTTTAAAAACTTATCGAAACCATTATCACGCATTCTATTCAAATATATCAAATTTTTACTAATATGTGATACAATGAATGCATAGCATAGCAAGCATGAGCCCCTAGTATTAATGATAGCATTTGTGATATTACAGAGGGAGTTATGATTTTAGTAGTATGAACTAGCAGTTGGCGCTTGCTATGCTACGCATTCACCATTAGAATTTCGTTAGAATTTTTTATGTATTAGATAGAATGCAGATCGAGCAAGAATTTCAATAAATCTTTAGATAATAATTACTAAAATCTTTAGATAAAAATTACTAAAATCTTCATATAATTATTTTTATAAATAAGCATATATTGATATAAACAATAGAAATTTAATGAATGATAAATGAAATACATGCAATGATAAATATGGTAAAAGATACACATACATTAGAATGCATTCAAAATTTGACTCCATTGTTACAAACAATGGCAACCCAAATTGAAGAATTGAAAGGAAAAACTTGTAAGCATCAAAAACTTTGTGAACAACTTAATTGTTGTGGAATCCAAAATCGCTTCCATTGAATAAATTTCTCAAAATCATTTGGTAGTAGCAATAAAAAATTGAAATCATGAAAACTCAAAGCTCATAAAAGCACAAAATCATAGAAATGCAAAGAAGTGTAAAGCTAAGATTAGCAATGAATTCGTTACCTCTGTAATATCGTCCTATGGATCCTCTTTAATATCATCTTAATTGCAACAACTATATTATTTCTATAATATCACCCCTTGTAAAAAGTGATATTATAAAGGTAATTGTGAACTGCTACTCTATTTCAGTAATATCACATTGTGTGAAAATATGATTTCTATGTATGCATGATTGGAAATATTTTTATAAAATAATTAAAATAATTATTTTAAAAACTTATCGAAACCATTATCACGCATTCTATTCAAATATATCAAAATTTTATTAATATGTGATACAATGAATGTGTAGCATAGCAAGCTCGAGCCCCTAGTATTAATGGTAGCATTTGTGATATTATAGAGGGAGTTATGATTTTAGTAGTATGAATAAAGGAGGCACTCCATTTTGACCACTTAAACAAATACACATATCCATAAGGTAGGTTTCAAAAGTGGAAAAATTTTCCATGTGCAGAAATAGAATTCATAAGGTTTCCATAATCTTTCAAATTTTTATTTCTCAAAACATAATAGAATTAATCGTAAAGTTTGTCCTCTATTTGTGAACAGGTGTCAAAAAAGGGTTTAACTAAGAGTAGTACAAAAGAAACATGGCACCAAACTCCATCGAACCTCCCTTTTGATGCTCCAAGGAATTTTGTCTTGTGTTTTTCTCAAACTTAGGCTAGTGGTTCTACATCATCACAAAGTTTAAACCCTATGGTTTATCTACAATTTTCATGTGATTATCGTTGTTTCATGGGTTCGCACGTTAATTACAATTTATAGCATCATTACGATGCATTATTTTGCATTGTTATGATGTAGTTGCAAGTAATGCATTGTAACGATGCGGTAATGTATTCTAATGATGCAATAAATTGTAATTAATGTGCAAACCTATGAAACAGTGATAACCATATAATATCTATTAGCAAACCGTAGGGTCTAAATTTTGTGATGATTGTACACACTTTCAATTAACTCTAATTACTATGATTTTTTTTAGCTGAAGATTCTATTATTCCCATATTTGTCATGTAGACCTCCCTATTTTCAACCAAAGATTAGTTGCAAAATGTACCAAGGGTTGGTTGCTATATTGAGAGTCTTGTAGGCAATTATAATGTGCCACCACTATACTGAAAACTATGCCATAATTAATCACCTCTTGCACAAAATAACACCATCCTATTGTGTTAGAATGGATTGTTGATAAGGAATGGGTTATCTCTTGGCTAGGGAGGATTGACCCATGTATTGCATTGTGTTTTATCTTTGCAAAAAACATTGAAATTTTTTTTACATGTGATAAAATTTGCAAATATTGAATTTTGTATTTGCAATCAAAGACTTCAAATGAGAGTAGAGACTTGAAGAAATACAAAATTTAAGTGGCACAAAATAGATGGCAATTTTTTACATTTAGGACCACTTCACACTATGACCAAAGGTTGAGAGGCTGTGGGGTTTTTACCAATCAAATTTAAAAAAAACAAGAGTTTGACCTCTTGACCCTTCACACTAGAAGGCACAAGTCCAAAGGCCAACACCCTCCAACTACCCACATGTCAATAAATTACTTAGGTGACGAACTCTCAAAGGAAGTTTGGATTGGCTTGAAATGAAAGTTCAAACTATGACCAAGAGGCCATCAACTTATGACAAGATCTCAAGTTCTCAACATTAAATTGTTAAGAGTTTGGATTTTGGCTTGGCCGTTGGAGGCTTCACACTATAGCCGTCCAAATTGAAAAGCCATGGGAGTTCATTGCTAAGGGTTTGAACTTTGGGTTTGGCCTTTGGAGGTTTCACCTTATGACAAGCCAAAGACTTCAATTTCTATTATTTATTATTTAAGGTAAAGCAATCCATTGCGGTCACCTAGAAAATGACCCATTGTGGATTTTTTTCATTATGTGAGATGTGGGCCACAATGCATGTTTTAATGACAATAATGAAGTGAACAATGACCTCATTAGGAACTTTCAACTTTCCAATGTGAAACTCATTGTAAAAATTGACTTTTTAGGATTTCCATGATAGAAAATATTTTGACTACATTAGGTAATAAGATGAGCATTATACATTCAGATTTTGTTGGTTTTAAGGTAGTCTACAAACTCTTTTGGGCTGAACACTCCAAGAATTCCTAGCAAATTCATACTTTGTCAAAAAAATATATATAACTTCAACTGCACTTGATGTTTCTCACACTTGTACTAATGTGGGAAAAAAATTGAAAATTTTTAGCAACAAGATGATGTCAAACTCCTCATTATGACCACAATGGTTTGTTTTACCTTGTTATTGCTCATTTCTTTTGACTCTCAACAAAGTTTGGTCACTCAATCTCGTGGCCTTTCAAGTTGGACGGTTATTTTGTGAAGTGCCCTTTATCCTTTGATGGGGGCAAAACGTGGGTCAATCCTCCCTATCCATGGCTTCCCATCAATACCTTCTCAAACCTTGGGCTTTTTATTTCGTTTCGGAGCCCATTCCGAGAACAAAGGTCCAATCTGAAAAGGTCTCGGTTATGGTTTGGGGGTAGGGAGGATTGACCCCTTTATTGCCGGCCAGGGAGGATTGACCCCCTTATTGCCCCGTGTTTTAGCCCTGGAGAAAACACTGAAATTTATTATTTGCCGTTCATCACAAAATTTGAAAATTTTGAATTCACATTTGCAATCAGAGGCCCTAAATTAGTTGAGACATGCGAAGAAATACAAAATTGATGTGGCACAAAGTAGGTGGCAATTTTTACATTTACCTTTGAATGGGGCAACAAGGGGTCAATCCTCCCTCGCCGTCACGTGCCCTCCCTGGCTGCTTCCTCCGTCCGTCCTTCCTCCGTTCGTCCGCCAGGCGGGCTCACTGCTGCTTCAGCATTGCATGTTTTTATTCGGTTGGGGCCCAGCTCGCTGGACTGATTCCGATTCAGGGCCCTGCAAGCCAAGAGGGATAGGGAAGGGTTTTACAAGGAAAACGCTAAGAGCATCCCCACCAGTGAGTTCCGTATCCTTAATCCAGAAACGACGACGAGGCCATTTTGTGGCTTTTTGATGAATGTTTATTGAACTGTAGAGAGTTGGGAAGCAGTTTCTCATCCACTTCTTTCTTGTTGACCTTCCATGTTGGGTTATGAAGATAATCTAGTTGAGTTTGGAGTTATGCTATTGTTTGTCTTCACATAAATGAGAAGTTACTTAAAAAAAACGGATCACAAAATATGCTATTTTAGTGTATTTTAGAAGGTTGTTGTTCCTTGCTTTAAATCTGAAATTTCTCTACAAAAATGATATTTTTTGAATTTAAGCCCAAGTAACAAAATAAAGTTCATTCACTCTGGTTTCTACTCCAATTTGAATTTTGAAAAAAAATCCTAATAATCAATTTTTCATTGCAGTTTGAACTTTGGATGTATTTTCAATGTCTACTACGTTATAATTATAGAATGGCACGGAAAATGAGTTTACACCATGTTGTTCATGACTATAATATGCACACATGGTGAAATTTTCAGATTTTTTAAAATAAATTTCTATTTGATATGATTTTTCTTCATTATATCTACAAAAATTCACAAAAAAAGAATATGTTTACAAAAAAATATAAAATTTTGGTGCAACAAAGAAGGCATTTTGTTTCATTTCTGAAAAATAAATTAAAATTTTTTCATACATATCTTGTTGCAAAATGGCAACAAACTGAGTGATGACAATGGGGCTTGAAATCAGTGGTCATAGGTCCGTCATTTAAGGGTTAAAGCTTTAGGGAGAGGAACTCATATGCAGATAGAGATACAGAAATTCCACCGCACCAACCTTTATCCAAAACCTGTATATCTAAAATATACAGATTTCTGTAAAACTCTTCTCCAGTTCTGTAACCAGAGGCTCATATGGAGAACTCGCAAGGTCTCATTCCTATCGGATGTCCCAAGCTCAGTAAACAGATAGAGAAACGGGAGAGCTGGTGGGGATCCTCTAACCCTAGAGCCCTCCCACGTCAATAAGCTTAATCCTTAAACATGGAGCTCGTGCCCGTGGAAATCAGCCCTTTTGAAACCGTGACATCATCTAGTTTTAAAAAATAAAAAATATTCGGAAGTCAAATTAGTGTAGAAGATTTCTCCTTTCCACCCCTAATTCCAAGGATGAATAGTTACATTTCTGTCCTATACAAGAGAATTTCTTGTCATTTATTGAACGCAAAACATCCACCTCGACGTTTAATCGTTAAGTCCATACAATACTAAGTTTTTTTTTTACTTTTTAAGAAAGTGATGGACCAAGAAGCACTGTACTTCTACAATCATCCATCTTCGAGACCAAAAAACACGTGTCAATTATGTCCATGCATTTGAAAGATTGTTGGCAAAAAAAGGACTACTTCCATTCAGTGGGGAAAAAACACTTGTAGTTGGTGGAAAAAGACTACTTTAATTTGGCAAAAAGAAGACATTTATTTTGAAATGGAGCAATGCGCCCCCATAGTGCCAAAAATGGGTTGGTTCATATGGGACATGAACAAAGGGTTTCAAGGCTTTGTCCAAATTATTTCTCACTCATTCAAAACAAAACTTGAATTGTTTAAAAGAAAATTTTCCTCTTTGACCAATTTGATGAAATTGAAGTAAATAAAATATTTATAAAAAAGATATAATAAAATCTATACAAAATTTTCAAAAAAGGATTTTGTCATTTATCCTTGAAGAACATTGGTTACAAATGAATAAACCCTCCTTGATAAAAAAATTTATACATGAATTTTTAAATCAAAACTATACACAAATAAGATTAGCCTATCTAACATACATGAAATTAATTGTGGAAAGTATTGTCATTTTGATCAATAGATTATAATATATAGATATATAAATAGATTTTAAAAAGATGACATATCTTTTTAGAAAGAAGATCAAGAAAGATAAGAGGATTTTGTTTTTTTAAAACCAAAATTTGGAATAGAATCTAGATTAAATACATTTTAATTAGATTTTAACATATATAAAAAAATTATTTCTAAAAGTACCATATATCTTCAAGCATAAGGGTGTAAAATAGTCAAAATCAAACCAATTGAACCATACAAAACATTCATAATGTATGCCATCATTTCAGCCAAGCCATGAGCCTCCTACTTTCCTTTATGAAAATTTGGTTTCTTTTGTGATGCTCTATACTATCATATACACATATGGGAAGAATTGCAAATTGTTTAAGTGTATATGTATTTGATATGAAGTTTTCACCATTTCTTCAATTTTTTGTAGCAATTTCAAATTGCATTAAGAAGTCTAATACTTTTTTGACCTCATCAAGTTCATGTAATGTAATCTTTGAAAATTAAATATAAAAAGTTCTTTCATAAATATCCAAAAAATGCCAAAATACAAAGCAAAGGAATTTGAAGTTCAACTTCATGTCATTGGTCCTTTTAGGGGTTAATCCCTAAAGGTTTTTGACTATATTTTCACCAAAAACGCTCTAAAACCCTAGTACAAGTACCAAATTAAAAAATAAATAAAATTGGACACATATAACTATATGATCTTGTAGTACAGTGGTTTGTGAAGAAGTGGTAAAAGTTTCAGAAATTTTTGCCACGTAGATTGCAAGATATTAGCGTTTGAAGAGACAAAAAACTTTTCTTTTGTCTCTGCAAAAAACCGGGCAGCTCCACTTCACAAGGTCACATTTTTATGAAAAAATGTCCAAAATGGTGGTTACTCTTTGATTCATTCTTCAAGGCAAGTTGGCTACATGCTTGAAAATTTTTAGATTATTTGGAGTTGTACAACATATATGAAAAAAATAGTAAGTAGAAAGAAGTAGAGAATTCAAAACACTAAATTGTTAACAATTAATTTATGAAATTGAAAAATGCAAATCTCAATGGATGTAATAAACAATCTACACCTAATGTTTTGTTTTGCTTTTTCAAATTTTTTCAAAATTGAGTAAGATAAAAGACTTCAAAGTTTATTTGAGAGTAGAAAATCTATAACTGTTCACAAACTACCCCAAACTAGAACTCCTCATAACTTTCATCTCATTAATTGTAATGGAATGATTTAAAGCTTTCCAAGTAGAGAGAGAGAGAACCAATTTCAATTTTCTTTTTCTTAAAAAAATGATTTTTAAAGAAGTTTTTTTTTGCTGCCCAGTTTGCTTGTTGAATGCAGAAAATGACATACCATACAATAACTTTTAGACAATGTAGTCAAAAGTTATGAAAATTGTTGGTCCTTAAATCTACTCCTTAGGCACATGTCATGCGAAAGTTTGAAAGGAAAAATAAATAAAAACTCCATTTGTAGTGAGTTGCCCAAAATTGCTATGTTGCCAAAAAATGCCGTTTGGTCCTTCAGGGGTTAAGTGGCCAATTTCAACAATGGCATGAAAAACAAAAGAAACTCACAACCTTAAGCTCAATATAAGATATGTACATCTGAAAATCGTCACTAAATACAAGTAAGCAAAGTATTATTATTAAACATTATTTAAAGATTGTCTTGAACAATTTAAAGAAAGATTGTCCATAACTTTCACATCACTAATCCAAATGGAATGAATCAAAACTCCACATGTAGACAAGAATAAGATCTATAAGAAGATTTTCTTAGAGTTATTTTAAGTTTTTGTGGATTTTTTTTTTTACCTGGTGCCATGAAAATTATATTTAGGATAGCATAACTTTTGCTCCCATGCACCAATTGAAACAAAAACTATATTTCCATGAAGCTAATAAATTTTTATATCTTTTCAAAAAGTTTCACCAAAAATTGAGGTCATAGAAACCTATCTGAACTCCTTAGAGCCCCTCTAGGGGACTCTTGGTCCTTTAGAGGTTAAGATTGCGAGTTGCTTTTTGTGCACATCTTGTGTAAATTAATATCAAAATTTTTGTGTTACTTTTGGTCCAAACATGAGGTGACTCAAGTTCTGAACAATGTTGATTTCGGCTTAGCGTTCAAGATCTTTTATGAGTTCAATCAGCTATTTTCCTCCAATTCCCATATTGAACTAGTTTTTCAAGTATCGAGTTCAATTTTTTTCCTCTATTTTTTACTTCAAATTAAAATTTTATGGATTTTTTCACTAGTTTTTATTCAATGTTTTCAAATTGCAATTTATTTTCCCTCGATTCCGCTAGCTAACAATGAATTAGGGCCTGTTTTCACCCCCCAAAATGGAGTGTAGCCCAAAGAAATGGAGTGTTTTGATTGGGAGATAGCTATGGTACCAACCCAAAGTACGTTTTTGGGTGTAAACAGGCCCTTAAGGTATGTTCCCACTTGGTGTTCGAGGCGTTGTTTGGGATGTGAATCTGGTCCCAAATAAATCTAAATACATTCCTAAGGCCCTCGGGAACAACACTTTTAACACCAGGTGTGAACCTGATACCTCTCCGTAGCCAGCGGCGGTTCTCCCCCAACATTGTTTTGGACACTTTTGTTATATCCCCTCCCTTCCCTTCCCTTCCCTTCCCTTCCCTCCCCTTCCCTTCCCTCCCCTTCCCTTCCCTCCCCTTCCCTTCCCTCCCCTTCCCTTCCCTCCCCTTCCCTCCCCTCCCCTCATCTCCAAGGTACCACTGCTGTCCCTTCCTATGACTGTTGTGGTGTCTGGAGTAGTCTCCCAGTGTCATTCTCCTTCTTTATTGAGCTGACTTTGCTTGTCTTTTCCTATTTCCATTTCCATGACTCTCGGTCATGGGAAAAGTTACTACTGTAGCTTGAAGTGAAGTGGGAGCTACCGTAGTTGTGGACACCCAATCTGAAGGGCTCCATACTACAGCTTCTTAGCTTAGGAAGCTCCTGCCTACGATTCCCTTCCCTCCCTACGGTACGACGTCCTGTAGGAGGCAGGCAGGCAGGCAGGCAGGGCCTCCAGGACATACAGCAAGTGAAGGAGGAACTAAACTGAAATAATTTGAGGGTGTCATTCTCCTTCTTTATGGGGCTGACTTTGAGTGTGTCTTTTCTTCGTGCAGTTTTCTGCTTGCACAGAATCCCCCCCCTTCCCCTTTCATCATGCCTTCTTTGACCCCCAAAAGCAAAACATAACATGGATGGACAACAAAGGAACAGGTCTGGCCAGCTTCAGGAGCACTTCGAGGAGAGAAGCTGGGTCTACTTGAAAGGAAGAGGCTTTCAGTCTGGGTCTTACGTCACAAACCCAACGCAAACGTAGACCAGATGGGAGTGACACCAAGACTACATAATGGGTTGTGGACTTTTCAATGCTAACATGGCACCATCCTATTGGCAACCGTCACCATTGCTCTTACAAGTTGCAACTCATAACCTTCTTTCCTTTCAACTTGCTTCCTACGCTTATGTGCTATGTGGCACCTTGGGTGGTGATTGGTACCTATATTAGAAGCAACTTCCATGGTTATAGGATACATATGTTACAAGTATATAGTTTAGAAGCACCTTCAATTGTTGTAGTGGACCTACTTATACATAGGCCCAAGGCTTGTAGCCTTACATTTCTAGGCTCAAATGTTAGCGCAATTGTATCTAAAATAGACCCTAGGTTCTCATGTGAGCTTTCATGTCCAAAAATACAAATGTTTAGCTAGAGTATTTAGGCTTCAATCTTATAATAGGATAAATTTTGCCAAAACTAACTTTAAAAATATGGTATTATTGAAAAAAATATGAACTCATAGGGTTCAATTTCTAATTTCAATAAAATTCAAGACCTTCAAGACTATTTGACTATATAGCATCTTCTTTCTTCAACAAATCAATTCTCACACCTTGTCCCCCCAAACAAATCTTAGCATTTACAAATTGAAACAAGGTCATTAATCTTTAATTTATTTTTGTGGTAATAAAATAAAATAAGCTAGGAAAATAAAGACAAACATGAAGTAACACAATTCAAGTTGAATTTCATAACCAAACTTTCTAAAAATGAGGGAAAAAAATTCATTGGTTTCATTTTTTCATTGTAGTAAGAAAGAAGGCCTTGTATTTAAGCTTTCATTTACATTTCTTTTAACCTTCAAACAACCTCATTGCCAATTTTTGGCCATTGGATGATTTCCTAGACTTCTACAAGATGGAAAGGAGAAATTCTTTCATCCAATTTTGGGAAGTTTATCATTTTCAATTTAAGAATCAAATTGGAATACAAAACATGGTCACTTAAAATTTTAAATTATAGAAAGACACTAATTTTCTTGTTACACCATGATGTTTTACATTGTAATATATACATATAGAATAATTTTCTACTATTTTGAGCCAATTCAAGTGGATTAGTTAGTGACATTTTTGTATTCACAAATATGTTAATTGTATTGAAAAATATTGATTTCAATTGAGGATCCATGAATCCATGATTAAAGCTTCATAACAAAAGTGTCATAAATTCGAGTTGTTTTTGTTTGTCATTTCATCTACAATTGGACTTTAAATAGTCACTTACACCACTGAGAATTGCCACAAATTTTTAAGAGCAATTAGAGAAAGTTTATGAATTTTTATGCATAAACACTAAAAAAACAATGGCTACAAATGACTTTTACTAATTTTGAGGGATCTCACTTATCAATAGAGAAAAAAAGGTATTGGTACCCTTCTTTTTAATTTGGTTTTGTATTGCATGGTAATATAATTAATGAGCTTACCTATTGTCTCTAGAATCCACACCCCTCCAAAACTCAGACATTCAATACTTAATGAATGGATTGAAGCTAGTTCTATGGATTTATTTGTTATGTTATAAAATTCAATTGAGATTTTAGAGAAAGGAAAATCTTCCAACGAGTTTTTTTTATTTTTTAAATAACCATTAAATAGGATGATTTTCAAGATGAGAGAAAAAATAAATTGCTAAAAACTTTTATATAGAATTGAAAAATACCAAATTTAGTGACAACCATATGGTGTTAAGGAATCTAATTCAAATTTACCAACTTTTTTTTAATTTAAAATTGAGATTAGATGTTATTTATTTTAAAGATGCCATGATTACTTAGACAACAAAGATCCTAATTTTTTTTTGTCAATATAGACTTCAACAATTCAAATTTAAAATTCAACTTCAACAATCTATGTAAGAACATAATTTTTTTGATCTTTTAAGTGTCCAAAGCAAAATTCACAAGACCCAATATTCTAGGGTGACTTGAAGAGGGAGCTAATAGAGAAGCAAAGGTGGCAATGCTAGAAGACTTTTTCCCTTCACTTTGATTCTAAATATCTTGTAACCCCTAAATACAAATTAGGTGAAATTCTTTTTACACAACCTTATAATATTCTTCATAATTTTGTTATATTCAATTCCATATATAGGTGTTTTGGGGATATTCATTCTAAAAGAAATGACAATTGTGGACCAATGTCCAAATAATTTAGTCACATTCTAGTGCAAAATCATGTAATTCTCTTTCCGAGAACTTTTTTGGATATGTAATTTTAATGGAGGAAACTTTAGCGCTCAACATTAAGATTGTGATTTTCTTAAGGACTGTCTGAGTCCTTTCTCATCAAGAACAAAATTGAAATTTTGGAAAGGATGACAAGGATTGTAAAGATATCCATTTATTCACCAAGGTGATATGAATTTGATCACAAAAGTAATTAATTTAAAAATTGCTTTTAACTCCTCATCACCGGAGGTCCAATCAAGCTTAAAAATTGTCTGCCTTTGCAAGTCTGAAAAGTCAAAATTAGAGTAAGGTATGATGATCTCAACCATACAATATTGTATTATGCATGTTGTAGATGGCGTTGAACAAATTTGGGGTCATTTGATCGTATAGATTGAAAGATAATAATGTTTTAATGCTGAAAAAAGGTGCTGAAATTTTCTTAAAAACACATTTGGAGGTGAAATTCGATTTCTAAACCTACTCAAATGAAAAAAAATTCAGCTACAAAGTGATTCAAAACTAGAATATATACACTTTGGTAAAAAAAAATATCATTCAAATGAATCATTGTGTCCGCAAAATGGATTTGAAATGCCAGAAAATAGTGAAAAAGTAACAAAAAATCACATCTGTGATTGAACCTCCTTCTACTAAAATGCTTCTATCACTCATAACTTCTTGGATTGCTATGAAATTTTAATCACACAAACTAGACTGGTATGTGCAACTTTAAGAACAAGTATTATTGGATTTGGACATTGTATGAAGAAGTTATAGGCCACCAAAGTTCACTGGAATCCACCAATGTCTGGATTTTGAACTTTGAATTGCTCCCAATCATTTGAAACAACTCGGATTGGCATAAAAACTTTACCACAATAATTAGACTTCAGCGGAAACAAAATCCAACAAATTTGATTGAAAACAAACATTAGATTACAAAGATACAAGCCCCCAAAGTTGCAGCCATCAAATGTAGTTTGGTGAGCTCAAATTGAACCTGTGAACTTCGATTGGCTCCCAAAACTATTATACATCTTGTATTGATTTGAAAATTTTATCACACAAATTAGACTAGTATGTGCAACTTCTCCAACAAGTTTTTTTTTATTGAATTTGGACATTGGATGCAAAAGTTACAGCCGTTTGAATTTGACTTTTAGGCTGTGAGGATGTTTTTTTGTCCCCTGTGACATTCAGAGGTTAAACATATTAACAGAATTTGTCCCTCCTAGCTTGGAAACTGATCCTCCATGTACTGTAGTGGTTGATTTTCCAAGGCATTGTGATTATCAACTGATTTTCAGTAAATTGAAAAATGTAATGACAGAATCCAAAGTTGCCCAACAATTAGTCTTTTTTTTTTTTTTTCCTCTTTTTTTTTGGGTCCTGTCCTGTGACCCAAATCCATATCCACCAACAGTACTGTACTGTACTGAAGGCTATTTCCCCCAATGCAATGAGAGCCATTGAAACTGCAACATAGACCATGAACTAAGTTAAGGAGGTCTGGATTAGGTGCAAGACAGTGAGCATATCTTGCCCCAGCCTGTCCAAGTACGATCCTCATGAAAATGGTCATTAACTTGGGCATCATGAGCACATGAACCCTTGCAAACAATTCAATCTGTACTTACACCCCACTGGGCTTTTGCTTGGTGGCCATTCCACATTGCAAGCTTAACACAACTTGCGAAAGTAGTCAATTTGTCAAACACGAGGAGGCATACTCCTCCTTGAGTGCTTGTTGCAATGAAAGAAATCATCTGAAGCCAATCCCAAGCAAACCCATTATAGGCTAAATTATGTAAGTACTTAGATTGTTCAAGCAAGCATGCCAAACCTTGTGGAACTATTTATGGTTACTATTATGTGAGTTTAGAATTATAAGCACATGAGTATAGAAACCTTGACACCTATGTTACAAGTGTTTATATTCTAAATATCTTCCATGATCATAATGTACCTATGTTATAAATACCTACATTACAAATGTTTATACTATAAGCATCTTCAATAGTTATAGAGTATCTACTTATACATAGGCTCAAGGCTTGTAGGCTCGCATTTCTATGCTCACATACTAGCTTTGTTATTTTGAATACAACAATGATTGAAAAATTCTTAACTAATGAACTTTCAAAGGGATATGGGGAACCATATATATGATGTAGACTATGAATTATCACTTTACCATCTATTCCCTCTATTACATAATACTAGTTGCTTTGGGTTTTAAAATTATTTGATCCCTTAAGTAATGTGCTCTAAAACTAATTTAAGAATTAAAGATGGTTTCTTTTGTTTTTGATACTAATTAATGAAATGAAGCATTAATATCCACATTATAATTTTTTGTGGATAATAATGATACATACTAATTAATGAAATGATTTATTATCCACATTATAATTTTTTTTAAAATTCAAAATTGATTTTTTAAAGGCTAATTGAAATTGACTAGATCAAAGACCAATGACATTCAACTTTCATTGAATCTATTGAATTCCAAACAAGTTTTTGTGCAAATTTAAACACGTACAAAGGGCAAGGTAGTTGCAAGGAAGTATTCTTTTTCTAAAAAGTCTGCCCTAATTTATGTGAGGTG
This sequence comes from Climacium dendroides, assembly GCA_950106755.1. Classification (NCBI taxonomy): domain Eukaryota; kingdom Viridiplantae; phylum Streptophyta; class Bryopsida; order Hypnales; family Climaciaceae; genus Climacium; species Climacium dendroides. The sequence goes on from OX467092.1 coordinate 26,902,384, forward strand.
CTTAGCATGCCCTCCTACTTTTTTATCTTTCTTTAATTGATATTAATAGCCATATTCACTTGTTTAGAGCTTGAAAGAACATATTGTGCATTTATTATATTTTCATTTCATTATAACACTCATTACAAATTTGTTGACCAATCAACTAATACTTTAATATTTTCATCACTAAGAAAATGATTAGTTAATATTATAGGATGGAGGAAATAATCTTCATCTTTACCTCCTAAGGTTACATGTGATTCCTTAACCTTCTATGCCTGTGCAGTCAAATTTGAAAGTCCTTTAATCAATATCCTCTAATTCTTTGCTATTTTTAAGTGAATTTTTTTGGTTTTATTTTTTGAGATGAAGTAACATGTCTAATATTTGTTATAAATTTTTTGATTTATTTTGGAAAAATTTCAAACTACCATAAATTTTAAAAAAAAGAAAAAAAAAATTCACATCAACTACAAATCATGGTCATAAAATATAAAATTCTCATAATAGGAGTGTATTATAGTGAAGAACATCCATATTTAGGAACATGATTATAAATCTTCAACTTCAAACTTCACTACAATGCTTATTTTAAGAAATTCTTTAAAATTTCGAAAGGGAGAAGAAACTAAACTTCGAAAGCTTCACTTTTTCATTGTTTTATTATTTCATTGAAAAGCATAAGAAATTATTTTGAATATCAAAATCAAGTTTTAAGGAAAAAACTCAAAGTGTTGAAATACACTAAATAGCCTACCATTTTTTTGATAAGCTATCCTATATAGAATAAAAAATGAATAAAATTTCTCAAACTTAACTCAATGATGTGAATATAGCATCAATAAAGTTGCACACATAAAAAAAACAAATGGAAATCATCCATTCTTCCACGTGCACATTGATACTAGTCTACATTAGTAAGTGACCATCCGAAGGACAGAAAGTGTCGTCGGCATCCTTGCAGGATGAAAAGGATAATATGGTGTCCACGAAATACATGCAAAATGCCTTGGAAGAGAAGTTTCGTTCTGGATAACGGAATGTTTCGCGGAGATAGAACGCCAGTGCCAGCGTCCGTCCCTCGGTCTTGGGTCACCGGGCTTAAACCCTGAACCCTGGCTTCCGATGCTGTGCCCTCTCTTCGCTGTCTGGCCGGACCGCAAGAAGGTGAGCATTCGTCATCATCAAGTTCGATTCGCAGTTTTTCCAATTACGAATGTCGTTGGCATTTTACCAAGACTTCGTAGCAGATTTCAGCTGTATGGTCTTTCTAATCAGAACTATGGATCGTCGTAGTGATTTTTGTAGAGAACAACATCCTCGAATTCTTGGATGTGCCCTAATTTGATACTGGAGCTCATTTGTAGAGCATTGTGTTTAGGGTTTCGTCATGCGGAGTTTGCGCCCTGGATGAGCGATGGAGAGTACTGGCATGGTGCAACGACAAGCCGTTCAGCTGTACCGAAGTGCTCTAGTTGTGGCAGGCTTTCGGAACACTTCGCAATCCTTCATGGCCGGCATTTCCACGCGGGCCTTTATGCCCATCCAGTGCTCTCCGTTACGAATCTCATCCCTTCATATTCGAAGCTCATGTAGGGTTTTACCTACTCCTCTGAGCGCACATTTCCTTTCCAGTTCCCGTGGTACTACTCCGGAATATTTAAGGCGCGTGGAAAGAGATTATTTTGTTTGGCCTAGCGCATCGTTTGGGAGCGGAAGACTGTTTTCTGTTTGGAGACGTGATGGTGACGCAAAAGACGATACCGTAGTTGCAGGTACAGCTTGCGAACGAAAATGAAAATGTAAAGTGGATTCATTTTCTTGGAAGAGCTCCTGTTTGGCCCTGCGTTTTTTCCGATTCTGTTCGAAGACTCTGTTCTTAAGCTATAAGTACACATAGAAAGTTAGAAAAACGTTAAAAATCGTTCAAGTTATTACTGAACTAGAAATTGGTGACTGGAACAATAGGGCTTTATTCTGTTTCCGGCAACGCCTTGGTGTGGATTTGCGTTTCAAGTTTTCTATGCAGGTCCTTGGGGAACGGATTCTTAGGATTTGCAGACCACAACTGATATGCTAGAATTTGAATTGTTGAATCAGAAGCTCGCAAGTCAGGAGAGGAGTCGTCAGCATTTGAGTCCGAGAATGGGGCAGCAGAGGATCCATCCGATGATTCATTCGATGAGGACACCAAATCTGACGATGATAGTAATGGCAGGTCCCGGAATGGAGCAGAGGATAATCGGCCTCAGGATGCACGCATTGTTCCGATGGAGCTTCATAAGGAGGCCTCTGAGTCATACCTGGCGTATGCAATGTCAGTCATTGTGGGACGGGCTCTTCCGGATTGTCGAGATGGCTTGAAGCCTGTGCACCGACGCATTTTGTGAGTATTGCTTTTTTCTTTGGGAAGTTTATCGAGTCAATATTGAGGTGGTGAACTTGATTCTTTTTCAAGATTATTTCGTTTCTTCAAGATGTGTCAAACACTTTTAATCTCGATACATCTTCTTAAAATAGTTCTTACACCTCTGTGATTCTGATTTGTGTTTCGTTGTATCTTGTTCCTCAAGATATGCAATGCATGAACTGGGTCTTTCGTCCAGAAAACCCTTCAAGAAGTGTGCTCGTGTGGTTGGAGAGGTAAGTCTCCTTTTCAATGGTGCGCCTACTTGGCAAGGGATTGACTTGTAGTGGATTACTTGAGGTGATTTGTGTGCAATTTTAGAAATGTACTTGACGTTGCCGCTGTGGTCGAGTTTAGTGACTTAATTTACTGAGCCGCTTCATCAAGAAGTGTTCAGCTGCACAGGTGAAACTGCTGTGGGACGGTTGCCAGATCATCTTTTTTGTTGCAGTTGCGCTGAATTTGTAATTGCTGTGTGCTGGTAGTGGCATTTTTATGTTTGTTTATTAGTCTGTGTCGACATCTTTTTCAAATAGTGTTTCTTGTGGTTTGGAAGTTGCTAGTAGACTTTCAAGTGCCAGGTTTTAAATGCACTGAGCTTATGCAATTCTACAGGTGCTTGGTAAGTTCCATCCTCATGGAGATACTGCAGTTTACGACGCCCTTGTTCGGATGGCACAGGTCTCATTCTTAACCCATTTCTATATTGCTATAGTTGCCAGATTAGGATTTTAGAATGGATCTCAGGTATTGAGTTCTTGATCTTCGGATATTTGTTCTGGTTCTATGCATTTTGGAAACCTCATATCACACGGGTTGCTCTCATATGGATCTCGAAAAAGCTTTTGATAGTCAAAATTGAGTTATTATTAAAATTAGTGGTCGAGTTTTGCAATCTTAATTTGTTGAATGTATTCTGTTGAGCAGGATTTTTCGTTGAGATCTCCACTCGTTAATGGTCACGGTAATTTTGGATCTATGGATGGTGATCCGGCTGCTGCCATGCGGTACACAGAGTGTCGCCTTCAAGTAAGTATCCGAGTGCCCGTCAGCATCTGTAAGCTCGCTAATCATGTGGTACACGCACAGCGTGATTCTGAGCCTTTGGTGGACCATATAGCTTCTCATGCTTTCGGTTTTATCTGAATGCAAGTTCTGCCTCAAATTTCTTTGAAGTTTTTCTTTGAAGAGACACTAACAAGATTCGTGCACATTATTTTACCAGGCACTTTCAGAGGCAATGCTGCTGGCAGATCTAGAACTGAACACGGTATGACATTCGCTGCTTTATTTAATAATTTTGTCTCCTTAACTCTAGGCTTTGATTTCTCATGTAGTTTATGGATTACTGTGATGTAGTAAAGTTAAACTGTTGAGCGTATGGTGGGGTCTGCATTTCCTCTCTGCTGCCGTGCATGTGTGTTATGTACAGATGCGTTGCGTACTTCATGAGATTTTTATTACTTTCCATTGAGTGGTCTTGAAATCTTTGAGATTATTAGAATACGGACACGCCATGATACAATGGTTCAACCTCAGACTTTGCTATTGCCTCTTTAGAAGAATTGGAACCTTTAATATGGAGATTTATTTTGTTTGTGCTTCTAATAGGTAGACTTCATCCCGACTTTTGATGGCTCGCAAGACGAGCCAGCAGTGTTGCCAGCCCGGCTACCCAATGTTCTTCTGAATGGCGCTTCTGGAATTGCTGTAATGTTCTCTATTCGTACCTTGGGGGTTGCAATAGTTTAGAGCTTTACTGCATATCTATCATTGTCATTGTTCATAGTTTTCTTTTTCCTTCGTTCAATGTGCTCTAATATGAACCTTATGTAATTGTCACTCACCTTTTGTTGCGAGGTTATGAATGCTTTGCTGAGTGAACTGTTTGTTAAGATTTGCAGGTTGGGATGGCGACAAATATTCCACCACACAACTTAGGGGAAGTTGTGGATGCACTAATTGCACTCATTCACAATCCAAACGCCTCAGTAAGTTCATATTGTTCTTTGTCTTCTTTTTGTAGTTCAGACATTATTTATGCAATCATCTCCTCACAATCGACGGGGTTGACAACTGGTATTAGATATCAGTTAGTACCACTTCATTAGTGGTTTGAAGCTGATATGCGCGTTTCATTCTTTATGTTGGTTCTGTTTTGTGGTGAGTGTGGTAGTTTAGCATTGTGCATGTAATGTGGTCTTAAAGTTGATCTAATCTTGGGAAGATGTTTCACTTTCATTTCATGGTGTATCTCAAAATTGGTCAGGTAGAAGAGTTAATGGAACATTTGCCTGGTCCGGACTTCCCAACCGGCGGGCAGATACTTGGGACTGATGGGTATATCCAAACGTCCTCTTCATATTTTTTCTATCCGCATCTTAAGTAAATCTCAAGATTTTGTGAAAATAAAATTTTTCCAGCATCATTATTATTTGCGAGTTGATTTTATTTATTTTATTTTATTTTTTTCTGTGTGTGTGTGTGCGCGCGCGCGCGTGTGCGCTTGGACGATCATTTGGTTCTCGTGATAGCGTTTGTAGTTGTTCCAATGGTTGTACTGGTGGCATATTGTTTCAGTTCTTCCGGTTATTTTCACAATAACTTGACGACAGAAATTATTCATACCTGAGGACTGAATTGCAGAATACTAGAGGCCTATCGTACTGGGCACGGTCGGTTGACAGTTAGAGGTAAAGCGTCTATTGAGCAGCTGGACCGAAGGAACAGTCGATCTGCTGTGATTATTTCTGAGGTTGGCTCTCCGACTTCACTTTGACTTCATGTGATTTGCATATGATCTTGTACTGATGCATTTTACTCTCCATGCGACATCATTTTAAAAAATGTTTTTGTCAAAGAAGGCTCTCTCATTTTCATCTCTATTGGGGGATCGTATGTGTAAATACTGAACTGGTATTTGTGTGACCAGGTTCCATACCAAGCAAACAAAGCAGCTCTTGTCGAGAAAATCGCTGATCTCGTAAACAACAAGGTGCAGTACTTGATTTGTTAGTATCGTATTCATCTTGGATACTTTGTATCGTATTTTTAAGAGAAGTACGATACCCATGTAGTTATAGGTGGCAAGTGAATTTCATTATTTGCAGATACATTGAGCTTAATGAGGTAGACTTTCTGTTGCTAGTTGTTCACTTGCTGTTTATTGGAGACATGTATTTTAAAGTCATCGAAGGGGGCACAAGTTATTGTTTCTGATTTTGTTGCACAATTTTAAGCAACTGACACGTAGACATGCTGAGATCTCAGACGCTTGAGGGTGTGAGCGATATCAGAGATGAGAGTGATCGCTCTGGGATGCGGATTGTTGTGGAGGTAGGGCATCTTGAAACTATCCGAGGATTAAGTTTGTTTTCTGTCATTCTTTTCAGTGTCGTGTGCACTCTCCCATGTCTGGGAATCGGATGACGTGATTGCTTAGTCACTAGGTCTTACATGGATGTGTACGCGGGTCCTCTCCATACTTAGTTATCTTGCATATGTGTTGCGAGAATGTCATTCCACGCAATACTGTTGCGAGAATGCCATTCAGTGCATTTATCTCAGTTACTGCTGATCGTTCTTAAAGACAACATACCTTTTTGCAACCCTCCTTGAAAAGTTTATGACAATCATGTCTATTACAGGTGAAAAGAGGAGCAATGCCCATGGTGGTACTCAACAACTTGTACAAATATACTACTTTACAGTCACGTTTTAGTTGCAACATGGTTGGGTAAGTGTTGGTATCTGTTCTATAACTATTTGTCTTGGTGCTTTCCCTGCGGATGTGGTCATGATTATGATCCCCTTGGCATGTTCAATCTTAGCACCTATGCTCTCTAGACAGTGGCATTCCGTTTCACTCAAAGAGCGAATTGGTCTGTAGTATTCAGGAGCTTTCTTGTGAGGTACAGGTTTCTGTTAGACCTCATGCTCATCTGTGATTTTCTGACATATTTCAGAATCATCGATGGTGAGCCGAAAGTAATGGGCTTGAAAGACTTTTTAGAGGTAATTTTTGAAACTGTTTTTTATTTACATCTGGATGATTTGTTACCATGAATGCAGGCATCCGGCTAAAGAGATCTGAAAGACTAAGATTCATGCGCTTCATGATGTTTGTTTCACTTTTTTGTATTGGTCAATGTTTAGGGAATTTTTTGGGAATCCTGTCTTTGAGGGATATGTGTTTGAGTTTGACTGCTTGTTATTCTAGTGACTCGTGATTGTCTCATATACATGTTTCATGATTGAGCAGACATTTCTGGAGTTCAGATGCTCAGTTGTTGAAAGACGTGCAAAATTTCAGTTGAAGCGTGCTGAGGATCGTGATCATATTGTGGAGGTAAGCTCTGCTTTGCTGCAGTCTACAGGTTAGATATTGGTTCTATTGTCAATATTTTGTGTTTAGACGGGTTCCCATTCCCATCATCTTTTTAAGCACGTCCACCTTGGAAAGTTGGCAGTACTTGTCATTCCGTTTGTCATATGTCGATTTTCTGAAAAAGATTTTCGGAGACTTACAGATTCTAGATTTCAGCTCTCCTGTAATTTTCAACATCACTTATGTGACTCAAATTTTCTCAGATTTTTCATGCTTTATTTCCAGGGAATATTGATTGGACTGGCGAATTTGGACGGTGTGGTAAAAGTCATTCGTAGTGCTAAGGATAGTACAGAGGCTTCCGAAGGGTTGCAGAAAGGTTAGTTGCTATTTGATCTTGTCTCTACTTCACATTCTGCTCAATCTTCATTGTAAACCAAACCAAAGTCTGCAAAGAATTAAACTAATTTCTTACATACTGAAATGCAGGATTCAATGTTACGCATGCACAAGCTGATGCGTTGTTAGCCATGCCCTTACGAAGACTTACAAGTCTTGAGGTAATTATCGGTTTATCATTGTAATTCTTCTCCGGTTTTCTCTTTTCTTTCTATCCTGCAGTGCTAACTCAAGGTTGATGCAACTTCTGCAGAGTGGAAAGCTGAAGGATGAGCATGAGACTTTGAATGCAGAGATTACTGATCTAAAACTGCTTCTAGACAGCAAGCAGCGAGTGCTTCAGGTGACGATTTCTAAGTATGTCTTTATGAGCATGATTTCAATTTTGTGTCTCAATGTAAATGGAGTTCCGTGTCCTAGTTTAAATATCGTTCTTAGTTGCATATATATATGTTTTCGATTTTAGATTATGACGTATGTATTTCTTGCTGTGAATGGAATTGGTTTCAGTATCGTTAGTTTCTTTTTACAAGAGCTCGTGAGGGAGGTTTCGAATATTTTTTTTTGGATTTGAGTGTAGGTCATTGAGAAGGAGGCGTTGGCACTGAAAAAAGAATATGGAACGCCACGACGGACACTGGTTGAGCAAGGGCGCGATGGAGAGATTAATGACATAGATGTCATAGCCAATGAGGAGACCATTGTTGTGAGTTTACTCTCTCACAATCCTTTTAGTTCAAATGAAAGTGCAACTGGCATGTAATTTGCATTGCCTGTTGATTGTTTACTTAAAGAATTAAGACCTGGGCAACTTGTTTTCAGAGACAGAACTGCAACTGAGTAGCATTTGATCATACGTATCATATCATATAAGTTGAAACTTCCGAGCCAGATTTTGTTTTGTTAATTTTTATGAAATCAATCTTTAGTATTCTGCTGTGGAACAATAATTTGCATGAGTTGTCTTGAGTTTTTTTTAATTGAGCCCTTGATCTAACAAACAAGTTCCTTTTATAATCTATGCAGACACTCAGTGAGAAGGGGTACATCAAGCGTATGGCAGCTGGAACCTTCTCGGCTCAAAATCGTGGGACTACTGGCAAATCGGGTGGCAAAATGAGGACAAACGATGCCATGTCGGACTTCTTTGTATGCCGCACTCATGATTATGTTCTATTTTTTAGGTCTGATCTCTCTTCATTTTTATGTCCTCACAATGGTATGCGTTGGTATCTGCTCATATATGTTGAGTCTGGCGCGTATGTCTGATCAGGGCAAGTGGTGGTGCATGGGACTGCTTTGAATAATGTTATAATTCCCTGTCTCGAACCAAAATCTTCTAAGAGAATTTGAGCTATCAAACTAATCTCACCATTGTCTATTAATTTTTGGTAATGTTGTTTTTGCTGTGTTGGATACGATCAAATATTGAATGAATTGCAACATGTTTTATATCTATACTTGTTTACCTCTTTCTATGGGTGCAGTGAAAGAGGCATTGTGTATTCAATTCGAGCATATCAGATTCCAGAATGTTCAAGAACTTCAGCAGGAAACCCTCTTATCCAGGTGGGAATCGTTCCTTTTAGTGCCCTAATGTTGTTAGTTATTCTGGCAGATGCCCGTATGCATCAGGTAGAATTTGTACCATTGTGTCCTGGTTTATGCCTTTATTTGCATGTTGTTCTAATTGTGTCACTGATTCATGAATGATGTCCTGACAGATCGTACCACTTCCACCTGGTGAAAGAATCACATCTGTGCTGCCTGTGAGTGACTTTGCGGATGATCAGTACTTGGTTATGCTAACTACTGGTGGATTTATTAAACGCACTGCTCTCTCCTCCTTCGCTGCGATTCGCTCCACAGGAATTGTCGCCATTCAGCTGGTACGTGCATTTTAATCCGAAGTAGTTGTTTTCAAATCCGAAGAAAGCACTCTCCGTTAGGGGTACATGTTAGAATATATGATATCGTTGTGTGCGTTACTGGAGATCATTTTACAGCCTTCAGTGTTTATCTTAACCCTGCACGGATTTCGACAGTACTTCCCCCGAGTTGTCAAATTTTCCGTGATTTTCAATATTTAGGTAGCTTCGTCCTATTTAGACCAACCATGTCTAAGATTTCTGATAGTTTTGAATTGTCGCAGACCCCTGGGGATGAGTTGAAGTGGGTGAGAAATGCTGCCGAGGAAGATACCGTTGCACTAGCTTCTCAGAGAGGCATGGTTGTATGCGTGGGCTGTAATGAAGACAAGGTATGGTTTTTCCTTCGATGTTTTGGGAGTTCTTTAATCACGCTTGAGCTTTATAGGAGACTCTTTGTTTTTGGCACATTTGTGGAAAGTTTTTATTTGTGCTGATTAATATTGAATTTTTGGAGGACTTTGATCATTGTTTCTTTGCGGGTCATAGCATGGGCTGTGTGTAGGCGTATCTTCTTGAAAGCATGGGCGTAATGGAGTGAAATTTTCAGTTTAGATGATGTGTTGGCGTAAGTAGTTTTGAGAGGTGATTAGATTTACGATTTTTAAAGCATCACTTCAAATTTTAGCATGTAGTCTCTTAGCTGGGTGCTTTTATTGTGCTCGCTCTATCAGTATACTTCCCTTGGAGGTGCATATCGATCGCATGCTGTTGGGTACAATATTTACAATTCGTTGTTAGTTTTATCACACTTTCATGTTTTCTCTTGCACAGCTGCGAGCAAGAGGAAGGGCGACCAGGGGTGTACGAGCTATGCGCTTGAGGGGGGACGATAAGTTAGCTGCCATGGACATTGTCCCAGCTTCCTTGATGCGCTCGTAAGACAGTGAATTATTCCCGTCTCGTTAAGCTTTTTATGATCTTGCCTACTTTCTGTTGGGGAGTTTTGAGGCATAAATATGCAACTTAGTCTTGTGATGTTTCTAATTTCAGGATGTGACTGTTGAGCCTACTGTAAGCAGGCATTGGAACCTATTTCGTACAGTAATTTCTGGCCATTGTAGGTCGGGATCAGTTCCTTATAATGCTACTCGTTTCGAAGTTACGACTTTTCCGGTTTTCTAATATTGCTGGAGGCTTTCGTATTCAGGAAAGCGAAGAAATCAAGTGCTCCTTGGTTACTCATGGTGACGGAGGATGGCTTTGGAAAGCGTGTGCCTATCAAAGCTTTTCCGAAAGGTGTTGCCGGTCGGGTTGGTGTAATCGGGTGCAAGGTCAGTATCATTCTGCGCAGGAGTTTGCACTTGCATTCTATTTCTTATTTCCAGTTGCTTTGGTCCATGATGATGTGTACTGTGAGTTCAGGCTCTCACGAAGTATTTTGGTTTTAATCCTAAATTTACTCTATTGCTGTTATTGTGCTTGTGCAGTTCCACGAAGGTGACCTTCTGGCGTCGCTCTTCGTTGTGGGGGCGAACTTATCAGGTATACATGAATTATTGAGTAGATCACCATGAATATTTTTATCGTCAAGTTTGAATTCATGGTGATTTTGATTATTTCTATCGTCAAATATTCATGGTGATCTTATTATCTCGACTCAAGTACACAGCCGCGATGATTAATTCTTCATCGTTCTTAGAAATTTAGGGCATTTGTTTTTATCTGAATTAGAATGTGAAATGCTAGTATCTGCACTTTGTTTGTGCCCTTACAGTATTTTGATCTTTCTAATTTACTTGGTCCTCTTGCCTTCTATGTAGAAATGGATGGAGAAAGTGAAGAGCAGGTGGTTGTAGGAAGCAATGGCGGAATTCTTAACCGTCTTCGTGTTAGAGACATCTCCACTCAAAGTCGCACTGCAAAGTAAGTCTAACTTGCCGAATTAATGATACTATGTTTTCAATAAATTGACGACGGGAGTTGTTTGGTGAGTTTCATATATTGTTTTCTCTCAATAAGCTTAAGTCAAGCTCGGACCTTTAGGTGATCATCATATGTAGCAAAGGTAGGCAGTTTGCCGACTCATTTTAAAAGTTCATATCGTCAAAAATGTCTTTTTAATTTGAAGTTTTGTCGAAGACTAATATGTCAGGGAAAGGGAGCCTTCCCAAAGAACGTTATGAGAACATTCACTTCTAATATTCTCGACGTTGTATTGTTTGTGTACCTAGATCACCTCAAATCGGCAACACATGTATCATGGTGTACAATTAATAAAAAAGTGGAACTGCATATTTCAATTAAAGAAAAAATTCCAGCACCTGCAAGTTTTTGATGTGAGCTTGAGCGAACTTGTGTACTCCGTACAATGTAATCGTTGATTGAATTCGATAGGCTAACTAAGTTGGTGGCTGTTACAGGGGGGTGAAAATTATGCGAATTGATTCTGGAGACAAAGTTAGCTCCGTTTCAGTATTGACTACTGCTGAGGAGGCAGAAGGCATAGAGATATCTGATCGTAATGAACTTGTAAGTGTTTAGTCAATGCTTTATTATCAAAATTTTCTCAAAATGTAACTCGGCAATACAGATCTTGTTCACTAGATTTGTTCCAGATTATGCGTGGAGAAATTAGGTCTCTCCATCGTTGAATATGAGGTTGTCCCAAGAGGTGTGGGAACCTCTTCACCGATTTTTTTTGAGAAATGATTTGAATTACATGCATCATGGATCACTGGCAAGTAGTTTCTGTCAGGTCACAGTTGTTGGTATTTGAAGTGGTCAGAAAGAGAGAAAGAGTGGATCTGCCAATCTGTCTGATGTTCGTATGCTGGATTGAAAGACGAAAGTATTGGATTGCACCCATGAGAAGAAACTTCGGATTCGTCAAATCGCTTGTTAGGTCTGACCCAAACAGCATGAGAGTTGTGCAGTTGTAGCATGGAGGGGGAAGTAGTGGATAGTCAAGTTGCTCCCATTTTAAATTCTTATGGGCAACGCTTCAAGTGTGAAAGTGATTTTTTTGAGTGTTCTGGGGTTCCTATTCACAATTTGGCCTGATGCAATATGCCGCTTTTGAGAATTTGTACAGTTGTCATTTTAAAAAAAATAACATAATTAGTTTATGTTCACTTCAAAAAGTGAGACCTGAAACACTATTTTCCCAAATAAGTAGAATCAAATAATGATCCAATATGGTGATCTATCCAAATGTCATACACTCACATCCTATAGTTTATTTAAATAGAATACAAGAACTGCTGAAAAATTATGAAGTCAAAGAGAATAGTCTGAATCTATTCATTGTGGATGTAGATGAGGTAAAGGGTCAATTGTGTTTTGAAGGTTAAATTTTCACATTCTAATTAATCAAATCATCATATTACTAAAATCATAAGTCCCTTTGTAATATCACAAATGCTACCATTAATACTAAGGGTTCATGCTTGCTATGCTACGTATTCATTGTATCACATATTAGTAAAATTTGATATATTTGAATAGAATGCATGATAATGATTTCAATAAGTTTTTAAAATAATTATTTTAATTATTTTATAAAAACATTTCCAATCATGCATACATAGAAATCATATTTTCACACAATGTGATATTATTGAAATAGAGTAGCAGTTCACAATCACCTATGTAATATCATTTTTTTATAAAAGATGATATTATAGAAATAATATAGTTGTTGCAATTGAGGTGATATTAAAGAGGATTAATATGGTGATATTATAAAGGTAGCAATTCCATTGCTTTTCTTGGCTTTATACTCTTTTTGCAAGCTTTGAATTAAATTGTTCAGGAAGCTTTTGAGATTTACAAGTTTTTCTTTTAAATCTTCTATTTGGGTTGCCATTGTTTGTAACAATTGAGTTAAATATCTAATGCATTCTAATGTATGTGTATCTTTTATCATATTCATCATTGTATGTATTTCATTCATTATTCATTAAATTTTTATTGTTTATTTCAATATATGCTTATTTATTAATAAAATTATATGAAGATTTTTAGTAATTTTTATCTAAAGATTTATTGAAATTCTTGCTCTGCATTCTATTTAATACATTAAAATTCTAATGAAATTCCAGTAGTGAATGCGTAGCATAGCAAGCGCCAACCGCTAGTCTAGTTCTAATTAATCAAATATAGTGTAAGCCTTCTATTACCTTGATGTAACCTACATCTGTAGCCAACATTTAGGTGGGGGGAGTCATGGTACTCTGCTTGTTGAAGTTCATTGAATCATTAACTATCTTTGTAGACAATTAATGCAAAATTGGTGAAAAATTTAGGGGCACCTTATGAAATAAGGGGAATACCATCAAGTTAGGGGTTCACTATGATTTTTCTATTGCATACTATTCTATCTTTTTTTAGCACATTAAATTTATGTGTCCCATTCACATCCTTTATATCTTATAAAAAAATAACCTCACACAAGTTAACCAAACCTTGTTAGTGGTTTTATTATCACTATTCAAAGGGTAAAAAATGTGAAAATTGATAGTATAAAATGAGATATATACTTGAGCTCATAATTCCAAACAAAGAATTTCAAATGTCTAGCATAATTATCACATGGTTGCAAAAGTAGGATAGTTGATATCACATTTGAGGGAAACCTTTTAGAACACTAAGACTACATTCATAACTAATTACACAAGAATTCAAAAAATTGAAACAACAATACCATTTGTCTTTCAAGGAAACTTTGTTGAAAAAATAAATGTTTCAAGGGGTCCAACCCCCAAAATTGCAATCAACAGGCTAGTACAAATGGTCTCTTTCAACACTTGTAGAGCAACAGAGACATAGAGTGGGTAGTGAGAGCAGTGAATCAAATGTATGAATTTGTTCATTGTAGAAAGATGTAACTTTCAACAAAAATAAATGATTGAATTCTCATTTTCTCACTATTTTCAAATCAGTAGCACCTCTCACCTACCATCAGTGGCAAAGGCTTGGAACAACCTAGTATGGACAAATAAGCGATTTTCAAAGCCACCAAAAACTCACTAAGAAACTATTACTTTTTGCCTTCATGAAATGCCACTTGAACACAAAGGTCCATATGCTATTTGTTAGCCATGGTTCCCAATCTCTAGTTAACAATGTGCACGTGAAGACTGCCAACGATGTGGTGGTCATCCCAACCTTGCTACTAGACTGTACAATACAATACCCTTTGATAAGTATCCATTCATCATAATGTAAAAATTTGATAGAAAGGAAAATTTCAAAATGACATTGTACTAAAAAAAGCCTTTCATTTAGGAATCATAAAGTGTGTCTATAGTGCCAATACTTGGTTTAATAATAAAAACAAAAAATTTCATGTTGATTGTTATTCTCATATACATGCAAGATTCCATCGAAGTCACCATTTTTTCTCTTACAACCCCAACAATTCACAAAAATGACTGAGGGTCTCTACACACCTAAGATATAAAAGAATGTTAAATCTATACGAGCAGATCAAAATTACTTGTGCATTCACACCATGTTACCAAGCTTGACACTTAACATTGTTGAACCTATTTTTTCAAAGTATTCAATTGATATTTCTCGAATGCCACAAAATATGGTAGGATTTGACCATTTGAAGATTTTAGCTGTGAAATCTTATTTTCCTAGATTTAAAAGGAGAAGTGGTGTTGCTAACTAAAATTGTAGTTCCCTTGTTTTGTTTTGTTTCTGTGCAAGTAGTAGCTTTCTTGCTCCCTTTTTCTTTTTTGTGTGAGTCTAGCTTGATCTTGGTTGTTTTTGCAACGATGCTTGTAACATCTTTGTCTTTTACTCGAATGCCACAAAATATGGTAGGATTTGACCATTTGAAGATTTTAGCTGTGAAATCTTATTTTCCTAGATTTGAAAGGAGAAGTGGTGTTGCTAACTAAAATTGTAGTTCCCTTGTTTTGTTTTGTTTCTGTGCAAGTAGTAGCTTTCTTGCTCCCTTTTTATTTCTTGTGTGAATCTAGCTTGATCTTGGTTGTTCTTGCAACGATGCTTGTAACATCTTTGTCTTTTACCGCAATCCTTGAGAGTGTGATCTTGGTTGGACAAAATGCTCATTTGGTCTTTTTAGCATTCTTGAATTGTTTCAATCCTTATGAGAGTGTGATCAATGGTAGCAAGGGAGGAAGCAAGGGCCACTAGTTGTGCAAATGCTTCTACAACTTCTACAACTTCAAAAGACATTGAAAGTAAGAATTGAGTTGAATTGATTAAGTTGCATCCTAATCAAGCTCTTCATTGTCAGTTAATTTAGTTCTTGACTATATGGAGAGAATTGTGTAGGACAAAAAAAATTTGTTGATTAGGGTATTGACAAAGAATTTACCTCCATTATTGCTTTTAGTGTTTGATCATACAAGATCACATTTGATTGTCTTTGGAATTGAATTGGAGCCTCTACATGTGATAAGATTGTTTTCAATCTCATTCCTATTTCATAAATTGCACAGTCAATGTTCATATTCTTAGTTCTTCAATAATATATGAGGTGCCTTTGTCTCATTACATCCAAGATTGGTTGAGCATGTCAAAATTCACATGTCCAACCTTTTGTTCACCTTATTATAGCGCAGTGTATTTTCTCAAGTGATGATATAACATAGTACTCCCACCTGCAAGATTCAAGTCAATTTCTGAGAGCAGTTTCCTATATCCAAAGAGAATTTGTCAGTTGGTTTGTCTATTACCGTTTTGCTTACATGCATTTGGTGAAGTAACAATGTTTGCGATATTAAAAAAGATAGAATTGCCTATGGTATGAACAAAGAAAGTACTTACAATTTAGTAGTGCTTGCAGTACTGCAGGAATTGAATTGTTTTAAGAAAGATTAAATTTATCTCAAAAAGAATTGTTAATTATGTATTGTGATATTAAAAAAATATGGATTTTTCAACAACAACTTGACTGTATATTCTTCTAGTTGCTAAGTAAATTGTAGGTGCTAATAGCAAAAGTGATTAGTTTTTATAAGAGACTAGTTCTGATAATAACCTAATGGTTCCTGTTGTGGCCAAAGGAGCTAAACAAATGATACTCGAATTCCAACCCAAGTTGGAGTAAATCAACAACTCCCTTTTGTCTTTGAAGAAGGTGAATATGTCAACATTTGTTGCACTTTTATAGATGGATTGCCAAAACCTGCTTAAGCAATGGAGTGCAAAACTAATCTAAACCTTAAAACTGGGAAAAAAGCGACAACCCACTGAAGCAATAGAGTGCAAAACTAATCTAAACCCTAGAACTAAAGAAGAAGCCATGACCCACTCAAATAAGGAAGAGGAGGGTAGTTAGCATTGGTTAGTTAGTAATGTGAAATTTTAGGTTTTGAACCATGCTTCTATAAACAATATGCAACTTTGGGAATCTAAAAAACTCTAGATATGACTTTGTGTTGTGAACAAAACGAGGCTTTTTGAAAAAACTATAGTCGTAGGCAATATCATTGTCTTACAGGTGTGAAGGGACCCTAATACTTATTGTAGGGTACTATACAAAGAAGGTTGGAACCATAGACTTACTACTTGAGGGGGATGTAGAGCATCTTGCCTTCACACAATTCACAATTCCAATACTGAGCTTTCTTATACTCTGGCCAATTTTTCCTCACATTTAATGCATCCTCCAGATTCACCTAATCTCATCATCTAGGCTTACCAGTTAGAAACCAACCTAAAATAAATAATTAATTACTGTAAACTACACCATTCAACAGTGTTACCATCGACGCCAATAACCAAACATCTCAAAAGCAAGGTTTTAGTCAACTCAAGCACCATGTGCCCATGCATACATAAAAGCCTACTCGTGACTACTTATATATGAATTAGCCACAAATATCTAGCTAGCTCCACAATAGGTACCAAATTAATTAATTCTCTTGCACTGCTTGTTTGTATCTCTTTCCATTTGTTCTAATTAAAATATTCTTGAGCGTATCTAACTCGTATTTTGTGAACCTCCTATTGTGGTCTTGCCAAGCAATACTAACATGGTTACAAAACCTTTGTATTCTAACCAGGTGAGGTCCTAAGAAGAAAGAACGTTTGAACATGGATGGTTTGGTAACGGAACTCATTTTAAGCCAAGGAAAGCGAAGGGTGGTGAAGCCAGAAAGTTCTTAAAATTGTGTGTAGAATCTGATTTTTTTTCAGTCGTGAATTAGAGCCACATTATTTTCGATTGTTCAATTCTTGTGTTTGAAACATTCAGAATGCCATACTTTGGTATACTTAGGGACCATACTTGAGTCTTTTGCTACAAATGACACAATTGAGAAGTTATCTTGAATTTGATGCAAGTGCTTGGTTGTATGAATTCATGAAGCACCTGGCAAGTCTTGCCGACAGTCATGTGCAATTCACTGGGACAGGTGTAGTTACCCATCCAAAATTGTGTGTACTCATTTGCATGGTTCACTAGACTACACTAATGATAAATAGTGTTGGCAACACTAATCACGAAGCATAACACTGATTGTCAACAATTCATTTAATGTTACCAACACTAAATGTCAACATAGACACTATCTATCAACTATTGGGTATAAATTTCTTACAAGTTTACATTTCGTGTTACCTAACTATTTCATCAAAATGCAAAGAAAAACGTATGAATCCAAGAAACCTAGTCCATGCTCCCAAAAGTTATTGATCTAAAAAGTGAATACAACACTAAATGCCAACTAATTGAAGTTTAGAGTGACCGGGGTCAAAGTCCAAGTCACACTAATCACAACATAACACTATTTATCATCATGAGTGGAGTGGAGTAACTGTGGATGTACTTTATATAGGCACCGACCCGATTGTTGTGAGTAATGATCTCTTGAGAGCTACATAATATAACACTGGTGAACTGAATGATCGTTGAGGAAGGCTCCAAAGGTACGGCCTCCACGAGCTTGAAGTGGTACCCCAATTTGAACTGGGAAGGAAGTTGTGCGAAACTTCTTGAATTGCTTAACCCTTCATCACTTGAGACCTGTTTGCGTTCAAAAATATCATTACTTTTGAATTGTTGTAATTCAAAATGTCTCTAAGTTATAGAGATTTCAACCATAAAATCTTGTAGTGTAGGTGTTGTAGATGATGTGAATAAAATTTGGAGTCAATTGACTACATAGATTGCAAGATTATAATGTTTTCGTGTTGAAAAAGGAGGCTCAAATTTTCCTAACAACACATTTGGAGGTGAAATTTGATTTCTAAACCTACTCAAATAAAAAAAAGTTTAACTATAAAGTGATTCAAAACCAGCATACAAATACATTGGTGAAAGAAAATATCATTGAATTGACTTATTGTGTTTGCAAAATGGCTTTCAAACGTAAAAAAATAAAAAAGCAAGATTAGTTGCAAAAAAACACATCTAAAGTTGAACGTCCTTCTACTAAAATGCTTCTCAGTCACTTATAACTTCTTTGATTGATATGAAATTTTAGCCACATAAACTAAACTAGTATGCGCAATTTTCCAAAAAAATTTATTGAAAATTGATACTACATGAAGAAAAACATGCTACCAAAGTTCATTGTAATCCAAAAATGTTGGGATTTTGAACTTCAAATTTCTTACAAACATTCAAACAACTTGGATTGACATGAAAATTTTACCACAATAAATAGACTTCAAAGGGGACACAACACAACAAATTTTTATTGAAGAACATTCGATGAAGGAGATACAAGCCTTCAAGGTTGTAGGCTTCAAAATGTAATTTGGTGAACTCAAATTGAACCTATAAACTTTGATTAGCTTCCAAGAAATTAGTATATTTTAGATTGATTTGAAAATTTTACCACATAAACTAGAAAAGAGAGCTCAAATTTTCCAACACATTTTTATTGAATTTGGACATCAATTGCAAAAGTTACAACACTTTGAATTGGACTTGAAACTATGTGAGGACACTTTTGGTCCCCTTCAACAATAAAGGATTAAAAAAGATGCATAGCTAATTTATTAGTTAGGGGCTCAAGTTGTCACAGTGCTACACAAGAAAGTGAGACAAGATTGTGATGGCGCTAGTGATGGATATCTTGGAAAACTTGTTAGATGAAGACAACAGACAATGGTTTGGTATTTGTCCTACTAGAGAAGACTTGCTACTGAAAATTACTACAAATGACGCCATCCCATTTGCAATAGCAATCATGTCTAGAAGCCCCAAAATGATGATGCTTTTGGGATGGGCTACTAAATCAATCAATCTTGTAATCAAGCAAGTGACCAAATAAGTGCCAATTTGAACCTACTCATTGTTTACTCAACAAAATTTGATAGTAAGTAGGATCGTTGGATATTTTGAAGACAATTAAAACAAAAGTGTAAGAACATGGATTACTATCAATTCTAAAGACGATGGTAGTAGAGTAAGAGCATCAATTTCAAGTGAGGATGTTGGAGGTTTTGTCGAGGGGCTTGTTCAAAATGAGGATGGACCTAAATTAGAGGAGCTTCAGTAAAATAATGACAACAATTGGCTTGGATTAGTCTCACTTCTAGATTTTTGGATAATTTCTTAGAAGTGATGCTTGTCATCTTAGTCCACCTTAGGTAGCTCAAAATCTAAAGCTTTCAATTGGTTTCATCATTCAAATTCCAATGTAAAATCACTCAAATTTCTAATATGAAATGCAAACTCAAGATTATCTATACAAACAACTTTCTCATATTTAGTGTCTCATTCCTTAAGCTCTAAGTTATAACCTATGAGATTGCATCAAAACCAAAAGACCTTGAATTCAACTTCACATTGAAATGCTCATATGATGGCCAAATCTTTGACATGATAAGGGCCAATTTCTACATTTTGAAATGAGGTTAAACATTTGCCCACATGTACAAACCTAGACAATATAATCTACATGTCAAACTAGTAGGCAACCACTCACTCACAAATGAATAAAAAGGTCTCAGTGTGACATGGATCATTGATATGGCAAGAGCTGACTTCTACACCTCAAGAACAGTTAAATTTTTTATTCACATGTACTAACACTGACATTACAAGCAATCATGCCAATTGAACAATTTATATCTTCTTTATCATGCAACCTCTAACTCACTTACAAATAATAGAGAAATTCAATTGCATTTTAAAACTTAACACCAAAATATGTTCAACAGGTTTCTTAATTTCAAAGGCATATGACCTTTTTTTTTTTTTTTATTGAATGAGCTCATATCACCCCCAAGATCACCCCTCTTTTGTATGGCAAGGCCTACAATAACTCCCTTTTGCACTCATTTAAAACTAACTCAAGTTTCAAAAAAATCTTGAATCTTAGCACTAGATAGAGTTGTCTATCCCGACGTGACATTGGTTTTCATGTTGGGATGTCTGTCAACATTGGTTCAGACATGTCCAGATATGTTTGGATTGCATTGGGATCAATAGGATAATTTTCATAGATGAAGGCATATGCATACTACATGTCAAAAGAATATTCATAATTTTTTGTGAAAATTTGAAATTATTGTGGTTTTTTGAAAGAAAAGTAAAAAAAAAATATTAAATTCAAAATAAGCCAAAAAATCTGAAAATTTTGTCACATGCATACATTATAGTGTAGAAAGTTATGATGCTAACCAAACATCCTTGTCATTCCATAATTAAAAAATTAGTAAACTAAGATTATATGCACACACTTCAAATTGCAATAAAATTTTCAAATTGAAGTAGAAGGTAGACCTAGTAAGCTTCATTTCATTGGTGGAATTCAAATTCAAAAAATTCCATTTTTATGGCTAAATTTCAAATAAAAAACAAAGAGCTAGGAAGTGCCAAAATACACTAAGAAAACATTCTTGGTGATCCATTTTAAACACATCTTCTTGTGTAGATGCAACCTTGTAATGTCTCAAAGGACAATTCTAGTCTTCCTTTTGCATATTTGGTTTTGTATAGGATTCATAGTTCTATACTTGCTTGCCATATTCTTCTTCTAGGCACACAAATCTAGACAATTTGCATAAATTCACTACATCAATTCTAGTTCACTCATATAATAATGTTAAATTGACATTTCTTTCATTGAAATATGTAAATTTGAAAAATAATATAAGCTTTTGATATTGAGCACTAGAAACTAATGCAATGCAATGTTCACAATAATACATATTGAAATAGAATTGATCATATTATGAAATCTTATACTCTAAAGATGGACAATCAACATTAAAACATCTAATCCAAAAATTAGGTCTTCTATTTATCCTACAATTTTTTTTGTCAAGGAAAATTAAAAGATGAATAAAAAATATAGAATACCTTTGCAATACTAAGAATATTAGTTGGAGTTTTCAAATCTTGGTAGAAAAATTGGATGAAGGATTGGTAACTTTGCAACACCACTAGCATGTCAATGTTTCTGCACTAAAATTCTTTACTAGAACATCTTCCATACAAGAATACATGTTATGTATAATTAATTGTCAAATTAGATTGAAAACTTTGTTTTGACAACTAAAGGCAACACTATCCACCTCCCACCACCTCCCTCACATTAGTCATTTTCTAAATTCAACTCTCTCACAAATGGAACAAAAATATAATTTTAATATTTAATATTTTTATCAAATCTCTCCAAATGAAGTAGACTATTGCTTCATTTTGTAAGAAATCATCTTAGCTTTTCAAATAATTAGATTTTCTACTTCTTTGTTCAAGATATAGATTAATTCTTCACTTTGTCATCTAGTTCAAGGCTAGTGGGTCTTCTTGTACTTAGGCTTGTGTAACATCTTATTCATATTTTATATTATTGTTGAGTTTTTTATGAGAAATCATGGAATCCCTCCTCACCAATCCAATGCCCGCGCTAAAGGTAATTAAGAATGATTGCCGCTACTTTGAACTTTCTCATGCCATGACTTTGTTGTAATTGTATGTATCCTAGGCTTTAGTGACTCACTATAAACCCACAAGATTGAGTGTTTTCCAATAGTGGTGCTGTACATGACACTATTATCATTGTTAATAGTCAGTTTAAATTGTGTGTATTTGGATTTCATAGTTGTTGAGTGATGAAGAACTAATTGCTTTTGCTTTGCAAGAGCCCAAGAGTACTACAACTGAGTCGAGAATAAGACCTGCAAATTCAATGCCCTCATATTGTAGTAGTACACTACTAGAAAATTTCGTTTTTCTGTTGTTTCGGTCGCGTTGATCCGGTCAAAATCTGACAGAAATCTGTTGGTTTCAACAGATTTCTGTCAGATTTTGACCGGATCAACGCGACCGAAACAACAGAAAAACGAAATTTTCTAGTAGTGGTAGACGAGATGGGAGTGGGGCATCTTGTACATATTTATTCTCAAAAGAGCATCAAGTACAAAATTTGGTACTTAATTGGCTACATGATTTTCATTACTTTGATTTGAATTAGAGATGCTGGAAGTTGTCAAGGCCGAGCTTTGGTTTGTGAGAGTTGTGGTGAAACTAAGAGAGAATCCTGATCTTGACAAATCCACATTAGAAATCGACCAAAGAACTTTTAATCCATTTTTGAATGGGGCAAGTTCCTTACACTTGACAATCTTAATGAAGGATCCATCTTAAGATGGTTTACAAGATCTTTGAACGTTTAATACCAAACAATTGGTACAAACTATGGGACCTTGTTTGTACCTTTGTTGGTGATCTTAAGAAAACTACTATTTTTTAGTTTCTACTTGGCCATTGTTGGCAAGAATAGTCACATTGTAGATGCATTTTTTAAGGTAGGTGCTAATGTCAATGCCTAAAATGGAAATAATGAAATTAAATGCCTACAAGTATTTCTTGTAGGAATAGAAATGCAAATACGTTGAATTATCTTTTGAAGAACAATTCAAAAAAGAGGACTCTTATCCATGTAGTAGTAGGCTAGCAAGGTCTGTATGGAGATGTCAACTTCATGAAAGAACTACTTTTTACAAATGTCAACATCAAAGACATGCACCAAAAGACATTGCTCTATGACCTTGCCAAGAATACAAACGGGAAGAATTTTAGCACTATTGTAAATATCTTTGTAAAGACAAAGTAATTGACATAAAAGTTTTAGATCACCTTAACATGTTTGCATTCTAAGTGGTAGTTCTTGGCTTCAATATAGAAGTTGTGATTACAGTTCTTGAAAACTTTAAAGACCAAATTCAATTAAATGAAACATATGATCAAGACCATGGACCTTCTATCCAAACTACATTTGAAGAATGAGAGTGGTTTAGGGATATACAAAGAGCACTCATGGAATGTGAACTCGTCAAAGGTACATAAAGAAGTTGTATAGAGATCGTCAAGTCTGTAGATGTGGTCAATGCTATTCTTGTAAATGCAACTCTCATTGCTAGCATCACCTTTGCTTCATAGTTGCAATAACCGTTGAATTATGCATTAGACTCTAGAAAAGGATACTCTAGCTCTATTTTAGCTCCTTCAACTTTTAATTTAAACTACTTGGATGTTTAGCACAATTTATAATTATCAAATATTTTTGAGCATTGTTGTGTGTGCCAATAAAGTGGATTTTCTTGCATAAAAAATCTTTTTTTAATGTATAGTTTTTTCCTTTCCTTTTACAATGTGGTAAAGTCCATTTGAAGTTTATATTGACAGCTTTTTATTGGGTCAATTTTAAAAAAAGTCATTGTCTATAATAGAATGAGGACCACAATCCTTCACTTGAAAATTCAGGTATTGACTTTGTTTCTAGTCATGCATTGTGGATGCTCTAAATAATTAGTTATGCCCTTTTGCATGCTAACATGTGGATTTTTTATGGTTCTTTAAGAGTCAACGTTTCTAATGGCATTTGCTAGTTAGAGTATCCTTAGACTATTTATTTCTTTGTTGGTTTTTTGTTTCTATCCTTTTCAAACCAAAACTTAGTAAGTCATGGTAGCTGAATTGTTACACTACTATTTCTTAGGAATTCCTGAAGTGCCTTAATGAGCAAGGGGGACCTTAGGGTTGACTTCCTAAGCCTTGCAAAAGTCAAAGAAGGGAGAAATAAGAGACTCTTGAGAAAACAGGGTGCAATAGTGCCTTAAATTAGAAAAGGATGGTATAATATTTTACATTTTTGGAAAGCTCTTAAAAAGATGCTTTCAACCATTCAAAGAAAGCGTGATTTAAATTTGTTGGCTAGAAATTATGACCATTCAAAGTTGGTGGTATCTAGTAGCGCTAAGACATTTAAGGGCTAGGAGGAAAAGGTCCCCAATGATTTTTTAAGGAAATGTGACATGTAGCATATCATTGGAAAGCTAAGAATACAAAAAAGCTAAAATGACAAGCATTAAAAGTTTCTAAGCTATGGGCTTAAAGTTATGGGAGCCATGGTGAAGGCGTGACATTGCTCTTGGTGAATTCAAATCTTCAGAGGGCCATAATTTTATAAGAACTTGTTCAAATGAAAGAAGTAAGAAATTCATCAACATTTAATTATTGCATATATATCTAAAATAGGCTTACATGTGGAATTTAGAGCTTTAGCTGCAAAGTTAAGTCATTTAAAAGTTAATAGTCTAAACATAGTTAAAACTTGGTGATTTCGGTTGGAAATAGGTGGTCTTCTAAAACCAATGTGGATTTTAGAAGTTCCTTCAACCTACAAGGGGGGGTGCCGAATCCCATAGAAAGTACTATAGGAAGGATTGGTTTCCATTCTCATTCTCTCTTGGAGTCTTGGTGATTCAAGGTTGATGAGGCAACCTCACTACCGGTTTTCAAGGTACCATAAAACACTTGTGTCCTGTGGCATCGGTTGGATGGAGTCCCACTCCTTGCTAGGGCATTCTCAATGTCTCCTAAGTTATAAGTTCCAATTAGTTATGATGTGAAAATAGCAAATACACAATGAATCTAGTATGGAATGGGATGACATTTAAGGGCGGTTGGCACTAGTGGGGAGTAGTGCCTCCTTTGAGTGTTTGGACATCAATGGAAGTTTCACTCCATGTCACCAAGTGACATGCTAGGTATGATGTACAAATTGTGCATTAGCAATCCCGAGAACTAGAACTTAGTAACATGAATTGGAAATGGAAACTAACATTGTGGGTGGGTGGCATGTGCAGTATTAGTGAATTGAGATTCAAGTAATACTAGAATTAAAGTATAGTGAGTCCATTTAGTTGTAAAGAGCCTCTTGAGGTTGTTTAAAGTTGTAAGGTGTTATTAGAGTTGCGACATGAATGAAGGTGAGTTTTTTAAGAAGAAAATTTCGTTGTGTTGTAGCATTCTTGGGATCATAGACACACCATGGTTAACCCTAAAATGACAAGCTAATCACCATGGAAATGATTTGTTTTGGTACCATATGAATTGTTGTTTGAAAAAATGCAAAAACACTTATTGGAAGTCAAATTGTTGTAGAAGACTTTCCTTTTTCACACAAAATTTGAAGGATAAATAGTTGTAGTTTTCTCATATATAGAGATTTTTTTATCATTCATTGGCCACAAAACACCCTCAGTGTTGTTTATGGATGGTTGAATGCTCAAGATTTTGGGATGTGTAAAATTGTAGCAATTAGGGCTCTAGAAAATGTAGAAGATACTCATATATTTATGAATAGTATGAATTGACCTTACATTGAAGATACAAGTAGAACCTCCTTAAATTTATAATTTGTTAAACAATAAACCTCTCTAAAGTAATAGGATTGGGCAACCCTGACTTGGAAATTATAATAAGTGGTAGTACTAATAAATGATAGCACTAAATGAGAGCTATCAAAGGAAATTATGGTGGATCTAAATCCTATTAAGAAAAAGTAAAATAGGATATAGGACAAGTTTTGTGGTCATAACGTGCAAGGTCCTTTTTCTAAAGATGTAGCACCTATCATTTATATGAAGACTATGAATTGTGCAAATCAATCAACCTCGCTATTGTAATATTGGCAACCCTATTACTTTAGAGAGGTTCTACTTGAATTGAGTTAGTTCTTGATGTGATGAATAATGAAAAAGACTAATATAGAATATTAGAACTTCCTCCCTTTGGAAATAGTGTATTCATTATGTAAACATCTTTTATGACAAAATTTAGTTGCATGTCTTTACATAATTTTTTTTATTAGTAAAAAATTGACTAGATCCAATTTCTTTCAAATAACAATGTGTGTACATGAGGCAAACTTTTCTATACAATCATGTCATTTGAGATTTATATATATACAAATCATGATATAATTAGTATATATCATATACTCAAATTATATACAACTGTGAACTTCTTTTTTGCATCCTAAATCCAAACAGATTTGTGTCTACTATAATTTTCAAAGGTTTAGTGACCAAATAGTTACCATTTGAGTGATAAAGGATTAACCAGCTTATGTTAAAGTTAAGTTTGGTGCAGAGATCCCATTCAGAGTTAAGGATTGGAGAGTCAACACTAGCAAGTGCAATATACATCACTAGACCATGACTATGTTTTCATTTTAGACATGAGGTAAACATCCCACGTGTTCGAGCATATATTGTAGTAGCAAGGATGGGACATGCCCAGGACATGCCTAAGACGTGCTAGAGCTAGGAGAAGCAAACAACATTTAGAGGCTCAAGGATGTTGAGCTCATTTATTCAATCCTAGAAAAGAAAAATTGGAAGAAGTGGACATAGTTGGGAGATTTTCATGTATGTTCAATGCCCTCTTGTTTATTGATGTTGAGCATACATATGCATGTTCAATAATTTCTTTAATGATTTTCTATTTCGATAGTTGAACATTCCTTCATTCACCATTCATACAATTGATAAACTTTTTTGCTCTTTGGGCCCTATTTTACAATTCTTAGAATTATGTATGCATGCACAAAAGGACATATTTATGCACTTTGAAAAAAAACATATCATTTTATAGTTTGCAGTATACCCCTTTTACAAAGCATTAGTATATACAACATTAGTGTGGACCGGAAATGAAATTTCTAAGAGGTCATTGTTGTGAGTTCACAAAAAATGCTTTTTTGATGGAATTATACAAATTTGAGTTCGAGCACATTGAGCTAAACCCAACCAATCCCTTGATTGCATAATAGTTAGGGTATACACGCATGATAGAGAGTTGATATTTACTTGTCAACACCAAGCCCAAAAGTGAAAGAATGAATTTTAGAAACTCAAAGTTGCCAACTATAAGAATGGCCCCTAAGTGAGCTACAATTGGCCAACTCATCTACAAAATTCAGCTAAAAGTGAGTTTGGCGTATGTAAAAATGGAATCCTTATTTTGTGGTGCCAATAAACAAGTCTAATTTTCACCAAAAAAGTATATACAAAAAAGTGTAATGTGAATTACAAATTCGATTTTTACATACAACAAGTCCTTGAGTTCATCTATTTTGCTATTGCTACTCAAAACCTTCTATCCCAATTACCATGTCATTCAAGCTCGTAAAAGCCAACAAACTGTCAAAGTAAAGAAACATAAAAATCTTGGATGATGGAATTTGCACTTTTCAAAGATTTTGATTTGTTTGGAGTATCTAGAAGGATTGTGGTAGTAAAAAAAGATTCCTCTTTGGCCTCATTTGGATATCACAAGCTCTTGGTATGTTGGTTAATGCTGTAAACTTGTTTAAATCCTGCATAAATTCAAAGAAATTGCCAATTTTGGTACTTGTTAGTGTCGGAAAGCCTTGAAACTTATTAGGGCACATTATTATCACTAAAATTCTACCTTACTTTTTAGTGGAATTTTTCCACAACTTGAATAATTTCTAAAAGAAAATTCCAATTACTAATTAAAGTCATTGACTTTTCAAAAAGCCATCTTTTACATTCTAAAAAAATCTTAAAAAATTTAGAAAACCTCTGAGAAGGTTTCAAACACTAAATATAAGCTCATATTCTACTCTACACTTTTTACAAAAAGGCTTGATTTAATTACTTCCTTTTAATTCTAATGACTAGGAAATCTTTGCATTGGAAGGGAATTTTAACCAATCAACTACACTATTGAACTCCTGATATGTTTTTAGTTCAAAAGCACCTCTCTTTAATTTTCGGTCACACCATTCTTTAAAGTGCTTGAGTTTTCATTTGTGAAGTTAACATCTAACAATCTACAGTTCTTTCGGAATGGATGGATGGGGAATTTCATTAAAATGGCGATTATTCTGGGACTTTGGCATTCTCACAGTTCAGACTAGGCGGTCTGAACTCTACTAGTGTCCTAGATTTTTGAAATCTATACCATTATTAGATTTTTACAATTAAGTAGATATGGTATAGATTTTTACAATTGTATGGTATACCATTATTAAGTAGATATGGTATGTACAATTGGTCTGAAATCTACATCTTTCCTAGATTTAATACATCTAAGAGTAATATAGAATTCACAAATCTAGGACACTAATATATTTAAGACCACCCGGTTTGAACTGTGGGAATGGCACACTGTGAAAATGGCACATGGAATATTGCCATTTTAATGAAATTCCCCATATGGTAGTTCTAGTTTGACTAACTACAAGTACATCTAAGTCTAAAAAGAACTTTTTCTACTATAAGCTACTAACTCTTATTTAGCTAGGCTTTATTACATGCACTTGAAAGTCCAGATGAATCTCTAATGGGAATCTCACAATTACTAGGCTTAACTACCTTTCAAATACCTACTTGACTTTTCAGACACCTCACATATCTTAGAAGCAAAAAAGTAAAGTGTTTTAGGCACCCAAAGCTTTTAGTAATAAAACATTGTTTTAGTAAAAAATATCAAATATAGTACAATATTCTTTTCATGAATTTTTAACTGTAAAATCTAATAATTTAAAAAAAAAATTGAGACCAAAGTGACAACTTAAAGGCTTACATAGGAGTGCCAAGCTATTAGAGCCAATTTTTTAAAAATCTAGTTAAATAAGTTGGTCGTCTATTGATTAAGACCTTTTTTCTTGTAGTATGTTACTACAGTGAAAGAATATATAGATTTGCTAGAGCCTTGTCAATTTTGATAATTGTAATTGCATGGTGCCCACTGGATCTTTGTCAATGTTCAATTGTTATCTTCATTGAAGCCCATGGGCCTTGTACTATCTATAATTCCTTACTATTGTACATAAAGTAGTTGCTTCCTAACATAGAGACCATGTTTAAAAATCTATTGTTTACTCCCATAAGGCATATCAAATGGGTATACCAATGTCATGCAATAACCTCACAAATCTTTGATTGTGCTCTTCATGAAAGTGTACGCCACAAACATTGCATTCCACATCTCCTTCAAGATATTATTGATTTATATTTTTTAATGATGAGGAAGTGCATCAATGATGAGAAATTTGAATCTTTCTGCAAAGTTGCTCTTGACAACTATTGTTTTCAAACTCCAATTCTATTGCCAAAATCTCTAAATCTCAACACAAATCTCCAAAACCTTCATTTGATTGCCACTAATAGTACTTAAAGCAATGAAGCCTTAGTTATTATTATTATCATTTTAATTTTGATATTATTATTATTATTACTTAAACTATCAAAACTCCAATGTATATGTATTGATGTCTTGCTCTATTGCTCTATTTGTAAATTGAAATCTTTACGCTAGCTAGTAACTTGTGAATTCATTTTTAAATTTTTGATATTAGAAATTTGATACATTTGCATTTAGGATAAAGATATATAGAATATAGTAATCACATCTTCACTAAAAGAAATTCACATTGTATAAGTTACAAAAACATGTTAATAAAAGACCCACTCAATCAATTTATTTTGCCATGTCCATCTTTGTATGTTCTATAGTCTACACGGTCAATGTTTCTAATAGTATTAATTGTAATGTTCTAAAATTTTGTAAAAGAATTGTTAAAGGATGGCTTGAAGGATGGGCTGGTAATTGTGAAAATCATCTCTTTGGGTTTAATGTGAATCATTGGTTTAAGAAAATCCAAAAGCATTCATTGGAAATCAAACTATTGTATAAAACCTCCCCTTTTCACAAAAAATTCTAAGGATGAATAGTTGCACTTATATCACAGAAAATTTTGAGGATGAATAGTTGCACTTATATCACAGAAAATTTTGAGGATGAATAGTTGCACTTATATCCTCCAAAGAAGGATTCTCCTTCTCTATTGTTCATTGGCCAAAAATGGCCACAACGTTCTTTAAGGGTTAAACATTTGTTGTAAATCACCGAAAAATGCACTGTAAGATAGTTGTGCAAAATGTCTTATTCTATTGTATTTTGCACAACTATCTTATTGCACTGTGCAAGAAGACAGTTGTGTAAAATATAGTAGAATTGGTCTCACAATCAAATTGTTGGAGCCACCCCAACACTCATAAAGCAAAAAAGAAAAGCAAAAAGTGAAAATCCTTGAGCTAAATGTTTGCTAATTTCTCTGTCCTACTGTAGCGCACACTCATCCTATTTCAACCATCTCCTTTCAGGCACAAATTCACTCTTTAGGATAAGCACTACAAACACCAATATATCAATTAAAGTCCCCGGGCAATGGTACTCTGTAAAGAATTTGCGAAGACCACTCAGCTGCCATAAACAAATTGCAATCAAGATGGACGGATTTCGAGCCCACTTATTCAATCCTGGAATGGAAAAATTGGGAGAAGTGGCATCCGGGAGAGCCTCGAGGCATCGCACATTAGTCTTTCGCACATGCAGCTTCGGAGCCGTCCAGTGCCGCTTCGCAGAATGAAACTCGTCCATAGGAGCCGCTTTGGGCAGCTTCGTTCAAAGTTGCTGGAATATCAGAGCCGCTCTTTGCCGCATCACTCCAGGGCTCACAACATTTATGCATTCCAGGGACTCATGCTCTTATAGTAGAGTGAGGGTTAGGTAGTACTTGAGTGAAGTTTAAGTGTGAGTTTGGAGTTTTTAATTTCTTTTCTTTTTGAGGATTTGGATGATTAATCCGGGCTTCTTGGCAAGCATGATGTTTGAGAGTGATGAGAGTGCGGACAGTTTCTCGGAGTTAGAGTTTGAAGGGGGTAGTTTTGAGGAGACCATAGATACTCCAACAACAATTCCGTCATTCGGTACTTCCATCCCAACCTCGACATTACCCACAAGTGTTTTAGTTCCGAAACTTTGCGAGTAGGGCAATGCCGAGACATGGTTTTTGCTGGACTTATTGCGTGAGACCATTGTAGAGTTGGAGTGGCAATCTATTCGGGCCAAAGATTGGGATGCAATGCGATTACGTTTGGTTGAGCATTTTCCGTTGGAGGCTAGTCACCAAGGGGTGCATTTGAAAGACAAGTGGACCAAAATGCGTTAGCAATATTACCGTCAGAAGAAGATTTACAACGTTTTGGGGGACAACTCTGGACTTACATAGTGGACATAGTATAATGTCATAGATGCCATGTTGAGTGAGACTGCAAAGGCCAACAGCGTTCCAAGTGCTAATGATCAAGGGACACCTGTCATTGGCACCCAAGTTCCTCCAAAGGAAGTTGAGGTCCACGACGCAGCAATTCGTGCCGGTAATTTACCAGGAGTTCGTGAAGCAGTTGTGAAGCGTCAGAAGCTCAATGGCAATATGGCCAGTGCATTGGATCGCTTTGCCGAGTCGTCTGCTCATATTGAGAAGATGAAGATGGAGACTGCAATTTAACTTGCAAGAGACAACAAGAAGTTTGAATTAGATGTTCTCCAAGCAACACAAGCTTCTCAAGAGCGTGTGGCAACTTTATTTGTAGATGTTATTTGTAGTTAGCGGACTGGAAAAGACCACGTAGCTGAGTGAAAAAATTGTATGGATTTTTAAATATGCAAAAAAAAATATATATTTTTGTTGCAATTCCTTTTATACCTTTTGTATTTTGTATTAAATTAATAAATTTGTTAATAAAAACTAATTGTTTATTTTAAATATATATTTCTCAAACCCTATGAAATTCTTATTAGTCAACCTCTAAAGTCTCATTGTCCCTAAGGGGGACAAATTGGATTTTGGGTAAGCTCTTATGAAGTCAATTTTTGGTGAATTGTATTTTAAACTCTTCATAAGATAAAAAAACTTATGAAGTTTCTAGGAAAATAATTTTTATTTAAATTGGTGCTCAAGAGCCAAAATTATACCACAATAAACTCAAAATTGAGGAGACGAGGCATCCAAAAAAATTTGTAATAAATTGAAATTAAATTTAAAAATATTCTACATAAATTATATTTTTTGCTAAATGGGAAGCTTTGATTCAATCCATTTGGATTAGTAATGTGGAAGTTATATAATTTCTTTTTTTTGGGCAATTGGAGTGTCTTTTTGAAAAAACTTTATCTTTCACTTTGAATGCTAATATTTTACAATTTACATGTTCAAACATCATGCAATTTTTAGAGTTGACATGCAAAAAGAGAATTGAAAGATTTTCATAGTTTTAACACCCTCATGATCAAACATTATAATTTTTCAATTTAGATATGTTGTTATGTTTTCTTTTTCTTTTGAAACCCCAAACATGTTTAGTTTGTATGGCTACAATATAAAAGAAATTGGTACAACTTATCGAAATGTTGATTGTTTATTCAATTTAGAGCAAATTTCGAATAGCTCAAAACAGGCCTTGGGCATTTAGAGGTTAATATAAAATAAAATAAAGTCACAATAATTTTTTTTATTTCTTTAATTGGATGCTACTAACCTCTCCAATATCTCTCTAATATATTTAAAAATAGTTTATGTAAACTATATACATTTCTTGAATAAATATTGAATAAATCAGTTTGCTAAATTGATTTAATAAAATTTCTAGTAGTTTTAAAAGAAAGTCATTTGGAATATCTCTTTACAAGTTTTTATTATAGTCACAGATGTTATATATTTTTAATTGTAGTTATTTTTTTCAACAGTAGGTGCCCTCTAGCAAGATTTAAGCCAAAAAAAGAGAAGAATTAATTGGATCACTAAAATGAATGCCTCAAATGATTAGTGTGTTGGGCATATTTTTATTTCCTAAGCTAAGTAGGCAAAGGTAATAAAGGTTATGTTCAGGGTTAAAGACTGAAAGTCGATTCTATGATATGGACTTAAAATCAAGACTTAGAATCAAGTAATCGTGGCCTCTTTCTATTCATATGTGTATTTTTAACATCATTGGTCACCATGTTTAGTTAGGGTACATCGCAAGACGTCGAGTAAGAGACTAATTGTTGTATGGTTGTTGGTCTAGGTTTGATTCCTATTGATCGCAACTTATTAAGCCGTGGGCGTTTTCCTGATATGAGCATGAATCTATAGTTCATATTTAGCACACACACTTTTTTTAAGGGGGGGTCAAAATTTAAAAATTTGTTTGAATATGAAGTTATAGACATCCTATATGAAAATTCATCCACAAATTCTTATACTAGTATTAGACAAAACCCAATAGGAAAATATGCAAAGAACAATTTGTTCACATTTTTTTGTCAAAAAAATAGAAATAGTCCATATTATTTTTTTAAGAAAAAAAGCCAAAGGCTCAAGTGGTTTGTTTGCATACATTATTAGACTCATTTTTTTTGCAAAAACATATCTCACTAAAAAAATTTATATCTAAAATACAAACAAAGATTCAAACCAGGGTTGCTATTTGGCAAGCCTATGAGCCTGAGCCTATGAGCCTGCGAGCTTGTGAACTTGAAAAAAATGAATTGAAAAAATTTAGAATCTTGTAGAGTTGATCTATGACCGTGGGTATTGTGCCGTGTACAGAGTGGTTAATGTGAGATCTGTTTTTGAGAGTCGGTTTAGTGTCATGTTTTTATTTTTCAATCTTTCTTATAGACAAAGACAAAATACTATCAATTGAAGAAAATGAAGCAAGTAGAAAACATGCAAGAAAATTGAATACATGGAAGAAGTATCCATAAAACACACAAATCCAACTACAATGAAAATCAACACATAATAGTTTGACCCATTAAAGAGATTTGTCAATCTCATGAATCTAAGTTGTTTAGGACTCTATCAAAGAATCAGTACTCGGAGATGACTCCGAGGACTCTCTACCTTTGGATGCTGAAACATCTATATACTGTAAGACATTTAGAGCGTAAGTGTCTTTACGGCGTTTGGGTTTGGAGCAACCAAACTCCGCGAAGGCACTCGCCATTTGCTCGGCATAGATTGGGAGCTCAAAAGACTTCTCTGGACTGATGAGAAGACTTAGTTGGGGTAGGGTGGCATTCCTTGCCATCAATCTCCCATCTCTGCAACGGAAGAAGACATGTTGTCAATATTGTAGAACATGAAAGTCTTCATCCAAGAAAACATGAAAGAAAATGCCAACTTACTTACTGGATTTTCCCTTGCGAACGAATTTGCGAGGCACCACTGGCATATCCTCCGGATCTTGTGAAAGGTGAACTATCGGTGGCACAGTTGGTGTCACCACTACGGGTGTTGGTGACTTCCTCGTGGGTTTCAGAATGGCATCATAAATGTCTTTATTCCCTTCCAAAGCCACAATGTGGTGGCCGGTGCCACGGCAAGCCGTAATACATGCACCTGGAGGCAGTGAAATCAAAATGACTTAGTTCCATGAAAGAATTGGAAGAACACATTTGGAGGAGTAAACTTCTGAATGGAATCATTACCTGTAGATGCGGTACAATCCAGAATCAAGTCTCCTGGAACGCTTGTTGCCTCCAGGAGGATAGTGAAGAATCTTGGATCTTTTTCGCGTCCGCCTCGCCAAGGTTTGTTTCCATTCATAGCCACGTCATCTGCATGGGTGTAATTGATCAGCATGTCATCGATAGCCAAGTCCACACCAGCCTTTATTGTGGTGTTAGTCTTTTTGAAGGAAAATTTGGATTTTCCTTTGGAGCCGAGGTCCTTCACGAGGAGGGTGATTCCAAACTTCTGTGTCTGCAACGTCCATAGCAAATGTACGTAAGAATGCATTGAATGGAGTGCATTGCAATTTGTTCATAAAAGTCAACAAAATTCTATGAAAATTACCGTCTTTGTGTTGTCTATAGCCGAGGTGATGTGCATGCGGTTCATCCCCATCCAGTCCTTCTTTATCAGCAAGTCATATGCCTCACATACCCCAGCAATGTTCTCTTTGGATTTGATGCTGTAGGAGTGAAATAGAATGATGCACCCATCATCTTGTAGATGCTCTGCGACGAAGCTACATGCCAACTAGAGAGCCTCATCATCAGCATCTGCATTCCACATTGGCACCTCATGGGCCGGTGTAGAGAGACCAAGCACGGGTAAGTTCTCCGGACAGTCAATGAATATGACATCCACCCCCGGTCGAGCATTTGGCACTCCCTCGAACATGCGAGTCTTTCCGGCCAACATCTGCAAACATGTAGAACATGGTGAAGTTAAAAATAAGCACAGAAAACATTCATGAGACATAAAAGCACAAAATGCGCTTTTGAATACAAAGATGCATATGCATACCTTTTTCAAGAAATGCAGCACCTCGTTGTACCACGTGGGCTTTTCCTCGACCATATCTTTTGCTAGGATTTCGATGGAGATGTTGAGGATCAAATCCTCCATCTTGGAAACATCACCTTCTGTAATGACCATGGCTTGTGTCAAATGAGTGATAACTTCCTCGGTGAGCTATAGGAGAGTAGCCTTCTTCTGTACTGCACTTTGCGCCTATGAATCTTCATTTGCGGTGGAAGATGGTACCACCTCGCCTCCCGCTTCCTCCTCTTCTTTCCCTTTCCCTTGCCTTTACCCTTCTCTTCCTTTTCTTTTGCCACCTTTTTGTCAGCGAGCTCGGACGCCTTCATCTCCTTTACTTCAAGGTGGACTTGGACCCGCGCCTCTTTCTTCCGGTCCAGAAAATCCCTCCTTGCAATGGCCTTCTTTCTCGCTTTGTCATCCAGGCCTGTAAACTCATTGATCTCTAAGTCCAGGACCCCTTTCCCGTCCAAAGATCTCCTGAATTCAACCTCGGAAGGAGGAGTGAACTCGAGGAGACAATCCAGGTACCATCCTCCACCGTTGAGATGAGCTGTGGTGTAGGTGCGGAGCTGGTGTGCAGTGAACATACAAGAATTAGATGTGCGATCCAGATATGATGATAGGAAGGGGGGAAGGTCTGAGCGATCGATGGCTCCTTTTCCTTCGAGCTCGAATTTGAAATATCTACAGCATAAGCATGATTTTGCATTCAGGAGAATGTAAATGATGATCATGGAATCTCTACAACATACATCTGTGAGCAATTCCGGATGGTAAGACCAACGAACTTGTGAAAAATGAATGCATTTCCAATATAAGGGCCTAATGGAGATGTTGCAGAAGAGAATTATCATACAATTGTATACCGAAAGGTTCTAAAATAAGGAGTTAGAGTTGAAGTGAACATTTGAAACCTCATTATAATGGACTTCAAATAGTATAGTGATTTTTACAATAACTTGCTGTCCACCAAGTTATTAAACATATTCCAGTATTGAGATAGTGGAACTCACCGGTACAAAACTCTGCGCACAGCAGCGGCTGACGCTTCGTGAGCCATGAACGAGTCCCCCTTTTTGAAGTAATTGTGCCCTTTGAAATATGTCTGAAACCCGTGCTCCCAAATTGTACGCCTCCACCCTTCTATATACTCTACCAAGTACTATGGTTGTGTTGGAATGCTGTAGTTCACAATGATGTTGTCCTACTTCACTACCGAGTCGAAGTACTCCACTGCTGCATCTTCGATCTGCAGAGTACAATGCATGCTAAAAATGTACAATTGAAGACGTTCATGGTCCCATTCTGAACTTGTGAGTTACAATTTGAAAACCAAGTATCGCTTGGTATAGTTACTTGACTACAGGAAACAATTCCCTTACCCCAGCATACCAGACGCATTTGGCAAGGAAATGGGGCAGGAGATTTTCGGAGACGAGCTTTGGTGGGAACTTCCTTGCTTCGCGAGATGGAGCAGAGGAGTTCCACCACTTCAAGATCTTGATCTTGTGTGCAGGCGCCATGTTGCACGTGGCCACCATTTGCAACTTTTCCAATGTCATTTCAGGCACTTCATTAGTGCTCCAGTGCCTCTCCACCTATGACAGCAACACATTCAATAACTCTTGGTGTTTGAAAACAAAAGAAGTAAATTTGTAGTTGTGCAAGGTTTTAGAATTAGACTGACCTCCTGTAAGAAGCTTGACTCGTTAGATGGTTAAGCCACTGCCAACAACTTCCCCATTTTCACCATCAGAGTTTTGGTTTTCTCCTTTGCTTCTGCCCTCATGGCAAGAGCGACTTCTTTAGGGGTCCTCTCCTCTTCTGGTGTAGCATCGGTATACTTTCTCACTGTAGCATCCGCAGCTTGGGAAATCTCTTGCTGCACATTCAGACAATAACATTGAATTAGAAGTTAGGCATGTGAAGAGTTTTGGGAGCAGGCTGCAGCAAACTGAAGGATTCCAAATTTGTATAACACATAGTGTCTTACCCTGAAAATGAACGATGTGAAGACCTCCACAGGTATGCTATACCATTTCCTTGAAACCTTGAATTGCAAACACCTTTTCTTCTCCCCGGGCTTGAGGAGATCAACAAATTGGTTGATTGGGAGAAGACCATACTTCTGCACCTGGTACAGAGTATGTACCAAGTTTGTCTTCACATGTGAATCCTCCAATGACCTGGAAGTAGAACACTATTTTAGGAAATCCAATAAGCCTCCATGATTTCACAACTAAGGCACATAAAAACCAAAGACCGGAAAAGCAGCTCAAGAAGGAAGAACTCACTTGTTGATGTCATGCATTACTTGCATGACAAGCTCGGTCTTCCCTTTGGTTTCCAGTATAATGCAGTCTACGACACAGTGCCATTTTGAGAGCAATGTGTAGCACCTGTCAATGAGGTTCATCCATGCAATGCGGTGATGGTTGCCGTCGCAAATGAAGAACTTCAAGTTCTTGAGGAACTGAAGTTCAGGTCTGGAGTTGAGGTAGCATGTGAACACTTCATTTTTCTCTCTCCAGATTGGATCCCACTTGTTCATCTCGTCCTCTGCGAACTCTTGGCTTTCTCCTTCCTCATTAGTGGTAGAGACATAGAACATTGCCGCTCCATCACGGTATCCACTTGCGAATTCTTGCTCCAACTTCGTAATGTCACAAGCGAGTGTGGGCCTCACCATGGGCATAACGACAAGTCTGCAAAGCGGGATGTGTAGCCGGAAGAGTTCTTCGGTCTTCATTCGCAGAGTGGAGAGGATATCTACTGAGTCGCCTTTTTGTATGCGCCACAATTCATCCTCCATGAGTCCTTGATCTTCGTCTTCTATGTCATCTATTTGCATGGGATCTTGTCCTCCTCCTTCTTCGTCCTCTTCTTCATCCTCTTCTTCTTCGTCCCCAATATGCGGCTGTGTCGTTTCATCTGTTCCCGGAGTCTCCAAGATGGTCTCTTCTTGAGTTACTCCAGTGGGTGAAACATCCATCTGCATGTACAATTCCAGTCAGAGAAGATTGCACTCGCAAATTAAAAAAGAGGCCAAGTCCGTACGAAGAATTTATGTTGAGACGCAGTTGAAAATGCTTTACTTCAATAAAAAAATTACACTTATAGAATGGAAGAGTGGTAAATATATGAAAGAAAAACAGCCTGCACATGGCTTGCATGTCTAAAACCGCACAAGGTATGTAATTGGGGTCATGAAACCCTATTGGATGATGTCCACGTCATCATCCTCATCTAAGTCTGAGCTGAGGATGATGACTTCATATGTGTAAACTCTACCAATCCCAATACTCTCACTCACTTCCTCAAACGAGGGGCTAGAGCTAGCATTTGAGAGCTCAATGGCGGAGGAATACTCCGTCTCCGAGCTCTCAGGGGAGAACCATGGCCCAGGCCCTTGGTTCCAACTAAGCCTATCTCCCTCGAAGTCATTTACAGCACGCTCTGCAGCGTCCATGATGTCTGCAAAACTCACCAAGTTCTCTTCATCATCACTAGAGTCACTTGAAAGCACTTGGCGTGCTTGAGGCCCCTTCTGTGGTTGAGAAGGCCCTCCTATCTGCAACGATGTCAAGGTTTGGTCAATTGGGGCCTGCTTCTCTTTAGATGTCACCCTTGGGCGCTTGCCTTTGCGTTGGCCAACGTGGAGGAATGAATACAATGTCTAAGAAACATTGAATGCAACTGTAAGCAAGGAAACTTCAATTTACAAATCTCAACATGTACTATAAATACCAAAGGTCTCCGTAACCAAACTTCCTGTACATGTAGGATTCATTCCCCTACATGAGTTCTATACCTACATTGAAGTGTAAAATCAAGACGCATATGTCTTGGCAAGGTAATTCTCTCTAACAATATGTTATAACTCTTTTAAAACAACAAAAGATGCATTTGCAAAGAACACAGTGCAATAGCAATTCAAAATCCAAGCCAAAGGCTATGAGTACATTAGTAAGATTTTCCAAAGACATAGAGAACTGAAGGACGAGTCCTAACGAATAATGTAAGCAAAAAAAATTGGGAACTTGAGAACGAGTTCCCTAAGACATTCAGAGCTTGGGGACGAGTTCCTAACGACATTGAGAGCACTAAGCCTAAATCCCAAATCCGAATTCCCTCTATTTCATTATTTAAATATAAACAAAAAAAAGACAGATACCTCATCAGAGTATTGATCTGACTAATACCTCATCAGAGATTGATTGTGTGCCATCGAACAACTCCCCATGACGATCACATGTCTAAAGAAAGCAAATGCACACGTCAAGATTGAAGATGGACCCATACAGCAGTTTTGGAGTACAAATCGAGTAAAAACAACTTGGGCATGTGAAAAATTCCATCAGGTTGGGGTGTCACCGTGAACACCGTCGGATCCGAGGGTGTTCACGGTGACACCCTAGCTTGATGGATTTTTTCACATGCCCAAATCTCTACTTCATATAGCCACATTCTAATGAGATATGTCCAGTCCAAAGCGACATTAAATTTCTAGAAGGTAAAGGACAGTCCACAGCCACATTCCAATGACACCCACGCCAGTCCACGCGGGAGATTTGGGCATGTGAAAAATTCCATCAAGCTGGGGTGTCACCGTGAACACCGTCGGATCCAACGGTGTTCATGGTGACATCCCAGCCTGATGGAATTTTTCACATGCCCAAATCTCTAATTCTTGCAGCCTCATTCTAATGAGACATGACCAGTCCAAGGCGACATTAAATTCCTAGGAGATAAAGGCCAGCCCACAGCCACATTCCAATTAGATCCACGCCAGTCCACGCGGGAGATTTGGGCATGTGAAAAATTCCATCAGGCTGGGGTGTCACCGTGAACACTGTCGGATCCGACGGTGTTCACGGTAACACCCCAGCCTGATGGAATTTTTCACACCTAGTCCTCTCTCAAAATCAGATTTCTCTCAAAATGAGATCCAGGCCAGGCCACGCGGGAGATTTGAATGTTAATCGATCAAGGCAAGTGCATGCGCCAGATTAAACATTCCTCATTCTAGTGTTTATACCGAATCTGGAACGCCTTACTGGGACTGAGGATACTACGTGCTGTGGTGACAAATTTCATTAGCAAAACAGAATTCGGAAGCTAAATCGACCCAGCCTTTCTCAATATCAGATTTATCTCGGATTATCGCATCTCTCCCAGTGTGGAGCTCAAGGAAGATAAGACTTCCGCTCAAAACCAGGTTAGGGTGGTCGCTGGAGTCGTCGGCATGAAGAAAAAATGATCATCCCGGGGGTGCTGATTGAACACCATCGGATCCGACGGTGTTCAAGCGGCACCCCCGGGCTGATCATTTTTTCTTCATGCCGACGTGACACCTCCCTCATAATCAACTTCCGAATTATTTTTAGCTGGATCTGCCGCTATGTACCCCCCCCCGTGTGAGTTTTCGTAAGCCCAAAATATGGCAGTTACCGATCGATTCTAACATGTATTGCTCCAGTGAACCGCTAAAGGAGTGAACTACTACAGTCAATACTAATGTGGTGGTTGGCAACCAAACCACGTGATTGAGGATTTCAGTCTCAGACTTCTGATGTTGCTGCCCCTTCCTTAAGTCCAGATTGGAAACTCAGCAGTGGAAGCCAAAGCACTCGATCGAGCAATTTCAATCTAACTGAATCGGGCACTCAAGAAAACAAGCATCACCCGCGTGACGCGACTGTCGCGCGCCGCGCGTGGCGCTGCTGAAGCTTGTACTCCTTAGCGCATAGGACTCACATAAGAATACCAAAATCTAGACACTGACCTGAAGCGTTGGGTCCGGCTCGGCATCTGCCATCCTGGAACGACTGCGAGTATTGCGGGCCATTGCAGCTTCGTCCTACAGATCAAGGAGTGCCAAGCTGTTAGATTCTTCGGACACACTGCTGCACTAATGGTGAACGACTTCCATGTTCCAAGGTATGATAGTTTAGTAGTTCGGCCTGAATAATCAATTCACAAAATGAAAATCCCACAAGTTCTCATTCCAGCACATACGGCCGTTTGATTGCATGTGATATCATCGAGCACCAGCTTCTCAATGTAAGGTCCTCCACCGTCAAGCGCGTATCGTGAGCGATGAGAGAGTTTGAGTGTTTCCCACCTACGTCCACAGGAAGAATCCCTGGAAGCTCATTCGTTGGACGGCGCAGAGAGATATCCGCGAGTCTATCTCGAAATCGACTCACTTGGGCGGCATCCAGGACTCCTAAACTTGGAATGAAAGTACCTTTTGGGAGGCATTTTGGACGCTTGGAAATTCAGGAACCAGCTTCCTGGAGCGAGTGGTGCAGGAGACACCGAATTGTGGCTCAGGGCGTTCAATCGATTCGAAGCTCTTATTCATCTTCCCCGATTTCCAGTTTCAGACTCACAGTTTCCATCTTTGGACTCCCAAGACTGGCTTCTGGATTGCTAGTTCAGAGGACGACTAACTTCTGAGCATTCTTTCATTTTGAAAACTCCGAAGCAACCCTGCTGGTAATTAAATTGCTTTGGCAGTATAGAACTTTAAAAAAAATTCATTTTCTTTCTTAGTGACATTAGAATGTCTACAAGCCTTCAAGGCCTATGAATGTTTGCAAGCTTCATGTGAACACCGCAGACAAATTGTTCTTGTTAATACAAATGTCTGGCCTTGACCTTAAACACCCTTTCCAAATTACAGAAAAGTCCTTCTAAAATAAGGGATGTTCTACTTGTCTCTTTAGAGCAGCACCAGAGCCTTCAAGGCCTTCACTCCAAATGAGAGTACTTATCACTCTCAATTGATCTTGTTTGTCAGTACTAAAAATTGTACAACAACAACAAGAATGCAAACTTTGCGTGTTCAGAAATGTAACTAAACGCAAGTTCTCAATGCTTGTCCATGACTCACTAAAAGTCTAAAACTGAAGGTCTACAACTCAATGTCTGGAACTCAAAGTGTATAGCTCCACTTTGACATAGTCTTAAAATGGCCTACTGAAAGCACGTCTGTGCCATGCAGAGGTGTGCATTCAGGGTAAGCCTCCGGTATGATAATGGTCAGTCTCTAAGCAATGTAGTGCACAATCCACTACAATTAGGTATCATAACCAAGCTAAGGTCCTCTGTCACTATAATCTAGGTTGACGCCATGACTGCAATAAATGAGAGGAGTTC
Organism: Climacium dendroides; assembly: GCA_950106755.1. Lineage (NCBI taxonomy): Eukaryota > Viridiplantae > Streptophyta > Bryopsida > Hypnales > Climaciaceae > Climacium > Climacium dendroides. Next base: position 26,944,954 of record OX467092.1, read on the forward strand.
AAATCTAAACTCACATTCACCGTGTCGTCTCCTCCAAATTTGCTAAGTCTTGCACTCTCTCTGATCCCGTCATGCACAGTGTGCAACAGTAGACCCACTTCATCTACTGGAGGCGCATCACCCTCTTGGAACTGGATGGCTCTTGGTACCTCTCTCTCTACACCCTGCCTCGTCCTTGAAACTGTTTTCTTCGCTCTCGTCATCCTGAATACCCTCAAAGCCTTTGCTGTCAAAAAGAAGAAAGCTCTACGTCTCTTCCTTTTTGTACGATGTGATGGAGCTAAGATGGCAGAGTTTGGATTGCCTACAAGCATGAGACAGCAAAAACTACGTGATTACTAAGATGCAACGCTGCTACCACAATTGGAGTTGCAAAATGAAAAGGCTTTGAGCAGGTCCAAGGTACAGCTTATAGTTGCTCTTGAACGAGGTTCGCATGCTCGAAATTACTGCATTCTCCTAACTAGCCAAGCTGTAATTAATCTCCTAAGATCAATTGACACGTGAGTATTGGCGGCTCCATGAAAGCGCCATAGATTTATTTTGCTTTGAAATTGGCATACTATGCTCTTGAAGTACTAGCAGCCCTAATGACTTTGAAGTCCGTCTCGTTTTGACAAAACTGTCATGCTGTCAATTGAGTTTGCCACGCTCCAAATCCTCCAATGTCGGCACAATATTTCCTCCGCCTCCAGCAATTTATTTTTGAAAATGAGGGCGGAGTTGGGCACTCCTAACAATGACAGAGCTCCTGCAAGGCGTGCATGTATTGGCAATGAGTTTGGATACCTAATACATCATTGCAATCATATGAGGAAGAGACGCGTAAAGAAAAGGAGAACTAGTACATTCAATTCCTGAACATGTTCAAAGTTCCTAGTAGAAATTTCACATCCACCCTTAGCCTACATACGCACCCACTACGCATTCCAAACCGATATAAACCTACATGAAATAAATTAATTTCTATTTTGTCACTTCCAAGGAATTCCCAACAGGTGGATGAGGCTTTCATCATTACTCCATTTTATTAGATGCATCGGGAAAAAATTTGGACTTTCAACAGTATTGCAGCAGTACTGCAACAATACAGACTGGATTATTTAACAGTCTAATATTGTTGCAAACTGCAACAATACTGCTTGCAGTTCAAAATTGCAATATTGATGCAATTTTGTATACGTATTAAAATTTGGTTACAAACAAAACACTTTCAATAATAATATTTATATTGTTTTCAAGTTATAGATTGATGTGTTGCAATCTAGATTTTTCTTTTGTAATTGTATTGCTAGTAATACATTTTAATATTGCAACAATACTGCAGCAAATTTAAAATTGTATTGCTAGTGATATTTTTCAGTATTGCAACAATATTGTAACACATTTGTAGTTGTATTACTAGTGGTATTATTCAATATTGCAACAATACTGTAACAAGTATAAATGTTATAGAAGTCAACATTTTGATAGTCCCAAATGTCTTACTGTTGTAGATTTCAAATATTTTCATATGTACAAAAGGGCTAGATTTGTCCATTTTGAAATGTCTAATTGTAGTAGATTGCAAGTAGTTGTAAATGTACAAAATTATTACATATATTTGAAGTTGAATTTTTTTGAATAGGTCCACATGTACATATGGACTAGATTTCATTATTTCAAAATGTATCATGGTAGTACATAACAAGTATTGCTAGATGTACAAATTGATTATAATCTACAACACTATATAATGTTTCTCTAACATTGATTTCTACTCTAAATCCTAACTCCCTCAACAATCCTTCACTTCCATGTATTTCAAGTTTCAAGAAACCCAAATTCTTCTGCTTCCTAAGATCTAAAGCACTGATTTCCTGTAAACAATCCACCAAAAAATATCAAAAGTACAAAATATTGTGCAAGCTTCCAAATTACTGTCCAATGCAGCAGTGTGGGCCAAATTTTATATCAACAGAACAAGTAATTTACATATAGAAATATAGACTCAATGATTTCAAAAGAAATCCACACGGTGATTATTATACCTGAAAAATCCGTCTTTGAATCGCTAGTTGGTGACGGGGTGGCAAACTGAGATTAGAACACAAAAACAGTTATCAAGCACAAACGATACATTCTCAACAACTGGAACAAATGGAGGATACCATGTCTCTATTGGAAATTGAAAAGGATGCCGTTCTTTCTTCTCACCTTTATGAAAGAAAGGGTGATGCAAACTCCATTACAAACTCCTATCAAAATGCCTGGCATCAGAGACTTTATGGTCTCGCCCCACTTCCTTGGAACCCCACTGCATCAAAAAATCATCGCACAAGCTTCAAGCTTAGTAACAACAATCTCAAAAAACGAAATGCTAATGTACAAGTGGCGAAAATTGAGCGTAGTTCAAATCATCAAAAAATGGAACAACACGATCATTGAAATCAATTTAAGCAGCCGACAAAGGGAAGATAAACCCCAGACAGGTAGGGTGTTGCTCAGGGGACACCCAGTGTATATTCTATGAAGAGAATGTACCCAAGGTGTACATTTCAGAGGTGATCTCTCCATAGCAGCACTCATCCCTTGTCGAATTGCAGCGCTCTCAAGAGCATATAAATATATAACACATATAAATACTTAACACTGAGGAAACAATAGCACACTTCTCATAACAATTTAAAATCAACTGCAAGTACAGAGCACACCCTAATCACTATAGCAGTGATATAAACCTCAGTCATAAATTGCACACCTTGCGACATCTTCTGAAGCTTGAGCGAATAGTAAGTTCCTCCTAGCTGAGGAGTTTCTGTAATACATCACGTGTTAGACAGACTGCGACAACACACAATCTCAAAGATTCAAAGCCAGTGATTCAAGCTTTTGCTTGTTTCTTCACTTCTTTTTCCAATCCACCCTTATATTCGATCCAATCCACCCCACCAACCAGGAAAAAATACAATAAACCCCAGAAACAGTTCACCCTAACGAATCTTCCATGTACCACCAGTCCCAAGAATCATTGAAGAAATTCACGGAACTCATTCAATTCCACACTCATTGAATCCTTGCCAAAGAAAGAGTAGTTCACAGTACCTCCGAGCTGGAAACGCCTTGACCAAAGAACCAAAACCAGAGTCGAGAAACTCCTCTTAATAGCTTCACCGCTCCATTTCCTCGATCAAAACCTCAAATCTTCACAACCAAACAATCAAAGCTTCACCCGTCCTCCGATCTCCCCACAACCCAAACCCTAAAAAACTGCTCCATCTAATTCAGATCCTCCACACAGCTAATATACCAACTGAAGCTCCAAAACCCAAATCCAAATGAAGCGTACATCAGCGCTAGGATACACCACAAGCCACCAAATGGGTGGAGGACCGCATCCCAAGAGCCCCACAAAACCCTCCACAACACTCTCAAAGAGATAGAGAGCTCTATAGGAGTAGCAGGCTTTACAGTAACAGGTCCATAAAGAGCTCTAAAATCGCTTACCTCTTGAAATGTACACTATTCGTAAATGTTTTTTTTTGGTATCAACAATGTAAAAATAGTATACATTTCAAGAGGTGGGCGATTTTAGAGCCCTCTGCATTTGAACTTCAAAAATTCATAACTAATTCCAGAAAGCTCTAAAACATATGAAACAACTTGGGTTAAATGCCAATTCCACTTCTCTTTCAAGGATAATTTACTGAAAAATATTTCAAGAAGTTTCACCTCCCCAATAATTAGTTCCAGTTCTTAATCCCTAAAGTCCCATTGTCCCTACAGGAGACAAAATGGATTTCGAGCAGGTTCCTATGGTCTCAATTTTACACAAACTTTTTGAAACTTTCTCATGATAGATAAAATTATGAGATTTTTGAGAATATAAATTTTATTCCAATCGGTGCCCAAGAGCAAAAGTTATGCCACAATAACCTCAAAATGGGGGAGACCAGGCAACAAAAAAAATTCACAAAAAATTGAAATAAAAATTCTAATATATTTTTCTTGTAGAATACATTTTATTCTAAATGAGAAGCTTTGATTCATTCCATTTGGATTAGTGATGTGAAAGTTATGGAGTTTCTTGTTTTGCGGGCAATCATAGCAACTTCTTGAAAGAAATTATATCCTTCCACTTTGAATGCTAATATCTTTCAATCTACACGGTCAAACATTACAAAAAATTTATTATGTGTTCTAAGACAAGTGTAGAACAATATCCTACAGTTAGATTCTAAGAAATATTTTTAAAAAATTATTTCATCTAGGTGAACATAGCAAAAGTAATAGTTTTGAGTGGTTTTGGCAGAAAGATGGCCTTGGGACTTTAGGAGTTAAATGGTCGATTTATGGACCTGTTACCTTATTCAAATGTGAAATGTGGGAAGCGATGATGTCAAATTCAACTAGAGAGTTGGTAACTTAACCTTGATTGGATTTGGCATTTGCGATTGGTATGGGTTGGATTGTTGTTTCTGTTGCCAATGCCAAATTCTTTGTCATTATTTCTTCCAACCAAAAAAATTCTTGCTTAACCTTTGAACGTCAAAGAGATGATGCTCATAGTCATCCTTTTGTATTATTATATGAATCATTGGTCAAAGAAATAGCAAAAGCACTTATTGGAAGTCAAAGTATTGTAGAAAATCTTTCTTTTCAAACCCAATTCTAAAGATGAATAGTTGCACTTTCATCCTACACTCAAAAATTCTTTGTCATCCATCGGACGTTTGGCATCCGTGTCAACGTTCAAGGGTTAAAGTGTTGAAGTATGTCCTAAAAATTAGTGTGGAAAAAATCCTTAATTGCAAGATCATAATATTTAAATTCTAATATACATAGACATTTGGGGCATCTTACTATGAATGGAATTTATTTATTTTTTGTTTGAAATTTTCATAAAACAAGGAGACAAGGAATAACTAAAAGTCCCAAGAACCTTCAAAACTTTTGACTATATGGTTAAAAAGTTATTGTATGATATGTAGTTTTTAATCCCTAGGCAAACATTTGAACTAATGAAATTACTTTTCTAAGAAAAAAAATTGAAATTGCTAATGAAGATTTGTATACACATAAAAACCTTTTAATCATTCCATTTTGATCAATGAGATGAAAGTTATGAGCAATTTTAGTTTGGGGGCAATTATGGATTCTCTACCCTAAAATAAACTTTGAAAGTTGTTTATTTAACTCAACTTTCAATATGTTTTTGAAAAAATAAAATCATAGGATATAGATTGCATTTTATGACATTGCAACCATTGAAATTGGCAATTCTCAATTCCATAATTAATTCTTCACAAATTATTATTTTGAATCATTCTCTATTTCTTTCTACTTACATTATTTTTCCAATAGTTGTATAATAGTTGTACAATTCCAAATGATTTGAAAATTTTCAAACATGAAGCCAACTTGCCTTCAAGATTGAATTCAAAGAAGCACAACATGCATGGACACTTTTTCATAAGAAAATGAGTCCTTGTGAAGTCCAACTGCCCTATTTTTTATATACTGAAACAAAAAAAGGATTTTTGTCAATGTAAATATAAATATGTTGCAATCCACGTGGTGGAAATTTCTGAATCTTTTTCCACACCTTCAAAAACCAACTTACTACAAAATCCTACAATTACATGTGTCCAAAATTATTATTTTTTCTAAAATGTGGGACTTGTATAGGAAATGGCATTGTTGGAGACGGGGTTGGAGAGTTTTTGGTGAAAAAATAGTCAAAATGATTAGGGATTAAATATAGATATTGAAATTTTGTAATTATAATGTAATAAATAAAATGTCATTGATATGGTGAATCAAATATGAAAATTTGGCAACCATAAGAATATCATTCTTTTTTTTAACCATAAAAATTAAAAGATTTGAAGTTCAAAGTACATAATTGAAATTAGTCTCTAGGGATGAAACTTTAAATATTGGTGTTTAAAAGAAGTATGAGGTACATAAAAAATTATAAATTTAGTCTATTTCAACATTTGTTTCTGAAGCAATATAATTGCAATTTTGAAACAGTTCAATAACAATAATGTAGTAATTTTGAAGATTAAATCATAACAATACAATTTATAGTTGGATTCAAATCAAAATATTAATAATGAAAGTGCATTGCTTACAAGTCAATTTTTTTACTAAAACAATTCCACAACAATATAACGATGTCTAACATCAAAAGAAATTGCAAAAGTATTGCAACAGACTTGAATCATTTGAAAATTGTTGCAATGTTGAAACAGTCATGCTAGGTCATTGTCTCAATTGCAATTCAAAACTATAAATAAATAAAAAACATAATAAGTTAATATTGAAAAAATATTGAAAAAATTAAACCTAATTTTAATATTGCAACAGGTTTGCTAACATAAATTTCTTTAGTCAATACAACTTCAATATTTTTGCAAGACCTTTCCAAAAGCAATACTGCAACAAAAGATAATGCGTCAATACTAAATTTTGTTTGAAACAGTCCTGCATTTGTACTGCGAACAATTGCAATTGCCACTGCATTGTTGCAATACTGTTGCAAATGTTTTCATTTTTCTGATGTGGGCTCCTCGCCATTACTCTCAAATCTCTATCAAAATTTAGCCAAGATGATCTTGTACTAACTATTGGCGGAAATGAATTGCAAAAATTCGGTATCATTGCTTGACGGCTAAGGTTATTAAACTGCTCTTAATTTCAAAATTCTAATCTTTACTGGCGGCAATACGGAAAGTAACTTAATTGAGTGGCAATAGAAATTTGTACTAACCTGGACCTCGTTGTCTGCGTGAAAAGTGATGATCACAATGATTGCAAGGAACTCCTCAACAAAGTATAAAATCCTCAACACCCTTCTTAAAAGCTAGTTCTCTCATTTCAAATTCCTGCAGTCATCCTACTTACACTATGGCTTGTATTAGAGTAGACGGTCATGAAATACCTTTGGTGTTTCCAGTGAATCACGAAGGACATGCTAGAGTACTCAATTACCTTTTGCATGTCAGATTCAAGTTCCTAGAGTCTTCAATCTATGTCGAAGAAGAGAGAAAGTCGGAATCAGGGGAATTAAAGTAGTCCATTCCAGTGGAGAAGAGTGGAGAAGAAGAAAGCCACTATTGGTATCTGCGGGCAGGAAACTATAGAGCTTTTGGGCTTCCTCTTAGTCTTCTTGGGGCGGCCACTGAACTAGGTAGTCGGCAATCAGACAATTCTACAGTGGACATGCCTTACATGTCTCCAAGACTTCCAGCTAGTCTACCAAGTGACTGCTTTCCTATACTCCCGAACAATACGATTCTTACAAAGGTGAAGAGGGAGAAAATGGATACCATTGTAGAGTTGTCTAGTGAATATGAGGGAGATTCCCCACAAGTTGTACTTCAAAACGCCACGCTTGCGGTCCACAGTATGTCAGATACAAAAGTCACATCAACCACCCCATCCAATAGTTTACAGTCCCTTGTGCTTCCATGCCCTCCACTGACAGCAAATCTTGGTACCCAAGTGAGTATTATGGATTGCTTGAAGAGATTGTCCAGTATTCGTCGCTCTAGAAGTGAACTGTCCACAACAAACTTTAATGTTATAAAGCACCACCGGGTGCAGTACCTTCCCCCTTCCTACAATGGAGATGTGCTATTTGAGTTACCTCTGTGTCGTTCATCCTCTTCATCATCCGCAACGAAGAACTTGGAAGGAATGGATAAGCGCTATGATGGACATCCATGGTGCAAACTCGTGACTACAAACATCCACAACGTCGACAACCTAAAGTTCCGTAAGTCTTTCTGTGCCGGTCACCTTGCTTGTAAGAACCATGAGTGCGAGTACTTGAAGAGGGCTGGAAAAAGGAATGAGACAGAGTGGAGTGGATCTATAGTCTTCCCGTTTGCAGTAGGGGATGGTCCACCCAAAGACTGTACCCTAGTGTATAAAGTTTGCAAAGTGACATCCACTTGCCTTCACACATGCGATGCTAGGATCTACTATTGTTATAGCGACAATCCAAATATGACAAGGGCGTCTATTCACTTTGGAGCCCATACTCATCCAGTAGGAAAGGGCATGTATAGAGATTCTAAAAATGAAATTAGTGAACTCCTAGCGGAGCAGGTTGCGAAAACACCGACAGCCACTAACTCTGCTATAGCATTGTCCGTTAGCAAAGATTTCCTGTCGAACTACTTATTTCACCATGGAGAGGGAGAGAAGAGAATGTTGAAGGGAGAGGAAGTGGATGAGGTGATGGATCGATTCCAATATCTAAGCAGCCCTAGTATACGCAACGTCATTTCCTCCTTCCGCTCAAATAACCGAGGAGGGGTTATTGACAACATTATGACTATGAAGAGAGAGTCGAAGTTCGAATTCATACACGATAGCGTCTTCCCAGGACAAGGCAAAGAAAAAGTATACGTTTTTAAAATGCTAACTGAAGGACCAGGAAGCAGAGTGGATATGGTGAAGCGTATGCAACCAGGAAAGGACCTTGAAAACGCGTGGATGATGTTCGACCACGTGAAGCGCGTGAAAGATTGGACCACCATGGCCTGACATGTGTACGACTCTCAGTACAAGAAGGTGATGACCATCGTAGTATGCAATATGCAGTCCGAAGATACCGAGGTCCAAGTACAATTTTGGAGGAGTTTGAATGCTGTTATGGCACGACATGGCATGCCTGATCCGAACTTCAAAGGATTCATGGCAGATAGTGCGATGGCTAATTGGAATGCGGTCCGTATAGTATATGGGAGTGGTTCTGCGAACGAGGTCATGGAGAACTGGGAGAGAACGTGTTTGCTACATTGGAGCACTTCCCTTCATAAGCACACATAGAAACACATCAAACAGAACTTTCAGCACCAACATATTACGCTATGCAAGCAATACAAGGAATCGAAGACCATGGATGAAGCTGAGCTTCGATACCTGGCAATCCGGTCATGGTGGTTGTCATCTGGAGCCGCGAATGAAGAAGCACTTCATCATTTAGATCATTGGCTTGCATTCTGGCACTTTCGATACCTGCAGTGGGGAGGCTTCATGACAATGGTAAGTGACCGTGTCATCTCTCTATCTATATGCATGGAGAGGCTTCATGACATACACATATGCAAACACCTAAACGTCTACATGTATATGAACATACGTGTATATGGGTTTTTTTAGTAGTGTAGAATTTCTTTTATTCAAGTAGTTTTTTTAAATCCACGTATTCTTAGGGCACAATTCTATTTTAGTGCATTACTGTTTTTGTAGTGAATTATTGGTTCCAGCCTAGATTTTTTTTATTTTTTATCTTATTTGAATAGTATTTTGTTAGTCTAGACTTCTTTTTAGGATAGTGTTTTTTTTTGGCTTGATTTCCTTTATTCCTTTTATTGGTAGTCTAGTTTTTTTTGTTTTGGACGAATGTTCTTAGCCTAGTATTTTTTGGTAGTGTGCTAGTCATTTGTTCACTCATAATTTTTTGTCAATGTAATATTCTTTTGAATATAGAGCTTTTTTCAGCAGAGTATTTTTTGGGTAGTTCAGTGGTCTTCTAAACACTCCATTTTTTTTATCCATTTAATATTTTGTTGGAAGTCAATTTCTTTACCCTTCTCATATAAGTGCTTTCTTCCAAGGAAACTCTCTGCTGACCTTACAGAATGTATCTTTCATTTCCAATTTCCAAAATTCATTGGAACTAGTGGAAGGTAGTCCTTCCATTTTTTTCCCTGTGACGTTCAGGGACTACAAAAGGGAGTACCAATAGAGAACATTTGGACATCCGTCGGATCCGACGGAAGTTGGAGTGCTCACTTCAAATGCTACTATTTTGGATACCTTGCATGAGAATATGTAAATTTTGGTCAAAGGTACAAATCCATAATTGGAGACTGAAGTATTGTAATGGGTGCATTTGCAGGGCTTGAGTTTGGAGGAGATGGTAGACTTGCCTTCGTGTAACTTGTCTAAAACAGTGCACAATAAGTGGCTTCAAATGTCCGGAAATAGAGGGAACAATTTATTTGACGCCACTTGTGATGACAGTATTCGTGCTTGTATGCAAATGACAAAGTATCGCGCCTACCTCAGAGGTCATGCAAGTGGGTCCGGCATCTAAGGGGGAACTGAAGTTGAGAGCTACAAGACGTAGTAGTTGCCCAAAAAAAATTGCCGAGGCCTTGAACACATTACCTGAAGCACATGGTGTGGGAAGTCGTGTACCACATTTGGAAGGAGAGGAAGTATTTGGAAGCACAAAGAGGAAGTTGGACGTACCTATTGGTGATGCTAGAGACTCCCATAGACTAGATAAGATCAATTTCTCTCAACCACGTGTCCGGACTAGGTCAACGAAGGCTTCAGAAGAATTGATGGATGGCAAGGGCAATACAATCGAGGGTCGCCCCTTGCAGTATGTGACCGTTGCATTTGAAAGTGACTGTGACACATCAAAGTGGCACATTGCAAGGATTAGCCACAAGTCAAATGCCAGATGTCAAGCTCAACAGCGGACGTCAAACATTAAGTGTAACGCAAAAATTGCGAAGGGGAGGAAGGGAACCCCAGCTCCCACTTATCGCGGGCGGAAAGAAGAATATGGGAGTAGGCGCGAGGTGGTCTCAGACTTCTGGTTTTGTTGGGACGACATTGAAAGGTACGTGAAAGGCTCAAAGCGGAAATGGGTCATTGATTGGCCTGAGGTGCCGGAGGTTTGGCCCGTATTGATTGGGACAAATCTCAATCGAGACGAAACTTTATTGCTGCAGCATGCGGGCTTCCACCTCCAAGAACGACCCACCCTGTCGCCTCGTCAATTGTTCACCATGTCCAAGATTTTTGAAAGTGTTTTGTATGACCAACCATCGCCCAAGAATCCGGATGCTTATCCAACAATCAGGAACAACCGAACCATCAGAAGAATTGCAAATGCTCCAAGTACGGAACAACGGAACAAGTGGGAGAGTGCTGGAAACATTAAAGGATAAATTCTGGGAGTGACCCTACTCCCTTTTCCAGGCCTTGGCACAATAGTGGAATTGGAGACGGGATCTAACCCTACCAAAAACGTATATCGAATTACGGTGGGTATGTTCCCCTCGTGCACTTGCCCGGATTTTGTGAATATGGCCGTCTCGGCAATTGGAGGAAGGCAACAGTATGTGAATTGTAAACATCTATATTATTTGTATAGGTATTTTTGCAAGATGGATATCCATGATGACAAGTTCATTCATGCACCTAGTTATAGCTTCAATGAGTTGAAGCTACTTCTATTTCGAGCGGGACTCATCACTATCCCTGAGTAGGCACAATTGCAATTTTTGATAAATTCATGCATATTGTATTCGTTAGTGTATCTGGCAATAGAAATGATTTCAAGCATGTACCAATCAAAATGTTCCTCCATTTGCAAAGTGTGGGAGTATGTTTCAGAAGTGTCATTACTAAATTGTGTGAAATGAAATACCAATGCATGGCTAGAACCCTAATCCTATACTCTCATGCTACCCTACACATACAAAGACTAAACTCATATAGATTTTTTGCTTTGCCACCTCTTCCCTACAATCTTAGTTCCTGTCAGGTTGGAAGGAAAAAAATTAGAAATTTAAAATACATGAAGTAAATCACTTTACGGTCAAAATTAGAAATCTACCACATTGGTTTGTAGTAGTCAACAAACCCTGACCTTTAGCTTGGCTAACTCTTCTATACCATTCCTCTTATACTAGCACTTGTTAGAAATAGCAATCATTATAGAATAGTTAGAAGCCCTAGTTCTCCGTGCTCAATTTATCCCCTTCAAACAACACTGTAGTATTCTCCGAAACTCATGATGGTCTATTTTATAAAAAGTGTTATACCCCTACTTTTGTGTAGTAGGATGAATAAGAGTTTCAAATATATACATAATTTTACAAGTTCGAGAAGTCAACAAATAAGAAACCCAAGCCTGAAATTATAAATTAAATGTAGACCACGGTTATAGGAGCCACGGTCATAGGTCACAAAACTTACTATAAATAGTAAGTTTTTGGATGAAAAAAATTGGATGAAAAAAATTGGATGAAAAAAATTGGATGAAAAAAATTTCCAAAAATATACTTTTGGTGCTCACCGCTCACAAACTTCACGCTCGTGGCTCGCAAGCTCCCCGCTCCAAGCTCGCCTGCTAGCATCGTTGAGATTCAAACCATTAGAAAAATAAATATATGTACTTCACAATATAAAAAAATTATATAATCACATATTTATAAAAATATATAAATAAAAAATAAATGAAAAACTATCACAATTTTATAAATATATAGAATCTAATACCTACGTATTATGATTACTAGCTAACCAAGCTCCATATAAAGCCCTCCTCATACTTTCTTCAGCAAGTTTTGCTCCATCGCCATCATTTGACAAACGCTGTACTCCTCAATGTCTACCAACAAATGGTTCAGCTGTTTGTCCGAAAATCTTTGGTAATGTAAGTCTTTCATCATGCAATTCACAGTAGTTATGTAGGACGCAACAAGCAATTGTTACAGTCACGCACTTATTGACATTGCCACCAAAGCTCTTCAGAATCCTCCACCAATTCTTCAAAGCGCCAAAAGCATATTCAATAACAACCCTACTCGTATTGATAGAAGCATCAAACCTCTTCTGGTCACAAAAGGTAGGATTTGCTGACTTATAGTTCTTCAATAGGTAGGGTCGGCTTGGATAAGCTGAATCTCCAATCAAGTATGGTTCACTTGAACACCTCTAACCACAATGGTAGGATGTGATAAAATATGCCTCTGATGCAATTTATGGTATAAAGAAGACCATCAAAATTGTCCTACATCATTAACTCTACCAGACTGCCCTGCACAAATATTCCAAAATATTCTATCCATATTATAAACCCCTTACAGAGTTACAGTACAAGAAATCCAAAGTCATGGGTGTAAGGGCACTACTAGGACACCGAGCAAAAGGGATGTGGATCCCATCTATGGCTCCACGAATGTTAAGCAACCCCGTTGAATTTCTAAATCTCTCTATGATGTATACAGTCTATCTCTAGTTGGAGTGTGAATGTAAGTGGTAAAAAGACCTCCGTCCTGACTACTTAGGACTTCACAAACTATATCAATGTATTTACGGATTGTGGATGCTCTACATCCGTACAAGTCATTAATCTTCTTACACGAATGACTGTAAGCCAACTGGTAAATTATCAATTTAATTTATTTCTGGACCAGTATGGGGGCCCATACAAAATAATGTGCATGAGATTGTAAAAACGAAGTCAACTCTAGCACCAACTGTTTAAACGCTAGAAATGACATTCGAAAAGTGTTCAAATAATTTTTATCAAGCATATCATGAGACGTATGCTAGACATCTTCTTCTACAACATCATGGTAAATATATTGGTGGGGTTCAACCCACCAAAAATGCCCATCAAATCGTTGTTGCCAAGCAGCAACCACTACGAACAGCAACATGGTTGCATCTGCAGACAATTCTAGAAGCTCTATCGGTGGCGAAAGGTGCCTTCGTTGAAGGCATCCTGCCAAAAAATGAAAAAAAAGTTAAAAGAAGCAAATTAGTTTCATCTTCATTCAACGCCATAGCTACTAAGGTACATGAACAAACTTGAAACCCCCTTGAAAACTAAGGGAACTTCCCAAATATTTAAGCCAAACGGGAGAGACTCAAAAAGTCTCTAATGTGGTGTGAAAACAATTAAAACCGCATGTGTTTAGGATTTTGAATGAGATATTTAGTTAGATTTTTAATTAGATTTTTATTAAGACTTTTAGACTTTTTAGATATTATATATGACGAAGATTGAAATTAAAGGGAAGGAAAGGGGACATTATGTATATAATTAGAAAATATCGTGATATTAATCTCATACCATTAATGAATTTATAACACTTGTGAACTCTACACAAAAAATTAAGCTAGTTCCTTGCGTTGTGAGGCTGCTAGGGCTGCTAAAGGCTGCTGGAGCTCATGTGCAATATACTTGCGGTATGCAAGCTGGCAGCGCTTTCAAGATTTTTCAAAAAAAACTTCTGCCCCCTCCCCCTCGCCACCTAGATGGGGATGAAGTCCATCCAAGGTTGCCAGCACCCCTGGTAGCTGCATGTGCGGGAGGCTATTGTGAGCTCCATCTTGCTTGCATCCGGGAGAGATCCGGTGCAGAAGAGCTAAGGTAAGCTAAGCTATGTGCACCTAATTTTGACTGCTTTCATAAACAGATCATTCTAGATTCTTGCCTAAAATGTACTCCAATTGTTCGTGAGAATCTATGCATTAATTTTAAAATACCTATTCTCAGCACTTTAAAAAAATTTAGTTTAATCATGTGGTGTCCCAAAAATGCATCCTAAGAGAATCTAAAATGCCCTGTTGACTCCCAACAAGACACGAGGGGAGCTTCCCGAGTGTATGGTAGATCTGTCGTCGACGAGCGTCTATGGGGACTGGCAGGGCAAGTGGGTGGACACAGGAACCGAGCCGCGACCGGTGGAGAAGCGAGCGGTGGCAAGGTTTGAGTCTGAGAAGCAATGGATGGAACTCGCTCGAGGAATGACGGTGTGTGCGCATGTTTCGCCTGGGCGGGATTTACGGTCCAGGCTAAAGCGCTCGATGCCATTCACTCTTGACACCATTCGTCGAGGCAGTGATTGCGAGAGCAGAAACGGTTCACGTCGAGAGTTCACATCGCCGGTATTTGTCGGGTATTTCTGAAAGCCATGGTGTTGGAATATAGCCGTGGCGCTATCGTTTACAATGTCGTGGATGACGACCCGAGCCCGCATGCCGAGGTTATGGCGTACGCCCGACGGCTTCTCAATGTGGAGGACCATGACCTTTCTTCTGACAACGAGCTGTCGACCGTGGTCGAGAGCTCCTCCTCGAATGGACAAGTTTCCGAGAAGCGCGTGTCCGATCGCCATTTTAAGGCTGAGCTCCAAGTTGAGTAGTTACATCCCTCTTTCAGGTCAGGATTGGAAGCTACAGCGATTGCGTCGAATCATCCTTTCGATTGAAGAGGAACCGCATAGTCTAGTTCAAGGTTCAGTGTTTAGGGTTGTCATTTAGTCCCGAGAATCTGTTGGCTTCAATAAATGTACTGCAAAACTGGACAGCAAAATGATAAGTCGACAATAGGTTTTGATGTGAGTCTGATCCTCACTATTAGTTGAGGGAGATGCACTACAGCTTGTTTCGGCCACCTGCTTGAGGGTTGTTCCTGAGGACGTCTTTGCAAACTTGCTCAAGCATTATCAGGAATTGTTTGACGATCAGGAAGACCTTCAGAGGCTCGGAATCGTTTTCATTGCCGTAAAAGTACACATTGACCAGCTTCACGGCCTGCACAACTTCACGAAACTCCTGCTGGAGTGCTGTGATATCTGCAGTGGATTCTTTGGTGAAATTCTCCATCGTTTCTTGGAATTTATCTCTTGAAAGATCAATAGACGGTCCGGGTGTCTTGTACTTCCCTTCTTGTACTTGCGCCTTGATTTCTTGGAATCCTTGGACCAACTTCTGAACGGATTGTTGCAGCATATGCCAGTCGAAGCCACCTGCTTTCCTGACCTTGACTAGTTCCGAAGGTAACCCCATGACCTTTCCCATGGGCATTTTCATTTTGTCATATTCCACTACGTTTGGAGCATTCTCTGACTTCATGGCTGCCTCCATGGATGCAGAAAAATCTGATTTGTTCGGTGATCCTGTAGCCTCGTGTGACAGAGGTATGTTGATGTTCGCATCCTTTCCAGCCAATCGAACACAGTTTGCCAACTCTGATTTATTGATCTCTTGAATGACGAAATGAAGTAGCGTTGTTTTGTTGTCAACTCCTTTGATGTCTGCCAGTTTTAGAAGAGAGTCCAGTTTGAATGCTCGAGCATCACCACGATATGTACCCATGTTGATACTGTTGCCAGTTTTGAGCACCGCTTCTAGGAGCTTTCGGAAAGTCCGACTTTCTTTCAAGTCCTTGCATGCCACCTTCAAGATGATCACCAGTTTAGATAGAGGTCAAGTCCTTGAAAGAGATCACATAGAAATGGCAAACAATCAGCAGGGATTGTTGAGTACACATTACAACCAGGGGAGAGTGATGGCAGGAAGAATTTTTGAAGGACTCGGAAATACAAGGAACAACAGGATACAGACCTACCTTCAGTGTTTCCAAGGATTCCATTACACTTGGGAGATCTTCCTTGTACTGCGCTCTGTATAACATAGCTTCAAGCCTTAACCATGCGTTTGGCACACTCAATACTGCATGCATGAAGCGATCTGCCGGACCAAGACGTGCTTGCTCTCCATCAAATTTCTCGAAATCCCTCTTTTCTTCATCTGAAGGGGCTACTTTGACCAAAACTTCAAGGATTTCATCACTCAGACCTTCACCTGCAACCATTTGGGGGAAAGGCAATCAAATCACAGGTTTAAAAGCACAAGGGTAGCAACAACAGCACATTACTTCAAGCAAAATCCAATCGAGACCTTTCTGCGACGTACACTCAACTTAATGGAGTTTGTCCCGCATCGCACGGCAACCGAGCTGGAGTCATTTTTCAACCCAGGGAACAATATGCTCAGGACTCGGAACGCCAGCTGCAATGAGTCTATGCTAACATTGGTATCAGATCTTACCCTCAAGCAACGCATCACAAACTTCCACCCTTGTTAGTCCCAATGCGCGCAGCTGGATTCCGAGATTGTGAGCCTTCCTATGATCCAGTATTCCCTCGTTGTCCGTTCTGTTAGAGAATGAAGCTTTTTCAGGTGACTTTCTAGTGGGGCTCGTTTTCTGGATTCCAAACATGTCCTCCAGTGACAGCGGGTCAAGCCTGGAAACAAAACACCAACCTGATCAATGTTCACGTCTGAATCCTGCAGCATGACAAGCAGACAGATAGATCTTAAAGCACAGGTTTGACAAAGACCCTCTGAAACTTGCAATACCTTTGCGAAGCACTATACACGCAGCAGCAGAAGAGGAAAAAACACTACTTACTGAAATGAGGTGTTGAGCTTATTCCACACTACGGAATTGTCGAGGGTAGTCTTTACTTTATCCCAGTGAAAGGGCTTTAACTGCTTCGGAGGTCCTTGATTTGGTAGATCACTTGGCGATGTCCTGGACGTGTTCAACGGTGCCAATGCACGGAATGGAATTGAGAGGTTGCCTCCTCTTACTACGGGAGGCAAATTGGGTAGCGTTCCTCCTCCAGGTGGAGGTGGAGGTGGAGGTGGAGGCGGAGGGCTACTTCTAACTTGAGGTGGTAGAGGAGGTGGAGGTGCAGGACTACTTCTGACAGGAGTGTTGAGGCTTATACCATTTGGTGATTTACCTCTTCCGATTCCAGGAGGTGGAGGAGGTGGAGGAGGAGGAGTTTCTGCCAGAGGAGTTGAGGGATCAGACTCGGCTGATGAATCTGCGCCATTGTTCAATGAAACAGGCTTGTGAAAGGCCTTGGGACTTGCAGCAGCAGGGAGGGACAAACTAGGTATGCGGGAATTCTCATCGTCTTTGAAACCTGAGCCAAGCTCCATGGCATCACCTATTTTGCCAGTCTTTGAGGGACAGACAGAGCTCGTACCTTCTGTTTTAGGTGACGAAGGAGAGACGGGTGTGGACCGGCCACCACTCCTCGCGTCTTCTAGTGGCTGAATGTAGTCTTGCAAAATGGGCAATGTAGCATCTGGATGTTCTACAAGTTTTACTGGACGGCCTGAAACTAGATGTGGAGCAGGTAGTGGAGGCGGCCCCGGGGTTGGAGTGCTGACAAAACTTGACTTGATTGGAGCATCGGGTCTCTTTGGTTTTGAAGGTCGTTTCCATCCAACTGGATATGGATCCATTACTTCCTCAAACTTTGACTTTTGGCGCTGGAAATTTGGTTGTGGCTTTTGAGCATTTGCACTACCGAGTTCTTTGAAATCCTCTCGTATTTTAGAGAATGAACTAGTGGGTGTTGCCAGAGAAGGATTGGTCAAGCTACTCTGTGTTCCGATCTGATCAGCAGCTGCCTGTTGTCCAAGTACAGCAGCGCTTGATTGTCCAGATGTAGGCGATGGTTTAGTTGGCGCTGTGCTGAAGCTGATCACTCCATTTACCTGGTCTGGAATTGCTCTACCATCAGTTTTTGTTAACACAGGCATGGTGGAATACCGGAACAATCCGTTCTTCACTGATAGTGGTGGCTCGGAAAGATTGATATCAAACAAGACCTCCATGCCCGGGTGAAAATTCTCCCCATCATAGGTTTCCTTGTTGTCGTCATGGCTTTCCAGCTGCACATCCTCATGGGGAGTAGGTTTAGAGGTTGTGTGTTGCATCACATTTTCTTTTAGCTTTGGGTTAGTGGCAGAAGCATCAACCGAAACTGGGAGAGAGTCATCACCGTAAAGAAGGGGTTTCTCTCTGACTCTTGCTATTTTTCGGATTAAGCGCCTGCGGTAGATACAAAACGCTATCGACCCCAGAAGAAGTGTTGAAACTACGCTCACCACAACAGCTATGACGATGGTGGACACCCGAGTACGGGATTTCGGAGACTGGGCAACTGGGGGCGATGTCAAAGGCGGAACTTGGAGCAAACTTCTCATTCGTACTAGCTGGTTTACAGCATGCCCATTGACTGTTTTCAGCACCTGCAGAAAAATGATATCGCGCACAGTTACGGCGAAGTTGCAAAACCCATCTAGAATGCAGAATAGTGCACCGTGAAAATCTAAATTCTGAACTAAAAAGAGGCAGACCTGTTCAACACACACGATCCTCAAATGCAAAGATTTTTAGTGACAAAGCTATAATGCATCTCCACGACAACTTGAAAGGCTAGTCGAGGAGTCAAATCACAGAACTTAAATTGAAAGACCTAAACATACTCTTTGTGATGAATCTGAATAATGATATCTCACCATATTGCTTGTTGTGAAAGTGGTCTCTTTCATCCTTGTCCCACGTGTGTTCTCTTCATGAGATTCCTCGCTAATAACATATCCGGGCAGGTGAAATGGGACGTCGAGCATCGGCTTTCCCGCACCAGTGGATTGGTAAAACAAATACAGAGTTCGTCCTCCCACTGAGATTGAGAAAATGAATGAGCTGAAACAGAGGAGAAACAAGAACTGAGAGAGCTCCACCCTGGCCATTCCTATCTCCACATGTGAGACCGTTCCTTCTTCAAGCCAATTTCAACTGCATTTTGCCTTACCCGAAGCTCTCGAAATTCCCCCTCCCGGACACTCCTACAAAATTTTGACACAGATTCAAACAATCTAAAATGCCATCCCTATTTCTCTTCGCATTGCCGCTAGCTCTTTCCACTACTCACTCAACAAGACCAGTTTTGGAAACTGAGGAAGCATTACTACCCGTTACCAACAGATTGGAAACCTGAATCTGAGACTCCCAGTCCTAGCTTCTCAAGCATGATGCAGTTGAATATCCCAAAATTTGGCGCTTAGAAGTGCGCCAATATTACAAAATTGGCGTCATCACAATTTTGCAAAGCAACATCTACACTAAATAGGCACAAAGAGATCTACCAATCCCCCCGAATGTCCTAAAATCCGGCCCGAACCCAAAGACCAGGAGAATCCCAACCGACATCTAGAGAGACGAAGTTCACCACTGCTAGACGAGAGTGTTCAGGGTCAAGCAAATGAGCCGCGTATCGCCGCCGCAGGAGCGACAGACTTGCAAGCTAGCCTCACTGGGAACGAAGATTGCAGCCGATTGAAGTCAGACAAGCACTAAGCACTTGATGGATCTGTCTTTCCGGAGCTGCAAGCAAGCCAGCAAGGCTCTTGGCCCTAGGCACATGCACACAACAGCGGCAGCAGCGCGGTCTGGATCGATGCGGCAGTCTTCTTCTTGAGACGTGGTCAAGTTGGGAAAAGTGTCAATCCGCCTTCAACCTTCAGGTGATGAACTCGCAGCCTGCTGAATCCTTTGCTCGGCTGGTGACAACTGAAAACTTGGGGAGAACTCCAGTACTGTACTGACGTGGTCGTCGGCCGAGGGGATTCATTTGGGAGCGTGCCTGGCGCTGCCACCGCCTGCAGGCTCCAAGTGGCTGGACCGCAAGGGTACAAAGTGGCGAGGGGTGAACAGGGCGGGGTCCACCTCCCAGCGGTCTGTCTTCTTTCGTTTGGGTCCGCTTCCTTAGTTCCGTTGAGTCGCTCTGCAAGGCTCAAATTTGGGATGGAAAAGCGTTTTGTTGAACCCTGGAGCGTCTGGACTCTCGTCTCCAGAATTGACAATTCGGAGAAAATCATTATAAAGTGCTATTTGGAAGAATAGTTTAGAAGTGATATACAAAGGAGAGTTGTAGATTTTGATTTTTAGATTTCATCTGTACGGTTAGATTCACCAATGCTATCACCAATATTTTTCTATAAATTTGGAAAGGGAATTTCAAAATTCCTTCAAAATTTGATTACAAGCCAAATATTATCACTTTTTGAGCAAAACGTATTGGAATGGATTCAAAATGAGGTTCTCTTGACATGGTGATTTTTTGAAATTTTTGTGTTCGTTACATCTATGACCTCATTTTTGCTAATCTAGTTTTGAACTAGAGTCAATGCAATTTGACCACTTGACACACTTCCGCATTTGTAATTTTAGAAAAATTTGTATTCTAGTAACACCAAAGCCAACCATTAGATAAGACAAGAACTTGATAATGTATCACCAAAAACTAGGATGACTTTCATCCAAACAAAAACGAGACAAAAACAAGAACTTCAATCTGTTCATCGTCCCTAAAAATGGACATTGGAGCACTCCAGGGCTAGTGATTTCAAGCTTGGTAGTTGCAAGGGTGATAATTTATTTAGACGAAAAGCAAGTTACATTACAAAAAATTAAGAACTTCAATCTATTCATCGTCCCAAAAAATGGACATTGGAGCACTCCAAGGCTAGTGATTTCAAGCTTGGTAGTTGCAAGGGTGATAATTTATTTAGACGAAAAGTAAGTCACATTACAAAAAATTTGAGCCCTGTACAAGGCTGTTAAAAAGATTTGTTGACCGTTGTTAGTGGTTTTCAGAAGTGCACTATTCCCCTGTACCCGTTCAATTTGAAAGATGAGCAATGCATGATCGGGCTCAAGAATGGACCGTCCAAAGGAAATCACAAGTCCAAAATTCCTAAACCATACTAACAACAATTGATTCACTTCTACATATCACATTCAATAACAATAATCATTGCCTTCCCTTATACAAAATGATATGGAATATTTCACACCATTTCATCCCAAGATGATATGGTGTGGAATATTCTACACTCATTGAACTAATGGTTTAGTTTCCTCATTGTGATTTGAACAACTTTCATGATTTGTGAATCAAGAGTGAGAAGACAAATCTTTATATACATTTGGGGTGGTAGGAGGCATAGTAAACAATGTGGGGTAAATAAATTAAAGATAGTAGAAGCTCAACCGCTCATAGGAAAGTCAAATTAAAGCAAGAATTCTATTTAAAATAAAATTTCAGGCCTCATTTTGTCATAGTAAATTAGAAAATTTCAAAAAACTTTGGACTAAAAAATGTTGGGAAATTTATTTAAATTTCATCTCCAAAAATCCATTTTATATTTCAAGACTTCAACTAAAAGCTATGGACATTTCAAAGAGGGGTTGGAAGGGACATTTTACATCTTGAAACATCCTCTTTAAATTTTGCCCATAACTTTTGATTGAAGGTTTGAAATATGAAACGGATTTTTGGAGATGAAATTTAAATAGATTTCCCAACTTTATTTAGTCCAAAGTTTTTTGAAAAAAGTTCTTCTATTATGACTAAATGAGGTCTAAAATTCTACATAAACATAATTTTGACATTTTGACAATAAGTGGTTTAGCACTCATTTTCAAATTATCCCATATCCTTTGAGGATTCATGGTGAAAACTCAATTTCAATATAAAAATGACATCTCCAACCTTCACTCCCTCAAATGTTTCCTACTCAATTTCTTCATAGGTCTATTGAAATTGTTTTTTGAATGGTTTAAATGACATTGGAATTTTGATTCAAAAGATTCTTATAGTTTTGGCATATCATCTTAATATTTCTTTGAATATTCGGTTGGTTGGTCTGAGATTTAGAACGGAAAAAAAAGTGTAAACAGACAGTCTTGGCAGTCCTAGCACGCGGGGAATTAAAGAACTATAAGTTTGGGGACTTTCCAAAGTTGTACTGGCACTAGTAGTGCCAACTCGGACATTGGATGGGCAGTCAACACACTGGCACTCTAAATCATTCCACCACCACCCCCCAAACTGGCAGCCCTCTCATGGCCTCATTTTTCATAATGGTATCATTAAATGAGATTTCAGCCCTCTTGAGGGTTGTGAGTTCTCGGTAATTCCCAAACTACGAGAACTACCCTACAAAGGGCCACGGCAGCTCGTTGACATGGTCAAAAAGACTACTATGTTTGAAAAAATTAATTTTTTTTCAAAAAAGAAAATGGAATTTTTTATTTATTTCAAGAATGTAATTTTTTTTAAATTTCTTTTGTAGAAACAACCATTCACCAGAATCTACGAGTTGTCTGATGTGGTACCAACATCAAGAATGGGCTTGAAACGACCCTCCCAGACCCCATAAATCATCTAATGTCTCTATTTAGAATGTGATACAATTGACTAATGTCAAAAGGTAGACTGTCCCATTCTGAGTTTATTGGATCCGTAAACTACTCCTAGGAAATGCATCGTTCATTTCTTGAGAGGCTTCTAGGACACAACGAGGCCGTAATGCCCAATTACGTAGGCAAACCCGTATAATCAGGCATTACAAATTTTCCATCCAACTCCAATTTCTCATCCAATTGATTTCATCCAACTTCAATATTTTTTTTGTGGTTTACGCCGATCAATGCCCTCGTTGTTGGGATTTTGCAAATTAAAATGCCTCTTTGTCGGGCTTCACCCTCCTTATTGGCATTTTAACCCCTAATTGCCTGAGAGACCATATATGGTCGATTTGAAATTTCAAGCTCATTTCTGGATGGGCAATTAAATTCTTTTGACTGTTTTAAAAAAAAATTTGAGTAGTTTTGAAGGTTAACTATTGAATACTTTCATTTTTCATTGAGAAAAGTATATATATGATTATTGGGAGGTCTTCAAAGGCATATATGTACCATTAGTGGAGAGTAGAGCTTGCAATTCTTACTTCATTTCCTAACTTTGAGTAAAGTTTGCCAATTTCACTTGATTTGAAATCTAAGAAATTGTACTTATCCATTTGGTTTGAAAATGGTCCCAATGGAAAGAGTAAAGTGTTTTTATGATTTTCACCATTGAAAATTTAAACACACAAGTGTTGATTTGGAGTTGTTTGTAATTTTTACTTATAAAGAAAATTGCATTTCAACGATTGCAAGGTGGATTGTGTAATGAGTTTGATAGCTTTTCATGAGAAATTAAGTTTTTTGGATGTACATTTTAGTTTGCTAACACTATTTGTAGTTGTTCATATCACCTCCAATCCCAAAAAACTTTTATGTGCAAATTTCTGAAACATTGTGGGGAGGGGCAACATACTAAAAATGGAAAACACTTCTTTCTCTTGTTAGAATCTTACAACTCCTATTCATTCTTACACTCTAAATTGGTAGGTTTACTAATAAGCAAGCTCTTAAAACATGTATACAGTTAGATTTTGAAAAAAACACAATGTGCTTTGTTGGGATAAGTATAAGCCGATGCTCTCTTTTCATGGTTAAAACATGCTTAAAAGGCTTAGGCATTGAGGGGTTTGCAAAATCCCCTCCTCCTCAGGCCCTATACATTCACCATCTAAGCATATGTTGACCTCCAATGTTGTCACTCGTTCATGCGGCAGGCCGCGCTGACAAATTTGTCACTTGCTAACAGAATTTGCCTAGTCCAGAGTGTAGAGTTTGTAAGGAACCAAGGTGTGGAATGGTACTTAGTTGTAGACGTGGGTCATTGCAGCAGGTATTTTGCAGAGCAAACTGAAGGAAGAGTGAAATCATCAGCTCGGATTGTCATATCTATGTACACTGCTCTTTGGGATCACATAACAGATTCCCCGCATACTTGTCAACAGTATTATTGAATATTGCACGCCGGTTAGTCCATCAAACTGCGTTAGACATCATGAAATGGATACGCACATTACATCAGAAACATTCTTCATCGATGTTCTGAGAAACTCCTTTAGGAACACTAGCAGGTCGTTACCCTTCTCATGAAGCTGCGTCACAGCTGCCATAGTTAACTATAAATTTCACCATACGTCATTACACTCGAGAGGAAAACACAACATGACATGAGGCGTATAAAGACGGCATGCTACTCGCGTCAAGCATGATTGGAACTTATAAGTATATGAAGGAATTTATTTACAGGATGAAAGACCCAAAAATGTACACATTTCGTAGACTCTGTACATGGAGTGCTGACAAGATTCGCAAGAGCTGCTCGTAAGAAGCTGTACGCAATCTGTAAAGAGAAGTGGGTCGCAGACAGAGTATGCTTATTCCGCGTCGGCGGCGGTGGTCAAGTTTCACATGGCCCCGCCCATTGATCCTTAGGAATGTTGCTATGCATTCTTGACCCGGCACTTGAACACCAATAGCAGGACAAGCAAAAATTGGAGGAGCGCGGCCTCGACCAGGTGACTGCCGAAGCTCGGCAAAGTTGCTCAATATTGCTGTCCAATGCGCTCAAGTGTGTTTGGCCATGTCATAGGCGCGACGCTCACGCACGACCGCGCGCTTTCTGGCTGCATTGTCGGCTGCGCGGGCTACCTTTTGCCTTCTTCTCTCTGGGAAAAAAATACAGCAATATGCCTTGTCAGAGTGGAAAAGCTTCCGAGACATAGTCGCTAAGAAATCAAGACCCACGAAAGAACATTCAAAAGTATGTACGACTTCGATCGAAGAGTACGTGCAACAAAGCTGCCGCTGCACATCACAAGCTAAGTATCTTCTTGCACTTCCTGCTCTATGTGTGTAGGTCATTTCAATAATTCAAAAACGAGGACAAATTAAGATTCCGAGCTCGATGAAGAGTTACAGAATTCAGCGGATACATTGACAATCAATGCAATGCAGGGACGGCCAATAAGTTACCTGTTGCAGCGGCTTTCATCTCCTTGATGGTTTCGGTTGCCGCCACTCTCTTGACAGGATGCGCAGGGTGCTGGAAGCGGTACAGCTTGAGCATCAAATTTGCACGAATGTGCGTCATCCTCTCCGACATTTTGGCTCCGGCGACGGAAAACCTCTGCCCCGCATTCGCCTTCACGTCCGTAAACCTCACAGCCGGACTCACCTTCGTCTTGGCCACGGCTGTACCCGTGTGCTTCCTCCCCTTGGCCTTCTTCCCCTTCTCCCCTTTCGCTCCCTCCGTTCTCGCCATACCTCTCCAAGCCCTCCCAACAAGCCAATGTATCTCTCCAACGAGCTCACTGCACACCAATGTAGGCTCTGCGAATGCGTAAGGCCACAAGAGACGCGGATTCGAGTCGATCGGCAACTCAGACTCGGACGCTCGCTGAATGTCGACTTGGATGACTGAGAGGGCCACGGCTGGTCTTATAGGACCGTTCGAACTGGTTGGGGAGCCCGAGGGCGGGCCCCACCACACCACTCGAGCCCATGACCTGGCTTGGAGAGGGGCAACACTTGGCAGCTCAGGGAGTCCTGCTCGTGAATCATTGAATTCGAATGAGGTGGGACAGTGACCAGGGGTGAGGTGGCAGTTCAATGAGGAGGTAGTAGTAGTAGTAGTAGTATTAAAGAAGAAGAAGTTATTGTGACCTACTGCCCATGGTTGGTTGGTTTTTTCATTTTCTATGAAGTGCCATAGTGGCGATATGAAGTGGAATAGTGGTGCTCCAGATTTCAACATTCATCCACATAATGAATAGAGAACAACATCACATTAGCACATATCACATATTCATCGGGAATACAACTGTTTCAATGCGTGGACAGTAGTCAGAGTACTAAAAACATTAATTAATATGGTTTTCAGTACTGCAACAATACCATTTCAATGGAAGGTGTATTCTATCCATTGAAAATATACTACTGTAGTATTGCAACAATATGTTTTTAGGACTCAACTATTCAAGCATTGAAACAATTCTATTGTTGCAATCGGGGATACTTTCTTGATGTATCCATAATTCTATTTTCATCCACAATTTGGCAATTTCATCCAATAGTTTTTTTAAATTGAAGTTTTCGGCAATTTATAGGGGGGGGGGCATGTTTTTTTTTTCTATAGGCATGGTGCCAAGCCAAAAAATTGGATGCAATTTTACACCAAATCGCTAGAAAAAAAACCCACTGCTACTACCATCGCCAAAATAATATCAAATAAAAGTAAAAGTAATTTTTGAATTTTTGAATTTAAAAACAACTCACAAAACAAGCAAATAGCCTAATTTAATGTATGAATTGTATGTGTTGGATGATGTACTTTGTTGCCACCAATATGATCATTATGTACATCAAATCATCTTGACTTTTTCACTTGTTGACCAACATAATAAGGTATTTGCACCTAAATCAAACATTTGTTTGAGATTCAACATATTTGAACACAAATTGGAAAAATGACCACACCTAGGTATGAGTAAGTAAGTCAAAGTGGAAGTGAAAGCAATTGGTTTGAGAAATTTTAAAGGTTGTTTGAATAGAGTACAAATTTTCAAAGTTGAAGTCACAGGGACACTTATTATTGATACTAAACTACCTTCAATCAACATTTGTGAAATGTAAAACATTTCAACTATCATTAATTATCTCAAAAGAACTCTTTGTCTCCCACTAGTTACATTTATTTAGAAATTAGTTTTGAAGAATAAATCCACTGGAAGACCCCACTAGAAGTCCCCACATTTCAAACCACAATCCAAAAAAATCATGAAAAAATGGCCTTAAAGAATGAATTATTATTCTAATTGAAACAAGATTAGAGATTTTTTGTTGTCGATCCTCTTAGACTTCATTTAAAGACTTCTGAGATCCAATATAAAATAATGTACAACAACATAATATTGAGAAATTTTGTAGAAGTGAATGTAGTTGAATAGAGTCTGAAAGTTGAAAAGAAGCTCAAGTATGTGACCCCAAAAGGACCAACTAGCTAACCATTTTTAGCTAGCCATTTCACTACATGGTTAAAAAGTTAATGTATGATATGCAATAGTTTTATCAACATAGGTAACCAAGGTAGCAAAGATTAATTACATTTTTGAATCATTCTATTTGGTTAACAAGATGAAAGTTACCAAGAATTTTAGTTTATAAACTAGCAGTTGGCGCTTGCTATACTGTGCATTTACCATTAGAATTTCATTAGAATATTTATGCATTAGATAGAATGTAGAGCAAGAATTTCAGTAAATCTTTAGATAAAAATTACTAAAATCTTCATATATATTTTTTAATAAATAAACATATACTGAAATAAACAATAGAAATTTAATGAATGATAAATGATATACGGTAAAAGATACACATACATTAGAATGCATTAGAAATTCGACTCAATTGTTACAAACAATGGCAACCCAAATAAAAGAATTTAAAGAAAAAACTTATAAATCTCAAAAGCTTCGTGAACAATTTAATTGTTGTGAAATCCAAAATCGGTTCAATCTAATAAATTTCTCAAATCATTTGGTAGTAACAATAGAAAATTGAAATCAGAAGCTCAAAGCTCACAAAAGAACAAAATCATAGAAATGCAAAAGAAGTATAAGGCCAAGAAAAGCAACAGAATTGCTACCTTCATAATATCACCATATTGATCCTCTTTAATATCTCCTCAATTGCAACGACTATATTATTTCTATAATATCACCCTTTGTAAAAAGTGATATTACAGAGGTGATTGTGAACTGCTACTCTATTTCAATAATATCACATTGTGTGAAAATATAATTTCTATGTATGCATGATTGGAAATATTTTTATAGAATAATTAAAATAATTATTTTAAAGACTTATCGAAATCATTATCATGCATTCTATTCAAATATATCAAATTTTTACTAATATGAGATACAATGAATGAGTAGCATAGCAAACACGAGCCTCTAGTATTAATGGTAGCATTTGTAATATTATAGAGGGACTTATAATTTCAGTAGTATGATAATTATGGAATTTGTATTGTATAATAAACTTTGAAGTTCTTTTTTTAATCCCAATTTTAATATTCTTGGAAAAACTAAAACATTAGAGGTAAATTGTTTGTTATAACATAATGATTATAACTGTTGGAATTGAAGATTTTCAATTCTATAACTCAACTTTGAACAATTTTAATCATATTTTTTTCTATTTACTACTATTTTCAATCATGAATATGAAATATTTTTTGTTGAATTTTTTTCTATGTATTTACAACTTATTTCTTCAACATGCTATAGAGATTTGCAAGTTTTAGAACATACACATTTGTTGATTAATAATTTGATTGACAATACAAAATCATTTGGAAAGAATTGAAAATAATTATTTTTGAAATTCAAGTATCATGATCTTGTAATTGGTAAGGTTATTTATTTTGAATTTTTTGCAAAGTGTACTCTAGAAAAGTAACTAAAGGATTTTGCATTTGGATTTGTTAATGAATAAACATTGATAAAGATTTAAGCCTTGCTTTAGGTATAAGTGTTTTGAAATAATTTTAGGCCTAAAAGTACTGTTTTTTTTTCAATGTTAAATCAATCAATCAATACTTAATTGCACATTTTTTCTATGGGACTAAAAAATGATAAATAGTGTATCATAATCTAACAACCTATGTCCTATAATAAGATTTATTTTGAAAGTCATCAAATATGAATAGTATAAGCTATTTTTCTAAAAGATGATGTAGTTGCCCACAATCTAAAAATCTTTCCATCTTCCTATTCACTATAATAAATAGATTGAATGGATTTGAATGGATTTTTCTCCTTTTTCTCCTTATGAAACCGATAATCTCAATTGAAGGAAGATGTAAATGTCAAGATAGAGATATAAATTTTGATGCAATTCAAGTAAGCAATGAAGCACATGCAATCCACAATCTAGAGAGTGATTGCTATATTTCATTGGACTATGGATCATTATGCTTATATTGTATTTAAATGCTTTGATGTCTAAGGGAACATAGAAGTTCACATGTGCTCAAATTTTGGACATATTACACTAGTAGAAAACCACTGTAATGCAAAGATTGGATTTTGTGTTACGTATTTAGTAGTATTCATCTCAAAGTAATTAGTTTGTTGATTTTTGACTCTTGTGTATTTTTTTCCATTCTTCCCTAGTTGTTTGATCCTTCTTTCCACCATCTTCTCTGATATTAACTTCATCATTCTAATAATTCCAAAACAATGTACAAATCATTTCTTCTAAAAATGATGGTATTCTAGTGCTTCATAATTGTTGCTATAATTGAGTATAAGGAGAGTCTCATATGGAATTGGCTTAAAAAATTTAAATGCCTATCAACAAAAAATCATGTCAATTAACAAGTTGCATATGGAGTTCATTTCAATTGTCGCAAAAAAAATATTATATGTATGTCCAACCTCAATAGGTTGAACAAATACTAAAGTTGGATGATCCATTGTAACGTTGTAGTCACTTTTGACATTGCACATATTTGGACTTATTGGATTTGGCAAAAAAAACTGGTGCATTAGAAAATACTACATTTGTATATTTGTCAACTCACTTTTGAAAAAAATGGTATATTATAGGTGGTCAAAATAAACATACAGCTAGCTTTCCCTTGTTGCTCATAGGGAGAGACTATTATTGTTTTTTTGGATGCTAATGTGCCTTCGTTAAGTCTCTGTGCAAGTTGCAATGAAAATCCCAAAAATGTCCCTCAAGACCTTGAAATAATAGATGAAACTTTTGCCAATTGTATTAGCCACATGGAGTATTCATCTCCTGTTTATCAAATTCAAAAAAATGACACTTTTCAACCCAATTTCAAACCTCTTAGCCAATTATTCTAATCCACAATAATATAGCAACATGTAAGGTTGTCCAAATAAAGCTTTTAGTAGTTTTTTTAAACTAGATTTTTTGTTGAATCTTCTTGGTAGTTAGAGGAATATTTTAGATGATCTTAGAATATATTTTTGAACATTATATGAGTATATTATAAAATTCGAAAGTACTATAACTAGGTATATCCAATATCAACCCAAGGTTCTTATGAATAGAGGTTGTGCATTCTAAAAAAAATCTTTAGAAGACAATTTTAAAGACATGTCACATTTAAGTGAAGTTGCCTTAATTTTGCATTGAGTTGTCATAATCTATTATATTAAGTACGAATGGTCACGACCCCGTTACGACTCAATGTCACAAAAACAGTCACACTTTCATTCCACTTTTTTCATCATGTTTTTTCATCGCACCCCTATTGTATTGCATTGTTGTTGCATTGCAATGGGCTCTGTTCTTGTATATCATTAAGTGCAATTTTTGAATATTAATCTTCTAACACTTGAATCTTATTTTGAATATTAATACAATTTTGTTTTTGTGTTTGTACAAAAATACTAATTACTTCAAGTTCATTGAATCGATTGTAAATGGAGGTTGTTTTTGAAGAGTCAAGGATTACTTGGGATGAATGAGAAGTTATTTGGACAAAAGCATTGCCTTGAAGCAATCATTCAAAATATGGATTTTAGAATGCTTAGGAACTTCAAGGCATGGGATCCATTAGTCCCCATGAATGAAGTTCTCTTTCATATTTACTATAAAGAGTGAAGTAGTTTTATAGTTTTGATTGAATGTAAGGTTTTCCCATGGATTGTGGATTAAATTATTTTTGTTACAATGACACTCTAAAAAGACCCCTTTTTCCCTATTCAAGAATGCTAAATTATTTTCACTAGAAATGGATTCAAGTTTAGGAATCACAATTAGATTGGGTTCATAGGTCTACCAATGTTCAGTTGACTTTGTTCAATGCTCCAAATAGTTGAATACAAAGTCAAGGAGATGATTCAATTTATGTTACAATAAAGGGAGAACAACCCATTGTGGTCATATGACCCATAGTGGACACCTAGGGAATGACCTCATCATGGTCTTTTTCAATATGTGAAATTTTGATCACAATGCATGTCTTACATGACAGTAATGGAGTGATTAGTGACTTCATTATGAACTTCCTACTTTTCAAAGTGAATTCATTGTATGATTTGATTTTTTAGGCCTTCTATGTTAGAAAATACTATGACTGCTTTAGGTGAACAAAATGAGCATGATGGATTCTGATTTTGTTGGTTCTAAGGTAGTCTACAAACTCTTTTAATTGAACACTTCAGAAATTCATAGCAAATTCATACTTTGTCTAAAAAACACAATTTCAATTGCTCTCATTGTTTCTCACACTTGAGAAAAAAATTAAAAAATTATAGCTACAACATGAGGTCACACTCCTAATTCTGACCACAATGGGCTGTTTTACCTTATAACCGTGACCACAACTTGACTGTTCCTCCAAAATCCCCCCCCCCCACCAAAACGAAACCCTTGACTGTGTAACCTTGACTGTGTGGATCCGTGCCGAAGCTACAATACAATACTGTACATGTTACGTACATGTAAAACGTACAATACAGTACGATACAGGTCTGTTCTTCGTCTACCCTAACTATTCGCATGCATGATAGTGAGAACTGAAAAAGTTTCTACTAAGTTAATGTTCTTAAATATTCGCTTGTTTTCCACTTGTCCCAACGGCTTTTTTGTTTAGGGTACCCGAGCATCTTCTCTAGCAGGCCAGGGAGGATTGACTCCCCTTATTGCCCCGTGTTTTACCCTGCAGAAAACACTGAAATTTTTTATTTGCCGCCCATCACAAAAATTTGAAAATGTTGAATTCATATTTGCAATCAGAGACCCTACTTTAGTAGGGTGATGCGAAGAAATACACAATTGATGCGGCACAAAATAGGTGGCCATTTTTACATTTACCCCTGCATGGGGGCAATAAGGGGTCAATCCTCCCTGGCCTTCTCTCTCTCTCTAGCACGAACTGAGCAGCAATCGAGCCTCAAGGCCACTCACAGCCAGTGCCGAGGTCTTGAGCCGTCGCCGATTTTTCTAGAGCCTGCACAATTCCCAGCTGCCAACAACTGAAGGAGCAGCTGAACGGCACAGTGACGGCCAGGCCTCGGATATTTCGGCACTGTAACCCTAAGACCATCAACTCACGCCACGCGTTACAAGGGCCCGGCCACCTGGAGGTAACCGTCTTATGTCAGCTGACAGGAACTGCCCTCCGAAATCGTGAGCCACCCAGGAAAGGGCACCTGTCAAAGCATCCGAGGCCCGCCACAGGCATTCATAAGGCCCTCACGGGACAGTCCCTCGCAAGTCCGATTCCGAAATTTCTCACTGCATTGGCTCCTTCTCCATCTGTGCTTCCCGCCTGCACTGCAGTCTCTCAGGCGTAACTTACATTGTCCTTAAGGTAGGTAGAATCGCTGTCTTCCAACGCTTTCGATCTTAATTGGACTTGTTTAATGTTTGTCGCATGTGAAAAAATATGTATTCCTGTCTATTGAGTTTTTGTATTAGTTTTAGTTCACCAGTTATGTTTGTGGAAACTTAGGGAGTCGATAGTGGATGTCTCGAGTTTGTGGACAGTGGGATTGTTGACTGTGTTTGTGTTGCACTTGCTCACTTGTTTCTTTTCCTTTGTTCGACATTAATTATTTCTGCACATGGTAGCCACTGCAGTCGCGGATTTCGGTAGTGCAATTTTCGTAAGATTAGAGACTATGGAAGTGCGTTTTAAAAAAAAAAATTCTCTGACTTGGTGATTTGGTGATTATGATAAACTCTTTCAGGTATCGCTACATTCATTCTTGTCTTGAGGGATGGCGAGGACAAAGACAGCAACTGGTCGCAAGCACAACGCCGCAGGCGCCGTCGCCAAAAACAAGGTTAGTCCGGCTGTGAAATTCGCAGACATGAGAGCAAATACTGGCCGAAAATTTAGCATTGCAGGCGCTAAAATGTCCGAGAAGATGACGCACCTCCGTGCCAACATCATGCTCAAGTTTTACCGACTGCAGCATCCAACGCACCCTGTCAAACGAGTAGCTGCAACTGAAAGCGTCAACAATATGAAGGCTGCTGCCACAGGTATTAATAAACAATCACATGTTTGGAATCCACTAATTGCCTGATCGCAAAAGCATTCTGTGAAATTACTCTTTTTAGATTAACTTTTTGGGACGTTGTTCCCGAGCAATGAGTGGATCTTCTATTTTAGGCGTTTGTGTCTACTTGTGATGTTTTGCACTATTAGGTCAGGAAAGATTGTTTCATTCTGATAGCTGGTGAACTCTTTCTTGTATTTGTGCAGAGAGGAGGAGGCAGAAAGTTGCCAGAGCAACTGACAATGCCGCCAGGAAGCGTGCACTAGTCCGTGAGCGCCGTGCTATGGCTATGGCTCGTCACACATGAAATTAGAATACCTGAATTCTCTCATGCGTGGCGACTGTATGTAGCCAAGAGTTTTCTCGGGGAAGCTTGATGTTGAATGGCTCAGTGAAATGAGCAAGAGATGTGTAAATAGATTAGTCTTGATTTCACGCAGAGTTCCGTCTTCGGTGAGACCGAAATGTATCATTGTGTAATATAAAGTGATGGTTTATCCTTTAAAATCTGTCGCGTGTCGCGTGTTGTTTTTTCACTTCTGAGTATATAAGTCCTTCCGTGGAACCTGAATCTGAAACTCTTGATGTAGCAAGTTTACTTAAGAACGTCTCAGAACTGTCCAGCAGTCAATGCCACTTGTAAATGATTAAGTTATAACTCAACCACACGAAGCGACGGAAGTATTCATCGCGCGGAAGGGGCCGACCGTTCGAGGATTTCAGGTGAGATCATTATATTGGTTTTGTTTTTTCAATGGTCATGCACGCGGAGGTCACTCCTGGTGGATGCTACACGTATCAACTGACGAGCATAAGAATGGTCACATTTTGTGAGCCAAAGATGTATATTCGTTAATACTCTGTGCCGATGTGGTAAAATCTTGGGAATCACATTTCAGAATGCAGTCGAATCTTGTGTAGGCAATACCCTAGCGTAGTAATCTCAGGGATGTTGCTTTAAACCCTACAAATTCAATCCCGAAACCGCTCCAGGGACTTCACTTATGCTCACAGCCACCAGCTGCAGAACTGAGCTGCCTTGCTACTGATCTCGGATTGAAAAGTTTCAAAGACGTACAGTCAATGAAATCCACGGCGAGGGCTGATGTCGTCACTAACCTGGGAAAAGATGCGTGCTTGGGGCTCGGACTTGCATCTCGGCGAAATGCGGCTTCACTCTCCTTTCCCTCCTGAAGCGGACCTCACAGTCTAACGACTCGTCTCCTCCGCATTTGGAGCACACAAAATTTGTTACACAGGAAAACCCGGCTGCAAGACGACTTCACTCAAAATGATTAGTCTCGTAGATAAGGTGCCACCATCTTTAAAGGTAGATGTAAGCTTATTAACTTACGAATCACTTATCATTCCCGAATGCCAGAGGTCGGGTATGAGCGGAGCGCCGTGAAGGGTAGCTTTGTCCGGGCAGCGACGAAGTCTTGATGAGGCAGGGTCCAGGCCGCGGGAATTGCTCCATGGGGTACATAGCGTCTCGCAGCCTGTTGCTTTGCTTTTCACTTGACTTCAGAACTCACTGCGAAAACTGTGAAAATTGACTTCCTTATATGTAGTCTAAAGTTCGAAAGTTGGATTTGCTAAAAGAGGTTGATCTTGACCACTTGGGCACTTGTAAGTGTAAACTTCATGTCAATCCTCATGTTCGTTGTCTCCATGCGGAAGTTCTTGTTCAGCTTTCAGAAGCAGTCCCTCATTGCCACATGGCCATGATGCGGTCGTGAGAGCTTATTGATACCACTAGCATTTCACCCCGGTCCCTTTGAAATTCCGGCCCCGCCAGCATCCCTCTGTTTGGCGGACCGGGTCACTGAAGATTCTCTTAGTCTTCTCGAAACTCATATAAAACGAAACGAGGTCAATCAAGTCTTCCCCCGAGTCTTCCATTCATCTGTGAAAGATTCATGCTTAAGAGTATTGTATGACAGAAAAAGCTCCTGACTTTGACAACTTACATTGAACAGGTTCTCAGTTCGTACCATATTTCTTGTGGGTCTGCGCTCTGCGTCAATAATTCAAGAGTACAGTATTCGAGAATATAGCATTCTAGTGTCCTACTAAAGGCAAGTTTGTTGTGAAAGTGAGTAGAATGGACATCATATTATTGCACTTGAAACAAGCGGTGAAACAAGCGGTGTAACAAGCGGCGACGAATTGCAAATATCTGTACCCAAATAAATATGTATTACTTTTGTACGTCTCTTTTCACATGATCTTTAACCCCTGAAGTTCCCAAATTCTAAGGGGACTCTTGGGATTTTGGATAAGTTTGTGTGATCTCAATTTTTGACATAATTTTTTGAAACATTTTTTGAAGATAGGAAATCAAATTAGCTTTTGGGGAATATCATTTTTATTTCAATCGGTGCTTGGAAACAAAAGTTATGCCACCATGAGTCCAAAAAGCAACTTAAGGGGCAACCCCCAAAAAATCACAAAAGTTAATTTTTTATAATTTATAATTTTTTTCTCAAAGATTACATTTTTGTTTGCATTTGAAGCTTTGATTCATTCCATTTAGATTAGTGATGAGAAAGTTATGGACAATCTTAGTTTTGGGGCAATCTAAGCATCTTCTTAAAAAAGTCTTGAATTCATCACTTCAAATGCAAATATCTTGCAATCTAGAAGGTCAAAGTTCTTGAATTTTTTCCACTAATTCTTATATTAGTGTAGTACAAGATGTATTAAAAAAACAATTTTAAAAGTTTTTTTGGTCTTTACAATAGAAACAACAATTTTGAGTGAATTTTGAAGGAAAAAAAGGACTTGAAACTTTAGGGGTTAATGCAATCCTTTATTTGATTCTTATATAAAAATCTTTATGTGATAAATTCACATGTCACAATTTTACTATAATTTTTTTTTAAGAATGATGGGTCAGCATGCGACTATTGCTTTAAACCCATGTTTCATTTTCATTGGCCTACATAACTTTTGAACGTTTCAACCATTGCTCACCATTGCTACATGGGTACAGATAATAATTTGATTTTTCCAGTGAATTAAATGAAGTTATTCAAACTTGCAGTCGAGTTTTCAAATGCAGATCAGCCAATCTTCCCAACCAGCAAAACTAGAGATTTGAAGCAAAAACATGCTACGGCCTTGGAAACAGCGCCAGTTCTCCCTTGCGTCCGCAAATACAATTTACCCAGCCCCCTACTGTAGTTCAAGCGTCAGCGTGCCAGTGCCATGACCGAGAGGTTTCATGGACAATCTACACCTACCAGGCATGTGCAACCTTGAGTGGATATCCCTTGCAAGCTGACCTTGTTCGACATGACGAGGCTTTCTTTCATTCTATGGATCGTGTCTATTGTAATATCATGCGGCAATGGCGCTCTTAGATGCTATCACAAGCACATTAGTTGAAGGAAGGGTTCGGGACATTCGGTAGAAGCTTAGCCCGGCGGTTGCAATGGTGAAATTTGCAAAAGAGCTCCAAAGCCAGCTCGTGCCAGAATGGCAGGAGAAGTACTGCGATTATGTCGAGCTGAAGAGCGACTTGAAACGCATCCACCAGCATCGCACTATGGGAGCAACATACACGCGCTCCGGGAAGTCCCTGGAACTCCTGCAATCCGTTGCATCCATGAAGCCGGCCAGACGGGCCGCCAGCCTCACGAAGACTCTCACTCGGACTCTCACTCGGGCTATCTCCCACGCAATTTCGCCAAGAAGACCCGATTACATGCCTTCTTCCCCATACAAGGCGTTACAGAATGATACCATGATTGTGGTTCGTAGTCTGGCAACCTCTAACGAAGTCGATTTGTGAAACACGAGATATTCGACGACTTAAAGATATTCGCTAGAAGAGACTCATATTGATCGATCGTACTCAACTGAAGTGCAATACTAGTTCATTTGGAGTGCAGTTAGTGCTGGTATGTTTTAGCATATTGACTCGATTTG
This sequence comes from Climacium dendroides, assembly GCA_950106755.1. Lineage (NCBI taxonomy): Eukaryota > Viridiplantae > Streptophyta > Bryopsida > Hypnales > Climaciaceae > Climacium > Climacium dendroides. The sequence goes on from OX467092.1 coordinate 26,982,091, forward strand.
TCGGTGTTGCAAAATCCTTTGAAAGTTTAATTACTTTTGACATTGATGAGTTCCCGGATGAGTCATTAGGTGAACAAGATCAGAGCGGAGAATGAAGAGACGTACGTTACAGAGCTACAAGAGCCGCTTTCACGGTCTCCGCTAGACCGAACCTTCTTCGCTCGCCTTGACGCACAGTTGACGAAAGTGAACAAGTTCTACGAAGAGAAGGAGGCGGAGAACATCGCTCGTGCAGGCGATCTGGAGAAGCAAATGCTCGCGTGGATCAACTCGCAAGAGGCGATTGCTCGTCAGGATCTGCCCGTTCGTGAATCGCATTTGGACTATGTGAAGAAAGATAAGGGGGCTCACATGGCTGCTGATTATTTGCAAAGTAAACTGCTACTTGATAATTTCTTGAAATTCCTGCATTTCAAAACTAATGCGTAAATCTATGTGACGCTTTAAGGAATGATTTTTCGCTGCCAATCTTATCTTCGTCGGTTGCAGACCCGAAGGAATTGCCGGGTGATGTTCCTCTCACTCGGGAAGGTATGGAGAGATCAAAGTTATTTCAAATGAGAGCTGTAGGATCTGCGAACTGTGATGACGAGGTCGAAACTGACGACGCCATTCAGAATTACATTGAAGAGACTCAATCGAAGAAGTTGAAATCGGGATACCGTGAACATTATCACAACAAGCGCGAAGGAGCCGCCTCTATCAAGTTAAGGTCGGCTATGAAGACGGTAGCTGAGACCGTTGCGGCTGAGAAAAAGGTGGTGGTGTTTGTCCCGGGAGAAGATGACAATGAAAATCAGATGACGTACTCTCAGAGGGAGTTGGACAAAGCTAAGAAGATGTTGCAAAGGGCATTTGTAGATCTTTACAGAGGCCTCAACTTTCTCTCTAGTTTCAGGTATTTCAGGCTGGCACAGGCAACACGCTTACATTTCAATTTCGTCGCTCCTACAAGGTTGCAGCCTTCGGTTGGATCATGTTATTGTGCTACTGGTCAGCCGCGGATTGTCCGCTATCTATGTTGCAAAGAAGTTGATTCAGACTTTGACTTGCTCTTGCAGGTCTGTGAACATAACAGCCTTTGCTAAGATTACCAAGAAGTATGATAAGGTCACAGGGTGGCACCTCGCACCGATCTTCATGAAGGAAGTCGAGTATTCATCCTTCGTCATTTCAAAGAAGGTGAATCCGCTGGTGCATACTACGCAGATTGTAACATCGAAGCAACACGTAATGTTCGAAAGAGGAAGTTCAGGCATCTGAAAAATTCCACAAAATTCTCCCTGGATGTAATGTTCTCAGAATTATCTCCGTGATGATCACGCAGATTCACAAATTGGCAATCAAGGTGGAGGATACGTACACGAAACATTTTGCTGATGGAGAGCGCAAGAAGGCCATGATCCAACTGCGACCAGTTCGACGACAGGGAACTCACTGGATAACTTTCTTTTTAGGTGAACTACAAAAACATTGAGAACTGAATTCAGATGTTGCTAACTACTTTCTTATCCCAAATGAACTTTTTCATTACTTTGTAATTCTAGCTATTTCGATTGCTTCAGAGTTCGGAACACACTGTGCTAATATTTCGTTCAACAAATGGTTGGAACTATCAGGCCTCTTTACGGGCTGGTCAATCGCCCTCTTCATCTCCTTTTTCTTCTTAGTCTCCAATCCGCTGGCGCTGGATAGGGGTGGAGGTATGGCTTACTTAGATACGGTGTTCCCCGTGCTCAGGTTAGTGCTTCAAGCTTGACTGTTTCCAATCTCACTAATTGGGGAGAATGAATCAAGATCGACCAAAGTATTCGCGAGCATTTGTTCAGAAGCTGATGTGTTTGGTGATCACTGCAGTATACTTATCTTGGTGGCACTCCATCTTTTCGTGTACGCCTTCAACGTGTTCGCATGGCAGCGGACGCGAATAAATTATCCATTCATTTTCCTATTTTCTCCCGGCACAGAGCTCAGACACCGAGAGGTCTTGCTTCTGACCACGGCATTTACAACCTTCTTGCTGGGAGGTATGAATATTCACATTGCGGTCATGGTGTTGACACATCCCGGTCCCGTTCCTCCCGGCGTCGTCGCATCCCCTAGGGCATCCCAAGGCTCCACGCTTATTGATGTCATTCCCTTGATCCTTGTCTTGGTAAAAGCCTGCCACCTCAAACCGTAGCTATGTCCAATAAATTGAACAGTTTCTTGAAACCTATGATCTGACAGTATGTCATGGCCAGCTTCGCTCTTTTGGAACGGTCTAAGTTATGACATTGCATCGAACTGTCAGAATTTGGGGCTAACGTATTTACATTCTTGCTATTTCCGGCCCTGTGCAGACAACATTAGTTGCAACTTTCCTTCCGATCAACATTATTTACAGATCCTCGCGATTCTTTTTCCTGAACCGCTTTCGTCGTCTCGTTCTCGCTCCCTGTTACAAGGTTGATACGGCATCCATAGCCTCTTGCAGTTTAGTTGCTAAGTCCCTCTATCGCTTTGACTCTTCCTGAGGTTCTTAGGTTGAACTGTGAATGCATTAGGTCTTCCAACTCGAAATTGCCTTGCAATGGAAAGGGGATGCCTTGCAGAGGTTGTTTCAGCTACTGTGAATCAATAATTGCCTGAGTTTTTTCAGCAAATATAACCATGCCCTAATATCTGATATGGTGCAGGTGGAACTACCGGATTTCTTCCTAGGAGACCAGTTAACAAGCCAGCTGCTAGTATTTAGAAACTTGGAGTTTATAGTTTGCTACTACGCCAGCGGATACTTTGTAACCCAAAGTGACGAAGCATGTAAGAAGAATTATGTTTACCAGGGGTTTGGATATGTGATGGTGTTATTCCCATATTGGTGGCGTTTTCTTCAGGTAAACTATAATTTTTCACTCATTTTCATATTATTTCCTGTTCAGTTTAGGTCTCTTGGAATCAATAGAGAAGAATCTCAAGTGCACATCTACAATTTCTTATTTTCGAATTCTTAATAAAGGAAACCGTTGGTTTTGGACCATTATTGTTGACGAGATAGTGACAATGATTACCATTTGCTTGCTCTGTTCTCAGCCACACTAATCAGCTGGGTTCAATGTTTACAGAGTTTGAGGAGATATTATGATGAGGGGGATAGGGTACAACTAGAGGGTGCTGCCAGATTTATGTCTGTGTTTGCGGCCGTGGCGGTAAGGCAAGCATATTCAAACTACCGGCAGTGGCCTGGATACGAACTGCCGTTGCGGGTGCTGTATATAATCGCCTCAGTTCTTACTACCAGCGTCTCAAACTATTGGGATATTTGTCATGACTGGAGCCTGTTGAATTCCAAGTCGAAAAACAAATGGCTGCGAGACAAGCTCATCCTGAAGCATAAGTCCCTGTACTTCATTGCCATGGTGAGGAATCCTATCTGGTACTATTAATCGAAGTCTGTGGATGATGACTTCACTTACTAATACTTTCCCCTTCCTGCCAGGGATCAAACACTGTGTTGAGAGTAGCGTGGATGGCCTCACTTCTTAAAGTTCAGGTGTCGTACGGCTTCAACCAGAACGCGTTTGACGTTATTGTGGCTAGTCTGGAGGTTCTCCGCAGAGGAATTTGGAACTTTTTTCGGTAAAAATCCATCGCTAGCTGGGCAACTTAGTGTGTGCAAATCTCTTGTCCCGTCATGCGGTTAATTTTTGTAAAACATTGGCGCTCAATGTGCAAAACTCTGCTTCCTAAAACCTAGGCATTGTATATCATTGTGTCTTCAAGTTTGTGTCAAACTTTGAACCTATATCGTACAAGTCAGCAAGTTCTTCTGATATGACGTACGTTTTGGACAAGAGGCAAGGTTTGTGCATTACGCAGCTGACGAGGAATTGTGATTCTTTTTATGTGTAGGATTGAAAATGAGCATCTCACAAATGTTGGGAAGTACAGAGCTGAGCTCCTTGTTCCCTTACCATTCAATGATCACCTCTAAATGTAATACACCAACTGCGTCGCTGTCACAAGAAGACCAGTATGGCGCAAAAGAAAGTTAGCATGTATCTCTCATACTCATGATAAGTTCAACCTACAGACACAGGAAGATTTCATGGTGTTAGCCGGGGCTAATCCTTTGAGGGTCAGCCCCTGCTTTAGCCCCTTCTTACAAGGCGTGTGAAAATTTGCAGATTTTCTTTGTTAATGGGACTTTAGCCCCCAAAAATGTTCCCCTTGGCTGGGCTAAAGTCTAAATGTTAGCCCCGCCTAACATTTGATTGAGTTTACGGGGCTAATACAAGATAGATTAACCCCAGGTAAACCTTTGTCTGTTAGCCTAGGATAATGCCTTTGTCATTGAAATGGCCTAGTTGGCACTTTTCATTGTTGACAGGGGTTGCAATGGCATTGTTGTAGTTGGAACAAGTGAACCAACAATACAACCAATAACATTAACAAAGACTTGAGAAGTTTAAACTTTTATAAAATTCATAATAGGTACAAAATTTGTGTGTCACTACTTCTAATTTGCTCCTACCTACTGCCTAGTTGACGATAATTACAACTACTCGTACTCCACCTTCTCGCCTCCTTAAGGTGATGGACCTGACATTTTGAGTCACTACATTGCACCAAAAAAATTATAATCACAGAGAAAAATGTGACAGAAGAGAAATAGGGCATCTCGAAGTCATAGAAGCAAACCATGAAGGTGCCTCCATGAACGTCATAAACGTCAAAGGGATTTAACTGCCCACCATGCAGCACATGGACAACGTACCTCTCTAATCTCCAGCGTCTGCATCTGAGGGAAAAAATTGTTACCCCGAAAAAAAAATGAAGATGAAATCATCCACAAGACGTTCAAAATCTATCTCAAATGGTGGGTTTTGTATTGCCAAATTGAACTCCAAATACTCTCGCAGAGTCCACATGTGAAAAACGTAAAACAAGACACAGCATAGAACCCACTGGAAATTAGTATCACAATTACACTAGTCTGTTAACTAGAAACAATAAGCAGTTTGCACAACTACAGCATTCAAGTCCATAACAAAGACAGAAGTCCATAACAAAGACAAAGAGAACATAACATTATTCCACTAAAAGACAGGTCATTAAGGCCAGTCAGTAGCACATTTTTGATTATAAGATGTTTGATAAATTGATCTCGTCATTCAACCAATTCAGTGTTAGTCCTTTTTTTTCCTTTCTCCCACTCTCAGTTTCCACTTTCAGAATATGCAAGAGCAAATTGAGTTTCTCTAACTAAGAAAACCTGCGAGTTGAATTATTTGCTCGGACAAGAGACATAATCTTCTGCTTTGTTACTGTTACTCTTGGGGAACACAGTCTCAGAGCCTAGCTCCATTGAATAACTGAATGTAATGTACCGTAACTAGACAGAAGTTTTAAATTTATGTTGCATTCCACTCAACATTAGAATCATAGAGACAGTGAAGACATGCATGGCAAAAGAAAACACTGTGATCAACACATCCTTGAGATCAATGAAAAAGCTAGTAAGCACACCAAGAAAAGAAGCATCAGGGTAAAGTAAAGAATTTCTGGCACTAAGAGAGTTATACTTTGCCTACAGCCAACTTACCGAATAATCAAAATGACGAGCACCAACGCTGCTACACTCGGACCATCTTTGCCAATGAAAGTGACAGCCCCATTCAAATGAACCTGCAAATGCAAAATAAGAAAGTTTAGTTGATGAAATAAGAATAAAAAAGCCAACACGAACACAATTTGACATCAAATATGCTTTTAGCATTATGTCACTCCAGTACCTGCACAGGGGATTCTTCTCCATTGTCTTCGGTAACTGATGCCATGACCTGTCCCCACTCTGTGTCATCACTGTTGAGAGGTTTTAACAAGAAATAATAAGCAGTTTGCACAACTACAACATTCAAGTGGGCATGTTCCGAGCACATATTGTAGAGCTTGGACCAAATCGCGAGCGAAATCATGTATAGACTCCTCAGGCAATCGTGTATCCTGCAAACGATGTTAGAAAAGGAATGAGAGGAAACATTCTTACACCGAGTAAATAGCACGCGTCTCAAGTTTCCCCTTGGCATTCACTCAAATGCCCTACAATGGAATGAGAAAAACTTTATGGACATGCACTTGAGTAAGAAAACATGTAACTATGCTCTTGAGAACCATCTGAAATTAAATCTAACGAAAAGTGAGACTTGACAGTTACAGGAAAATTAAAGGGCAATAAATGGACTTTAGACTCCCTAAGTAGACTCTTAAATTCAAGTCGTGTTCATTCCAACTCTCAAACGGAAAGACACACCTATCCTTCACTGAAAGCTTCTTCAGGAAAACCCGGAAAGTTCTTATTGAATTGATACTTTGCATAAACAGAAGCGGAAAGAAAAGACTTATCGCCCACCTGCCTAAGCAACGTTAACAGATCACCGACACAATACTCCAGAACTAGCCACAAATGTGCTGAGGTTTCATACCTGTCAGAACAAGACAAAGTATGAAATCAGAACCCACAACCTTGAAAATCCATTGTGTATCCAAACGTGATTCCTCATAAAACAAAACTGACACGGATTAACAAGAGGTCATACGGGCAACAAATATGAATATCGAAAATTAAGCAACTTTGCGGATCGAAAGAATCTGTTTGTGGATCAACAGCTCGCTTGAACTTTCCAACGCGAATCTCATATGAATTTCTGACATCGACAGCTACCTGGACGAAGAATCCAAAGCATGGGAGATGTTCATGTCAAACAGCTGATTGATCATGACATGTATTGGTGCAAAAACACACCGAAGTATATGACTTCAAATGAACCTCTTTGTTTCTAATGCTTCAGATCTTCGGAACATGCGGTAGAGACAGCAAATATTTGTCATGCAGATCAACTTCCTACAAAGTACACTCCTCAAGAATTTACGGGATAGTTGCAAACTTCGTATCTGGGAGGTTGGTCACTAATAATCCAGATACACGACAAATTCCTCAAGGCAATAGCCGTAGAGGGAGTCGCAAAATTGAGTCGCAGGATTCACCCCCGGCACACCCATAGACACCACCTGCAACATGATCGCTCAATTCTCAGAAAAACAAAGACTGCCGCAAGAATCCAACATTACTAAACAATGCATGTGACAAGGTCACACAACATTCCATTAATTCTCGACACAATTCAGCTATTGCCTTGATAATTCATGAAATCATTGTTCATAGGCTAAAAAGAAGCTTGAACGAACCTCTTTTTTCAGCTTCACATGCACGTGATCCCATCTAAACGGAGCGTTCTCGCCTGCACCAACAGGAGACTTGCCACTGCCCATTATGGATGTCCTCCTCATCTACTCCTGCAGGAGCCTCAGTTCGTCGAAAGTTAGCCAGGTGTTCATCACTCTGAATGGCAAACTGCAAATCACCAGGCCATCAGCCATGACCAGCACGAAAATATCATCGCCATCGACCAAAGGCCACCTAAACCCTAAACCCACCACCCAGACCCTAAAGCCTGGGGAATCAAAAATCCACCAGGGATGTAAAGCCATACATTAGTCTCGCTAATCTCCTTCAATGGAGCGCGCTTCTGCTCGTAATCTGGAAGTTTGGTGAACTTGTAAAATGACACCACAACAAGAAGAGATGTGTCCCCAGCAAAAGACGCATTCCCATTACTTGAAACCTCAGGCTCCTCCTCATTCATCGCATTACCACTAATACTCCTCGCCACCCTTCTCGAAATGTGAAGTAGCGACGGTCCAGCGCACTTGTAGCACCAAGTACTGTAGCCTCAGGCGCCAACATTGGTCCGAAATCACGACACTGCGTGAACCGGCGATGGCGAGTGTGCAAAATTCGGAGAGCAAATCTCCGGTGAATTCAGATGGGCAGTCGCTCCACGATTTTCGGTCGCCCAATCCAATATCCAGGAGCAGACTTTTCTTTTTCCAATTTTTAACCCTCAATTTTTAACTCTGCAATTGGGCTATGACCAAGGTAGTCGCTCAAAAATTAAGTGATTTTTGGACCAATAAGTGTATTATACATTTTAGACTAGGTGTTTTAACAAGGTTAAAAGATCCCATATGTGATGATCAAGTGCAAGATGAATATAGTATATTTTTATTTTTAAATATATTTATCCATTTGGATAAATCACTATATGAAGAGATACAGATTACGACATAAAATGTCAATACATACTTTTGAAGAAGACTTGAACTAAAATTAGTCTTCTTCAATTTCTCAATTCCTTTCAGTTTCTACTTCAATTTCTACTTCAATTTCTCAATTCCTTTCAATTTAAGTTTGAATGGAAAACATACCTTGTTTAGGAGGCTTTGAAATTGTCTCATTCATCTCATCATCGAGTGAGCCCCCTGTGGTCCTTCCATTGATGGCTTCCTTCTTCTTCCACCATGTTATCTTCACCTTCCTTCTAAACATTCTCTTCTTCTTAGTAAGTGGTGCCAACTCTCTTGTTTCCAATGATGACCACTTACCTTGAAAATGGATTTGCACCACGGAATTCATAAAAGGTCGAAGGCACATATCTTTAGAATTGGATGAGCATGGAAACATTGGAACTACACTGCCATCAAATTTGTAATAAATGAAACTGAAGATTGGACACTAGGAACAATTCCCAATAACAACTTGGGAGTTTGAGTTTCCAAAAAATCCAAATTGAACCAATATAGAAATATGTGGAAGAAATTTCAAAAATTGTAAATAAATTTTTGAGTTTTAAAACTAATTTTTTGAGTTTCAAAATGTGAAAAAAAATCTTAGAAATTTCCACCATTTAGATTGCAAGATATTAGCATTTGAAGAAACAAAAATATCTTTATGAAAAAAATTTGTAGGTTGATTACCAAAGAATTATACAAAAATTCAAGCAAGTAACAAAAAAAAAGTACATGTTTTAACCCTCTAAAAGATGGACCATCCACTAAGTAAATTTTAGTTGTTTTGAATGTTGTACTTCACACATTTAATATTGTTGGAGAGAGTCTCATAGGATAATTGGTTTATTAATTAGTACAAAAGGAAGTACTTTCTTTATAAATTTTGAAATATTTATTCTAGAAAGATAAATTTTGAAATATTTATTCTAGAAAGATAAATTTTTGAATTTGATTTAAATCCTTTTAATAGAGGCATTTAGGTGAAGATGAATGTATAATTTCATTGACAATCTTTATGTTAACAAAACTTTATATGCATTCATTTATGACATATGATATCAAAGAGTAATTCCACAATTTCATATTTGAATATAATGTATTTGTCTTTATACAAAGTTTAGAGTAATTGCAATTGTACTTGTGATAAAAAGTTCATTGCATATTTGGGTGATTGCAAGAAAGACCGGTCCTAATTTGCATCATATTCAAACTTCAAAGTGCTAGAATTGTTTTGTGATATAACTTTTGGATAGTAGAAGCCAATGAATTTAAAATTGTTATTGGAGGTGGTTAACTTGAGTGTAATCATATCCATTATTTTTACTCATTAAAAATCATTCTATTAGTATAATTGAAGTCAATTATACTAATATGTCACATTTTAAAGTTTAGGGATTTTTAGTACTAGAGAGTATCCAAAATTATTAATTTAGAAATGAAATTTTTGTGGTTTATACCCACAGTAGGGAGACATGTACATAAACAAAGGAAATCTAGAAATACATTATTTTATGGGCTCCATATTTATACAAATAGGGCTTACATGTGCACTTGTAAACATTGAGAATGGTTTTGACTTTCATTTTTTAGTAAAATGTGATCAGTAGCAACTCTTCACAAATGTCAAATTTTTAGTTTACTTTGTTATGATTTTTTTAATTATTACTAATTACAATCTACTTGTATAGTATCTATTTTTGTAAGATTTTTTTTTCAAATTATAATTTTTTAATACTTGTAAGTAGCCTAAAATACTATTAACCATCAATTTTGTAGTTCAATGACTGAGATTGTCTATTTCATAGTACTTGTAGTCTTGAGCGCAAAAATTGCAATTTGGGTAGAATGCAACCAAAAACATTTTATCTTTTTTGCAACCACCCCTTTTCAAATTTGAAGCTATATGAGCATGTAAAAAAATTACTTACAAAATTCATTTTTTGAATGCAATTTTTATAATTGTTCGTTTTGAACAAGTAGCAATTTGTTTGCTAAATTATCCTCATTATAGAAATGAACTCCTATAAATCTTTTAAGTTTATAGATCCATAACTACTTTTAAAAACTAGTATACAAATGAAGGTTGAAATCATCATCTACTTTAAATTTTTAACAAATACATTGACTATATCCTTTGTTTTAACTTGTTAGAGTACATCATCCTAAAATTTAAAAATAGAAACAGTGAAAAATTTTCCAATTGTATGGTCATGATGCTTGAATTCTAACCAGAAGGATTTTCAACTCATTCTAGAAGACTAAATGTCATCATTGAAACTTTTTATCCCAAAATGAGTAAACCCTAGAAGTTGTAGCTATTTAGTTGTAATGTACAGAAGGTTTAAATTGGAAATACATATAAATTTTTTAAATAAATAAATCCATATTCAGGTTTGAATAAAATAGTAAGTTAGGAAAATACAATGCAAAATATTGAATTGTTAATAATTTAGTTATTTGGAATTGAAAGATTCTATTTGCAAAGGTTATAATCTTGCAATAGATAGATCAAATGGAATTGTTTTTTTAATTTTCAAAAATAATGAACATGGAATGAAATAAAAGACTTTGAAGCTTCTTTAAAAGTAGAGATTCTATAACTGCGTGCAAACTAAAACTCCTCATAGTTTTTATTTTATTAATTGAAACTAGCAGTTGGCGCTTGCTATGTTACGCATTCATCATTAGAATTTTATAAGAATTTCTATGTATTAGATAGAATGCAGAACAAAAATTTCAATAAATTTTCAAATAAAAATGACTAAAATCTTTGTATAATTTTTTTATAAGTAAGCATATATTGAAATGTACAATAAAAATTTATTAAATAATGAATGAAACATATGCAATGGTAAATACTATAAAAGATACACATACATTACAATGCATTAGAAATTTGACTCCATTGTTACAAAAAATGACCTAAATTGAAGAATTGAAAAGAAAAACTTATAAATCTCAAAAACTTTGTGAACAACTTAATTGATGTAGAATCCAAAATCACTTCAATTGAATAAATTTCTCAAAATCATTTGGTAGTAGCAATAGAAAATTGAAATCATGAAAGCTCAAAGCTTACAAAAGCACAAAATCATAAAAGTGCAAAGAAGTGTAAAGCCAAGAGAAGCAATGGATTTGCTACCTCTATAATATCATCCTATGGATCCTCTTTAATATCACCTTAATTGCAACAACTATATTATTTCTATAATATCACCCTTTGTAAAAAGTGATATTACAAAAGTGATTGCAAACTACTACTTTATTTTTGTAATATCACATTGTGTGAAAATACGATTTCTATGTATACATGATTGAAAATATTTTTACACAATATTTAAAATAATTATTTTAAAGACTTATTGAAATCATTATCATGCATTCTATTCAAATACATCAAAATTTTACTAATATGTGATATAATGAATGCATAGCATAGCAAGCATGAGCCCCTAGTATTAATGGTAGCATTTGTGATATTACAAAGGGAGTTATGATTTTAGTAGTATGATGGACTAACTGAAAGCTTTCCACATACGTGTACATCTAGGGAACCAATTTGAATTTTCAATTTCTAAAAAGAATCATTCTTGTGAGTTGTGAATTTTCAATTTCTAAAAAGAATCATTCTTGTGAGTTGTGCAAGTTGAGAAACAAGTACGTATTGTAAAATAACTTTATAATGCTATGATAAAAAGTTAAGAAATTTATTATGCCTTCAAGATACTCTTTGACCATATGTTGTATAAAAATTTATAAACCCAGCACAAACTACTTTAGCCCCGCCTAAATAGAGGGGTCTAAAATGGAGCAGTTTAGCCCCACCCGTGAAGATTAGACCCAGGGGCTAATGCCTCCAAATCTTCCTGTGAGAGAGAAATCTATTGAGGACACACTGAGGGAAATGACACGACTCTGTTGTAATATTTTCCTTCCCTCGCGCTATGCAAATCTCGGTTTCTTTTTCGCATTAACGCCCACTTTATACTTGGGGCTGGATTGAAGACTCTCCAAATTTGAAGCAGTAGGATCGCTCGATTCATCCAAATCAAAACCGAAAATGCTAAATTCAACCACCAAGATCGAAAATCGCTGAAAATCAAAACCCTGGGAATGAAAATATGCAAATTCCAAACCGCAAGATCAAAAGAAAATTCAAGTTCGAAACTTCAGGATCGACATCCTCGGATACAAAGATGCAAAATTGGAACCCCAAAATTTTGGTGATTGGGCTTCAGAATCCGCTTTATAGTGTTACATGCGATGGACTTGGATCACCAGATTGAGGGCCCCGCCGAACAACTGTGAATCAAGACGACCTTCCATCCAACGCCAGCATGGGAATAAAGTGCGTCTGAGTTTGGAGCGCAAATGTGATGAATGTGAAATTTGGAATGTAGCAAAAACATGGGACATTTATTCTTAATATTGCCTCTACTCCCTGCATCCCAAAATGATCTTCTTATTGCACTTTGTGATGGTATGATGTTGAGAATTTGCCAATTTTGGCTTTCGATTAGTAAAATAACTCAGAGCAATTGTTCCCCCTCCATCTATGCAATCATCAATTGAAAAACAAATGAAATGTCTCTTATTTTTTCCATCTCTTTGAGTGTTGCCTAATTGAAGGAGATGAAGCTCTGAGAGGTGGTACAAAGGTTGACACATGGTCTTGGGCCCATACAAACTACCTACAAAATGACACCTCACATTCAACAATTAAGTTCCCATTGGTGCTTTTCGAAAATGCTTCAAAAATTTCACTTTTCTACACTCTAAAACTACACTTTGAGAAATTTTCCGCCTTAATCTGGAACATTTTGTCCAATAAGATCATTTTGGGACAAAAAGGTACTTTTTTAAATTAGCCTACAAATAATTTCATGCTTAAGTTTTTCAAATTTATATGCTTTTAGGGCACTATTGTTTAGTAACTATATAAGTTTAGGAGTTTGAAGCTAAACAACCCCTTTTGAGTATTAAAAATATTTACCAATTTTTTTCAAAACAATTTTCATATAATGCAATTAGAGATACACTCATTTGAAATACAATTTGCTAATTTTTTTTTGCAATATATGGACTTGGAATAAATTTTTAGCATCTAATGTATGGTTAGTATAGATAAAGTGATCCGTATTTAAGGCAAATTAAAATATGGGTGAAATATGAGTGAAATATGTATGCCCATAATTGACGTTTTTGAGTAATTAGAAGATTAAAAATAATTTGCAAACAATATTAAAAGTCTCCAAATTTTTTTATTTAAAAAGATTCCTATATCCTACTAGAGAAAACAACTTTGATTGTGTTTTTAAGTGCATAATTACTTGCGAATAAACTTAAAGTGATGGTATTAGAGATACCTCTTGAGTCTTTTATTAATTACAATATTCAAATTGAGAAAAACAAAAAAGATATTTAACTATGATGAAGGTGAATTTTTCTCGCTTTTTAAAACAATTGTTCCTAAAATTGACAATTAGAAATTTAAGTAAGTTCTTACAAAGTCAATTTTGAATAAATCATTTTAGAATATTTACACAAGGTGCGAAAATGTATTCTTTTTTTGCTTTCTAATCTTGCTACTTTCCTAATCCATGAGTCAATAGAACTATAGAAGGTGGCTTGTGGCACCTAATGTAGATAAAATAATTTTTCTTTTTTTCCTTTTCTTGTTTTGTAATGTTCAAATTGTGTCTATCTAGTCTTGAAGAATCAAATTGCTATACATTTAAAAGAACCTCAAATTGAATATGAATGGAATCAATTTTGCAAAATTAATTTGAACAAAGATCACAATTTTGCATATCAGGGTTCTAAGGGAAAATTCCAAAGAAGTGGGATTCCTGCATAAAGAAAAAAAAGGCAAACTACAAGATGATGATTCAATAAATTAAGTAAAAGACACAAGAATACATTCAAATGTTAGTAGACACAAAATGCAACTGAAACATTAAAAGTTTGCAATTTTTGAATGGACCTCCATGTCCTTCAAAGTTTGCTCCAAAAACAACTATAAAATGAAAAAAAATGCTCAAAAAACTATACATGGACAATAATTTAGCCAATTTGGCTAAAACTACTAAATAAATGGGTGATTGCAAAAAAGACCATTACTATTTTGCATCGCATTTAGAGTGACAAAGTTGTCATTTTCTATAACTTTTAAATCATGAATTCAATGAACTTAAAATTTTTATTGGAGATGGATAACTTGATTGTATCCATATCTCTTATTTTTAAGAAATTAAAATTTTTTATTTTTTATTTGAATGTCAGTTTTGCTAATTTGTCACACTTTGAAGTTTAGGGGTTCTTACTACTAGGGAGTATCCAAAATTAATGGTTTAGAGCTTAAATTTATGTGGTCTATTTTTGCAATAGGCGGGCATGTGCTTATTAAAGGAAATTTAAAATACATTATTTTCTATCCTCCACATTCATGCAAATAGGGCTCTTTGGCATACACACTTTTGAACACTGAAAACCGTTTCAACTTGATTCTTTTGGTGAAAGCTTGTCACCATCAAGACCTCACAAATTGATTTTTGTGGTCATGATTTTTAATTTATTATTAATTTATACTTTATTGTATTTATTTTTTTATGTTAAACTATCTTTTTTTTCACACAATATTGTTTCAATACTCATAAGTAGTTCATAGTACTTGCAACAATACTTTTAGCCATTAATTTTTCCAATCAATGGTTGAGACTTGTTTGTTACAAAGTACTCATAGTACTCAAAGTTTGAAAATTCATTTTTTGAAAAAATGCTACGAAAAACAACCAATCTTTTTTACAACCACCCAAATTTGAATAAGAAGGTATAATATGAAAAAGGAGGGAGGGGAGTTTGGGAAGTGGAAAGAGAGGTCTTTTATCCCTTTTGAAAGGCCTCAATCCCTTTCTTTAACCCCCAAGATTATTCTAGTTTTAACAAAGTTTTATTCAAAAATTTAAAAACATCAAATCTATGTTGGTTAACTAATCTAATTATTAGAAAAAAACTTCAAATCATAAATTGATTTGGTCATTGGCTTCAAAAGGCCAAAGTTCCCCTATCAACCTCTCTATCATTTTATTCCAATCATGTGGACTTGCAAATTTAGGGGGAGTTTCAAATTATAAATAGTAAATCTTAGAATGAAAGACTTTCACTCACTGGGGTTGTTCGAAATTATTTTTGGAATAAAAATTACTCTAATTGGTCCTCATTTGAATGTCAGATACTCCCAAAATATTGGTCAACAAATTATTCTAATTAAAAAACTAGTCGGTAAGTGTCATAGCTATTTATTCATGTCCTTGTTGCTACCAAAACCTTATGAAGCTTGTTGGGACACATTATTAACATTGATTTCAAAATCTTCATTTTGGGGGGGGAATTTTGCCACAAATTTAGGTATAGTTTCTAAGATTCACCATTGTATATTGCAATAGTAATTTCCAAAAGACCAATTCATGTAATCTGGTAAGTTCCAAAACTTTATTTGTACCCTTCCCAAGACTCTATGTATATAAATGAAAGTTCATTTTCTTACTTTGCACTTTTCAAACAAAAATGTACATCAATAGTTACTTTACTTTTGATAAGTTGTAGGCCATCTCCCACTTGGTGAGAATCTTGGTGCCTTGAATCTATTCATGGTATATAAATCTTGAATTAGTCTTCTAAATTATAAGTTGCATGATATTTAAATTTGAAGTGAGAAGAAAAGAATTTGGACATTACTTGAGAATTTCATATAGCTTTGACCATAAGCTTGTGGGGAATTTTTTCACTATGGACTTTGAATTTAAACCACATTGAAGAACATGTTAGACATATGTCCACCAAATTTCAAAAGTAACAAAGAAGTAGAACATATCCAAAAAATTCTACAATGCATGGATACGAGAAGAAGTGACAATACATTGGTCCTTTTTGTAAACAAAATTTCTATGCCTTACTTTCAAACTAGAAGATTCCCAACATTGGATGCTAAGATACATTTTTTTCACAAGTACCAAAAAAGAATTATAATAAAAACAAAATATCTATAATTAAATTAGAAATCAAAAGCACAATTTGATCAATCATGTTCCTAATAAATTGGGCACTACTGTAAAAATGTCCTTCTTTGTCCCTTGCATTTGTTCCCTTCCATCATTGAAAACATTCATCTCTCTCATCCTACACATTCCTATCCATTCCCAAAATTAAAGATGTTGTTCTTATATACTCTCATATGTTTCCAAGATCAAAGATGTTCTAGTATGTTCTCATCATTGGAAACATGTCCTCAAAAGTTTTCATCAATGGAAACTTTAGTCCATTGCTTATTGTCCTAACTCTTGCCCTCTCAAAATTCAAGTGAAATTCCAATCACCACAAAAAAAACATTCAAATTGATACATTTGAATTGACTTTGTCTGAATTGGTAGAAAAATTGACAAAAATTGTTCAACTTGTCACGTCTGAATTGATTGAACATGACTAAATTGAAATTGTTCTCTTGTAGTGCATAAATTCCCACACCCAACCTCTCTTTTTCAAAAAAATTGAATTAAATTGCTTATAACTTTTAGACCGTAAGTTCAATTTAGTGAAATTTATATCCATGTGAAGTTCTTGGATATCTATATTTTAAAAATAAACTTAAAAAAGATTGAGACAGAGATTATGGAGGCTTGCCCCAAATCCAATTTGTCACCCAAGAGGCATTTAGAAGTTGACCATGAGATTTTCTTCCTAGGTGATCGGTGATGGCCCGTTGCTCTCTCCCATTTGATTGGTGGCCACCAGTCATGGTCTCTTCCTGTGGTTGGCACTCCGCTTCTTGTTGTGGGGTGAGCTTCAATAGTTGGATGTGCTTGTCGTCGTGGAATGTTGCAAGGTTGTGACTTCCTCATGTGCTTATGCCATCACCACTCCTTAGGCACCGTTGCTCACAATTCACTCCACACCTTTTGTCCTTCACGGCTCACGCAATTACACCATACTTCTCTCAATTTGGATCCTTGTTGTACGTAGGCTACACCACAATCCATGTCTCAGCCACGGCGCCGTGCTTCAAGCTGTTGATCTTGCTACTCAGCTTGAGCATTCCAATCTTTCATTGAAAAACAAACTTCGGGACAAGAATGACTTCTACTACAAAACACCATGATCAACATAGTGAAGCCTTTCTACAACATTAACGCATGCAGGTCCACCAACGCCGAATCAAACTTCTATAGTTGCTTCTCCAACCTAAGACGGAATTTGACCCACGCACCCATCCAAATGCAAGCTTTGAACCATTGTTGCTTACTCCCAATACTCTTATACAAAATCCAGTGCGTGATTTAGTCGCACTTGCCCATATATTTGCAACAAAGCCCAGTGATACACGTTGAGAAGATGACAGGCCCCTTCAGATTGTCGTCTTCCCACGTATGTGCCCCAACCAAGCTTGTAAATCCCTACTATCGATTACCACCCCATCTGTGACCATAATCATTTGCAATTGAGTTTTCCCAACTGCTATCCGGCCTTCACATATTGCGATCCGCAGATTCACATGAATTCTTCTCATATTATTGTCACTGCACCCAACAAATGCTCTAGTTGCCACTTGATTTACACACTTCAACAACAATTCAAGCCAGGTCTCTCATGTTTGGCATGTACAGAAGCTCTAAGCAAGTTGCCTCTCTCTAATGCGAGGTTCATCTGTCTATTGATTTAAATATGCCCTTGCACAAAATCCATCATGTTTTCATCCCAAAGAAATATCATACAATTATTTCAACCAACAATGAAAACCTAAAACATGAACAATAATTTTTTTTAATTGAATGTCAATGTTTAAAATGCTATGATCAAACTCCAGTGCTATCAACTTCAATTGTTTGCCAAGTGATTGGAATGTTGTTGTTGTAGCTAGTAGGATGTATGTCCTAAGTTGCTTAGTTTGTTAGCTTTTGCATAACATCAAGTCTCCATAATGATTAGTGAGATCTTTACGTCCATTAGTCCTTTGGTTTGTCTCCACCCTCCTTTAATTGAAAAAAATTGAGTTCAATAATGATCTTTTCTTCTACTTTAGATCAAGGACCCATTTCTATACTCTATAAGGCTTGAAGTTGTGGGTTGCCTATGGGACTTGAAACTTGAAATAAGCTTGCAATTTGAGCATACAAAAATTCTATCAAAAACATTCCAAAATGCATTTTTGAGATTATTTAGTTAAATGTGAGATTTTCTTACACTTATATGCCGGGTACAAGGTAAACTACCTCATTTCAAACCAAAATGGAAGCAAGCATTTTAGGCTAAATTATGTTAGTAGTGTATATTTTAAAACTTGAACTAATATAATTTAGCCTACAATGGGCTTATTTCCATTTGGTTTGAAATGGGGTATTTTACCTTATAAGATGATTTTTTCTAAGTAAGGTAACTTAGTCTATGATAGGCAAAAGGACCATAACATTTAGAAAATGACCTATTATAGTCTTGCAATTGATCCATGACAAATGGGATTTTTTCAAAAAATGAGATTTAGGCTACATTAGATTAAATTAGTGGCTACAATCAATGTCTTGAATGGACAATGAAGTGATGGAGTGATTAGTAAATGCAATAGGAACTTCCACCTTTTGATTATAAATTTATTACATGAAGTGACTTTTTTAGGCCTTCATATTGTAAAAATATTGTAAAATCTTGCTATGGGTGGGAAAGATGACCATAATAGAAATGCTTTCTATTGGGTTTGGGGTAGTTTAAAGACTCATTTGGGCCAATTGGATAGCACACTTCAAAAATTTATAACAAATTCATATTTTGTCAAAAAATAAAATTTCTATAGTTCTCTCTATTTCTACATTTGCCTTCATATGAAGAAAATAAAAAACTTTCAGCAATGCCAACAAGGCAAACCAATCATTTTTCTTGTTAATTTATTACAGGCCTAATTATAGGTTGGTTTATCTTAGTAAGTATGAAGAAAAGCTCTTACAGAAGCTAGAAAAACTTATTAAATCTCAAAAGTCAAATCTACATCTTTATTAAAGAACATCTACATGTTGGGGTGAAGCCGGCATGAAGCCAACATGTGGAAGGAATGGGCTTTGAGGGTTTTAATGAAATGTCCAAATACAACTCCAAGGCCCAAGAGTCCAAGTGTCCCCCACAAGCTTCGTTTGCACTCTGAGCCTTCTAAACTAACTTCCCGCCTGTGAATGACAAATAATACCCTTACATGCAGCAACACATGACACCATGACACCATAGCCCAATTTAGTGGATAAGGAATTGTAATCCCTTCAACTGTTGTAATCCTTATTGCCAATTGCAACACTTCCAAATTGCAAAACCAACGGTGCAAATGTGTGTTTGTAGCTGGTGAGCTTTTTGTCAGACTCCCTCAGTAAACCTCCTGAAATGACATGTAAAAAAACCTGTCTCTTTGTGTTTGGTTTCGTATTTCTCAACCTCTCTCGATCTTCATCGGAATCTCTTGTTTCCATCACAATTTCAAATTCTCCAAAGTTAGGCATGGGTGACAAATCACACATTCGAGAATTCCCCGGGCTGTAATTTCTTCCCCTCCCGAGCCCTGCAAAAGGCACGCTACCCACAATGTATTTGCACCCCAAAACCAATCCCAGTTTCCAACCCACAAGCCAGGAAATGCCCCCACTTGGCATCGATCGAGGCCCCCACGACGATAGTTCTTGCTCTTGCTCTCACAACCATCGTTGATCGTCGGCCATCCCTCTCGCGTTCTGGCCTTTGCATTTGCGTCGTGGTATGCGCAATTTCATTTGTGCATGCTGGTTTCTTCTAGAGGGTTCTGGAGCCTCTCTTCTCTCTGCTTCGCCACGCTTCCAGAACATCCCCTTCCTCATCCCCTCCAATCCCATTGCGTTATTCCTTGCTTCCAGCCCCGCCGCTTTCGTCCTTCACCGCAATTCCCATGGATGTATATATACCAGACAGCTCTTCTCTCGGCGCATTCTAAAGACCTCCCTGCTTGTACAGTAGCTTCGAATTGGTGTCCTTTGTATGCGTTGAGCTTGATATCTGCTCATTTCGCCCTGTTTAGTTCTGGAAGCGAAGAATACTCCTGGCTTCCATTTGATTCCAGACATTCCGTGCGGGTCTTTGAAGCGCATTCGAGGGGCACGGTGAAGGATAGGATTTGAATTTTGAAATTGAGACTTCGAAATTGGGATTGGGGGATTGGGGGTTTGGGGTTTGGAGAGAGAATTGGGGATGGTGAGCATGGCCGTGGCGACGCTGCCGCTGCAGCGTGTAGCGGTGCAGAGTGTTATCTCGAGGGGTTTGTCTAGGTCGCCAGCTCTGGTTTCTGTTGCGCCTAAGTTGCAGCTGCAGCGATGGAAGTCTGCAAGGCGAGTGGCGCCACTGGCAGCTGTGAGGGGGATTACGCCCGCGAGTGCTGTTGTTGGGTCCCTGGGCTTCGCCAATGCTGGTCCGTGGGGAAAATTTGCCGGTCTGCGTGTGGAGCACGTGGGTAGGAAGAAGGAATTTGCGAAAACAAAGCGAACGTTTAGAACAGTTGCATCGGCTGAAGCTCGAGATGGCAGGGTACGTTATCTAGCAATTGGCGGTAGGGTTTCTTGGGATTTTAGTCGAAACAATTAGGGTTTTGTCAAGTTTGTGAGTTTTTGGTTGAAATGAGCATTTGGGTGGGTGGGTATCTGGATTAGAGGATGACGCAGAGAGGAGAGAAGCCTCTGAGTGGGCTGTGATTCCTGGGTTTAGCATGAATTCCAATAAAATTATTGGATTGCGCAGATCAATCAGGGGGAGTTTACGGAGATGGCGTGGCAGGCAATAGTGGCCTCTCCTGACGTGGCGAAAGAAAGTAAGCAACAGATTGTGGAGACGGAGCATCTCATGAAGGCATTGCTGGAGCAGCGGAATGGGCTTGCTCGCCGAATCTTCGCCAAAGCAGGTGTCGACAACACTTCTCTTCTGCAAGCCACGGAGCGCTTCATTCAGCGTCAACCGAAGGTACGTACTTGGTCTCCCACTCAGCCAGCATGGCTGACATTCTAAAGCGGGAGGGGGACGTGTTGAGCTTTGGAAGCAGCGAATAGACCAATTGAACTGTTGGTTGACGCAGGTGATGGGGGACACCAGTGGATCCATGCTGGGTCGGGATTTGGAGGGCTTGATCGACAAGGCACGAGGTCACAAGAAGGAGTACGGCGATTCGTTCGTGTCTGTCGAGCATTTGGTTTTGGCATATGCGCAAGACAAGCGTTTCGGGCAGCAACTATTCAAGGATTTCCAGTTGACTGTGAGATCTCTGAATGCTGCAATCCAGTCCATCCGAGGTTCCCAGAAGGTGACCGACCAAGGTAAGCTGTACTTCGGGTCTTGGTGACGCTTTCTTACATTTTTTCAGTCTGCAATGAGACTGTGTTTCGTAAGTGTCGAGTTTCAAGTTGTCGAAATTGTGAGACTTAGGAAGTTGCGAGCTGCAATGGTGAACATGAGCACCTGGGGTCTCGATTCTCTGCTCTAGTAGAATGCAAGGACTGTCGAGAAGATGAAGTCGTCTTGGTATGCAGATTCCTCTTGGGTGATTGTCCAATTTAGGGCGTAGTCATTCCCTGATGTCTAACTTCGGTTGCTTGGTTGAATCCAGACCCGGAAGGCAAATACGAAGCTCTGGAGAAGTATGGCAAGGACCTGACTGAAATGGCAAGGCAGGGGAAGCTGGATCCTGTGATTGGGCGAGATGATGAGATTCGACGCTGTATACAAATTTTGTCTCGGAGAACGAAGAACAACCCGGTCCTGATCGGAGAACCGGGTGTGGGAAAGACTGCCATTTCTGAAGGGTGAGTCCTAAGTGGCCAGTGATCGCTGCATGGGCTTGAATGTTAGGATCTTTAGTCACCCTGAATGTCACTAGTGCACTACATAAAAGAGAAATCTGGGTGAGGATTGCCACGTTTGTGAGTTCGAGTTGTGAACTCTCGAATTTTAAGTCCATGCAAGTTTTACTTCATTCTGAGCGTTGGGTCTGGAGGACTGAATGATCTTTGGTGTGTTGTGAACAGCTTGGCTCAGAGAATTGTGCAGGGAGACGTGCCGTCAGCGCTGCTGAATCGCAGGGTATGTTTTATTTAGACCCCGGTGTTGACTTGAGTAGCAAATAGCCATGGTGATCCTGCTTGTTAGTGAAAATGGTGTCAAGAATGAGTGTGGCTCACTGGTTTCTGTTTGCTGTTTACAGGTCATTTCTCTAGACATGGGATCGTTAATAGCGGGAGCTAAGTTCCGCGGAGAGTTCGAGGACAGACTGAAGGCGGTCCTGAAGGAGGTGACCGATTCCGATGGTCAAATCATTTTGTTTATTGATGAGATTCACACTGTTGTCGGTGCTGGTAAGTGTCGTCATCATACCGTATCTAGTTACCATTTCATTGAGAGGGTTGTGCTGAGGAACTTTAAATTACTCTGCTCCATTCTATTACCGTCTTTTGATAATTGTATCACTGCATGCAGGTGCCACGAGTGGGGCAATGGACGCTGGAAATCTACTGAAGCCAATGTTGGGGCGTGGAGAGCTGCGCTGCATCGGAGCCACGACCTTGGACGAATTCCGAAAGTACATCGAGAAGGATCCTGCGCTGGAGCGGCGTTTCCAGCAGGTGTTCGTGGATCAACCGTCTGTGGAGGATACAGTTTCTATTTTGAGAGGTCTTCGTGAACGATATGAACTGCATCACGGAGTCCGGATTTCGGACAGCGCTTTGGTGGAGGCGGCAATGCTGTCTGATCGTTACATTGCCGATCGCTTTCTTCCTGATAAAGGTATTTAGCGGTGGTTTTCTGAGGCCTACATAGCTATACTAGATGATTTTAGGGTGTTCGTGAATTCTCACTACGTGTTTTTTTATCTCCGTTATCTCGTTCAAGGTGGTGAGCCTAATTGGCAAATGTGCAGCAATTGACCTAGTCGACGAGGCCGCTGCAAAGCTGAAGATGGAGATTACTTCAAAACCTACAGCTCTGGATGAAATAGATAGGTCAGTACTGAAGCTGGAAATGGAGAGGCTATCGCTGAAGAATGACACGGACAAGGCATCTCGGGACCGGTTGGATCGAATTATTTCTGAACTGGAGACTCTGAAGACGAGGCAAAAGGAATTGACAGATCAATGGGAACACGAGAAGTCTGTGATGACCCGCATTCAGTCTATCAAAGAAGAGGTGGGTACATGTAGTTTGTACTCTTTAAATATTTCACCATTATGTCTTAAATCTTCAGTACCTGATGTGTTACTTTTAGTCGATGGTTTGGAGTCTCGTATCTGGTGCACTGGCAAGTGATCCCATACAAATTTTTCAGATGAAATAATGCGTCTGGCTTGGATTGAAAGCTGGCTTTGGCTATAGAATGGTGTTTTTTTATGATAATGCAGCATTAGAGTTGAAGATGAGGTATTGATGTATCTCTTGCACTCCTCAGGTTGACCGTGTGAATTTAGAAATTCAACAAGCGGAGCGCGACTATGATCTGAATCGAGCTGCGGAGCTGAAGTACGGAAGTCTGATGACGTTGCAGCGCCAGTTGGACGGCGCCGAGAAGGCCCTGGATGAGTATCAGAACAGTGGCAATTCGATGCTTCGTGAAGAAGTGACAGGGAACGACATTGCGGAAGTGGTGAGCAAGTGGACGGGGATACCTATTTCGAAATTGCAGCAGTCAGAAATTGAGAAGCTGTTGCGTCTGGACGACGAGCTTCACAAGCGTGTGGTGGGCCAAGACCCAGCCGTGAAGGCTGTGGCCGAGGCAATCCAGCGTTCCAGGGCCGGCCTTTCGGACCCGAACAAGCCGATTGCAAGCTTCATGTTCATGGGACCGACGGGAGTGGGAAAGACTGAGCTGGCGAAAGCTCTGGCGTCGTACCTGTTCAACACGGAGGAGGCGATAGTGAGGATTGACATGAGTGAGTACATGGAGAAGCATGCCGTGTCTCGGCTAATTGGAGCACCGCCTGGGTACGTTGGTTACGAAGAAGGTGGACAACTGACGGAGGCCGTTCGCAGAAGGCCATACGCCGTGATTCTTTTTGACGAGATAGAGAAAGCCCACAGCGACGTGTTCAACATCTTCCTGCAGATTCTGGACGACGGGCGTGTGACGGATTCGCAGGGCAGGACGATCAACTTCACGAACTCGGTGATCATTATGACATCGAATGTGGGGTCGCAGTATGTCTTGAGCGGCGCGGACAGTGCGGGCAGTAGCAAAGAGGTAATATACGAGGCCATGAGAGCTCGAGTTATGGACGCAGCAAGGGCGACGTTTCGACCGGAGTTCATGAATCGTATCGACGAGTACATCGTGTTCCAGCAACTAGATCGGGACCAAATAAGCAGAATCGTGAGCTTGCAGGTATGTGAAATCTTACAACTCATTTTGATGTGACACGTGGAACTTTCTTGCGTTGGACAAAAGAATTTGCTGCATTTGAGAACGAAACAGAAGTTTGGAGGGGAAATGTGTAGACTTTTTGGCAATTTTTGTCTTTTCTTGCTTTGGAACTCACGGAATATGTTTGCATTTGTTGTCGCAGTTGGACCGTGTACAAAAGAGACTGAAGGACCGGAAGATTACGTTGAAGGTGACGGAGAGTGCCGTGCAACTGCTGGCGAGCTTGGGTTACGACCCCAATTACGGAGCGCGACCTGTGAAGAGAGTAATTCAGCAGAGCGTAGAGAATGAGATAGCTCGGTCAATTCTAAAAGGAGAGTTTAAAGAGGAGGATACAATCTTGGTAGATACAGATCTGACGTCTGTTGCTGGGAGTGGTCTTCCACAGCAAAAGCTCACTTTCCAGAAGTTGCAGCCAATCGATTCTTCGAACCAGGCGGCAGATGCTGATCCATTTGCGTATGTACAGGGTCAGCAAAATTGATATCGTAGTTCTTGAGTGCCGTTTGTCTTAATCTGAAGATCATCTGGACTGCGACATCGTTACCCACCAATACTCTGGGAGTGAATTGTCACCATCCAAGCAGTATCCACGTTACTATAAGTGAACAGATAGGGTTTGAGCTGCAGGTTCTGAAATGAGCATGAAAATTTGCGTCTTTGTTGCGCTGGGAATTGTCTCATGACCAAGAGAGGCTCTCCCTTTTTCTCGAGTAGCTTACAGTCATTGTGCTACAACATTTAGAAAGTTTCCTAGGACCTTTTCGTTGCTAGAACTGGTTTAAAGTGGATTATTTAGTAGA
The DNA here is from genome assembly GCA_950106755.1 of Climacium dendroides. Taxonomy (NCBI): domain Eukaryota; kingdom Viridiplantae; phylum Streptophyta; class Bryopsida; order Hypnales; family Climaciaceae; genus Climacium; species Climacium dendroides. Next base: position 27,007,516 of record OX467092.1, read on the forward strand.
TACAACATAAAGTTACATCGCTGCACAGATGAACAGCCTTACCTGAGTCTGCATGGAGGATGTCCGATACTCTTATTCCTTTTAGGAGTAAGTGTTGCTAGCATTGAAGTATTGCAAAGATGAAGATTTTGCCAATCGATTATTGGAAAACTATTGGCAGAATTGTTCAATTGTACCACTATGTAACATGATTTGTGCAAGTTTCAGATTCGTCTCAAATTTCAGCTTCCAATCCTAGAGTTCCAACGTTCACGGCTTCCAGCTACTCAACTTTGCTATAGTGCGCATTAAATTTAGGGCTTTCAGCTGCTCAGTTTTTGGCCCCATTTTTGACAGTAACCTGTGCCTCAGTTTCTGCTTTTTGTATATTTTATAAATTGTTGCCTGTCAAACTACGACGTTCCAATCAGAAGCGTAGACTAACTTTGAACCATGAAAACTTGAAAATATCTCCTTTCGTTCCTTGTCAATTGTTTAGATGGCATTTGCATTGAAAAGGGGTATCAATTCAACCCGCAGGAATAATTCCCTCAATTGGATTCTGGTCATTCACTTTTCGTCAGTAACCCATCCCCCAGTTAATCTAAATGAGAAACCTCAAAAACTACCTTAAACTTTATTCTCCTAGACACCCCTTGTCACATGTTACAGACTCTAATACCTTACAACCCAAACAACCGACAGAAGCAAGTAAAATATATATGAGTTGACTTGATATAAAAGATAAACGAGTTGCTAGTGCACTTTTCCAATCTCAATCTTCTTTGGCCTCATCATTTCCACCAAATTGTGTGGAATTACCATTCCAATATGTGTTACCCGTTGGAGCACCCTCGTCGTCTTTCCGTAGAGTGTGAACATTACCACCACCTCCCCTTCTCTGACTCAACCTTCCAGCTTGTGCAGAAGTCTCTTGGTTAGAACCACCATTGTATGGAGTTACAAATGGTGGCTCTGGCAAGCTTGAATTAACCATTGGAGGCTGAGAACCCTGCCTCAACGCTCTCGATGTAGTTGGATTTGCATCTGAAGTTCCATCAATGATGACAATGTAAGTGTTCTTCATATTGATGTTACGAGCTCACTACACTAAAATTGGTAAATAGTGTTGGCTACACTAATTGTCAACAATAACACTAATTGTGATTTGCAAGGTTAGTGTTAGAACATTATTTACCCATTCTAACACTATTTTAGCTCTATAGGTGGATATCAGAGTTTCCCAGGGAAGGGCCAAAGTTTGACGTGACGGCAGGAGTTAAGTGCCCCAACACTAATTATCACCCAACACTATTTACCAATTTTAGTGTACTCAGACCAGTCTCTATTGGACATGCTCAGCACCAGCTTCAACTAAATGAAGTAAGACCAAGGTAAATGATAGACATCAGAGTGATAGTGTTAACTACTCAACGCTCAAGCTAAAGATAGAAAAGCCACATTGGAAGCTGTCAGTCAAATATAGTAACTTTTGAAACACATTTCTTCGTCCAAAAATGAAGGGCATGGTTTCTTCTTCCTACTGGAAGAGACCACTTTTGGTCATTTGGACACTTGGGGTTAATTTTTTCGCCAAAAAAAGGTTCCTCCACCCACGAAGAGTCAAGTTACCCTGACATGCAACAACAAAGATTCAAGAGAAAGATTTCCAGAAGGGTCTTGGAGGCTTACCGTTCTGAGATGCAGACTCGGAGCTAGTTTGATCTCGAGAAGCGGCAGCAGGACTGCCGTATACATATGGGGTCAAAAACGACAGGAACCTCCCTACGTAAGAGCCAGCAGGCGCGGTTGATTCACTTTGTGAACGACTGTCCGTAGCATTAGTTGCTGAAGCCCTAGAATGAGGTGGAGCATCCTTTAGATTACCACTGCCTATTAGTATCAAAGCTGAGCGTGGACCAATGTCCAACTTAGATAATGTCATATCCATATCTGCACAAAATATGGACACTTGAATTAGAGCAACTCTCGTTATAATCACGAAGTGCCATGCACATGAATGTCATTAAGAGCAAGTCGTTTGTAAGAAAATCCAGCTTAACCTGAGACTGGCAGAATCACACAAGCTGGCAACAAATGTACTACTTTGTACAGCAAGAAATGAAGAGGAATGAAAGAAGTTGAATAAGAAATAAGCTACCTCCTTCAGTAAACACTTTTCGAGGAAATGGAATGGCCAATTGAAACTCCATGTTCCCATCAGTTCGCTGTAGATCCACGAAATTTTTCACCTCCCGCAACAGCTGGTATGACTCGAATGTTCCTTGGATTGTTTCACCATTTGTGAGTCTCACCTGCAGCGGAAATGGGCCGGTTCTGACACGTACTGGTTTAGGCCCCGATGGTTCCCGCTGCAAAGGGACCTTCTTTCCATTCCCCTGCTTGACACCAGTTGTAGCAGACTGTTTTTGAACAGTCTTCGAATCTTGCAAACTGCTTTTCAAAACCTTAGATGTTGGAGCTGATGCGATGGGTCCTATTTCAGTGCTACCTCCAGGATCACGACTGTCAACCGTCAAGGGTCCAGACTCTGGAATCAAGCGTGCCTCTGGAGGGCTCCTAGTAACTTCAGCTGGTGCCGGAAGGTCCACATCCATAGATGATTCGTCAGTTCCACTGGGAAGCAATCCTACAGACTCGGCAGCCGCAGAATGCATCCCCGTGCTGGAACTTGATGAGACTGCTGAGTCTTCCACCGTAGAGTTGCCTGCACTTGGCAAGCACGTTATTGAATAACCGTACTGTCCTTAGAATGCATTGCTAATTTTATATCATAATGACGAAGGATTCATAGTTTGGAGATGACCAATTAGTTGATTGTATTGTGAAAATCTATTTCAAATGGGGCCAAATTTCACATTACCAGAAGTAGTGAAGAGCATTGCATATGTTCATCAAAAATTAAGAATGATTGAACAAGATAAATTCCCCACTCATTACTGCTAATAAATAATGAGGCCTATTTAGGCTTTGGGGTAATGTAGGCGGTAAAACTTGCACATCGCCTATTTGCAGTTGTCAGTCTTGCAACACTGATGATACGATAGTACTTCACGTAAACTGGAAACAAGACAAATTGTAACATGCAACACCGCACTACCAATGTATTATTGTCGTGGCCTCACCTGCAGACTGAGGTTCAGGAGCAGAAGAAGCAGTGCCACTCGCTGTCATGTTGTTTGCTGTAGAAAGAAAGGCGACCATCGCGCTTGCTACAGCTCTCTGCACCTGATAGAGAGCATAATTTGAGTATTCTAAAATACTTTCTACAAGGCCCTGTGACATTAAAAAATAGAGATTGCAATAATATTCGGTACTACTGAAGCATATGCGCACATGAGACACGTTGTCCACCTTTGACGTGTGACCTATATTATACAGATGAAGGGCCTCATCCAGAAACCAACAACATATGTTTTACAAGTAGACAAACCTCAGTGTTAAAAGTGGTGACGGCATGTCGAAGAGCTGTCAAAAACGCCTCTGCTTCTTGGTAGCCCTCTGCCAAGATAACACATTCAATGTGACGCTAAAGCTGAAAACCTTGTTCAATTATGGGACAGTGATTAGAGTATACCACAAACGTTAAAGTAACAACCCCCAGCACATAGAATATCTACAGCATCCGTGACAAAAGTCTGCACTCGACGCTCTCCAATAGCGCTGCCTCAACGGACAAATAAGCTCATATCAAATGTGTTCGCAACTTGACATGCGGAAGCTGTCCAATCAGATGTGGACACAACAAAACAGATTACTGGGAATGTGCAATTAGAGAGAGCTGAGAGCATACAAGACTAATTCAAACAGCTAAATACGGTTGGGCAAAGAACTGGAATGCTAAGGTATCAGAAACAGAGGCCGTACCGAGCTGTTGCAGCAATGATCCTTTGTAACCAATGAATGTAATCGTCGGAATATGTCTTATGGGAACTTAGGAAGTTTTTGTTAAGGAATAAACTCTCAACATTGCTCCATCAACTCACCAGAAACCCTAGAAGAAATTCCAAACTTCAACGATCGCAACAGCCTCACTGTTCCAAATCTCGGTGAAACGATTCCGAGGACAGTTACTGATCCAAAAGCAGAGCAAGTAACAAAACAAGGGACAGCAACTGATTGCAATAGAGAGGATACAAATAGCCGAGAAATAATTAGCATCCTTGCTTCCCTCCTGCAATCGTAGCATCAGGCTCTGCTTCTTCACCTCATCCAACACCTGTCAAAAGTCCATCTCAAATTAGGTCAATCTCGGGTTTCTGGATGAAAGGTTGTGAATTGAAATCCTAGATACTGAAGTTACTATTATTTGTTAATTTGGGTGTTACTCAAACATCCCCGGAGGAGGACTTGAAAGTACACCCTAATCAAATTTCATTCGGTTCTTTCAATTACTCCGACGTAAAAGCCCTTGATGAAATTCCAGCAGAATACGATTCCTCTACCCTAGAAACCTCAATTCAATTGCTTTTCCAGAAAGAACGCACCGCAGGATTCTGAAAAGTTGTCAACTCCAGCGATACCGACTCCTCATTCTCCCCTGTGGAAACACCAAAACCCTGAAACATCAGTCTGTAACTCCATCATTCATTAATTCATCCACTTTGGCAACACACACGGAAACTCTACCTGCGACGAAGACGACGAGCACTAAATTGTCGGCCTGAGCGCGCACGATGGCCTCGGATATGGAACCCTGGAAAAACAGAGTCCCCGGGGGATCCGAGAGATCCTGGAGCCCGGCGGCAGCCTCCATGCCGACGCAATGGGATGCAAGTGGAGCAGAAAACAGACGGCGGAGTGGAAGTGGGAAACGGGAGAAGTAAGATTTTGTGCAGGAAAGATGAAGCACGGCGAGTATCTTGAGTATCTTGGGGAGCACAACGACGAAGACGAAGAAGACGAAGAAGACGAAGACGAAGAGTCGAAAGCTTTGGGGGCAAGCGAGACCTCCTGCCCAGGCTGCTGCCCATTAAAAAAATTCCAAAGGAAAAAATTTTGTTCGCTCTACAAAATTTTGCTTCAGATTTATTTTTGCTACTCCGCATTATTTTCCCAATCTTGTTCCGTGGTGTCAATTTTGCTCTCTAGAACATAAAGGCGATCTATAAAGTCTTGGGATGTAACCCTAAGGAACCCACATATATTGCACCAAAAATTGTCAAAATTTTTGCCACCAATTAGATCAAAAGTGCCGTAAAGCAAAAAAATAAATAAAATAATGAAAAATAAAATCAACCCCTCAAAATTGCACTAGTCTAATATGAAAATTTTTGAATTTTTTTTCACGAACATTGACCTTTTAGATTGCAAGATTATAGCATTTGAAGTGAGGAGGAAAAAGAATTGCAAACCCAATAAGTAGGCTCACCAAGACTTAGTTTGGCTCTTCTTTGAATGAGAATTTTGTACGAAAACATACTTGGGGGGAAGAAAAGACCAATACATTTCATATCATGTCATTTAATTCAACTTGTCAAATTTTATCCTTCTATGAATTTCTTCCATTTTGCAATCCTCCTTTGTGCCATTTTCACGGAATAATCGCCATTTTCCTGAAATTTTTCATATTGGTGAATATTTGAGTGCTAATAGATACAAGTTATGGATTGTTAAAATGACATTATGACTCCACTCTATGGATAATTTTGTAAGAACCAACTTACCAAGATTTTTAAAGTAGAAACCCTAAATCCTAAAACCCAAACTCTAAAATCTAAAATCTAAACCGTAAACTAATTTCTACTTCAAAGAACCAACTTACCAAGATTTTTGAGATAAATTTCTACACAATAGCTAGCATGTAAAGTACTTCCTAATTTTTTCAAAATACTTTTATTTAGTAAATTAAATGCCCAAGCATAATGTTCTCACATATATTTTATTTTTAAAAAAATTCTTTTTAAGAAGTAGAAATGAAGAGGGTTTTGGTACTAGTGTTATAAGTTGTTTAGTGGCAAGGGGAACATAATGACCTTTGATCTAGGATTTCATGATTTAAAAAGATTATATTTCTACTAAAGAGGTACATTTTTGGCCCTTATGTCAAAAAAATTTATGAAATGTACTCAAATTGAATTTATAAGCACAAATCCATTCCTTGCTCTATAGACATTTGCCCTTTGGGACTTGAAGGAAAGGCATCAATTCATCAATCATTCTAGTTATGGCTTCAATTTTAGTTAAAATATATTTTAATTGTTGCAATAGTAAAAAAAAACTACAAATAAGATGCAAACTCATTGCAAATGGACCTTTCAAGTTTAAGAATTTTGTATTGCATAACTATTCAATTTGAATTTTTTTTTGTCCTCTATTGTCGATCAATTAGTTTGAATTCATACTAGACACCAATATGTAGTGTGTTTGGCTATGGGTATTTAAATGTAGTAACGTACATAGCAAAAAAAACAAGTTTAATTCTAATAACAACCTTTTGGTCAAATTTGGTTTAGCCAATTTTGAAGTGACCTTTGAGATTTATGTGTTGGCATATATAGGTCCACTTTGCAACTATAGGATACCTTCGTAGCACCTTCGTAGCTAAAATTGAAGCCATAACTAGAATGATTGATGGAATGAAGCTCATACAAAAATAAGGCCATATTCGTTAAAATGAGACAAAGTGTAGTCTCAATTTTATCTTGGACTCGAAGATAAATTGTTGTAACTATTCAATTTTGAGACTATTCGGTAATTTGAGACTTTCATATATTAATATGTACAAAAACCTTTGATTGCCCAAGGTTGCACTCTCATTTTATTTTGACTCAAGGATTAAATCACTATAATTGTTTTAGGGTTGAAGTCTCAAAATGGTCATTTTAACGAATATGGCCATAAATGATAAAATGAAGCAAGAACAAAAATAACCAAATTTCAAAGCCATACTACTAAAAAAATTCTATTTGTAAAATGTAAAATGTAAAAATTTATATCATATTTGACATGTGTCAAATGTTGTCACAAATGTTTAAAGTGAAATCAAATGTTAAAAGCCTTGAAATGAAAATTTTAAAAAATAATGATAGAAAGGTGATTGAAATGGATGAATTGATAAAGCTTTTAATTTGCTTATATTGGCAAAATGGATTTGAAGTTATATGAAGACAATATTTTGGAATTTTTGTGAATAGTAAATAATTAGAATTAGGGAGAATTTTTCCTTCATTCATTAAATTAAATGAGTTTATGGAATTGAAATCTTAAATCAAGATTAAATTAAGTATACATTTTTTAGAATATGTAATTTTAGAAGAATTGTATTTCATTAATTTCCATTGAATTTTGCAAATTTCTTGTTGTGAATTATCAATATGATAGATTCCATTTAAATTGCTTAAGGGGCAACATCATTTTGATAGCAAAAGGGTACAAATTTAGCTCTTTTAAAAATTAGGGGTTTAGCAATTTGAGAGTTCAAAGTTTATGTCTTAAGGAGATCTTAGACATGAGTTTTTTCTACATAAAAAATTAGAAAATTTGATAGCTTGATAAACAATCAAATACAATGTCCTTTGATCATATTGCTCCATGATTCATCAATCTTTTTATCCTACTTCAACTCTTTATAATTTTGAGGCTAAATTGCAAAATTATGATTTTCATATCACATCTAGAAGCAACTTGCATAACTTGTAACCTATAGAAGAAAAAAATGACAATATTTGAACTAATTCTAAGCATAATTGGATTAATTTATGGTTCAATTTTCTAATAGAACACAATAAAATGTGAGTACATTTTATACAAAGTTTAGGTTTTCTACTCCCTCAAAATTCAATTGCTACAAAATAATCCTATTGAAGTAAACTGACAACCTTACAAAATTACATTCCCAAAGTACAATGTGTTGAACAATGGTATTGACTCATATATTTATCATAATCATTGATTTCTACTACAACTATTGCAATTTGGACCTCCCAAAACAAAGAAGTAGAAAGCCTAGTCATTTGAAAAGCAAAGATGATTTCTTATACGATGGAGTAATAGTCTACTTTATTTGGGGAGATTTGATAAAAATATTGAACATTAAAATTCTATATTTGTCCCATTTGTGAGAGTTGAATTTAGAAAATGATTGATGTAAGGGAGGTGGTGGGAGGTGGATAGTACTATCTTTAGTTGTCAAAACAAAGTTTTCCAATCTAATTTGACAATTAATTGTACATAACATGTACTCTTGTATGGAAGATGTTCCAATAAGGAATTTTAGTACATAGACATAGACATGCTAGTGGTGTTGCAAAGTTACCAATCCTTCATTCAATTTTTCTACCAAGATTTGAAGCTTCCAACTCATATTCTTAGTATTGCAAAGGTATTTCATATTTTTTATTCATCTTTTGATTATCATGGACAAATTTTTATAGGGTAAATGGAAGATCTAATTTTTGGAATGGATGTTTTAATGTTGATTGCTCATCATTAGGGTATGAGATTCTAGAATATGATCGATTTAATCTCAATATGTATTAATGTGGATATTGCATTGCATTAGCTTTTGGTGCTCAATATCAAAAGTTTATATTATTTTTCAAATTAACAATTTCAATAAATAAAATGTCAATTTATCATTACAATATGAGTGAACTAGAGTTGATGTAGTAAAATTAGGCAAAATTATCTAGGGTTGTGTGCTTAGAAGAAGAATATGGCAACCAAGTATGGAACTATGAATCCTATTCAAAACTAAATATGCAAAAGGAAGACTAGAATTGTCCTTTGAAACATTGCAAGGTTGCATTAGCATAAACATTCACTTGTGGTATGTCTAATTTGGTACTTTATTAATGCAACTATTGCAATGTACATTGGGCACTAAAAGGAAAACATGTTCACCACAAGTAGCTAAAATACAACTAAGTGTCCTATACAACTATCTTGCAACCGTAGCCCTTTCTATTTGTACCAAATTCTTACAGCATTGTTTGAAAGCATTGCTTTACATCATTAGTACAATGTTTTAGTTGCAAAGCAATTGTAGAATGAAGTGGATATATTGTTCTAGTCGCAAAGTAGTCATAGATTGAAGTGTAGGATTATGAGAGTTGTAACAGAGTTCAAATTTGGAATGAATGTGAGTTATTCTCCATCCAATATTCATTACAATTGTCAATGTGGACTAGTTCACACTCCATGTTATCCACCATGTCAATTTGCAGTTACATAAAACAACTAGAAAATGACTAGGAAACAACTGCAACTATAAAATGATAGTAGTTGTTTTCTAGTAAATTTGTAGTCATTTCTTACTTGTTTCCTAGTTGTTTTGTAGTTGTTTAGTAGTTGTTTCCTAGTTGTTCCAAAATCATTTTCCAATTGTCTTATATCAATTGCCTCATACCAATTGTCAAAAGACATGTAAGTAGTTGTATCCTTATATAAAGAATTTTGTTAATAGAATTCTAAGATTTATATAGTTTGTAGATTTCTACAATTTGTAGATTTTGAAATCTACAAGTTGCAAATGCGCTACAAACAAGTTGCAAATGAGTCACAAACAAGTTACAATGAAGTCATTAACAAATCGCAAACAAGTCATAGATGAGATGCAGATAAATTATACACAAGTCAAAATGAAGTCACAATTGAGTTACAAATGAGTCATAGATTAGTCGCAAATGAGTTGTCAATGAATTGTACAAGTCATCAATTGAATAATCAACTTCAGGTGGCAACAAATACTACATAAGCAACCACATCATAAAATGCATCAATGAAGTTCCAAGTAAGCTAATGAATGAGAAACGATCTCATTTTGCCTTGCAACTAGATACAACTAAAAAACTTGTTCACAACAACTACAAGCCTCTAAATTCTCACCAATCACAAATGTTCAATGCAACCCCAAAACCAATTGCAAAACCAGTTGCAAAACCCCTCCATTTCTTCTAGTAGAAGGATGCTCTAATTTATGATGCAATCTATAAATGCATTCTATTGGAATTCAAAATTGTATCAAATAGGTTACAAATATCGGAAAGTAAGCATCTCTAAGGGATCATTTGTAGTCGTTTACAAGGATGTGTCATTTCTTCAATTTATTCCAATTAGAATCAATAGAATATGAATAATGCCTTCTTATATAGTATCTTCTAATTATTGGTTCACTATTGTGATTATTTCTTTGAAAATAAAGTATCACTAAATCTTTAAAGTAAGCTAATCCATTATTAACAATTGCCTAATTTTTTCATCCTATTTTTGGCTTCAATTCCGTTCAAAAATCCATCTAAATCCATTCATTTTCTAACAAAAACACTGCATTAATGCCAACAAGGGATAATGTGTGTCCATTTTTATAATGTTGAATACTTAAATACCATTAGATACATAAAAGAGTGGTTATAAATAATAGATTATTGGGTGTCTATTACTCTATTCTATGAGTGGTTTTGCAATTTTAGGGAAGACTACTTTAATTATTTATAAAAAATTCAATTTCAATATAAAAATTATAATTCCACTTGGGGTGATTTGTGACACAAGTGCAAACCTCTAAAAACTATATGTACTTCTTGAAGTTGTTCATAAGATATTCACATTGCTAATTAAGGTAGTAATAGGCTTGTCTAGCTTATATACACTTCAATTGATTCAAAATAAGTCATGTTTAAAATCATACATACTAAATTTGCTAGCATTGAATTTATTGCAAGAGTTGAAGAAGTTTGATCAATTGTGAAATATTCAAGAAAGAGACTAGCAAACAATTTTCAAATTTGGTAACACTTATAAATTACAACCATCATGTGTTGCCATGGCTCTAAAGATTTAGCATGTAATATGCATGCTTGCTAATTGGATCGTATAGAAACATTCAACTTTAGGATTTTTCAGATTTTCATTTTGGAATAGAAACTAAACTTGATAATTTTATTTCATTAGTTGGATTCAAATTCAAAATATATTGTTTTCATGGCTAAGTTAAGATCAAAGAAAAAGACCTTAAATTTCCAATGCAAAAAATAGCAAATGCATGTAGAAATCTAAGCATTTTTAAACTTATGTTTTTAGAGTTGAAAACCAACCTTTCCAATAGAAGATGTGTTTGTCCTAAATTTCTATATTTGTTTTAATTCTAAAAAAATTGATTTATATGAATTTTTATTCAATTTTTTCTAGAATCTTCAGGATTTTTAGATAGTATTTTGTTTCTTTTAAACTCTATACCTAAAGTTGACTAAATAAGAATTTTGAATATTTTGTAGTTTAATTAATACTTCACTTTATACCATGTAATTTAAGGGTTTTTTTTTCATTTTCTATGAAGCGCCATAGTGACAATATTAAATGTAATAGTGGTGCTCCAAATTTCAACATTCATCCACATAATGAATAGAAATCATCACATTAGCACATATCACATATCCATAATTCTATTTTCATCCACAATTTGGCAATTTCATCTGAGATTTATTTTTAATTTGAATTTTTTTGGCGATTTACAGGGGTTTTTTCATGTTTTTTTTCTATCGGTGTGGTGCCAAGCCAAAAAATTTGCACCAAATCACCAAAAAAAACCCTAATGTAATTACCTACTTACCTTCCATCCCATTGCATGGTCTTCTAAGAAGGGCAAAAATCTAGGGTTGTGATAGAAACAAGACAAGACACTAACAAAATAAGGTAATGATCAGGGATTTTCTTTTCTATTTGCACATTCAAATGTTTTTTCCTGCTAAAGCTTCCCAATTTTGACCTTGCTTACAATTATTGCTTGCCAATTAATACTTTGTCCGTCATCTCTCTAGCTTTCTAGAGAACTTTGACACTTCAACTTTTGGTACATGATTGTGTCTTGCTCCTTTTTTGTTTTTGTTTTTGGGAAAAGGGTATGCATTGAAAGAATTCTAGCTCTGTTTGGGGCATTGAATGTATTGAACACTCTCAACAACTTCTTCATCAATTTCTAGACTATCTTGCTCCATTAAAAGCCACAGCATCAATTTCTAGACTATCTTGCTCTATTAGAAACCACAGCATCAATTTCTAGACTATCTTGCTCCATTAGAAGCTACAATTGAAGTGATCATTACTGATGTCTATGCACATAAATAGCTCCCTATATGGGGAATTTCATTAAAATGGCAACATTCCGCATGCCATTTACACGAGTCAAGAGCACATATGACATCGCTTCTTGGCATGTCAACCTCATAGAGGTGAAGAGCACATATGACATCGCTTCTTGGCATGTCATCCTCATAGAGGTGTCAAGCATGGCAACGTTCCGCATGTCATTTACACGAGTCAAGAGCACATATGATAAGAGCACATATGACAAGAGCACATATTCCGCATGCCATTTACACGAGTCAAGAGTGCATATGACATCGTTGAGTCAAGAGTACATATGACATCGCTTCTTGGCATGTCAACCTCATAGAGGTGTCAATTCTATTTCCAACAAGTCCAAATTGCAACACAACTCTAATGTTTCTTCATCCCCGTGCCATCTTTCTGTCAACCTCATAGAAGTGTCAATTCTATTTCCAACAAGTCCAAATTGCAACACAACTCTAATGTTTCTTCATCCCCGTGCCATCTTTCTGTGAATTTTTTCCATTTTGCAATCTCCCTTTGTGCCATTTTCACGGAATAATTGCCATTTTAATGAAATTCCCCATCTATGAACCTTTCCCTTCTAAAAATTGTATTTTTATTCAATCCGAGTTATAATTTACCAAAAAAATTCCATTCAATTGCTTTCTTTTCCTCCATTCATACTACTAAAATCATAAGTCCCTTTGTAATATCACAAATGCTACCATTGATACTAGGGGCTTGTGCTTGCTATGCTACGCATTCATTGTATCACATATTAGTAAAATTTTGATATATTTGAATAGAATGCATGACAATGATTTCGATGAGTCTTTAAAATAATTATTTTAATTATTTTATAAAAATATTTCCAATCATGCATACATAGAAATCATATTTTCACACAATGTGATATTACTGAAATAGAATAGTAGTTCACAATCACCTCTGTAATATCACTTTTTACAAAAGGGTGATATTATAGAAATAATATAGTCGTTGCAATTGAGGTGATATTATAGAAATAATATAGTCGTTGCAATTGAGGTGATATTAAAGAGGATCAATATGGTGATATTATAAAGGTAGAAATTCCATTGCTTTTCTTGGCTTTATACTTCTTTTGTATTTCTATGATTTTGTGCTTTTGTGAGTTTTGAGCTTTTGATTTCAATTTTCTATTGTTATTACCAAATGAGTTGAAAATTTTATTAGATTGAACCGATCTTGGATTTCACAACAATTAAATTGTTCACAACGCTTTTGAAATTTATAAGTTTTTCCTTTAAATTCTTTTATTTGGGTTGCCATTGTTTGTAACAATTGAGTGAAATTTCTAATGCATTCTAATGTATGTGTATCTTTTATTGTATTCATCATTGCATGTATTTCATTCATCATTCATTAAATTTTTATTATTTATTTCAATATATGCTTATTTATTAAAAAAATTATATGAAGATTTTAGTAATTTTTATCTGAAGATTTATTGAAATTCTTGCTTTGCATTCTATCTAATAATACATAAAAATTATGATGAAATTCTAATGGTGAATGCTTATGCTACGCGCCAACCGCTTTATTCAATTGAAGCAATTTTGGATTCCACAACAATTAGATTGTTCACAAAGTTTTTGAGATTTATAATTTTTTCTTTTCAATTCTTCAATTTGGGTTGCCATTTTTTGTAACAATGGAGTCAAATTTTGAATGCATTCTAATGTATGTGTATCTTTTACCATATTCATCACTGCATGTATTTCATTCATCATTCATTAAATTTCTATTGTTTATTTCAGTATATGCTTATTTATTAAAAAAATTATATGAAGATTTTAGTCATTTTTATTTGAAGATTTTTTAAAATTCTTGCTCTGCATTCTATCTAATACATAAAAATTCTTATGAAATTCTAATGGTGAATGCGTAGCAAAAATTCTTATGAAATTCTAATGGTGAATGCGTAGCATAGCAAGCGCCAACCGCTAGTCTATTAAAAAAAATCTTAAAATTTTGATTTTCCTCCATCTATTAAAAAAAATCTTTAAAATTTCTAAAAAAATTTGGACAGCCAGCTTCAACTTCAAATTGATCTTTTCCTTAGATGGTTTATACCTCAAATTGATCTTTTCCTTTGATCTTTTCCTTAGATGGTTTATACCTCAAATTGATCTTTTCCTTTGATCTTTTCCTTAGATGGTTGATTACCAATCCCGTTACTATAATTAGGGGTCATTGTAGCTCAAAGACATTCAAAAAATTTAATTCAAAATTGGGACTTTAGAGGTTAAGGATTAAGAAAGAAGTATTTATATGCATTAAAAAAATTTAGTTCAATGGACACCAAGAGGAGAGAAGGATGTAGACATTGTTTTTATCCTTCATAGGAAAGGAAAGTGCATCCTCATAGCAACAAAAGTGCACACATTTTGAGTCCACTAGAATTTGTGTTTAATCCACAAAGAAATGTGAGCTTGATGCAAATTCTAAGCCGAAATGACCAAAATGCTCACAAAGAGACCTTTTAAGGACAAACCATGTACTTTTGAGAGGTTCCCCAAGGCCTCTCCACCGGAGAGAAGATGGTTTAATACTCCAATTCCATCCATTTGTTATTGAATCAATACATTAACAATACACTCACCTTAGCTATTGAGAGACACAAATATAACCCCAATCTTCCCCTTGTTCTCAAAGAATTACACATCTCCCATATACTTATGTGCAAATAGCTTCACTGAACTTTCGTTTGAGTTTTATATCCATTTGAGTTTTATATCCATCATCAACACAAGCTGGTACAGAGAACCCCATTCCCATCCCAATGGATACTACATGGCATAGGTTTGAAGAAGAAGAAAAACTTGACTTGGCCGATGAGCAGGCATAAGGACACTAAAGTTTGTTATCCCTCCCTTTCCTTTGGGTGACACAACCTAAAAGAAGACTCTTGTGTAACAAGCCATCCAACTGAAAGGAACATGAATGCGTGGCCTACGGAGGCTGTGCTGCCCAAAGCACCCGCTGTGGTCCAAAGCTCAAAGGAAAGGAAGCTAAGATTCTATCGAAACCATTCTAATAACTAGCATACACAAAATGGACGCAAGCATGTCCTCAGAAGCAAGCATGTATTCCGAAGTCGGATGGTCCCACGCGCCACCGACGTTATTACAGAGACGGCCAGCGCAGATTGCACCAAGCCATGTATACGTTTGGAAAAAATTGGGGACTCCGACCATCAGGCTCCCCGCCTTGAAACTTTCATAAACACACAGTGAGTTCTCTCACGCCATGGGTAGTAACGAGAAGTGCCCAAAGCTCCCTACATCCTGAACAAGCCAAAGACTACTGAGGCTTCCTCTCTCGCCCTCAAGACCACAGGACGGAAGCGGCGAATGCAGCCCCAGCCAGTAACAGCGGCGACAGCCACGACGCCAGAAGCTCTGCGCCCGAGCCCATATCTGGAGACTCGGCATGGGGAGCCCCGGCGGGGCCGTGGTCTTCGCCGTTGTGCGCCCGCGCAGCCACGGCGGACATGGCCACGACCAGAAGCAACACCCAGAACGTCTTCATCGCTCCTGCCATAGCAAACAAACGCCCTGCCCTGCCAACGCGACTCCCATCACCCATTCAGTCTCGTCAACCCAACACAGACCGACCACGCAGACAGACAATCGATCCCGAAATCCGAAATGAAATCAATGTCAAGAACGCGTTAGACCCACGTACCCGAGCGTCGACGGCGCTGAGCTGAAGCGCGAAGGACTTGTGTGAGAGCTGACGAGCCAAATGAGACTGACGCAGAGATGGGCTGCAAATGGAGAGTCTGAATGTATATGACTGTCTCCGGGACTGTCTCTTTCTGAGGCGCTGGGAGTGGAAGCGGTGGCGCGGAGGGCGCTTGCAATGCCGACCCCCAAGCAGGTGAGTTGTGAATTCGAGGCGAGGGACGACGGACCGGATTCCAATGCTTCCTGGTTGGCTGGCTGTTGTGGCAACTGCGAATTCTGCTGCCGTGGGCTCTTTTGTGAGGATTTGGGGGGTTGTTTGGGGGCAAATTCGAGGAGCATTCGCTCGGGCAAAGGTCTGGCCAGTGGGGCGGCGGCTGCTGCGACGCTGGGGCCGCTGCGTCGTCGTACTGAAGGGGTACCGCGGTAGTACCCCGGACCCTGACTGGTAGTACACTGCTGGTACAATTCTCAGGGCCAGGGTGAACTGACCCCTCATTGCCCCGTTTTACCCCTGTGGGAAAACGCTGTGGAATTTTTTATTTGCAATCAGATGACTTTTTTTGCAAATTCTGAATCAGCGGCCCCAAATTAGCCAGGGGCAGTGTAGAAATTTAAACAAAAAAATAGGGAGCTTTTTTCACAATTAACCTTTACCGGGGCAATGGGGGTCAATTCTCCTTGGCCCAACTCTCAGGGAGCAGCATTCGGGAAGTTTTTTGAGGTGCTCCGGTAATTTTCCTCCTCTTTGTAGAAGAAACCGGTTTTTTCCTCTAGAGGCACCGGTTGCATCCTCCTCTTATCAGAATCTATTGGTTCATTTCTTCTAATATCAAATTCTCATCAGCCAATTTCCTTCAACTTCCAAATTTGTAAAGGCTACAATACACTCTCCATATAAATTGAAAATAATCCATTTTTCATGGTAGTAAGGTTCAAAACTATTGTGGTTGTTATTTAAGTATGTATTGTTCTTACATGTCTCAAATTTATCAACTCTTATCTCATCAAAGCACTTGCAACTTGATGTCAATGAGCAAAATTTCTTGGTTGCTACAACTTGATTCAATATAGCTTGAACATTGATATGCAAGTTTTGCAAGGACTACTTGTACAACTTGCATATCATTGATGTTATTTGTCGCGGTGCCAAAACCCAACTTTGATATCAACACTCAAACATCATCACTATTTGTAATGTGGCAAGTAAGCAACTAGCAATGGTGCAAAGCAACCCTAAAGCCAACTAGATAACTATGACAATTTTAAGTAATAGGCATAAACAAGCAACAATTTGTAACACCACATAAAATCAATGAAAATCTTTATCTTTGAGAGATTTAGCTCCTACAAAAAACTCGACAACTTCTTCATGATTACTCAAAAACTATGTAATATTCCACTCTAACACCAAGCCACCTCCATAATAAGAGAGTTCTGAATACTAAACAAAGCCACAATCCTTGCATACATCTTGAAAGTTGGTTTGAAAAGAAATGATACTCACTTTGTCCAAGAAGATACCTACCTCTAGTAACTTAAGTATTAGCCTCAGATCCTAAATTGCAAGTGGCTGAAATCCAATAATTCCAACAATTTCATGGAAGTAGCGGCTAAATAGCCCCCATTTATTTTTGTATACCGGTTGGTTGCCAATCCTTGACCAATGTTTTGTCTGGTTTTCAATCCTCCATTTTCACACTCCAACCGATTATTTTCCCAAAAGCATTGGCTAACAATGAACTGACCACCGGTTCTTTCCGGACATGCTGCAAGAGTTCTAGACTTCTGGAACCTTGAACCAGAACTTAAGTTAAGTTACCTGCTGTGAGGAGAAAATGCCTCGTTAAAACATGGGTGGCAAGGCATTGTCTCGTAACTCATGAAGTTAGCTTCATTCTGCAGTTCAAACAGCAAGATCAACTGCTGTTGGGGAGAACACATACCAAAGGCTTGCCAGTGTTGCGGAGTACCGTATGTGGGAACTGGCGCTTTACTAAAATAACTAGAAGGATAGGAAGACTTGATGATGGAGCAGTTGAAGGCACAGACACCACTTTTGCTACTGTGTGAACAAATTTTACTATTGGAACTTTGTATTTTCTAGCTAGAAAACGACAGAGGATTTCAATGCACCAAAGAACATATCACTTGGATACAGCATTCAAAAGTTATAAAGGGTTAATGTTTTGGGGTAGATGTTCTAAAATCACTTCTTCTAAAAGAGGTACACATTGGTTGGAGAGTTGTGCATAGTGTGAACATTTGATTAAGTGACACTTTAGGCAATCCAAGCTTTTGGATGTGCCTACCTCACAAGTGGTTGGTTTGCAAGCATGTTTTGAATTCATCATAGTTGGACATCCTATCAATTGAGGTTTCATAGTTTATATTGTCATTGGGTGCCACGTTGGCACCAATAAACGTTGTATGGATAAACAAAGATTTATATGGATGTTATATGTCATCAAATTGACTAGAATAAAAAATAGTAATACAAGCTATATATTGGATGGATATTATCAAATAAAAAATCTAATGACATTGATTTTGTACATGACTCCTACTATTTGCCCTACCTACCGGAATAGGATAAACAAATGTAGTTCTTTCATCTTGGTTTTGATTTGTTTTTTTCTTACAAAGTTTGTTTGGAAAAGATTAAAATCTTTTTTTTAAATCAATAGTGTATTTTCATAATCTATTTGCAATTAAAAATACATGGTTACCACGTCTACTATAATTATGTGTTAGTTCATTCCATATTAGAAGCACATATCATCAATATTTTTGAAATCAATCTATTCATCATTTCCAAGAAAACTAAAATCTACAAGATTTTTATAATAAATTATATGACTTATTGTAATTATAATAAATCATGTAATTTTATGAATGAAATAAAACTAGACTTAGTAAGTTCTATTTCAATGATGATGCCAAGGGCAAAGATCATTTTTGCATTTTTTTTAATGAATTGATGTGCATAGGATCCATTTGTAACTAAAGTGAGTGATAAAACGAAATGAAACTTGAAGCCACACAATTAAAGTTGTATATTTTTTAAAGCACAAATATTTCAACTTTGTTCTTCTATTTCAAGTTTTGATTTATTGTATTGACCTCTTTAGACGTCCACATTGCATTTGGACTCCATTGCTTTCATATAGGATCTGTCTATGATAGTAACCATTTCATGTTTGCTATCCTTTTGTGCCCTTTCATCTACAACACATTACTTTCTCCACTACCATAAAAATATAAAAAATAAAATTCTAATATCAAGCCTCCATGAAGATGATGCCTACTACGTCCTAACTAGATAAGTGCCAAGCTCCTTCAATGTTTTATTGAGAATATTATGGCTTTTGAGTGAGTATATAATTGATAAATCAAGTTATTGTATTAAAAATATCCATTAGCTTTAAGGCAATAAATTGACAACCTGCAAATTCTCATTTTACATTTTGGTTGTTCCTTAACAACCACTTCGTGAAGGAAGTTGTTCCTAGTGACTACAAGAAATTAATGAAGGTTGTTATTTTGACAACCAAAATTATTATAGATAATCCTTTGTAAGCCCAAACAAGTATTTGTTAGTGCTTTACCTAAGTCAAGTGCCTAACAACTTGGCTACCTTTTAGAAAGAGGCGGATTAGACTTTAGTTTTAGCCTTTTTGGAACAATTAGGGGCTTGGGGTTTTTGCACAATGGTGGATGGTGGATACCTTGTTGCCTTCCAATCAAATACCATTTGGTAACAACTAGGTTTATTATTCACCATCACTTGATTGGAATTCACTTACACAATGAAAAATTGTCATACCTACATACTTAGATATTTTATTTAGGGTAGATTTTTGGTAGGCTTTTGTTTTTTGAAAATATGACTTTGACCACCCAAACAACTGAAAGTTGGCACTCTCAACGGAAAATTATGATAAGTTGTCTTTTGACAACCAAAAATTAAAGGAGGTTGTCATTGACATTTTGAAAGAAGTTGTCAAATTTTTGCCCTAATCAGGGTGTCTTCTGTAAGACCCGTGTACTATTCCACCAAAACATAAGTTTAACTTTTCATTGCTTTGTAATTAGAACTTCAGATTTCTATCATTGAAATTGAAATAAAAAATCTTTGGTACTTCCAATGCTATTGATTAAAAAATTTCAAGTTCTATTTATTGGTGAAAAGCCAGAAGATTATTTGGAGGGGCCAATTCCAAAGTGCATTGAGGTACTTCGCACTGTAATCCTGTGGACTTTGTGGATTGAAAGAAATGATGCGACCTTCAATGACATCAAGTGGCACCCAGTTAAGCTTTTGCAACGGATTTGGTTGGGGCTTATTGACTATGGGTGGATGGAGTGGGATGTTGTTTCTCGTCTCCAAGAACGTGGTGCTAGCAGTAAAGTCACGGCTAGAGAGAGGTTTGATAGAAAGTAGCTCTGAAATGAGTTGTTTGCTGTGATGGTTGGTGATACACCTCTGTCTTCCAACCTCCATAGGTTGAGTGGTTTTGTTTTGGGCATTTCCTCTTGTCGGGCCTGCGCCCAGCTTGTAGTTTTATGTTGTTTATTTTGTTTTGTTCACTTGCAAACCCGAGGCCACTTGCGGCTGGGTTTTTGTTTTTTCTCCTTTCACAGTAAAGGTTTCCTTTATTTGTGTCAAAAAAAATGCATTGAGGATGCCATGATGCTTTTTCCAAAACTGTATCCAGTATCAAAGAATCTTGTACTGAATTCCATCGTTTCAAAGATAAGAAAAGAATAAAAAGGCATCTTGTACTGCAGGAGTACGAGCCAGGGAAGTAATTTCAGGTGCTCCTCGAATATATATAATGATTCTCGGATGCTTCTTCCAGTTTGTTTTTGTTTTTGTTTCAATTTAGTTTTAATTCATAAACACCGTGGTGAACATTTTTTGTCCAATGAATGATAAGGAATTTTCTTGTTTAGGACAGAAAATCAACTATTCATCCTCAAAATTAGGGGTGGAAAGGAGAGATCTTCCACAATAGTTTGACTCTCAATGAATATTTTTGGGTTTTTTAGCCCCTAAAGTTCCATAGCCATTTTTCTGCCAAAATCACTCAAAACTACCACTTCTACTACAATCACCTACAAAATAAATTTAAATAATATATTTTTTTAGAATCTAACCATAGGATCTTGTTCTACACTTGTCTTAGATCATGTGATAATTTTTTTGTGATTTTTGGCCGTATAGATTGAAAGATATTATCATTCAAAGTAAAAGAAAAAAAATTCTTTCAAGAAGTTGCTATGATTGCCCGCAAAACAAGAAGCTCCATAACTTTCACATCTCTAATCCAAATGGAATGATTCAAAGCTTCCCATTTAAAAAATATATAATCTATAAGAAAAAAATATTAAAAAAATTTATTACAATTTTTTGTGGATTTTTTTTGCTGCCTGGTCTCCCCCATTTTGAGGTTATTGTGGCGTAACTTTTGCTCCCAGGCATCAATTGAAATAAAAATATTATATTCCTAGAAAGCTCTTAAGATTTCCTATCTTATAAAAAAATTTCAAAAAACTTCAGTAAAAATTGAGATCATAGGAGCTTGCCTAAAACCCATTTTGTTCCCTGTAGGGACAATAGGACTTTAGGGGTTAAACTAAATGATGTCATACGGTTATGAAAAGGTTGACTTCCATAGTCACCAGCCCAGCATTTAAGGGTTAACTCCTAAAGGATTAAACAACATTTTTTGGCAACATAGCAATTTTGGGCAGTTCACTACAAATGGAATTTTCATTTTTTTTCATTAAAATTTTTACATAACATGTGCCCAAAGAGTAGCTTTAAGGCCCAACAGTTTTCATAATTTTTGACTACATGGTTAAAAAGTTATTGTATGATATGTGATTTTCAACATTTGGCGGCCAATCTAGGCAACAAAAAAACTTCTTTAAAAATAGTTTTTTTAAAAATAAAAATTTGAAATTGATTCTTTAGATTTACTAATAAATGAAAAGCTTTAAATCATTCCATTTTAATTAATGACATGAAAGTTACAAGGAGTTTTACTTGTGGATAGTTTGTAGGTAGTTATAGAATCTATACTCTAAAATAAACTTTGAAGTCTTTATTTTGACTCACTTTTCAATATTTTTGGAAAAAATAAAATAATTGGGTGTAGATTGTTTATTAAAACAATACAACCATTGGGATTGGCATTTTTCAATTTCATAAATAAATTGTTAACCGTTTAGTATGTTGAATCATTTTCTACTTCTTGCTACTTTCTATTTTTTTCCTACATGTTGTACAATTCCAAATGATTTGAAAATTTTCAAACATGTAGCCAACTTGACTTGAAGAATGACCACTTTGCCAAAGAGTAACTACCATTTTGGACATTTTTTATAATAATCTAACCTTAAAAAGTGCAGCTGCCTAATTTTTCACAGGGACAAAAATAGGACTTTTGTTACTTCAAACGCTAATATCTTGCAATCTACATGATGAAAATTTTTGAATTTTTTTACATATTCTCAAATCAAAGTAATATACGATCCTACATTTAGATGTGTAAAAAATGATTTTTTTTCAAAAATTTGGTACTTATACTGGCAATTTTGGAACATTTTTGGTGAAAACATAGTCAAAATCATTTAGGGGTTAAACTGATGGGGCAGGCCCTGCCAAGGAACGGAGCAAACCTACAATCCAAGGGCCAGAGTTCAAACACTTGGGGGAAAGTAATTGATAGAGAAACTCTATGGCACCATTTTTAGATCTTTAGGGTTGGCAAAAAAATATTTAATAAAATAGACTAATATGCCTTGTACTGTTGTTAAAACTAGGGCTCTTTTTTTTTGCTTTCTGGTACCAAATTGTATTAGGAAAAAATAATCTGGCTAAAAAATGGCAAAAGAATCACAAAGTTTTTCAAAAAAACAAACTAAAATTAAAAATAACTTGGATGGAATTGCCAAGTTGTGAAAAAAAACAAAATTGTAGGCATGTAATATTTGCTAATGTGATTTTCTTCTATTCAATATGTGGATGAATGCAAAAATTTGGAGCACCACTGTGAGCTCCTATTTCATCACTTGGAATTCACCGTTTTGTTTTTTTTGTTTTTAATTATTTTGAGTACAATTTTAGATACAAAAAACCCAGAAAAGAGTGTAAAACCAAAATAGGTTTGTTACATACCACTATAATATTTTGTCATAGATTGAGTGATTTTATCCAAATTGAACCCAAACCTAGTTGAAAATAGGTTAGAACTCGGGAAGTAGGGTAAATTATAAATAGTTAGTGAAAATGGCTAAAATAGCCAAACCTACCCTATACGTGAGAAACTATAACCCAATTGGTATGAGGGAACCTAGGTAAGAACCCTAAGATGATTTCGAGGGAGAAGTTTCAAGTTCCAAAACCATATTCCATTTTTAGTAGAAATCCCAAGTATTGGTTTGCAGGTGTCACGAACTTAAGATGGGATTGTAGAGGAATCTACGACCGAGGGAGGGTGTTCTAAGGGCAATTTCACGCTAGGAACTCATAGGTGAAATCGGCTCACCAAGATTTTTCTTTGTATGAAAGATTCCCTAAGCACCAATAATTAAAGGAGATGGAGAAATTTGAATCTCCTATGACCATTGTGCAAAGTAAGAGTGTTGGATTCCATGAGAGATTCCATAAAAAAAATTGGAATTTTCTAACTTCCAGAAGATGCCTTTCCGGACAGTCAAACCATAGAAACCTACGATGAAAAATTCTTAGAAATCTCAAGGTGCAGTAAAATCTCACTAAAAATTAAGATAGATTGTTTTTTTTAATAAAACGCCCCATCAAGTTTCAGGACGTTTCGATAGCCAGAAGTTCCAAAACTGGCAAGATCCTCCCAAGACCGGCAAATTTGAAGTTTACCATAGAGTTGACCGGCGTATCAAGAGCGTACGAAGTTGGAATGAGGCCCAAGATAAGTTTTTTCTTATTCCCTCATACTTACTTGAGACCCTAGGCTAGTTACTTTCTTTAGAAAAGTCAACTTCCAAAAGTTGGATTTTTACCCATTTTGGGGTTCTAGTTGGCGCTAGCTTTTAGTGGGTTTTAGTGAACGGAAAAGGGGTGGGTGGTTTCGATGCACTAAAAATGGCTTTCTAAAGCCAATGGCGCAATTTGTTTGTGATTTGGAGTTAATCTCCAAAATTTACAGTTTTAGACTAGTATAGAAAGTTAAAATTGGTAAAATAGGATGAAAATCCTAAATGATAAGATTACCATGAGAAAATTAGAGGAGGTGGGTGCCCTTGGAAGAGTATATAAGGAGCCTCCCTCCCCTCACTTTGCACCCCTTTATGTATTTTGTAATTTGCGCCAATACACAGCCACGTTGTTGAAATTTTTGGTACTTTGCCAAAAAACTCTTATTTTCTTTGCAATTTGAATCCATTGTATTATTAAAGCATTCTTGTGTATCTTTTGAGCTTACTTCAAAGGACGTGAGGGTCCCTTTGATGTGCTTGCTAACCTTTGTATGTTTGGAGTTATTTTGAAGTCTTTCATTATCTTTGAGCCTTTTTTATACTAACACTAAGGCAATTCTAGCAATGCTGTTAGTTTGAATGCCTTGGAGCTTGCTTACTTTGTTTGTTAAAAGTCTTTTAGTTTAATAACCACTTGGCAAACTTATTGTGTGGAATTTTGCAATTTTCATTGAAGAAAATCCCCTCAAGTTTGTTGCTAACAATTTGTTTTTTTGTGGATTTTAAGTGTCCGTTTACTAACCATTCTCAACTAAATGTTATGTGTGGGATTTCACACTTTTGGTAGTAGAAAATCCCCCTAATATCTTGGTGTTAAAGAATACGTGGTCCAAAAATATCGTTGGATGTATTTTGAGAGATTTTGGGTTAGATTCAAAACTCTTGATTGTTCTACGTGGAACCAAACCTTTGCAAAATTTTGCTAGAATTTGAGGATAATACCTCTAGTACGGCGAAGCTTTGACTTTGGTATTAACTTTTAATTCTAGAAAAGTGGAGCTAACCTCCCAGACAACAAAGCTTCGCTCCTAGTACTAATTTCCTTATTTGGTTTTGTCTTAAAGGGTCCCCAATAGGAGATCCAAGTGTAGTGTGAAAACCCCAAAATTGGGATTTAACTTGGCGAGCAACAACCAAAGATTTAGTCCAGAATAAAAGACCAAATTCTAGTCTAAAACCAGCCAGCAATTGGCCAAAAGCCAACAGTCAGTGTATACGAGCTAGCAGTTAGTAAGGTAAAACATCCCATTGCGGTCAGATGACCCATAGCAGACACCTAACGACCCCATGACAGTTTTCCAAGCCATAATCAATGTCTAACCTGACACCCATGGAGTGATTAGTGACCTCATTAGGAGCACCCAACTTTTTTGTGTAAATCATGGTAGAATGTGACTTTTTCAGGGCCTTCTACATTAGAAATTATTGTGATTACTTTAGGTGATTAAGATGAACATATTAAATATAGTTTTTGTTGGTTATCAGGTAGCCTACTGACTCTTTTGGATAGATTAGTTCAAAAATTCATAACAAATTCATACATTGTCTGAAAAATAGAATTTCAATTGCTCTCACTATTTCTCACACTTATCTTTATGTGGGAAAAAATTTGAAAAATTTCAGCAGTGGCATGAGGGCAGACTCCAAATTCTGACCACAATAAGAGATCCATGCAGAGGGTTGTGAGGCTTTGAATTTCAGATTTTGAGGCAGTCAAACTAGTTTGACCAGAAATTAGAGAAGCTAGAATATCAAAAGAGACATCCAAATAGATCGTGAGGCTTTGAATTTCAGATTTTAGACAGTCAAATCAGTTTGACCAAAAATTAGAGAAGTCCAGAATATCAAGAGAGCCATCCAGAGAGATTGTGAGGCTTTGAATTTCAGATTGTAGAGTCAAACCAGTTTGACTAGAAATTAGAAAAGTTCAGAACATCAAGAGAGCCATCCAGAGAGTTTGTGAGGCTTTGAATTTCAGATTTTAAATAGTCAACCAACTTTGACCAAAGATAGAGACAGAATCGAACCAGATTGAGGTTTCCAAATCCAACTTGCTACGAGCTCCAGATTAGTATACAATTCCAAGGCTCCCACTTCAGAGCTTTTCCACCCAATTGAAATCTCCAGGTCAATTGGAAAATTGTTTCATTCTTCCAAGCAACTGTTTTCCAATCAACATTCTATTCACTCAAACTCTCAAGCAAACTCACACTCAAAAGGAAGTTGCAAAACAAAGTATCCTTAGAAGAGTTGCTATTAGTATAAGAAAGATGGCAATTTGCATGGCCATATCCATTAGGGAATATTGACCATCAATTAAGGTTGGGCCTTCCCTATAGGACAAGAAGAAAAAACAAAAGGGAAGAATAGTTGACCTTTGGAGAGATTTTAGAATTATTTATTTGTTAGTAGAAGTCAAACAAGTTTTGTCTTGAGTTTTGTTTGATTCCAAGCCATTTAGCCAAAATTTTAGCGTTAAATTTGGTAGGATTTTATTGGGATTTATTCTTTAAAAATTCTTTAAAAAATTATAAGGAAAAAAGAAGAAAAGAAGAAAAGAAAAGAAGAAGAAAAAAGAAGAAAAGAAAAGAAGAAGAAAAAAGAAGAAATACGAGGCCATATATGAAATTGGAGACATCATCAAAACATACAAAAACAATTACAAACCATTGAGATGGAAATTGACAACTGCGGATACGTAATTGTGGTGCAAGAAAACATAGAAGACATCATTGTTGAGGTATGTTAGAATTTTTATTTTTATTTTCAATTTCCATTAAAAACTTAAAGTAGTTATTGATCAAGGAATTAGAATTAGGATTAGACATTAGAATCAATAGATTTGGATTAAAATTAAAATAGTTCAACAATTTATTACAAATCAAAAGTAGCATTAAAAGTTAAACAATAATTAAAACTTAGAAGTTAGGATTTAAAAATAAATTAGAATTTCTTAAAAAAAGTAAAAGAATTTACAAAGAATTTTGATGAACTAAACAACAGTCAAAATCCTTTGCAAAAAGATTTACCTAGAAGAATAAAAATAGGAATCAAACTTCAAACATAAAAAGAATAAATCATTTTAAATTTCTAAAAAAGATTAAAAGGTATTACCAAAGAATTTTGATGAACTGGATAACGGTCAAAATTCAATCGTAATTTATTTTTACCGTAGAAGTTAAAAATATAAATTATTTTACTTTTGGAATCATTTGAAAGTCAAAAGATTAAGATAGAATTAGTTAATCCTTCAGGATAAAAGTAAATTGACCAAAGATAGAATAAATTATTAAAAATCACTAAAAGATTAAAAATAAAAGTTATTTGACCTTAATTTTTACCATTATTTACTGAGAGGTTAAATAAAAGTTATTTTATTTTTTACCATTAAGATCTTGAAGTAATAATTTGTAAAGTAAAATATTAAAGTAATTATTTTTTATTTTTATTTTATTATTATTGGTTAGAATAGTAAAGTATTTCAATCAATTTACGGACAGGTTAAAATTAAATTAAAAAAAGGTTAAAATATAAAGTCTTACAAAGAACATTTTATAGATTTCGAAACTATTTTTACTTATTCATTTGGAAGAAAATCATGGAATCTAGAGTAGAACAAAGCTTTCAATAAAATAAAAGATAGAATTAGGTAAAGTCAATTAGGTTTGATTCACCTAGGTCGACTTCCAAACTCTAATAGAACAATAGAATTAGAACATATTTACACAATAAAAAGAAAATTTTGACCGTTAGATAATTAGGAATTGACAGATGATGTTTTTCCATTAAAATTAGAGCCAAAACTTCATCCATCCATAGAAATTAGAGAAATAGGTCAAATCAAACGTTCTTTACCATTCTGAATAGGGAAAAATAAGCTCTATACATTGAGCTAATTTTTTTATTTCCATTAAGCAATACTAGAATTTAATATTGATTGTGCTACCCAACTAGCCAAGAATTATAAGTATCTTTTGATTTTGGACAAGAATATACAATAAGAAATTAGGAGTAGGCAACATTTAAAAGATCCATTGCTTGGAAGGCGTAATTAGATTGCACATAGGATAGACACCCGTATAACTACATCCACGAAAGCCCAAAACCTGGTTGGGTACACTTTATTCCAAGGGTGAGAATAAAGCGCCCACAAGTACTAAAAACTTTTATATCACCACTTTGGCACTTCATAATAAATGAAAAGAAAGCCCTAATTACAACCATTAGTATGTCATTTGCAATTGCCACAAAAGCAACCTCTAAACCTCCCTTAATCTCTTTCATATCCATTTTTCAACCCTTTAATAAGACAAATCATCTGCAATACTCATGTTTAAAATATATCACATGATCTATAAATTTTTTAGAAATTATTTGGCATATGAAAATAGCAAAGTATTGACAAATAAGTTTTTGAATTAAAATTAAACAAAGTAAATATAAAAATCAAGTACTGACAAACATTTTGTTGAGTAAAAATAAAAGTAAAGAGTTTTTAGTCATAATATTTGTATTATATGCATAGGAGAACTTCTAAATGCAAGGAGATTTTTTAACCTACACTGGATAAAATTTTAACCATTAAATTACTTTACTACTGCAATTCGTGCATCTTCAATATTAGTATAGTATACCAAAATCATTGTGTTACAACTACATTTGGGCTTCCTAGACCTACAAAACATTAGTAATGGGATGCTTGCAAGAAAGATTGAGCAATTTTGGTAGTGTTTTGCCAAACCTATAGTTTTTGTGCTTTTTACTATGAATACTGCAAATACTATGAAATAGAACAATCTTAGCTATTGATTTGAAAAATCAATGGCTAATATTTTCGTTGACTACTTGCAAGTTTTAGAAAAGTACTATTTGAAAAAAAAACAATTTGTCCCAAAAAATAAATACAATTAGGTATGATTTGATAATAATTAAAAAATCATGAAAAAGAAATTGGCTATTTGTTGTAAAGCATTGATAGTGATCACATTTCATCAAAATGGAAGTTAAAACCATCTTCAATATTTAGAAGTGTATGCACATGGGATCCCTATTTGTATGAATATGGAGGCCATAAATTAATGTATTTTTAGTTTCCTTTTGTAGGCACATGTCCTCCTATTGTGGGAATAGGCCACAAAAAATTCAACTCTAAATCATTAATTTAGGGAACTCCCTAGTATTAAAAAACCCTAAACCTCAAAATGTGACACATTAGCAAAGCTAACTTTTAAATATAAAATTTTGATTTTAAATTTCTTAAAAATAGGAAATATAATTAAAATCAAGTTAACCATCTCCAATAAAAATTTTAAGTTCATCAAGTTCTATCATCAAAAGTTCTAATAGAAAACAACTCCGTCACTCAAAATGTGATGCAAAACAGTCACTACTAGAATTTTATTTTTTGTTGTTTTGGTCGTGTTGATCCAATCAAAATCTGACAGAAAACTGTTGATTTTAACAAATTTCTGTCAAATTTTGACCGGATCAACACGACCAAAACAACAGAAAAAATAAATTTTCTAGTAGTGAGTCCTGCAATCATCCAATGTTAACATAACAATATGTAAATACTCCTTTGACATGGTTTGTAACAACACCATAACATTCTTGAAATTAAGGGACTTGATATGTTTGCCTCCCATGCATTATATTTCCCTTCTAATATTGGAGATTGTTGAAAATATTGAATAAAAGCTTATCTATAAATTACTCAATAATTCTATCAACGATGACAATAGAAAATGGTTCTTCATCCTTGTATTTAAGAATTTTGAGAGTGTACAAATATGCTTTCTCTAATTTATTGAGATATTGACATTTTAAATATTTGACATCCTTGACTTTTTATTAAACTTTAAATAATCAAGTATATTCAAAATGATGAAATGTGATCCAAGTAAGCACCAATGAAGGCAATTTAAATTGACAATTTGACACAAGGTGCAAAACTATACTACCTTCTTTAGATTGTTTTTTTTAATAAGGTTCTCTAATCAAAAGTCACATAATCCAAAAAAATCAAGGTAGAATAGATACCATTTGCAAATCATATATTTACCCTTTTCTTCTATATTTAAATTTTAGCAAGTACATAATTAATATTGATTGTTAATAAAAATGATTGATAGGAAACAAATTGTTTAGTATAAAAACTCGTTCCAAAAAGAATCACAGTCTACAAATTAGGCAAGGCCAAAACTGTTTTTTTCTAATTGTAAAAATTTACATTGTCAAAATTATAAAAAAAAATTCTACTAATTCATTTTAGATTAGTCTAAATTTTTTTTGTGAGGTTTAATTTCCAAATAATTTTTTTCTAACTCACAAGAAATCATCAAATACTTGTTTGTGTATTTGTCTATATATTGGAACCCTTCCAATACTAGGTGATTTTTAATGCATCCTTCATTAGTTATTTTTTTAATTGGTCATGCACACAACAAATATAATATTATAATTAGTGATAAAAATGTCAAGCACATATACTAGAAAAATATCATTCCAATGGGAGTTAATCCTAAAGTCCCAAAGTTCTCTTAGGGGATAAAATTGAATTTTGGTTAGGCATTTGTAGATCTGATTTCTATTGTCATTTTTCTAAACTATTTTTTATTTTTTATATTTTTTATAAATATGGTTCAATGAGAGCTTTGCATGTATATAATTTTAAAGCAATCATATTTATAGGTTATAGATGTACTCTTAATTTTTTGCAAAACAAGTAAGAGGGAACACGTCGGTGTAGGTTTTCAAGTTGATTTGGAGTAGGCAAAATGTTGTGTATTAGATCCCAAGAAGAACTAGGTTGTAGGTGGACAACAAGCCTAAAATTAGTCGGAGGAATACTAGTGATAGATTACCGCCTACTAAATAGAGGCCTCTTACCAATGGTCGGAGGAAGACTCCAAGCAATGACATTGCATAGTTGTGAGTGCCCATTTAGTCACTTGGGATTTGTAAATTGTTTTTTTTGGATTTTATTAGTTTTTAGTATAGTTTTATATACAAAAATCTCAAAAAAGAGTGAATAACCAAAATAGAAATGTCACATACTAATTTAGCATTTGGTCCTAAATAGAGCATTTTTCTTTAATTATAACCAAATTCTACATGTAGATAGGGTAGAAACCCAAAATTGTATAAAATAAATATGTTTAGTAGAAATTGTCCAACTTGTCTAAACCTGACAAATCCTAGTTAAATTGGTTTAAGGGAACTATGTAAGAATCCTAGTTCAGATTCCCAAAGAGAAGTTTCAATATCCCCATTCCATCAATGAAATAGTAGAAATCCCAATTGTTAGCGTACAGATGAAGAAAACTCAAGACAAATCAAAGAAGGGCATCTACAACTTAAGTATGGTGACTTGAGGCGGAAATCATGCCAGGAGTCCAACAGAGCAATCAGTTTGCCAAGATTCTCTTCAATTTAGAAGATTCCCTTATTACCGAAAATTATAGGAGACAATGGGATTTGATTCTTCTTCTTCAAATGTGCAAAGTAAAAATATGAGCTTGCACATCTCTTGTGAAATTTCATGAGAGGTTTCATGAAAATTCTAGATTTTTTCTAATCTCCAAAAGATCTTTTTCCGAGCGGTCAACCGCTAAAAGTCATGATGGAAAATTCCTAGAAATTATCCAGGCCACGGTAAAATCTCACTAAAAATTAGTATAGCTTTTTATATTAATAATGAGCTCCAACAAATTTCGTGGCATTCAAATAGTCAGAAGACTCAAAATTGACAAGATCCTCTAAAACTGGCAAAATTGAAGATTAAATGTGGAGTTGACTAATGTATTGAGAGCATACGGAATTGGATTGAGGTCAAAGCGGGGACTTTTTTTTTACTCTCTTAATTAGTTACTTTTCTTTAGAAAAGTCAACCTCCAAAAGTTGGATTTTTACCCCTTTTTTAATTCTAGTTGGCGCTAGCTTTTAGTAGTTTTTTAGCAGATGAAAAAGGAAATTTTTTTTTCAGACTAAAAATGGCCTTTTGAAGCCATTGACTTAATCCATTTATGATTTGGAGTCTTTCTCCAAAAGTTAGAGATTAGGACTAATGTAAAATCCTAAAGAGGTGAAAATTCTAAAAGATAAGGATGAAAATCTAAAGGGATAGAGTTGCTTGGAGTATACTTCAAGTCTTCTTTAACTTCAACTTTGGGAGACCAAGGGAAGGTATATAAGGCCTCCTTTCTACACTCATTCTCTCTCTCTTGTAGTCTCATGGTCTTTTAAACTTTGGCCCTTTGGCCCATAATTTGTGTTTCTTCTTTGTGTCATTTGGAAAAGATTTGGTTGGAACAAAACTCTCAAAGTCTAGTTGTATACTAGTTTGTTAATCATGTCTTAGAATTTGAGGTTAATCCCTCAATACGGCGGAGTTTTGACTTCAAGTCCTAGGATTGTTGTAGAAATTTAATGATTTTTTAAAAGACAGCGAAGCTTTCACCTTATCACTAATCTCAGGTGTCTCCGTTTTTATTGATTTTTTAGGAATTAAAGTTTGGAATTGAACAAAAATTATTTTGCAAATATAGGACATTTACAACATTTAGAAAGATCCATTGTTTGGAAGGTACAATGGATCGATGCATAGACATCCAATTAGAGTAAAATAAAAATTGATTAAGAATCTGATTTTGCATGGTTATTTTATCAAGGGTGGATAAATAAGTATTCACAATAGTGCAAGGATTCTTTTGCCTATTTAAATCATTAGATGGGATTTCAGACTTGTAGAGGGCCATTTCAGGCCTATTCCCTCGTAGCGAGGGAATGGCCGGTTGTTAAGGAAAAAAAACATGTTCTGGCACATCCCTTTTTAAAGCATCATTCTATTAATTTCCAATCAAGGTGTGTCTTATTTGGGAGAAGAATTATCTTCTTGCTACAATTAGTCTTATGTTCTTCTAATTATGTCATAATCACCTTTTTCTTATTTTTTTCTTTTGTAGTCCAAAGTCTAGCAAAGCATCAAACGCAAAGCTCACTATAACAAAAGTAGTGTTTTATGACTGCAAAATATGACTGCAGTGAGTCATAAAATCAAAAAATATAATTCACGCAGAAATCACTGTAGATGACTCGGGATATGACTGATTCCAGTCGTTTGGAAGCAGTCGCTTCAGACATCAGTCATATTGGTAGTCATATAAATTGAAGGGTATAAATACCCATATTTAGCCATAGTATGCCAACATGGCATATACTTTAACTCTCCTAGGGGGTCTTGACTTTTTGTTGAGTTACCCGGGTAAAAAAAAATCCTACGTAGAATATGACTGCGGCGAGTCATATTTTTTGATGACGTGGAATATGACTGCAGTGAATTATATTTTTTGATGATATGGAATATGACTGCGGCGAGTCATATTTTTTGATGACATGGAATATGACTGTGGCGAGTCACATCTTTTGATGACATGGAATATGACTGCGGCGAGTCATATTTTTCGATGATATGGAATATGACTGTAGTGAGTCATATTTTTTGATGACATGAAATATGACTGTAGTGAGTCATATTTTGTAGTGATGTGAAATATGACTGTAGTGAGTCATATTTTGCAGTGATGTGAAATATGACTGTAGTGAGTCATATTTTACAGTGATGTAGAATATGACTGTAGTAAGTCATATTTTTTGATGACATGAAATATGACTGTAGTGAGTCATATTTTGCAGTGATGTGAAATATGACTGTAGTGAGTCATATTTTGCAGTGATGTAGAATATGACTGTAGTGAGTCATATTTTTTGATGACATGAAATATGACTGTAGTGAGTCATATTTTGCAGTGATGTGAAATATGACTGTAGTGAGTCATATTTTGCAGTGATGTAGAATATGACTATAGTGAGTCATATTTTGCAGTGATGTGGAATATGACTATGGTAAGTCATATTTTGTAGTAATGTGAAATATGACTATGGTGAGTCATATTTTGCAGTGATGTGGAATATGACTGTGGTAAATCATATTTTGCAGTAATGTGAAATATGACTATGGTGAGTCATATTTTGTAGTAATACAAAATATGACTTTTCCCAGTCAAATTTTTGAATGATGTGTAAAACAATTATTTTCAGTTATATTTTTTGATGATTTGTAAAACGACTATGTGTAGTCATACATCAACATAATTTAGTAATTAAGTAAGAGAATCCATTTAATTAAAAATGAATAC
The DNA here is from genome assembly GCA_950106755.1 of Climacium dendroides. Lineage (NCBI taxonomy): Eukaryota > Viridiplantae > Streptophyta > Bryopsida > Hypnales > Climaciaceae > Climacium > Climacium dendroides. Next base: position 27,041,516 of record OX467092.1, read on the forward strand.
ATATGATTTCTTAAATGGACAAAAATTAATCACATTAGAAAGTCAAATACAAGAAAAAATGTGATCTTTTTCAATAACATTTATTAGTTACTAACACAAAATATATCACAATGGCTCTTTATATATGTATATTTCCACATACTTGTAGAACCTATATTCCAACAAAAATGTAAAGATGTTACCTCTTTTGTATTCCAAGTAGCCTTCAATAACTTCATTTCAATCTCCAATGCCTACATGTATAAACAAGAAGGTTAGTTTTCAATAAATGAACAATATAATTCAAAATTTAAAGATTTAAAGCACTATAAAATATGTAAATATGTTTAAGATAAAAAAAAAGTTATAATCATTATATATTCAAAAATTATAAATAACCAAAAAAAATAACAATGATGATAGAGAGACTAAGAAGCAAAAAGTAACAAAAAAAGAAGCAAAAACTAAGTGACATTATGATTGCAAAATATGACTGCAAAATATGACTGCAAAATATGACTAGAAGACAAGAAAAAGAAAAACCTAAGATGGAAGAAGAAACAAAAGTTAAAAAGCAAGAATAAGCAAAATTTAAGATGGAAGAAGAAGTAAAATTTAAGATAGAAGAAGAAGAAAAAGTTAGGAGGTAAGAAGAAGGAAAATCTAAAAAGGAAAAAGGAGCAAAACTTAAGAAGGAAGAAGAAGTAAAATTTAAGAAGAAAGAAGAAGAGAAATCTAAGAGGAAGAAGAAGCAAAACCTAAAAAACAAAATTTAAGAAGCAAGAAGAAGCAAAACTTAAGAAAGAAAAATAAATAAAAGTTGAAAGACAAGAAGAAGTAAAACCTAAGAAAGAAAAAGAATCAAAAGTTAAGTAGGAAGAAGAAGCAAACCTAAGGAGCAAGAAGTAAGAAGGAGCAAGATCAAGTAAGAAGAAGCAAGAAGAAGAAAATCTAAGAGGCAACAAGAAACAAAACTTAAGAAGCAACAAAAACAAAGAAGGAACAAAAAAGAAAGAAGAAGAAGAAAAACCTAAGAAGTAAGAAGAAGAAAAACCTAAGAAGTAAGAAGAAGAAAAACCTAAGAAGTAAGAAGAAGTAAGAAGAAGCAAGAAGAAACAAAACTTAAGAAGCAACAAAAACAAAGAAGAAGCAACAAAAAAGAAAGAAGAAGAAGGAACAAAAAAGAAAGAAGAAGAAGCAAAACCTATGAAGTAAGAAGAAGCAAGAAGAAGAAAAACCTAAAAAGCAACAAGAAACAAAACTTAAGAAGCAACAAAAACAAAGAAAAAGGAACAAAAAAGAAAGAAAAAGGGGCAAATGGTGGCTAGGGATTCAAAACCCTAATTTTGTGGTGGCTAGGGTTTCAAAACCCTATTTTGTAGTGGCTAGGGTTTCAAAATCCTAAATTAGTAGCAACTACAAAAAAGTGATTTAAAAAAAATATGACTACAAAAAAATCCTACGTGGAAAAATATGACTAGGTACTTTCTAAATATATTTCCTACTCAAATTGTTTTTGGGTTGGCCTAAAAAAAATTCTTACTATTATAGAGATGTGATTGCAAAATATGACTAGAAAATATGACTGGGCGTTCCCTAAATATGTTCCCTACCGTTCTCTATGAAATATTTTGGTGTTTCCAATGGCCATATACTATACGGCCATGATGTATAAGGCTAAAATATGACTCGCAGTCATATTTTTTTTACCTTCAAAAATATGACTACAAGCAGTCGCGAGTCATCCTTAGTCATAATTCTGCAGTCATAAAACACTGCTATTGTTGTAATGGCTAGATCGTTGCAACTGACAGATACGTCCAATGTGGTACGTACTTTGTTCTAGTTATACGGAAGACTTACAAGAATATCAATTTTTGACATTGAGAATGTCAAGGTGATGTCAAGATATTGCCATGAGACAATAAGCTAATCCTTTTCTTTACTCTATTCAAATAAAATATGTATCTATAGTACTAAGATCTCATGCTTGGATAACTACCAACTAAGAGTTTGTGCATGTTCTGTCTACACATTAGCGCAAACAAAAGTATGATGGGATGCATGATAAATCAAGTATTTGGAATGCCAAGTGACTTCCAAAATAACTCCATGAGGTTGCTGCCCTCACCTGTGCCTGTCCTAGAAACGCAACAATCCAATTTAAGTTAATGAGGTGCATCACATGTCTTTAGACTGCAATGCGTGCTATAGCTTGCACATGGGATATAAACAAAAATCAACAAAGCAAAAATCACAAATCACAAGTCATGCAAATAATGAATTCTTAATTTCTAATGAATGTGGTTGCAACTGTTGCGTTGCAATGCAACCATACTTATCTCCTTCTGTCAAGTGTGTCTACAAATCGAGTATTGGAATCAAGGCTTCAAGACCCGGTGTGAACAATGTTGTAAGGCAATTGGACCGACTAGCCTTTTACCAACTCAACACAAAGTGATACAATATCTCTTAGGCAAGTATATTGAGCTTCCAGTAATGTAGTTAAGTAACGGACTGTATTACCCTTCTTTCATGGTGATATGGCTTTAGGAGCCTATAAACACTTTGTCTGTAATCAATAGGATTTAATGTTATTGCGCTGACATCAAGGGCCTGGATTGATTGCTTTGTATCTCTTATATACCATCGTTATTTTTTTTGTGAATATTCTAATATTGGGCTCAAATTTTTAATTAATATCAATGTGTCAGTTATGCCTTTGGTGGCTATTTTATTACACATCTGTGATGCTATGTCAGAATGTATTAGTACAGACTTGTACAGATAGCTTTCTTCATTTGTCGAGCAAGTTCAACCACTATATCACAAAGCTAATACTATAGAGAAATCTTTATTTATCCATTGATTCTTGTACATGTAATGTCACAATAATACAAAAGCATTATATGTGACTCATTTTTGTCAAGAATCTAACACTAGGCTACAAAAGTAGGAAAAAAAAGTTCTTAGAATGCCCCCAAAAGTTGAAATTTTTAAATTTTTTTTTTTCAAAAACTGACATTGCTGGGTCTCAGCCATGTCAGCCAACTACACTGTCGCTGTTCTGTTGTTGCTGCACTGTCGTTGTTGTAGTGCATTGTGGCGAGTTCCCTACCATAATAACTCACAGCCTTCTAAAGGCCTCAAATCCCATCTAATGATGGCTTCTTGCACATGCCACCTTGGGCCCCTTCAATATTTGCACAATAATGTAGAATGTAGCTATTAGGATAACTCAAAAGCTTCAAATCGCAATTGTGCCCCTCTACCAAGAAGAAATTTTGATCTTTTTTTGGCAACTTCACAAATTTGAAATCCAATTAATAAATCCAATTGCAATCCACAATTTAATTTTTTTTTTAAATTTGTGACCACAAGTAATCCATGAAGCAATTGCAAAATCTAATTTATGAGATAAAGATTATAATGAATGATAATTTATGAATAGTGCAACCTCCCTTTAGAAATCTATCGTACAAACTCTTCCATTCCATTACTTTGCCTATCCAACTTGTCCTCCCAATGCAATGAAACAAAATTTGATTTCATCAATTCATTACTCTCTCACCACCAAGCAAATCATGCTACAATGTGGTAACAAATTGCGTCACTAAACCTCCCAATACACAAGTATTTCCTCCTTTCTTTATAAACGCACTAAAGGTTACTTTACACCTAGAAGTTAGGCTAGTTTGTTGTGTAAGAGGCCAAAAATCCTCACTTGTGATTGGACAAAAGCTAAAATTAGTCCAAACCTTTAAAGGTCAAGCCAATTTAATCCCTACAGGACCAGAGGATTTTCAAGGAGACATTGTCAAAAACTATAGGGGTTTGGTATATTATTCAAAACTGAAAATTAAATTTTTTTTTTGAAACTTCAATTGTACAAAACTAAATTTAAATATTTTACCAGAATGTGGAAAAAATTTCATCCCATTTGACCATTCAAATTAAAAGATTATAATGTTTGAAGTGAAAAAAAACCTTGTTTCCATTCTTGCAAATTAGGGTAGTAGACTTCCGGCCCTTTTGGAGTAAAATTATTGCTCTACACAAATATGAGAATTTTGAACATTTATAAGTATATAATATAAGGTTCACCCACAAAAATTTAAAAGCAAATATAGAGTCTAGCTTGTTCTAAATCACCCTACAATGCAAGGAAGTTAAGTGAATTTGCAATACACTAGTCATTTTTTGATGATTTCTTGTGCAATGAAATTTTTTTAATTTGAAATCCAAATAGTAAAAAGTTAGGGACAAACATTTGGAATATGTGGAAAATATTTGAAGAATTTTGACTACATTGATTGCAAGATAATAGGACTTGAAGTTAGAAGAAAATGTTTTTCTTTGAAACCACTCCAACATAGCTAACAAAATTTGAGTCTTCTTATTATGTGATTTGAGGACTGATTTTTTTTAATAATTGTATGCCATATTTTATTAGTTGCATACATGCCAAGTTTCAAAAGTTGATGATCTTTTTGGCAAGAGATTTACCAAAGATTCCTAAATTGCCTAAGCTGCTTGAAAAGTTCAAGGCAACATATCTTTTGATTTGGGCTCTTGATTAGAAAAAAATTATTTTTTACAAAAGAAGTACATTATATCCAAATTTCATAAACATCCGACCCAAAATGCCTTTGTAGGAACCTACCCAAGATTTCTTTCATACATTCAACAAATACTTGGTCCTTTAGAGGTTAATGGAATGAATTTTTTATTCAAAAAAGACATGATCTGATATGGCTAGAGCTTGATGAATTGGGTGCACCAAGAATGGAAGGCCAATGTTAGATCAACTATAAAATTTTAAAAATAATTTATTTGTATTTAATGTGGTTGAATTTCTATAGTCTAGGATTGCAAGGCCAATGTTGGATCAACTATAAAATTTTAAAATTTTAAAAATAATTTATTCTTATTTAATGTGGCTGAATTTCTATAGTCTAGGAATGCAAGGCCAATGTTAGATCAACTAAAAAAATTTAAATTTTTAAAAATAATTTATTCTTATTTAATGTGGCTGAATTTCTATAGTCTAGGAATGCAAAAGAACCTCGCAGTCCTATAGAAAAGCTAAATCTCATCTAATGCACCAATTGAAACTATAGACTATCTAACATCTATTTCTATTCTGCTTGTATCTATTTTGCTTGTACTACAACCAATCCTCCCAAATGTAAAGAATGTAGACATGCAATGTATTGACCATTCTAGGGAAGATTATTTTGCTAGTTAAGAATTCCTTTTGCAAAGGAGAGATTCCAACTGTAATGAGATTGTAGAGGACAAAATCCTTGAAGACCCTTTTTCAAGTGAATCGTTACAAAACTTAGAAGAAAATTAGTGGCCACTTGAGCTCCTACATTCCATTAAATGGCCATTAATTTTCTTCTAAGTTTTGTAAGGATTCACTTAAGAAAATTAGTGACCATTTTTCCATTTGAATATGTAATGTAGATTACTAGTTCAATTGCAAAGAAGAAGGGAAGTAATTTATTGAAAAGGGAGGGAATGAAGTTTTGTATAAGACTGTACACAAAAAAGAGGCCCACTAGAGAAGTCAAGGAACTGTTGAGTTGCCGTTGAGTTCCATTGCATTAGAGGCCTTTCATTGAATGGCACCTAGTTCCATTGCATTAGAGGCCTTTCGTTGAATGGCACCTAGTAGGACGGAACACTAGGAAGAGAGTTGGGTGTTGAGGTCAAAGTGTGTCAACATTTTTCGATGAGGCCCAAATCTCTAAATATGAAATACAATCTTGCAATCTACATTACATATTCAAATGGGAAAAATTTCTATACATTTACATAGGAATCTCTACATTTTTGTAGAATTGAATTTTCCATTTTTTTTTCCATTTCATTTTTGCTCAATGCTTAAAAAAATTGGCAATTTTGGATAATTTTTGAATATGAGCTTTGAGATCCAATTACCTACTCTTACAACAAATGGTCTGCCTGTCAGTTTCGAAGATCAGTGATTCAGTGTGGCAGACAGCCCTTCTTTCACATGAAAGATTATTAACTTATGGATGGGAGAGTGGGAAACAGCGAATGAAGGAGACAGAAAACGGATGAGAAACAAGAGAAGGGATGGATGGTTGGACGGATGAAGACCAGCCATGTCTGTCCGCAGAACTTTGCTTGGAATGCCCTCGCTTGTTTTGTTTGCTGACTTCCCACTTTTGCTTCCTGCTCCCGCCCTTGGATTGATTTGTTTGCACTTGCTGCAGCTGCTGCTGTATCCTACGCTTCGTTCTCCGCTCATTTCAGTGTTGATTCTTCTGCTTCAAATTTTTACCTCCAGGCCAAAGCGCTACCGCTGCAATTTCGTTTCACATATTTTTATACACATATTTTTTCTTCATCGTCGCTATGAGGATCCGTAAAGGCCATCGATGCTTGCCGCTGCCGCATGCTAATGGTTTTTCTCTGCACGGCGTGCTTGATGAAGCGAGGGACGATGCGAATCAGGCGTTGCTCAACCTCGTGGCGCTTGCAGACAATTTAGTTGATGGTTCTCAGAACATTCAGGTACGCTTAATTTGTAGCCTTGTTATATTACCTCATGAGCGTCGGTGCGTGTGCATATGTCATACTGTATGAATTCGACTCTAGAATGTTTAAATTACAGTGCGCGCAGTTTTTTGTTTTTTTTCTCTTGATGAGATGTCGGCTGATGCAGCGTAGTTACTTTTAATCTCGAATTGTTGCAAACCCCGGGGTCTCGACAAATGAGGGAAGCAATGTCGGTGTGTTTGATTGCTTGGCTTTCTGTGACTGGAACTACAATGTTTATTATAGTTTGTGAACTTGTCCTCAACATACTGTCCTTGTAGTGGTCCATATACGGTTTATTTGGAACACTATTAGTGACTTGATTTTTTAATTTTGAGGCAGGAACATGCAAAAGATACGTCTCCGGAGAGGAAGAAGTTCCCAGAGCGTGAGCCTGAGGAGAACAGGCATATTCTCAACCGTACGTAGAGTAATTTTTACGTCAAGTATTTGTTGGAGGAAATCCCACTGACTCCTTGACTGCTTTAGATGCCATGGTTTTGGCACAATGACTGAAGATTTACTCAAATATTTTGCTACTCCGACTAGCTAGGTGGATGCTGTTCGCAAGATGTTAAGCTCTCTCGACAATACATTAATCCAGAGAAACGCACAGTTATCAACCTTATCGGACTTCATGCATGAGCTGGTGTCTCTGACCTATGGACATGGATTGCTGATGGCAGGGTTTCAGCCGACGACAATTTCAACTACCGCTCCTCACTTTGCAACGCTGGTATTTCTCATCTGCACAAGTATATCTAAGGAAATATCTGAGACATGCAGATTGAACGCACGCATATTCGTGATGCCAATTCTGACATTTCTTTATATTGGTCGAAGGGGCAATATCGATATCATTTCATCCCTTTTCTGATTGCCTCACATCGATCTGTTCTCCTCTCTTACATTTTGATTCTACTCTGTTTAGAATTTTCTGGTGCGTCGTTATCCTATGATACCAGTTGAATATAGGAGTCTACACACGAACCGTTCGCAGGCAGCTCATCTTGAATCCCTTGTGTGATAAAGTGTACACAGAGAGAAGATGGTCCCACATCAATCGTGCGACCGTGTACCCTCTGTGTACATTTTTCGGACAAGGGATTCAATATGAGCTGCCTGTGTTAAAAGGCGTCTTTCAAATCCAAGTAAATCACAATGAAAGCCTGTTATGAAGTTTCTTGGTAGCAGTTTGATCTTGAGGTAGAGTGCATGACATGCAATGTGAAGTGGAGAGGTTACTGAAGAAAAATGATTTGGAGTCTCCATTGTCATTCGGGTGTGTGTCTGACCGGGAGGGATCCGACGGGGGCCTCGCATGCGCGAGCCTTTCGGCACAACTGGGACAACTTCCAGCAATCCTTCCACCACAGAAATTCAACACAAGCCGGATTTATTAGAACAATCACTTTGCCGTATCTGCTCAAGAGCTGGCATGACTGGTTTTAGTGTTCGTGATGCAGTTTTCCAGATGATAGAGCAAGGATTACCGGGGTTGAGCGGAGTAGGTGAAAGATTGGTCGAAGAAGTGGCACAGTCATTTCGAAATAGCTCTAAATTTGTGGAATGCAAGGAGCGTGGAACATATTGCTTACAAGATCTCCCGGCAGGTAAAGAAGAAAAGTTGCTGATGAAAGGAGATTCGGAGTTTCATCACGAGAAAACGGTTTCAAGCAGCGACATGCTAGGAGCTGCGAAGCAGTTACAACATCTGTATAAGAGCTGTTCGAACTCGCTTGGTTTTGGCGTCATTGAACCTATTGAAACTTCATCCGTCCGTGCCAGCAAGCGGAAGGTAGTCCAGAACAATCCATATGTTCGACAGTCCAAAGTTGCAACGGTTCACAAAGACATTACGGTGAGGACACACAATTCCATCTCAAGCGCCTCCAGGTCGCTGAACCTCAAGCAAATGGATCAAATTGTAACTCTGTGCACAAGGGATGATGGAAAAGGTTGGAAGTGCCCCCGACCTGCACAAGTTGGGTTCGCTATGTGCACATATCATCGAGATCTCATCAACCAGGGAAAAGAGCGTCGAATGAGAGCGAGATTGGAAGCGGGACCAAATCCTCAGTTCAGATATGTCGCCAATGCACGCGTTATGAAGAACGCCATCATGACGGATACCTCTTGGAGTCCGTTTTCGGACGACGAATTGTCATATGATGAACACCGACAGTTTGTGAAAGCGAAGACCATTACGTCCTTATTATTGAATAGTGATGTGCAGCCCCGACATTGATTTCTGACAAAGCCGGAAGACAGTTGGTCTCTCACGATTCTTCTCCAGCGCTTGTACAATTGTTACTTATACGTTTGTAATCGATAATTATAGACATTTGCTTTCTTCACTAACATCAGTCGATAGCAAGATACTACAAATCTAATCTAGTTAAGTAGATAGAGTGAAAAATAGCTGACAATGTCGAAACAATAGATTACAAATGGGGTGTCTATATGTACACGAGCATCGTACACAGCAAGGCATTCTGGTAGCGCTCCTGAGAAATCTACACCCATGATTACAATCTGCACGAAACGAACGTTGCTCCAACTGCCAAAGACCCAAAAGACTGGTCCGTAACCTATCGTTTCCTCTTTCCATTATCGTTCTGAATGTTGTCTAGTGCTCTCTTTACTCCAGAAGCGAGGTCGTCCAGAATCGCTCCAATTTCAGCCCTAACATAGGAAGGGCAACACGAAGGTCAGGACTCTCTTGAACCCTTAGTGCCACTTTGGCAGTACCTTGCCAAATATGGTAACCTTCAAACGTAGATTGACTGTTCCAAAATGTAGGTCGTAGTTTCTTCTTTCCGCTGATATATTTTACTACCTTCCTTGAAGCTTTCTCAATGATACGTTTGAACTCTTATAGATATAGAAGGGGTTAAGGTAACTGAAGAAGGGCATTTCTGAACTGGAACGTTGAAGTAACGAAACCAGCAAGAGACTTCCTTGGTTTGTAAATTCGCAGGAAGTAGTATAGCTGGCTGGAGTGGAGATTACACGTGAAAGTAAATGGACATTAGTTTCGGAAGGAGAGAAGGGACACAAGAGAGAACCAAACTCACCCACTAGAGCCAGCAATGTTAACACCCGAACGTTTAGAAAGCCTTCCCACGTTACTGTGCGTGCCATTTTCGTCATAAGCTTTGCCTTTGCCCAAGCCGTATCCAAACCCCACTCCCACACCACAGCCTGCTCCTAATCCAAACCCGAATTGCAAACCCGGGAATCCTAAGCCAATTCCTGCACCTACATTGCCAAAACACCAAATGAGACTAGGCGGCCAGATTAGAGTTCCCTGTGTCTATACATGCGCATGCACTAGCACGGGTATTAGCAAGGCAATAATTAAATGCAGAATCAAATACATGGGAAGATGATCTGGATTGTTTTTCACATCCACTCGTTTTAATAAGGCTAACCCTAAACATCCCGACATACGACTCGAAAAGAGTACAAGCCAGCACCGACGCTGGACACGAAGTCCGTTCAATCATTGGTCAAGTAAAGCATCAAACAACATAAAAAATTCACTGCCAATGGGAGAGACATGAGGAGGAAAAGCACTCTTAAGAGACAGAAAATCATCTCTTCGTCTGCGACTGGCACTTCCATTACCATTATTGCATGCGAGTCAAGTTCATTTGGCTGATACAATTACCAGCCAATCAATAAAGTGCGTGGAATCAAGCTGAACTAGGTTTTTGGAAATATTATCAATTCGCTTTTTGAGGATTCTGCATTTGATTCTACCAGAGCTCGTTTTGGTAGAGAATTACTAAGCCTTGAAGATTAGAACAATACGTAATCAGCAAGCAGGTTGTGAGGCATCACATCATGTTGTCTGAATCAATCTACAACGTTCAGATTTTTACGTGTTGTTCAGATCGAATGGCTCACGCAGAGGAGATCAAAATGTGCTTGCTGGCAAAACCTCTAAAATATTGCAATTCATTTCAATTTCAGCAGACGATAGGCTACGTCCAAAACAGGATTTCGGCATCCTTCTGGTTTCCATACAATACCAAACTGTGAAAAAAAATGTAACAATTGTCGAATTCTCAACTACTTCTTCTGCAGGGTGTAGACGTTCGCACCAATTGCCTTAATTTCGCGTCGCTGTTCAAGCGGTAATCCAAAATATTTTTTACAGCAATCGCCACAAAGGAAACCCTAAAGCCGAAAGAAAAACGCCGAATTACCTCCTACGATACCGGCACCCAGACCAACGCCACAACCGATGCCGAAGCCGAACGCCGGGCCCAGCTTGCCCCAATCCTTCGTCTGGAGCTTCGGTAGCCTCCACAGAAAGCCCTTCTCGTCATCGTCGTCGTCGTCCCTCATTGCGGCGGATCCCGAGGCTTACAATACCGGCAGGTTGAAATCCACGAAGCGTGATCCTGCAATCCCCACTTCCCCACAACTGAAGGCATTCAGAGAGTCCACGCTCTGGGTGGCGAGGGGTTGCCAGGGATTGCCAGCAGTCGGGGGACTGTGCGTGCACGGCCACCGGAGCCACAACTCATTGTTCTGATTGGTCGGGGGCGTGGCCACATCAGCATGCCAGGTGGCAACTGATTTTATTCCTCAATTTTTTGTAAGATTAAAAAATGGAGGAATATATAGTTGCCCACATGAGAGATGCACACGTTACTAAGTTCAGTGAAATCACTTGCAATTTGTTAATCACCCTTTCAGACAAGTACACTCTTGATGAACTCACTTGGGTCATGTGTGACTTTCCCTAATGTCACACAAGAATAAAAGTATGCAATAATTAGCATCCAGTAAAACCTACAACTATCAGTACCTTAGAAAATAAGGGCCTTGAGTATGCAATATATATTAACTTTTCCAATAAACCCCACAACTATTCAAGATAGCAAGAGTATGTAATGCAAAGAATTCAAAGCTTAGCAACATTACTCTAAGGCTTGAAGTTTGCCTTCAATATATAAGGCAAATTATCCCATTCCAAACCAAATGGGAGTAAGCACATTGTCAACTAAATTATGTTAATATTATACAATCAAGTTTCGAAATGTACACTATTAGTATAATTTAGCCTGCAATAGGGTTGCTCCTATTTGGTCTAGAATAGGATGGTTTATTTTACTATCACTATTAATATCTTCAAGTTTCTTCAAATAAATCTAAGAGTGAGAAGTACAAAGTCCAAGCTAATAGAGAGAGATTGTCCATAAACCAATCACTGGATTTCAAACTATTGTTCCAATCAACAAATCTTAAACAAAAAGACACATTATAGGTGGTCAATAGTATTATTTCCCATTATTGTTCTTAGGAGAGACTATTCTTGTTCTTTAAGATGTTATTGAATGTCATTCTATTATTCTCTATGTAGTTGCAATGGTATTCCAAAAAGATCCCTAAAGATTGAATAATAATGTATAAACCTTTTGTTGTGTATAAAATTGACATGGTGGTGTTAAAATTCCTAAAATTGTCTTTTTTCAACCATAATCTATATCTTTCACTTCATTAGAAACCTAGTTATGTTTGTGACAATTTGTGAAGTCAAGTGAGATGTTCAACAATCCAAAAGATAGAAAATATACTTGCAAAATTTCATTTTTCTAGAATATCAATTTTAGAAGAATGACAAACTCAAATGTAGCCAATTTTTTTTAATCAAGTACCCCCCAAAAATGATTTTATACTAATTAATTTTTTTTAATCTATGTTATATAATGTTCCATCAATGTCTGTTTCAAAATCTTTTGGCAATATATATTGTCCTTCACGGATCATAAAATTCATATTGTTGAAAAAATGAAAGAATTTTTTTTGTACCTCATTCAACTATTCCCTCCTTTACTATTACTTAGCTCTATATACCTTAGCTTCCTTTGAAGTTTCAAGTTGAATAATTTTCTAGATAATTTTCTAGCATGCTCCTTGTTAAGGGTTTAGGGTTTAGGGTTTGTTCATCTTATCACAAAAAGTATACAAATTCGTATTTTTAGTAAAGATTTCACTTTCACTTACTTGAAATTGAATTTGTAAAAATTGTCTCAAATTCTCAATTGTTCATGGTTTATATTGTTGGTCTTCAAGAAATCAATTCAATCTTGAATGAAATATAACATACATTGCATAATTATTGGAAGTAACCTTAGCTTATGGTCTTTAGTAGAAAAGAAGCCCTTGAGTAACAAGCTTCAAGGCAAAAGCATGACCAATATAAATACTAGCTCGGTGCTCACATGGGCCTTTAGAACTATGGCTTTGCTTTGCAAATTAGTTCTTTATACCTTCGTTTAATTTCTATTAGTTTCACAAAAACCAAAGTGGTTTGAAAATAAATTAAGATTTGACTTGAAAAGCAAAGAATTTATTGAATGGACAAAAATATTACTACTTTAAATTAACTTGTGTGTAGCTCAAAGAGTATTCTTACAATTTTTAGGTAAAGAATATCATCACACACTTTTAGATAGCTAATGGTAATTAGATTTTAAGTTTCATTGGTGCAGAAATAATAATATGATAAGTTGTCCATTAATCTTGTAAAGATTAAACCAATGACCATTGAGTCAAATCTTTAAATCCTTTATGCTAAAAAGGCTTCATTTTGCTTGTATAAATGAATAGAACTATGCATTTAAAAAATTCTACAAGATGATATCACATGTCTTTAAAAATACAAATTTGTTAAATTTAAAATTATTGTAATTTTTTAAATTAATTATATATATATAATCCAAAAATCTAGAGATTTTACTATAGGTATATATTGTTGTATAAAACATTATAACATATAATATTATTATATCAACAAAAATTTTATAATATTTATTATCTAAAAACATGATTATGAATTTTCAACTTCAAACCATAATTAAAATATTTATTCTTAGGATGTTTTTCAAATTTCTAGATAGTGGAGTAGTTACATTGAATATGCTTCATTTTGCTAATTTTTCTTTTAAAAAACTCACCTTTAATTCCTTAAGGATCAGGGCATAAGTTCAACTTTCCAAAATTGTGAAGTTAGACTAATAATTTAATGATGACTTCCAAATAATAGTTCTAAAACATGATCTATAGATCATATCTATATGATTAGATCAACTATAATACAAACTAGTATTATCCAATAAAATTTGAAGTCAAAATTTGAAAATTCCTTCTAAAATCAAATGTAGATTGAATACTTGTGATTTTCACAAGAATTTTTTTTTAATTCAAAATGATAAGTTCAATTATAGTGTTTTTTGAAGATTTTTATTTTATTTTTTTATTCAAGTTTTTTTGATAGATCTTTTTTTGAGTTGAAGAATTTATTTTTTAAAGCCAAACCTACCAATATCCTTTAAGTTATAAAATATTCACAAAGCAAAGTCTTTAGAATGTATACTACACAAATGTTGAAGAACTAACACAAGAATCTTGAAAAACATTGATGGATAAAAAAATGCATTTTTATATGTGGGAATATATTTACATTCATCCATTGTTTGAAATTTGAATGTCTAGTCTTTAACCCCTAAATGTCCAAGGCCTTTTTTGAGCTTCTTGGAATTTGTTCTAAATTGAACAAAATGCCAAATTTTTGATAAATTTTATCATTTTTTAAAAATTGTGATTGTACAAATTCAAACTAGATATGCTAAACATCACATTAGATAGAAAACACAACAATTTCATTTATAAATTAAAAGATTATAATGTTTGATCATGAGGGTATTAAAATTGTAAAAGTGATTTAAAGTTTTTCAATCCTCTTTTCACATATCAAATCTAAAAAATTGGTCACCAAATAAATATGAGGTTAAAGGGTACAACATGTATTACTCCAATCAATTTACAAACTCTCAAGATCTTCTCTATAATTTTTTAAAAATAAATTTCTAATGTGATTTTCCCTCCAAGATCTAGTGTACTTGAGATCCATTTCTAAGAAGCCTAAACACTAGAAAATCAAGATTTGCAACGGACACCCTTGCACAAAATCTTGAATAGAAAAATCATAATCAATCATTTTCAAAATCAGATTTTCCATGCTAAAACTAGACTTCAAAGAGAATTCTTCAAAAATATGAACCATATAAAATAGCAACTTGGTCAAGTTTTATTTAACTTCAAAGTATTGTCAACATTGGAATTTGTTGCCTTGGGCCTTGGGAGGGTCACTTAGAGTGTCCATTAAAAACCACGTGCAAACAAAATTTTGGCCCCCCTATATACTTTTTGAATCTTAAATAAAATTAAATGAAAAAAATATGAATAGATATTTTTACTTTGAAAGTTTATATTTTGAATTATTGATAATTTTATTTATTAATAATAATTAGTTACAAATTTTTGAAGTAAAAATATACACTGTAGAACTGAAAAATAATTTTCACACCCATATATTATATTGAAAATTTTTCCTAAAAAATGAACAAAAAGTTTCTTAAAACAACTCTCTATAGAAAGCTCATTTTGAGTTGAATATTAATGCAATGGTCATCTAAATGTGTTCTTTAAAAATATTTGAGTTAAAAAATATGCCATTTAGTGCATTTTTAACCTCTTCTAGAAATCATTTCATATTTTATTTGAGTTTGAAATTTTGGGAGTAGGATCCTATAGTCATTAGTAAACAATGCTCAAAACTTGAAGTTAAAATTATAGTTTATTAGAAACCACTTGTTCGCACGTGGTTTGTTGTAGTAGAACTAAGTGCACCCCTGAGCCTTGGGCATATAGGAGTTAAAGGGTTAAAATTTTAATATTCAAAATAGTCAATTTTTAAAATTAATTAGCGATGATAGTAAGAGAACATTAAGGTTTAAGCACTTGTAACCAACACTTTAGGCAATTTCAAATCTATTAGAATGGAATCAATAAATGGGACTATTTTTTAACACATTAGCAATTTAAAATCATGAATTTTTAAAATTATATTTTTTCTATTTTTTGAATATATATAAATATATCATGAATTATTTACGTTCAACTACAAGATGTATCCTAAACTATTTTTTATTTTTTTATATACCAATTATCAATGATGCTAGTGTGTGAATATGAAGTTGCTATTATGTTATCCTAGGAGCGTAAGTCCATAAGCTTAGAAGACTAAACACTTGTGTTATAGGTGTCAAAATTAACCTCCTTCTCTTTAGGTGTACAATTAACACATCTTAAAATTCTATCTATACAAAACATAAGCAAAATTGTTATTTTTATGTCCCTTTGGATTTAAGATGAACCTCTATATTTTTATAATAATTCAACATGGACTATTTCATTCTCCTAGTCCATAAATTGCCTACTTTTATTGCAAGTTTAAATTGGGCTAATAAAAAGGGACCTTATAATACTGGAATGCATTGATAAAGGAATCATAATTCATACTAAGATTTCAACGTCATACGAGATTTTCAAATGAATCTCTGAGAAAGGGGACAATTTGAAATATTTACTAATAAAACCAATTAATATTAATTGATTGGATAGATTGATACCAATACAGAAAAGTCTGAATCAATCTATCCAGAATGATGAAAATTCACAACTGCAAAGATAATAGTTGCCGTGTCAAAAAATGCATCAAAGCACATGTAACATTATTTACAACCTGCCATAAGATGTTCCTTTTTTAAATTGTAGAAAATCAGTATGTAAAAGAAACTGAGGGCATGTGGACACCCAAAAACTTTTGGTTGGAGCCCAAAGAAATGAAGTATTTTGATTGGGTCATTACTTTGATCCATAGCTTTCTTTCAATCAAAACACTACATTTTTTGGGCTCTAATCCAAAACCTTTTGTTAGTGTAAACAAGGGGAAGTGGCCAAACTTCCTTGGGTCACACAAAAGAATATCTTCTAATTGAATTATTCTTGGATCCACATAATCAAGTGTTGGGGGGACCCATGCCACCTGGCTGAATTGGCCACGTAGGATAAGTACTGATAACCGAGTCAAAGGCACCACGGTGACCGTGTCAGCGTGCATTATGAACGTAGTTCGCTAGCATACTCGTCTTCATCTTTCCTGCTCTTCTTCATCGGCGCCCTTGTTCCCGCTTCTGCTGAAGCTCTGCCCGCCGTGACCAACTTCCGGCACCCCTGAACGCGCGCCTCTCTCGCATCGACTTTTCGTTTTTCCTTCCGCCTTGGGTTAGTTCATGAAAGCTTCACTCTCGTGCATTTCCGGTTGCCTCTTGGAATTTTTCTGTCTTGAGCTTGCTGCAGACGGGGTTTTCGTTTCTCTCGTTTCTCGGGATTTAGAAAAGTACGAGTTTTGTGCTCTGAGTCCTCAGTCACTCAAGTGCTCGTCATAGAACACTGTGCATTTAAAAAAAAATCCATTTAGGTTTTTTTCTTCCATTTGAGGAATAAGTTTTTTTTAATTTAAAAAAAATTAGGATGAAGTTGGTGATGGTGTTAGGTTTTGGGAAATGGACGGGTAGTGATGGTGTTAGGTTGCTGGGGTTGTCTTTGGACGGGTGCAGCTGTGGTTTCGTAGAAGTCTCTTAACTTTATTATTGTGGGCATTTGTGTGAAATAGAGCCGGGGGGTAGTCATTTCGATGGGGATTTAAATTTAGAGGTGGTGGAAAGTCACTGCAGAAGCTATGGGGAGTGTTGATGCGGAGGTAGAAATGGATATGGAAATTTCGGACGACGAGCAGGAAGGGCGTGCGGTGGCGGGACAGGTAGTGGATGGTAGAGTGGTCAATCAGAAGTCGTCTGGTGGTCCAATGATAACAGATAGTATCCTCATCTTCTTGTTTTTTATGATCTTGGTGCACTTGGTTTTGGGAGTGTCACATTACTAAGTGATCTTTGGAATGGTAATGGGCTTGTGCAACGAGAGTTTTTTTTTTTAGCTATCATTAATAACAAGCTGGTTTCCGCCTTTTATAAGCTTGTACAGCCATTTTTGGATACAGAGAACAACTCTTCAGGAACCGTCTTCGCTGAATCCAACGAATAACCCCTTATCACATTATTTCGCTGATGCATGTAGTGCGCGCATTGTAGAATACAAACTCTTGGTTCATGAGAAGTTTGTAGAATGTGTTAAGAGCTTGTAAAATGGTGGCACCACTTTCTGAGCGAGGAATCCTTGACTTTGTTTAAGAAGCTGATTCCAGTCGCAAGCGGAAACGTTTCTCTCCAGAGGAAACAAGCCCTTCAGTTCGCGTCGAATACCATAATCTTTCCAGGTAAAGAAGCTTATTTGATTGTACCGTGTTATGCTGTGTGAGAATTGGTTGAGGCAGTCCCTCTTCAATGAATTTCTTAAAGTCTAAACTCCATTCTCATCCATTTTTAGGAGGAAAATAGTCTTGTCGAGTTATCTTCTGTTGGTTAGTCTCGATAATGTTGTAATGTATTTAATGTGATTTCTGCCTGCTTGTAGGGAGAGCCGAAGGAAACTTCAGGATCTTTTGCGGGATTGGTCTTTGTGGCAAGGATACCATAGCCGACATTCCTCCTCAGAGGTTTGAACTCACTTCTTGTTGCCTTTTCCTTCTGCACAGCCCGCAGTCTGAAGAATGCATTTATAGGGAGAAAAGTTGCTGTGGGAGACTGAATATATAATATATTGTTAGTTTGGACAGGTACGCAAATTTAGCTGCCTTTTCTACTCTGGAGCATTTTACATGGATAATAGTTATTTCAAGTTCCATGGGCAGTGCTAAATCGAACATTTTGCTATTCGATTGCCTTCCAAACTAACTTGGCTAACCTAGGGGAGGTTTAGTTTGTCTCATCTTCTTTGCGGTTTTAAGGGATAATATCAATGATATATAAATGGGGTTGAACACGATGGCGGTTACGCACGAGTAGAACATTCGCATTGTGTTCAGTTTTTGCTGATGTGTATTATAGTCCCGAGGGTCAGTGGGTCTGCATGGGATCATCAAAAGACTACGATTAAACGTAATCAATATATTAGGGTAAGAGTTTACGTTGTAGCAATTTTTTTTAATAGCGTTCTTGAAGATTCACCTTTACGAAACGCATCTGTTGCAGATAAAAGACGATCTTGTGGAGAGTGGCGAAGAGCAATATTATCCAGCTTTGCAGGTCGGCCCCGTAGGTAGTTCTTTTAGTGTGGTAAGCACTGACCTAAATGCCATCATGCCCGCACGCGTATCTTTCATTCTGTCCGCTTGCAATGATAGAGAGTGGTTGACAGATTTCTTCTTGTGCAGTCATTTTGGGTGGATAAGCCTGCAAAACAAGGTCGCAGGAACGAATCTGGTGACAGCCGAGGAATAGTTCGGACGAGCAGTCAAGATCTTAGAGAGAGCGAAGCTGATGTTCCCCTTTACGATCGAGTCACGCCCTCGCTATCGACGCCGGAATCGCGCAAAGATGGGTGAGATTACACTGCCATCAGCACCATTCGTAAGATTCTTCATTTTTTGAGGATGCGTTTTTCTCCTTTAAAAGTAGTTGCTTGTCTTTCTCATGCGTCAAATTTTGCCATGCAGGCGCGTAGAGTTAGAACGGGAGGCGATAAGGTGTTTCAATTGTGGGTCCTATAGTCACGGCCTCAGAGATTGTCGGAGACAATTGAACTATGATGCTATTAATTCTGCTCGGTCTAACCATGCATCGAAGAGAACTTTTTCTTCTGGACCCCGTTCTGTTACCAGATATTATGAAACGCATCCTAGTAACGAGGTATAGTAGCTGTCTCCCTTTTTTCTACCACGCGTTTTGAATATGACTCATTCTTTGAATTAAACAGTAAGACTCTCTTCATACCTAGCTCATAGTTTTACTGTATAACATATTTTGCACGAGTGTATTTGTTATGGTTCAAAGTCAGTGCAGAGATCCGTACACCTATTGCCATTTCTAAAAAAATGTAACCTGAATCAGGAACCTGATCGAGCACCTTGGCAACTCCATCAATCTTCCCCTCCTGGTTATCCTTCTTCCAATCCTGGTACGTATGCCTGTTCCCTTGCCTTTCACAGCAAGCAAATACAGAGAGTTCGTGATAATCTATTTTTGCTGGTTAAAATGACAATAACCCAGGTGGGGAATATACAGGGAAAGAATCTACCAGAAGCTCCTCGAGCTCTGAGAAGAAGGATGAGAAGAACAACTATAAGCTTCCAAGTACGGAAGATAACGAAGAAGGCGAAATAGTTGATGGTGTAGGGTCCACTTGCGTTGAGGAGGAGCTGTACATTGCGTTTAGTCCAGAACCTGCTCCTCTGGCGGATAGAACAACTCCCGACAACTCTGGAGCTCGTGTTTCGTACAATTCCGTTCCTGAGCGAATGTGGAGAAGTCCACCAGCATTTTCCCCTCCCATTCAAATGCACCCGAATTTTCACCATCAGCGTTCTTTCGCTTACCCTCCACAGAATCCGGTGTATTCTCACACTCCCTCGCCAGTGCAGCACCACGTTGGGATGAACCCTCAAAGATCATGGTCCGACGAAAGGCATCACCCTCAGCGACCATGGGATGGAAGGAATCTGTATTATCCTGAGAACACCGGTAGTCCTGCTCAAGTGAATGGCTCAAGTGCACCTACAGCAGCTCCAGCCGCCAAGAAAGAGGATGACGATTGGGAACTGAACTTCGAATCTAGTGTTAACCAATCTTCGGAGACTTCACGATCGACTTTTGCAGCAGAACCTGCGGCAGCTACTGAACAACCTTACACTCCAGTGTCAGTGAGATCATATACGGCGTTGACAGTCAATACAATATCTGGATTCTCTCCCCCTGATCCTTCGCAGCTGTCGCCAACTGGTAGTGGCTATGGTGACAGCTTCCGGCCATCTCCTGCTCCTCAAACATCAGTTCAGTACCCCATACCGGTATCATACCTTAGCCCACAAGTGAGGGAGCCTGCTTATTCTGCTGAGGCGTGGGAAAAAGCGCAGGCTGCTCTGTCGTCATTGCAAAAAAGTGATGAAAAAGGGGTTCCAGGTTGTTGAGTTCTTTGTAGTTCGAAGCTCTGACTTCAAGAATTGAGGTAAACAAACCATCAATGTGCTTTTGAACCGGATGATATGTGTTCCTTTGCTTTTGTACTAATATCTGAATGTGATGATTCAGATGCTCTATCTGGACATGGCTCTGTGCCTTCCCCGTAGACATTGCTAATATCGCGATCGAGTAGCCCAGTTTTTGTTACAGTTGCCATGATTTTCAGTCTCATTAGTTGGAGCTGGTGAATTTAGTTGAAGAGGCATCATGGCTCTGAGATGACTATTTTGTGGCACTTGGGAATCTGAGCCATCAATTGCAATTGTCTTCTGCGATTTTCTGATTTTAGGTTTGCTATCGTTCTAAAATATTTCATCGTATCAACTATCTTGAAAGTAGCATGCACCGTTTGGTTTCTGGTTCAGCAATTTATGATGCAGTTCTGAAGAAAAGTTGACCGAGTTCAAGGTCATTTGCCAATGAGGTACCTAGATCTAGTAACCTATCGCGTGTGTGAACGTGCTAGAGCTTTTTCCATGCCGCTTGTGTAAAAAAGCTGCAAAACCCACTGTTAGAAATAGCGCTGGTTACAAATCTACAAGGTGTTCCATTTACTGGATTGTACTGGCCAATTTTGTACAAGGAGCTTGGCTTGCGGAGTTGAGGTTCCTTTTTGCGTTTCAAAACAGTTGTTTTTCTTTGAAAGGTAGTCTTCCTGGTCCTGCGCACTTAGTTTTGGGACTCGTTGATGCCCAAGGGTTTGATGAAGGCATGTCTTAGAAGTCGCTTTTTGGAATGTTTACTACAGAACCTAACTTGAGCTATGATCTTTTAAACGTAGCTGATCCACTTGTGGCAATGAGATTGTCAATTGGAAATGACACTTTGAAGTGTACATGTGTATTTGTTCACTTGGTGCATTGACTCATTCCTTGCAGAAAGTGTCAAACGTCAGAGTCTGACGAGCTGAGAAATCCAAATGGAACTGTGTAGGCTGGATATCATGGTTGCAGGCTTTGCTAAAACCAACTCCCGTAAATTATGTGTTGCAACTTTTACTTTCGAAAAACATGCACTAATTTGCATATGCTTTCATTTGCACTTACTGATCTTCAAAAAGCATTGAAATCTTACAATATATAAGTAGTGCAGCAGAAGTGCTCCATTTAGTTACAATTACCTGAAAATTTGTTAACTCTCATATAGCAGGATTAATTTAGAAAGTTTTGATATAGAAAATCAAAACAAGGTAGCAATGACAATATTCTCAATTCACTGAAAGACTTTCGAAAGATGTGCATTCACTGTGTAAGGGCCATTTGAACATACATTAAACTCAGTGCAAGCCACTTGTGCCAATTTAGGGTGCATGTTATCTCAGATTCACTTGAATGCATACAGTATCACGAATGTACAGTACCTTTTAACCAATTCAACACATGTAGCTTCTCCTCTGCAGCAGAAATCAATAACACATGCTGATATGCAGCAAAATCACAACTTCTACGCTGCAGAGAATCTGATTTGCGATGCGATGCTGAATCGTACGGGTACGCTTGCAGATGCTATAGGGTTGCCATTTGCTCTACTTCGAGACAAGAAGACCAAGAAGTATCTTTTCGAACTACACACATTCTCTATTGCTCCCTCCTTGCGAGTAGTGCAGCACTGTAAACTGCGCCTACATGACCTCGAGAACTTCCCATTGAAACGAGAGTGTACTTGGCCGTCGGAAACCCTGCCTATGCTAATGATGATGAGCTTCTTCCTGGAACAGGGAAAGAACTTAAGCATCTCCGTGAGTGTTTTCCAGGTCGCGTGAAGAGACTTAAGAAACAAGAGGCCACACGATCAAAGTTTTGGAGCTTGGTGAAGGAGGCTAGTTCTTCTGAAGACAGACATGTCTTCGCATTCATGCACCTGGGAATCCATGGCTACTGGAGCGAAGCCGAGTCACATAAGGCAGGTATGGGCAATTTCGTTAAAATGGCGGTATTCCATGTGCCATTTTGACATGAGAACCGTTGAGGTGATTTTGTTTTATCGGCAATTTCGTTAAAATGGTGGTATTCCATGTCCCATTTTGACATGAGCGACCATTAAAGTGCCTTTGTATTGTGCTATGTACTAGTCGTAGGGCATAGCGCTGATGAGTGGCAAATGGGCCCCTTGCATACGAGTGCAAGGATTTCTATACAGGACTTGTGCGAAAGACAATGACTACAAATGTTGTTAGTGAAAGTCTTGGTAGACTAATAGGTAGAATGTGGAAATCTTGTCATGGAGTTGTTGGTGCTTAATATGGGTGTCGTTGCCCATTGAAGTGGAGGGGGGGGGGGAATATTTGTGTTCATCATCATGATGGGCACAAGTTTGGGTACTTGTTTAGATTTGCATCGTTCATGAGTACGTGGTCAGTGAAGTTGATATCTAAAATACGTCCTATTGGAATGGATGTAAAATAGAAGGGCAAAAACTTGTATTTCAGATTGAACAAAATGGAGGTTGCATACAAAGATCGAGGACCAGGCAACTTATGATGCCTATAGTCTATTCAAAATTGTACAATCTACTGCAATGTCATCGGATGAGAAAAACTATCACTACCTGTTGCATAATATGTGAAGGTCCACCTTCTACAATACAAAGGGGCATCGCAAGCATGAAATATGACTGTTGGAATAGTCGTCTCCCATGACTTCATATTCACCAACCTTGTTCTTCTTCAACAATTCGACGTAAATGATCCACTGCAAACTGCACTTGTTGACGAGGAGCAATGAAACTATTTCCATCGTTCTTCTTTGGTTTCTATGATGCCATGATACTATTTGTGGAAACATAGTCAGCTTTGTTGGCTGTTCGGTCAATCTTCTATCTGAAATTAGGCTTTGTGTCCCACCTCGCATACAACCGTTGCACATCTTTGGATGTTCCACATGGGGTGTACCATTGCACTAAGACTTCGCGAAAGTGAATGGCCGTGGGATCAAATTGTGGATTGTCTACTACCCTCCTGAGCCATACGGGCTCAAGACAATCCAATCCTGGCCTCACAAAGAGGTAGAATCCCTCGCGAACATCAGTGACTACGTTGTATGCTGGTGGCGGCCTTTCCTCTAGAGTACCAATGTAAGGATCTTCGGCCTCCAACTCTTGACGTGTCCTTCCATCTTGCATGAAATCTGTCATAAAATCTCTGGGTTGTCGAGTCTAAGGCCAAAATCCTTGTTGCAATTCATTAGATTGGGGGGAGTCTTCTTTGCTTCCATGCAGTATGGCATTTCTCACGCGGGTCCAATACGTGACCAAGTTTGACATGCGGGTTTTGTACTCCACCGTCCCATCTTCGGATATGTCCTTCCAATGTTGGATGTATCCATCAAGTCCATGCAAAATCTCAGCTTCGTTTGTCATCTTCTTGGGGGTCACGCGCGGTGGATCACCTTGAGGAAGTATAGGTCTATGGTCGACATCTTCCTTCCATAGCTTCAACCCCCCTTTAGGCAACCATGGAATGTTTGTACACGCCAATTTGTATTGCATGATAGGCCATCCGTTGTCATCCATGAAGAATTTGTACTGTCTCCCATGAGAGTGGCCCACCAATTGTTTATTGTGCATCCCAATATAAGATTTGACATAGGCCTTGAAGTCGGACACTTCTTCAATTAGATGTGGGATGAACGGACCTTGTTTCATTTCCATGTAGGATTGCATCAATGATGGTAGGGTGGGATGGTCTTTCTTGCGGAGTTGCATGCTCCATCGCCCAAATGATGCATCCATGTCATCATGGGTGTGACTCACTATCATGAAGGATACCACCACTTCTTTCACAATGCGTCTTGCCACCAACAGGGACCAAAAATAGAAGACATACCTGTTTTTGTTTTCCCTCCAAGAGTTGTCCATTTGAACGTGTAGCACCGGTGGCAATGGTTGAGCTTCAATTGGTTGAGGAAGAACAGCTCTCAAAGAATCAACACAGATTTCGCTACCTTGCAGCAATGCTCGATATAGTTCCATGCTTCCGGCTCCTTCAAACAATGTCCGTGAAGACATTGCGGGGGGCCCTTCTAAATCTCGTAACAATTTGGCGATGGATCCCACTGTGAAGTTGCTGTCGCTGAGAAACACGTCCAAATTGTAATGTGCATATTTGCCATCCCTGTGTCCATGTGCAAAAATCCCTGATACCTTCACGGGTAACTTCATGAACCCATCTAGTGCTTGTGTTTTTCTTGTCAATGCAGGACATGCTGTTTTTAAATGATCCATTTTGTCGTGTATGATAGATAAAAGTTGCATAGGCCATAATTTGGACAACCATCTACTACGGTAGTAGGCATGTTGACAAGTTTCTTGTAGAAACAAGTGCTTCTCGAAACGCCTTCGGATTTGTTGATAGTCCTCTGATCCAGGAGCAAAAGAAGCTCGTAGTTGCTTTAGATTGTCACAAATGCTACATCTTGCGAAGGAATCTCCCCTTCCCTTCATGACGTACTCAGAAAAATATTTTGTTCGAATTTTACTAAAACATGATTGTGAGAGTGTCGATAGTCCGAGTTCTGCATTGGCCTACAAACAATAGAAACACGCCCACTTAGTCTGCGTATTCAACAAGCACTTCATTGGATGTTGAAGGACTCTATGAGCTATTGTGGTCGATGCGACAATTCGACCATGTCCTTTTCATATGAATGCCATAGGTGACATTGCGAGCCGTACCTTGTTCACGGTGGCTAGTAATTGCCTCCATTCGGTACCGGTCGGAAGAACTTTGAGGCAAACCTTTTCGCCAGTGGGCAAGGTGTGAGACAAATGGGGCATGTGGTCGGCCATTGCCTCCAATAATGAGCGCAAAGTCTCGATACCTTGAATAGTAGCAGTCCTTGTCTTTTTTCGATTGGAGTTCCCGTGTGGAGCGTCTCTGACACTAGCCTTGGCCTTGGCCCTGTATCTTTCGAATGTGCGGAGGGGATCTTGTGAAGAATCCTCCAAGCACATGGACAGACGTCTATACCTTCTAAGGTGACAACTTGCCTCCCCCTCGGGACAACTTTGTGCATTGTCCTATGAACATCCAAATTTTTGCTAGATTTCACTTGAAATGTCTGTAGGTGCATTTCCGTGCGAAGCACACGGATGGTGGAAGGACGGAACTTACGAGTGCATTCATTATTGCAGAAGATTTGTGTGAAGACCTCTGCAATGGATTCATGTGATACCATCTTCGTCTTCTTATCTAGTAAAGCGGCAGCTCAAGCTCTCCTATCATTATGATACCGTCGCACGCCCCCATTTTTTCTACTCCCTTCCATTTTTTATCCAGAGCTTCTCGCTTGCGAGCGTGATCGTAAACACTGACGTACCCATTTTCGTCGTGGTGAAACACCTGCCGCATAGGCCAGCGCAAGCACATGTCTCCGACGTTGGGGTCCCCGTTGTACACGTCCAAAACAACAATGCCAACATCATCTATCCCCAGCCTGCTCTGTCCATCAATGCATGCGTTGGGATTGGCATTGATAATGATCACTTCCGCAAAGTCAGAGCCGTCCGCATCTTTTGCGAGCAATGCCTTTGTCGCAGCACAGGGTAAGTGAAATTCCCTATTATACTCACAAAAACCTCTTTAAAGCATAATAAAGTGACTCTAAAAATCGAACCCAAGAGACTCTGTGAAGTGTTTCGTGTTATTAGGTGATTTGAGGAAAGTTTCCTAATTCCATTATTCTTAGTTATACCTCTCTCACCCTTTTTTCCCAAATACCGGATGATTTCCTGATTCTCCTATAAATTAATCCGGTCCAGACTAACACTGATCCGATTCAAACTTAATTGACAACCTTCAAGAACCAACCCGGAATTCACACTTCCGACCGGATCTCGTACTACTTTAATCGAGGGCTTCCTTTCCTCAATTTCTATTCCGGTTCTGTTTAACCTCTGTTGGCACTTCAGAGGGATCTGTCACTTATTTTCAGAGAGGTAGACACTCCTTTCTTTCCGGTTTTTATATAGTGATGGAAAATTCACTAACCCAATCTATTTTCCTATTCTAACAAGATCCGGTTTGATCTTTCACAGCAAACTGGAAGTAATCTCGGCTTGCAGGTCACACAAAGATCCCCCGTACGACCCTTTCTTACTACAACGACCTTACTATCTTTTGTAATCCGTGCGAAACTAAGGTGGCTACAAGTGCGCCTGCTCATACCAGCATAATCTAAAGTTCTTCCGTTTACTTCTTCAGATGGTGAGACCTCTCAAGTGTTCGGAGGCTAATCCAGACATCCCATCTAGCAGCTCTAGCACAGTTTGAGAATTCTTTCTTTCACTGCCTAGCTTAGCACTGGCTATCTCATCCGGAATTATAAACCTTAAACCTACTGAGGTGTCTTGACCCACTCCCAACACTTACAACCTATTCACATGCACCTGCAATCACAAAAAGGCAACAAGGGGAGAAGATCCTCTCACACTCTGCTCATCTGTACTCAATCTCTCCCTCCCTTATCTGGCCAATCTTTGGAAAGACAAGGAAAAACAATAGACAATACACAAGAAACAGCATATGCAAGAAGGAAAAACTCCCAGTCTCAGTCTTGAGACTTGAATTATATATATAATTTACAAAAAGGTCTCCCTAGAAATCCGGCACTGATCTGGCCGAGATTTTCGGATCTGAACTTTTCCTAACTTTTCGGAACGAGATCCGGTCTAACAAAATTTCCTACTCCTAATTTCTAACTACCTATCCCTTTTGAGGGGGTCCACCACTATCTGGAGTAGCCATGGGGGAGAGCTCACTCAAATTTCTACTTTTATCCCCTCCTTCCGGAACTCGCTCCGGTTCTACAGGAGAAGTTACTTCTGTCCTCGTCCGTGGGGCTTCTGAAGTAGAAGTCCTTCCAGCCTCCTTCTCCTTCGATATTGGAGTTTCAAACTTCCCTTCCAATATCTCTATCTCATCGAACTCATCCGAGATTGAAATCCTAGATAAAGAGACTAACCCGCTCTGGAATTTCCGGACGCTATCTTCTAATCCCTTTGCGTCCTTCCGGAATTCCTTCATCGCCTCTTCTAATTCCCGGCGAAGTCAGCCAAGATGCAAGCGATACGGGTATCTGAAGGTTTCAAATCCTTATGTATCCCCTCATCAAACAATTTGGCCTTCGCCATTACCTCACCGGATGCCCCCACTACTGTCGTCATTCGGTTGATGGCAGTCTTGGTCTCTTCCTACAGGGACATTGTGGCCTTCACCTGGTCGCAACAAGCATCCAAGTCCCTCCGATAGTTTTGGATTTCTCCTCGCAACCGGACCACCTGCTCGTCTATTTCCCGCTGGTTGATGTTCTGCTTCAGCAACCTATCCTCCAACTCCTTCACTTCATTCGGGTTGCTGATGCAGTTTGCCACGGCTTTCGTCAGAGAACTGGTGGGAATACTTCCTACCAAATCCGCCACCTCACGCAACGTCGTGGTCTTCACTTCCCAATCCGCTCTCATTGTACTGAGAATCCGGATTAGGTTGTTGTATGGACCTGTCAGGTCCATCAACTGGGACGATGGAACAGGTCTCAGTCTGACCGCTTCCACCGGCTCCTGTTTCTTCGGAATGACCAGTTCCACTACTTCCGGTCCCTTATCCTTCCGGAGCCCTGAAGGGGACCCCCTCAAACTGGGCGTCCTCTTCCTTCTTCGGTGGAGAGGAATGTCCTCTTCCTCCTCTTCCTCCTCTTCTTCTTCTTCTTCTTCTTCTTCTTCTTCTTCCCAATTCCTCTTCTTAGGGTTCTCACCCTTCTCCTCCGGTTTCGGACTATCCGGTTTCGTCTCGGATTCCTCATCCGATCCTCCACACGTCCGGAGAGCCATCTACGCCCTCCACTCCTTGTTCTCCTCCGATGTCAGGAGACTCTGATTCTTGTATAGGTGGAAAAGGTAGGGGCTTACCGGAATAGCCCTACTCTTTCCTACATTTGAGACTAAGACATTCACCAGCGTTTGAATGAATGCTGCCTAATCTATCCGCTTCTCTCCGCTCAGAGCCCCAAAGATCGCATTTCCGAGCGTGGAAGTCACCCGGGTAGGTTTTTCCGGATGTAAAATTGAAACCAAAAACTCTAGTAGTTACTTGTGCCGCACATTGACGCAATCTTGGATTGCGTACTCGTCCTTGGAGTTAGCCGCTCCCCGGAACTTCCCTCGCACGAAATCTCCCTTCCGGCTGGCCTGTTCCGCGCCGCCTTCCTCCAGCTCGTACACTTTCCTCCAGACTTTCTTGGTTCACATGGGCGGAACCGGCCGAAGAGTGTTGTCGAACTGGTTAGGGGCTCCTTCGATGAGCTCCCTTACTATCGCCTCGTTCCGAAACCCCCAGGGTTTCCCTAGGAACCCTGCGCAACCCATGGCGGAGAGATCCTCCATCAATTCGACTCTCTCCCGTTCAGTACTTGGCTCTAATGGAGCCACTTTCCTCACTCTAATTTCTATCCTCTGAGCGTTTGCTGGTCCCTGATTTCGACTACGCTTTAACTGTGGCATTCGTCTCTCTTTTAGCTCACTACCTCTCTTCTCTCCTAGCCGCACGTTCCGTTTCCTCACACGCTCCTCTCGACCTTGGCCGATTCGCTCAATGCACAAGTGCTGCGGCGCTCCCTTTCCCTCTCTTTCTCTTTCTGACTTTCCGCCTTGCTCACGCACTCAATTCTATTCTAATCTCTGCGTCCGTGTAAAGAAAACAAATGCGCTCACTCACAACTCTCAGACTTTGCACAATTCACACAAAACACACGCAATTTGCAGACACACACTCAAAGCATTGAGAGCGCGCCAAGTATGCTGGTGCTCCCAGGTGCAAATGACAGACAAACCCTAAAATAGTCTCTTTTATACCCCGAAAACCTCATCATTACTATTTTTTTCGATTTTCCGGATGCGAATCCTGGATCCGTTCCTCCGATTAGGGGACTAGACCGGATATGTTTTCGATATCCGTTCCGTTCTCTAATCTGGTTCATTCAGGGCTTATGTTTCTAGGCTTTCTAACCCTTGGCTTTTCTTTCCTCTTTCATGCTAATCCAGGTCTACTCCATCTGGATTCCGTGTTACAGAACACGATAGAGAGAAAAATCAAAAAGTTAGGTTGCGATAACCCTAATGAAATTTTACCGGATCCGGAAATCCGGTTTTCCTAAATTAACCTAACTTCCTAGGAGAACTCAAAATTTTTTCTTTTTAAGGAGACAATTTTTGAATTTTTCCGTCATATGCTAGTATTATGGGTCTAGCTTGTGGGATTACATTCCCATAGTACGCAAGGGCCGACAGGTGACTTTGATGGAGAAATAATTTTTTCCCGCCCTACCCTATGATGTAGTCTAGGATGGGGAGAAATTATTTCTCCATCAAACACTCTGTTGCGCTCCATTTCCACTCTCAACATGTCCTGGGCTTATTTATGCCGTCATTGAACGGCCACTCTTGTCCGACTGACCCTCATGGTTGGCTTGTTGTGCAGGATCTTGGGTGCACTATTCACATTTGCGGAGCCGACCTCCTCCCGAAGCAACCCACACAACGAATGAGCAAGTCGATGTGGAGGTTCGGATGCCACTACAAGCGGTTCAGACCGCCCGCTCTAAACCGGGGATGACATCCTCGACTCGTTTGCGGAGGTCAAGATGGAAAGTTGCGCGGAGCTTCCGCCTTGGATAGAGAATGTAGTTGAGCTATAAAAATGTAGATGAATATTGGAATCTAGAATCATTTTCATTTGATCATTCTTCTTTGCAATACACTCTAGTGAATCCCCCACATTGAATATAGAAATAAGAATATCCACGTTGTTATGAATAGTTTGGCTTTCCCATCGCTGCATAGCATAGCACTCTTTCCCAAAGCATAGTGTCATTGGTATCATTGTAGCAAATCGGCCCCCTCTCAAATTGCATCGTCGGGGCTCTTGCAAATAACAAGAAGCATCTACGGATCACCATTAATTTCTCCAATGCCAACAGGCATCTATTGTCAATCATGTCGTTGCGAGATCCATGCAGGGCACTATGAGAACCTTGGACGCACGCTCGTCAATTGCGGTGCCGACCAATTCTGACATTGTTTGTGTGCCGGATGGATCATTGTTAAATTTGTGGCTTGTGTGGT
Organism: Climacium dendroides; assembly: GCA_950106755.1. Classification (NCBI taxonomy): domain Eukaryota; kingdom Viridiplantae; phylum Streptophyta; class Bryopsida; order Hypnales; family Climaciaceae; genus Climacium; species Climacium dendroides. The sequence continues at coordinate 27,072,175 of OX467092.1, forward strand.
GAAGAAGCGGAAACAGTGCCAGGCCATCCACATTCCTATCGGGAATATTCATAGGGGTAGTTAGCTTTACCTTTCAAGATTCCGTGATTGCGTATAACTGCAAGCCCTCTACATATGGATGGGTGCCGCATTGACAGAGTGGGTGTAGTGTTGACGGAGCTCGTTTGTACACAATGAGCAAGTGTTGAGATAGAATGATCCTCCTACCAATACCGACAATAGTACATCATGTCCAATCAAGCTGACGGGCGCAAAGGGATGTGGCATAGAAAATGGATCACGGTCGCTCCCGTTGTCACATCTTGAATAATATACGGTTCAGGCGTACCCTTGACTACCCTCCGTCATGCAAAGGAGCTCCGTCAACTCTGCATCCACTCTATCAATGCGGCACCCATCCGTATCTAGAGGGCCCGTAGTCATGCGCGCCCACGAAATCTTGAAAGATAAAGCTAACTTCTCCTATGAATATTCCTGATAGGAATGTGGCAGGCCTGCCACTGTTCCGACTTCTTCACCACACAAGCCACAAATTTAACAATGGTCCATTGGGCACAAAGACAACGCCAACATTGGTTTGCGTTGCTGTTGACTAGCATTTGATCGTGGACTTCACAGTGCCCTGTAGAGTCTTCTCAACAACATGCTTGGCAAATAGATACTTGCTGGTGTTGATCAAGCGGAAGACTCCCCACACGTGCGAGGATACGGTCGATTCAAGAGGCGCGGTCGAAAAAATGCGGAGTGCAAATTTGTCGACCCTACTGGTTAGCATATGGCAAGCTACTAGGCATTGGAAAGCTATGGATCATAGTGCAAGCGTTGGCCAAATAAGGTAGGGATGGTCAAACCTCCTTTTCAGGAGGACACCTCTCCTTCCTCATCCCTCTCTTCCTTCCTTTCTGGGAAAGAAAGTTGGTGCACCATGTGTTTTGAGGGGAAGCTAGGAATGATGTAAACAATGGTGGATCCCTCCGAGAAATCCATGTTCAAATTGAATAAAGTATTTGTTCTTCAAACCAAAATCGTGTTTTTGTATTCATGCACGCACGTTGATTTTAATGAACTTTTTTCTTCCCTGCTGTTTTATTCATCGTTTGTTTGTTCCCACAATGCACCCCCACGACTGACTCAATTGTTCGAGTATTGAATAAAACATATCACGTTATTAAGTGCATATCATGTCAAGATTGCCTTGGTTGGAGTGGTATTCAATGAAATTGAAACAAAAAGATTAGGCAAGTTGTAGGGGATCCTTCCGTTGGGGAAATTGTGATAGGCAAGTGACCGCGTAGATGCTAGTTTCTATGTGAAGGAAGTAGCAAGCTGGCAATCAAATTCTATGGTCTATTGCAATCTTTTTGAAAATCTAATTCTTCCAAGGACTTTGCTCCCATGTACATTTGTCTACGCAAACTTCTTAGTGGCGATGGAGGAAATTGTAGCAAGTTCCATGAACGATGCTGTCCACTAAGGTAGGTGGCTGGAATTCCAACCCTCTTCTTCAGACCGTCCCCTAGCTAGCTTTAAAATGGACCTTAAGAGGTTGGTAAATAGGTAATCAATGTTCCTTTGATGATGAAAAAGAGGTTTATCATTTATCAATTATTTGTTCATACTTTGATAGGGGACACAATTAGAGCCAATGTGGGTCCATTTCTGAAAACATGTGTGTGCATTCCAAAAAAAAATGCACTCAAACTTTGAATGTTAATATCTTTTAATCCATGTGGTCAAACTTCATGAAATTTTTACCACATGATCTCATATAAGTAAAGTACACGATCCTATGGTTAGATTTTCTTTAAACTATTTTTTTTGTTGCCTTGGATGAATTGAGCAAAAATGGCAGTTTTGAGTGATTTTTGACCAGAAATAGGCCTTGGCACTTTAGGAGTTCAGGGTTGTCCCCGTCACGTCGTGTCCGTCCGTCAGGATCCATCCCCGGCGTCCGTCAGGATGAAATCCAAATGACAACCGGCGATAGAGGATGATTCAGACTACAGAAATGGACGGACGAGCTTCGTCGACGGGCGCTCTGGACGGCTGCGATGGACGGTCGGATGAACGGTCGATGTGGACGGTTGGGCTGGACGGTCCGGCTGGATGGCCGAGATGGACTGTCGACCTGGATGGTCGATCTGGACCGTCGATCTAGACGGTCTGGCTGGACAGTCGATTTAGACGGCCGAGATGGACGGTCGATCTGGACCGTCGATCTAGACGGTCTGGCTGGACGGTTGATCTGGACGGCCGAGATGGACGGTCGATCTGGACCGTCGATTTGGATGGTCTGGATGGATGGTCGATGTGGACGGTCCGGTTGGACGGTCGATCTGGACCATCGATCTAGACGGTCTGGCTGGACGGTCGATCTGGACAGTTGAGATGGACGGTCAATCTGGATGGTCGAGATGGACGGTTTGGCTGGACGGTTTGGCTGGACGGTCGAGATGGACGGTCGGGCTGGACGATCGGGATGGACAGGCTTTGAATTTGTTGCACTTAACCCCTAAACATCTGGACTCTTCTCCCAAAATGACAATTTGGAAAATACCATTATAAAGTATGATTTAGAAGAATATTTTGGAATTGGTATACAAACAGAAGTTGTAGATTTTGAGTTGTAGATTCCATCCGTAAGGTTAGATCCACCAATGCTATCACCAATCTTTTTCTATAAATTTTGAAAGGAAAAATTCAAAATTCCTTCAAAATTCAATTACAAGCAAAATATTATCATTCCTTGATTGAAATTTGTTGGAATGGACTTAAAATGAGGTTGCGTTGACATGGTGATTTTTTGAAATTTTTATACTCTTTACATCTATGACCTCATTTTTGCAAATCCAATTTTGAACTAGGGTCAATGCAAGTTGACCACTTGACACACTTCCACATTTGTAATTTTAGAAAAATGTGTATTCTAAGAACAACAAATTTAACCATTAGATAAGACATGAACTAGTCAACTAGATAAAGTATCACCAAAAATTAGGATGACTTTGATCCAAGCAAAAACCAAACTGAAATAGGAAGTTGAATTTGTTCATCGTCCAAAAAATGGTTAACCCCTACATGCCCAAGGCACCCAAATTTGGTGTTGTTCAAACTTTGAAGTTAAAAAGTTGTTCTTGAATTCTAGTTATAGCATCAATAGTCTGTTCTTAAAAATATGTGATAGTGATTTTTCTATTCTAAACTTTGTGCAAGGGTACCTATTGCAATCTTGACTTGTAGTATTGAGAGGTCTTGGAAATGTGCCTCAAAAACATTGGATCTTGGAGGAAAAATCACATTCAAAATTCATTTAAAATTAAAGAAAATATAGTATAGATTTTTAAAAGCCATAAATTAATTGGGGTTATACATATTAGGTCCTTTAACCTCATATTTGTTTGGTCACCAACTTTTTAAATTGGACTTGTGAAAAGAGGATTGTAAGACTTCACATCATTTTTTTAGTTTTAACACCCTCTTGGGCAAACATTATAATCTTTTACTCCATAAGTGATATTGTTTAGGATTCCTTTTCTATAAGGTTTCTAACATGCCTAGTTCGAATTTATACAATTACAATTTTTTGAAAATTGATACACCAAATGAAAATGTTGACATGTTGTTCAATTTAGAGCAAATTCTACAAAGCTCAAAGCAAACCTTGGGCATCTAGGATGCTAAGGATAAGGGATTAGAGTTCGTTATTGAATTTCTAATTATAGAAGTTGCTAAATTGATTTTACATTGTTTGGCAAGAAATTAAAAAAAAATAATCCGTGAGGGTTCTACCATCTAAGTATATAAGATTCTTCTACACTAATAGGAAAACGGCCAATGGATTAACCCAAAAGACAAAGGCAAAGCAACAATACACGAGGTGAAAAGAAAATGATAAATGTACAATGTTTTATAAATGCATCAAAACATGGTACATTGGTTTAGGCTTTACATTGTTCTACTTTGTACAACTTTAGAAATTTAATTCTATGCATCTATCTATTTGTACACAGCGTCATCCAAAACTATCTATTCTACTTCTTCAATTACAATGCCTCGTGCTATGCTGCTTCTCAAAAATCTTTGCAACTCTTGTCTTAATTGCAAAGTCGTCAAAAGCTGATGTGCGTCACAATCGTATTTGTTGTGTAAATGGGAGAAAATGGCACTCACAAGTGCAGGCTCATGGAAGGTATTGTCTTCAATGTAGTTCATTTCTTCCTCAAAACTCAATTCACCTTTGAATCCGACAGGCATGCCTTGAGAGTTAAACATTATGCCTTGTGGATGTGGTGCACGCACAAAAATGGAGAGGTCCGGGTCCCAATGTCCACCAGCAATTTGACCAAAATATAATCGCCGCCCTGGATCACCATCTCCAATTACCCTCTTAATCACCTCTGTCACCGCGTCATCATTCTCCCAGTGTATCTCCGCGACCGTTCTTGCCGGGAGGTGTCGATTGTCGTGGCCCCACTTCCAAAGCCAAGTCATGTCCATCCCCCAATGCACTCTATTCGCAGGTCCCGGTAAATTTTCTTCATTGTGCTCGTAATGTTCAGGCATGTGGGCTTGGAGGCCAAACATTTTGTACAGCCTCGGATGAAATGGAACCTTGCATTGTGCACATCTTTTTTGGGTGACCATGTATGGAATGAGGCACATGGGGTGGTATAAATGGCCACATGTACCAAGATGCCATCCACCCTCGGGGCCAAATGGTTCTTGGCACATAATACATGTGGTGCCGTCTTGTACAAAATCGGGAACCAAAGGCCACAGTAGTGGCCTAATCCCATCGCGGTTCGCTGGCTCGTATCAATAGCACTCCGTGTCGTATTGGAATTCCAAGTCTGGAGAACTATTCCAATCGATGCTTGCATTCTCGAGCTTCACTAGCAAATCATCAGTGAACATTTCTTCCACTCGAGGCCACAAGGTCAAGCCAAAATAACGTTCGCCGCCATCATTGAACTCCGCAGCCACTCTCTTCACTTCACGCTGCATCTGCTCAACCTCGCTTAGTGCTAAGCTGCATGTCAACTTCATGTTGCACATTTGAAGCAGCATGCGTTCCTTCTGCGGGTTTTGGACCAACCGCATATTTTGAGCACTTAATGCGGTCATGGTCTGCTCCAAGCCAGCTTGAGCTGTAGTAAGCACCACCACATCTGCCTCGGCTTTGTTAGCGCGAAGTTTCAAAGCCCGCATAGCGTTTGTCAATTCTTCAACGTGGACTTTAGTACTTCCAACCTCTGCTTCAGCTCGCTCCGCACATGCACGCATAATATCCAACGTGGCACCTCCAACACTTGGAAACAAGGACCGTGACCGCACCCTAAACTCATTTGCATTGCTGGGGCTTGGTTTGTCTTCGTCTGCACCGTATGTAGCACGTTTGACCACTACATCAAGTGGTGGAATTTCGTCCGTACTCAACCGCCTTTCACGTGCTATGAGGTCGGCCTCGCGTGCGATGAGTCTTGCATTCTCATCCATAAGGGCCTTCACCCTAGCCCTTTGCCCTTCTAACTCTGCAGCATGTTGTCGTAATGCGGCTTCCTTTTCTGCTTGCAGCGTTTGGACTAATTGTCGCAAGCGAAGTACTTCATCATCTTCGCCTTCCACTCCACCAATCGCATCTTCATTGGATAGGTCTTCTTCGGTGCCCATGCCACCCTCTACCTCCATCACCTCCATCCCGGGTTGCTCCACTTGCTCTTCCGGGTTTTCTTGCACATTGGGTACATTGTCCAATGGCACGGCAGGGTTTGGTGGAATGCTGCGAGGTCTATTTGGTGATTGACCATGACGCATCTTGCCGAGGAAGGTTCTCCAATCCACATCTTTCTCAAGAAAAACTTCCGCATATGCCATTTGGCACAACGAAAGGGTCCCATCTCTTCTGGATCTCAAACCCCAAATCGCCAATGCCACTTCAATCAATCTCTTCTTGAAGTGCGGATGTCGGCACTGGTCGAAATTTACAACCCCGCATTTCACATTTACCTCGTACTGGTCAGGTGCCCAATGGCGATTGATGTGGGCCCAATTTACGAACTTCCGACACGTCACTCTTGTCCACGGTGAATCTTCATTCATCCACCCCTCGTTTGCCATAATCTCCGAGGCATTGAGTGTGCCCCAATCCAAGGTTGCCCTGTTCCCCCTCTTCTTTTTACTTGGGGGCTCACATCCATGTCCTGAACCTCGTGCTGCATCCTCTCCGTCCATTCTGGATACCTGTCCCAAATTCCCTGTACCTGTAGTCTGTTTGCGGATATACTGACAATTTGCTTTGCTTTCTGTTGCGTGAAGGCAACTGAAAAGTGACAAAACAAATGCCAAATGTATAACACTTCCTCTCGAATTACAATGCAAAGCTTTCTCAAGCCAGGACAAAGCAACTCAAAAGAGGAAGCGATTTCAAATGAGCCAACAAAACATACTTATACCTCCGAATTACCGACCCAATTACGCCCGGTGATTAGTACATAATCATGACGTCCAGCTCAAATCTAGACCGTCTAGGGACGTGGGACAGCCTTGGAATGGACGGTCAATCCGTCCACGAAGGTTCGGGACAAGTTTGGAAAGCCGTCCAGAGGTTCGGGTAAGGTTTGGAAAGCCGTCCGAAGGCTCGAGGCGCCGAAAAGAGGATTGGAAAATCATTATTGCGTCGTCCGCGAGTTCCCTCGACGGCTTGTCCGTCGATCTGGACGGCTTGCCCGTCCCCTCGATGGCTTGCCCTTTATGGGTTCATGATTGAAATTTTCTATTGCTACGACTAAATGATGTGAAAAATTCATTCAATTGAAGCAATTTTGGATCTAATGATGAGTGTGTAGCATAGCAAGCGCCAACTACTATCATCATCATACTACTAAAATCATAATGGCCTCTGGGATATTACAAATGCTATCATTAATACTAGGGGCTTGTGCTTGCTATGCTACGCATTCATTGTACCACATATTGATGAAATTTTGATATATTTGAATACAATGTATGATAACGATTTCAATAAGTCTTTAAAATAATAATTTCCAATATATTGTAAAATTACTTCTAATCATGCATATATAAATATCATTGCTTCTCTTGGCTTTACACTTCTTTGCACTTCTATGATTTTGTGTTTTTGTAAGCCTTGAACTTTTATGATTTTAAAATTCTATTGCTACTTCCAAATGATTTGAGAAATTTATTCAATTGAAGCGATTTTGGATTTCACAACAATTAAATTGTTCACGAAGTTTTGAAATTTACAAGTTCTTCTTTTCAATTCACCCAGTTTGGGGGGTGCCATTGTTTGTAACAACAAAGTCAATCTTGGAATGCATTATAATACATGTAGATCTTTTACATATTGCCCATTGCATATATTTTATTCATCATTCAATAAATTTCTATTGTACATTTCAATATATGCTTATTTATAAACAAAATTATATAAAGATTTTAGTAGTAAATGGAAGGTTTATTGAAACTTTTATTTGAAGGTTTATTGAAATTTGTGTTCTTTATTTTATCTAATACATAAAAATTCAATAAAATTCAAATGATGAATGTGTAGCATAGCAAGCGCCAACCACTACCATACTACTAAAATCACAAGGTCCTTTGTAATACCATAATTTTACAGAGTGTGATATTACAAAGGCCCAATACCTTTATAATATCACATTTTAACACCGTATTATAATACAAAATTGCAACAACCACTCCACTTCTGTAACATCACAGAGTGTTAAAATGTGATATTATAAAGGTACAGGGAATATTATAGATGTTAAGGTATTCTTGGCTTCACACTTCATTCAACTTGCATGATTCTATGATTTTGAGAATTAACTAGCGGTTATATGAGGATGTCAATATTTCCATTTAAAGATTATATATTCTTTAATTATCTACATTCTATTCTGTGAACCACCATATTGGTTCACTTTTAATGTAATAGGAAATAAGTAAAATATAGATATGAGTTTTAGATTCAAAAGTGTTAGTATCCTAAATTAAACTAAAACCATTAGTTAGAAGACTTTTAGTATATAGGACAAGAAACTAGATCAAAATTTCAATCCAAAGGACAAATGTAATATATTACGATTTTAGGCGAAACATTTGTTAGAAAACTATATGAAATATTGGAATCCATTCATCTATTTTTGGATTTGGTCTTACTTCAATTTGAAATTATTTGCTAAAATCACATAAACTTGAGCAACATCAAATAGTCTTAAAAGGAAAATAAGAAAGAGCATTTAAGGTATAGGTTTAGGATATAGGGTGTAGGGTTTAGGGTATATGGTACAAAGTATAGCGTATAGGGTTTAGGATATAGGGTATAGGGTATAGAATATAGGGTTTAGGGTTTAGGGTTTAGAGTATAGGGTTTAGGGTATAGGGTATAGGGTATAGATTATTAGAGTTTAGGGTTTAGGGTTTACTTAGAAACATAAGTCATAGTTGAAATTACCATATAGATGATCTTGGTTTTTTTAATTGGGATTATATGTTCAAAGCTCATTTGAATTGTAGAGTTTGAATTGAAGCAAAAATGGATTGTTGAATTAAATTCATATTCTCATAATGCATATTGAAGACCAAAAATCAGAGTATAAGTTTATCTTTGAGCATAGATAGGGGAAGTCCCCTTTTTTTGGTGTATTGGATCAAATGCAAGAAGTAAGAATGTTTGTAATGAATCAATGATTCTATATTATACATTTTTTTTTTGGAGTTTTTTAGATATCTTTTTTAATGAACGATTTTAAAATTAAGTTTACAATATTAGAGTTTAGCTTTTAGAGGGCCATTTTGTCTTTGATTCTGTATATTTGATATGGATTTAGTAAATTAGTGAATGTTTGTATGTTTGAATTGAGTACATGTAGGTTGAATATTCAAGAAATACTAAATAATTGTTAAATTGTTAGGTGCACTTACATGTAGGGAAGCTTGGAATCAAAATACAATAATCCCAAAGGTGAAATTACTCTATATGGAATTCTAAAATTCATTGCATTTAAATTTGATCCGTATAAATTATTTAAGTTGCGAGGGGATGCCTTGATGGCTTGATTGTTGTAATACAAACATTGGCCACGACTTTCTTATTATGGGTGCAAATGAAATGATGCAATTTTTTATGTGAACATCAAAAATATTCTAGGACTTAAATTAAGATGTTTTGAATATGCCCTTTTGTAATTTTTGGGGTTGTTTTTTCCTTTATTTATGTGCAACTAAATAAAATTCCATTCTATTCGAGCCTAAACCCTAAATCCTTCATCTGCATTTGAATGTCATTATTGGTATTTATTTCTACATCCATAGGAACAAACGTGAACATTTAATTGGCACTCCAAAACTTCCCGCCACCATAGACAATGTAGTATTTTAAACATGGACACCTGTCCTGACAAGTCCCAGGGTGGAAAACAAGATAATTGAAAAATTCCCCGAACAAGGATTCGCAATTAATTCCATGCTTCCAGCACTTTGGGCGACAACTTGTTTCGACGGTCTTTTCGTCCCCTGGACGCCCGTGGATGGGGGACGGAGTCCGTCCTCTTGATGGCATGACCGTCGATCTGGACGACGCGACCGTCCACTCAACGGCATGTCCGTCCTGTCGATGGCCTGACCGTCGATGTGGACGGCATGACCGTCCTCTCGACGGCATGCCCATCGATGTGGACGGCATGACCGTCCATCTCGACGGTCATGCCGTCGAGAGGAAATGGGTATATAAAAGGGGTTTGGATTCATTTCTGCCACAGTCTCTCTTGCTCTGACGGTGCTCGCTTGTCTTGGATTGGTTGCAGTCCTTGCTTGGGAGCGCGGGTGCTTGTGAGAGGCTGGTTTGAGGAATAAAGGGGCGGTTTTTCACTTTGTGGAACCCGAATTCCTAATTCCTCTGGATTATCACTACTATCGCAATGGCTGGTCGCGATTTCTCGAAGAGGAAGGTTGATGCGTGGTTTTCAGGAGTTGGAGATGGAACGAGTTTGGACCCGCTTGCAAAATCAGAAAGCCAGATTTCAGAGGCTGTAGCTGCAGAAGGAGCCATAGCAATTGTGGGTGCGGGAGAGTCTTCGAAGTCGAAGAAAAAACAACGGAAAAGGCACAAGGCCACAAATCCAGAGAAGTGGCCAAGCAAGGTTGCAACTCACAAATTGCATGAAGTGGCGTTGGGTTTTTTTGAGCAGTATTCGATTCCGCAGTTGAACACAACATATGTGTCGCGCGGATTACAAGGGGTGGATGCCATCAAACAAAAGTTCCACTACATGTTTTGGACAACAATGAGCGAGGATGAGTGGTTGGAAGACCGCACAAAGGAATCCTTTAATCATTGGCTGGAGTCACAAGTGCAAACGTGCATCTTCAACCTTGCCCAAGTTGCGGAAAAAATCAAAGGCTTTCAAAAGAGTGTAGTTCCCAAACAACAAGCATTGAATTTGTTGCACAAGAAGGTGTATTGGTGGCATGAAGCAATGCGGGGACTATCTTCAAACAACATTCGTTCTGCTTCGTGGTTTCAACGAAGTCAAAACTTGGCCTTTGGTCAACAAGCTGCGGGTGGAGTAGTTTTTCTTGAGAGAGGAGTTGTGGTGGTTCCGTTGTCTGACCATAACAAACAAGGGGGGCACGGGAGGGTGCGCAAGGTTTGTCTTCAGAATTCGAACCATATTCCCAAGAATATGGAATTAGCTGGGAAATCGGCCGTGCGCGTTGATGACTTGAAGAAGTCAAGGGAGAAGTTGTCCATTGAGGCATTGGTTTGTCCATGCGATCATCTAGGGGTCATCAAATTCTTTGCCATAAATGACATGACCATGGAGTGTTATTCTCAATGGTGGAATGGAGGTACTCTGGGCGCCATGTTTACCCTTGATGAGAAGACTCGAGATCCAGACGAAATTGGGGAGGTGGCTTACCATGCAACTCCACAAATAATGCAAGCCATGAAACGACTTATGGCATACAAACGCAAGCGCACCGAACTTGCGTGGGCGTTGCTCTGCATTGTGGATGCAGTGCAACAATGTTCAGTACTGTACAACGACATCACACCGGAGAACATCATGCTTCACTTTCCGAATGACGATGGAAGAACCGTGTGGATTGGTCTATGTGATTGGGGAATGGGTAGCCGCATCTATGAAGAAATCCCTTCTCTTTACCAATTCAGTTGTGCAAATAAGTTGCAGGCAACTCGCAAGCAATGTTGGTAGGTGGCTCCGGAGTTGATGTACATGGTTGGAGAGACAGGAACTTCAACATCTCCTAGTCACATGGGTAAGCCACCATCTGTTAGTATACACACGGATGGATACTCCATAGGGAGATTGGCTATGAAGGTATGGAAAAAGGATCGCGAAAATACAAAGATGATTTCTGACCATACGGCATTTGGTACATTTCAAGTGACACTGGGTGAATTGTGCAAGGTAGAGCCACTACAACAACGCTCAGTGACATTTGCCGTGCAACGTCTAAGTGGTGCTCCAACGTTTTGGACACCACCCGTGGATTGCTACCGCGAGGCTCGGAAAGAACAAGACCTTCAAGATGAACAAGCGTGCAATGAGGATTAGATGATAGTGTATTACCATATAGTTGCAAAATTAATGTTTTCTTATCAAATGTGGTTATTATAGTATCGGCTTGAGGACATCCATAGCAATGTAGCACACTTTGTGCCGTCAATCCATTTTGTACTCGTTTTTTTATATATATAAATGTATTTTATCTAAACATTGAGTGTATCTTTTTTTTATCACACCTCAAACACGTAAACAACTACAACAAACACCTTGAAGTCAAATTTGACTATCAACCCAAATTTATCTTTTTATTCAAAATCAATAGAATATTTTAATATTTTTGGCTAGTATAAGAATCCATTTTCTAGTTATGCCTTTTTTAATTTAATGAAAAAATCTATTTATTTTGATTTTAGAAAAGTTAAACATGGAAATCAAATCATATTAGTTACAATATGTATCAAAATAAATTGAAACCCTTACCATAAATGAAGGATAGAATGAAAGGAACAAAAGTACTTCATATTAATGCCGATTTCAATATGTAAGGTATTGAGCCTCAAAATCCATTGCATTTGAAAACATGAATATCCTATTGTCTTTTGAAAAACATTCAACGTCTTCCATGTCTAAGAACGCGCCTAGAAGTATTGGCTGTTGCTTCTGCTACAATTGGTTCATTACCACCACTTTCTACTCGTGGACCTTGTCGAGGCACTGTCCCTAGATAATCACTATCTCCTGGAACCTCACCATCTTCGCCTATACTAGCACCGATGGACTCGCCATCATCACTGGATGTTGCACTACCACTTTCGCTAAAGGCATTCGAATTTCGATTTCGTTGTGGTCGAATTATAGAAGACAATGTTCGAAGAAGCCGTTGGCCCGTTGCGTCCATAATGCCATCTATACTAGGCCCTCCTATGTGAACTTCTCTTGAAAATGGTTGGGATGCCGCTTCTTCTCTCGTTAGTCTTCTACGTGTTCTAGGACTCACACGTTGACTAGTAGTACCTTCATGTCGTGGATGCTTCCCTCGATTATTGGCGCGTGTAGGTGGGTGCAATGAAGTCGGGTTTGTAGTCGTACGCTGGGACACCATACTAGCTAATCGTGTACCTATCGTTGAAGTGGGTCCATGTAGGCGAACTCCGGAATTAGATGGCCTGGCTGAATTTTGGATTTGTAGATTCTCTAGTATTGGTGTTTGACGTTGTAGTGCAACATCCCCTTGACTTGGAGGGGGCATATCTAATTCTCCACCATGAGGGGGCCCTTCTCCGTGGGTGGTCCTCGTAGGCAATGATTGTGGTACTACTACGTCTTGTTCACGTCCTCTTTCCATGTCAACACTATCTCTTTCCATTGAGGCATCAACTTGTACATCGATAGGATCTGGATTTAGTGGTCTCGGTGCCACAATGTCTTCATTCGTATTTCCCCCGCTTGGCCCAACATTCCACCCTTGTGGCATTTGTGGTGGACTTCCATCATATCCCTCGTGGTCATTGTCGTTATTATCCCCCTCTTCAAAGTCAAATACAGATGCATCAATTAGAGGACGCACTCCTCTCGCCCCCTGAAATCCATGGAATGGTGGGTCATCGCCATCATTGGAACTATCATCTGAATCGTCATCATTGGGGTTAGAGCGAACCGAACCACGGTCTAGACCATCCGATTCATCAGTCATGGAATCTTCTGACATCATGTTCTCGGTGTACCACCTTGTCGGATTTGCTGCAGCCCTTTCTCTAAGAGTTTTGGAATTGGTGTAAATGTAAACCAATTCCTGAGCACGCTCTGATGTCAGTCTATTGCGTGATTTGTTGTGGACAAACGAATACATGCTCCAATTGCGTTCACACGACGATGCAGAGCACACTTGGGCGAGGATCTTTTTTGCAATTGGTGCAAGTGTATGAGCACCGGCTCCGAGAAGGTTCCACCATTCGTGAGGCTGCAAATTTAAAGTGTTTACATCGGGAAGTCCACCAAAAATGCCCCGACGATCTCGAAATGCTTGGTACTCAGACAAAGTTGAAGCAAATGCTTAATCTGGAACAGCCAATTTGCGCAATACTCTCAATATGCCTTCTCTTGCCTCGTCATCATCCATTAGCAAAACTTCGTCAAGTAAAAAAGGATTCAATAGAGCCCCAGCATAATGCAAATCTGTCCTTAGCATGCCCCAATGCTTGTAGAAATCATCGATGGCAGGAATTGCATACCGTGGTTCCAAAGAAAATGGTGGATCCCGTAGAGATAAAACATGCTTTTCCACCTTTTTCATCACAAGCCATGCCTTGTCTAAGCATGGGTGCTTGCCATCAAACTCTCTAAGAGCAACCAATACGGGCTCCACTATGTGCACAAAGTTTAAACATCTCCTCCAAAATTCATCCGTTCGTACATACCGTCGCACATCGTTGGCTTTTCTTTTCTTTTCTTCTGATGTCAATCTCTCTGTGTACTCATTCCATTGCGGATCGTGGACTGTTGATTCTATCGCTACCCTCACATGTACCAAACGCTCAATCATAAGGAACATGGTTGCAAAGCGTGTTTCAACGGGATTCTTCAAAATGAGATTAGGAGAATGTCGTCGAAAAATTACAAGTGTCATGTGATGTGTGCGAATGTATTTCACAATTGACTTGGCTTTCTTGACCATACTTTTTATCCAATCTTGTTTGCCCCAATCTTCAAGTAGAAGGTCAAGTGCATGTGCTGAACACCCTTGAAAATATAAGTGTGGAAATCGACGAAGTAACAAAGCACTAGCAGCCAACATGTTCCCTTCATTGTCTGTACAAACTTGTACCACATTTTGCGCCCCTACCCTGTCAATATAATCACCCATGCAATTAGCCACATAAGTAACATCTTTGCGTTCGCTTGTTGTGTCTATGGATCCAAGAAACACCTCTCCACTTGTACATGCCAACATGACATTCATCAATGGTCGATGGTTGACATTGTCCCATCCATCAGAGCATATTGTAACGCCGTACTTGTGGATTGGTGCCTTTGTCTTCTCCGCTACCATTGCCGCCACTTCGTCTTTTGTAGATTTTATGAGGTTTGTACGAAGTGCATGGTACGCTGGAGGTTTGTAGCCAACTCTCGATTCTGATGTTGATTTCACGGCATCCAAAAAAACTGGATGCCTCGCTACATTGAAAGGTATATTGGCTTCATAGAAGAACTTAGCCCACTTTTTGTCTAGTACTTGCTTGTTTGATGTATTCATTCCTTCTTGCACAGACAATTGCCTCATTGATCGACTGTGGGCCAAACTCGGGTTGGGTGTGTCTGATGATCGTACTTGAGAGTTTTGTCCCCTAGTGTTTTCTCCTCCATCGTTTCCTGAGATTGAGGCATCAGGTTCTTGTTCACCACGTACAACACTCGGAAGTACCATTGATGGAGATGTCACTTCCACATCCTATCCACTCCTGTCCAAAGTGCTTGCAGGTATA
This sequence comes from Climacium dendroides, assembly GCA_950106755.1. Taxonomy (NCBI): domain Eukaryota; kingdom Viridiplantae; phylum Streptophyta; class Bryopsida; order Hypnales; family Climaciaceae; genus Climacium; species Climacium dendroides. The sequence continues at coordinate 27,087,215 of OX467092.1, forward strand.
TCCCCTCCGTAATTAAAAAACATTAGCTTCACGGCTGCACTAACTTTAGTGCAGGCTCTCACTCCAGGGAGCTTGTCCATTCGTCGGTACCCCAAATGGAAAAGCAACCGATCTTTTCGATAGCTTAGCAAAGCTTCGCAAAACTTACAAGCAACTTTTCCATCCACTCGTAGTGTGTACCAAGGTTCCCAATGTGATCTTCCTCCACCCATTGCTCTTATCTATTCTTTCCTACTTGTCCCTACACAAGAAAGAAGATTAGTATTCTGTATGAAATGCGATGTAGAAGCAATACTTGTTGCTCTCACAACAAGTGCCACCACAACACATTCTTCTTGAATTTTGCTTTACCGCAATGGTTGTACTCCAACCAAGTTATGAAAGCCAAAATCAGTAAGGAAAAGTAATCTTGAATAGGCGTAAGTCCTTAATATACACCTTTCAGGGCGATCTTAAAACCCTAAAACCCAGCTAGACGGACTGACGCAGGCGGCTGATGTGTCGACGGGTGGACCCTAAGCCCAACGGAAACGGCCTCCCGTCTTGGGGACGGCTTCTCGTCCTGGGGACGGCTTCTCGTCCTAGACAGCTTCCCGTCCTGGGGACGGCTTCCCGTCCTGGGGACAGCCTCCCGTCCTGGGGACGGCTTACTGTCCGGGAGGCCGTCCAGGAGGCCGTCCACAGCACGACAGACTTCATCTATGCTGAAACGGTCACGTCAGTATTGGTGACGGATCCTGACGACGTCACGACACGTCAGGACGGACGCGTCATGACATCCGGACGTGAAAAGCCCACGTCACGTCCGGATAGACAACCCTGCCTGAGATTGAGGCATCAGGTTCTTGCTCACCACGTACAACACTCGGAAGTACCATTGATGGAGATGTCACTTCCACATCCTGTCTACTCTTGTCTGAAGTGCTTGCAGGTATATCCCTTCCGCAATTAAAAAACATTAGCTTCACGGCTGCACTAACTTTAGTACAGGCTCTCACTCTAGGGAGCTTGTCCATTCGTCGGTACCCCAAATGGAAAAGCAACCGATCTTTTCGATAGCTTAGCAAAGCTTCGCAAAACTTACAAGCAACTTTTCCATCCACTCGTAGTGTGTACCAAGGTTCCCAATGTGATCTTCCTCCACCCATTGCTCTTATCTATTCTTTCCTACTTGCCCCTACACAAGAAAGAAGATTAGTATTCTGTATGAAATGCGATGTAGAAGCAATACTTGTTGCTCTCACAACAAGTGCCACCACAACACATTCTTCTTGAATTTTGCTTTACCGCAATGGTTGTACTCCAACCAAGTTATGAAAGCCAAAATCAGTAAGGAAAAGTAATCTTGAATAGGCGTAAGTCCTTAATATACACCTTCAGGGCGTTCCTAAAACCCTAAAACCCAGCTAGACGGATTGACGGCTGATGTGTCGACGGGTGGACCCTAAGCCCAACGGAAACGGCCTGCCGTCCGGGGGACGGCCTCACATTCTGGGGACAGCTTACTGTCCGGGAGGCCGTCCAGGAGGCCGTGTACAACTGGACAGACTTCATCCATGCTGAAACGGTCACGTCAATATTGGTGACGGTACAGCTGGACAGACTTCATCCATGCTGAAACGGTCACGTCAGTATTGGTGATGGATCCTAACGACGTCACAACACGTCAGGACGGACGCGTCATGACATCCGGACATGAAAAGCCCACGTCACGTCCGAATAGACAACCCTGTAGGAGTTTGGTTTAGTACACATCACATTTAGGAACCTTGTCTACTATATTTTTGCATGCTATAGTACTTGTTTTCAGACCGCATGTGTGTGGGTTTTGCAAGGCCTAGGGATCATAAATAGGTACCTACGGCAAAATTCTTTGAAAATTCATAAGTAATTCATAAATGCTCTAACAAATATGAAACCACTTGGGTTAAATTCCAAATCAAATTTTCTTCAAGTGAAAAATAAAGTAAACTAATTTCATGCATCTAAAGACCATCAAAAAGGCCGACCATCCCGTAAAGGGTTGCTTCATGAGTCCACTACCTTAAACCGACCCTCAATGCCATCTTCCTCTGAGACCGTGGAGTGACTGGAGTCTAGTCCAAGACTCTAAGACCTATAGACTAATGAATAGCCTAAAAAGAATCCCGCATTACACTGTCTCTCTGCCTTTCCTATTTTCCAATAGGCGAAAATGCTTGAGTCTTCTATTGTATGATCCTCCATCATGACCTCAATCTGAGCTTCCGAGTCATGGAGGGGCCCATTCCATCCCATGAGCGCTAAAAAACCAGTAGAGTATGCACTTTAGGAACCCTACAAGCCGCCTCTCAACAAGTTTCCGGTCTTCTTGGCTACCGGAAACCGCCATTTCAATGGAATTTCGCCATTTTAACGAAATTGCCCATAGGTTCTCTGCAGTTTGCGGCCCCTCCATCAGCAGGTGAGGTTAATCAATCAAGTACCCCTTCACAGTAATGTCAAATTTACGTCTGATGGTCTAGAAGACTCTGATTAACTCTTTGACGACTTTCTTCGTTTGCAGATATCAGCACCGGGCAACTGAAAACGGACCAATCTCATACTTCGGCACTGGATCAAGAATCAAGGGAAGAAACCATTTCTAGCGATGATGGCGAAAGACGCAGAAGTGCGTTTGGTGAGGTGGGTGCGATCACGAGGGCCGGGGGCTGGAGTTTCTCCGCTGCAGACTTGACCATGCTTCCATCAGAAGATATTATCAGGAGTGGCATCGAGTGGCCGACGCGTTTGGTGGTTCTTAGTGCCTGTAATTAGTCTCGAGGACAGGTGAATCATATTGTTGCGCAAGAGCTAGCGAGTTAAAAGACCTCTAGTTAAGTCTTAAGAACAGGCTTCCGCTCATTCGCTGATGTGCAAGAAATTCTGATGAAATAGACTGGGTAGGTAGTTTGTGAACAAGGGTGTCCGGACAGTCTCCATGTGCATAATACGGTAATACCTGTGAAATTTGAACCTTTTGCGCCTAATACTACAGCCTGTTGCATTTCGGTCTGCAGGACTATTACGACGGTGAGGTCAACCTGCCTCGGGCTTTGATGATAGCAGGAGTTCCAGCTGCAGTAGTGTCACAATGGAAAATTGATGATGATGCGTCTCCGGTGTTGATGAAAGTGTTATATGAAAGACTGAAAACTGGAGAAGGCTTCGCTTCAGCTCTCCAATCTGCTATGATTCACACCCAGCAGTGCACAGACTGCCGCTACCAACCAGACCACAGGAAGACCGGGAGGGCCTTACCGGGGGGTTTTTTTTTTGGGGGTATGTAACTATACCCCACCCCACCCCAAATTTTCTTAAATAAGAAAATTTGTGGGGGGGTGGTGGTGGTGGTATAGTTACATACCCCCAAAAAAAAAAAAAAACGGTAAGGCCCTCCCGTTCTCCCTGTCGACAGTGCACAGAATATTTTTCAGTGGGGTTCATTTGTTGTTTGGGGTTATCCCTCTGTCACACTACCCAAGGATCTTTATTATGATCATGTGAAGGCTCGACGCGCGGATTGGAGAAGACTGAACACCCTCCTGGCATCAGCGGACAACATACAGTATGTGCGCTTGACAATAATACTATCGATGATCATTTTTGCTGTGGAACGAATGGTGTCAAGTACTCGGAATCCTAAATCCTCATGGGTATCACAAATGGTATCACACATGAGGCTCACGTTGGTGCCTTTGGAAGATATAAGCAGGACTGAGCTCTTTTTTGAGACCAATGACAGGCTTGAAGAATTGTTTGCTTTCAGGCATGAAGCGTGTAACCTATATAAGGCTTTTCCTGAACCATCTTTCGATGTTCCTTTCTCATCCCCTTTTGACTTTGAAAGAAGTATGCAAATTAATTCCTACTGTGCAGTATCCGTTTAAAACATAATAGAATAATTCTCTTATTTTGAGCACATCTTTCACACTTGCAACAAAGTGAACGAGCTGAATTCGAACCATTTTCTCTCGTAACATGTGTTTGATGATTGTTGGGATGAAGGCATCATCTGATGATCGCGCAAGCCATGAAGGGAAGTCATCAGAAAGCTCGAGAGTGTATCGATTGGATGATTATATATTTGCTAAATCATGGATTTCCATATGACGAATTACGCTTGCAAGCTTGCAGACAAGAGCGAGCGGTGATTTGTAGACTCATGGGTGACTGTGACATGGCTGTGGAAGAATTCAATGCATTATTGGCACTTGGAGAAGATTCCGAGTGTTTGACTCAGATGAGTCATCTCACACATCTGATGGAGGACACAAGTGGAGCATTGGAATATGCTCGCGAGCCAAATCCCTCATTTCTACAGCACTCATGACATTGGGCTTCCGTGCACTCCCTGAAGAGTACCGCCGTTACGTTGGCTTGTGAATGTTGATGACATTTGCTCAACGATGGTAAGAAGCAACCTTTGAACCATGCTTACAAGATATCACAATTAGAATGGGACACATGAAAATGGGCAAAATTCGTGTATGGCATAGATGAAATGGTGGGTTTCATCTTATGAGTTTTTTCATAAATTGCATCCTCTTAACAAGAATTTTCAAAATGGTTGTTTTTTATATGTGGAATTGGGGTGTATATAAGCCTTGATCCATCCATGAATTTTAAACATATGGTAGGCATGAACAGTGACCACTCCATAGTTTAAATTTTAGCAAATTGTAGGTAATTATGAAAATTGGAACTTTTATGTACATAATAATGCATTTATTTCTTTACAAAAAATGACTCAATTTTTTAGGGTAAAAATTGGGCACTTTTATTGCATGAAAAGGATATACATAATTGTATAGTAATTGTATGTTTATCCCATACATGTCTATTTAGATAATCAACCTATGCATCTTTTTACCAAAACTTTCAACAATCATCTACTAAAGCTCTTTAATTTTCACTCCCATTCCCTTCAACTGCTTTGAATACTTTCATCATCTCTTCAAGGTCTTCAACTTTTGTTCCCATTACTTTCTTGTCATTTCCATTTCTTTTCTATGATCAAGCAATCATGAACATTAGAATTGAATTAAAGTAAGCTTCAAAGAACATACAAGATTACATCAACTCATTGCATTCTGAACCTTTGCATAAATCTTTTAAGATTCTTAAAAGTTCCTTTTCTTGCATCTACTCACCAATCATCTCCATGAATTTTTCTCACATTGTCTCTTATTTCTTCTTTGTCCTTTGTGAAATCCCTTTTTGAAAATAGTCATGCTCACAAGTTCTAGAATTTTTTTCTTCCTCCTCACTTGCAAAATTTTCAGAACTAAGCGTACTAGTATGTGATGATTGAGAGTTGTAATGCTAAGTGTATGTGCAATTACAAGGCCTTTGCAAAAACAAGCACAAGTGTTCAGTTTGTAGCAAAAAATGACATTAACAAGAAGCACCAATAAAACAAGAAGCACGTAGAAGACATAGGATATTTAGGTTTCTAAAAGTGAAAGAGATTCTTCTTGTGCCTCGGTTTAGAACTTGGCCTTAGATCAATCAATCTAATTTTATATAGTGTATGAGACACATTTTGAACCAAGAAACTAATTCTTTAGTGGTTCTTTTGGTGCGTGATCCTTTTAATATGGTTGTTGTAAATGGTCAATTTTTATTTTATTTTCAATTAGTTTCTTATTTTTTTATAAATTATAATGTCAAAGTTTTTTTGGTGAGGATTTACACTATCCTAAATCTATTATTCAAAAAATTAATTTGTGTCTAATCTTGTGTAACCTTTTCCTAAGGGTCCAAACATTAGCCATAGTTTTTGAGTTTTAAAAAAACATTTCTATTTTAAAAGTAATGGAGACAAAACCACATATTATAGTAAAATACAGCAAATATTTTAGAGATTATTTTCTTGCAATCCTCTACAAATACTAAGGTATATAAAGTTTTTTAGAAGATGCAATTTAAGATACTAAATGGAAAAAAATATTTAAAATTATAAACGATAAAGTTGCACTAGGGCCTTCAAAATATTTGACTTTCAAAAAGCTTGTATATAATATATAAACTTTCCATGAAAAGCGGACATAGCCTCCTTGAAATCTTTAAATTAAGGTTTTCAACAAGTTGGTTAAATTATCCAATTAATCCAATTAATTTGAATTTTTTCATGATGTACAAGAAGAAATGGAGATTGGTGTGAAGATGTATCAATTAATTACTAGATCTTTGCATTGCTATATACAACTATTAATAATTATTTTGCAAAGAAGAGATATCTATTTTTATTTTTTATTAAAAATTTTTTTTGTCAACATCAATGAAGAAAGGGACGTTGTAAACATACAACACACTAAATTTTTTATTTTTTTTCTCCTAATAACAACACCAATAATGGTAACCAAAGTTTTATATTTCAATCTGGATAAACCTTCTCTAATTTCAATATAATTGAAGAAATTTTTTTTTACACCTTGAATATCTCTTTCAATGACATTCAAGTCAAATGTCACTATCAAGCTAAATTTATCCTTTCATATAATTCATATCTAAATTTTTGAGATTTTTTGCTTGTGCAAGAATTAATTTTTTTATTGAAGTTAAATTTTCAAAAATTTTGATGGAAAAATCAGATAATTGTGCTATTTAAAGTACATGATGAAAAGAAATTTATATCAAATATAATATGTATTTATTGAAAGAATTGTTGCAATTGCAATCTGTGTGTAATAAGATCCATATTGCAGAATATTGAGTGTAGTTAATTCATATTGTCTGTTTTTAATTGAAAAAATAAATAAGTACAGAAATATGTTTCTCATTCTAACCATTAGTTATGGGAAAATTTTCATAACAGAGTAGAAAAAAACTTGTCAAAGTAACTTCATTTTCTCTGTTCAATACAAATATTTGAAATGATAATTTTGAAACTTACAATTAAGGTTGACCAAAGGGACATCCATTTGGGGGATGGTTAGGGAGGATTGCCCCCCTTATTGCCCCATGTTTTATTCCAAGAGAAAACATTGAAATTTTTCATTTGTCACCCATGATAAAATTTGTAAATTTTGAATTCATATTTTCAATTAGAAGTTCCAAATTAGCAAGAAGTGAAGAAATACAAATTTTATGGGGCACAAAGGGGACAATTTCTATCTTTACCCTTGGATGGGGCAATAAGGGGGTTAATCCTCCCTGGCATTCTTCTTCTTTTGGGATGCATGTACAAACTTAGGGGATAACCCTTAAAGGACGAGGTAGTCACCATGGAAATCATCTATTTGGGCACCATGTGAATTGTTGGCTTAAAAAAATGAAAAAGCTCACATTGGAAGACAAACTATTGTAGAAGACCTTCCCTTTTCATACCAAATTTGGAGGATGAATAGTTGCACTTTTGTCCTACATGAAGATTCATTGTCATTCATCAACCAAAAAACATCTTCCTTGTCAATTAATGTGTTAGAACCTTGTGGAAAGGCCTGAGTTTATTCTATCAAGGGCCTAGAATTGAAAGGATGAATTTGGGATGAACAGAATTTGATGATTCTACTATAGCTATACGTCCGTCTCACTAGTGGGAAGCCGGAAATGCTTCTAAGCTTTGAAATAGATCCAAACATTAAGATAGGCTATTTGTTTTGTTTTTTACATTGAAATCTCCTAGACCGTGCATCCCCCAATTGTGTTCTTGGTACTGTCTGAAAGCTCTTGGCAAGGAAAGGTGCAGCACATGCTTTGTTTCATGGTGTGAAAGTTATTGATTTTGAAGTTTTTAGGAATCAGAAAAATTAGAAAATTACTTTTACTTTTATTTTGACTGTGAGGGCACAGGGGACACCGAATAGTTATTCCATTTTAAAACTTAAGTTTGATGCTTGCTATTTTGTGAAATTCCTTTACTAAATTTGATTTTATAATACTGAAATTGCTTCTGAATAACCAGGCAACTGAAAATGTGATCTAATTGGTGCCGAATAGAATAATAACGACGGTATGGAATTGAGATACGAAGCTTTACTCCGTCGGTAATGTTGAAATTGGAGTGTGTTTGCTGGCCTTGATGGTGGGATGTTTCCTGCAGATTGTCAACATACGTATGCGCATACCTCGACGGAGCAGTATCGGCTGGTGCTTTCAGATGGCCTGCATCTTCAGCAGGCTATGTTATCGACGCAGTACGTTGAATGGGAAAGTGCATAACAAATTGGTCGTAAAGGGTTCGATTGTGTAGTTACTCGAATCCATATGCAATACTGTTCAGAACAGAAAGTAAGTACTGCTGAAGAAGTTGGAAATGCATGCTGAGGTTTGTTTTAGAGTAGGTCGACCTAGATTGATGGTCATTGCGAAATGTCTTTCAGCAAAACTTCCGCTACTGAGTTTCATCATGTGGTGAGCATTATCTAGTTGCTTTAGAAATTCTTTGCTGCTGAATAGGATTTCTCTCTAGCGTTGGGAATTATGTTCATTCGATGGGCACTGGTGGTTTTACAGTGAGCCGTTTGAGGTTAGGGATTAAATACTCAGTTTGTCAGGATTCTTCATTGCCTACTTGTGCATTATATGCGCCTGGTTTTATGTACCACCTGTTGCTATATTAAGTGAAAAGTTTCTGTGCTCTTCAGTTGGTTGATCAATGTTGCAGGATTATCATAGTGCTGAACATAGGAATTATGGAGAACGCAGGGAGCAGCTCTTGAGGATTTGGGTCAGACACCACCACACCTCCTTCTGTCTGTGACGCAGGCAGCGAACAGCGGTTGTGGACCGAGGGCTGCTGGAGGATTGAAGCTTTGAGTCCGGTGCGACTGCAAATGGGGCTGGACTGGAACATGGACAGCAAACGAACAATACGAAGCCAGTCTGCCCGTCACCACGGATATGCAGTGTAGACATGCTATACTAGCCCCGTGAACTTTGCTCATTCTGTATCACTGCCATTGATACTGTACAGTACAATGGATAACAAACGTTGATCCATAGAACATCCCTTCGATGAAGTTTCCAACTCAAGCGGTAAGATTCAACAAATTGAATAACGAGAGGTAAAATGCATCCCATCGGTGTAATGTGATTCAATTTCATTGCACAGATGTTGAACCAATCTCTAATCTCATGATTCCATAGTCTTGCCCATCCTCTTCCGTAACTTACCTCCCATGGATACCTCTAACGTACGCCAAATGATATTTACATCTGTAATACATGATCTATGATGTCTAACTGAGTAGCTAAACATGATTCCAATAGCGTGCACCCTTGGTAACACAAGTCTCTAATGTAAGCTGAGAACCTCTAAAGAGCAGGGTGCTCATGCGGGCTATTGAGGTCCATCTCCACTTGCCGAATCGTCCACTGGATACCTTCCAATTTCTGCACCAATAGCCACGACCGACAGTCATTGAACTCTCACTCTCACGAGCATCGAAGCACTGCTCTACATCCAAACCAAAAACCAAGTATGCAATAGCTGGTGAATCCTTACAGTTACGAGATCATGATACCGCCTGGCAATTTCATCGAAGTCCTGGTCTACTCCTTGGTACTCGCGGAGTCTTGTTACCTGCAAAAAAAACATCCAACAAATCCATCTGGCTGAGGAGAAACATCGTGGAGCTCACATGCAAAAATTATCCAGGGAAGCTCAACAAGTGAAGTTTGTAGTAAAAGAGCTGTTGGGAGGTTCCTGGTCTTATATGGTCACTCTTATAACAAGTTCAAATTGAGAAGAGTCGAAGCTCACTGCTTTATTGTAAGCCGCAGTTGCCTCCTCGTTTGCCTCCACCAGATGTTGCCTGTGAAATGTCAGAAATTAGGTAATTCTCAAGTCAAGTCAAACCCAACAAGTAGCTGCTAAAATCAACTGGAAAACAATAACGATGCAAACTTTTGGAGGGAGTGTATTGAAACATCGTCCATTGACATAAGATTAGGCTGTGCTATATTGACGTTTCTACATTAATTGCTTTCAAAAACTGCAACGCACCTGATTTTGTGAAGAGCGGGAATGGATTCTTGTGTGTATGTGTCCCGCAGGAGGAGATGTTCCAAGACTCTGCATCATAACAGGGAAATTATCAACCAATTGCACTACAGGATCGGGAGGAGGAAACCAACATGCCATATGGTTTCTTCCCTCCAGGTCCAATGCTTTGAAGACCCTCATAAATCATAAACCCTACAGAGCAGAGCAAGTAAGGTTTGACATAAGCCCGGGACGGCTGCTACGCCGCGTACGCAGTCATGCTTAGGGTCAAATGAAAACAGGGGTCTACTAGCGGTTATCTCATTAGCCTTAGATTTTAATAAACACACGAGGGTCCTCAATACTTAGGATAGGACTTCCCATACCCAATCGAACGTCGATTCTGCTATGGTACTCCTGTCCCGAAATATTATATTTCAGCAAATTGTTAAGAACTGGAAGAGTCACAATCGGCATGGAATGAGGGCGAGAACCTAAACCAATTTTTTTTGGTTCGTGCACTTCCAGGCTATTGCAAGAGCTGACTCTGGCTGTGAGTGTACTAAGTGGCACCACACATCGAAGACCATGAGACCATCATTGGCAACAGATTACCTGAGTTTCGTGTTCATGGTTTGACATCGTTTGCACAGCCATTGCTTCCGCATTCCATCCTGCCGTGGCAACATTTGTAGTCAGGCCCAGCACAATTAATTACACGAACTCGCGCATTATGCCACAAAGAAAGTGTTGATGCTACGAGATGCGCTTACATAATCATGTTGGTGTTGAAGTTTAAACTCCTTAACTAGTCGTAGAAGGACTGCAAGAATCTGCTCCAGCACCTGGAAAAGGAAAAAGGTCTTGCATAGTTTAGGGAACTTCGGAGAGTGTACTGAAAAGGAGAGAGGTCACAATTCAACTGCACGCTGACAGGAACATAAAACCAAAATACAAAAGTCCACAAATGAGAGATACAGCAGGCAACGAAACAAGACGTTTTCCCCTACATTGTAGTATTCTGAGAACTTTCGATCTGCTGCATATAGATCCTCAAGTAAGGCTGCCTCCTCTGCTTCTATGTCTTCAACAGCAAGTTTAACCCTGCCAGAGTAAACATGATGAGTTTAAACAGGCAGACACTTGAAGCTCGCATGACATACCATCTTCAAGAGGACTCTGCATGAACTGAATCTCCTCTCACCTTTCGGGGAGGCGTAAACTCGATGAGTGTGGACCTGCGATGTCTGCACAAGAACGCATCAAAATGTTTCCTTTCAGGCTATAACACCACTAAATACTTACACCAAAGGGAATCCCTAGAAGAAGATGCAAGTCCACCAAATGCAAGATCATTTGATTTATAGTGATCTACGACTCACACTTCGAATTTGCATAAAAAAATTCTTACATATTGTCAACTTTTTTTTATCTCAAAAAGATTTGGCTCATTTACCCAAAGATCTCTCCACAAGCTATACATCTCCCAAAAATCACACTCCTACATCTGTTAAAATGCATAATAAGACGCAAATGTTATTATCCTCTACCTTACAGCCACTCGATCAGCATAAGAAATTATTGATCCCTGATAAATATATGAGACACTCACCAGCTTCGTCAATCTCAAAAGCAGAGACCAGTCTGTCGCACTTGGCTTTCAAACGGGTCTCTATTTCAGGCATAAGTGTAATCTGATACCCAGTGCTGTCCTGTGAACAAAAGACCCCGGGTAAGCCTTACGAAACTAATAGAAGCAAAGACATACGCCACCTGACGAAATCATAGAGAAAAGAAGAAGTCAGGACGAAGTCTGGAACGCACGTCTGCGAAAGGTGCCCGTAAGAGATGCGTTTGCCGCAACCATGCAGGAGTGATCCCTAGAAAACGATTCACGACCCCTCCGACTCCAGGCTCCACCGTCTCCGCCTGCGCACCCCCTCCAGACACAATGGTGGCACTCGCAGTGCTCGCCGAGGTGGTATGCACGGTCGTCGTGGTGCTCAGGCTCACACTCGTGGTGGTGCTATCGAATGAGCTTCTCGACACATTGCCCCATTCTTGGTTGTCATCGTCTGGGAGATCTCCATCCTTCGATGGCAATGGCAGTCGTAGCCGCTGCGACGCCTCTGCCACAACCAACCGCTGTTCCAGTGCATCATACACCTGAAATGGCAAGAACGAATTAATCTCCGACCTGAGAGAGCTAATTTTTCGAAGGGGTGATCCACACTGGTAAGAAAATGCCTCGTTGAGGACACTGAGGGAGGCTACCACCTACATGTCAAACGTCTCTAATCTTGCCATCATTTTCACTACGCATCGTTTGAATGGATGGCAAGTGTGCAGGATAATGCTATAATGTCATTTCAGAGAGAAGGTCACAATAAAGAGGTTGAGTGTACCTGGGGTGACGATCGAAGTCCGAGCTGGTCAAAAACGGTGTTCAAGTCGCGAATGCCGCCTACATTGGCAACAGACACTGCATGCTGGTACTCTTCCACAAGAGCCACAGCCTCGCCATAAACAGCCTACAAAATTCAAATCAACAAACATACAAACCATGTCATCTTGCCCTAATCCCACCATAGTTGACAATCTTTCCCACATTGTCTGAATTCGGGAAAACGTGAAATGAAACAGAACTACCAGTACCAGAGCCTCCAGGTACCGCAAGCGCTCACGCGCCATCTCCTCTCGAGCCTGCGAAATCACGCCAACGCCATGAGAGTCCAGTCGAGTTGAGTCGAGTCGGACAACAAGCGTCGAATTCCCATCGAAAGCCAAGCCAAGGCCAAGGAACCCACCTGAAGAAGGTCGAGGTACGCGGGCTTGGAGACGAGCGAGGCGTCGGGAGCGAGGCAGTGGCGCTCCAGCTGGTCCAAGAGCGCAGGGACGCCCTGGCCCAGCGCCATCGCCGGAGCGGGCAGCAGCATGGCCTTCACCATCGCAGCAGACAGAGTCACCCACAACTAAACTAATTTCTTCTCCAAGACCTTCGGCAGCGCACACGACGAGTGTCCACCGATTTTTCTCACACGCAACAACAAACCTCGATCGTCGCCACCGCCATCGCCATCGCCATCGCCGCAGCAAAACAGGTGACTTCTTCACATCATCAAGGCAATGCGAGCAAGTCTTCACAGGTGTCGTGGTACACGACCCAACAAATTTCAATTTCAAATTTCAAATTACTAGAAGTTTTTAATCAAGTTTTCGTTTTGAAAATAGTCTACAACCTTGTTTTGAAAATATATTATTTCGTTAGACCTTTGCCAATGGAAAGCTCAGTTTGATTAAATTTTCAGTAGGGGTAGTCACACTTTCTTCACCCCATTCTTAATCTTCACAAAATGAAGAAGTGGCACTCTCTTGTTGTCTCCTCGTGGCTTGTAAAGGCCTCATTTTCTAAAGATTGAAAATGATTATTTTTCTCCTCTAAAGATGAAGAATGGATATGAAGAAGATTTGACTTTTGGGAGCTCACTTTCACCTTACCTACCACATATGAGCTTTCCTATTTTTCTAGTTCATCATGCATTTGCACATTCTACGCCAATAAGCTATTTCTTCATCCATTTTGTGTGTTCTACAAATTCATTGTGTTGTTTGTACTTTTTGCGACTTCATTGCAAGTTCTACACATGCTACATCAATCTGCATATTTTGTGCTTATTTGTGCATTTTTGATCTCGAGTTTTGCATATTAGTAAATCTCGTTCTATAAGTTCTCCATTTTCATTTTCTTCACCAACAAAAGGGGGGTTACACCTTTATGGTTTCAAACTCCTAATTCCCTCTTCTTTTTTCTCTTCAACTTCTCATTCTTCATAGAAGTTTTGTTTTTGGAGAACGTGTGGCTACTCTAATTATAGCAAGGATCTAACTTGTGAGAATAATGTGAAGAGATGTTTCCCTATATGGAAGGATAAAGCTTGAGCCAATTAATGTAATGAACTTCTTCATTTTATTTGAATTCAAACTAGTATAGTCCTATGCCATTGCCCAATTTTCCTCAACAAATTCAACATAGAAGGAGATCCAATAGCTAGTGCAAATCAACCAAGTGAAATCAATAAATTATTCTTTTAATTTCAATATTGTAGGTCATATAATTGAACAAAAAAACTAGAAGTATAGGAAATGAATTGTTTATCAAAAAGAAACAATTATAGTTTTTCATCCTTTATCCATCAAGAGCAAGCAAATTTTAACCACCCATGCAAGCTCTCATCAATTTTTAGCTGAGTAGCCTAAGATACATGTGATTAGATGTGCAATCATTCCAACACTCTAGTTCTATTAGGGTGAATGAAGGAAACATTGAAGGAGACAAATAGTGGCAAGCAAGCAAATTTGCAATTGGAATTCTTGGCATTCTATGTGCATTAGCCTCTAAAACCCTAAACTACATTTTTTTGGCAACGCAATGATTTTGGACAGTTCACTCTAAATGGAATTTTTATTTTTTTCCTTAAAAGTTTTCGCACAAGATATGCCCAAAGAATAGCTTTAAGGCCCAAAAATTTCATAACTTTTGACTATATGGTTAGAAAGTTATTGTATATGATATGTAGAATTCAATGATTGGTAGGCAACCCAAGTAGCTAAAAAAACTTCTTTAAAAATCACTTTTCAAGAAATCAAAATTTGAAATAAATTTTTTAGATTTATATATACATGGAAAGCTTCAAATCATTCCATTTTTATTAATGAGATCAAAGTTATGAGGAGTTTTGGGTTGCAAGTAGTAATGAAATCTCTATTCTAATATAAGTTTTGAAATCCGTTATTTAACTCAATTTTCAATATTTTGCAAAAAAATAAAAAACAATGGTTGTAGATTGCTAATTATAGCATTAAAACCATTGGGTTAGGCATTTTTCAATTTCATTAATAAATTGTTAACAATTTAGTATTTTGAATCATTCTCCACATCTTTCAACTTACTATTTTTTCCTATATGTTGTACAATTTCAAATGATTTGAAAATTAAAGCATATAGCCAACTTGCCTTGAAAAATGAATCCAAAGATTAACTACCATTTTGAACATTGTTTCATATAAATGTAACCTTGTGAAGTGCAACCACCCAAATTTTCGCAAGGCCAAAAAATGGATTTTTATCATTTCAAATGCTAATATCTTGCAATTTACATGGTGGAGAATTTTTTTTAAATTCCATATCTTTTCAAAATAGTGTTATGTAAGATTCTATATGGTTACATTTGTTCAAACATATGTTTTGTTTTCTAAAATTTGGTACTTGTATTAGAAATGGCAGTTTTGGAGCGTTTTGGGTAAAAACATAGTCAAAACCTTTAGGGGTTAACCCCTTAGTACTCTAATGTTTAGTTTTTGAACAACAAATAGATTGAAATTGACATTTTTCTTTCAATTCTACTTAGATGAAATTCATCCTAATATGTGGAGATACTTTGTCAAGTTGTTTTCCTATCTAATGGTTGAATTTGGTGTTACTAGAGTACATACTTTTTTAAAATTTTTAATGAAGAAGTATGTCAAGTGGTTGACCAAGCCAAAATTGCATAACTCTTGTTCAAAGTCAGATTTGCAAAAATGAAGTCACAAATTTAAAGAATACAAAAATTTCAAAAAATCACTATGTGAAGAAAACCTCACTTCAAATCCATTCCAAAAAAAACAACTAATTATTGTAGCATTCATCAATATTTTGAGTTGGAATGTAGAAGTTTTTGGGTTCAAGGAAATTAATAGTAATTGATTGGCATGTATTATTGGATTGGCTTGTATCATGGCAAATTAAATTATTTGCCAAATAACTACCCCGGTGCATAATCTTTGTTTGTGAAGGTGAACTTAGGACATACACTCTCTCTTGTATTAAATGCAATTCGTGCCACAATTTTATTAGTCATGTTCACTATGAGAAACCCACCTTTTTAGTGGCATTTTAACCCCTAAAGGACTGTTGTCCCCTCGGGGGACAATTTGGAGTTTAGGTAGGTTCTGGTGAGCTGAAATTTTACTTCATTTTTTTGAAACTTTTTGAGGACGTGTAGTTTTGTAGGAGCTTCGTGAATACATAATTTTTATTTCAATCTGACATTGTATGGAGAAGTTATAGGATTTTTTTTGTGAAACCAAACTCAAGGGGCAGGCTGGGCAGTCACTTTTATATTGATTGGAGAAGGGGGCAGGTTTGGGGATACTGGTGAATAATGGGGTGGGCCGCAAGTGAAGGCATAAGACCTTCTCCCATGGTCGGGCAACCTCCAGTTGCCATTTCCGCATTTCTAAGCCTTTCTGCCATGATGGGAAGGTTGATGAAGGAGATCAAGGTCAGAGTTCCCAAAGGAGGGGAACATGTCAAGAACAGACCGGGAATGCAGGAGAACCCATTTTCCAATGGTTGCCCAAAGCCTTAGTCTACATATTATTCACATTGTCCTTCTAAATTCTCTAGGAAGTAGAGAATTTGTTTTTTTCAAAAATTTGTTTTTGGACCTTGTAAATCATTAGTATCTCTTTACATCCACCGTTTGGATTTCTAAATTTCTAAATTATGTGGTAGAAAACGTGCTCAAAAATTTACATTGTGCATTGTGAACTTTTGGGCATTGTTGCATTGCAAGATTTTTTTGGATGTCTTGTTCACATTTTTTTGACTTGAAATTTTTTGGAGACATCACTAACACCATTCTTGATATGCTAAAATTTTAAATTCAAAATCCATAGTGCAAAATTTTCCACAATCAATGGTCAAAGGCATCTGAAATTGTCGGGCACAGTGGAAAAAAACCACTTTCCCTTCAAATGCTTATATCTTTCAATCCGTATGGTCGAATGTCACGAAATTTTCACCACTTGCTCTTCTACAAGTCTAGTTGAAGATCCTACGGTTGGATATTAAAAAAAATATTTCCTTAAAAGTTTTGATGAGCGCAGCAGTAGAGGCAGTTTTGAGTGGTTTTTCACAGAAAAATGACCTTCGTCCTTTAGGGGTTAAAGGAATGGGCCATATTTTCATTGACTTCAATGTGTCATGAATTTTAAATCTATGGGAAGCAAACTTTTGGTCGATGTTGGGAAAGACATAGAGATGTTAGAGTAAAAATAAGTGGATGACACAGGGACATTTATTAAAACATTCTAAAAAATATGGAAGTGTCACGTTAGTTGGAGGTTCTAAATTCACAATTGGTAATTTTTGTAAGTTATTGTGAGTTGAAATAAAATACGAACTGGATGTAAACAACATAGGAAAAGGGCAGCCACGTGGCATGCTTTGTAAAAAAAGGAGAATGGATGGATACACAATATGGATGAAAAAGGAGTTTCTTTATACAAGTGGGGGGGTAGGAGGTAAGACAACCCATATGAGATATGTTAAGCAAAGATTTTATTCAAAATAGAATGTCTAAAAAACATAGGTTGCATTCAAAATAAAATGTCTAAAAAACCACTATAAGAAAACTGCGTCTGCTTGGACATTCAGTCCAAAATGACGTATGTCCGCAAAAACACGATACGTTGCAGAAGACGTTGGGGTGTTAGGCCGAAAAAGTGAAGATTTTGCTCTGATGTCTTCGATAGCATTGCTAGATTTCAGTCACAGCATACTGATGCTACAAAAAACAATGATGCAATGTGTGAACCACCATACTGGTTCACTTTTAATATAATAGAAAATAATTAAAATATATATATGAGTTTTAGATTCAAAAGTGTTAGTATCCTAAATTAAACTATAACCATTAGTTAGAAGACTTTTGGTACATAGGACAAGAAACTAGATCAAAATTTCAACCCAAAAATATTTAAAAAGATGAAAAATACAAAAAGAAAATTAAAAAAAAAAAGGATTAGAAGTTGAAAATGGACCTAAATATAAATCAAAAACCAACAAAAAAGAAGAAATATGAAAAGCACAAAAGAAGTTATCAAACTTAAAACTACTATGAGAAAACTAACATAGTGATAGAAACTTTAATTTAGGCAATTAGTAATGATTTAATGAAATTTCAGTAAATTAGCTTGGATGAAAGTGATTTAGAGTGTTAGTTAGTTAGTTGGTTTAGGGTTAGGAGTTTTTTTCTCCTCTCTCTCTTCTCTCTTGTAGTGCTTGTTTTTTGGGTCTCTTGTGTGTTGAGTGGGTATGTCTTTTTGGGGAGAAAACAATGAGTGCAAGAAGTTGATTGAGGATCTTAGGGTAATTAGTCGAGTAAGTTTTCACCTTGGGAGGAAAAATGGGTGAAAAGAGGAGTGGTGTAAGGTTAAATGGGAAATTGGAAGAGAAAACATGAAGGAGAGTTAGGGTTTCGGAGCCTTGCACCAAACTGCCATCTTTGAAGAGCTACAAAGGGCGGACAGTAGCTTTGATGGGGCCGAAAATTGTGGGGGAGGGGCGCATTCAAGTTAGCTTTCCATGAAGACAATTTTCATACAATTTGAAGCAAATTTGAAGAAATGGCGGCCGTTTTTGTGAGGAGAGGTCTACTGCCGCGGTGAATGGATAGCACCAACTTTGGCGAGACACTTTGGACGATTGAAGAACGGGATGAAGCTGAATTTTGGGGAAGACAAGGAGAATCAAGTTAGCTTCCCAAAAAGTCAAAACTCAAGCCAATTGGAGATGGTGTGAAGAAATGGCGGCTGTTTTTGTGAGGAGAGGTCTACTGCCGTGGCGAATGGATAGCACCGACTTTGGCGAGACACCTTGGACGATTGAAGAACGGGATGGAGCTGAATTTTTGGGAGGACAAGGAGAATCAAGTTAGCTTTCCAAAAAGTCAAAACTCAAGGCAATTGGAGATGGTGTGAAGAAATGGTGACTGTTTTTGTGAGAAGAGGTCTACTGCTGCGGCGAATGGATAGCACCGACTTTGGCGAGCCACTGCGGACGATTGAAGAATAGAATGGAGTTGAATTTTGGGGAGGACAAGGATGATCAAGTTGGCTTTCCAAAAAGTCAAAATTCAAGCCAATTGAAGATAGTGTGAAGAAATGGTGACTGTTCTGTGAAGGCTGGTCTGCTGCCTCTAGAAGGGGGAACAATTGGAGGTTTGGATGGGTTTTTTCCTTCTCAATTGTGGTTAAACAATTGTAATTTTAATTGCACATTGCTATAAAACTTGTGATGAACCAAGTGTATGTGGAGTGAATGGGTGCATGTGATGCTATGGGAGAGTGAGTGCTGGAATTTTCACTTGAACCTTACTTAGAGTCACATTGAGTGTCCTATTGGTAATTTTTAGGGCAAAATCATATACTAAAGTTAATCTACTAAATTGAGGATGAATGGCCATTGCTTGGAAGGCTAGGTAGTTAGGGGTCCATACACTCCTCACGGCCCAATTTTGTGGATGGATTTTGCTTCATAGTGAAATCCACTCACACAATATAAGACATCTAGGTGGACACCAGATGTTTCCAAGGATGTCTACAATAACATATTCAGCCACGTCACCATCTTTGGTCAAACTTAGCTCAGAAGTTGATTTAGAATTTTGTTGCGGTTAGAGGTAAAGTAACTACCCAAGGTTAAAAAGAGGACAACGGACAGGTGGTGACTCCTAAAAGCTTATGTGGCATCTGACGTGGCGTGATGAGGTGGAAATTGTGTGACATGACATGATGACGTGGAAATTGTGTGACGTGGACATGGGTGATGACGTGGCATGCCACATCAACATACTTGGCCTGTCCATGTTCCAATCTTGGATGTCTCCGTGGACGTCACAAGTGACGTACTGACGTCCACATTGACGTCACTTTTGGCATCAACATTTTGTACTTACTACGAATGTAACTTCAAACCACGTGCTATCCACTGTGCGTTTCATTACACTTGACTGGACGTGTGGGTGTTGTGGAAGCAATTGTAGGCGTCTTCTTTGATGTCAAAATGACTATAGATGCATGACATGATGTCGCAGCACAAGGTAAGTGAAATTCCCTATTATACTCACAAAAACCTCTTTAAAGCATAATAAAGTGACTCTAAAAATCGAACCCAAGAGACTCTGTGAAGTGTTTCGTGTTATTAGGTGATTTGAGGAAAGTTTCCTAATTCCATTATTCTTAGTTATACCTCTCTCACCCTTTTTTCCCAAATACCGGATGATTTCCTGATTCTCCTATAAATTAATCCGGTCCAGACTAACACTGATCCGATTCAAACTTAATTGACAACCTTCAAGAACCAACCCGGAATTCACACTTCCGACCGGATCTCGTACTACTTTAATCGAGGGCTTCCTTTCCTCAATTTCTATTCCGGTTCTGTTTAACCTCTGTTGGCACTTCAGAGGGATCTGTCACTTATTTTCAGAGAGGTAGACACTCCTTTCTTTCCGGTTTTTATATAGTGATGGAAAATTCACTAACCCAATCTATTTTCCTATTCTAACAAGATCCGGTTTGATCTTTCACAGCAAACTGGAAGTAATCTCGGCTTGCAGGTCACACAAAGATCCCCCGTACGACCCTTTCTTACTACAACGACCTTACTATCTTTTGTAATCCGTGCGAAACTAAGGTGGCTACAAGTGCGCCTGCTCATACCAGCATAATCTAAAGTTCTTCCGTTTACTTCTTCAGATGGTGAGACCTCTCAAGTGTTCGGAGGCTAATCCAGACATCCCATCTAGCAGCTCTAGCACAGTTTGAGAATTCTTTCTTTCACTGCCTAGCTTAGCACTGGCTATCTCATCCGGAATTATAAACCTTAAACCTACTGAGGTGTCTTGACCCACTCCCAACACTTACAACCTATTCACATGCACCTGCAATCACAAAAAGGCAACAAGGGGAGAAGATCCTCTCACACTCTGCTCATCTGTACTCAATCTCTCCCTCCCTTATCTGGCCAATCTTTGGAAAGACAAGGAAAAACAATAGACAATACACAAGAAACAGCATATGCAAGAAGGAAAAACTCCCAGTCTCAGTCTTGAGACTTGAATTATATATATAATTTACAAAAAGGTCTCCCTAGAAATCCGGCACTGATCTGGCCGAGATTTTCGGATCTGAACTTTTCCTAACTTTTCGGAACGAGATCCGGTCTAACAAAATTTCCTACTCCTAATTTCTAACTACCTATCCCTTTTGAGGGGGTCCACCACTATCTGGAGTAGCCATGGGGGAGAGCTCACTCAAATTTCTACTTTTATCCCCTCCTTCCGGAACTCGCTCCGGTTCTACAGGAGAAGTTACTTCTGTCCTCGTCCGTGGGGCTTCTGAAGTAGAAGTCCTTCCAGCCTCCTTCTCCTTCGATATTGGAGTTTCAAACTTCCCTTCCAATATCTCTATCTCATCGAACTCATCCGGGATTGAAATCCTAGATAAAGAGACTAACCCGCTCTGGAATTTCCGGACGCTATCTTCTAATCCCTTTGCGTCCTTCCGGAATTCCTTCATCGCCTCTTCTAATTCCCGGCGAAGTCAGCCAAGATGCAAGCGATACGGGTATCTGAAGGTTTCAAATCCTTATGTATCCCCTCATCAAACAATTTGGCCTTCGCCATTACCTCACCGGATGCCCCCACTACTGTCGTCATTCGGTTGATGGCAGTCTTGGTCTCTTCCTACAGGGACATTGTGGCCTTCACCTGGTCGCAACAAGCATCCAAGTCCCTCCGATAGTTTTGGATTTCTCCTCGCAACCGGACCACCTGCTCGTCTATTTCCCGCTGGTTGATGTTCTGCTTCAGCAACCTATCCTCCAACTCCTTCACTTCATTCGGGTTGCTGATGCAGTTTGCCACGGCTTTCGTCAGAGAACTGGTGGGAATACTTCCTACCAAATCCGCCACCTCACGCAACGTCGTGGTCTTCACTTCCCAATCCGCTCTCATTGTACTGAGAATCCGGATTAGGTTGTTGTATGGACCTGTCAGGTCCATCAACTGGGACGATGGAACAGGTCTCAGTCTGACCGCTTCCACCGGCTCCTGTTTCTTCGGAATGACCAGTTCCACTACTTCCGGTCCCTTATCCTTCCGGAGCCCTGAAGGGGACCCCCTCAAACTGGGCGTCCTCTTCCTTCTTCGGTGGAGAGGAATGTCCTCTTCCTCCTCTTCCTCCTCCTCTTCTTCTTCTTCTTCTTCTTCTTCTTCCCAATTCCTCTTCTTAGGGTTCTCACCCTTCTCCTCCGGTTTCGGACTATCCGGTTTCGTCTCGGATTCCTCATCCGATCCTCTACACGTCCGGAGAGCCATCTACGCCCTCCACTCCTTGTTCTCCTCCGATGTCAGGAGACTCTGATTCTTGTATAGGTGGAAAAGGTAGGGGCTTACCGGAATAGCCCTACTCTTTCCTACATTTGAGACTAAGACATTCACCAGCGTTTGAATGAATGCTGCCTAATCTATCCGCTTCTCTCCGCTCAGAGCCCCAAAGATCGCATTTCCGAGCGTGGAAGTCACCCGGGTAGGTTTTTCCGGATGTAAAATTGAAACCAAAAACTCTAGTAGTCACTTGTGCCGCACATTGACGCAATCTTGGATTGCGTACTCGTCCTTGGAGTTAGCCGCTCCCCGGAACTTCCCTCGCACGAAATCTCCCTTCCGGCTGGCCTGTTCCGCGCCGCCTTCCTCCAGCTCGTACACTTTCCTCCAGACTTTCTTGGTTCACATGGGCGGAACCGGCCGAAGAGTGTTGTCGAACTGGTTAGGGGCTCCTTCGATGAGCTCCCTTACTATCGCCTCGTTCCGAAACCCCCAGGGTTTCCCTAGGAACCCTGCGCAACCCATGGCGGAGAGATCCTCCATCAATTCGACTCTCTCCCGTTCAGTACTTGGCTCTAATGGAGCCACTTTCCTCACTCTAATTTCTATCCTCTGAGCGTTTGCTGGTCCCTGATTTCGACTACGCTTTAACTGTGGCATTCGTCTCTCTTTTAGCTCACTACCTCTCTTCTCTCCTAGCCGCACGTTCCGTTTCCTCACACGCTCCTCTCGACCTTGGCCGATTCGCTCAATGCACAAGTGCTGCGGCGCTCCCTTTCCCTCTCTTTCTCTTTCTGACTTTCCGCCTTGCTCACGCACTCAATTCTATTCTAATCTCTGCGTCCGTGTA
Organism: Climacium dendroides; assembly: GCA_950106755.1. Lineage (NCBI taxonomy): Eukaryota > Viridiplantae > Streptophyta > Bryopsida > Hypnales > Climaciaceae > Climacium > Climacium dendroides. Next base: position 27,110,229 of record OX467092.1, read on the forward strand.
AAGAAAACAAATGCGCTCACTCACAACTCTCAGACTTTGCACAATTCACACAAAACACACGCAATTTGCAGACACACACTCAAAGCATTGAGAGCGCGCCAAGTATGCTGGTGCTCCCAGGTGCAAATGACAGACAAACCCTAAAATAGTCTCTTTTATACCCCGAAAACCTCATCATTACTATTTTTTTCGATTTTCCGGATGCGAATCCTGGATCCGTTCCTCCGATTAGGGGACTAGACCGGATATGTTTCCGATATCCGTTCCGCTCTCTAATCTGGTTCATTCAGGGCTTATATTTCTAGGCTTTCTAACCCTTGGCTTTTCTTTCCTCTTTCATGCTAATCCGGGTCTACTCCATCCAGATTCCGTGTTACAGAACACGATAGAGAGAAAAATCAAAAAGTTAGGTTGCGACACATGACTTTATGCCCAAGGTTGAATTTGCACATGATGCACGTCCTTCCTATGTAGTACAAAATGACTTATTTGTTTACTTGGTTTAGGTTCATTTTGGGGCTATTGAAGTCTTACATTTTGCGCATGTTCAACAAACTTCATTAGGATAAAATTCCACCCTATTCATATAATGTCACTTGCAACACCAAGCAAGATAGACTCTACCACAAAATGCACGTTCAAAATGCAATGGGTCTACTTGGAAGACATGAACATGCTGATCACTTTGTATTTCTCAAATGTCCTACGTGACGTCAAAATGCTAGCACAGCAAACACATGTCAGTGATGTGAACACCCTATGTTTTCTCCTCAGATGTAATATCATCGCTAACTACGGCAACATACTCTCCACCATTGTCTACTAGTTGGCGCATCGGGTCCACAACTTGTTGCAGTGGTTGTAGGCCATTGAAGTCCTTATCATTCACCAATTGCACTATATAAGAAAATTGAGTTTTTTCTGATGTCAGGCCAAAAATGTTGTATGTCCAAGATAACATCATACGTCTGAGAAAACATTGGGATGTCACGGCAACGGATGTTGGAAAAACAAAGATTTTGGTTTGATGTTGTAGAAAGCATTGCTAAATTTCAGTCACAACATATTGGTTCTATGAAAAACAATGATGCAATCTAAGACACTGTTGTGGACATCAAATGTTTTCAAAAATGTCCAAATTTTTTTAAAAAATGTTATAAGCTATATAGATTTAATTTAAATAACAAATTTATATAAATTAGATGAATGGATTTGTTATGAAAAAAGGTTTACAAAATCAAATCAATATTATATTATATAAAAATATTTATTTTTAGCTTAAGATTTAAATTCTAAATTTTATTAGTTTAAAATCATAAATTTTGCATCAAATTTTAATCATTTTTATTGCTATTTCACCTTCTTAACTTATTATTTTTAAATCATTCATATCTAATGTGGGGTGATTTTCTAGTGTTCTTGGACTTTGAGATATTTGACATCTTAACCTTTAAAGGACCAAGGCCTTTTTTTTGCCAGAAAACATTGAAAATTGCCATTTCTGTAGCAAAGAGTAAAAGAAACTTTAATTTTTTTTCACATCTAACTATAGGATCTTACATCTAATAAGTAGAAAAAATTGTAGAAAATTTTTTAGAATTTTTGACCACATAGATTTAAAGTGGAAAAAACAAGTTTTTTAGCACATTTGAGGGACTAGATTTTTTGACTTTGTAAAATTTTTGCACTACAAAGTTTTGAGATTTAAATATTATAGTAGAGAATTGAGTTGAGAGTTCAGGAAAATAAATAAAAAATAAAAAAAACTTAAATTTCATTCTTAAGAAAATTGTTAAGTAGAAGTAGGTATGAGGTAGAAGGAAAATCTAAAATATTAATAAATTTTAGATGGAATTAAAATGCACTAATCCCAATGGTGAGATTGTTCTAGCAAGTAAACTAAACTACGTGAAATTTTTATTTTGAAAAAATTGTAAAAATTGCATTTAGAAATGCATCCAACAAGTTAATTTTTTCAAGAAGATGCTCTAATTGCCTAAAAAAAAATGTCCATAACTTTCTCATAACAAATCCAAATGAAATGAATCAGAGCTTTTTAGATAGACAAAAATATAATCTACAATTGGAATTCCATGTTGGATATATTGTTGTATCATACTATATTGAAGTTGATGTTGCAAACAACTTAGATTTAATAAATGTGACTTTATCAATTAAATGTTCAAGGAGACATCTCCATATATGTTGGAAATGACATGCAAATGTTAATCATGACATCATAGACAACAAATAAGATTTGTAGAAAATTTAGAAAATGTTGAAGCAAATGTTTAAAACAACATTGATGTGAATGTCAAATTTCATACTATAGATGTTCTTTTGAATGTTTACAATGACGTCAAAAAAAACATAACTAAGACATGTAGATGTTTTTTAAAACATCATTTCAGACATCATTGTATTAATGTTGTTGCTCATATTTTAGTTTTGTATATCCCATATGGTTTGTCATGTCTCCTACACCCCACTAGTTGTCGTAGCACAGGAAAGTCAGGTTGCTTCTCTAGGACCGGAAATGATCCTAAAGTGACCCGTTTATTGTTCCCACAGAGATTTAGTTGGAGGAATCATTGTTTGTCCGGAAAAGAGGGATTTGCCTTGCCACAACAAACCCAAGAACACCTACTCTAATCCGGTTAAGTTCCAATTCTAACTATTCTATTCTATTACCATACTCACCTTTAACTTCTCCTATTCACACATTATCTACAATCTATTTACAATCAGGCTGGAACTGAAAAAGGGGTAGGTAGTCCGACTTTCCCGTTCTTGGTAACCAAAATCGAGTTTAACCTTTGAATCAAGAGGGATCCACGTATTGGGCTTGAGGCAAGAAGCTTAAAACCTACCCTCTAAGTTTTAGAGTGACAAGAGATCCACTGTAAAAAGAAGAAGAAAAGCACAACACAACAAAGCCTAATTCCGGTCGAACTCTCCTTCATAGCTGAAAAGAATAGCTATCAGGATCAGCAGGTCACGCAAGGTATAATTGGCTAGAATACTAACTTGGACTACAACGACGGCCTATTAGTTAATCTGGATTCATGGCAAAAACCGAGATCGCTGAGTTAGGGAGTTGTTACCTCCCCTTTGGAATTCCGGTTAAGTCTGAACCTATCGACCGGGAAAATGGGAGTTGCTCTGGAACAGTCAACAATTACACTCCGCACACATCCGGGACTATCAAAACTCAACTAGAAACACGAACCAGTCATACTTGGGTCCGGAAAAAACCCTCGCTCTCAGTCTCTCTTCAAGAATCCGGACAATCTTAATATCCGGGCACACTCCCTCCTTACCTATTCTTGCAATCTCTACAAAACATACATCAATGGTTATCCACCACCAAAACACACGCCACCACCTCAAATTGTGAACCAGAAAGCTGATTTGGATTATACAATGCTAAGAAAACAAAATATGGAAATGCACACCGGATTAACAATAATCGGCTAACTAAATACTAAACAACCCATAGGACTCCTCCGTCCATGGGAATCAAAGTCTACCTTTCCTGAATCAACACGTGCCCTCTTCCTCATCTACAAAAATGACGTTGACTACTATAATCTTGGAACTAGCTGTTAAAATTCCCGTTCCAATAAATCCGAATCTAGGAAGTCAATTCTACCTTTCCTGCTAAAAGTGATTTACAAAATACTTTCTACCAAAAACTTGGGTTTTCAGCCGAGATTCTAACCTACCTATCTGTCCTACTCTAACTTTTCTGCCGCTTCTCCGGTATTGCACTTGGTTTCGGGGTGCCCTTCCGCGCTGGTTGTTTCCGGACGGAACCGGAAACTATCTTCCGTTTCTTGACCTTGGAGGACTAAGCCTTGGTCTTGGCTCTCTTCTGCTTCGGTGCGGCTAGTTCCTGATCCGGATCAGAGTATGGTTTGGACTCTTTTCCGGATTCAGAACTGGAATCCTTTTCTTCCTCCTCTTCTTCTAAACCCTCATCTTCTTCTTCTTCTTCCTCTGACTTCGCTCGGGTTGGTTTCCTTGCTGATGAAGGCCTTGGAGTCTTCATCTTTGCCTGGCTAGGAGTGGGAGAGGCCTTTGAAATCTTGTTCTGCGGCGTCTCTAAATCTACCTCTTCCACTTTCACCTTTCTCCGCAATACTGATCCGGGTGTTGGTGTGTGCGCAGTTTCGATTTCCGGGGTAACCGTCTCCTTAGCAGGAGTGACTATCATCACATCTTTGGATGAATGTCCGGATTTCTCCCATGTCATTGGGGATGTCTACTTGGTCTCTGACTGCGGTGGCTTGGATGGAGTTGCCTCTGTTGTACCAACCATTTCCGGTTTTGATTCCGGTTGGGGAGGTGGACTGACCTCCCCCATGACCTCTCTCAATTGAACAAGTAGCTGTTCCATCTTGGAGTTGAAGGATACTAGGACATGAATGACTTTGTCCCCTAGCTTTCCTACCCCTTCCAAAACCTTCTCATTAAATAACCTAGCCTTGTTCAATGTTTCTGCCGGAAAGGCGATGAACTCCCTAATCCGGTCAATCGTTTCTTCAGTTTGAACTGAATATTTCCGATTACGCTCACTTTCCTGTTTTTGTCTACTCAGTTCTTCTTTTAGGGACAGCAATTCATCCGCTAAATCTTGATACTTTGCCTTTCCGGATTTTTCCTCAACATCCTCTATCAAGTTCTGGATTTGCTCTACACACTCTGTCCTAGGAATATCCCCAACATCTTACATACCTTTTTCAAGATACTTCTCTCTTTCTCATGTTCTTCCCGGACTTTCTTGAGCTCCCCTATAATCGATCCTAGGGGATTGCTGTTGTAGTGATTAGTCGGACCAGTATTCCTCTAGTTAGCCTTTAATTCACACCAAAGGCCTTCTTAGAGTAAACCGCTCCGGAATCGTTCCCACGAGGACTTGTGGAGTACAGTTTTATAGGCTATCCCAATCTAAGCATTCACTTTTCTCTCCGTCAGACTATTCCGGACTTTAGGTCCAGTCTGGACTCTAGTGCCGGATGGATTCCGGAAGAATCCGGAAACCGTTCAGTGTCCCTTCCGGAATCCCTGGGTTTGGATGACGAGTGGCTAGATCCACCGTCCGGATGCTTACCGTGTCCGGAAACACGCTCTCTTTCATTCTCTCTCTCTCTAATACTAACCTAACTCTTCAGGGACCGGAAGTGTCCTCCTGTTCCATCGCCTCACAAATCTGAAAAGATCCGGATTAAAGTCACACAGGGACGGTCAAGAACTACAACGACATTCTAATCTTTAACCGAACACTGAGCCTCCTGTCGACCGAGTGGTTTTTCCTATACTTTCTTGGGCTTGCGCCGGGGCTTGACTCTGTTCTACGAGGAATTTGGGTACGTCCGGCAATACTCCCGTACACGGAAGTTGCTAGCAGCCTCTCAGATACCCCTTTCACCTAAGGCTGTATCCTACACGTAGGCTATACCGGCATCCGAGTAGTACTACACTAATCCTATTGCCGGAACCATCCGGTTGATCTCCCCCTCAAGTTAATACATCCGGATACTCTCACAAAGTCGACTCTTGCCACACAAGGTAAGTTCTCAGTTTCGGAAACGCAAGAACGGACCCACACCTCTCACAAACATATACCATATACAATAAAGATAAGCGATTGGATACTCCAAACACTTTAGAATTAAGCTCAGAAAAAGATACAATGCTGAAACTATGAGATGGCTGTGAATGACCAGAAAGGCCATTAAAAGTTCTACTTATACTAAGACTAACGTCATCCTAAAAATCCTACAAAACATTCCTATTGGTCCGCTAGATTTCCGGAAAATCCCAGATCCTATTTTTTCGGCTTTGACTGCCGGACTCCGGTATTGCCGCTATACTACACTACTGCATACTATTCTTTGGGATCCGGATCTTTGGGAGGAACATAGTCCTTCAGAAGATCCAGCTTTACCTCTTTCCGGCTACTCTCCGGAGAAAACAGATTCGGACCCCTTTGGCCCCATCTTTGGACTTCCACAATACTAGTGTCCCTGTCTACACTCCGGGTCCCGACTACCTGAGTGTCCGGACTCCCCCGAGCATCCTTCTGGGTCTTCTTATAACGCGGAGAAGACTGCACCGGCCGGCCGGCGTGAACTTCCGGAGAAGCACCTGTCAGGTCAATGGTCGGAGTCACCGGCAGCAGGTCTTCACTTCCCGGAGGTACCACTGCTCCCCAGTCCACTCCTTCTGGCCTTCCGGTTGGTGGTGAAAGTTCCAGATTCACCGATACCACCGGTGAGACCTCCGTAACCATAGGTTCCGGATTGCTGCTTTCCGGAACCATCAAAGTCTGTGCTGACGGGGGAGACTGAGGTGCCGGATCCGACTCCATGGAAATAAAGTACTCCATCATCTCCCTCATCGCGGCCCGAGATGCATCCATTTGTCTTGCCTGCTCTAGTAAGCATTTGACGATAGGAACCCGACTTGAGCTGGCGGCTGCATCGAGGTTAGTTTCAAACAGCCGGGCCTTGTTGATATAATCCGCCGGCACATCCAGAGAACTCCGGAGCTGAACTACACTTTGGCACAATGCCGCTATTTGCCGGCGATGGTCTTCTTCTGTGAGCCGGGCCGTCTCTTGAGCTATGTGGAGGGTGCTCTCTAAATCCACACAGCGGGATTCCGAGTTCTGGACTTGGTCCCACAAAGTCCGGTTCTCTACGTGCAACGTCCCCAGCTCCGTCACCAAATTCTTCCGTTCTTCTATAAGGAGGCCGTTCTGCTGCTCCGCTGCCACCAATGCATCCGTCCTCCGGAAAATGGCGTTCCGGTTGGTTAGCGCCATCTTCCGGCACACTCGTTTGAGGGCTCCATCATAGTTCTCGCAGATCTGGGTGAGATCGTCTGCCCGCCACACCAGATGCTGAGCCATCTCCTGGATGTCTTCTAGAGGCGACCCTCCCAATCGCATGGTGGTCCGGTCCCTCTCCTCCACCTCTATCATTCGGGTCCGGGAGGGTCCAGCCTCGGCCTAAGTGGCGACGGTGTGCGGTCGTATCAGCCCAACCAGTTACATGGATGGTTGGACTTCCTTCGGAACAGGTCCGGTCTCCGTCTTTACCTCCTGAACCTCTTTCTGCGGTTTCGGTGTGGGAGGCTCCTCTGATGGACTTACCGGCGGCGTCCTATTCCGTCTTTTCCTCTTCCTTAGCGGAGAGACCGGCTCCTCTTCTTCAGTGTCCTCATCGTCCGGTCCGTCTCGAGGCGAGGGCTCCTCTCCTCTATACTGCTGGAGTTGGACTAGGTCCTGATACGCACTCTCCTCGTTCGCCTTGAGCAGAGAGTGGTGGGCGTACAAATGAGACAAATATGCCGGAAGAGGACTCTGGCTCTTCTTTCCGGACCGGAGGGCACGCACCAGGTCTTCGACTAACTCATATATGATGGCTGCCCAGTCCATCATCATCTTTCCCTGGAGGCTCCCCAAGATGGTGGAGGCCACCTTCGCTACTACTCGCCGCGGCTTGGTGGGATGGAAGATAGGGTTGAGAAACGCTATTACATCCCGGTACTCCAGATTCACCAGGTCGGAAACCTGGTGACCTTCCTTCGGGTTGGCGGGCGCCCGGAATTCGCCCTCCATCACCTTCTAGTTCTTCTCCATGACCTTGTCCGGCGCCTCCTGGAACTTGTAGACGACCCTCCAAGTGTTCACTGTCCACAGGTCTGGTTTCGCCCGAATGGTGGTGTCCAAGATACCACTTTCCGGACGAAGTATGTCCGAAACCAGACTCTCCTCTCGGATCCCCCATGGCACTTCTAGGAGTCCGTCACACCCCATGTTGTGGAGGTGCTCCCGTAGGCGCGCCAATCGGTCCTCCTCCATCGGAACCTCCGGAACCACCTTCATCACCGGGATGGTCCTTGGTCGAGGTGCCAGTGCCGGCGCCTCGTCCTCCAAATCCTCAAGCAAGTCCTTCAACTTCCGCCGGCTTGCCCTAGAAGCCATTGTGTTCACGAACAATCCTCACACAATCTCTCCCTAAATCTCTGCTCACAACTTTCACTCCGGTAACCCCTGCACGATCGCAACTCATACAGTCCCTCAGTCTACCGGAATTCTAACAAAGCGAGGAAAACGGAATACGCCGGCGGAAGAACAAAAGAAAGAAGCTAAGTGTGCCCGCGGTCGGCTACAGTCCCCCTCTTATACTGGCCTGATGTACGGGACAGGTTTTGGCGGCAAAACCTTATCCCTAGTACGGATCCGGTTTCCGGTTTTTAGGGCCGGCGCTGTCATCCGATTTCCGGAACTTTCTAGGGTTCCGGATTTTAGGTTTTTAGCCCTAATGAAATTTTTCCGGATCCGGAAATCCGGTTTTCCTAATTTGCCCTAACTTCCTAGGCGAACTCAAAAACTTTCCCTCTGAAGGAGACAATTTTTGAATTTTTCCGTCCTATGCTAGTATTATGGGTCTAGTATGTGGGATCGCATTCCCACATACACTTTCTCTGACTTGATGTTGCACTTACATTTGTTTGCATTTTGGTTCCATGCTTGTTCCTAAATGATGATTGCACCGTTGCCTAATACAATGTTTATTATTTAGTAGTTCTTCCTCACGAGTCACATGCCATCCGCAACTTAACTTTGATCTAATTGTTTCTCCATGCACATGCCTTGCAGCATTCCAATGACAAAGATCGATACTTCGACAAGGTCTTGAGTGCACAGCAAGCGATGGATTTGATTATCGTGGATGTTCCAGAAGGACTCCATGTACCTACTCTCTCGGCCCCACCTGCACCTATTCCAACTTAGAATGAGTTTTCAACTGATTGGTTGGTTCCAATTTTCGATTTTGCACAGGCGTACCTCCATGACAAGGCCGGTTTGTTGATCATTTATCCTGCCCCATCTAAACCCCACTGAAGTCAACTCCTTGGATGTTGTGAATCATACGACTTTCGCGTACTTCTGACGTGGTTGGGCATGAACCATCTTCACCTCACTTCACCGGTTGATCCAACTAAGACGGTAATTTTCATGTCCCTTACTTGTCCATGTTCTTCATTTGCTTTGAATTACTTTGAAAGCAATTCTAAATATTGGGCCTTGCAGACTATGCGCTTTTCCATCTCCTTGGTGGTAAAGGGCTCGGGACCAAAAACGGATGTGGAATTTCCTTTTCAATCCGTTCCTTCACATGGTGTAGTGGGGGTGAATGTGGGTCGAGATGACATCCTTCAAAACTTTTGTAACAAGGATGACCTCTCCATGGATGGTAACATTCCATGGCAGGGTCCGCGGGAAAAAACAAGGCAATTTATGCAGATGCTCGTGGAAGGACTATCTCAGCCAGGGGACATGGTGGTTGACGGCATGGCGGCTACAGGTTTGTCTATGTACCTCTTTCTCAGATTTCACTTCTACTTGACATGACTTGGCCACTTCGGATTACTCAATTGATTCATATTTTGGATGTTTTCAGGCTCCACAATCCAAGCTTGCCGTGCAACACGTCGCCACATTCTTGCATTTGAAGAAGACAAAGCGATATTTGATGCTCTGATTGCACCCGTCATGCGCTCACATGTGGATCTTCAAGCACCAAAGCCTTCCTCTATCGTTGATCCTGTCGATTTGGAAGATAAAGATGTACCAGTCCAACGCATTGTCAAGCAATCACGATTCAGTAAGTAAGTCTCCCTTTTGGTTTCTTCGTCTCTAATGCGTGTGCCATTCAAATTGATTATGATCTAATCCTTGACTTCATCGTTTGTGTAGGCAAGCCCAAGAAATGAGGACCTCTAAACAGGTTCCATTTTTTGCTAGACCGGACTTCTATCCTAGCCCTCCTAAGCCATTCTACCTCCCTGTTTATGCTGAGGCCGTTTCTCAAACTTTGGTGAGCCAGAACCCGCGACCAACATCTAGAGTACGATTGAAAGATCCTTGTGTCCTTCAATTTGTAGATGACTGTGCCTTAGAGTCGAATTCCCAATCATCTGATAGTGAGGCTAGTTCAAGCTCATCACATTGTACTTGAGAGATGGACCACTAGCACTTTCATTTCAATCATTCCTATCTTCTCTTTTGATATTGGGTGTTTTTGACTCCATTGTTTTCCAATTAGGCATTTACTTCCATTGTTTTTTGTTTTTTCTAACAAATGGGGAACCCATTGCATTAAAACCGAATGAAAACAACCAAGCCATAAGGGCTTGACAATGAAGAGACATATTCAATTTTTTAGGATAAGTGATGTTTTTTAAATCATTTCGATTTTAGGGAAGGCTCCACGGTTATAGGTCGACTTCATGGAGACAACCAAATAGACAAAACCCTAAATCATTTTGTGTGCCCCACGACTTTTACCTAATTTAAAATGAACCCTTTTATAACCATTTAGTGCATGGATTCAACAAGTGTTTGTTGAACTTTTAACCTTAACTTTTTCCAGAACCTTACATTCAAATTTTTATCAACTTTTCATCCAATTTGTCATCCAACTTTTCATCACCTTTTCATCCAACTTTTCATCCAACTTTTCATCAACTTTTCATCAACTTTTCATCAACTTTCAATCTAATTCTCCACCCACATTTTCATCCAATTTTTTTTATAAATTTTCCTAAACTTTTCATCCTCTTCTTCATCAAATTTTCAACAACATTTCCTTCAAATATTATAGTAATAAAATTTTTCCTCCTTTCTTTTAATCCTAGTTCAACAATCCCCGCTCACCAATCCCGCCTCCTGCTCTTTGTTCACCGCTTCCCGCTCGTATGTCAGCATTCCCCGAAATTAAGATAAAATTATAATGAGAAAATGGAAAATCTAAACAAAAAAGGACTTTTAAGCAATATTTGGTAAAGTAACCAAACTAGGCAATTGGTAGAATGGTGAGAAAATAGGGACCAAAAACATTACAATTAGGAAATGAAGGTAGTGGTAATTTAGAAATCAAGAAGAAAGAACAAATTTAAAAAATTAAAAATTAAAAAATTAAAAATAGGGAATATAAAAAATAAATATAAATTTTTTTAAAAAAGACTAAAAATAAAAGATAAAAATCATAAAAAATTAGTAAACTTTAAACTACTACCACAACACTAGAGTAGTGATAGAAATACTAAAATGGGGGAAAAACAATAAAATGGGAAAAAATAATAATTTTAAGGATTTTGCAATAAACTAGTGCAATATACATTAAATTAGTGCAATTTTTATTAATTTGATGTATTTTTCAATAAATTGGAGATTTTACAATAAATTAGCGTTGGATGAACGTGGTTAGAGAAATTAGTCCATTAGAGAAGAGAATATAGGCAAAATTAGGGTTTGAAGCACTCTCTCTCCAACTTCTTGAATTTTTTTATATATGTGTGTTTCTTAGAGCAATTTTGTAGTTTATGGGGGTTTTAAGGATGAATTATTAGAGATTAGGATAGAAAAATATTAGAAACAATTTGTCAAATAGGTTTTCATCATTTTATAATAGAAAATGGGTGAAAATGGTGGAATTTGTTAAATTAGATGGAAAAGTGCTTGAGAATGAGGAAAAAATTTGAGTTGAAATTTAGACTGTCAACTTTGGTAAGTAATAGCAAAAGCATGGTAATTTGGATGGAGTTGAAAATTGGTGAAAAGATGTGCCTTCAAACTGGCTTTTCAAAAAGTTTAGGCTCAACCCAGTTGTAGCATGGAAAAAATAATGATGACTGATTTAGTGCGAGGGAGTTAGTTGCCACCATCAAGAAAACTGTCAATTTTGGTGAGCAATTGCCAAAGAACAACGATGCCAAAGGACCTAATTTTTTTGGAGGATGAAGGAAAAAAATTTAGCTTTTTAGAAAGCTATAGTTTGCTCAAATTGGAGTTAGAACAAAGACAAGGCGCTTGAATTAGTGCAAAGAGGTTTATTGCCATGATGCGGTGACTATTTTTTTCCTTTTTTGGTTGTTTTATGACCCTTTTCCTACTATATTAAATAAAAAACTATAATGATTGATTACAACACCCTCTTGACTTGCTTTGATGAAATGGATCATTGCCATGTTTTGAATTTTCTTTGGGGATAGGAATGTTCAAAAAGAATGCATAATTAATTAGTTTATTTTTTCTAGTTTTTAGACAAGTGTAGAAGCACTACCCAAAAGTTCTTCCAAAACGTCATTTTATTATTTCATTGAATGATTTGAGGTCCATTGCTTGAAAGGCAATCTAGGTTAGAGTCCCATACATTCCCTACTAGCCAATTCTAGGGGAATTTTTTGCCATTAAGGTGAAAAACTCTCATAGGGGTTTGGAGGGGGGGCACCCCATACCCTCATTTTTTAATTTATTTTTAATTATAAAGTTACACTGGGGGTGTAAGGGTATTGGATCTGTTTTGTAATTTTTTTCTCAAATGCAAAATTTAGTATTCATGGATAGCAAGAGGAGTGCCAAAATGTTGTCATTATTGCGCCAATTCACTATTTATAATGTAAGAAACTCTGCCCACATTTGGACTAGCATCCATATAGGCCGTGGCAAGCAAGGCCGACTACCTCAGTGGATGGTGGTACACAGGGTAGAGGGCTTCCACGACCTCTTGGCCCCAAGAGGGATTTGGAAAGGGCCCACCCTATATCCTCATTTCTTGTTTTATTTTTTTAATTATAAAGTACATTGAAGGGTGTTGATCTGCTTCGTAATTTTTTTTCCAATCCAAGATCTAGTATTCATAGATAGCAAGAGGAGTACCAAAAGGTGCCTAGGATGTCTTCCTAAAAATTATTATTTGATATCTGTAAGGGCTACTACTAGTTTGGATGCAATAGGGAGGACTTGATGCCTTGTGTGGCATTTGTTTGTTGGTGGCAGTCGTGTCATAGGGCGGGGGGGCTTCTAGCACCTCTCAGCCTAGAGAGGAGTCTGGAGGGGGTATTCCAAGTTGAAATTAGTTTCATAACACTATCACTACTAGAAAATAATGTCCAAATTAACAAAAAATTGATAATTTTTTGTTAAAGTGGGTATTGTATTGACCGTTTTTACAATTTTTTGTTGATTTGACACAAGTTAACAAAATGGTTACAAAATTTTGTTGATTCGAATAGTACAATGTCTAAATTAACCAAAAAAAAAATTCTTTGTTCATTTTGATTTATATGAGTTTAGGATAAGTTTTCATTATTTGGGCAATGTTTACATTACTATAGTTGGAATTCTTTGTAGAATGTAATTAAAAAAAATTAAACATTCACAATTTGGTGTTTTGTAAAATTAGTACACTTCAAACCTCATTTTGGCATAGTGAAATACCTTTTTTGAAAAAAAAATTGAACTAAGAAGTGCTAGTAAATCAAGTCAATTTTCAACTTCAAAAATCCGTTTGTGATTTGGAGTTTCCAATTAAAAGTTATGGACAAAATTCAGAGAGGGATAGTAAGGAAATTGTTTTTGGAGATTTTGAAACATCCTATCTGAATTTTATCCATAAATTTTAATTGAAAACTCTAAATCACAAACGGGTTTTTGGAGTTGAAATTTGACTTGATTTACTAACTTTTTTTAGTTCAAAACTTTTTCAAAAAAAGGTGTTTTACTATGCCGAAATGAGGTTTGAAGTTTACTGAGTTAAAAAAAATGGACTTGCAAGCAGATAAGTAAGAAAAAATTTATAACTAAACACATATGCATGTAATGGTGGCTAGGTGGTTGAGCCTTTGGGGTCTCAAGCCAGAGGTTGTGAGTTCGAACCCCATGGTTGTCTACTATAGTCTTATCAATGTTGTTGATGGTTGAGTGGTCATGTCCACCTAACAGCTTGTCTATGTGGACCGCACACGTGGGGTCACAAAATTTCTAGGTCACAAAATTTCTAGTAGTGTATCCCAATTTAGGATTTAGGATTTTCAATGAAGAAGGCAAATACTTAATTTCATTATCATCGTGATGTAAGTCTTGTCTATTTTTTGTTAATTTGGTCACAAAATTTCTAGTAGTATATCCCAATTTGTGATTTAGGATTTTCAATGAAGAAGGCAAATACTTAATTTCATTATCATCGTGATGTAAGTCTTACCATCAGTGACTATTCTGGACGTTTAGATGGTTGTGGGCACCCATTCAAAGTTGGCATCCCATAGTAAGCCTTACTATGTTGCTACATGATCTAGATAAGGGAATATATGACATGTACACCTCCATCTTCTTGTTGCACATCCATATGAGAGAATGATATTGAGTTAGTATATTCTACCATGGTAGACATCGCCCAATATTGCACTTGTCAAGACGAGGAGGTTGAGGTGTCATCTAGTATACAAACAAATGATGACATTATCATTTTACAACTACATGTTGTCGGTTTTAAGTCTATCTTAATTGATAATATTAGATGGTAGGATTTTTCAATCTCATTTTATTTTTATTTATAGCTCATGCACTACATGGTATTGGTTCCGCCGCATTCCTTGTGTATAATCATAATATTCTTCATTTTAATATTGCAAAATATGGAGGAGGTCACGTCCATACCTACACTATTAGAAAATTTAGTTTTTCTGTTGTTTTGGTTGTGTTGATCCAGTCAAAATCTGACAGAAATCTATTGATTTTAACAAATTTTTGTCAGATTTTGACCGGATCAACGTGACCAAAACAACAAAAAAACTAAAATTTCTAGTAGTGCTACTTGTTCCTTATTAGGTGTGCCCATACCAGTTAAGGAGGTTAGTTCTAAACCTAATATTTAAGAAGATAAGGACATTGATGATGGAGAGGATGGAGAAGCTATAGAACCTCTAAAGGACTTCATGGAGGATGAGATTAGATGCATCCAGATGATGGACATTATGTCTACAATTTCAAGTCTCTATTTGACCACTTTTGAGCTCTTGCATATGAAGATTTTACTTTGCCATTTGGTGCCTATGCCGATGGTTCAACCAACATTAGAGTGAGATCTAATTTTGTTAAAGCAACAATTTGTCCATGGCTATGAAGAGGGGGCAAGGGTGTTATATGTGTCTATTATTGATGAACAAGGTTAGTTACAAGTTTTCACTTTGTATAAGAAGGAAAGTTGAGGACCACTGTGGAACTCAGTTAATAATGATTTCAACATGCAACTTTAATTTGAGTGTGTCCTCAAACATCTTATGAACAACAAGTTCTACGTCTATGATGGAAATCATAAATACATCAATGTGAGCGCTTATTTACCTACCCTTGGTAAATCAGCGTGCACAATCAAGTTTTAATAATCACAGTGAATTCCTATGGGTGCCTAATGTTGGTTCATTGTGCCTTCCAAGCAATGAATCTTTCCCTAATGTTGTACTAACTCTTTTATTTTGAAATTCAACCAATGAAACCTAGCCAAATTGGAAATGCATATTTTTTACTAACTTGATTTTTTAGGCTCTAGTGATTTTTATTTAATTCAAAGACAGTCTAAATTTAGACATTCTAAGTGATAGAACACTTCATGCCATTTCTAAAAACATAAAATTCACCCTATTCTGACTTTCCTCGCAAAAGTTATTGACAAATGAAGTTTAACTTTTAAGAGGCTTTAAAAACTTCATTCAAGGTTTTACCCTTCCTCAATTTACCTTGAAATTTTACTCCTATCTTTAAATTACGATGTTTTGATTAAATTCCAAGTCTTGGCCTTAATGGATGATTTTTATTACAAGTCATCCGATTTCTAACTTAAACTTCATCCATCTATATCTTTCTCAATTTAGCTCCGATTTTTAAGTGTGATATGGTTTCAAAAACCTCTAACTACGATTTAGAGCTTTGCTTACTTAATTCTTGTAAAAGACCTATTCTAAGTACTCTGGCTTAGTTTTGTAATTCGGACCTATTTTAAAATGTCTAATTTTGATAATTGAAAAGTACGGATTGTAGCTAGTAACTCACCTCGAAATTGGTGTCATTGTTAAGGTAGTTGTATACTCCTTCAAACTCCCCATCGTTCACCATCTTTTAAAATTGATTGATATTTTTTGCCCATGGCTAAAGAGGGTTAAAAAACACAACTTCAACTTCAAAATCTTTCAAGTTCCCATCTCTTTTCCTTATCTCCTCTTTTCTTTCCTAATATTCCTCTCAATTATTTGAGTGCCAAGGGTTGACTTTGAAACACTAAATAATTGTACCAACTTCTAAATAATAATTAACTCTTAATATTTATAAGTCATTATTATTCTACCTAAGTTTTTGATGGTTCTATTTAAATTTTAAGGATTTCCTTCTAAATCTTATCAACTCTAATTTCTCTTCAACTACCAAATGGGCTTTTCACTTCTTTCACTCATTCTTCACAATTTCATCACTTGAGTTTGGGAACTCACTAGATAGGTTAGAAGAGAGGAGTTTGAGAGATAGTTGCTAAACCTTGCTCTTTCTAATTCTTCTAATTTCTACTCTAAAAACTCCTTTTTCTTTAATTTCACACCTATCTTCTCCTAATTGTACTTCTCTTTTTCTAATTTCTCCTCCTCTATCCCTTAATTTCTCCTATTTCTCTTCTAATCTTCTATTTTTCTTTCCTAAGTGCTTTAGCTCTCAATTTGATTTTTGAAAATTTACTATTTTTAGACTTCTAGTATGTTTCTTTGTAGAGGCTAAAACTAACTTTTTAAATTAATGTGGAACTTGCAAATCGGACTTTCCTACTAAAAGTTATGCATGGATGAAGTTTTCATTACTAATTTGTGATTAAAACTTCATCCGCTCACATCTTACTCATTTTAAC
Source organism: Climacium dendroides (assembly GCA_950106755.1). Lineage (NCBI taxonomy): Eukaryota > Viridiplantae > Streptophyta > Bryopsida > Hypnales > Climaciaceae > Climacium > Climacium dendroides. Next base: position 27,126,974 of record OX467092.1, read on the forward strand.
TCAGATTTCTTTGTATTTTATGTTTTTGGAAAGCCCTTGACTTCTACTATGAGATTATAGACTCAAATTTGTACTGCCACCCCATTTTAATGATCTGAATATACCTGGTCTCGGCCTTAAAGAAAGATTAACATCAAAACTAACAAACTTGAACAAATTAAGGCCAAAAGGCCTAATTACATAGAAATGATCAAGGGAAAGGGGGAAATTCAAAGCTTTGCTGTCAAAATGAAAATTAAGAAAAAAATCAAAACCCACAAAGTCAAAGCTTTGCCATGGTTTTAAAAACGACCAGAATACTTAACAAATTAAAATCCACAAAGTCAAAGCTTTGTTGTGGGTTTGGAAATAGACAAAAAAAAATACTACAAAATACTTCCTATGAAGTCAAAGCTTTGCTGTCCCAAATGGGACAAGGAAATATTTAAACAACAAACACTTGTTAGTATAACAACTATAAATGTTAGTATAAAGATTAAAAAAAACTCAAAACAAGTTAGAACTTCAAGAATACACAAAAAGTTAAACACTAAAGGCTCCCCTAAATGGCATTGCCAATCACAAGGAGAGGGGGCTCTAGAATTAGTACAAGTTAGTACAAAAATTCCAAAATACTTCAACAAAAACTCCAACCAAAGTTTGAAAAACTCAACAAAGACAACAAAACAGTTAGTAAAGCTTGAAGGGACCCCAAGTCCTTCAAGAAAGCTTGAAAAAGAACAACAATAAAGCTTGAAATGCTTTAAAAACATAAGAATTTGGCAACACAACCTAAATGGCCAAAATTCAACTAAATAGATCTAAATAAAAACAAGGTGGTTCAAAATGAACTTAATGGGTGATTTGATAGAAAAATGAGAGCCCTTATATACTTTTCCAAAGGCCTCGCCCTCCCAATTCCTACAAGGTAATCTTATCACCTAAGATTATCATCCTAATTTTAAGTTTTTGACATTTTACGTTGGTCTAAAACTCTAACTTTTGAGAAAGACTCCAAATTACAAACAGATTGCGCTATTGGCTTCAAAAGGTCATTTTTAGTTTAAAAAAATCCCCTCCCCTCTTTCATCTGCTAAAAACCCACTAAAAGCTAGCACCAACTAGAATAAAAAAAGGATAAAAATCCAACTTTTGGAGGTTGACTTTTTAACTAGCTTAAGCTTTTTAGTAGGTGTAAAGAAGTAAGAAAAGACCCCACTTTGACCTCAATCCAATTCCATAAGCTTCCAATACACCGGTCAACTTCATGTTTAATCTTCAATTTTACCAATCTTGGAGGATCTTGGTAGTTTTGATTTTTTGACTATCAGAATGCCACAAAACTTGTTAAAGCTCATTATTAACATAAAAAAGGTTATACAAATTCTTAGTGAGATTTTACCAAGACTTGGATAATTTCTAGGAATTTTTCATCATGGATTTTAGCGATCGACCGCTCAGATAAAAATCTTTTGGAGATTAGGAAAAATCGAGAATTTTCATAGAACCTCTCATAGAATTCCACCAAAGATGTGCATGATCATAATTTTACTTTGCACATCTGAAGAAAGAGAATCAAATTCCGCTATCTCCTTTAACTTCCAATAACTAAATAATCTTCCAAATTGAAGGGAATCTTGGCGAACCGATTGCTCCGTTGGACTCCTAGCATGATTTCCACCTCAATTCTCCATACTTAAGTTGTAGATGCCCTTCTCTAGTTCGTCTTGAGTTTTCTTCACCTGTAGATTAACAATTGGAGTTTCTATTATTTCACTGATGGAATGAGGATACTGAAACCTCTCTTTGGGCAGTTTCTACTAAACATGCTTACTTTATACAATTTTTGAGTTTCTACCCTATCTACATATGGAATTTGGTTATAAATAAAAAAATATTTTATTTAGGATCAAATGCTCTATTGATATGTAACATTTCTATTTTGGTTATTCACTCTTTTGGGTTTTTTTGTATATAAACTACACTCAAAACTAATAAAATAAAATAAAAAACAATTTACAAGTCCCAAGTGACTAAATGGTCACTCACAATCGCCTAGATAAATTACATCTAGAGACTTCACAGCACCGAATGGGACTGGCACAATTTGAAAAACTTAGTTGTATTGGATATTAGGAATTGAATTGGGGTCACCATGTAGGTCATACATGATATTAACAAGTAAGTATTGATTATAAAAAAAATGGTGCTATGTATTGATTTGCTTTAAACTAATTCACCTATAGTAACACCTCATAATGCGTTATTGTCTGCCAAAAAAATGCTAATTTGGTATGATATGAAGACCAAAAACTTCCATATGAAGACTCTATATAAAAGTATGGGGTCATGAATTTGGAGAAGTTCAATGAACTTCTTAGCCTAGAAGAAGTAAAAACTTGCTAACATAATACATGGAAAACTTGGTATTTGGTACTCGTGAAGGTCTTCACCTTGTTTATTTTTAAGGTATCTCATTGCCTCCCTTTTAATTTCTAGAATTCATTTTGGTTAAATGTTGGTGGACATGGCTTTGAATGTTAATGTTTTGCTTATCCATAAACTCATGTAATGCTAACAGTAAGAGATTTCAGCTCTAGTGGATGTTGTTGTGCAAAAGTACAATGAGGACACACACTCCAATGAGGTTTCAAAGGAAGGAGTGGCGGATGCAATGAGAAGTTGCCATTAGTAGAAAAATAATGACTATCATAACAAAAAATTAACAAAAAAAGTCAGTTGATGTTGTTTGTATCCTTAGTCGCATTGTCTTAGACAGTACTTAACAAAAAATTGTTGTTCATTTTATTATGGTGGTCAAGTCAAAAAAATAATAATATTAATTCATTTATAAATTTGCTCAATGAATGGCCACCACCTAGCAAGCCAAAAACCGACCTAGTATAATTCACCACATAAGCAAAAAATGACACATAGATAGAATTATAAATCAGACTTTATAATTTAATTAGAAAAATGTTAAACTTCATAATTTATTAAGAAGAAAGAAGATCAATTTCTCACAACTTGAAGATTAGTAATAAAAGAGAGGTGACTTTGGAATGAGAAGAGAAAAGAAGACAAGCTCTTATACAAATGGGGTGGTAGAAGGTAAACAAACCATATGGGATATGTGAATTAAGACTATGAGTGATTCACATATCCCATACAATTTGTTTGACCTTTTATCATCCCACTTATATATAGAGCTTGTTGACATCACCTCTCTTTTATTGCTAATGAGTAAAGCATACTCAAAGGGACCATTGACATTACTTTATTAGGATAAGACTTAAGTCCTTTTTTAAAATTTTAAAGCTATAAATTACTTTGATGATGTTTATATTTTTATACTTTATAGATGAATATTAGTGCAATGTATCCCTTTAATAAATAGAAGAAAAAAATTTGAAGAAAAAATCTTTAAAAAAATATAAATTATCAATTTTAAGGCTAAATTTAGTATCTATTCAACAATATAGCACTTTAAACGAATATTTTTATTCAAATTTTTTATACATCTTAAGAATAAAACTATTAAAAAAGATTTTATGTCATTAAATCTTAAACACAAAATAGTATAATTTTTTAATAAATAAATAAATTATTGAAAAACTACTAATTTGTTCTAAAATCAAACTTACAACATTAATTTCCAAAAATAGCTTATGTAGTGTCCTTTATGTGAATAACATACATATTTTTTGTTTTAACACAATCATCATTTAGATTATTTTATATATTAAAAAGGACGTTCATATGTTTGTTTTGAATATAATTATAGGAAATTTTTAAAAATCCAAATTGTTTCAAAAAAGTTCTTTTCTATTCTATCATATGATTACATACACACAAGATTTTCTTGGATTCAATCACATTATTATTCATTAGAAATTAGACTCCTTTTTGTCCATTGAAAAACCTAGCAGGCTGACACTTAAACTGCAATTGATTGTTTAGTAAAGAATTTTAGTTTATTGGGTTAATTAAAACATATTAGTATTAACATGAGTTGAAGTTCTAATAAAAAAAGAACTAAATTATCTATAATTAATAGATTAGTATTAGAAAAAAATATATAGAAAGAAGGTACATTGCAAATTTTAGTACATCTGACCCCTTTTTTGGTCCATTTAAGTGTGATTTGACCCAAGTGTTAACTTTTTTATTGATCTAGATATTACACTATCTAAATCAATGAAAATTCAGTGACCATTTTATTAGCTTGTATCCAATCAACAAAAAATTGTTAAAATGGTCAATGCAGTATCCCAATCAACAAAAAATTGTTAAATTTTTGTTGATTTGGACACAATTTTCTAATAGTGTGCATCAAAGACTTTACGAAGAAGTTTTACAAGAAATTGTCATAGATAGTTGCTATAGCCAATTCTACTCTTAGAAGGGAATGGTTGGTTGAGGTATAATCTTCATTGACGTTTTGAATGTCATATTTCATATTTATTATGCCTTTTGGGGGGAAAATTAAAAGTATTGAACCTCCACAAATCGAGTGACACTTGAGCTCATATGCAATCTCAAAGTTGATGTTTGAAAAACTTCAGATGATGGCGACTACAAATGTCTCTTTGGCGGTTAAAGTCAAGTAGTTAAAGTCGTTGAACTCATTGGGCCCTTCAAGAGAGGCTCGTCATTTTCCACCCCATCCAATCAATGACAAGAAACTTCTAAAGTTCTTGTCCAAAACATGTTGGTGGGTAGGGATAAGAATTGTTTTGAGATTTCTAGTCCCTCTTCTTCTAGGCATGTGATTATGTAGTTTGTTGTTCTATGATTAGTTATTTCAGTCACCTTCATATTGCTATATTCAAATTTCTAAGAACATTGTAATTTCAAATGGAGGAGGTTGTTGTCGATATATATGATTCTATTGTCTACTCTAACAACATTCCTATCAATATATTGGTTTCATCCAAGCCTCAAACAATACAGGAGTACATAGAAGGGTCAAGAATGAGGCTTTGGAAATAAGCATATACAAATGTATTTAAGGGTAGTGAGGCCCTCAAGAAGTCAAATTTATATAAGGACTTCAAAGGATCTATACTTGCTTTCTAACATTTGATTTACAAATATATGGCCATCATTCATTCTATTCAAAGTGGTTCATAGATATCAATCTTTATTGCTGAATGATGTCTAATATGATGTACTCTATATGAAGGTATATTAAGTTCAAATTGTATGCCAAGAAAGTGATCAAGAAGGAAAATTTACCACCATTTTTCACTACTTGGTTAGATAGATTTTTTGTAGATTGCATATTATCTCCATTGCAGTTGAAGAATTGGACCAGCCTACATCTCCAAGCATGCCTATGGTACATTAAATGCATCCAGGGATTCATACCACCAAAGAAAATGAGTCTCTTCTAATCCTTGAAGGCCAACTAGCTTGCAAAACTAAAATTTGACAAATTTGTGGGCTTAGATCCTAAAGTGAGGGAAAAGACAATAAAAAAACATGAGGCATTAGACAAGAAGTCAGAGAAGTGGGAGGAAGCAAAGAAGAGATCAAAGGAAAACAAGAAAAAGACACTTGAGAAGGAATAAAAGAAGAGACAAAAGAAGGGCACGAAGCCAAAGACTGAAATGCCTATACAAGAACCAACAATAAGTGCAATAGACTTCACGGATACTTCATGAGGATTCACTTTAACCCAAGAGCACATGTTGCATGGATCTATGGCTTCCGGTCCTACCTTGATCCCTGTTCTCGACATTGATGAGTGTATCTTGAATGTGTCAGTAGCTAATCTTCTTGGCTTGGATACATCTAGTACTTCAAAAGCTTATAATGACATCCTCACCTTCTTAACCATGATACGCTTTCAATTTTAAATTTCTATTTATTATATTGTTGCCATTGGATACTAGAACCACATACTTAATGCACCTACGTAAAAGAGGTTACTATGCATAATTGATATGAATGGTTTGTTTTACTAAAAAATTCATTGTATTTATATCAGGAATGTCACGGCCATTGATGTTGAATAACTTTACTTCTTTCATGCAGCATTTGAGTGACAAGGATAGGTACTTTGATGGTGTGTTGAGTATACAAGAAGTGGTTGATCTCATTTTGGTGGATGTGTTAGAAGACCTGCATGTCCCAACAATATTTACCCTTCCAACCTGTGGGAGTCCTAAATAGGGCCTTAGAAGTTTTTAGGAGAAATTGAGGACATAGTGGATTCATTTAGATAAATTTTTTTGTCTTTTTGCTATAAAAATAGAGCAAGGAGAGAGAAGAACTGGAACCAGAAAATCAGAAAACCTTAACTCCATAATAGAGTTAATGGGTACTTCTAAAAACCGGAACCAGAAAATCAATAACCGGGAACGGGATTGATTTCAGTCGGTATTCCAAAAGATATGGCTCAGTAGAAACCGGAAACCGGAAGTTAACGGTCATCCCCGGATAATGATGAGCAAAGTAGTGGTCCAGAGGATTTTACGGCGAAATTCCAACAGCCATTTTAACGATCCAGTGATTGGAAACGTCAAAACCAACGGTTGGAAACGGGAAGTAGGAAGAATTCAATGTCAGACCTTTTTCTAGTTTCTTCGGCAAGTTATAACTTGGGAATTTTTTTCGTTAGGGTTCATAGTTGGTTGGAGAGTTTCCGGTTTTTCTTGACAATTTAAGTTTCCGAGTGAGCCAATGCTACAATACTAGCGACTACTGTGAGGGTTAGTCAGAGAAGATAAGGGAGAGCACTGCAACCATGTCTGGGAGTAGGGCTGAGGAAGAGACCCCCACTACGAAGATATCACTTAGAAACATCGTTCCGGTTATTCCGGAAGATGCGAGAGAGAGAGCCGACCTAGTGGAGGATCTTAGTCAGATGGGCTGTGCAGGGCTGATAGAAAAGCCCTGGAGTTTCAAAGACGAAATGATGGTGCGGAAGATATTGCATCCGTAGTCGAACGAATGGAGGAAGACCATGAGGGCGCTTCCGGACAAGTGGACCGCAGGAGTATGGCGGGAGGTTTACGGATTTGCCCGGGGTGGAGAAGGATTGGCCTCCCGGACAGACAAGACCACGGTGGATAAGTTCCGGAACGCCCCTCATACAAAAGATGGATATACAGTGAGTGACTGCAAGGATGAACGAGAGAAGAGGGTACTAGAATTTCTAGTTCTGATTCTCAGTCCGGATAGAGGAAATCGAATGACCATCACTTTGGAAAATACAATCTTTGGTGCACTATCCGGAGACAGGAAGGTAGATTGGGGGTTAGTCTTGAGAGATTATGTCGCCAAACTATGCAAGGGAGTGGGAAAGACTAAACCATCTAGCCTTTCTCCATTTCTTTTTCATTTGTATCATGCCCAAGATTGTATGAGGGCACAAGAGAGACAGGAATACACAATCCAGGAGGTCAAACTGGCCCACGGGATGAAACTTGACTCCGATGATGAGATGGAAGAGAGAGAGGTTAAGAGAGAGGCTTTCGGTTCGTCGGGAAAACCGGAACTGGAAAAGAGGAAAGGGAAAGGGTCCAGATAGAGGAAAAGAAGGATCCAATCTGAAATAGCAATCCCTTAGGGTCGATTATAGGGGAGCTCAAGAAAGTCTGGGAAGAACAGGAGAAAGAGAGAAATACCTTGAAAAAGGTATGTAAGATGTTGGGGGATATTCTTAGGACATAGTGTGTAGAGCAAATCCAGAATTTGATAGAGGATGTTGAGGAAAAATCCGGAAAGGCAAAGTATCAGGATTTAGCGGATGAATTGTTGTCCCTAAAAGAAGAACTGAGTAGACAGAAACAAGAAAGTGAGCGTAACCAGAAGTATTTAGTTCAAACTGAAGAAATGATTGACCGGATTAGGGAGTTCATCGCCTTTCCGGCAGAAACATTGAACAAGGCTAGGTTATTTAATGAGAAGGTTTTGGAAGGGGTAGGAAAGCTAGGGGACAAAGTCATTCATGTCCTAGTATCCTTAAACTCCAAGATGGAACAGCTACTTGTTCAATTGAGAGAGGTCATGGGGGAGGTCAGTCCACCTCCCCAACCGGAATCAAAACCGGAATTGGTTGGTACAACAGAGGCGACTCCATCCAAGCTACCGCGGTCAGAGACCAAGCAGACATTCCCAATGACACGGGAGAAATCTGGACATTCATCCGAAGACGTGATGATAGTCACTCTTGCTAAGGAGACGGTTACCCTGGAAACCGAAACTGCGCATACACCAACACCCGGATCAGTATTGCGGGGAAAGGTGAAAGTGGAAGAGGTAGATTTAGAGACGCCGCAGAACAAGATTTCAAAGGCCTCTCCCACTCCTAGCCAGGCAAAGATGAAGACTCCAAGGCCTTCATCAGCAAGGAAACCAACCCGAGCGAAGTCAGAGGAAGAAGAAGAAGAAGATGAGGGTTTAGAAGAAGAGGAGGAAGAAGAGGATTCTAGTTCTGAATCCGGAAAGGAGTCCAAACCATACTCTGATCCGGATCAGGAACTAGCCGCACCGAAGCAGAAGAGAGCCAAGACCAAGGCTTAGTCCTCCAAGGTCAAGAAACGGAAGATAGTTTCCGGTTCCGTCCGGAAACAACCAACGCGGAAGGGCACCCCGAAACCAAGTGCAATACCGGAGAAGCGGCAGAAAAGTTAGAATAGGACAGATAGGTAGGTTAGAATCTCGGCTGAAAACCCAAGTTTTTGGTAGAAAGTATTTTGTAAATCACTTTTAGCAGGAAAGGTAGAATTGACTTCCTAGATCCGGATTTATTGGAACGGGAATTTTAACAGCTAGTTCCAAGATTATAGTAGTCAACGTCATTTTTGTAGATGAGGAAGAGGGCACGTGTTGATTCAAGAAAGGTAGACTTTGATTCCCATGGACGGAGGAGTCCTATGGGTTGTTTAGTATTTAGTTAGCCGATTATTGTTAATCCGGTGTGCATTTCCATATTTTGTTTTCTTAGCATTGTACAATCCAAATCAGCTTTCTGGTTCACAATTTGAGGTGGTGGCGTGTGTTTTGGTGGTGGATAACCATTGATGTATGTTTTGTAGAGATTGCAAGAATAGGTAAGGAGGGAGTGTGCCCGGATATTAAGATTGTCCGGATTCTTGAAGAGAGACTGAGAGCGAGGGTTTTTTCCGGACCCAAGTGTGACTGGTTCGTGTTTCTAGTTGAGTTTTGATAGTCCCGGATGTGTGCGGAGTGTAATTGTTGACTGTTCCAGAGCAACTCCCATTTTCCCGGTCGATAGGTTCAGACTTAACCGGAATTCCAAAGGGGAGGTAACAACTCCCTAACTCAGCGATCTCGGTTTTTGCCATGAATCCAGATTAACTAATAGGCCGTCGTTGTAGTCCAAGTTAGTATTCTAGCCAATTATACCTTGCATGACCTGCTGATCCTGATAGCTATCCTTTTCAGCTATGAAGGAGAGTTCGACCGGAATTAGGCTTTGTTGTGTTGTGCTTTTCTTCTTCTTTTTACAGTGGATCTCTTGTCACTCTAAAACTTAGAGGGTAGGTTTTAAGCTTCTTGCCTCAAGCCCAATACGTGGATCCCTCTTGATTCAAAGGTTAAACTCGATTTTGGTTACCAAGAACGGGAAAGTCGGACTAGCTACCCCTTTTTCAGTTCCAGCCTGATTGTAAATAGATTGTAGATAATGTGTGAATAGGAGAAGTTAAGGGTGAGTATGGTAATAGAATAGAATAGTTAGAATTGGAACTTAACCGGATTAGAGTAGGTGTTCTTGGGTTTGTTGTGGCAAGGCAAATCCCTCTTTTCCGGACAAACAATGATTCCTCCAACTAAATCTCTGTGGGAACAATAAACGGGTCACTTTAGGATCATTTCCGGTCCTAGAGAAGCAACCTGACTTTCCTGTGCTACGACACAACCACTATAAGAAAATAGTGTTTTTTTGAACACGCAGTTTTTGAATCCAAATGTCGCGCATGATGTCTTGTCACGTCTGGCCAGACATCCCAAAATTCGTGTTATGGCAGACCTGCCAAAAACATGGTACATTATGCAAAACATCACACGTCACAAAAAACATCGGTCAATGAGGTTCTTAGAAGTTGACATGTGGTTGCCGCTTAAGCGCGGGAAAGCCAAAGTGTCATTTTTTTCATCCATTGTCCATCTATGATGTGGCATTTGACGTGGCATTGACGTGGCATGCCACATCAATGATGACGAAATTAGCCGACGTGGCATCCACAGACATTGACGTGGCATTTTTTTGGAGCTACTTGAACAGTCTTTCTAGAATTTAATGATGTTTTTTGAGACATCAATGTAGACGTCTCAGTGTCTTAAATAACATCAAGTGAAACAATTGTATGCTTCTCATCATATCCCATCTGGACGTGTAGCATTTGCACAGGTGTGCTTTTAAAACATATGCAATGCTCACATGTTTTTTAGAACATCAATAATGACATGAGGTATGTTTTTTTTATATCATGTGGTATGTTGTAAAAAACATGTTGTCAATGTAGCAATATGTTGTACACAATATAAAATATGCAATATATCATATATCATATGCAATACAACAATACAACATACAAAATATAATATATATACAATATGCCATACAAAATACACCATACAATATATATATAATATGCCATACTCTTGTATACAATACATTGTATTTATCAAGTATATTGCATGGCTTGAAAATCCACTTATTAACTAATGAGAAGACAAGCCTTTTATACTAGTAGGGTGTAGGAGACATGACAAACCATATGGGATATACAAAACTAAAATATGAGCAACAACATTAATACAATGATGTCTGAAATGATGTTTTAAAAAACATCTACATGTCTTAGTTATGTTTTTTTTGACGTCATTGTAAACATTCAAAAGAACATCTATAGTATGAAATTTGACATTCACATCAATGTTGTTTTAAACATTTGCTTCAACATTTTCTAAATTTTCTACAAATCTTATTTGTTGTCTATGATGTCATGATTAACATTTGCATGTCATTTCCAACATATATGGAGATGTCTCCTTGAACATTTAATTGATAAAGTCACATTTATTAAATCTAAGTTGTTTGCAACATCAACTTCAATATAGTATGATACAACAATATATCCAACATGGAATTCCAATTGTAGATTATATTTTTGTCTATCTAAAAAGTTCTGATTCATTTCATTTGGATTTGTTATGAAAAAGTTATGGACATTTTTTTTTTAGGCAATTAGAGCATCTTCTTGAAAAAATTAACTTGTTGGATGCATTTCTGAATGCAATTTTTACAATTTTTTCAAAATAAAAATTTCACGTAGTTTAGTTTACTTGCTAGAACAATCTCACCATTGGGATTAGTGCATTTTAATTCCATCTAAAATTTATTAATATTTTATATTTTTATATTTTAGATATTTTCATTTAAAATATATTAATATTTCATATTCTTCTATCTCATATCTACTTCTACTTAACAATTTTCTTAAGAATGAAATTTAAGTTTTTTTTGTTTTTTATTTTTTTCCGAAACTCTCAACTCAATTATCTACTATAAATATTTAAATCTCAAAATTTTGTAGTGAAAAAATTTTAAATTAAAAATGTTTAAAGTCAAAAAATCTAGTCCTTCAAATGTGCTAAAAAACTTGTTTTTTCCACTTTAAATCTATACAGTCAAAAATTCTACAATTTTTCTACAATTTTTTCTACTTGTTAGATGTAAGATCCTATGGTTAGATGTGAAAAAAAATTAAAATTTCTTTTACTCTTTGCTACAGAAATGACAATTTTCAATGCTTTCTGGTAGAAAAAAGGCCTTGGTCCTTGATGTCAAATATCTCAAAATCCAAGAATACTAGAAAATCACCCCACATTAGATATGAATGATTTGAAAATAATAAGTTAAGAAGGTGAAATAGCAATAAAAATTGTTAAAATTTGATGCAAAATTTATGATTTTAAACTAGTAAAATTTAAAATTTAAATCTTAAATTAAAAATAAATATTTTCATATAATATAATATTGATATGATTTTGTAAACCTTTTTTTATAACAAATCCATTCATCTAATTTATATAAATTTGTTATTTAAATTAAATCTATATAGCTTTTAACACATTGAAAATAAATTTTCATAAAATTGATTTATAAAGAAGACATCAAAGAAGATGTCTACAATTGGTTTTGCAACGTCTGTATGTCCAGTCAAACGTCATGAAAAGCATAGTGGATAGCATGTGGTTTAAAGTTACATTCGCAAAAAGTAAAAAATGTTAACGCCAGAAGTGATGTTCCTGGAAACGTCAAGATGTCTTGTATGACGTCCACAGAAATATCCAAGGTTGGAACATGGATTGACTAGGTATGATGATGTGGCATGCCATGTCAGCATTCCATGTCACATCTCATCATTCCATGTCATCATGCCATGTTAGATGTCGCGTTAGCATTCCATGTCCACTTTACATAATTTCCACGTCATCATGCCATGTCAAATGCCACGTCAAGTTTTTGGCCTCACTACTTGCTCGTTATCCTATTTTTCACCCCGGGCAATCACTTTACTACTAACCGCAAAAAATTTCTATCTCAACTTTTGAGCTAAGTTTGACCAAAGATGTTGACGTGGCCACACATATTTTTTTGGACATTTTTGAAAACATCTGATGTTCACAACAATGTCTTAAATTGCATCATTATTTTTCATAGCACCAATATATTGTGACTGAAATTTAGCAATGCTTTCTACAACATCAAACCATAATCTTCACATTTCCAGCGTTCATCGAAGTGACATCCCAATGTTTTCTGAGACGTATCATGTTATCCTGGACATACAACATTTTTGGCCTAACATCGGAAAAAACATAGTTTTCTTATAATGTAACACCAATTACAAAATGGAACTAGTGGGATAAAAATTGATTGTTTCTTGTGTGGAGGTACAAACGTAGTACTATCCTAGTCATGTATCCTTCCATCCATTAATACAAAACCAACCTTCTTGCATGCTATGAAGAATATGGCTTCAAAATAGTCTAATTATGATTGGCATGAATCGTCTTCACTTGACTTCCCCAGATGATCCAAAATTGATGGTAACTTCCTTATCACTCTTTAATTTGTGGACCTTCACAAATTCATTCACTTGCTTTGTAGACTAACTTTTCTTGTTTGCTTCCTCTACAAACAATACGCTTCACCATATCTCTCGTAATGAAGGAGAAGGCACTATCATTCTCATTCCAATACGTTTTGTCTCATGATGTGGTGGGGGTTAATGTTGGATTGGACAACATACTTCAGAATTTTTGCAATAGAGATGATGTGGCCATGAATGTTGATAAGCGTAGCCCACATGAAAAAGCCATGCAATTCATACAAATGCTGATCAAGTCATGTTTTGTACTGAGGGATGTGGTCATGGATTGCACAACAAATATAGATTGATTTGACATGCTAACTAGAATGATAGACTTCAAGTGAAGTTTAAAATATGCCATACTATTCAAATGACTACATGGTATAATTAAAATAGATTCAAGCATCTAGGCTTGCTATGCAACACATTGCCATATTTTGGTGTTTGAGGAGGACAAGGCAATTTTTGATACTCTAATCACTCCCTTTATGTGCGTTGCAATAATCCCTCAAGTAGTGGCATAGCACCCAATTGCACCGCCCATTGATCTTGATGACAAGGAGGTATAGGTTGAGTGTGTCACCAAAACAATGCAATATAGTAAGTTCCTTCTATTTTCTTCAACTTTTCTCTAGTTTGGAATTTTAAGTTAAATCACTCTAACTTAAATCGTGGTTGGTACAGGCAAGCCTAGAAAGTGAGGAAGCCTGGCGTTCCTTTCTTTACAAATCCTAGATTTTTCTTTAGCCCGTAGAAGCCTTTTGTACTTCTTGTCTATATTGAGGCACTCTCCCAAGATATCATGATTGACAATCATAGGCCTACTTCTAGGGCCCACTTGATGCATCCATGCATCCTAAAGTTTATAGATGACCGGGTTGTAGAATCATTAGAGGAGACATCTCAAAGCAAGAATAGTTCCACTTTAGTCCATTTTAGCTTTTGTGTTTAGGCATGAAGTAGAATAGTTTTTTATCCCTTTTATAAGAGCACGTTTTAGAGGTTTATTCTATCATATACTTTCTTCCCTTCTACTTTAGTTCCTCCTAGTTCATAATCTTAGACTACTCTTGGATTATTTGTCAATGATGGGTATAATCATTGTCTTACTTGAACCCCTTTTTTGTGTCAGTAGTCGTGTATTTTTTCCAACCAAATTACATACTCATCTACTAACACTATCAAACTATTTTACTACTTGCTTGCTTAAATAGAAATAAAATACAATGTAACTTTACTTGATCTCTGGGTCTTTAGGAGGTATGTGAATAGTCACTTTTTACAATGTGATTATTTAGGTAGGTAGTTCATTACTTTGTCCGTGTTGATGGATGAATATGTAATTTTTAGGAAAAAATACTTGGAGACTATCAAGGAGATGGTGAGCTATTGGGCATCTCAAAACAATAACCCTACACTACTAGAAAATTTAGTTTTTCTGTTGTTTTGGTTGCGTTGATCCGATCAAAATCTAACAGAAATCTATTGCCATTATTAACTAGTCTACTGCACAATATTTTCCAGGTCCAAGCTCTCCTAAATAATTCAATCTAGTAGTCCAATTGCTTAAGTCAAATTCAATGGGATGAACCCCAAACTTCATATAGGCCCGAGCAATAATTATGCTCCATTGGATACTACATTACTACTCAAATAGAGAACACTAGTAAACATACCAATGGAATGTGATAGGTTTTTATTATGAATAAATAGAATGAATTCAAACAAACCTCTATTGTCTCCTGTACTAAAATTCTAAATTTGGAGCTAATATTTTCATTGTTTTTTATTTAAATGTGGAATAGAAGGTCCTTCAAAAGAATCTTTAAAAGAATCATTAGTTGTGCGACTAGGCAGCCCCCACCATTATGGAGATTGAGCTGTCCCTTACAATTGTGTACTAGTAAAAAATGCAAGAATTTTAACATAATTTTGTTGTTTTACTCGCATTGTTTCGTTCATTGTTTTGTTAGCCTTCATAGTTGTCCAACCTATCTTGCCCTTATAGTTGTAGAAGTTGAACTTTCTTTCATAGTTGTGGAGACTGGGCTATGTCGTAGCACAGGAAAGCAAAAATCCTTCTCTAAGGCTCAATATTTCTTAAAAGAGGCCTTAAAGTGACTCAAGTATCGTTCCCACGAAGATCAAATTCCTAGGTTTACAATTACCGGAAAATGGTAGAGTGATGGTCACGAAACACAAAACCCTAAGCAAAACAATAGACCGGAACTTCTACTTGGTCTCCTTGTTTCTTTGGACAAACACGACCGGATTCCTCCGGTCCAACAATTACTAATACATGTTAGACCAGATCTTCCCGATCTAACCACACTGACCGGATTTAACCCGGTTTAACTTATACTTGTTTATCACACAGACTCTCTAACTGGTTAGTTTACTACCCCACGGCTTTACACTACCCTGTAACTCTCCCAACACTTCTATTCACATACCTTTGGTAGTTACATGTATTTATATTTTTCAGACCGGAACCGGAACCCGCGTTTCCACAGATCTAACCTTAACCTCTAGTATTCACATCCGGTCTAGATCTCTAATTGTAGCCATGTGGATTTTAACCTCTCGACGAGGGATCTGCTTAATTGGGCTTTAAGAAGGAAGCTTAACTCCTACCCTCCGATTTTAAAGTGTCAGAAGTTTCACTATGTGATCAAACTTTCAAAAATAAACTTTCAAATCCTACAAATGAGAAAACAGACCGTCCTCACAACTGGAAAGGAAACGCAGTCGTGTCCAGCAGGTCACGCAAGCCGGTCTAATCCCTCCTAACCAATGCTACAACGACAGCCTACTAAGTTAGTCCTAAATCCGGTCTGAACTAGCGGGGAAGAGAGGGGAAACGAGCGCTGCGGAGGCGTGCTAACCCTTACTCTTTTCGGAGAGTGGTTCTCAATCCGTACTCCCTTCCGAGTCCATTCCTAGTCCACACTAGAGATCCCTTCTGCCTCCATCCACACGTACTAATTCAATACTGGACCGGATAAACTCAGCATCCGGGTACACCTTGTATCCACTTACACTCACTTTCCAGCCTGGACTTCCAAAACACGGACAAGTGTCAAGTACACACAACTATGATTTCTTTCAATCACGCCAAGAGCGAACTCCCAGGTACTCATGAATATAAGAAGGTAAGATAAAGATGCACACCGAGACCAAAGAAGTCCCGGATTTAAATACTAAACTACTCCTTCAAAATCCTAACCTAAAAGTAACGCTCCAGCCAATCAGGGCTCAACACGTTTCATTCCCTTACTAATTTCTAGCCCTGTTGACTTTCACTCAAACTCCCACTACTTCCGCTAAAAGTGGATCTCAGATCCTATAATTACGGACCCGGTCACTTTCCAACTGCTAGTGGCCGTGTCACTTAAAAAGTAAACTTCTTAATTATGTACAACTATCCCAAAACTTCAGATTTTCACTACCCTATCCTCAGAAATTTACCCTACGTAACTTTCTAAGTTTTTAACTTCTTCACGGCCGGCTTCTTTCCGGTTCCGGTCTTTTGTCCCTGGCGTACCTTACCCCGAGCGGCAAGCTTCTTCTTCTTGGATGCTACAGCCTTAGTTGCCCGAGTCTCTGCCAGTGCTTGATCCGGGTCAGAATACGGCTCCGAGTCTTCCTCAGTCCTGGATTCTTCATCCTCATCCTCTTCTTCTTCCACCTCGTCATCGTCCTCTAGAATCGGCCTCTTCTTCTGTGTTGACATAATTGGAGGCTTCTTCTTCTGTGTGGTTGGTGTGGGCGGAACATTGGCCCTAGCACTCTGAGGAGTGGTTTCCTCAATTGTTCTATCCTTCCCGGATCCTTGCCCCTATGATCTGGTCTTCCTTTCCTCCATTGACTCAGTTTTGCTTCCCAAAGCTAAGTTGAGTGGGGTGGAAGGAAATACCTTTTCTATCTTTGCAGGAGGAGTTGGAGAAACTGGAGATAACTCACTTAGGTCGATAAACTTGTTGCTCAGCCCTGGTTTGGGCACGTTCTTCTTCTCGGATGGTTCCGGTTCAGATCTCATCTTTTCTTCAGCTACGGCCTTCACCTCTTCCGGTAGTTCCCTTGCCTTGCTTGTTGTCTCCACTTCTCTGGTCTTCTACTGCTCGCGCTGCATTAAAAGCAACGTCCGTTACTTCCCCCCACTAGTAGAAAACAAGCTATCAATGACTGCTGTTTATAACTGCGTAACCAGTCATTTAGGACACTAATGTCAATAGAATGACTAAAACTGGATTTTGGGCTTAGAGTCATTTAGGACAAGTAATTACGGACAAGGCAGTCATTTGGGACAAGACCATTCTTTTTCATCCTATGCTGATGTGGAACTTCATTAGGGTGTAATTATATGGAGTACCTCCAATGGCAGTTTGCCACGTGGCTACAAATTTAACATGTTGAGTTGGTAGTTTTTTATTCGTTGGTATTGGAGTGATTCTATTTGATGTCAAATAAGTTGTTGGAGTCATATTATAGGCTGCTGGAGTTATTTTGCAGGTTGTTGCAATTAGTTTGCAAGCTGCTACAGTCATTTTGTAAGCTGTTGGAGTCATTTTGCAGGTTGTTGCAATTAGTTTGCAAGTTGCTGCAATCATTTTGTAAGCTGTTGTAGTCATTTTGTAGGCTGTTGTAGTCATTTCGTAGGCTGTTGCAGTCATTTAGTAGGCTGTTGTAGTCATTTAGTAGGCTGTTGTAGTCATTTTTCTGGTTGTTGAAGTCATTTTGTAGGTTGCTGGAGTCATTATATAGGCTGTTGGAATCATTTTGTAGTTACTATGTAAGCTATGGTAGTCATTTTCAAGTGATATTCATTCCAAAAAATGATTAGTTCGGTCACAATATTGTAAGCATAAATGACTACATTTATACTATTACTACACTATGTTTGCACTATGACTACACTATGACTATACTATAATTGCACTATGTCAAAATCTAAATTGCTTAAGTTGCCTAAATTGCATGAACTACCTAAACTCCTTAAATCGCCTAAGTTGCTAGAAATCAGGAATTGCCTGAGTTGCTTAAATTGCTTAAATTTTCTAAACCACCTGCATTACCTGAACTGCCTAATTGCCTGAACTACCTAAATTGCCTAAACTACCTGAATTGCCTGAATTGAACAACAACAAATAACAACAAACAAGAAGTAAATAGTAGAAAGCACTAAAGAAAAAGTAAATTGCTACATTCAAGAGATAAGGTTGGAAGTAGACCTGAACCTTCATTTACAAGCAAGAGGAACAAATGAGAGGAAGTTGATGAACAAGAAGCAAGAAGGAAACAAAAACAAAAAGAAGAAAGAAGCAAAGAGGAGGCAAAAGCAAGAAGAAAATATAAAAGAAGATGAAGCTTGAAGAAGAAGGCAAAAATAGGAGGAAAATACAAGAAGAGATGAATCTTGAAGAAGAAGAAGGCAGCAGCTGTAATGTGTGTTTGACAGTTGCAATTACAATATGCCACATGTCAACCTACATAGAAATAGAAAGGCGGCTGACCTAAAATGTGGCGGTTGACCTAAAATCTAAGCCCTCCATTTACTATCAAGATACAATCTTATCCATCCATTTAAAGTCTAAACTATTCATTTTCAAATTGCCCATTTGATTCCACCATTTCAACCGTCCATTTGATCCATCCATCATTCCATCTAAGCCATCCATTTGATCCATCCATCATTCCATCTAAGCCGTCCATCTAATCCATTCATCTAAGCTGTCCATTTGAAAAGTAGTTTGTGACTTAAAAATGACTACAATGCAATTAGCATTTTATAGAGAAGTAAATAATAAATTTAATAAGTTCAATTTCCATGGTGTCCTATTGTCAGTCATTTTTCAGTTTTACTGTAGTCATATATTGTACTCATTTTATGACAGCACAACTCAAATATGACTCAACGAAAATTACATCAGCACTAAGGCCACAGAATACAAATTGAATTGTGGATGACACTAGTTTTGGTCGTTTGTTTCATCTGGTCGCCATCCATTGCTCTGGGAAATCACTACTAAATGACTACTGATTGTGACACGTCAGCTTTGGCACCATTTCCATGACTGTCAGTCATTTTTCAGTAGCCTTTTAGTAACCAGTCATTTTTTGACTGGTTACATTTGACCCTATTTTCTACTAGTGCCCAGTAGGGAAGTCATTTCTCCTTTAGGCTCTGACCGGATGGAAGAGCTTGGCACGTCCTCCATCTTGTCCTTCGCCTGTACTTCTTCTTCGGTGACCGAAAGGGGTGCTGGTGCGAGTTCCGATTCCGATTCCGGTCCCTACTCCCACTCTCATCTGGTTTCCGGTTTCTAATAAAACTCACTCTGACCTACTCCTGACCTATCTATGCCGTTTCCGGACTTTCGATTTCCGGTTTTCGGTTACTTCTGTTAACACTATTATCTATTCTAAAGTAACCCTCTTCCGGTATCCGGTCCCTAACTACTTACGGTCTACTTTTCTAAAGAAAAACAAAAAAAATAGGGAGTAAAAAGAGCTCTATTCCCCTTATTTCCCTTCTAAACCTAAAGACTGGATTTCCGTGCTTCCACAGCTGTATCCTACACGCAGGCTATACCGGCATCCGAGCAGTACTACACTAACACTACTGCCGGAACCATCCGGTTGATCTCCCCCTCAAGTTAGTACATTCGGATACTTTCACGAAATCGACTCTTGCTACTCAAGGTAAGTTCTCAGTCTCCAGAAAAGCAAGAATGGACCCACACCTCCTACAAACATGTACCGCATACAAAAAGATAAGAGAATGGATACTCCAAATACTTAGAATTAAGCTCAAAAAGGTACAATGCTGGAACTATGGGATGGTTGCGAATGACCAGAAAAGCCATCAAAACTCCTTCTTATACTAAGACTAACATTATTCTAAAAATTCTACAAAACATTCCTACTGGTCCGCTAGATTTCCGGTAAATCCCAGATCCTATTTTTTCGGCTTTTGATGGCTGGACTCCAGTATTGCCGCTATACTACATTACTGTACACTATTCCTTGGAATCTGGATCTTTAGAAAGAACATAGTCCTTCAGCAAATCCAGCTTTACCTCCTTCCGACTACTCCCCGGAGGAAACAGATTTGGACCTCCCCATCTCTGGACCTCCATGATGTTGGGGTCTTGGTCTATACTCCGAGTCTCGATTATTGGAACGTCCAAACTGCCCCGGGAATCCTTTTGGGTCTTCTTGTGACGAGAAGAAGACTGTACCACCCTACCACTGTGAGCTTCCGGAGAAGTACTCGTCAAGTCGATGGTCGGGGTTACCGGAAGTAGATCCTCGCTTCCTTGAGGTACCACGGCCCCCCAGTCCATTCCTTCTGGCCTTCTGGGTGGTGATGAAAGTTCCGGATTAATCGGTACCACCGATGCTACTTCTAGAACCAAGGGTTCCGGGTTATTGCCTTCCGTAACCACCAATGTTTGCGCGGAGGGGGAAGAAAGAGTTACCAGATCCGACTCAGTGGGAGCCAAATACTCCATCATCTCCCGCATCTCTGCCCGGGATGCATCCATCCGCCTCGCCTGTTCCAATAAGCACTTGATGATGTGCACCCGACTCGTGCTGGTGGCTGCGTCGAGGTTGGCTTCAAACAGCCGGACTTTATTGATACAATCCGCCGGTACTTCCAAAGAGCTCCAAAGCCGAACTATACCTTGACACAATGCCGCTATCTGCCGGCGGTGGTCCTCTTCTATGAGCCGGGCCATTTCCTGGGCTGTGCGGAGAGTGCTCTCTAATCCCACGCACTTGGATTCTGAATCACGGACTTGGTCTCTGTGGGAATGTGATCCCACATGCTAGACCCATAATACTAGCATATGACGGAAAAATTCAAAAATTGTCTCCTTCAAAAGAAAAGTTTTTGAGTTCTCCTAGGAAGTTAGGGCAATTTAGGAAAATCGGATTTCCGGATCCGGTAAAATTTCATTAGGGCTAAAAACCTAATTCCGGAACCCTAGAAAGTTCCGGAAATCAGATGACGGCGCTGGCCCTAAAAATCGGAAACCGGATCCGTATTAGGGATAGGATTTTGCCGCCAAAACCTGTCCCGTACATCGGACTGGTATAAGAGGGCGACTGTAGCCAACAGTGGGCACGCTTATCTCTTTGTTTGTTCTCCCGCCGGCGTATTCCGTCTTCCTAGCTTTGTTAGAATTCCGGTAGATTGAGGAACTGTGTGAGTTGCGATCGTGCAGGGGTTACCGGAGTGAAAGTTTGTGAACAAAGAGTTAGGGAGAGATTGTGTGAGGGTTGTTTGTGAGCACGATGACTTCTAGGACAAGCCGGCGGAAGTTGAAGGATCTGCCCGAGGACTCGGAGGACAAGATGCTGCCACCGGCGCCCCGCCCGAGGACCATTCCGGTGATGAAGGTGGTTCCGGAGGTTCTGACAGAGGAGGACCGGCTGATGCGCCTACGGGAGAATCTCCACAACATGGGATGTGACGGACTCCTGGAGGTGCCGTGGGAGATCCGGGAGGAGAGTCTGGTTTCTGACATACTTTGTCCGGAAAGTGGCATCTTGGATATCACCATCCGGGCGAAGCCAAACCTGTGGACGGTGAACACATGGAGGGTTGTCTACAAGTTCTGGGAGGTGCCGAACAAGGTTATGGAGAAGAACCAAGAGGTGATGGAGGGCAAATTGCGGGCGCCCGCCAACCCGAAGGAAGGTCACCAGGTTTCCGACCTGATGAATCCGGAGTACCGGGATGTGATAGCTTTTCTTAACCCTATCCTCCATCCCACCAAGCCACGGCGAGTAGTAGCGAAGGTGGCCTCCGCCATCTTGGGGAGCCTCCAGGGAAAAATGATGATGGATTGGGCAGCCATCATCCATGAGTTAGTCGGGGACTTGGTGCGTTCCCTCCGGTCTGGAAAGAAGAGTCAGAGTCCTCTTCCAGCGTATCTGTCTCATCTATACGCTCATCACTCTCTGCTCAAGGCCAACGAGGAGAGTGCCCATCAAGACCTAGTCCAGCTCCAACAGTACGGGGGAGAAGAACCCTCGCCTCGAGACGGACCGGACGATGACGAGACAGAGGAAGAGGAGCCGCCCTCTCCTCTAAAGAAGAGGCCACAACGGAATAGGACGCCGCCGGTAAATCCGTCAGAGGAGCCTCCCGCACCGGAACCACAGGAAGAAGTTCAGGAGCAGAAGATGGAGACCGGATCAGCTCCGGAAGAAGTCCGACCTTCCACGCAACTGGTTGGGCCGGTACGACCGCACACCGTTGCCACTGAGGCCGAGGCCGGACCCTCCCGAACCAAGATGATAGAGGTAGAGGAGGGAGACAGGACCACCATGCGATTGGGAGGGATGCCCTTAAAAGACATTCAGGAGATGGCTCAGCACCTAGTGTGGCGAGCAGATGACCTCACCCAGATCTGCGAGAACTACGATGGAGCTCTCAAACGGGTGTGCCGGAAGATGGCACTAACCGACCGGAATGCCATCTTCCGGAGGAGGATGCGTTGGTGGCAGCAAAGCAGCAAAACGGCCTCCTCATTGAAGAACGGAAGAAGTTGGTGACAGAGCTGGGGACGTTGCGCGTAGAGAACCGGACGTTGCGAGACCAAGTCCAGGACTCAGAATCCAGATGTGTGGATTTGGAAAGCACTCTCCGCACAGCCCAAGAGACGGCCCGGCTCACAGAAGAGGACCATCGCCGGCAGATAGCGGCATTGTGCCAAAGTGTAGTTCAGCTCCGGAGCTCTTTGGACATATCGGCAGATTATATCAACAAGGCCTGGCTGTTTGAAGCCAACCTCGATGCAGCCGCCAGCTCAAGCCGGGTTCCTATCGTCAAATGTTTGTTAGAGCAGGCGAAACGGATGGATGCATCCCGAGCCGTGATGAGGGAGATGATGGAGTATTTGACTCCCATTGAGTCGGATCCGGCGCCTCAGTCTCCCCCGTCAGTGCAAACATTGGTGGTTCCGGAAGGCAGCAATCCGGAATCTACGATTATGGAGGTATCATCGGTGGTACTGGTGAATCCGCAACTTTCACCACCAGCCGGAGGGCCAGAAGGAGTGGACTGGGGAGCCGTGGTACCTCAGGGAAGTGAAGACCTACTTCTGGTAACTCCGACCATCGACCTGACGGGTGCTTCTCCGGAAGCTCACGTTGGACAGACGGTACAGTCTTCTCCGCGTCATAAAAAGACCCAGAAGGATTCCCGGGGAAGTCCGAACGTTCAGGTAGTTGGAACCCGGAGTGTAGACAGGGACACCAATATCGTGGAAGTCCAAAGATGGGGCCAAAGGGGTCCGAATCTGTTTTCTCCGGAAAGTAGCCGGAAGGAGGTAAAGCTGGATCTTCTGAAGGACTATGTTCCTCCCAAAGATCCGGATTCCAAGGAATAGTATGCAGTAGTATAGTATAGCGGCAATACCGGAGTCCGGCTGTCAAAAGACGGAAAAATAAGATCAAGGATTTACCGGAAATCTAGCGGACCAATAGGAATGTTTTGTAGGATTTTTAGGATGATGTTAGTCTTAGTATAAGTAGGAGTTTTAATGGCCTTTCTGGTCATTCACAGCCATCTCATAGTTTCAGCATTGTACCTTTTCCCGAGCTTAATTCTAAGTGTTTGGAGTATCCATTCTCTTATCTTGTATACGGTCTATGTTTGTGGAAGGTGTGGGTCCGTTCTTGCGTTTCCGGAACCGAGAACTTACCTTGTGTGGCAAGAGTCGATTTCGTGAGAGTATCCGGATGTACTAACTTGAGGGGGAGATCAACCGGATGGTTCCGGCAGTAGTGTTAGTATAGTACTGCTCGGATGCCGGTATAGCCTGCGTGTAGAATACAGCCTTAGGTGAAAGGGGTATCTGAGAGGCTGCTAGCTACTTCCGCGTACGAAAGTATTGCCAGACATGTCCGAATTCCGGATTGTCGGAATTCCCCGTGGAACAGAATCAAGCCCCAGCGCAAGCCCAAAAAAGTACAGGAAAAACCACCCGGTCGACAAGAGGCTCAGTGCTCGGTTAAAGGTTAGAATGTCGTTGTAGTTCTTGACCGTCCCTGTGTGACCTAATCCGGAAGGCCTTCCGGATTTGTGAGGCGACGGAACAGGAGGACACTTCCGGTCCCTGAAGAGTTAGGTTAGTGCTAGTATTAGAGAGAGAGGGAGAGAGAAAGAGAGCATGTTTCCGGACACGGTAAGCATCCGGACGGTGGATCTGGCCACTCGTCATCCAAACCCAGGGATCACGAAAGGGGCACTGAACAGTTTCCGGATTCTTCCGGAATCCATCCAGCACTAGAGTCCGGACTGGACCTAAAGTCCGGAGTAGTCTGACGGAGAGAAAAGTGAATGCTTAAATTGGGATAGCCTATAAATTTGTAATCCACAAGTCTTCGTGGGAATGATTCCGGAGCGGTTTACTCTAAGAAGGCCTTTTGTGTGAATTAAGGGCTAACTGGAGGAATACTAGTCTGACTAATCGCTACAGTCTCGCAACGTCCGGTTCTCCACGCGTAACGCTCCCAACTCCGTCACCAGCTTCTTTCGTTCCTCTATTAGGAGATCATTTTGCTGCTCTGCCGCCATCAACGCATCCGTCCTCCGGAAGATGGCGTTCCGATCAGTTAGTGCTATCTTCCGGCACACCCGTTTGAGAGCCCCCTCGTAATTCTCGTAGAGCTTAGTGAGGTCCAGGGTTGCACGGACGTTGGGACGCCCGGACGTCCAACGTCCGCGTCCACGGGTTTTCAGGCGTCCGGGGACATAGAAATTTCGGACTCGCGTCCATCCAGTGGACGGGCGGTCGGCCGGTTCAGTGAGCCGACCGAGCGGTCGGACGGCGACGACGGGGCAGACGGGGCCGACCGACCGGACGGACACGAACCACGGGGCGGTCGGGGCCGACCGCGCGGATGGACGGGTCGGACCGAGTGGACGGGGCCGACTGATCTGTCGGCTGATCGGGCCCGTCCGACCGATCGGCGGTCCGATCGGACGGCAAATCGGACGGACCCGACGGGGCGCCCCATCGGCCGTCCGCTAGGGCGGACGGCTGAGATTGGGCGGACGGGATGGCCGTCCGCCTCATACAAAAGAGGCGGTCGGGCCGTCCGCCTCTCACTTTTACCTTCCCCCTTGCTTGCAAGAGAGAGCAGAGAAGCTTAGTGCCTTTGGGTCCTATTGCCTCCTCTCCTCGGGAGGGTAAAGGTGAAATCTTGGGGGGACCCTTGTCATTTTTTTTCTCGAATCGTGCGACATTCATCAAGATGCCAAGGGCGAAGAAGAAAACGAAGTTTGGGGAGGAATCTACTAAGGCCAACATCATGGACAACCCCTCGCACACTTGTACCGCATTTTTGAGAAAATGCATTGTTGAATTCTATGAGAGAGAAACTACCATGTCTCTTGATTCTAAGTATGTTCATTATCAAGAGGAGGGCATTGAGAAGTTCAAAGGCGATATAAAGGACATGATGCATGAAGCGTTGCGGGTGGGAGGGTGGTATGAAGAAATGGAAAAGAAGGATTTCACTAGTTGGTTGGACAAACGGGCGCATGATGCACTATGGAATGCGAAAGGGACCGTCGAAAAATTTGGTAAGGTTCATCGCATTGATGATGAAGCCTTCACGCACGTGATTACAAAAGTGGACATGTTCGTGAGTCGGATGAGACCATTTGCTTCAAGACGAAATAGAGGTGGATTTATGAGTTGGTGGACAACTCACGAAGGGCGAGTCAACATGCGAGTTGTATTTCGCCATTTAATAGCGCTCCTGGGAACCGCAAGGGTGATTCCACAAGATAATATTGTCCTACGCGGAGGCTATGCCACAATTCGTAGGGTGCGAATCGAAGGGTGCCCTGAACTTCAACCACATTGGGAATTTGCAGCAAAAATCTCTCTCCAAGAGGGTCGACGACCTGAGCTTGCAAAGATGGAACACCAAACTGAATCGATGGCGGTGCGGATTCCGCACAATGGAGTCATACGCTTCGTTGCAGTCCACACAAATCGGAACGAAGGCTATTCATTGTGGTGGAATGGTGGTACTTTGCGTGAAATGTTGAGAATGGATAACGATTATCCAGACAATATTGCCATACGCATTATGTGTGACCCCAAAATTAGCGACGAGGAGGTCATTCGTGCTCATCGTCTAAAGCGATGGAGAGCAAAGCGTACGGAGCTTGCTTGGGCACTGCTGCATATTATGAATGCGGTACATGGTGCCGGACACCTTCACAACGACATTTCTCCAGACAACATCATGTTCCATTTCCCAGAAGACGAGTCGCAGGTTTTCATTGGAATTTGCGATTGGGGGATGACCACGACTAGTACAGAGCCCATGAAGTCATTGTATACATTCACATCAACAAGTGATCGGGACGAAGTTCTGAGGAGGAGGTGGTGGATCGATCCAAAGATTACATACGTACATCGAAGAGATGCAGATGTGGAGAACATACCCGTACTTACCATTAAGTCCGAAGAATTTGTTGTTGGTCAAATAGCGAAGAGAATCAATAGTACATGTATGTCAGAAACATACTACGATTTACAAGGTCGTGGAAGCAAAAAACATGTGTTGTACTCGCATCACGACTTAGCACAAGTCTTTCAAGTGTATTTGGGGAGACTTTGCGAAGATGGTCCCAATGGCCATAGTAGTTTGGCGCAAGTGATTTCGCGATTTACTTCTTCATTTCATTGGCCTATATCGGATGAACACTTCCGCCACTTTGGAGTTGTAGTTTAAGTCTTTAATGATATTAATATATCATATATAAGTAATTAACTATAGCCTATAGGTGTTTATAGTATGCACTATTCATAGAGGCAAAGACATATACTAAGTTACATGTCAATTATATAGTAGTATAGTATATACGGATGATATACCTCAGTTTCATCACCAATGAGTGGATTGATTGTGAATGCTGTTTTACAGCAAGGTGCATCTTAGCATTTGTAATCAATGAGCATGTTTTAATTCACAATGATTTTGGAGAACTTGGAAGTCTTTACGCCATTTGTCATCGTATGTTTGGATGGAAAATTGGAAATCTAGAAATCATTATATGAAATAATTTGCAATTCTTTATTCGTTGAATTTTTAATTGATGATTGTTGATTCTATGATTCATTGATTGTTAGCTTGACAAGTCCTTGTCTTCATTTGTGTGGTATAGTAAATGTGATTGAAGATGTTCATTATAATAATGTCAATGACAATATAAAAAATGGTAAGCGTTTACTTACCTCTATGTCTCTTAATTCATATGACGATGGAGGGCAACTAAAGGACCGAGGGAAACATCGTGTATGAATGTATGATTGTATGTGAGTGCCTAATTGTGAGTTCAAGGTTCACTTCTAAAGGACTTAGGGTCCCTTCGAGGGTTTAGGGGTTATTAGGTAGGTACTTACAACTTGAAATTTTGTCGTGATTTGTTGAAACTTTTTCTGAAGATGGAAAAATTGATAAGCTTATTAAGCTATATGGGATAATAGAGACCTCATTTTCTCCACAATCAGTGACCGGGAATAGAAGTTATGACCTAAATTGCTCAAAACAAGGGAGTGAAGGGACGGGGGGGAGTGTAGGCACTACTGCACTAGGTAGTAGCCTAGTAGGTTATAGTAGGTAGGAAAATAATTGTAACTTGTTTTAATTTTTAATTTTTTACTTGTACATTATATTCTTGCCTATCCAATATCCAGAGAGCTCGAATTCATTTCATCAATGAATTTCAACAACATGATATCTTGTTGTTTTTACTCTTCTAGTGTTAAAATACCTGAAGAAGAATAAGTCTTGAATTGTTGTCGTGAAGGTCCAATACTTAAAATAGCATTTGGAAAGTACAACATCAAAGCTAATTACATAATGAAATTTCTTTTGGTGCATACCAAATTACCAATTACCAAAAGGTGTTCAGTTTTTCGACAAAGGTTTTATAAAAATGATTTGGTCACACCATTTTGACTCAAAAAACAACCGTACATTTACAATTCTATATACAAGCACGTAACTTTCATGGTTTTCAGTACGCATTCATTACAAATGACCAAAATACGTAACTTCCGATGTTCAAATACATTACACCACATCATTCACATACTCAACACTTGCAACAATTAACCATTCATATTGGAGTGATAGTATGGAACTCTACTTACTCTACAAGGTAAAAAGCAAATAATTTTATTATATTATAAAATAGTCTTATAGCCTGTACCACTTTCGTTTTGGGGGCTAAAACAAGTTTTTCATACATCTCACGTGTTCGAATATACTTGCATTCCTACAACTATTGCATTATTTCCAAATGGCAAATGACAAATTGACAATGCATTACACTTGAAAACCACACTAAAAAACAAAGCCCATAACTATATAATGGCACCTTATATTTTTCTACAAAATAACACTATACTTCATTCAGAATCAGAACTACTATCATGATTTTGACTTTGAGGCGTAGAACCGGAGCCACCATATGGCCCATATCTGCTTGATTGTTGCCCTTGTCCATAATTTTCGTAATAAGGACCTCCAAAAGTTGGAGGTAGAACTGAAGCATATTCATGTGAGCCTCCAGTCCCTCCATGGCTTGAACCAGTGTAGTAAGAACTTCCATGAGGCCCATACAAATCATGTCCTCCTGTTCTCGGATAATTTCGCGAGCCGCCTTGTTCTGAACCACCATAGTCTGTATAACTGGTGTTTCCATGAGGTCCCCTTGTTCCTGGGCAATATTGAGGGCCGCCATGTGAAAGACCACCGTAGTCCGTATAGGTTGTAGTTCTATAGCCTCCTTCTACGTTTGGACCACCATCTCGAGGGTTGTTCCTATAGTGTGAACTACTTCCTCCATGTCGCGAGCCATGTACATCACGTTCACGACGAAGTGAAGTGTGATATCCACGAGGTCGGCCTTGATCCTCGACACTCCTCCTCAATGCTTCCCGCATTTGATTCTCGTATTCTATGTCTTCGCGTTCTTCTCGGCGTTCGTGCCTCTCCGGAGGTGGAGGTGGAGGTGGCAACTGTTCAGCTGGTTCTTCATCATCGTCAGCATCACTGTCCTCTATATCCCGCATAGGCCAACTTGGGCACCCAAATTGACCTCGGTTCGACCAAGCCGGCATGCAATCACTTTCGCCACGCCAGTTAGTGAACACCACAGCTGAGTGACACGTCATCTTCGTCTCTTTATTCATCCCTATAACTGTACGCCAGTCAACGTCTTTCTGGAGTACAATCTCCACCCAAACCATTGCTATGGTAGAATAGTTCATGATGGTAGGCTTCGAGGGACCTAGATTTGAAGCTGCCCAAATTTCTTCGTATCTCTCTACAAAGTGTCTACTCGTACACGTCTTCATAGGGCCTTCCCACCGTCTCACTTGCTTCTCCAAACTATCATTTGCTGGCCACAATTTGGCTATGTGTGACATGGTCACATATTTCTTGCACATTGTACAAGTCCACACTTTGTTGGACTCGTACTCCCACCCCTCCTTTGCCACATTAAATTCATCGAAGTAAACATCCCAATCTAGTTCTTGTGGTTTCCCCTTCGAACTTTTCTTCGAAGAAACGGAAAGAAACGGAATTCCTTTGCGAGGCATAGTACCCTTCTTTATAAATTACCTCAACGTTAGAATGATTAATGAGTATTGTGTATTGATTTCACATTATAATAATTAGTGAATAGTGGATACCATTCATTCATTCACAATTGTTCACACACCAAGGCGGAAGGGGCGTACAGAGAC
This sequence comes from Climacium dendroides, assembly GCA_950106755.1. NCBI lineage: Eukaryota > Viridiplantae > Streptophyta > Bryopsida > Hypnales > Climaciaceae > Climacium > Climacium dendroides. The sequence goes on from OX467092.1 coordinate 27,156,885, forward strand.
CAATAGCCGCTGGATCACCCACTCCGCAAGGGAAACAATTGTGTGGAATGAGCCGTCCGCTCCGCTTTTTATACCGACCGACGAGGCGGACGTCGCTGTCAGCTTCAGGGTCGAATGGCAAGATCGGACGGACAGCGTGAATCTGCATCTCCCATTCTACGGTCAACAGAGACGTACGTACGGCCGAGTCGGACGGACGCACCGACCGCTTGGCCGTCGTCCCGACCGATCGGCCGTCGGGCGGATGGACGGACTTCGTCTGCCCCGACCGATCGGCTGTCGGCCCGTCCGCTCAGCAGACGGGTTGTTGCTTTCGCCGACCGCTTGGTCGGTGCACTATCCGCCGAGCGGATGGCCAGGCAGCCCACGACCTATGGATTCTCCAAAATTAGTTATTTGTGAGTGGAGAATCCAAAGGAGTGAGCTGGCAACCTATTAGACCATTAGTTCGTCATGAACTTCAGGTAAGGACATGAAAACTTTGAAAACTGAAGGCGGGAATTTTGCCTCTTCAATGTGAAACTTGAAAAATAACTCCATGTCCTAAACCCTAAAACCCTAAACCCTATACCCTATACCCTAAAAACCATGAATCCTACCCATAATTCTGATGACTACTCACTTTTAGAATTTCAATATTTCTCTTCATGAAATATGTTTGCAATTGACTCATTCTTACATCTTATAAGTACTTTGAGTACAAACTATAAATGTACATAGAGGGAGAGAGACTAAATTTTCATTTTTTCATGGTGAATTTTAAAAATATGTAATTGAAGAAAAGTGAAGTTTGTAGTCATTTTCTAATGCATATAATCATAAAATAATGATTCTTTGTGATTTGTAAAATACTGAAATATTTAAAATCTGAACTGTAAACTTCAGAACTCGTAAAAGCTTGTTTCTAAAAGAGTAAAAGTATTGCTTTCAGTAGTCAAAACTTTAGTAAACTCAAAAAAAAACAAGTATGAAAAGTTATAAAAAAAGACATTGCAACTTGCAAACACTCAATACATGACTCTAAAATAATATGAGTATTTTTTAAAATCACCCTTCAATTGTGAATAAAATCCAACAAAAACTAAGAAAGTATGATTATACAAAGTTACAAACTATGGTAAAATACTCATTCAATCACTTTTCACTATAGTTAAATATAGAATGACCTTATTTCATCTCCAACTCCAATTCCATTTCATAAAATTGCATGTAAACAATTAAACAAACTGTCCTTTAAAGTTACAAATCTCAATGCAATAATGCATTAAATAATTCGGTTTCTGTTTATAGGTCATATTTAGGTATTTATGTGAAGTCAACTTGAGGGATTAAAGTTAGAGCCCCTTGAAGTTGTTGTTAGTAATTTAACAAAAGAATAATATTCTAAATCTTGTATATTTTTGCTTCTATTCTTTGTGTACATATTGGTTTATTGGTTACCTCCATTTCATCAAATTGGTCATTGAAGGTTTGCACTCTCCAGAGTCCAGAATCATTTTGGATAAAACATCTTCATTTAGATGAAACATCTTCCTAGTCACTTAGTTCATCATTCCAAATATAGAATTGGGAGCCTTTTGACATTGAAATGTACCTAAAATACAATGAAAATTCTAAATTTTTTCTAATTTCTAATGGATCTAGGTGACTGCAAGAAACATTTGATAATTTTGTTGTGCTTCGTCCAACACTCACGATTTTGTTGTAGAATACTTTCAAAATTTATAAATACCTTATTAATAAATCTTGAGTCATGTAGATCTAAAATGCAGAATTCCTGGCCAACAAACAAATCAACATGCAAGGTGAGATAGTAAATAGTATACTAGTATAGGTGTTTCTTCATTCATTTGAGCTTTCCGGCTTGGATTAAATATTTTGCGGAACAATTTGGTTGGAGGTTTCAAATTACAAAGAATACAAATGTACTTATGTAGGATTGTAGGGATTTCACACAAACTCACAGAGCTTTCTCTGCTACATGGAACCTTGTTTTCATTTAAAACCGATTCCATTTATAGTTTGACCATATAAATATATGCATTGTAATTCTATAAAGAATGGTACATGGTGACATAGCCGATTGGCCGTGAAAAACTGTAGCCCTGAAATCGAAAAATATTTAAGTAATTTACTCTTTGCATTTTCTAGTGGTAGGTTTCATTCAAGATTCGTTGGCACTTGGCAAGGACTTTAGCTTTATTATTGTTCATTCCCCCCCTTTTCCACAAAGAATGAATAGATCACCCACTTTTGAGAAATGGGAATTGGTTGTTGGAAGTTGAAACCAAGCCTCATACCACCGCATGAACTCAAGTGATTGAACCTCAGACCTCAGACCTGAAGACAAGAAACACAGTAAGTCCCAGTTTCCCGAATGGCAGATGACCTCTTAATCATTTGGGTCACCTTTATGTGGCCGATGTGGTCGGCCCATCCGCGCGGTCCGACAGTCCGCTGCGGACCATCGGTCGGCCCCGTCCGCTGCGGTCGCTGGTCGGACCGTCGTTAAACCTACGGTAGGCCCGGTCGGCCAGTCCGTAGCCCCTGCTTCTCTTCTCTTTCTCTCGTGGACGGTCCGCTACGGACCTGCGGTCGGCCCATCCACGACCTTCCACGCGGTCGGAGAGTCTACTGCATTGTTGCCGTTGTGCCCCCCCGCCATTCCGCCAACCACGATCTTCAATTTTGTAATTTGGTATTTACAGATTTCAGTTTCTATGCAAGCTTTCTTTCTGAGGTTCATTATTTCTAACGCTTCCTAAGAAATTATCTGATTTATTTGTTTTGTACATGGAGCATGAATAACCAAAATACACGCAGTGAAGACTTCTTCAATTTCCTATTCAACCATTCAACCAAAGATAATGAATAAAAAAGGTTTATTACATTTTTCAAAATAAACACGCAAATTCCTATTATAGAGCAATGCGTATCAAATGTCAAACCTCATTTGAGTCATTTCTACTACGTTCATAAAGTCTTCCAAATTCAAATCATAAAGATTTGAAGAACTATCTATGTAACGTATTCTAATCTAACCCATTCTAAGAATGTAAGATTCAATTCCTAAGGATGATAATCACTATCTCCTTTTACCTCTGCCCCACTACTATAGTCTCTTGATAGCCATCCGTCGTCTTCATCGTCGAAAGTATTGTCTTCATTATCTGATGAAGACAATACTTTTTCTTTCTCTTTTCCTCTGATTTCCGTAGATGTAGAAGCTTTCTTCCCCTTGCCTATGTTTGGATCATCCTTCCTCCTTAAGAAATTCTTACCGAGGATGCGTTCTCGAAGACCGCCGACCAATCATCCTTTCTTTGCGGGAAGAGTTGGAAGGGATACTCGTGTATCTAAGGGGGTTCTTCCTCCATGTACTTTCTTCCTTGGGGAGATAGCAAATGGCTCCATCACTCGTTTCTTCTTAGGTTTAGCGGATTCTTCTACCATTGCTTCTTTTGCTTGTTGCCTCCGTTGGCAAGCAACCGCTGTTATTTCATTCACAGATCGCAGTTTCATGTCCTCTAGTCTTTGAGAACATTGTGGTGGGCGGCTTGCTATGCTCTTGAACATTGATTCCAATGTCTCATCTTCCCTATCACTAGTACACTCTAAACTAGTGAATTTTCGCTTCACAGTTTCTTCTTGAATGTTGGAAGCTTGCAATGTAGGTAGAAAACTCGGTGAACCCCCCAGAGTAGTACTACCACTTCCACCGTTCAACAATGAGCGTGGAGCGGGTGGAGGATCGTTATTCGTTGGACGTTGCGACCTCTGCATGTTGTCATTTCTGCCTTGGTCATTGTGGACCATGTTCGGACTTCTGCACTCATTTGAACCTGAATCCCCCTTGTCCAATACCTCTAGCGGTTTGAGGCTTAGAAAGCTCGGTCTCTCGATGCTCTTATCAACCAATTTTTCTCCAAATTCGAAGCTTGTTTTGTCCGCATCCATTTTCTCCCAAGAATGTAGTTTGTCATTTTCTCCAGGTTGGCCTAATGGTATGGATGGAGACCTTTCACGTTCAATCACTTCATTTGCTTGTAAAGTTTGGCCTCTTGTAACTGATATCCCGTTCTGAACCGCCTTTTCCACAATGGTGTCTTCCTTGTTTGCCAAAACGGTATGGCTGTTTAGAAGTCGGCTCCCATCTACAAATCTCGCTATAGAAGGTAGATCTTCGTCTTCTAAAAATTCAAATTCATCTCGGTTATTTGTATCCAAGTCAATCATGTCATCATCATACTCATTTCGTCTTTGTGACAGTCTACCACGAAAAGCGTACGTGTCGTCGTTCAGATCCTCTTCTTTATCGGATTTGAGGTTGTCATCACTTGTTTCTGGTTCCAATTCCGATTCCCCCCTGTCGTCATTGACCTCCTCATTTCCACGCCATGGAAGATGTTCTTCCTCGACATCATGATCACTACTTTCGTCATCCTCCATAAGCCCCTCGGATTCCTCTGACTCCGCATTCTCGCGGTACCACAACTTCTCATCGTTCTCCTTTGAAGCAGCGAGGACTCTGGAATTAGTATACACATACACCAAATCCATGGCTCTCTTTGTTTTCAACTTGTTTTGAGCCTTATTATGAACAAAGGAATAGCTACTCCAATTTCGCTCGCATGAAGAGGAAGAGACCGATTGCCCTAAAATTCTCCTTGCAATCGGAGCAATGAGCTTTCCACAAACACCTTCAAAATCCCACCAAGCATGTGCCGATAATTTGGACTCGCTTGGGTCCAGCATATTGTGAAAAGGTGGTTCTTTATGTCGGAAAGCCATGAATTCTTTCACGACGTCAGCGTACTCTCCACGCTTACAAATTCGCATGAGGACACGTTTGCATGCGTCAATCGCCTCACCATCGTCTGCTAGTTCTTTGTCATGAAGCAAGTAAGGATTTAGAAGAGCTCCTGCATATTGAATATCGGTCTCCACCATTTCCCATCGCTCTTGGAATGCTGCCCTCAATGGCTTTGCAAGTTCCGAACTTAGTTTAAAAGGCGAATTCTCCAAATCCGCCACGTGCTTCCGTATTTTCCTCATGATATGCAAAACCTTGCCTATGCATGGCGTCTTTGCATCTAAATCACGGAGGCCATGTACCACGGGGCCCAGCAACTGAACGAAATTGGTGCAACGCCTCCAAAAGTGGTCATCGTTAATTATCTTTGTCGCATTTGTAGACTCCTCGCCACCATTCTTCTTCTTCCTCAATGTCCTCGCATATTTTCGCCAACGAGGGTCTGTTACACACTGTTTTAAAGCACCCTTTACCTTCAACAATCGGTGAAGCGCCATGTAATTGGAGGCGAATCTTGTTTCCCCCGGCATCAACAAGCTGTACTCTTTCTCGTAACTCCGGAATATTGCAAGTGGCATGTGTCGCTTTCTAAAGAACTTAAGAACCACTCGGGCGTCTGTTACTACCGTGTCCACCCATGCTTCCTTTCCCCAATCTTTGAGCAACAAATTTAAGGCGTGAACTACACAACCTTGGAAAAAAATGTGAGGATATTTGTCGGTTATAATCTCACACGCTCTGGGATTCACAGGAGCATTGTCTGTTGTTATTTGCACCACATTTTGAGGCCCCACCTTCTGTATGAATTCATCCAAAATAGAAGCCAAGTACTCTGCATTCTTTTCATGTCCACTTGGGTCCACTGATCCCAGAAATTGCTCCCCTGCGGAAGATACAAGCATGACATTTACCAATGGCCGATTCGTAACCGAGGACCACCCATCAATAGACAATGTTGCACCAAACTTTCGGATACTATCCTCGGTCCTCTTATGCAACTTCACCTCAAGATCTGCCTTTGCTTCGTCTAACAATTTAGTTCGTAGAGCTTGATACGATGGAGGACTATATGGCTTTTTGAAGTCAGCCGTTCTCATGACGGCTTCTTTGAATGCTGCAGTCCGAGCTACCGCGAATGGTATGTTTGCTGAATAGAAGACATTAGCCCACAACATATTCAACTTCCGTCTTTCGGCTTCTTCAAATCCATCTGCTAATCGGCTTTGTTTTTTAGGCCTAGTTACAGAAGAAGGTGTAGGTCGTTGGTCACTTGATGTTTGGGCACTAGGAATCACCCTTGAAGCTGAAAAAGCTGCTTGTTCCAGTGCTGTGCACGAGTCTTCTTGTGTTGAACATGGCGACTCCCTTCCATTTGAGGTATTGCCTAGAACCATCAGTGCGTTCCAACCATCTACATTTTCAATGATTGATTTGGATGGAAACATCCCATCACAACGAAGGAAAAGAGACTTGACATCCGATGTCAATCGTGGACATAGGCTTATTCCTGAGTCGCGCCTGCCATTTTTGCCTTCGTATCCCAAGTGGCTCAACATGCGACATTTCCGATTTACGAACTCCAGCCCACATGCCTTACACTTCACTTTGCCGGGGGATGGAATGGTATACCAAAGATGAGAATTTGTACTCATTTTAAAAAATGAATAGCTTGCGGATCCAATTTGAAACTTCAAATATCGGCCTTCGATTTCAAACGCATAGTACGTTCATTCCTGCACCCAATCACATGTACGAAAAAAAATTTGTGTATGAAGCCTTGTAAACCAAAGCCCCCCTATCCACTGAACTATACATTACCAAGCAACGAATATAAATTTTTCAATTTGCAGCTCGTAGCCCTTGGGAATCTTAGCGTTCAGCTTCTCAGGAGTGCTTGCAAATGACCTGAACCTTGCTCTTATACTTTGCCCAGTCCGCACTTTGCTTTAGAAATAAGAATTGACCGTTGCACAGTCCGTAGGCCGAGTACAACGGTCGTGAAAAATCAGCGGACGGCGCCGACCGCGCGGTGTGGGTGGACGGGGCCGACCGACGATAAGGTCCGACCGAGCGGACGGGGCCGACCGCGCGGTCTGGGCGGACGGGGCCAACCAACCGGACTGGGACGACCGACCCCACAGGCCGGCCGACCTCAAAGGGCCGACCGACCCCAGAGGGCCGAGCAAGCAAATGAGGTATAATATTGAGTCTGAAATAGAACATATTGAATTGAATTCAAACAATGAAATAAATAAATAAATGAAAAAATAGACATATTCTTCAATTTATATGCCAAAAAAAAACTATATATATAAAGAAAGAGATCGAATACAAAATATGTATATATAGATATACATGTAAAGTGAAGGAAATCAAAACATACTTTTGTGGCATACACCTATGATTCGATGTACATTATGAAGAAGCTATGATGAACGTGATAGCCTAAGTACAATAATTTTTGGTAGAGAAAACTACTAATTAAAATCCCCACAAGCTATTTATTTTCTACTAGTACTAATATAATAGATGTAGAGTACGAAACGAGACATTTTCCTATTAATTTTCAGTACTACTATCTTCTTCTGCAGCACGAGATGTCCCCTCCTTCGCCATGAGTCTTCTGCTTTTGCGACGAGGTATCGCCTGGCCACCACTGGGTCCTTCTCCAGTTTGTACTTCCATGTCAACCCTCTCAAATAGTCTTTTAGTTTCTGAAGAGTGGTCATCCTCTTCTTCAACTCTCCGTTTATTCTTCCGCTTCGGAGACAACTCCACTTCATGGGCGTTTAAAGTCCTCAGAGCGGCATGTACTAAGTCTTCGAGGTACTCGATGACTTTATCTTCACTTTGCACGTAATACCAAGCTGGTACACCTTTATCAGCTATTGGAGGTTCGCCCCCTAGATACTTCCTCCACTTGGTGATAACATCATCCATCCGTTTATCGAAAGCCCGAGCAATCTCTTCCATCTTATGGCTTGTCATTGCTTTCGTATTCAAGTCCAACATGCAACGAACCTTAGCTGCTTCTTCCAACTTCGCTAAGATGCGGGCCCGCCCAACCAAATCGGAATTGTACCCCTCGTACTGCTTTGTGACTCTAGGATCAGACTCCACTTCCACGAAAGGGTCATTTGGCCCTTCTTTCTTCCATTCCTTATCAGGAAATCAGAAGAATTTTTGGTGCTGCGTGCTCCAGTGCCCCCCCATGCTACGACAAAACATTTCTCTTGCATCGTTATCCGGGATCCCGAAGGCACGCAATTCCACTTCCAAGTCCCGCGTCATCCAGAAGTACTCATCCTTGTCTTGAGGATCCATGTATAATGAATGCATCCCTTCGTTTGGTAGCCATACCATTGGTTTTCCCCAATGCAAATGATTTTGGAATTTGTGTGGCGCTTGGTCTAGTGGAAGGTTCCACCGGTTGAATTCATGACCTGATGCCATAGAATGCAATATTCCTAGCATTTCATAAAACCTTGCATTCAAAGGAGTACGACAGTTGGGGCAACGGGCGGAATATTGTGCTGCTCTTTGGATGCAAAGAATATGAAAAGAGTGGCCACATTGACCCAAAGTTAGACCTCCTTCAGGCCCAAAACGATATTGGCAAAGAGAGCACTTTTCCTTCATCAAAGGAACATTGGGATCACTTCCAGGTATAAGCTGCTTCTCATGTTGAACAATATGAGCAGACAATGTGTTGTGAGGAACCCATCCTTCTTCCGCTTCCAATGCCCAATTGATGTTGTCTGATTCATAGGTTCTCCCGTGATTCAACCGCTCGAACATTCTATCCACGTTTCCCCAAACTGTAATGCATACTTCAGGATCCTTTAATTTTGCGTCGAACTTCTCTTTCAAACGCAGGTGAGAAGACTGCACGTTTCTCAACGATTCGTCCGACTGCATTGCATACTTCAAGAGCCCCCTCATGAGTTGAGAGCATAAACCAGATTGTTGTTGTAGGTGTCTTGCCCACAGCACCCACCGTAGATCCCGGTCTTCATTGGAAGGATGTCGTGTAGTATTTGTACGTGTTCCATTCTCTGTAGTGAAGACTCCGCGTCATTCTTTGCTTGAATTGCCAAGTCCAATTGTTGCCTTAATTCCTGGACTTCATGATTCACCATTTGCGTGCAAGCAACTTCTAATGAGAGTGGAGGCACAACTTTAGGGCTCTCAATGGCCATAACGACTTCTACAGTCTCGTCCACAGCTTTGCCCTTGTCAAGAGGAAGCGAAAGTTGATCGCTTTCTTGAGTTGGTTGACTTGCCTCCAAGAGGCTTGCTCCGTCCCTGCAATGTTCAGATGACTTGTCGTTTTGTAATGTCTTCAACATCTCCCGATGCCATTGTAAATTGTCCTCAGATGTCTTCAATTGCAAAACCAACTTCTGGTTTTGGGACTCCAACGTCCCATTCGAGAGCTTTAAAGTCTCAACTTCTTTTTGAAGACTAAAACACATATCTCTCAAGGCTTCATGGTCTTTATCCCAAAACACCATAGAGCAATGCTTATCCAATTTGTCGAACTTGACCTTCAGGCGATCATGATCTTCTTTGTCATAATTGACCTTCATGAGCTCTTCGTTTTGTATTTGAAGCTCAACCACAGCCTTGAGATTTTCCACCTTCTCTTCTTGGAGCTTATCTGCAAATTCAATGAATTTTCTGAAAGCCACGGCACCCTCCAGTATCTCTGGTGTCATGCTCATAAATTCTTCAGCTATTTGTGTGAGGGCAGGTGTCATAACAGCTACAAGTTTAGCTATACATGATAGAGAGTAGGCAGTCTTGAATAGTTCGTCGAACTTCCATACTCGGTTGCACGGGGTTGAGGTTTGCCCTTCATCTATCGTGCCTCCTTCATTTGTTGTACCCTCTTCATTTGCAGAAGGATGAACTTCTTCTTGAACTTCAAAAGTCTTCCATTTAAGAGAACATTGTAGTAAGTGCTCTATTTCTTGTAGCGGAGGCATCATCAATAAAGTCTTTAGATCCTCTGGACCCAAGAACGCTAGCATTGGATTCTCCTCCGTCTTTGGGGTCTCTTCGCCATTGTTAAGAACACCCGGTTCCCAAGAATCCATTTCTGCCTTCTGTAAGTTCTCATCATTCATGTTTTGGGAAGGTGGCACTTCATGCATTGGACTCCGAACTGGACTTGGACTTCTGTTAATTTCTTCATCTGTAGTCCTGGCACTGATGTCCATAAGGGCATCACTGTCTAGAAGACGAGTGATTCTAGCAGTTGCCCTGTCCATCTCTTCTGAGGGAACCTCTTCTTTGTACTCCAATGTCTTCAACGTCGATCCTTGTTTTGATGGATGAGATGGCACCTTGAAAATACCAGGTTCTCCCTTCGCGCTTGATGCAATTGGTGAAGGGCTCAGAAACATCGGTACAGTGTCAAGCACGACTCGTTCCGCACCCTTCGAAGAAGACGCTAAAGCTTTCGTAGTATTACATACGGTATCCGGTTCTAGCGTCATACTTCCTCCTCCATTACCTTCTGTATTATCCACTTCGGGTTGAAGTGAAATATCAGCTTGATTCGTCCGATCCGCTGATGTGGCATTCATTTTGCTACTTTCAAGGGGGCGCTCCTCCTTGTTTTCCCCTTTGTCTTTCATGTCCTGCACTTTGTTTTGGATAGAAACACGTTTTTCTTCCGTGTTGTGCTATAGAGTAGCATTGCCTTCAACCATTTGAAGGACTTGTCCCTTTGAAACAAACGTATCGGGAATATCTTTCTGGCCATCAGGAAGCACAAGCGGTGTTTCTACTGTCCCGGGGTACGTACTCCAATCCACCTTGCGAGCCAACTTCAATTCTGTATACACCATGCTTGCTATGGTGTAGTTAATTCTACCCTTGCTCATCGATTTGTCCCCAAAGAGAGCCCGCCACACCTCTACGGAACGATGGACAAAATGAGGGCTGAGACAACTTGCGGGTTTAAAAGAAAACTCCCGAGTGTGACCAGCATGTAATTCTTGAGGCCACAACTTCCCAATGTGATACATCTTCACATATTTCTTGCACAACTTGGAAGTCCAGTATTCATCGACCACCTTCTCCCACTCAGGCTCAGCTAAAATGTTCTCATTTTTTAAAATGTCAAGACGGAGCTCGTGACGAGCTCCTTTTTGTTTCGATCTCTTGCTGCTTTCACCTTTAATGCCGCGCTTTTCTTCCATAGCTACTTGATGCCTTGATTCTTCTCTTCAACTGTGTGTAAATGACCAATTCAAAACCCCTCCGGTGTAATCAAAGATGTATGACCCCAACTCTCTACCACATAGGAGCAACTGGCGCGGTGAAGCAACAGTAGCACATCCGATGTGGTGTTGTTTCCCAAGGAGGAGAGTTGAAGTGAGGGAAAATGCCTTGGCCGTCCCTTCATATAGCCGTCCGCACCCAAACCTAGAACTTGTCTTCTCGAATCTACCCCGGACGACGCGAAGCTACCCCGAACCTACGGACGGCGTTCGATCGGACGGTCCGTCCGCTGCCGAACCTGCGGACTGGCGGTCTGCCCGACCGCTGTGACGTCGGTCCGACCGACCGCTCCATCGGTCGCCCTCCCGACCGCTGCGACGTCACGCCCAACCGCTCCACCGGCTGCCCGACCGCTCCCACGACCGTCTGACCAACCGCTGGACGCCGACCGACCACAGTCCGGCCGCGTCCAAGACGCCTGGACGACGGACGTCCGGACGTCCGGATTTTGGACGTGATTTCGTGATGGACGTACGTCCGAGACAACCCTGGTGAGGTCATCCGCTTGCCATACCAGGTGCTGAGCCATCTCTTAGATGTCCTCTAATGGCGTCCCTCCTAGTTGCATGTGGGTCCTATCTCCCTCCTCTACCTCCATCATTCTAAACCGAGAGGGTCCGGCCTCGGCCTGAGGGGTACCAGCTTGCGGTTGTACCGGCCCAACCTGTTGCGTAGAAGGTTGGACTTCTTCCGGGGCCGGTCTGGTCTCCGTCTTCTGCTCTTGAACTTCTTCTTCCCGTGGCTCCGGTGCGGAAGGATCTTCTGCCGGTGGAGTCCTATTCCGCCGTTGCCTCTTTTAGAGGAATGGGTGGCTCCTTGTCCTCCATATTCTCATCGTCCGGTCCGTCTTGAGGAGAGGGTTCTTCTCCTCCGTATTGTTGGAGCTGAACTAGCTCTTGGTAGGCGCTCTCCTCATTTGCCTTAAGTAGGGAGTGATGAGCATACAGATGGAACAAATACGCCGGAAGAGGACTCTGACCCTTCTTCCCCGACCGGAAGGAACGCACAAGGTCCCCAACTAACTCGTGGATGATGGTTGCCCAATCCATCATCATTTTACCCTAGAGGCTCCTCAAGATGGCGGAGGCTACCTTCGCTACCACTCGCCGCGGCTTGGTCGGATGGAGGATAGGATTAAGGAATGCTATCACAACCCGATATTCTGGATTCAGTAGGTCGGAAACCTGGTGACCTTCCTTCGGATTGGCGGGCGCCCGGAATTCGCCCTCCATCACCTCTTGATTCTTCTCCATGACCTTGTCCGGCGCCTCCCGAAACTTGTAGACGGCCCTCTACGTGTTAACGGCCCATAGTTCTAGTTTCGCCCGGAGGATGGTATCCAAAATACCACTTTTCGGATGAAGTAGGTCAGACACCAGGCTCTCCTCCCTGATGCCCCACAGAACCTCCAGGAGCCCATTACACCCCATGTTGGTGAGGTTCTCTCGCAAGCGCACCAGCCGGTCCTCCTCGGTAGGAACCTCTGGAACTACCTTCATCACCGGAATGGTCCTCGGCCGGGGCGGCGGTGGTGGCATCTCCTCGTCTGAGTCCTCGGGCAGATCCTTCAACTTGCGCCGGCTTTCCCTGGAAGACATCGTGTTCATAGGAAAGCCTCACACAATCTCTCCTTAACTCTCCTGCTCACAAAATTCCACTCCGGTAACCCCTGCACGATCGCAACTCACACAATCCCTCAATCTACCGGAATTCTCACAAAGCTTAGGAAGACGGAAAACACCTGTGGAAGGAAAAATAAGGAAGTACTCGTGCCCACTGCCGGCTACAGTCCTCCTATTATACTGACCAGATAGTCGGTTAGTCGAATGAATGTACGAGACAGGTTTTGGTGGCAAAACCCTATCCCTAGTACGGATCCGGTTTCCGGTTTTTAGAGCTGGCGCCGTCATCCGATTTTCGAGACTTTCTAAGGTTCCGGAATTAGGTTTTTAGACCTAATGAAAATTTTCCGGATCCGGAAATCCGATATTCCTAAATTAACCTAACTTCCTAGGAGAACTCAAAAACTTTCCTTTTCAAGGGAACAATTTTTGAATTTTTTCGTCATATATTAGTATTCTGGGCCTAGCATGTGGGATCATATTCCCACAACAGCTCTGCAGGTTGGGTAGCCTTTGCAATTGTAGGGGCTACACTGCCCTTGTAGTTGTTCAGGTTTGGTATGCCTTGCACCTATATGTGCAGATTAATCCTCGCAACTATGCGAACAAATCGGCCTTTATAGTTGTGCAGGTTGTATTATCTTTTGCAAAGTGTAGAAGTTGTGCAGGTTGTATTGTCCCTTACAAGTGTATAAGTTGAGCAACACTTGCAGCTGTGTAAAAAAATCAACACTTTTAATTGTACAACATGTCCACCTATTGGTAGCGTGTGGCAAGTTTGCTCAAATTGCACTGTCCAAGCGTTAAAATTGCCCTCTCTTCATACCCTAAACCCTAAACTACTATAATTGCAAAGCTTTTAGGGGACTATAATGTTCACTTCATGTCTCTAAACCTTAAATCACCACCTTATTCAAAGCAACCCTAAACCCTTGGCATCTTTTAAGAATGAAGGTTGAACGTGGTAAATGAAGGTCGAAATCAAAAACATTTGCACTAAACTGGACTCATGGCCATAAGAAGACAACATTTCCACAATCATAGGATCATTTACTTCCATAAGAATGAACCTAAACCTTAACCAATTTCTATATTCACACAAGATTTTTGGACCCTAAAATCCAATTCATATCTATATTTCCCTCCACCTTCAAGCAATTCCACCTATTTTTCATCCATTTTCCATTGGATTCTTTCCATCCACTTTCATCCATTCTTCCATCTAATTTTTTAATCCCCTTTTATCCATTTCTCCATCCTTTTTTTCCATCCCCTTTTTCCCACTTCTTTTTATTTTCTTTCAAAATAGACATTCCCTACTCCCCAATCCCTGCTTCCAACTCACCGCTCACATACTAGCATTCTCCTCTAATCTTGGATGGAAAATGAATCTCAATATAAATAAAACCTCTCCACCCTTCATTCTCACCAAATGTCAATTAAGTAATCACTTGACTTTGCTATCAAAAATTCTTTTGATGGTAGATGGTCAAATTTTGCTAAATTTGACAATTTTTCTTGTTCATTTTTTTTGGAATTTTTAAAAATAATTATTTTATATAACTATATTATTATTATTATTAAATACTTATTTGTTCAATTAATGCCACATGTGTTTTTCAAGGAGACGCATCACGTGCCATGTTGTCATAGTGATTTTTTTATTAAACAAAGGGACATTGCCCGAAAGAAAAAATATGAGATGGTTGCCATGTGGCATCTACATGGCGGGATTTTGGAGAATGCAAACATGAAGTACCAATAGTCATTTTTGTAAAACATGTAGACATCAAGGTGTGTTATAACAAATTTCAATTGTTTGTGGAAATGCTACTTACGACAAATTTTAGGTGACATTAGAGTTGATGCATCTCCAATTGGCAAATACATACTTTGATGTCTTCATTAACACCACAAGAAATGAGGGGTTCTTCTAGTAATTCTTGTCTACACATTTTTTCAGTGTTGCATTTAAAAGTGTTGATTGGATGATTTTGAGTGTTGTTTTGACATTTTAGGGTGTTGATTTGATGTTTTTGAATGTTGTTTAAATATTCTAAAGTACTATTTTGATTGTTGTTTTGACATTTAGGGTGTTGATTTGATATTTTTGAATGTTTTTAAAATATTCTAAAGTGCTATTTTGATATTTTTGGGTGTTATTTCTACATTCTAAGGTGCTATTTTGATGTTTTTGGGTGTAATTTTTACATTATAGAGTTTTATTTTCATATTTTCTTGCTTTAAGACTTGTAGTTGTTTTCAAAGTATGATTTGAAATTACTCTTTATCTTATGTAGATAGTAATCAATGTTGGATTAGTGTACAAATTGTTGTGAATTGATGAATTGCCTACAATTTAGTACTTGCAACAAGTTATAATTATATTTATTGATTTTTTAACTAATTGCTTTTGCAAACTTAAGGAAAATGATCTAAATACAAAAAAATTAAGTTTTCATTGAATTCCCCATTGAATTGAGTGACTAAGTGTAGGCAACAATCAAACAATTATGGGAAACCATCAAACAACATATGAAAAGAAAGGCAAAAGTTGAATCACTCCATAAATTAACCGTTCACTAGGCAAATTCCTATGCCTTTTGGCTCAGTTTAAGCCAAATCCAACTCAAAAATAACTCAAAAGCCCATAACTTTCACATTCTATATCTAAATGACACAAAATAAAGTCTATGCACCCCTCTTCGCAAAGGGCACATAGTTCCAGAGATCTCGTTGCACTACAAAAAAACAAGTATCCACAATGACTTGTCTACAATGACTGTAACACAACAATGACTACGAAATGACTATTTTGTAGTCATTGCGGACAAGAAATGACTACTACAATCATTATGGACAAGTCATTTATACCTTCATTTTTTGGTAGTGTTGTAACAAACAAACAAAACAAACAACCTAATTTAATGATTCAGATTTCTAACCTATATAAGAAGGAAAAAAAAGATCTCTAATCTGTTTCTAAGGTTGGCAAAAATTAAGTTATTGTTCACCCTAGATCCCATGTCAAGGCCCAAGGGCTAAGTTTTCTATTCTATCTACAAAGCAAATAAGTTTGGGAGTGCATTAAAAGTACAATGAGGTGGTTATATTAATTCATTATGTGATAATACCAAGAATATACAGTTACATCTTTTTGGTACATAGAAGATATAATTGCATCTTCTTGGTATAGAGTGACAAATTGCTCATTTCTTAGAAAGCAAATATGAAAACATTACTGGAATGGTACAAAATGACAAATTGCTCATTTCTTAGAAAAGTAAATATGAAAACATGAGTAGGATTCACGTGTCACTTAGCCATTGGTTGTTAAACTTTTGCAAAAATTCTAAAAGCGGTACATGTGTAATTTTTCTACTTGTTGTAAAACTCCTACATCCAAAAGTTTGAGCACATCCCCTTGTGAAATGAATTCATGAATTGTGCTTATAAACCCATTCTTAAACCATATTTGTATTCATATAAAACTTGTGTGGACTACAATCAATACAGGATATATCCGTATGAATTCATGTGAATATGTATGTATTCCATATATATTTTGTATTTCAAATTCAATGATTGTATCCTATCCATATTCTATAACTATATCCATATTCTATAACTATATCCATATTCATATTTTATGTTTGTATTTTGTATCTATATTTGGATGGCCAATATTGTCTATTTGATGGACATCAATGGCTTGAATTTTTCAGAAGATCAACTACAATTTGAGGGGAGGGGGTCCTAATTTCCTTCTTAGATCCAATGGTTCTCAATCAACAGTGTTAGATTTTAGATGAAAAAAATAGATGGATAGCATGGGGTAGTTTCATTTATTTCTTTTTTCATCTGAAGACAAAGGATTTTTTATGCTAGAAGGAAACATTTGCATCATTTTGGCACATAATTACTAATGCTATTGATTGTGTGGTTAATCACTATTGTGGTAGTTTAAGTTTATCATGTAGAATTTTAAAAGACATGATACAAATAGCACATGTGGCACACATAGTAATGGTTATGGGCTCCAACCTAGACTTGGTATATCTTGTATCAATGGTTGAAATTGCTTGTTTTTTGAGTTGATTGAGTCCTTAGAAAATCTATCACTACAATAAGTAAATTCTATATATAACTTCCTAGTAGCTTAGTCAGAAAATAAATAATTACAATAGTGCCTAAATTTGTAGAAAATTACTAACCTAATTTGTCCCTCCCCTTCAAATAAGACAAGGGACTAGGTAAATGCAACCGTCATTGATGAAAATAGCAACAATTGTTCCAAAATTGTAAGAACAACTTGTGTAAATGCCTAAATTATTTTTATTATGTTTTGAAATTTTAAAATATTATTTTTTGAAATGCCTAAATTATTTTTATTATGTTTTGAAATTTTAAAATATTATTTTTTGAAATGCCTAACTATTTTATGCATGTATATTAAATATTGTCAAATTTGAATTTCAAAATTAAGTTTTATTCAAGGTATTTCAAAGCTACAATTAAATCTTTCAAATTCCTTAGCAACTAATTTGTTAGTCTTATAAGTCTTATAACTTGAAGGAAAAAAATTATTGTGACAATATGAAAAAAAAACAATAAGAAATACTTGATAGTGTAATTTGAATTTTTTTTAAAAGTAGTTCAATTTGACAAGGAACGCTAAATTGCTAATAACTTTTAAAAAATTGAAATTTGTTGTACCTAAAAGGTTTAGTAGGGATCATATATATGGTCCAATATTTTACACTTAGAATATGGCAATACATACACTAGTGGATTGAAAACTCAACAACTAACATTTTTCATTTTTCATTTTAATATTTAAACCTTATTATATTCAAATACAATGACGTATATGTAGAATATGTGACTATTTTGCAACTTTTCACACATGTAAAAGTTGCAATAATGATCTATATTGGAAGTATCATAAATCATTGGATTTAGCTTAGCATGAATTGTATACAAACTTATTAACTATTTTATAAGTTAGTTTATACACCTTGCATATTGAATACACAAAAAACACCATGCTACAAACCAAATTGGGTTTATTAGACCTTTAAAGGTTATACAGTCATTAAAATCCATTCAATAATCCCAATAGTAAGATTTCCATGATACTATATTGTTAAATAATGATATGTTCTTGCTAATTTTGCCCAAAAAATCACATAATATTTTAATGTACTATTAGACCCCTTCAATTAAACCTTCTTCCACTTACCTTCTTCAATTTATTTAGTATTGACACCTCAAGTGCCCCCTAGTATATAAAAATGAATATAGAGGGTTGGCATTAAAGTAGATGTGAAATATTTTATAGCAAATATGTTAAAGTTTAAAACTAAATTATAATATTAAAAAATAAAGATGAACAATATGTTTGGAGCAAAGATCAAAGAAGAAATAACCCAATTCATGTTCAAAAGCTTGAAACTTCATTTCATCTTGTCATTGAAGCTAGCAAATCATTGTTGAAGTAGTAACAATTGAAACCTTTGTGTCATTAAAATTAACCACTCCTAATCAAAATGGAATTGGTTGCCTAGTCATTGTGGCACTTGAGTGAAAAACATCTTAGTTTGAATTGAAAGGTATGTAGAGAGATATTTTCAATCAAATTTACAATTATTGTAGACAATTCTTGTGTATATTTTTTGTTTTTCTTTCCTATTCATACAATATCAATACAAATATTTTCATACTCAAGATAATTCGATTAGTTCACCCTAAAGCAATAATACTACATCACATTCAGTTTGTACTTTTGCAAATATCATTTAATGTCATCTAAACTCCTCCAGTTTTTTACACTAATTTAACAAAGTTCATTCCAAATTAATGCAATTAGTATGAAGAAGTCTTACATTTCTTTAACTTTTGTATTAAGTTAGATTAACTTTAGCATTTATTTGCAATAATTAAGAATACTCAATTAGTTGAAATATATATCATTAATAAGGGAAATTAAAATCTAAAATGACTTGCTTTAGGCATCATTATTGCCCTTTTGTGTTAAGTTAGATTAACTTTAGCATTTATTTGCAATAATTAAGAATACTCAATTAGTTGAAATATATATCATTAATAAGGGAAATTAAAATCTAAAATGACTTGCTTTAGGCATCATTATTGCCCGATTAACACCAAAAATGAAGGGGCTAGAAAATTAAGATGTCTCCCTTTCAAACCCCACTTGTTTGAGTACATTGTGTGTCAACCTCACTCACTTGTGAAATGAAATCACTTGTGAAATAATTGATACCCCACATATTTACATTTTTGAAAAATTTAACTGCAATCGATATGGGATATCAAAATAATACACATATATGTATGTCATCAATATTTTATAAATGAATTTGGACATAGTATACGTACTTCATATCTTGCATTAACATTTGCATTTCTACATCATATTGTATTAATATTCCATATATAATATCTGTATATATTTTATATATAATATTTCATATCATAATTAGATATTTATATTAATATAAGTATTTGTATTAACATTTTTTGTTTTTAAAGATTGATAGTAGGGAAGGGGGTTTCAAATTTTTCCCCTTCCAAATTGATGGTTCGATTGATGGCTAAGGTTCAAAGTTGCGGTGGTTTTTTAAAAGAACTTAATTAACAACTTGGGATTTTTGATGGGAGGATCGATGGTTGAGGATTTTGATTAGTAGGAGGGCCAAGTATAGAGTTGTAATGCATCTTTTTGTTACCTATTGTTTGTCATTGAAAAGTTTTCCTTTGGAGGTCATCACTCCCTTTGGATTGGTGTAAACCACCAAGAGGGTATGAGTTATTTAGCAAAAGATATCTAAAAAATAAATAATAGCAACTTTTCATTAAGGATCCCAAATTTTTAAAGAAGTGTGTCTAACTACTATTCTAAGGGGCTCAAAAATTAGCTTTAATGTTGCATTAAAAAAAAAGTGTGCTTCATGTCACTAGACCTTCTTGGAGACCTATGACTTCTCATTTCATGGTGTAAATCCATTTTCCAAGGACTTCTCAATTTTAGCCAATGAAAACCTTCAAAAATTTGCTACCTTCACTTCTAGATTTGGTGCTAGGTAATCTACCCCATTATGGAAAGAATGACTAGTGCAACATGAATAAATTTTAGTGGTAGACAAGCAATAAGAAACAATATTACAATTGGAAAAATAATTTTCCAAGTTCATGTAATTTTTAAAAAATGCATAGAAAGGTGTTGCCTTGGGCATTCCATTTCAACCCGTAGACATTCTTGTCAATGTTCAAGAAAATAGCTATTGTAGGGCTTCTACCAACCTATGTTAGGCAATTCAATCCATAATGACCTCAATACCAACTACTAACTTCTATTGTTAAAATGAATTGATTTGCCATGATTTGAGGTTAACATAGAGTGAATTGAAAAAAGTGTGTAATGAAGGCATAATAGATTTTGCCCATTCCAGCCTCATGTTATCTTTATTTTGTGCAATCAACTCCCTAAAATAAGCAATTAATTCTTTCATTTGTGTTTTCTCTTTTCAACATGGAATGGGAGTTTGGACTGGAATGGTTTACAGGGCCCAGGTAGACTGAAGGGTACCGGTAGTCTAAAAGATCAGGTGCTGGACGATATAATCTGAAAAACTCGTCGACGGCCATAAGCTTCGTTCGTTGGTCCCTCGCCATTGCTGCATCGCAGGCTGTGCGCCTCTGACAAATTTCTTCTAGGGATTCGAGTATTGAAGGTGCGCTTCTGAATGTCAAGATATCCATGCTTATCTTATCTCGAAACGATTTCTCTCTTTCAGCTCTGAAGCCTTCTTCCTTTTTCAATCTATGATATTGTTTTGGAAGCTACAAGATTTGAGTTTCTGCAGTAATTGATTTTGCCAGTTGCGAGTGCGGTTTGTCATTTGTTTTGGGGGACCATTTGGCTCTTCTACTGTTCGAAATAGGTCATGTATCCTGTCCGTGAACAAGATCAGCACGGCCCGTTTAGTTAGGGTTTAAGGCTCCAGGAGAGATTTTCGTGAAAAATTCATGTGCTGTGATGGTGTATTGGTATTTTTCTGTTGGTTTATCTTGAGATTTCATGTGGCAGGCCAATAAAATACATCAGAGGCGCGGATGGCATGTAATTTGATCCATCCAACGCCTTCTTGACGATCAACGAACTAAATTGATAAAAGAACTGCATACGTGAGTGCCCGTTCTCTTTTTGTCTTGCATCACTTTTGTAATCTTGCCTTGAAGAAGTTCAGAGAATGATAGCTGTATTGATTTTGTTTTTTATCTTTGAAATTAGGGCTTCTTGAGTGCTTCAAGCATTGTCTCTCTGCTGGGCTTGGATTTTTACGCCTCCATTTCGTTTGATTTGAATTCTTTGACGCAGCACTTCTCTAGACATTTCCTGATAAGACAGTGTGAACTATTTCGACTGATTATTATTGATTACGGCATCTTATGAGCCCTTACAGATTGCGGAAACCCTGAATGGAAACCTGCAATATGAACGAGACTCCACCAACCGTATTGGGCAAGCCATCTCATGCAATGCTGACGTCGCATTTGTATGTGGCGAACTGCGGGCCAGCTGTTGGAATATCCTTGAGTGATATTAAGAAGGCCTTTGAAACCTTTGGTCCAGTTGTGAATGTCCAACTAGCTGGTACTAGCGGGTCTCGGGTGTACGTTTCCTACGACACTGTTGAGAATGCGGTTGCTGCCCGTGGTATGTGGAATTCGAAACCATGCGACGCTCTTGAATGCCGAGTGATGGTTATTCAACATGCTGTGCCTCAAACTCAACCCTCTGTAAGTTCCTGGCTTACTCTTAGAGGAGCTGTAATTCGTTCAAACAAATCTTAGGTCATTCATAAGGCATGCGACATTTCTTCTGATCGACTGTTGTTCTTGTTTTAGGGAGGTGAACAGTTTGCGGTTTTTATGTCCAGTGCGGATGTGGGTATACCAGGACTGACGTTATACACCGACTTCATCACTTCTTCAGACGAGCAGGTCATTATGCGAACACTTTCCCTTTGAAGCCATCAGCACTTTTAAAAAAAAAAGTTATTGTGGTAAAAATGACATTATTAATGTCATAGCCAGACCTTTTTCTCAAATTTTCTTCGCAGGAACTCTTGCGTGAGGTGGATGAAAGACCCTGGCAAACCCTCGCGAAGAGGAGGGTGCAGCACTATGGGTACGAGTTTTTGTATAAGGTCCTTAATTTACCTCTTCCTTATGTAGGTTCAGCCTGCCACTCTCTGTTCTTTACGTTATCTTCTTAGTATGAAGAATTACGTAGGCAATTCCATGCACTCTACAGTCCGCATTGCCAATAATGTGTGAGTTTCTGACGTTGTGATTGTGAGCACTCTATTAGTGTCCTCCGTCTGCTTTTTCAATCACCCTAGGATAGTCGGGGTCTCTTACATTTTCATGCGTTTCTCTGCAGACTAGGAACGTGGATTTGACTCAGAAACTCGGAGAGCTACCTTCAGTTTTGGAGCCAGTTCTCAACAAGATTTCTTTGGTTCCCGAGATTGCAACTGCCGAGCAGTCGACTCTTCCTTTTGATCAACTTACTGTAAGTAAATCTGCTTGATGCATTATTTTATGCACGAGTTAAATTCTCAATGATTCTTCATGTAGTAAACCTTTGAGCGTGTATTATAGTAGCACAATTAAGTGCCCGATGAGGTAAATACTCACTTACGGGTTGTTTCTGGTTGATATTTTTAGGTAAATGAGTATCCAAGGGGTGTTGGCCTCTCACCGCACATTGATACTCATTCAGCATTTGAGGGTTCTATTCTTTCGCTATCACTAAGTGGCCCTTGTATAATGGAGTTTCGGAAGTATATCAACAGAGGTGACTCTCCGATGGATGATAACGTACATGCTTCTCTTGAATCATCTGTATTTCAACAACAGAGTGGAGATGAACTACGTGGAGACTCTGAAGCGATAACTGGGCAGAAAAGTGATTGCAAACCGAATAAATCTGTAGAAGTGATACGCAAAGCTCTTTTCCTTCCTCAGAGATCGCTGCTAATTTTGTCTGGGGAGGCACGTTATGCTTGGCACCACTATATTCCCCATCACAAGGTATGATTCTCATTTTTATAAGGGCAAATGCACTTTGATCCTGGGTTGAGCACATCTATCTGATTGAGATCAAGGCAGAATTGTGGTATGCTGTTAATGGATCTGAGACCTGGGCTTTCGTCTGCAGATTGATAAAGTTCAAGGCCAAGTTCTGGACAGAGGCACAAGACGAGTTTCGTTCACTTTTAGAAAGGTGAATGTCCTATCTGTCTTATTGCTGCTACTCGTTTTGCTGGTGCTTCTCCATAATGTCATTTTCTGCTACAAACTGATCACTTGTGCTGTTTTCGCAGGTGAGGCGAGGGCCTTGTAATTGCACGTACACTGAGCACTGCGACTCTCAATCATCAGATACCGATGCGCTTACTTCTGAAAATTTTGCGGATGAGGAGGAAGCAAAGGGATTTGCATCTGTGGATTCCCTTGAAGAGGGAGGCTTCAGCAATGAGATTTCCTCGGAGAGCCCAGACATGTTTGCTGGGATCTCCAGACAACCAAAGCAATTCAATCCAGCTATTCCTGAAATTGAAAAACGTTATGTACACAAGGTGTATAATGCCATTGCCCCGCATTTCAGTGATACCAGATTCGCGAAGTGGCCCAAAGTGGCCCTGTTCTTGGAGTCGTTGGAACCTGGCTCAGTCGTTGCTGATGCTGGGTGTGGGAATGGAAAGTATTTGGGATTCAACCGAAAGTGTTTCTTTGTTGGATGTGACATCAGCCCTCCTCTGATAGGTATCTGTGCCCTGCATGGTCATGAGGTATTTGTGGCAGATGCATTACACTTGCCACATAGGACAGGGTTCTGTGATGCTGGCATTTCTATCGCAGTTTTGCACCACTTGAGTAATGAAGATCGCCGAGTACGTGCCATAGAGGAATTGCTGAGAGTTGTTCGCAGGAAAGGCCAAGTTCTTTTTACAGTGTGGGCGGTGGAACAAGAAGACAAAAAGCTACTCACTAAGTGGACACCGATAACTTTAAAGTATACGGAAGAGTGGGTTGATGATATGGGGGCCACCTTCCAAAGAAACTTGTCCATAAATTCACTGAAGAGCATCAAAGAAGCAGAAAACCAGATTTCTTCTGTTAGTGAGACTGAAACCCCATCACAGGGTGTTGCAGATGAGTGCTTGAGTTCCAATGCCAGTAACACAAGCGAGGGTGACCAGCAGGAGTATTTTGTGCCTTGGCATCTTCCGTATCATCGTGCAGAAATAGGGGGTGCATCAGCTGCTGCTCTCGCTGATGGGCTGGCGAAGAAAGACGATGTCAAACGTGCTTTGGTGTACAACCGTTATTATCATTGTTTTGTAGAAGGAGAACTAGAAAGGTATTATTCCTTGCCTTTTACCTCTTGCAGAATGTAGTGATGTATGTGCTTCCTTATGCCTTAAGAAATTTGCTCAGTGCCTAGTTTTGTGACTCACTTTTAAGGACTGAATCTTTTTATGAATTTTTGCTCATTCTTTTCTTATATTTCTGTAAGAAAGTATCATTTACCTCAATTTCATCAAATTGATCTTAAAGAAAGGTTATCTTCTAAAGATTCGAGTATTACTTCGGATGAACTAAGAGTAATTTGGACAAAACATTGCCCTGAAGCACTCTGTAATAACATTTTGTAATTGGGATGTTTGCGGTGTGTTCACTTGATAGAGAGCGGGTGTCGTTACAGAGCCAGCCTTTGATGACGTTTTTCATGGTTTTAAGTAGCTTGTTGATCAACTACTACTTGGTGATAGGTTGGCGTCGAAAGTGCAAGGCGCCAGACTTGTCGACCACTTCTACGATAAGTCTAATTGGTGCATAATTTTGGAGAAGTTGTGAGACCATCAAGGCAGAGTGACTGACCCCATTTGATTCTTGCTACGCACATATTTCAGTAATGCCGGGCTCTTTTGTTTGAAGATTCCGACTCTTTAAGTCATGTATCATTTCAGATGGTATGATTGGGGAGTGGTTCAAGTTATGTGTTTATCATCTCTAATTTATTAAATATTAGTGGGGATGAACCCTAAACCTGCGTTACTGATCAGAGATTATTTTGCATTTACAAAGAAATTCATATCGATTACAAAATGTGCTCAAAAATCTCAAAATTTTGCCCAATGCAACATTATTGAGCAAGGTTGGTAGTTTTCCACACTTCAATACAGGATAATATTTGGTCATTATTTCAACATGCACGTGTATATTGTTTTTATTCAACATTCATATATGTTTATATTTTTTCTATAACCATCATGTTTGTTTTGTAATACATGTATATTTAAGAACACAATAAAGGCGAATAACTCACAATCAAGGAGACTCACAATCAAGGAGAGAGTGTACTAAAAACATATGCGGGTGAGAATTTGGGGGTGTAAAGATGTTGAATTAAGGTAGGTAGGACATTAAATCCATCATACAAAGTGGGACAAGTAGGGTGAAAATGTAAGTTCCACGGGACAAAAGTAAAATCTTGACCCCTATTTTGTGCCATGCCTAAGGTATGTTCTTCACCTCCCTTAGCTATTTGGGGTCTCTAATTGCAAATATGAATTTAAAATTTGTAAATTTTTTTATGTGTGAAAAATAAAAAATTCATGTATTTTTTCCTAGGGTAAAATTTCTATGTTTTCACCTTGTTGGTCCCACTTTGTGAAATGGATTTATTGTCTTGTTTAAGATAGAAGTACCTATTTGGGACACCCCTTGTTATGGCTTTTTAGATCAACCTATTGTGGACCATAGTTGGATGCACTAATCATTGAATAAGATTCTTTTGTTTGTACCTTTCATCCATTCATCTTTCTTTCCTTCTTGCTTAGGGAAAGGTGTCAAAGCTAACCACAATGGGTGAATTTATAAGATTGGAATGAATCTAATGAAAAATCCACATTTGTATTGAATAAAATCTTGGAAAAAAAATCGTCTTTTTTGCATTCTTTCTCATCCTTATGTTTGCACACATTGAGTTGAGTTTCTCAATGAATTTTCCATATTATACAAGTTGAAATGCTCAAGTATACAATATTATTATGTCTAGTGCACAATTTTATATATGATTTTATATTGAAATATCTTTATGACTACATGAATGTATTATTTTCATGGATTAATTTTTCTATATCTATTTATGTATTGCTTCTACATCTCACTTGTAATATTTATGAATGTATACAAGTATGATTTCAATTTGCACATATAATACTTATTATTCAACATTCATGTACACTATTGGTTTCTCTACGCCCATCATGATTGTTTTGTACGTTTCAAAATGCAATGAAAGTGAAGATGGAGAGAAGAGAGTGCATTGAAGGTGAAAACCTAGGAAAGGTAGAAACCCAACCTATAGTTGAAATCAGTCGGTCCAAACGACCTTCGTAGAATTGTAGTTTCTTCCCTTCAAAATTGCAGTTCGATCAGCAGAGGCTGTTGCAACATTCCCTTGCCCCAGGTTCGAGGGTTTTACAAGCGCCAGGGGGGAACACAACATCGGTAACACGTGATGACCTTTGAAGGCCACGCGCTTTAAGTGGGGCACGCTCCAGAGTTTAGACACACCTGTCCAGGACCTAGACAGGCAAAACCAGTGACAGGTAGAGCACGTTTCATTTGTCTGGCTGCACCTCCAATTACGAGGGGGGCAGCTGGAACGCACGATTGCATTTCCACCGAAACAGGAAGCTGATCCTTGACCTCACATTTTAAAACTGAATCACCGAGTAACACAGTGGAGATAACGAAATGATAATGCTTTGGGGAGAGGTGGGCTCAAAATGAAGCGTGACGAGATTCCATTCTAGCTCTTCCAGTCTTGCATTTCAGCGGGGATTAGCTGATCTTAAAGCTGGAGTTTAATTCAATCCCGCTGGAGATGCACTAGGCTGAAGCGTCCGTGAGTGACATATGCACACTACCAGACCAGAAAGCACGTTGCGAAGGTATGCAGCGAACTCCAAGCAAAGTTTAGGGTATGCCAACCATATACCCCAAACCCTAGACTTCAGCCAGGACAATGCGAGACGACCCTCACCCAGTGGCCAACAAGGGCGCGTCTGGTGAGAAGGCGCAGGATGAAAGCGGCCTGTCATCCGCGATCTCGCTGCAATCCAGAGACGCGTTCACCATGCATTGCAGCACCTGCTCCGTTTCGATCCGCGTCTTCGTCCAGCGAAAGCCTGGGAGCGCGACAGGGAAAATCGCAATACCTCTTTGCGGCATAGGAGAAGTTCCGAGGAACCTTCCGTGCGAAGCAACTGCAGCGGCGCAACATCGTCGTCGGGCATCGTCGCTCGGGTCAGCTTGTCGGGCTCGCCGTCCGCGTCCAGCTTGGCCATGATAGCGTGCACGCGATCGCGATGCTCCATCTCGCGCTCACCAGACATAGGCGAAGGTGCTCTTGGACGGCGTGTCACATGGGCACAGCCAGGGTCAAAGCGCGACGATTCATGAGCAATTGTGGACAAGGTGTTCCTTGCGCTCGAGAGCGCGCTGGCTAGCTTGGATGAATAAAGAGTACTTAATTTGAGCGCACGCTTGACGTGGTAGGGGGCGAGATTGGCGTCGGGGTTCGGGTCCGAAAGGTCGGGGGCACGGGAAGGGGAATCCTGGAAGAGGAAGAGGGGGGGCGGGGATCCATGTCGACATCCGTGGGAGCAGGAGCCAGGGTGGTGGCGTCGGTCATAGAGACAAGTTAGCGAAGGGCAGGAGAGACACAAGAGAGGGGAGGCTGATGGTGAGGAGGGGAAGCAACAGCAACAACAACAGCTTCCCAATTCAAACACCCCACGGCCTACGCACGCACCACCGGCAACCGCCGGACAACACCGACACGAAACAAAGGCGAAAAAATAAACTTTGCCCCCCAGGCACATCGTCGACCGTGATGAACCCTCTTGAGAGCATTCACACCGGTGGCCGCTCAACCTGGCCTCAACGGTTCCTGGTGGGCCTTGGCAACTTTTCAACCCTCACCGAGACTCTCGCAACGGCTCTTGTGAGCGCGGTCACATAAAAAATTGAAGCGGCCACTTCAGAGTAGCGAGCCCTTTCATTGACACGCGATCGTGAATTTAGGAGAATCTCATCGTCAGAGCTTGTCCGAGTATGGCTGTGAAGTAATTCTGCCTCAGAGCGAGCAACACACGGTGGTGGAGGAGACCCACAAAGGGACACGTGGTCCACCAAAAGAACATAAAGGTAAGATAAGATTTTTTGAGTGGGAGTTGAGTGGTTGACGGTGGGGGTCCTTCCTGAAGCAACCGGCCTCAAAGCAATGAGGGGCCGTTCAATCTGATTCAGCGTGTCAGGTTGGGTGGCCCCCAGTGCGGATGCTCTGATCACGTGCACTGTCGGAGCTACTACAGTATTAGATAACCGATGAGCCGCATAATCTGGATGTTCATGATCCAAGGGTGTAGGAAGCAAGTTGAAAGGAAAGAAGGTTATGAGTCGCAACTTGGAATGGCAATGGTGATGGGTTCCCAATGGAATTGGTGCCATGCTAGCATTGAAAAGTCAACAACTAGTTATGTATTAGTCAAACTTCCACCTTGGCAATCCATTCCTTCAAGGATAACGAAAGGTTCTAGGTTCCACTCTTTGGGTTCCACGACAACTTTTTCCATTTTAGATAAATACATTCAAATACCATTCAGAAGATGAGGACACGGGTTACATTTTTTTCAAAGATGACTTCATTTTTGCCAAATCTAATCTTTGTGTAGAATATCTTGGGGCCAACTCTAACCAAAGGCTAAGGTGAATTTACCCCCTCCACTCATCTTCCCAAAGTCATTCCAAGGATGCATGTAAAAAAACATCTCCTACTACAAATAGCTATTTGGAGGCTTAGGATTGTGAATATGAATTCAAAATTTGAAAATTGTATCATGTATGGCAATTAAAAAATTCTAACATTTTTTCTTAGGGATAAGGGAGGGAGGGTAGTCCACCCCGGCCCTAATGGAGGATTACAATAGGAGGAAATTGAACCTAAGAAAGGGTTGTTTTGTAATTTAGAAGTTTAGGTGGAAAAGATCCTTCTCAACTCAACAATTGGGCTAATAATTGCGTGATGAACTCAAAAAATTTATCATGATTACCCAATCCATCTTCATAATCTTATAAATAACACAACTCCTACAAGTATCTATATACCAAGTAGCCACTACCAACCTTTAGTGTTCCTATATGATGATACTAATGATAATGTGTATACCCTCGTACTCACCTCAATTAGTACTAAAATTAGTAAGAAAATTCAAAGCCTCTTAATGGTTTCAATTTCCTCCTTTTGCATCTTTTTCAAAGGTGTGTTCTTGTTGCACAAATCAAATCCAAGTGAAATTATAATTTTTTTGATTAGAATTGTAATTTCTATGAATTTTTGAAGTGGATTGCCCTAAAATTACAAAACCACTACTTAAGAGTGCAAGGGCTTTGTTTCATGGCATCTGAATGTAAGGTGAGAAAGTTACAAATTATCCTAAATAAAAGATGATTTAGTTCAATTATTTAATACATGTAATTAAGTTCAACATATTCCAATTATTGAATGCCAAGTTTTACAATTGATTGCATTTCTCAAGGAATGAAAACCTGTGCATTGAAGGTTTGTAGTATTGTAATTAACCCCTAAAAGACCATCTTGCTAAATTTGGCAACATAGCAATTTTGGGTAGGTACATGTGATTGGAAATATCTATGTTCTTAGCCCAAACTTTAAAACAACACAGGAGACATTTTTTGTTCAATGGGTGACAAGGGATTCTCTTGTTTAGGACAGAAATGCATCTGAAACAGGAGGTGCGAAAGACGTCTGAAAATATTCTTCAAAAATATTTAATAGGAATAATTGAAATGAATTATGTAGGAGTTTAAAATGGCATCGAGGTATTCTCTAATTTTAATTATAAACAGTTGATAATATGTCTAGCAACAAAACTTACAAAGGAGTGATTGAAAATGAAATAAAAGTGAAGATGTTCTATGCTTGTATGTAATCATTGGCGTTATATGGGAATTTGTACATATCAATTTATAAGTTTTTTTTAATGAGTTATTTAAAGAGATCATAGTTACCAAAAAAATATTTTAAATGGTATCAAATTTACGTAAAAATGGAAATAATAGAAATAAAATCTATACCTTAAATTTTTTTGCTTGATTGTTTCCTATTCTAAGAGCTAAGAAATGTAAGTCCTTAGGCTGCATTCTTTGTACCATTGGAAAGCTCTTTGCAAAAACAAATGCATCAACTTTATTTCATGGCATTTGGAATTTTGGACCTACAGTGTGAAAGTTATGAATTTTTGAATTATTTTTGAACTATTCATCCTTGGAATTAGGGGGGGGAAGTAGAGATCTTCTATAGTAGTTTGACTTTCAATGAATATTTTTGGTTTTTTTAAACTAGATGATGTCACACAATTTTCAAAGGGCTGATTTCCACAATCACTAGCCCAACATTTAAGGGTCAATAGAAGATGTGGATGAGAAAAATCTTTCGGGTACATTAAAATTCAAGACATTTGGAAATATGAGTAAGAATTTATGGCCTAATATGTTACTTTTTTTGTAAATGGGCAATCTGGGCAAATAAGAAAAAATCACTTTTTTCAAAAAAAAAATTTGAAATTGATTTTCTAAACTTATATACACATAAAAGCTTTGAACCATTCCATTTTGATCAATGAGTCAAAATTTATGAGGAGTTTTAGTTTGCTGGTAGTTATAGATTTTCTAAACTTTGAAGTCCTTTATTTAACTCAATTTTCAATATTTTGGAAAAAAAATTAAAACTTTAGATGTAGATTGCTTATTGCAACATTACAATTATGATTGGCATTTTTCAATTCCATAAATAAATTGTTAACAATTTAGGATTTTGAATCATTCTCTACATCTTTCTACTTCCTTTTTTTTCCTATATGTTGTATAATTCCAAATGATTTGAATTTTTTTCAAGCATATAGCCAACTTGCCTTAACCCCTAAGGGATCATCGTGTTTAGAGGCCCAAAATTGCTTCAAAACACTTGTCTCCAAAGCAAGGTCAAAATCTTCATCAATATTTATTTTTTAACAAAACCAAACATATGATCTTTTAGTTTACTTATTCAAGTACATTGTCCCAAAATTTCATATTCATTTTTTTTAAAATTGTAAAGTGGAAGATTTTATTAAATAAAAGATATAACTAATAACTTTTGAAAGAATGTGAAAATTGCTAATTACAATGGTGAGAATGTTCTAGTGAACAATTAATATCTTTTATTTTTATTTTTATTTGAAAATTTTCAAAATTGAAAGCAAAAAACAACTTTATATGTTTTTTCTACCTTCATTGCCCACAAAATAAAACTCTTCATAACTTTTACTTCATTATTTGAAATTCAATGGATCAATTTTTTTTTAGTAGGTATCAATCTATACAAGTCCAAAAAAATAATCAATATTTTTTTAGAATATATTTTTTGCTGCCTGATTTGATATTGAATTTTTTTTTTTAAACTTCTAACTTTTGTAATGTTTATTGGAATGATATGAAACAAAGCTTCACACGTAGAATATGATAAGGAGCATCCATCCTAAAAAAATTCATACAAAAATTCTAAATTATGAAGTCATTAGAGCCTCTATGAGTTCTCCAAAAGTCCAAAGTGGGTTCCTTGGTCCTTTAGGCGTTAAAAAATGAATCCAAAGAAGCACCACCATTTTGGAACAATTTTCATACCTATATGACTTTATAAAGCTCAATTGCTCGGGTTTTCTCAAGGCCAAAAAAAAGGATTTGTGTCACTTCAAGCATTGATATCTTGCAATCTACGTGGTAGAAATTTTTGAAATTTTTTCCACATATTCTCAAATCAGCATTCTACAAGACTCTACAATTATATGTGTCTAAAAAAAAATTTCAAAATTTGGCACTTGTCCTAGAAATGGCAATTTGGGAGCATTTAGTTGGTGAAAACATAGTTAAGAAACTTAAGGGATTAAGATATAAATGTATTGTAGTCAATTCCTTACAAAAAAAAATTCTTTTCCCAAATTGAGAAATTAAATTACAAGAGTAAAAAACAACATTTACACTCTTTAGGGTAGATCCACACCCATCACCAACCAAATACAAAACCCTAAATTCTAAATCCAATAAATGTGTCTTCACACCTAGTGTACTATAAAATCTTTTGCCCCTCTCTTCTACACAATTGAGCAAAAGGGCCCCAATACCTATCAAATTTGTCAAGCTACTTCTCAAAATAGGTCTTAGGGAAGGTTTTCCATACATTCATGCAAACCCTAGATCATAGTCCTTTTGGATGTTACCAATTGCTCTCACTTTTGCCAAAGGGAACATTGGAGAACATTTTGAGAGCAATGGAAGTCTTAAAGAGCTACCCTTTTATATGAGCTTTCATGATGCTAGAAACACCGTAGAAATTAGAGATTTTGGAATTTTTCAATTATTTTCTATGTGGCTTATCAATTGCGATTATGTAATTTAATCCACCATTTGAATTACTAGTTTTTAGAACTATGTGGTGGAAAAATGGTTTCAAAAATCAAATAGTATATTGTCAAATCTTGGGACATGTTAGTTACTTTGCAAGATTTTATAGAATGTGTTCCATGTCTTAGTTTAACTTGACAATTGGTAGAGAAGTGACTGAAATTTTTTAAAAATTAAATTCCAAGTCTAAAGTGTAAAAATTGTCCACAAGAAGCAATTAGAGCCACCTAAAATTCTTAAGAAAGGTTAGAAAAAAAAACCTTTTAACTTTCAATGCACTTATTTTTCAATTCGTATGGTCAAACTTCATGAAATTTTAACCACACTCTTTCATTTAAATGTAATAAAAAATCCTACAATTATATTTTCAAAAAATTTATCTTGTACGTTTTTCCAATCAATAGAGTAGAAATAGTAGTTTTCAACATTTTTTGAGGAAGAAAATCCTTGAAAGTACCTTGGGACTTTAGTCTGAAGTAAAAACACTTGGTTCTACTTTGCAAACTTTGTTCTCACACATGAATTGTCCTTGGACACCAAATTTTTTATATTTGACCCTAATACTAGTAAAGAATAAGATTCTACTACCATATTACAAATTCTAAAAACTAAATGAAATTTTATTAATAGCCCTTTTTGGAAAGAGTATTGATTTTTGGCAATTTCATGAGTATGATATTTACTACTATGCTTGACATATGGATCTTTAGGGGATAATTGATATTAAAAATATATCTTTGCCTTTGTGATTGGTTCTTGTTTTTATTTTATAAAAAAATTTATTCAATTTAGGTGGCAAATACATTGAATAATAATGTAAAAAAGTTTATAGCATATATACTAACCAACAAAAAATAATACATGCACAAAAAAGGGAAAAATTAGTGATTGGTTTTTGAAATAACACACTTACATTAGTTATCATTAATATTTTTTTTTTTTTAAAGATACACACTTGAAGGAAGCTATGTTTTTTTAACAAGCCCACAAATGTGGACAAATGTTTAATTGACGCCACACTTAAAGGAAGCTATGTTTTTTTTAACAAGCCCACAAACATGGACAAATGTTTAGTTGAATGTCAAACATGTCTACCATGGATGTCTAGAAAAATCCATCAAGATTGACAAGCAAAAACACAAGGAAATCTAAAAAGAATGTGCCATGTTTTTAAAGGAACTTTGTAGCAAACATGGTCAAAGAAGATGCCCAAAGTACACCATGTAGTAGCCATGTCACCTCTTTGTAAGCACCATGTGGGTGGGCATTGCCATATCAGTGGCTTTTCCATCCAAGCCTATATTGACATAAGACATGATGCGGAGCCAACGTAGCAAAGGAAAATTGATGATGTGTGCAGTGCATTGTACCTTGGATAGTTGGATCTTCTCTATTTGAATATATGTTGTGACATGCACATGTTTTTTTAGATGTCATTTATGACATGAGGTTAAGGCTTTTGAACATCATGTAGCATCCATTGTGAATTATGGCACGTCTACAAAGACATGAAAACATCATGGATGATATCTTCAAGGAAGTGCATGATATTTCACTAATAAATTCTTCAAATTAGTGAAACTAGAAGAAATGCAGGGAGAAAGATAAACTGACCGATCCCATGTTTCAATTTTTTGAGATGTCAACTTTGACATCCAAACATATTGTGACATCAACTTAGACATACACCATACATAGTACACCATACAAAATAGGTCATACACATTACATAATATATTGTACACAATATGCCATATATGATACACAATATTTGGTAATTATGTCACATGGCTTGAAATGCCCCTTATTGCAAGTATATTGATGTGAAAAGACAAGTTTTTTTATACAAGTGGGATAGTGGAAGGAAAGATAAACCATATGGGGCATATAAAATGTAGGAATTGTATTAAAAGTAGATGAACATGAAGTTGCCTAAATTGATGTCACAAAAAATTTGAACGTTTATTTGACTTACAAAAAAAAATGTTAAAATTCTCAAACGAGGTCAAAATGTGTTGACATGGCATGCAAGGTTGTCCTCATTGGATGCCACGTCAAGTGACATGCTAGTTCTTTTTTTACAAAAATGTATCATATAGTTGCCTTTCCTTTGTTTGTATCACATTTGGTTCCAAAGAGATCACTCCTTGTAATTAAAGGTATACACTTGAAATAAAAGGGTATTTGATGTGGGGCTATTCACCTTAATTATTGCATTTAAAATGACCATATTTTAATTTGAAAAGCTAAAAGGGGCATACTTCCAATACCCTATGGGTTTTGTAAATTCATTCATGCATTTTTTTTTAAAGTGGGGCTATCTTACATATAAATTTAAGTGTCCAATATTTTCCCGTCCCCATCCTTCTTCACAAATTTCTTCTACCCTCTACTACATTTGTGTATAGGGCATACATCATGAAACTAACAATAATCAATTGAATTGAAGTAGTATTGACCAAATGGAAATTTTTAACCTCTAAGGCCAATTCGGTATATTGAACAAACAATCAAAAATCCAAGTTAGTTCTTATAAAGTCAATTTTGGTTAGATGTTCATGAAATTGACACAAGATGTGAACATATATGCCCTTAGTGGGAATATAATTTTTTTTGCCCTAAATTTTTTTGGTAGCCCTTGCAATTTAGGTTTCTTTTGAGTATCGTTTGCAAAAACTCTCATCAACTATTGGAATTTGGCATTTGTGTAACTAATAAAATATAGCATACAATTGTCAAAAAAATATTTTAGTTTTCAAATTACATTCTAAGGGGAGTCAAACTTTATTAGCTATGTTTGAATGGCTTAAAAAAAAAAACTTTTGCCTGTAGGGATTAATAACATTGAACACTTTAGAATTCCTAATGAAACTATTCCATGAACATCTCATTTGATTTGAATGTGATTAACACATATGGCTTCAAAGATTGAAGTTAAATGGACTATAAATTCTATCTTCGTCTTGTACAATTTTCAATATGTTGAACCTACTAAGGTAAACCTCACTATTCATGCAATGTGATAATTTTTGCCATTTTTGTTTGATGTCTTATATTTATACTTAATTTTTTTGATATGTACACTATTGGTACCGTGGCACAATTTTAGTCAACCACCCTTCATTGTAGATTTTCTTGACTATGCCCATTTTATCATCCAATCATATGAAATTATTTGTTCACATCTATATTCATCATACTATGAAAAATTTGCACAACCTCTATCTATCAAGGCTAACTTATTAATAAAAATTCCTACTACATGATGTTTCTACATATCCTAATTTATATGTATTAGAGTATGTAACATTTCATGGACCCTATAGTAGCCCTAAGTATTATATAAAATCC
Source organism: Climacium dendroides (assembly GCA_950106755.1). Lineage (NCBI taxonomy): Eukaryota > Viridiplantae > Streptophyta > Bryopsida > Hypnales > Climaciaceae > Climacium > Climacium dendroides. Next base: position 27,192,591 of record OX467092.1, read on the forward strand.
CCCCATTTGAATTAAATGGATCCTATTTTTTAACTCATAGTTTTCTAAAACTGATAGTGATCTTCCTATGCATTTAGTCAATATTTTACCTTAGTCCCTAATAACTTCTAGAAACTTATTTGCAATCAAATTGTAAACCCTTACTAACATGGCACTTTCATGTTTCTTAGATGTCTCCTAAAACACAACAATCAATGTTTTTTAGATGTCTAATACAACAATGTTGTTAGCTCTGGCATCAAGTTGTTTTATCTACTCACATCGACAAGTTTTCTAAAACATCCAACTTAATTTTGCCTCCCATGGTTGCAATCCCATTTTTGTACCCTTATTTTAAAAACATGTGTGTTCATTTCTAATGTCCAAAAAAATATGGACTCCTACTAGTGACAATTGTAGGATCTTTTAGTTAATTTGTTCAATCATAATTTCCTAGATTTTTAGAATACAAATGTCCACCAATTGCAAGATCATTGTAATTAAACTTCAAAAACTAGGTTTTTATTACCTTTCCTAATGGCAAAGTTTTGTCCTTCCAAATTTTTAGAAAAAAAACATGTGTATTTTATCTCATGCATTTTAGCCCAATTGTTGGAATATTAATGCCAAAATACAAGGGAAAAATATTAGCCTGTAAATTCACATTCATCTTTACAAAAATTATATTGTGGAAGGTAGTATACAATGAAAGAAAAAATTAAATCACTAATAATTTTGAGAGCTATAATAACAATGGATAGATAATTAACTTTTAATTTGTTTGGAAATTTTCAAGATCAAGTTCAAGAACACTTTTTATATTTCTTTTACCTTCATTGCCTTCAAAATAAAACTCTTTAAAGCTTTCATCTTGTTAGTTGGAATAAAATGTCTCAAATATTTTTGCACAGGTATCAAATAACATTAATTTCTTTTTTTTAGAATCACAATCTAACAACATTATTTCTTTTCCTAGAATCTATTTTAAGTTTCTTGCTTTGGCATTGAATTTTTTCTTGAAACTTATAATTTTTGCAATACTTATCATAATGATGTACAATAAGCTTCATATTGAAAGTACAATAATTAGGAGTGAGTTATCCCAAAATTTTATCTAAATTTTCTAAGATGTGAAGTCAATAGAGCTAACCCAAACCTTCAAAAATCCAAAGAGGTCTCTTTAGGGGTAATATGATTAATACATTCATATCAAGTTTAATTTTGGACAAGTATTTCAAAGGCTATTGATGACATTGTTGACATACCTTGTGTTGTTACTAATGTAAATTCTACATAATGATTTTCAATTGATTGCCCATCAAGGGAGCTCATTTAGCTAAAATCACTAGTAGATTCCCTGTATGCTCTTTATTGGTGCCAAGAATAAAAACTAAGGTACTTGCACCTAGTTGTGGCCTATTTGCAAAACTATCCCATTATTTTACATGTTTGTGTACAATGTTAATCTTTTGAACACGAGAACTTTGAGTTGACTTTGGGAACCTACACCTATTTGGGGCAATTTACAAATTCATAATCTATGTACATATTTTTTCCAAAGCCAAAAAACAACCTTACAAATGGAAGCTGTTGATCAAAATACTTTGGTCCTCATTACTTATTTGGTCGATTTCAGGAGTAGCTTCTTCGTCGATATGTTTTAAGATTTTCAATTATTTCTTATAGATTTTCAAAAGTATTCTCCCTATTTCTTAGGTTGAGCACTTGCAGGTTGAAACTTTTCTTATCAAAGTTTTCGCACTGCCTGCCCTGTAACTTGGATGCAGCTTCTGTTGCCACCAATCGAGAATGCACACAGTGCGTGCACAGAGCCCAGCCAGCCAGCCATCCATCACCTAGTCCTTCGTTGTCAAGAGTCGCAAACTCGCAATCAGCAAATCTCCAAGCATCTGTCCAAACGCCTCCGTTTCTGCGAGGATTCCATCGCAGTTCGAGACCTTCGAGGTTGTTTCCCGCACGATTCCCTTCTTCACTTGCCTTGCTTCACAAGTAATAACGGAATTAATGCCACTTCGGTCCAGACATCGGACTGTCTATGCGTCATGCGAGAGTGTCCGTTAACTGGCGACCTCAATCGATCGAATCCTGGATGCATGTGCACAAGCAGTAAATCAGGGCGTTCCATTGCTTAGCAGGTATGGCGGACCACGGCGAGAATGTCGACGCTGGAGCTCCTGATCCACCGGCTGCTGCCATATCGACTTTCATCGTTGGAGGCACAGGCGCGTATGGCAGTCCCATCAAGCTCTGGATTTCTGGGGGTAATGACGAACTGAACCTGTAGCTAATTAAGAGGAGCTCGTAACTAAGTAAATGGAAGTCAGTTGAAACAGAGAAACAAAAGGGTCGGGAAGTTAAGCATCCGAGCTAGGGGGATGACCATGCCTGGACGGGATCGACTCAGGGATGGTGGGCCAGAAATTGGTGGAGGAGCTGGTGAAGTCTTCTCGCTTCGCCCGCGTGGTGACCCTCGGGCGGCGCCCTGTTGCCTACTCAGGCGAAGGCCAAGAGAAGCTGGAGCAGCACGTGGTGGACTTCGACACTCTGCACCAGCACGCATCCCTCTTCCAGGGCCACGACGTGGGATTCTCCACGCTGGGCACCACCGCGACGCGACGCATCTGGAGAAGATCGACTTCCACGTCCCGCTGCAAGTGGCGCGTCTGTACCAGCAAGCGAACGCCCACCGCGCTACACACTTGCGCTGGTCACGGCCGTCGGGGTTTCGTCGGCTCCCGCGTCGGCTTCGTGGTTCCCGGCCATGCGCTTCAAAGGCAAGCTGGAGGACGAGGTGAAGGCGTTGGGATTCTCGCAGCTGTCCATTTTCAGACCCTCGCAGTTGACGCTGGAGCCCGGGCAGCCGTCCAGGGAGGGGGGCGCTTCTGTTGGCGAGCGCGTTGGCCAGTTGTTGGCGAGGCCGTTGAACGTCGTCTCTGGGGGCCGGGCCGGGGTTTCGTATTGGGCGGTGGCGCGCGCCATGAAGCAAGCGGCGGAGCGTCCTGTGAACGGCGCGGTCTCCCCTCGCGTGACTCTCTACAGCAACTTGGAGATTCGGGAAATGGGGCAACTCTGAGAACACAACACTTTCATATATATTTTAATATTCAGATCCAGTGCCAGACGGACGGGGTCTGAAACATAAGTACCCTACTTTGTATACACAAATTGGAAATGGACATTGTTCACAATGTGGCGGCTGTGACAACACGAACTAGTGTTCTTCAACATACTCTTTTCGAAGATTGGAAGTTTGTCACCCACGTCTCTGAGGTTGGTAACTGCTTTTAAAATGGGAAATTTCTCTTTCATGCTTTGTGATGGGAGGTTCGATCATCTTCATGCGACCATCATTGCCTCTGATTATAATTTTGAGAGAAGATGGATCCCTGAACCCTAAACCCTTTGTCCCTCCCGATGGTGCTGCCATTCCAGCGTGGGATGCATTTTACGTTGAACATTTTACCTCGTAATCTACTCGGAAACCTACCATCAGGTTCTGCTTCTTCGACTGTAGTATGTGCTTATTAGAAAGCGAGCTACGGCGACAGTTTGATTGTGAGAGAGAGATCAGATCCAGCAGCGTGGTCCTGGGTAGGATGGATCCCGGACTGGATTCTGACAGCTTGGTGGTTACCGAGGATCTGTTTCTGTTTTTTGTTTTGGCAGGACCTGTTCGATCGCTTTGCAGCCAGGCTCCATCATCCCCATTTGTACATGCAGTGCACCCCACTGAAACGCTTTGAAACGGAACCGTCCCCGAGGACGGAAGGAACGACAGATGCTCCCTATGGGGTGAGGCCAGAGGTGACGTCAAGCGGAGTCCGTGCTTCCATCATGGATTGGCTGAAGCGTGTTGAACAGCGTGATGCTCTGACATCTCCGAATAGGTTCGTGCCCAGAGGATGATGAGACATGGGACATGGCGCCATGCAGGGAGGGAGGGCTGGAGTGGGAGCAAATAATTGGTGACGTTGGAGACTGAGGCCTGCTGCTGCAAGGGTCTGCAGGTCAGCGGGACGGCGAGTGACAATGATCCCCTCTGTGATGTTCACAATTAGCTCACCCAGCTGAATAGAATACACCGCGAAATGGTCTACAATCTCAAAAGAATTCTACCTTTTTGTAGAAATACTAAACCGTTTGGCTACATTTACTAGGCACATTCGCGAACAATGGAAAAGGACTTCCATCAGCCTGGTTGGTGAGCAACCACACAGACCCGCAAGGCACGCAATCCAGACCCATTTTCTCACGTCGCTTTTCAGGTGCATCGATTTCGTTGCAGTGCTTTGCCTCACCTCTTACTGGAACTTAGTGTCACTGGGTGAACGTGAAGCTAGCTCTTCTGCAGCTCATAGCTAGCTTCAATTTTCTCCTTGTAGTCAAGAGAGAGCAGCACACGTCACTCCTAGTAGCCCGCCATTGCCATTTTGATCCGACGTGAGGTATGCACAGCAATTATGGACCCTCCCCCAATTGCTTCCACTATCTATTTCTATCCAACATTTTAGACCAATGCGTGTGTATTACCTTAGTGGAACCCAATTACAACAGTGTCTTCATTCCAACAGCCTAATGTCTTGGACAAAGAGTAGTGTCATACATATTGATTATGAGACTGTATGACAACTAAGCATTGGATCTTGTGTCCACAAGCGCTCTGGAGAATCGATTTTTATTGGCTGAAATTTAGCTTCTTATCACCCCATAGTCCTCTGGTCCATGTTGCTGGCTTCAAGTCCTTCACCAAAAGTTTGAACGCATATATCATTGCACTGGGTAGGATCCCTTTTTCATTGCTTACACGAATTGATAAATATTTGATCAGTCTAATAATAGAAAATTGAATAATGCTCAATGACAATGTGTCGGTTTTAGGGTCAATGCCTCTGTCTCTCCCTCTACTACTTCTGATCGAAACATTTGAAGAGGTGGACAAACTTCTGAAAGTGCAACAGTTGACAAAGGATCCAGACTTCTTCAAAGTCCAACGCAACATGCATTTAACCGAAACCAACCGACAAGCAAGTACAATATCATCGTGGTCACACTGTTGAGCTCATCCATTCCAATGATAAGTCATAAGACGAAATTTACTAAGCGTTCTAGTTGGAGTACAAGAGTACTTCTTCGATCCTCAACCAAAGGAATAACGCTGCTCTATTCCATTGACCCGCTTTAGTAAAAAAGTCTAAAATAAAATGAAGAAATCTAAAACATAATAAAGAAATCGTGGTGGTCCTGTATGCAAAAAAACCGGAGCCAATGCAGCAAAGTCAAGAGCACTGAACTTTTAGAGCACGAAAGGAGGCTGTCGGCAGAATGAATAGCCATCATGATCATTCTCCAATTTACACGCCGCTGCCGCTCCAGAGACTCTTTTAAGCTGGCGAACGAAAGCAATAAACACGCAAAACCTAACGCATAAAGTACGCACTAACACCAAATTCGCTCACAGCCCATGCCCGCAACTTTAGGGAACCCTATCAATACAGCTGCAGAGCGTAAACAAGGACGCCACAAAACGACGCAAGGTTTCTAAACAAGACTTTCCACAGTGAAATTGAGAGCTCTGGAAAACAGAGGAGCTAACCATAACTCTGCAAGTCCAAAATCAGCCATCATCCCAGATCATTGGTAAGATCAGTGATTTATTGAAGGAATCAAATATTGATTGTACCTCTTTTTACTATTTTGAAAAGTACAACAAAGTCACCAAACCAGGAAAAGTAATGCCCTCAGATCGTCTCCCTGCCATTGATGTGAAAGGACAATATATGCCTGGTATGGACAATGCGGGTCTCGAGTAATTACCAGAAGTGAGGGTCGATCTTGGAGCTGCCTCCGAGGATCTGTTCATTTCCTCTTCAGTCTAAGCAGACCTAACCTTTTGGGGCAGAAAGGGTTCCTCTACAGCATCTAGAAGAAGAAAAATGGAAAAAATTGAACCAGGAGAAGAAGAAGAAAAGAAACCACCTCTGGGGTCATAACACCAAGCCTTGCAACAATTCGGATATAACACCAGGCTGCCCCTCGTATTTTCTCACAAAGGGATGAGAAATCAACATCTCCGCAGAAGGCCGGCGGACCGACTCCTTCTGCAAACAGAGGACGATGAAGTTGCTGAATTCAGGCGAAGCATCGGCTGGCGGGGAAGGGGGCTCGCCCCAGCAGATTGCGTACATCAAGGTTGGCCAATCCGGTTTCTCGCCCGGTTTTAGGCATGGGAACCGCCCAATGGCGCATTCCAACAGAGTCAGCCCAAGGCTCCAAATATCCGCCGCGTAGCCATATTCGCCCCCATTCCCATCAGGGTCGAAACGTTCGGGACTCATATACGCGCACGTTCCCACAAACGAGTTGCACTGCGCGAGCGTGTTGGCCAACATGGTGCTCACTCCGAAGTCGGCAATCTTCACCTCCTGCTTCCGATTGAGCAGCAGATTAGAGGGTTTGATGTCCCGGTGCACAATCTTGTTTTTGTGCAGGTACAGCAATCCCAAGAGCACCTGCTTCGTGACTTCCGCCAGGTACCGCTCGCCGATCTTCTTATGGAATTTAAGCACGTCCGCCAGGGTTCCCCCATCCATATACTCCAGCACGAACATAATTTCGCCCCCGTGGTCGAAAACGCCATAGCATTCCACCAGGTGCTGCGATTTGGACGTCCGCAGAATCTCCATCTCGCGCATGATCTGCCTCCGCACGGCGAGCTCGTGCTTCTCCTGTATGATCTTCAACGCGTACTCCTTCCCAGTCCACCGATCCCGCACTTTGTACACTTTCCCTCCACTGCCCGCGCCCAGCACGCCCACCTTCACCAGATCAGACAACAACACGTCGCGCACCGGCGGGGCCAATTGCGCGCGACCACTCCCCGCGCGCGTACTAGGGTTGCTGCTGCTGCGGTACCGGTGATCGTCCATCGAGGGCGGAGGCAGCGGCAATGGCTGGGGCACGGGAGGAGGCCGCGGCGACTGACGCGACGGCAAATTCAACGACAATCCCAAACCCCGACTCCGTCGATCATTTGCAGCAGCCATTGGGGGCACCCCGAACGTACGCACAGCTCCTCTGCTCTACCGCCGAACCAAAACCCCGCTGCCCCCCACACAATTGCGGCCCCGTCCCGCCGCGGCATCCAGACACATTCTCAAATCCAAACACCAAACCCACACACACTACCAATCACTCCCGCTCCACCATCTTAATTCCGGACCCCGCGAAGTGGACAGACACACAACCTAACCAACCGACCTACAAACCCTAGGCCCTCCAATGTCCAATTCAAGGAGCTTCCACCACAGCTGCAGTAGCGGACAATAATCTCGAACACGGAGCGACGAGAAACAGGGTACGCAAGTGAAGTGATGCAAGCGAGCGGGAGCGTGAGAGCGTGAGAACCAGTGACAGCTAGCTGTGAGCGAGAAAGCGAGTGCGAGCGTCCGTGCGCAGGAGCGTGAAGCAGCTTGCAACCCGACCGACAAGACAAGAGCAGAAGGCGGGGTCTCTGGATCTCTTATCTGTGCAGGGAGAGCTGGGTGCTGCACGGCCTCCGGCGGGCGGGCGGGCACCTCCACTCCGACGCGCTAATCAAATGGCAAAATGACGAACTCCTCTGCACCGAGGGTGACGGCAACGACGCTCCGGCCGGAGGAGACGAACTTCGCGACGAAATCCGACACACGGACGACTAGGCGACGACGACGACGACGACCTCCTCCCGCGGGCCCCGCCGCGTCTGCCCGTTTCGTAGATGCTGGCCTGGCGGGATCTATGACGCGCGTGCATTTCTCGCCTCCGGAAGGGCGGGCGGGCGGCGGGCGAGGCAGGCGATGTTGTTCGTGGACCGGGTAACCGCGTGGGTAAAAGGCAGTAACTTAAATGCGTATCGTTTGGTGGGCTCACTGGGTTTAATGAGTGGAATGACAAGAGAGGGGGTTAAGTTCGTTACGCGGGGAGAATGTGGGTTTCCCATTGGGATGGATTGGGATGGGATAGGGGTTGCACAAACACGGTGCGCAACATGCAAGATACTCCTACGCTTTCATTTATGCATGGACCGTGTTCCGCGTTTCTGCTCGGCTGGTGGAATAGAATAGTCCACGGACAGTGAAACCCGCACCCTTTATTCTAAACAAAACAACAAGGAAAACAAAACAGAACTCCTTGTCATGGTGAGCAGGGGGAGGGGGGAGGGACCCTCACTCGTAACTTATGTTGGACTGGCAGGATGCAGGCAGGGTGGGATTTGGTTACTGGAGGAACAATCAATGGTGAGCAGATCCCCAAAGCAACAGTAGTACCCTAGCCAACCATGAAATGCACCACATGAAATCAGTACAGTACAGGAGATGCCTTTAACTTGATGACCCGTCTCCACCTCATTGAAAACCTACAGCAGTTGGCATTGTGTTTCAATGCTACAAGATGGAGGCAGTAGGAGTTAATCCTAAAGTGCGTCCTAAAGTTGGTGAATGAGTGTCAGAAGGAGGAAGGTTCAACTAAGAATAGTACAAAAGAAACACGGCACCATCAGACCCCAGTTTGGGTGCTCCAACGAGTTCCCAATTTCCCCCCCTTCCCCCATGGCACACACTTTACAATGAACTCTAGTACGCTCCTCTTAACTTCGTTTCTAACCCACACCTTACCGGTGCTGATTTTCATCACCAGCCAGGGTCCTGAGGGCACAGAGGGGTGCACGGCATTCCCCTGCAGTACCAGTACCAGTGAGGTCTTGTTTGTATTCTAGTAGAATCATCAATTTGGCCTCTGTATTCAGTTATTGCTTTGTTTATCCCCTAGCTCGTGCTTGCCACCAACTAAGGCTCCATCATAACTAGGTTTTTTGGAATGGTCCAGAAACATTGAAACACTGGGTGCGCAAGCACAAGAAGACTGTTTCTCACACTTGACAGGGAGGGATAGAATTGTGGCATGTGTTGATGGAGGAGCCAGCCCCCCCCCCTTCCCTTTTCCTTTACTTGGTCTCTCCTTGGAGACTAGGTCCCTCGCCAGCCCCCCATGCAAAAGAACCTCACAAAACAGGTGTGGGCTTGGTGTTGATTAAATCAATGGATGTTGCACAAGACTCCAAGCAAATCCAATACTGTAATGCTGCTCCCTTGGCCTGCTCTCCAAGGCATTTCCAGTCTTCCATGTCCCCATGAAGTGAGGAGGCACAAACTGAATTAAACCCATGTTGCAGACATGGGATGCTTGAACAAGTCCACTTCAGTCCCCATGCTGAGGGATGCATCAGGTCAATGAATCAGACATACAAACCAATTGCCTGCTATGGGCATATCCCTATATTGATTGAAGATAGAGTAATAATGTTCCTAAAATTTCAGCTTTTTTTTCAAAATTATGTTTTGTCAACTTCAAACCCCCCCCAAAACGGGCTAGTCATGGTGAAAATCATCCTTTAGTTAAAAAACACAAGGTCCCTTTAGGTTGTTTAGAACACATTTTCAGTGTATTCTAAAGATTCTTTGCATATCTTTGTGTAGAAAACTTCATTTTTTTAGTTGGATTGGCATAAATTGAGGGCATGTTCAATATGGATCCCATGGAAATTGCAAATGAGCAAGCATAAGTGTCATCAAGACAACATGTCTTCATTAAAGAAGAGAATCTATAATATCTATATATGAACTAATAATTGGAGTGGTGATGTTTTTATATTGTATTGAGTGTATAAAAAAGGTTGTGTGTACGGATGTGGGTGGTTGTGCATCTATACATATATGGAGAGAATAGAATGGAGCTTGTTGCAATGCAACAATAAAAAAACTTCTATCAAATTGCAAGGTTTTATTATCAATGAAATGTTGGGATGTCAATAGCAAGAACAAATGGATGAAAAATTGGGTGGATAAAAACATGCCAAATGAAATTGTAACAAAACTTGTGCTTCACATAAATTATATTTATAGATATAGATATAAACTAATTGTGTTTTATATATATTTGTGTGTATATTTGTATGTGTATATAACTTATTGCACATTGTTTGTGCATTTTGTATGTACATGTCTTTCTACATTAGTATATGAATGTATAGTAGGTTTGTTGTTGTAGGTTTGCAAAGCTCTTCATTAATTACAATAATATAAAACTTGGGGCCTTGTAAATTCATGTTTTTTTATAATATGATCATGCAATGAAATTGGTATCAAATGTTTTTGATAACTCTACAAAAACTTATTTTAGAATAGAAGGAATACATCATACAATATGCTAACCTTTTAGCATTATGAAAAGTGAACATGAAGATTCTTGTAGTTTTTCATGTTCATTGACTTATTGTGGTAGATGAGAAATTGCACTAATGATGTATATTGTCTAAATTTTATTTAAAATTAAGAAAAAAAATTGAATATATATGTATGTTCATATATGTCTTGAAAACAATTCCGCATGGAAATGCTTGCATGTATGAGAATGTTTTAGAATACTAATTGTAATAAGAAAATCATAAATTATAAAATCAATTAGAAATTATTAGATGATAAAATCAACTAGTAATTACAAAATGGTAATGATTAGAAAATATCAATTAAAATATTAAAGCCAAATCATTTATTCACTATAGATTTGAAATATTAAAAATGAAAGATATTAAAAACAATTAAGTTAAATTTTTTAAATAATAATAATATCTAAAGTAAAATATTTAGAAAAAAACAAAAAAAATATTATAATCAAATATCTACAATTAGAAGTTATTTGGAAGATAAAAATTTAAAAAAAAGAGTTTATATTTAAAATAAATTGAAAATAGTAATGAAATATAAATTGAACATAAATAAATTATAAATAATTTCTTTTTATAAAATTTAAAGTTTTTTCCCCTGCCATGGGGTTCTAGTCAATATTGAAACTTTATACTATATGTAACTATTAATCCTAAAAGGATATTGTAGACACTAGGTATTTGATGGTTGACAAAAAATCCTTTTATGTAGGATAGAAGTGCGATGTTCATCTTTGGAATTTTGTATGAAAATGAGAGGTCTTGCACTATAGTTTGACCTCTAATGAGTGCTTTTAAATTTTTTTAATCTATGAAGGAAATTTCATGTTTGAGCTTGATCAAATGCAATTAGATTTCTACATTAAAATACACATTTCAAAATTTTTATATTTTGCACACATAGTAATATATGTCTAAAATTTAATCTAATTTTTTTCATAATTAAAAATATCAAATTGAATTTTATATGATTTTTAAAGAAATTTCTTCATAAAAGTTACAATAATTCATCATCATCATCCTACTAAAATCATAAGTCCCTCTGTAATATCACAAATGCTACCATTAATACTAGGAGCTCGTGCTTGCTATGTTACGCATTCATTGTATCACATATTAGTAAAAATTTGATATATTTGAATAGAATGCATGATAATGATTTCAATAAGTCTTTAAAATAATTATTTTAAATATTCTATAAAAATATTTTCAATCATGCATACATGTAGTATAGTAAAAATTACTTTTTAGGTTATTTTTAGCTTTTTTATAAAAAAGATATAGGAAAGTAATAGAAAAATAGGAAAAAATAGTAGACAAATAGTATAAAAACACTTTAAAATAAAAAGTAGAATAAAAAAATAAAATAAAATTTAAAATAATAAAAATAAAAATAAAAATAAAAATAATTAATAGTATAAATAGCGATATTTAAAATAGGATGAATTAAAATTAAAATTAAAATTAAAATTAAAATATTATTGGATGAATGGGGTGTGACCGTGGTCACACCTTTTCACAAAAGTTGCACCCATTCGTTTTTTTAGAAATAAATAGTTTAAATTATATTCATATTAATGTGTACAATAAATTTTTGTACCTTTGGCTTATAGTGTTGTATTTTGTATTGCGGTGATTTCTGTGTTTTGGTGCCTGTGTTATATTGTTGGTCGGTCTGTGTGTGTGTTTTGTAATTTTTTTTGAACAATTGTGATGAAGGAGGGAATGGTAGTTGATCTCTTGTTAATCTTGAGTTGAGTTTGTTAATTTGAATATACACATTACAATTTGTGAGAGATTTGGTGGAGTGAAGCAACAAGAGGCGAGTATTCAAATCAAAAGGTGACATCGAGATTGTTGTGCAGGGGTGATCACGAACCAAATGAATCGATCAAAGGCTTGCAGTGTTTGACTTGCTGATTTGGAGTGGATCAAGGTGGAGACGGCAAGGCAACAAGAAAAACGAAGCAGGTGATTATGGTTGGATGAGCAATTCGGTGAAAGACCTGCACTTGGAATCGGTGAGGAAATGGGGAATCTTGTGTGGCCGGTCGGTCTGCAAATTGAAGGTCACATTTGGCCAATAGCTTAGCACGGTACCTTGAATCTACATGTTGTGATTGAGGAGTTTGTGGACAAATTTTGAGTTTGAAGATTGAAAAATCAACAATGAGGACGATCCAGTCTTCCCCACCAAAGCACCGCACTGAAATTTTAATGGAACGTTTGAATTCAATTGATGTGGTATGATGGATTCCAAATTGCTGATTGCGAACAAGGCTTGGTGGAATCCCCAAGCGATTCTCAATTTTGAATCGTGAACTCCAAAGTGATCCAACGTTGAACTGGTGCTATGCAGTTCAGAATTAAATTGCGTAATCTAAACCAGTCCGATGTATTGTGAACGAGTTTGATTTTGAAATTGGAGAATTCAATCGCTGGAACGTCGAATCCTCGATTGTGCTGACTTGTGCAGGAAGCGGTGACTGACATTCCCTCCAAATTAACAAGTTCTTAAAAAAAAATTTGGTTGTCTCATTGGTTGTAGGGGCTTGAATCAGAAGAAGAGATTAACTGCAAAATCCTGAAAAAACAACAGTGAGAGTTACTTAAATTTTTGACATCGACGCTTATTGGAAGTGAGTTTCGGTGCCCGGCTTGGATTCTACACCGAAGCATCAAAATTTTCATAGATTGTACAAATTTATTAGCAGAGGGTGGTTGTGTCGATTAAATTGATCAACTAAAGAAACAAATTTGAATAAATCTGGGCAAATTGTCCAAAAATTGGCAATCGAAATTGAGGCAGACAGTTCAGTGTCGAAGGAGATTAGGGATTTGAGTTTGGCAGACTGATGTGCACACGGCCATAGGGCTGATCGCACGGCCATAGGGTGCGCCACGCGGTCATAGGCCCCCTCGCGCGGTCATAGGTCCAGAGGCCCATTTGGGCCCTAAAACTGCCCCAAAATTGATTTTTTTAAATTTCTGGATTATGGAATTTATTCTGAGTGGAATTAGGCCTTGTACAGCACGGTCATAGGGTCCAGACCTTATACTTTGGTCATGTTGTGTGTATTAAAGTGTTAATTCATCCGGTTTTAGAATATCATTTGATTATTATTGACTTTTATGAGTGTAAGTATTATTTTGATATGGTTTTAAATGTGATTTTGAATACCTAAAGGGATGATTTGATTTGAAATTGAATATTTGGATTAATTCTAGTCTTGTGTATATGTTTTAGGAACAACTTACCCCGTGGTTTTAGACTTGTTGCCCAATCTTAAAAGAAAGGAGAAAGCTCAAAGACCAAGAATCTAGTACTTTGTCCTAAACCTTTCATACTCCTGCATACTGGACTTGTTGACTACTGAGACTGCCACGTGTAGTCATTTTGCACATAGATTCGAAAAGCTCAAAAAAAACAATTACTGGACGTGTTGCCCCAACACATAAAAAGGTGTTAATTAATGAATTATTTGTATACTTTAAAAGTATTATCTTGTATATATATGATTAGGTCATAGGCTGCATCCATGTATAAGATGTGTTGCCCAGCCTGACGTGTTGCCCACCCTAGAATACTATATAGGACTGAGACTCTTAGAACATTGTGTCTACATTAGTGGTAATGGACTGTCCACCAAATTGAGAGAACCTGGAAATAAGGGAAAGGAAAGAAAGAAAGAAAAAGAATAGAAGTATAAGAATAAAGTTTTCAGGTATGTTTCACAAAGTTAGATTACACATAACCTAAATCTACTTTAAAAGTGACATTAGACGCACCAACAATAGATTACGTTGGCTTATCCACGGATGAACCCCTATACTACTGGTACTTGACAAAAAGTAAAAGTTAGTGAAAAAGTACCTCACAATACATAGAAATTATATTTTCACACAATGTGATATTACTGAAATAGAGTAGTAGTTCACAATCACCTCTCTAATATCACTTTTTACAAAGAGTGATATTATAAAAATAATATAGTCGTTGCAATTGAGGTGATATTAAAGAGGATCAATATGGTGATATTATAAAGGTAGCAATTCCATTGCTTACTTGGCTTTATACTTCTTTTGCTTTTTTATGATTTTGTCATTTTGTGAGCTTTGAGCTTTCATGATTTCAATTTTCTATTATTACTACCAAATGATTTGAGAAATTTATTAGATTGAACCAATTTTGAATTTCACATCAATTAGATTGTTCACGAAGCTTTTAAGATTTAGAAGTTTTTCCTTTAAATTCTTCTATTTGGGTTGCCATTGTTTGTAATAATTGAGTCAAATTTCTAATGCATTCTAATGTATGTGTATCTTTTACCATATATCATTTATCATTCATTAAATTTGTATTGTTTATTTCAATATATGCTTATTTATTAAAAAATATATATGAGGATTTTAGTAATTTTTATCTAAAGATTTATTGAAATTCTTGCTCTGCATTCTATCTAATACATAAACATTCTAATGAAATTCTAATGGTGAATGTGTAGCATAGCAAGCACCAACCGCTAGTTAATTTTCTAAAATGCTTAAAAATTTTAAATTTTCATAATATGAAGTTTTTAAGAGAAATGGAAATAATAGTGACAAACATCATAGTGTGATTGATGTATTCTTTGAGCTCACACCAAGAAAAGTTTGATAGAAAAAGTTTGAAAGTGGTGTATTTGGACCTATCACATAAATTACAATTTCAACAATTTAAAAAAAATGGAATACAAAATAGATTTCCCTACACATAGGTCAATTTTATAAATAATTAGGGAAAGATTGGAGCATGTCTAAGATACAAAAACTTGTACAACTATTTTTGAAAATCTAAAAGAATTTCATTATTGAAAATTTTGAATATTCAAAAATGATTTATGACAAAATTTAGAAAAAAGAACACATTCACATATGAATAGAAAAAATCAAATCATTTCATCAAAGTGTCAAAACATTAGGAAGAGCAACATGTTCAAAGCCAAGAAAATTGGATCAAGTTGCCAAATTGTCCAAATGACAAAACTAAATTACTTCATCACCAAGGTGCTAAATCTGACTTTAGTTTAAAAACATTTAAAATCAATAAATATGTAAAATTCAAGTTTTGACTTTTAATATGTCCGTCACAAGGAGTGCAATATCCTTTACGAGTTAAGCAAATGTTCCAATTATGTGTATGTGACATTGAATATATGTTTAGTGTTTCATTATTGGAAATAATTGAAGGTAGGACATACTACTTATGAGTTATTTTGTACATGTCCTTGTACTCTATTCAACTTGGTGTGAATTGAGATATCTCAAACTAAAGATAATTGCATTTCATAAAATGTACTTTTGAAGTGACTAACAAATTCACATATGTATATGGTTTGATCTTAATTCCTTCACTCGTAAAGGATTCGGCATCCTTTGTTTCTTGTGATATAGGAGGTGTTTAGTATATTTTGAAATGCATGCACTTCATGAAATGTTTGGGAGGCACACTACATGTACATTTTCATTAATAGGGGTGTTTGAAGGGTATTTTAGAGGGGAATATTACCTTGCCTTAACTCCTGCAAAAGCGTGGTCAATTTTCTATCAAAAGTCACTCAAAACTACCATTTCTATTGTGTTCAATCAAGAAAATAATTTTTTTAAAGAATTTAACCATAGGATCTTGTATTTTATTTGTTTAAGATCATGTGATAAAAATTTCATGAAGTTTGACCATACAAATTGGAAGTTATTAGCATTCAAACTCGGGGAAAAAAAATTCTTGAAAGTTGGCTTGCAATTTCAGGTGATTTTGACTACCATTTGTAGAATTTTTTTGCACTATGGACTTTCAATTAAAAAAACTGTATTGAAGAATTGAGCAAAAATTTTAGGAAAAGAAATTCAAGAAGAAAAACACTTGATTATCATTCTATAAAAAATTATTAAGTAGAAGAAGGTCTAAGATTGAAAGGAAAACTAAATAGTTAATAGCTCTAAAATGGGATTGAAATACAATAATTCCAACAATGAAATTGCTCTAGCAAGCAAACTTTATAAGAAAAAAAAATTAATTTCATTTCAAATTTTTGTGGATTTCTTTTTCTACATAGCGGCATGAAAATTATGTTTAAGATGGCATAACTTTTGCTCTCAGTCACCAATTGAAATAAAATTATATTCTCACAAAGCAAATAAGTTTTTCTATCTTATGAGAAAAATTCACCAAATATTGAGGTAATAGAAACTTGTCTCCTAAGAGTCCCCCAGGAAACGCTTGGTCCTTTAGGGGTTAAGATAATACAAGATACCTTATAAACAAGGTTGTTTTGTCTCATAGAAAAAACAATTTAGTCATTGTATTGGATGTATGACATTGCATGTCATATTAGACAAGTGTTGAGTATGTATAATTATTATGTTGTCAAATAAGGTTTTAGGATTTAGAATTTTTTTACCCCACAATAAATGGATTAGTCTTTTGTGGTTGGTTCTTAAGAGTGATATGGAAAGCCATCATCCAACATCATTGAGAGCAACTATGGATGGAGGCATGGATGGGTGGATGAAGGAATGATTGCAAGTAGGTGAAGAAGTGACTACAAGTGGGTTAAGGGGCTTATACGGGTGGCTTGAAGGAACAACCGCAAGTGGCTTGAAGGAGCAAATATAGGTGGATAAAGAGACAACTATAGGAAGCAATTTCCTTCGAAAAGGCAGAAATTTCAAAAATAAGAGAATGTGTTCTTCCAAAATCTCCACCCTTTATTTTTATTTTAAAATCAACATAACAAATAATATTCAATTACAATGAATCTTTACAAACTACAATATATATAACGAGAAGTACTTACTTGGATCTTTGTCCTTTACATTTTTTTATTTAAATATCAACACAACAAATAATATATGATTACAAAGAATCTTTGAGAATTGCAAAATATATAAGGGGAAGTCTTTACTTAAATCTTCATCTTTTATATTTTATTTTTAAATCAACATGACAAATAAATAATAATTTTGAAGAATTAAAATTAAATATTTTATTTAATTTTCCACCCTTTCCTCTTACTTTTAAAATCAATGTGACAAATAAGAGCCTATCTCCATTGGGCTCTTGGACGTTTAGGTGTTTGAGAGGGTTCACGTGCTCAAGTTCCCAGTCCAAGAGGGTCTAGCAAGTGCCATTAGCAACCGGAAGTCTAGCTTGGTCCACCTGCTCGTTTGATCCAACTTGTAATCTCTAGCGGCAAACCGCCTAGTGGTAACTTTTGCATAGATGACTTGCTAGTCAATTTGATCGAGCTTGTCTTTTCTTGCATTTGGAGGGGTCTAGGTGGGGGTCCGACCCAACTTTGCAATTCCAAAGCCAAGGCCTAGAGGCCCAGTCAAAGGTCTAAGCCAAACATTTCCATTCAATGGAGCCTCCTCACCCGTCCAAAATCAAACCTCTAGGAGCCTAATGGAGATAGGCTCTAGTACTTTATTAGGATAAGTCATTGAGAATAGCAAAAATAAATAGGGGAGTTTAAACTTAAATCTCCATCCATTAGTTTTCATTTATAAAATAAAAATGATAAATAATTCATAATTTGAAGGAGTCGAAGGAAATTTCAAAAAATAAATAAGAAAGTTCTAATTTAAATATTCACCCTTTATTTTTTATTTTAAAATCAACGGGACAAATAATACTAACATCAAAATGATTTTTTGTAAATTGCAAAACATAATTGGGTACCTTCTTATTTCAATCTCTATCCTATATATTTTATATTCAAATCAAAGTGGCAAATAATACATGATTGAATAGAATTATTCTTTGAGAATTGCAAAAAATGAATAAACAGGAAAGTTCTTACTTAATCTCCACCTTTTACTTATGTATTTTAAATCAACATGACAAATTATTCAACATTTAGAGGACTCTTTAAGAATTGAAAAATTGCAAGGATAAGTTCCTAACTAACTCACTACCCTTGAATTTTAAAATTGAGATGAAAAATATTACATGAGTAGGATGATTTTTTGAGGATTCCAAAAAATAAATGGAAGAGATTTTATTTAAAACTTCCACCTTTTATTTTTTAATTATAAAAATCAAAGTGACAAATCATTCATGATTAGGAATCTTGGTGAGTTACAAAAAATAAATAAATAAAGTTCTTATTCATATCTCCACCCTTCATAATTCATTTTTACTATGAATATGACAACTAATTTATAATTATGAGTGTTCTTTGAGAATGGTCCAAAATTAGAAAGAGAATTTCTAATTTAAATCACCATCATTTATTTTTTACTTTTCAAATCAATGCAACAATTTATCCATGATTAGAAAGATTCTTTGAGAATTGTGAATACTAAAAGAAAAATGCCTTACTTAATTTTCTACAATGTAATTTTATTTTTAGATCAACTTGACAAATGATTCATGAGTAGGATGATTTTTTGAGAATTGCAAAACTTAATTGGATAAGCTCTTACTTAAATCTCTATCTTAAATTTTTAAATCAACATGACAAATGATTTATAATTAGGACAAGTCTTTGAGAATTGCCAAAAATAAATAGAAAAGTTTATACTTAAATCTCCACCCTTACTTTTAATTTATATGATAAAATGACAAAAAATTCATGATTATGAGGACACTTAAAGAATTGTGAAAAATAAATAGGGGAGTTCATATTTAAAACTTCACCTTTTAATTTTCACTTTTAAAATCAATTGCAAACTTGATGTCAAATAATTCATGAAGAGGAGGACTCTATGAGAATTCCAAAAATTAGAAGAGGGAGTTCTTACTTACATTTCCACCTTTTATTTTTTATTTATAAAATCAAAGTGATAAATAATTAATGGTTAGAAGGAGTCTCAAAGAATTCCAAAAATTAAAAGAGGAAGTTCTTACTTACATTTCCACCTTTCATTTTTTATTTATAAAATTAGAGTGATAAATAATTCATAATTAGAAAGCATTTTAGAAAATTGCAAAAATTAAAAGGTAAAGTTTTTACTTACATTTTCACCTTTTATTTATAAAATTAGAGTGACAAATGATTCATAATTAAAAAAAGTCTTGGAGAATTGTAGAAACAAATAGGGGAATTTGTACTCAAATCTCTATCCTTTTTTATTTACAAAATCAAAGAGAAAAATAATGCATGATTAGAAGGAATTGCATAAATAAATAGTGAAGCTTATACATAAACATCCACCTTCTATTTAAATAAATAAATAAAAATTAGTGTGTCAATGATATATGAGTAGTGTGATTCTTTGAGAATTACAAAAATAAATTGGTGCATTTTTACTTCAATCTTCACCTTTTGTTTTTCATTTTTAAATCAACCAAGCAATTACATTAGATGGAATTTGAGGGCAATAAAAGCCTGCAGGTTCCTATGAGTTCCTAAACTGTAAGGAACTATGGAAATTTTGCCCAGTCAATAGTCTAACGTGGCCGAGATTGTGCCACATCAAATAATATTAATTAATTAATTATAATATTTTTTTTAAAACTATTTTAAAACTATTTTTATTATTTTAATATTTTGACATGTTCTTAGCCTTAGGAACAGGCTTGAAACAACCCTCCCAAGGCCTCAAATCTCTTCTAATAATATATGAACATCATGATTCTTTGAGAATTGCAAAAATAAAATGGAGAAGTTCTTATTTAAATCTCTACCTTTTATTTTTTTATTTTTAAGATCAATATGACAAGAAATTTGATTAATAGGGCAAGGGGGGAATTGCAAAAATTAAAAAGGAAGTTTTTACCTAAATCACTGCCCTTTATTTTTTATTTATAGATTCAAAGTGACAAATCATACATGATTAGGAAGAATCTTAGAGGATTTCAAAGAATAAATAGGAAATTTTTTACAATCTCTATCTTATATTTTATTTATTTATAAAACTCATTTGACAAATAATAGATGAGTTGAATGATTGTTTGAATATTGTAAAAAATATATGGGTGAATTCTTACTTAAATCTCTATGCTTTATTTTTGAAGGGGATTGACCTTTTTGTTTATTTTGTGAATCCCCTTCCTAGTCACCACTCATATGGTTGCCCTAACTGCATGTAATCCTTGAGGGAGAAAAATATCTTTTGAAGGAGATTTAATTTTCTTCTATCCAAAATCACTCCTACCCAAATACATCCTTTGAAAGAGAAGCAATGCCTTTTTGAAGGAGATTGGCATTTTCTTCTACCCAATGTCGCCCCATCAACATTTACCTTCATCTATCTTGTCACCATATTGACAAGTAGACTTTTAAAGAAAGTATCTCCACTGTTGATTCTCTAGATTTTAGTTTTATGACCTTTCTTCTTCTTGTAGTTGCCCTACCATGTTGCCCCTTCCATAGTCGCCTCCACCTACATGTGCCCATTTGAGGGAGAAAAATTGGTTGTTCAAGGTAACTAATATTTTTTTCTTCCTATAGGTGCCCAACCATTGGTCACCTAATATACATATGTCCCTTCAGGGAGAAAATTGCTTGTTCAAAGAAATATATTGCCCTTTTTGCTTCACCAATGGTTGCCCATATGGTCTGGTTGCCTTCTAGAAGTTGTCCCTCCCGCACATGTTTATTGAGTACAACAAAATTCTTTTAAAGGAGTGAAGGACAAGTCTTCTACTATAATCAATCATGAATTACTTGTGTGGATGATTTTAAATATGATAAACAAAGGATGATGATTTGAGGAAGAAATGCTCCTATTATTGATTGCAATTTTCAAAGACTCATCCTACCCATCTACTATTTGTGACATTGATTTTAAAAGAATAAACATTGGGTGGAGATTTAAATGATAACTTCTACTTTTTAATTTTTGCAATTCCACAAGACTCCTCCTAATTATGAATCATTTGTGACTTTGATTTTAAAATAAAGTTTTTGGATGGATACGTAAGTCAAAACCTACCCATTTATTTTTTGCAATTCTCAAATAATCATCCTATTCATATATTTATTTATCATGCTGATTAAAAATAAGAAATAAATGGTGGTGATTTAATTTTAAAATTTCCCTCTTAATTTTTGGCTATTTTCAAAGAGTCTTTGTGAGCATGAATCATTTGTTGTGGTGATTCTATAAATTAAAAATAAAAGATGGAGATTATATAAGAAATTTTCTATTTATTTTTCAAATTTCTTCAAGACTCCTTCTTATCTTGAATTATTTTTCACTTTGATTTTATAAATAAAAAATAAAATATGGTGATTTTATAAAAAAATCCTATTTATTTTTAAAAATTCTCCAAGATTCCTTCTTATCTTGAATTATTTTTCACTTTTGATTTTATAAGTTAAAAAATGAGTGGAGATTTAAGTAAGAGGTTCTTTATTTATTTTTGGAATTCTCAAAGATTCAAGTATATTTTGTTACATTGATTTAATAATAAACTTTTCTATTCATTTTTTGCAATTCTTAAAGAGTCTACTTAATAATGAATTATTTGTCACTTTGATTTTACAAATAAAAAACAATGGTTGGAGATTTAAGTAAAAACATTCCCAATTTTTTCAGATTCATCTTTTCAATTTTAAAAATATTATGTGGATTTTTAAGTAAAAACTTTTCTATTCAATTTTTTAAATTCTTAAAGAGTCTTCCTAATAATGAATTACTTGTCATGTTGATGTAAAAATATAAAAGGGGATATTTAAGTAAGAATTTAACCAATTATTTTTTGCAAATCTCAAAGAATCATTGCCTACTCATGTAGTATTTATCCTATTGAACTCTAATTAAAAATAAATAAAGGATAGACATTTAAATAAGAACTTTACTATTTATTTTTAAAAATTCTCCAAGACTCCTTATCATGAATTATTTTTCACTTCGATTCTATCAAAAATAAAAGGTGAAGATTTAAGTAAGAAATTAAATAATGAATTTTTTCAATTATCGAAAAGTGCTTCTAATTTTGAATTATTTGTCACATTGAATTAAAAATTAAAAAAACAAAAGGTGTAGCTTTAAAATCTCACACCCATCAATTGCTAATTTGATAGATGGAGGTTGAATGTTAATTAATGTAGTTTCTGCATCTTTTGAGCTCATTGAGACAAATTGTTACAGTGAGCTCAAAAAAATAAAATAAATTTAATTTTTTATACCTTCCTATGAACTCAAAAAAATAATTTAAATGAATTGTTTTTACACACACCGTTGAGCTCAAAAAATAAATTTTAAATAAATTTCTTCATACACACCCACTCTAGTGAGCTCAAAAAAAAAATTTAATTAATTTTTTCATTACCCCCCCTATCCCACCCCTTTGTAGTTTCCAAGTGGAAGTGGTGGTGCCAATCGATATGTGATATATCTCGTATTTGTATCCATATCGAACCCATATCTGTATCCATATCCCATACCATATTGGATCCATATTTGGATCCATATCCCATATTGTATTGTATTCGTATTTATGTCCATATCTATATCATATCCATATTGTATTCGTATCAAATCATACTATATTTGTACTATATCGTATCCGTATCAAGATCCTAAAGCTCTTATTTTTCCTCAACGATATGCTCCGTCGACGGTTGGAAGAAGGATCATTTTATTTTTTTGAATTTGATCAATAGCTAAGGTTTTTTTAGAGGGGGGAGGAGCGCAACTAATACAATAGAACACATCTTTTTGGTACATTGTGATGAGCAAGGTGCATAAACGAAAGGCAATGGGCATGAAGGCTATTGAATGTTATGAAGATCATTCTACTTACTCATATTTTGTTTGTTACATTGATCTAAAATTAAAATAAAGTGTGAATATTTAAGTAAGAATTTATTTATTTATTTTTTGCAATCCTCTAAGACTCCTTATCATGAATTATTTTTCACTTTTATTTTATAAATAAAAAATAAATGATGAAGATTTAAGTAAGAACTTATCCATTTATTTTTTGTAATTATCAAAAGAATTATCCTACCTATGTATTATTTGTCACTTTTGATCTGAAACTATAAAACAAAGGGTGGAGATTTAAGTGAATTTTCCTATTTCATTTTGACAATTCTCCAAAAGTCTTCCTAATAATGAATTATTTTTTACTTTGAACTTATAGATGGAAAATAACAAGTAGAGATTTAAGTAAGAACTTCCCCATTTATTTTTCATAATATCAAAGATTCATTCAATCATATATTATTAGTCATATTGATATTTCAAATAAAAAATAAAAAATTTAAATTTAAATAATTTTTCTTTATTATTTTCAATTTATAAAGATTCATCCTAATTATATAGTGTTTGTTACATTGATTTTGATTTTATGATTAAAATGAAGGGTGGAAAGAATATCCCCTTTTATTTTTGACAATTTTGGATTCTAAAAGGAGATTGGGCTTTCTTCTTCCCATGGTCACCCTTTGCAAATACCTTTTTATCCTATGTCCTTTGTCTACCCGTGATTGTCTTTTGTCCACTCGCAATTTCCCTTGGTTTTGCAATCATCCCTTGGCCACCATGTGGTTGCCCCTTGGATACCTACGGTCACCATTTATTCCACCCGTAGTCGCTCCTTCACCTACCTACATGTGCCCTTTGACCCGCATGTAGTAGCCTACCCATAATTACCCTATATCCACAATTGCTTATCGGCATTAGACCCCTAATATGCCATACAAATGTCACATGGCATCTAAGTAAGCTTAGGTAAATGGGGGTTGGCTTTTCTGAAAGTCAAATGTAAAATTGACATTATTAGACAAATAGGGGGTCTACAAGATGTCTTGGACATCATATAAGACATTGTGTTGTTGTGTTCAAGAAAACAACATTGACCTTGTTGTTATCTAATACTTAAACATTGCACATTAAAAGTAGACTTATGTTATAAAAATAAATTGGTGTTCTTTTTTATCATAGGGTATGTTTGTTATGAATTTTAGATTTTTGGTGCATGCAAGAAGACATAGCATGCACATCATTGTGAAATTTGTGAATGCAATTGAACAAGTAGCACCCAATCTTGAAATTCACATGAATTTCATACTTTTACTACAACACTTGCAAAATGAGAAGACAAAAGCATTGAAACATGGCAATTGAAGAAACTACAAATTTTTACAATGAACTAGCACATGCATTCAAAGAAAATGTATAAGCAACAAAAAAAAATTGAAAAAAAAATGCAAACATGGAGTGCCTTGTAGAGTATTAAAGTTTCTAACATTTGGCAACAAATTAGGGTAAAAGAAGACAACAATTCACAAATGTTCATCGTGCTAAATAAAATAGCCAAAGTGTCTCTCAAAGTTTACAATTTGTACAATGTTTATTAACCATTAAAATTGTGGCTAGGGTGGTTTAGTATCTATATTGCACACAACTATGGATAAGAGTTCATCATCATAAGTTCTTTGAATGTTTTATACAATGCACTATTATAAAAGACAACGACACAAGCTCTAAGCAAGTTCTAAATACTCACAAAGCTTGCTATACATAAAAAAGGGACTAAAGCCAACTTCTACATGCATCTGACCTAGCAACAAGCTAGACTGCACTACAAAACCATGTCATCATCTTCAATCCAAATTCTACTCTTATGTCATTGCTTGCGCCATAGAGATGCAGAAACAAGAAACTTGTAAGCCTATATGGAAGCTTAAAGAGTGCCAATGAATTGCAACATTAGAAGAAATTGGTACAACAAATTCTTAGGAACCCTAGAGAGCGAGAGGAGTAGCAAGTAAAAGCATGCTAATGAAGACTAGTAAATGGGAGTGATCCAATGGCATAACAAATTCTAACGTGGATTCTTTCTATACTCAAAAACCTCATAAACTTAGAATTTCATTATTGATTTGTAGATATCTATTGACTGACAAACAATAAAATATAAACCATAAATAAGTTAGCAACAAAAATTGAAGAAGCAAATGCCCTAAACCCTAAAGATGTTGTAACTCTAAAATATCTTTAGCATAGGATGTTTGTTAGCCCTACTTTTTAATAGATGGGATTTTGTGTTACTTTCAAACATCAATAAACATCATCTATTTGTTTATATCCTATATTATTTATAATATTTTCAATTTTTTTGTTGATACCATATAGTAAAAGTAATATTTTTCAAATTTTTTGGCCTAATGTTTTTAAAGCGTCTTATATTTAGACGTACATGGTTTCTAACACTTGTGCAGAGTGAGCCTCCCAACTTGAAACATTAGGTTGGGATGAAAATTTTTGTTTTGTTTTGTAGAAATATATTCACTATTAGTAATTTTATGTAATTATTAAGTAACATTTTAGTTGTATAAGAATTTCTTGTGCAAGTGAAAGAAAAAATGAATTTTTTTTGCATACTTAACCTATATTTTGATTTTTTGAGTTCACACACCAATGAATTGTCAATTATCTTCCCATTACATTGATCTTTGGTTGGTTTCCTACAATACAATGTTGCTTTAGCCCTCAGATGCAAGAAAACATAGATGAGAATAATAAAAATTCAAGCATGAAACTCACCATGTCCATGCATTCATTGAAGGAGGGAATTGTTGTGGTGTGCACTTCCATGTGTTGAATGACAAAATTGGTACAACATTAGCCAATCAAAGACTTTGATTGTCTGATTTTGAATAAACAAATTCATATGTGTATCATGTTCATACCATTTTGAAAGATGAAAATGACTTGCCCAAACACTCTCATTGGTTGAAACATCTTTATTTTCAATTTTGGTCTTGCTTGCTCAAATGTGAAGGACGACAAAAACAAGCAAACACCACCCTATTCAATTGAGAATATAGCTAATACTGCAAAGAATTGTGATGACTATCATTCTAAGCCTATTTATAAGTCACCTTTCTTGACCTTTTGCCATTTAGCAACTGATGATGGTAAATTTTTCTTATAGTAATTATTTAAATATAATATATATTTATACAAAATGTATAAATTAAAAATTTGAATAAAAACATCAATATACAACAAAATATTTAATTTATATGTCCCATTAGAGTTAATCGCTAAATGTCAATTGTTTGTTGAATAGACAATTGAAAATCTAGGTAGGTTCCAATGACGTCAATTTAGTTAGATGTTCATGAAATTTTGACACAAGGTGTGAATATGTATCCCCTTAGTGGGAATCTAATGTTTTTTTTTATCAAGTGCTTGAATCAAAAGTTATATTGTCTTGAATTTTTGGGGCAACCTAAGTAATTTGGGAATTTTTTGCAAAAATGATCACCAACTTTTGAAATTTCACATGTATGTAACTAATAAAAGATGGCATACAATATTTTTTTGAAATTAGTTCTCAATTCACATTTAAGAGGAGTCAAATTTTGTTATCTATATGTGGGTGGTTTCAAGAAAAAAAACATATTCTTGTAACTTCAAGCCCTATTATCTTGAAAATTGTGAAGTCAAAGTTCTTGAATTTTTTCCTATTTGTTCCAATTGTTCATCTTTAAATTTTCATAATTTGGATTTCAAATTAAAAAATTCCTTCATTGCACAAGAAATCATCAAAAAATGACTAGTGTATTGCCAAATTACTTAACATCCTTGCATTGTAAGGTGATTAAGAGTAAGCTAGATTCTATATTTTGCTTCTAAAATTTTTCATGAGTGAACCTAACATCATGTACTTATGAATGGTTTGTATCCTTATTTTTTTGTAGAGCAAAAATTTTACTCCAAAACAGCTTGACATTTGCTAAGCTTATTTTGTAGGAATGAAAAAAAGTTTGTATTCTCACTTCAAATGTTATAATCTTTCAATCCATGTGGGTAGATAGACTAAAATTTTTTCCACACATTGTCTTACTTGTTTAATACAAATTTGAATGGTTGGAATTTTTTTTAAAAAGGTTTAAATTTTAAAATTTGGACAATGCATAAAAAAATTGGTAGCCTTTTGAACTTTTCCTCTTCCAAAATACCCTCCAACCTTAAGGGGTTAATTATAAAGTGTGTGCAATGAGGGACAAGGAACTATAGTTTAAAAAAAATAAAGGATGAAACTCTTTAAAGCACAAAACTAGGGTTTTCTGAAGTTTGGTGTTGTGTTTCTTTTGTACACAGTACTATTTTAAATTAAACCTTCCTCTAATCCCCCTTTTTCAAACTAGGGGTTCCTTTACAATTAACTAGATTTGTATTATGCAAAGAACTCCATGATAGCAAAGTCATCTTGAAAACTTGTTCCAACAATTTTCATCTAGTTTTTCATTTTTATTTTTATTTTAATTAAGGACAATTCATTCTTATAATTTACTTTTGATCAACAACAAAAAATGATTGGTCAATCCTTGATGTTGATTTTAACCCTATAAGGACAGGCTAGTCTCCACGGAATTCATCATTTTCTAAAACCATGGGAATCAATTGCTTAAAAGAATGGAAAAGTACTCATTGGAAGTCAAACTACTGTAGAAGATGTTTCCTTATCTCAACAAAACTCAAGGATAAATAGTTGCATATCTGTGCTTTAGAAAAGAATTCTTTGTCATCCATCTGTCATCCATCTGACAGTAAGTATCCTTGGCGGCGTTACAGGGTTAATAGTTCAACATGAGATCAACGACAAACTTGATAATTTCTTCTAAACTGTCATAAGTGTCACTCCACCTTTTTGATGCGTAGGACCCAATTTTCATCAATTCATGTGTAGAGAGGCAGAACCAAAAACAGCGACCACTTGAATCAACAACCCACTCGCATCACACTCTCAAACTTGCGCGCCGTTCTTCCTCGCTTCCTCCCTCCATTCGGCAACGCAACCCTAAGAAAGCTGACTATGAAACCATTCATTGGTGTACAAAGTAAACGAAGTACAAAGTAAATTCATTGATCCGAAGGAAACGAAGCTCATGTAAAGCACTGGTGTACAAAGTAACAATTCAGATGGGGGCCAGAGTGGTGGGCAAATTCATTGCATGCGCTCTTCAATAGTCACGGAAACACCGAGAAAAGGGGAGATTCATGGACGAGTTCACACTATGACGAATTGCAACTCTCTAGTCATGAAGTGCTCTCATATATTAGCAATGTGATGCCAGAGCACCCTGCAGCAGACCATCGAAGACACCAGTGTAAAAGAGCACTCAAGGGCCTCAATACATAACGGAACACGTAAACACACATCCTCCTGTCCTACTTCAGTGCGGCGACACCCCTTCCTTTTCCCCAAGGCGCTCCTGGTGACACAGTTCTGACAAAGATGACTTGCACCAGGAGAGAGACCCTCAGATTCATAATCTGCTGTTGAAGAAAGGATCGCATATATTTTACAAAACATACATAGATTATCACCAACCAGAGCTAGTTATTGCTAAGCTACAGGAGCAAGTCCAACAATTACGAGCACAGATGTATCGCACATGGAACGAATGAGAGTGATCCGTTTAGGGCTCACATACAGTGGCTCTCAAAAGAATTCGCACTCTTACAAAAATTAAAAATTACAGCTTGGGAACGCTGGATGGGACTTATGGGATCGCGGAGAAAAACCTCAAGAACGTCTTGATGCGGAATCGGGCTAAAACTTCGACTGCGGCGGGGATTGCGCAGGGCAATGCACGCGCTGTTGGGTTAGGTTTTAGACCATCATTTCGGGGAACTTCTTCACGAGGGCCGCCATATCCAAGCCCAGGCTCTTCATCAACGACAAGCTGGCGGAGACGCTCTCCGGGTCGGGGACGGTGGCCTTCTCCTCCTCGCCCCAGTAATCCGAGTACGACCATCCGAAGGACTGCGCCAGGATGTCGTTGGCGTCATCGGAGCTGAACCCGAGCTCTTCCACGAGGTGGCGAGACGTCTGCCACTGCTCCTACTGCGTGGAATCAAACTTGTCGATGAAATGGACAGCAGTGCTCACTTGACAGGCCACTCTGGATGGAGCATCTGAACTGGCAAGAGGTCGAATCCCTATGCGCAGCCTAGCACATGCCTGCAACAGGTACGAAGTTTTTCAGAGAAAGATCTTTCAGCCACAACGAACTGCATTCAGAAATTGCTTCACGTCACTTCACTCCTTGAAATTCGCTCTGAATAAGGGATTCCTGACTGAACCCACGAGTGAGGGCTTTCCGACACGAACGATCTTATTAGGGCTTCAGCAATTTCACATGAAATAAAATGAAGAGAGAGAGTGGTGGTTGAACGACCTCCTAATAAAAAATAAACCGAAATGGTGAACACAGTGTTTACTCAGAAACTATAGGGTTAAGTTGAAGGATTGAAAACAGAGGACCCATTTAGGGGGATGGCGATCAAACCCTAGCTTGTGCTTCGAAGCTCCGCTCCGCGTGTCAAGCTGGAGCCCTCCAATTTGGACCGTCGGTCGCTCAGGGAAGACCTTTACGACCGAACCCTCGACCTCGCCAAGAGAACACTGGAATACCAGTCCTCGAGCTGCCACCTCAAAATCCTCGAGTAGAGGAAACACACAATGATGCACAAACTGGACATTTATTTACCTCGAAGACGAGTAACGTGGTCTAATACTCTCCAGTCCACCGAAATTGGCAATCCTACGACTAGGCGCCTCAATTGCAAACAAACCAGAATTTTCCACGAACCTGCTGACGAGACCTGACCAAGCAACGGAATTTGAAGTCTAAGTATAGTGCGAAATTCTGAGAGCGGAGATTTGGGGCCACTTTCAGCACCCAAATGCCTGCCAAAGATAACAATCGGAATGCAATTGCGGCAACGCGGCAGGGAGGTCGAAAGTGCGATGGCAGAACGTCGACGACGGAAGAGGCGCACCCCGGCAGCCCCACACTGCAGTACTACTGCACTACTCGCACAGATATTGCCTCGGGGAAATCGATTCGTAGATTTCCTACTCCAAGTCTATGAAAGTGTTCGAAACTATCTACCAGAAAGGAGGCCAGCGAGACCTATTTGAGGGTAACCGCCGGGGGCTGCCTTAACTTGGATTTCGGAATCTTTCTTATTTGGGCTGGGTGGAACGACCCATCAGTGATGAGCTTCCACGTTTCAATGCTGCTATGCAAAAAATTGCTCAAACTGTTCAATCCATACACTACGAGTTCAAATCATGATTCATAAACCCAAGTTTTAATTTGATAAAAGGATCTTGTGAAGACGAAGAGAATAATATCAAGAAGTTCACATGTAGTTCAGAAATGGAAAAGATTTTGTGAAGATTCTCATAAAACCAAGTCGGTGGAGCTCAATGTATCGTTGAAGGGCTAAAGGTTTAGAAAGCCCAATCCTAAACAACATGGCGTTTTTCTTTTGGATTTGACTTAGATGGTGCATGAATGGAAGTATACGCTAGTGACAAAAACTTGTATTTAGGTTAAGCATGATCCAATGACACAAAGCATTGACAATATGGATCATTGACAACATGTCTTCGAAGTTACAAAATGGATACCTATTTTTCTTGTTTGGTATTGTATTTGAGTGGCAATAATTAAAAACACAATGTTGTGTTATTTGGTTTTCAAAACATAGAACTTGCAATTGAAATAATTCACTAAATTTTTGAATGGTATAGAACCAATTTGACATGCTTCAATTATTTATTAGTTTAAACCAAATGGATATAATCGCATTAAAAGTTACCATTGCCATGACTTTCCAAGCAAAGGATTGTAGTCCTTTTGACAATTTCTTGAACCGGCTTTGAATTTATTAATTACACCAATGTTGTCATTTTTTTAATAACTTTGTGGATGAATGATATAGCAATACATTTATTTGGTGATTTGGAGATGAAGGTCTATTGATAAGAACCTCAAAAGGTCATGAATCACATGATGCAAGGCTAAAGTCAATGTCTACATTACAATACAACAATTTATAAAAATAGTTCTATCTAAAATTTTCATACTTTTCAAGTATACACTAGTCCATGAGGATTTGTCATGATTTAAGATTGCACATGAGACAGTGGATTCTTTAATAAATAAACAATTAATCAATAGATTGTTGATTTATTCAAATAGAAAATTTAAACAATTTCGTTTTTCTATAGTAGTACACATAGGGACTTCTATGTGAATAATGAATACATTTTTTTGTTTTGACATGATAACATTTGAATTGATCTTTATATTAAAAAATAAGTTCAAATTTTCTTACTTCTGAATATTATACAAAATGCAAAAGTGTTCAAATTCTAATAGAATTTTTTTTAATCGATCATACCATTATGTAGTCACATAATTTTTTTGAAATCAATCACCTTGATATGAGCACTTATTCTGTCATTGTAAAAGCTAACAAGATGACATTCTAACTTCAATTGGAACTTTAGTAAGGAAATTATGTTTTTTTATGCAAAAAATCATACCAATCTAAACTTATTATAAAATACTAATAGAAAGGACTAAATTAGTTATAATTAGTAGATTTAATTTAGAAAATCATAGTTGAAATTAAATTAAAGTACAAGATTTATATTATTTGATTTTTTTCTTTTAGTTTGATTTGATCCAAATACCAAAAATGAATATTTCAAAATTTCAATGAAGTTCAACGAAGGCACATCTAATTTGTGAATGCAAGACTTTTAGAAGTTAATTGCCCCTAGAACTAAATATGTAATAGGGATAAATCCTAAAAGGCTTGAATGTATGGAAACATATTTATATATAACTAATAAAATATACAATAATTTGATATTATCACACACTCATATTCACACATATAAAATAATTTTTAATAACATGCATATTCATTTAATTTTCCAAGGGCATGATTACAAAAAGTTCTAAATGTATTATTTTGAAAATCCTAAATGAGACTCTAATAAAGGATAGGACAAAATAAAATTGGCATTATTCTACAAAATATGAATTCTTTTGAGCAAATGAAATTTGACAAATTCAAGAAATAGGACTATTCATAAAAGTTCTTTTTTTCTACATATGAAAAAATTTGAAAAAAAGAATTCTTCAAAGATCTTGGCATTTTTTTATGAACAATTTTCCACCAAACCTCCTTGTAGTTACCATATTATTAAGTGACTTGAAGACTATATAATTGTTTTTATTAGAGATAGCTTTTGTAGTCAATATTACCTATTAGTAAACTAATTTAAAGATTAGAGGTAGTTAGATTGAATTTGATTGCTAATGACATAGGTTAATAAAAAAATTTAGATATAGTAAAAGATTGATTTTGAATTGACCTTTGTATTATATTTTTTATGCTAGAATCTTAAAGAAAAATACTTTGTTGTTTAAAAAAACTCTCTCTCTCTCTCTCTCTCTCCATTTAAGTTATTAAAGTCAAGAAGGTGCTATAAAACCTTTACATTTTTTGTTTTGCCTCTCTAATATTACATAGAAACTTCAAAAATTTTGCAAGTGTATTTTGAATGCCTTTTTTCTTTTTAAGGAACTCTTAATTTCTCATTAAGAGGAACTCAACAAAATTGATCCCCACACTTTTCTGTTAAGTAAAATGTAGTTTCTGTCAAGTAAAACGCAGTTTTTGTCAAGTAAAATGGAGTTTCTTCTAGTGTGTTCTTAAATTATAAATTTCAAAATCTCAAACACTTTGAGTGACCAAAGATTCTATTTGAAAATGATGGTGTTAGTAATAGAAGACTCTAAAGCTTATATGGTGCCTAGAGTTGGTCACTTTATTCTTGGTCATTTTATTTAGTTCACTTATGGATAATATAGATTGATATCATTGAAAAAAATAATAAAGTATAGATAATTTGTCAAAAAAGAAAAACTAAAAAACTTGGAAAAAACTTGGGATAACAAAATTGCATTTTAGTCATTAACCCAATAATTTTTTTTTTCTATAAAATCTTCAATTTTATTTTTAAATTTATATGAAACAATAGTAAATTAGAATTTCATTTTACTTCATTATTTGATCTCCAAAACCAACCATTCTAAAATCAAGTTTGAATTTCATTGCTAAAAGGGGCAAGTAATTTAGGACAACAAGAAAGATTAGTATTATGGGATTGAGGAAGTATGTTATATTTTCAATTCTTAACCTATAAATCAATTCAATATTTTTAGGCCAAAAACTTCTTTATAGTACTCAAACCCAAAGCAAGGCTAAAATCTTCATCTGTATTTATTCATTAACAAATCCAAGCATAGGATCCTTTAGTTAATTTATTAGAATACATCCTCTTAAAATCTCAAATTAATTTACCTTATCAATTATTAAATCATGATGCTTGAATATCAAAAAGAAGTATTTTCAATTCTTTCCAAATGGTTAGGTTTCATCTTTCAAATTCTTTAATAAAAAATGTGTAAGTCCTACAACTTACAACTCGCCATAATATGTTGAAGAAATAAGTTGAGAATACATATAAAAATTTTCAACAAAAAATATTTTATATTCATGCTTGAAACAAAATAGTAAGTAGAAAAAGTAGAATATGATTTAAAATACTAAATTTTTAAGAATTTATTTATAGAATTGAAAAATTCCAATTCCAATGGTTGTAATTTATAATAAGAAATCTGCATCCAGCATTTTTATTTTTTTACAAAAATATTGAAAATTGAATTAAATAAAAGACTTCAAAGTTTATTTTAGAGTAGAGATTCCATAAGTGCCTGCAAACTAAAATTCCTCATAACTTTCACCTCATTAATCAAAATAGAATGTTTAAAAACTTCCACATATATGTAACTGAATTCAAATTTTTATTTAAACTTTTTATTTTTGAAAAAAGTAATTTATGTCTGGGTGGCTTGTTGAGTAATAGAAACTACATATCATACAATAACTTTTTAATTATATAGTCAATGTTATGAAAATTGTTGTGCCTCAAAAGCTACTCCTTGGGCATATGTTGTGTGAAAATTTTAAAGAAAAAAAAAAATTCCTTTGGTAGCAAGTTGGATGAATTTTTTTTTCTATCCTAAAGACTAAAAACGTTCACAACAAAGGATTAAACTTCATAATCTACAAGGAAAAAGGGAAAGGAAAAAAGACAACTACACTTGGCATTATGGAAGAACAACTCTTAAAGCATAACTAGCGTGCCCTATGCCATTGCAATAGCCAAAACAAAAGTAAAACTTTGAAATTCAAAATTTTTTATTTAGGAAGGAGTGCAAAGGCTTGGTTTCATGGCATTTGGACATGAAAGTTATGATTTTTTCAAAATAAAAGATAATTTAATTCAATTTTTTAATTTATAAAAACTTTGAAATTCCATAACTTTCACATTGTAAGTCCAAACATCATGAAATAAAGTATGTGTCCCTCCTTGCAAAGAACTTTCCAATGGTACCATGCTATAACACCGCCGGAGGCTTCATTTCTCATTTTTTTCTTACATTTCAGCACATTAAATAAACAAAACAAACAACCTAATTAAAGTATAGAAGTACAGATAGCACTACAAAATATCTAACAAGGCCTTTTTTTGGAATTTATATGGAGATAATACAATTATATTGTCTAGACATATATAGCTTGTATATGTTCATCCATAGTAGAAGTTGCATAGTGCAAAAGATCTCACCATAACAAACAAAATGAACAAATCAAACAAAACAAGCACACTCTTTAATGTATGGATACCCCTTTTTTTCTTAACAATAACAAAAAATAATTAAAATCAAATGTGGCGTACCCGTATTGGCCTTATGTAATCACATTGTACACACCTGAGCGGACTGTTACTGGTGGCCCTCCCCCTCTCTCACCTCAGTTTCAGCTGAAGTCTGCCGCTTCTTGTCCTGAGATGTTGCACTGTAGAGTTGGTGAGCAAATTCTGTTGTGCACTGAAGTTCTTTCACAATTTCTTACTTGCATTTTCATTTAGCACCTTCAATTGTGGTTTATCTGATTCCTTCTTGGTCACGGAGGGCTCACGGAGACTGTAGCTTTTGTTTTCAGCAAAGTAGTGGTGCTTCTTTCACGCCCAGTTTTGGCTGTTCTCAATTGCAGACTGAACCTTGTAATTGAAGCTGCCGCACTTCGTTTTATCTGCATCCCAAGAATCCAATTCACGTTTTTTCTCGTCCTTCTCTCAGGTGATCCTCGCCGCGCTGCACCACTCCTGTTGCCGTTGTCATTCCTCTATAGAATCTCTTGTTTTAGTTTCTTCATCGAAAACCAGTAGAATTCCTGCTCATTTTCTAAAATCCAAAAGACTCGGGGCTTAGGGTTCGTGTTGGATGTTTTGCTCTTGTTTCTGGTGTCATTGCTCTGTAGAGCCTTTTTCTTTAGTTTCTCCATAGAAAAGCATTGGAATTCCTGCTCATTTTCTAAATCCCAAAGGACTTGGGGCTTACTTAGGGTTTGGAGTTTTGTAGCGATCAAGCATTCAGGATTAATTGAAAGAGGTGCAGCTACTGACACAAGCGGATTCGTGTACGAGAGCTTCATAATTTGCTCAGGTAAATCTCCATTCTCCACAGGATACAGAAGGGGTGTCACACCTTCTTCATGGAGAAGGGCTTCTATTGGCTCCTCTTTTCACTCCATACCTCTTCATAGAAGTTTCATTCTCGGAGAAGGTGTGACAATCCCTAATGTCCAGTTTGTGTTTCAAAGGGTAACTGTTGAAAGCCTAATAATAGATCGCTCGTGTCAGAAAGTCGTCACTCGTGGGTTCAGCCAGGAAACCCTAATTCAGTGCAAATTTCAAGGAGTGAAGTTGCATGACACAATTCTGAATGTAATGCGTAGTGGCAACGCCTCTTGAGGCCGGTTTTTGGTTTTCGAGTTGTTTCGTTTTCTTTTGGAGGAGTACCGACATCAAGTTGAGAAAGGACTTTGAAGGAGGCGGAGATCCTGTTGGCGGTGGTGTGTGGCGTGTTGTCGGAGCGTTTTTTCTTCTCTAGGTGTCGGTTATCTTTTGTTAGCCCTGAGCGTTTGAGGTCTGGACAGGGGAGAGCATTTGTTTGTTTGGGGTTTGAACCTGCAGTGTTTGGTTTCGCAAGCACTAAGGGGGCTAGTATTGTCTGAATTTTTGAATCATTGAAGCCCCTGATTTTGATGAAGGATTTGTAGAATGTTTTTCCTCTGATTGTTGGGGTTTCAGATTGGTTACTTAGTTTCATGCTACTTTATGGACCTTGTGCATTGACACCAAATGCATTTTGTATTTATTGCAAACTCGTACTGCTCCTTTGCTCTTTTGAAGCATTGACAGCAAGATCATTGTAGAGAGGATAGAGATCTGGAAGGTTTCTAGTTATCCAAGTGAGTGTTTCATCTTAGTTTTGTTGACTTCTTGTAAGAGGTTGTATGCCTATTCGACTTCCCTGTGGTTGTTGAACTTTAAGGTCGGGACAATTTTCTTTGTCTTGGCAACCTGAGGACTTCCTGCTCTGGTTAAAGTTTTTATTATTTTTCATGACAGTTTTCGTGGAGATTATATTCTGAAATTGGATTGCATGCTAGTTTTATATTCCCTTCTGACGGGCTGATTGTTGTATAACACTTTTTCTTTGTTAGTTTTTGTGTCTCACCACTTTTAATGTTGGTTACAGGTCCGATACGTATCACTCAACTCTGTGGGGAAGTCCGTCATGTTGCACCGCATGGCGTTCAGAAGTAGCTTTATGCTAGCTTTCCTACTATTATCTGGATTGCAAGTATGGGGAGCTCATGAGGATGACTTGCCCGGTTGGATGGGAGAAAATCATGTGTCGAGGGATTCTGAGGGCGAGATGATCCAACAAGTTGCTAGACTTGACCCTACTCGTGTCATTCAACTTTCGTGGAAGCCACGTGCATTTCTACACAAAAACTTCTTGACAGATGCAGAGTGTGAGCATATGATAGAGCTGGCAAAGGATAAGCTTGAGAAGTCGATGGTGGCTGACAATGAATCTGGGAAGAGCGTGGCAAGTGAGATTCGTACAAGCTCGGGTATGTTCCTGATGAAGGGCCAGGATGATATCATATCAAGGATTGAGGATAAGATTGCGACATGGACCTTTCTTCCAAAGGAGAACGGGGAGGCAATCCAGGTTTTGAGGTACCAAGATGGGGAGAAATATGAGCCACATTTCGATTATTTCCATGACAAGAACAATCAAGCTCTTGGAGGTCACCGCATTGCTACGGTGTTGATGTACCTCTCTGATGTCGTCAAAGGTGGAGAGACTGTATTTCCTTCTTCCGAGGATCGCGGTGGTCCCAAGGACGATACTTGGTCTCCCTGTGGCAAAACTGGGGTGGCTGTGAAACCCAGAAAAGGGGATGCCCTTCTCTTCTTCAGTTTGCATCCCTCTGCTGTTCCGGACGAGTCAAGCCTACATACGGGATGTCCAGTCCTTGAAGGGGAAAAATGGTCTGCTACAAAGTGGATCCATGTTCTTCCGTTTGAGAAGCCGCGTCCAAAGAATGGTGCTTGTGCTAATGAGGATGAAAAGTGCGATGAGTGGGCAGCCTATGGTGAATGTGAGAAAAATCCAGCCTATATGGTTGGAACAAAAGAGTGGCCAGGGGCTTGTCGGAAAGCGTGCAAATTGTGTTGAGGTTTTCCTGACTGCGCATTGTGAGTGAGCAGGGTATTGAATATAGCGTTCGGACATAGGTTAGTTCACTAAGCCAAAGAATCTGAGTCGTGGTTTCTGCGAAAAACAATGAACTAGGAAACTGTAGATATTTTCCAAAGTTGATAAAGCGGCTTGTGGCTACTGAGATGAACTTTGTTGATCTCACATATCGCTCCTTGTATTGGTTTATGGCTGCTCCATATGTGCTGTTGTTGTAACAGGATCAGCACTCTTGCTTCTTCAGAGGCCCTTCACCCTTGAAAATGATACGGGGCATCCAGGTGAGTTGTCTTCACCCACATAAGACGTAAGTTACATTTTTGGGGGTGAACGAAGCTGTACGGTTAATAGGTGTAGGGTGTTATGGGTGTAAGTTAGACATGGACTTACAAACCGTTCAGAAATTGGGTTGGATGTTGGTAGGCGTTCAACTTCGGAGGATTTGGTTACATATTGTTGGATTCATTGTTACAAAGTTTAGTACAGCTACTGGTAAAACATGGTTTCTAGAGAAGCTGGGGTGGCATGCATCTCAGCTGTCCAACTAAGAGAAGCAAGTAGAGCTGCAAGAAGTGATGTGTTACTTGGACCGTTCATAGCCATATCTACCCACAGTGGAGTTTTGCTAATCTGTCAAGGGAAAACTGACCGAGGATAATGACGAGTCTTCTCATGTAGAGTTTCGTTTTTTGAGATCTGTATACAGAATTCAGCTTTCATTATCCGAAAAGACGTAGAGCAGAGATAATCCGTGAATATAGGATACGAAACCAGCATAGAGGATCTAATCCCGTCTTCTGTAATAATCCCTGTTACCGATCTATTCGTGCACTTGATTTAACTATTAGCAAATGTCGTAAGCATGGTGTTGCTAGTTGTCTATGACCTCTTATCTGGAACTAGTGGTCTGCAAGCTCCCTGTTGCAGAATTATTTCTTACACTTTGATAAAGAATTGATCTCAGCAGATTTGTCTCTTGTTGCCAAAGGTGGAAGATCTTATAGTGAGAGATTGAGAGACGATGTGTTGCCTCTACTAAGGTAGAAGTTCCTATTGTGCACAATAGTTGGATGCACTATTCATTGATGAAGATTCTTTGTTTGTACCTTCTCATCCACTAATCTCTCTTCCTCTCTGTAAGTGTCAAAGCTTACTGTAATAGGTTAGTCTAAGAGACTAGGATGGATCCGAATGCTAAATTCACATTTATATTGAATATAGTATTCATTCTTGAGAATCTTTTTTTTTCTTTCTTTTTAAAAAAAAAAATTCTTCCTCATCCTTTGTTAGCACACTTCTCAATTGAGCTCAATTTCTCAACAAAAATTCCATATCTAATAAGTTTAAATGTTTTAAGTTATCAAAAATAGGTACTTCTACCGTAATAGTAATACTATTTGACGCTACTTTTCGGGTCAAATGACTCTGGAACTACACTAGTAAGTTAGTTAGTTGATGATACTCGGACTCTAACTCAGTCAGACGAGCGTGTATGGGTGTAACAAATAATGGTGTAACAAATAATCGTGAAACATGCTGTGGCTTAAAAAGTTTCCTGTGTTGATGACATTGTGGACATCCGTCATATCTGATACTCACATAATGGAATGGCTCAACTTAACATTGTTGGCCAGTTGTAGAAGTAACTTGAGAGGAGAGTCCAAATATTTAGGAAATAATGCTCACCCAAAGGATGAGTTGGCCTAATTTCTTATACATATATTTGGAGCCTGCAATCATGGGTCTTCAAGAGTGTGGAGACCATGTCCCAGTTACCTAATACGCACGCATGCAATGTGATGAAAGAGCATAAAGCACAACTTTGACGACAAAGGTGATACTGAGAAGGATGCACAACCAGCTCCTATTGAAAACCGCATGT
This sequence comes from Climacium dendroides, assembly GCA_950106755.1. Classification (NCBI taxonomy): domain Eukaryota; kingdom Viridiplantae; phylum Streptophyta; class Bryopsida; order Hypnales; family Climaciaceae; genus Climacium; species Climacium dendroides. The sequence continues at coordinate 27,232,186 of OX467092.1, forward strand.
CAAATTCTAGATATTTTTGAGAATCTCCAGTGTATTCCTTGTGATTAGAGGAACCCGATGAGGAAGTGATTAGTTATTTAGTTGATGTGTAACTGTTTCCACTACGTGCACATACTTGGCAAATCAACTATTCAATCTGTCATCTCTTGAGTAGATAATAGACACATGATGTGCTCAACAGAAGGGATGTTGTCTGTGAGCCATTCAGTTGTCCAATGCAACAGAACGGCTAGGAAGAACCAATGGCTAGTTCAAAGTCACAAGTTCAATTGGGAAGAAAATCAGTTGCATTTTGAAAACAAAGGATGTAAAATTGAAAGGAAATTTGATAGGGATGTATCCTACTCAAAGGTTAGGTTGGGCAAAAGTTAAGTCATTTTTGTAAAAAAATGCCACATGACGTCTTGTGAATGGTTTGAGGTGATATGGACCCTTAAGAGTTTGACGTAGAAATTCAATTTTGGCACCCAAGTGCCAAAGTAGACCTTCACATACAATATATCAACTAGTGCGTGAAAAAATCGCAAGATGGATTTTAGCTACCATGGGACAAAAAAAGGTCATTGATAATTGGGTGGGACAGTTGTACTAGGATAATGTAGAGGGCTTCCCTAGGATGGGTAATTGGCCTTGGTATAGCTAATATAGTTGTTGGAGTTAGGGTTTGGGGTTTAGGTTGTCACCTAATGGATGCCATTGTTTTGTGATAAAGAAAAAATGTTGCTAAATTTTGTTGCTTATTTATCCAATCTAAAGTAGTACCTTACGAGGCAACTAGAAAAAATCTTAAAAGAAGAAAAACTTTGATCCATAAACTCTTTTGATTTAGTTTATTCAAAATTTTCATTACTAATATCAAATTTGTCCTGGATGAGTTGAGTGAACCCTTAATCTTCATAACTTGCTTTGTGACACTTTGAAGGTTTTCATCTTGTAAGCTTAAAATACACCACTTTTGAACTTTTCTACCAAATTTCTCTTAGAATGAGTCTAAGGAGTGCCACCAAGTGCACCATAATGTTTATCACTATCATCTCTATTTTTTCCAAAAAACCATATTATTTTAAATATTTTTGTAATTACTTTGATTCATTGTTGTGTAGTTTTTGTATCTCTTACAGAGGAAATTTGTGAAACCTAGGTTCCAATGCAAGGTTCCAATATGAGCTAGTCGTGATGGCAAACAATCAAGTGATGTAGCTTAGTAGTGGGAGTAAATTAGAAGGTTCATAAAGTGTCCATTTAAGAACTAATAATTAATTTGGGGAGGTTAACCTACTTGAAATATTTTTCAGTAAATTTTCCTTGAAAGACAAATAGAATTGGCATCTAATCTAAGTCGTTTCATGTTTTATTGAGCTTTGTAGAATTAGTTATGAATTTTTGAAGTTAAAACAAATGGTCACTAAAAGCGTCCACCTCTTGAAATGTACACTACTTGTACATTGATGGTGCAATGAGAAAGAAAAATTTAGCTCTACGTTAGAGGATGCTTTTAGAGCCCAAGTGCTTTATAGACCTCCTTCCTTAATAGTTGTGCACTCCCCCATCACACTTCTCAATGGCTGATGTGGCTTCCTAAGCACTATAGAAGCAATAAATTTACTTGGTAAAACTTATTGGGGTCAAAGGTCCATGAAGTGACTAGGCTTTTAAAATATTTTTTAATGTACCAATTGCATTTGTCAAGGTACCAATGATGAACATATCAAGGGGTGGAGGCTTTTAGTGATCTATGCAATTCCAACTTCAATATGCATACTTAATTCCTCAAAGGTTAAAAAAATATGGCAAAAATTCACTACGAGGGTGATTCATGGATTAAGCATTTCTTCTTTCAAAAAATCAATATTACCATAATGAGGGAATATCCAATACTATTTATTGGAAATGCATTCAAGCAACTCCTTCCAAAATTGGGACGAATTTTTTTCCTCCATAATACAACCCTACCTAAAGTCATCCCAAAGAACACAAAATACCCTCAACAATGTTTTAGGGTTGAAGCTTTGATTTTTTGGTGGTGGCACTAGAAATGGTTGGGATAAAAGTAGAATAATTTCTGCAACGCTATCATTAATAACCCCAAGAGTATATAAAAAACACAAAAAACTATTAACCCCTAAATGCCCAAGGTACCAAACTTTGGTGCCAACAATACATTGAAGTTAAATAAAACCTTACCAAGTTTCTATTATTAGTAATTTATATTTTTGAGTTTTTTTTTGAAGTCTAATTCTAACATCAAAATCCAATTTTGGAAATGATTAATTATAATTTTTCTACTGAAGATTTTGTGCAAGGGGGTCCATTCAATCTTAACTTTCCATGGTGTTGAGAGCTCTTGAAAATGAACTTAAAATACACTAGATCTTGGAGGAAAAATTACATTAAAAATTCATTTAAAAAAATTATAGAATAGATTTTGAGATGCCACCTTAGACCATTCACAAGATATGTGATACTCTTTTACAAAAATGGCTTAATTTTTGGCAAATTTGACTTTTGTGTACAGTTTGAAGTAAAAAAAGATCTTACTAAAGTGCTACTTTTGGAATTAAAAAAAAAAAGAATATCCTTATAAGTCTTTTTTAAGCATCAAAAATATGCTTTTGATAAAAATTGTTTATGATTTTCCAACAAAAGATTCTGTACTAGGGTGTCTTGCAAATCTTAGTTTTTTAGTGTTAGAGATGAGCCTCAAATATATTGGATCTTGAGAAAAAAAAAACATTGAAAATTCATTTAAAAATATTGCAGAATAGATTTTAAAAAGCCATAATTCAATTGTGGCTATTCATGTTGTTCTTTAATCACATATTTTTTTATGACCTCAATTTTAGATTTGATATATAAAAATAGCATTGAAAGACTTCAAATAACTTTCATAATTTTAACACCCTTTTGATCAAACATTATAACCTTTCAATCTATATTTGATATTGTTGTGTTTTTTTTTCCTTTGTAATCCGTAACATGTCTTGTTTGAATTTGTATACTTACAATTTTTTCAAAATTGATTAAACTTGGGTTTTTTTTTTGGTCAAATTCTAAAAAGCTCAAAAATGGCCTTGGGCATTTAGAGGTCATTGGAAGCTCAATGACTTCAAAATGACCTCATATAACAAAGTGATGGATAAACCAAAATCAACCATGGTTTTAGTTTTTTAATCAATTGATCTACTTTTAAAGTTGTTTTAAGATTTGTTTGAAAAATTTTAGACTTTAATATTGCTTAATCTATGAGATTATAATGGTCAAAAATAGTGCAAAAACTTGTTTTGTACTTGACTTTGTAGTACCAATGTTTTTATTGGTGCTTCAAAACATTGGCTTCCTTGATTACAAGTGCTTTTGCAATTTGAAAATGTTATCGGATACAAAGTTTGGTATGTGCATCAAATATAATAAAAATTTCATATCTCTAGCATCTTCTAAAAAATTCATGATTGTCAAGGTATTGTGTCAATGACTAACTACACTATTTGAAAGCTTTTTAGGCATGGATGTGGTGGCAAATTTCCTTATTTCAAGGTCTCTATAGTTCATGTATAGTACATGGTGTATATTATACCTTTTTCAAAATTAAAATATTAAAATCCAACTTATAACTTGTACTCATAGTGCCTTGAGGTGAGTAGGTAGGTGGGTCACATATATGTAAAATTTGTATACACTTAAAATCTGAAGGTTTTTTTGGAATATATTATCTTAATCTCCTCTTATTTTTTGCACCATTTAAGCAAAAAATATCGACTAGTTTTTTTTGGTGGGCTAGAAGTATTTATATTCTTTTAGTATATTGAATGCATAATATCCTCCATTACTTACAAACACCTAAATTGCAAAGCAAATTATATTGAAATGGGACAATGGGTCCATTTACAATCAAGGTCACTAAAAAGAATGACTCACTACAAAGTGACTAAAGCTTCTAACTTTAAGGATGCACAATGTATCTAGGATTTTGTAGTTTTGCATCATTTGAGATGTTCATTACTTAATACATTTTAATTATAATCTTATTGAAATTTAGTTTAATTCACTAGGATAAGTAAATGCACTCCTATCTAGTCTTGAAAAAACATTTAGGACCTATGGCTTAGTGTTCAAATTAATATAAAAGGATCCATTATAAGGAATAGATTCAAATATTGAAACACCATCAAATTTCCAACATTTGAGAACTTAACTATGACCTTCATGATGACATAAATATTATAAAAAAAATTGAACTCTCTTGGACATTGGAAAGACCTAAAGTTCAATATTGTTGATTGTTATAACTACATGCATAGAAAAGAAATTTATTTTTTGATAATTTGCACCATAATTGATTTTGAACTATACAAAACAAGGTAATGGAGGAACTCCCCTATAAAAACAATACTATTTCATAAATTTTACATGCCTTCTATCATCTAATTCAATGTGGTAAGTCCTTTTGAGTTCCTAATACCATTCCTTTCTTTGTTCCTCTCTAATGCACATTGATTGTAAATGGAACCAAATATATTTTGACAAAATCATCAAAGGCGTCACATGTTCAAACCATTTTTTATGTGCAATTCCATATTGTATGTAATTTCACTTTAGAGTATTACAACATGTTTGGACATAATGCATGATCCATCAATAGGTTCTGCAAAAACCAGACTAAAAACTTTGTTGGAAACTTCAGATGAGTACTTCATTAGCGAAACATTTTCTTGAATCAGCAAAGGTAGATGTGTTGCATCTACCTCTAAAGGAGTATCATCACAAGGAGATAATGGCTCAATGTACACATGCTTTGGACTAGATGAGTGATCATATTTAAGGGTGACAATATTGACACTGAGTGAGCTTGTGACTGTGGCAATTGTACACAAGATATGTTTTGTAAAAATAATACTTGTTATACTATTTCATTTAGAGGGCACTATAAGAAAGTTGTGTTTTTTTGAACAAGCTAAAAAATATGCAAAACATTCAGGCATGCCCCCATTGATGTCCAAAAAAATCCATCAAGATTGACATGACAAAAACATGGTAAAATTTGAGAAAACGCACCATGCTTTTAGTGTGACATTTGCATAGACATGGTCAAAGAAGTAGCCAAAAGTGTACCACATGGCATCCACATCACCTCCACATAAGTACCACATGGGATTTTTTTCACCCAAATTGGAGATAATGTGGCAATTGACGTCATACTTGACGTCACTTTGTCTAAGAAGATTAATATTGTTTTAAGCAATGTCAACCTAAATGTCAAAAACAATCATGATATTGTATTTAGCAATGTCAACTTAGACATCTAGACATTTTTTGGGATGTCAGCTTCAATGTCTAAACCTTTTGCAACATTAACTTTGACATATTCTATACATAATAGACCATATATTATACATCATACACAATATGCTATATAATATATATCATACAAAATATACCATATATTATACATACATACTACAATATATACAATACATCATATTTGGTATTTATGTTGTATGACTTGAAAAGCCACTTATTGTGTGTCTATTGATATGAAAAAACAAACTAATTATACAAGTGGGGTGGTAGGAGGGAAGACAAACCATATGAGATATGTGAATTTTCTAAATTTTACAAGTTGTTGAAGTTGACGTTGCAAAAAACATCTAGATGTCTTAGTTGATGTCTCAATTGATGTTTAAAAAAACACTATTTAAATTTTCAGATGGCATCAAAGTGTACTAACATGTCATGCCAATTCATCCTTGTTGGATGCCATATCACTAAATTCACCACAAGGGAAGAGGTGTTTTAAGTATAATCCTAATAGTATAGTCTTTTAAGTAATGACCTTTAAGTAAGGTTTTTAGTAAAATTTTACTGAAAAGACAGTGTTTTTAGTAAATTTTTACTAAAAACCTTACTTAAAAGTCATTACTTAAAAGACAATACTACTAGGACTATACTTAAAACACCCCTTTCTCTTGTAGTGATTGCCACGTTAAGTGTCATCTTTTTATTAAAAAATTAATTATTTTTTAATTTTTTAAAATATGCCACGTGGTTGCCCCTTCCTTATGTCTTCACATTTGATTAGGGTCTTACCTCAACCTATAGTAACTTCTACTAACTTACCCAAAGTTAATCTAAAACCCCTTGTCAACGTGGCACTTCTATGTTTTTTTGGACATTGTACAAAACACAACTTTGTTTTTCTCGATGTCTTTCAAAACATCACCATTCTAGAGGACATCAACTTCTTCTGCTTATGAGATCTGAACGTTTTTTGGAACATCCAACTTAATTGTGTCTTTTATGGCTGCAATCCCATCTTCATGTTCTTGTTTTTTAAAACAAGAATGTTTGATGCTAATGTCTAAAAAAATGGGGGTTTCTTATAGTGGAAAAAAATTTACATTATGTACATCTTTACTGTCTTTGTCCACCTAACTATGTCTATCTTGTAATTGCATTAAAAACAAATGGACTAAAATTGTAAAGTATGTTCAACTTGAGTCAAGTTGAAACGCAGAAGAGGAAAGTCATTGGAAACAACCTGACCATTTGTCTATCACAAGGGCTATGGATTCATCAGATTCATCCCCAAACTCCTCTTTTGACTCCTGAAGAAGTGTATCCTCATTCTCTTGAGTGGAGTCAGGCATCCACGCATCAAGAGTTATTTTGCCAGTCGTTCCTATCTTCAATGGATCAATTGTGCCTTGGTTCTTTGAATCTCTTGAACCTTTGGGGATATTCTCCACAAGCAATTGCTTAGAGAGAGGGAGGAGATTGATTGAATGGGCTATGCCAATTGTTAGATAATAGGCCTCACTAAGGTCTCCATGAAGCTCTTCAATTTAACCTTGTCTTCCTCCCTCTTGCACTTGTCTTTCCTTTCCTTAAGGATCAACTCTAGCAACATCTTCGTCTCTGACGAGTCGTTGTCCTTTAGAGATTTGTTTCTGAGCCTCTCACAACGAACATGTTGGTTCAATGTTGGAATCTACAAATCATGTGTCCTTATAGAGGTTGATGGCCCACCTTGTTTGCTGCTTTTGTGAGGATCCGTCAAGTCCATTGGGTTTTGAGATGTGTTCAGGAAAAGCGCATTGACATGATCTTGTCATTGTTCTTCATTAGTTAAATCCACAGTAGTCTTTTCTTCAGCTTCATCCTCCAAAATTTCTTCCATCTTTTGTTTTTTCCTTTTTAGAATTGGATGTTCCTTTAAGTGAAGTCAATGCCTCCCTCGATGCCTTCTCAAGATGCACATTCACATTGACAAAATAGTTGTTGTCAAGGAAGTTGTCCTTGCTAAGGTTCTTTGGCTGTAATACCAAGTTCTTGAATTTTTGGTTTAATTTTTGGTTAATGATTGCAAAGTGGTCATCTATTCTCACAAGCAAACACAACCACTTTAGTAAAAGAAAAAATTTCAAATCAATTTGACTTGAATCTATACAAGGTAGGACACATTGTAACAAGTACAAGCTAACAAAGTTAGCGCTAATGTTTAACTCAAATCAACTTAAATGACATGAATATCAACAAAATGAGACTCTATAAAACTAATTTGGACATGACTAATGTTCAAGTCGAATCGACTTGAATCAGATCAACATAAAAAGCCATATTCATTAAAATGAGACAAAGTGTAGTCTCAATTTTATCTTCGACTCGAAGATAAATTGTTATAACTATTCAATTTTGAGACTATTCGATAATTTGAGATTTTCATATATTAATATATATAGAAACCTTTGATTTCCCAAAGGTTGCACTCTCATTTTATCTTTGACTCAAGGATAAAATCACTATAATTGTTTTAGGATTGAAGTCTCAAAATGACTATTTTGTCTCATTTTAATAAATATTTATTAAATATTTAGGATAAGAACCTTATCAACTTTTAAGGTAAATTGAGCTTATCTATGTAGCGAAAATTATTTTGCCTCTAGAAAATATTGAGAACACAACGTTTTTTGGGTTGTAGAATAAGTCCAACACATTGATATAGAACTCCATTTGGAGTTTTGTTGCAGTCATTCTACACTCCAATTCATTGTACAAGCCTGGCTTCATCCACTTCTAAATTTTTGGTCCCTCAAACTTTTTTGGAATGCTCATAGACTTAATTTTTGTCCCCTTCTTGATCATGAAGATCAACGGCACTAGCGCCTTAGCTCTAGTTGAGCTTGTGGTGAGATCCTCCAACTATTCAATAATTGTTGGGATGTACTCCGTGTAGTGCATTACATATGATGCACCAAAGACCTTGCTTCAAATGTGCATTCTTAGATCATTGTTGACATCTTAGTCTCTAGAAATCCAAAGCCATACCTTAGGATTAGTGAAACTAGGATTGGACTTTGTCCCAAGCTTCTCTAGGAAATTGATAAAGTATGGAGCATTGATTGAAGTTGTATCTTTGTTGATGACTCCAAGGATATTTCAAAAGTTAATAAATGCAAACTTCATGGATCCTTTGATGTTGTCATCTCATGTATTAATGATCCACGTCAAAAGCTTATTCTTCTTGGAGTCATAGGGCCTCAAAATGCCCTTTCCTCCAATTTCTTGTATTTGCCTTTGCTTCTAAAGAATACTTTGAAGAATTCTACAACATAGGAAGATATTGCCGGCACCAATTTGTTTTTATTTGCAGGCCTCTTGACCTAAGAAAAAATTCTTCTTTTGGTGCCATCAAATGGAGGGTTTTTGTGGCCTTTGACCTTTGTGATTTGGTACTTTTTTTTTTGAAGACCTTCCACATATCCCTACAATAGTTGTCATTGCTACCAAAAAATCTTAGGCTCCACTCTCATTGTAGAGGTACTTCCTCTCAACTTCTTTCCTATTGTTACGCTCAAGCCAATCCTTTGTATTGTAGCAATCTACAACCACACTTGTGATCTTCATTGTCACTTTGGAATGAAGAAACGCTCTCTTTGGCATTCTATTCAACATGTACAATGCTGATTTCATTAGACTGGCTTTAGAAGTATTTCCCATCTACTTAAAGAACTCATAGGTGATGGACCCATCTTTTCCAAATCCCAATTTTTTGTATCCTTGAATGGCAATAAGGTTTCTAGATCAATTAGAAGTCCTTGGAATTGGATGGATGTAACCTTACTTCACAAATTGTACATGTCAACTAATGCGATAATGATCTTAATTTCATTGTGGATATCTGCCTCCTTGTTTTTTTCCAATAAGTTCTGGGACTTCTTCATGTCTATTATAGAGAACTACAACTTCATGGGATCCATAAAATCTTACAATCATATAACTAGCTAGTTAAATTCACCATTCCTAAGATGATTCTAGTCAAATTGAGTTAATTCAAGAATTACAAGAACTCATGAATTCAAGATAAGAAAGATACAACTCAAACTGACTTAAATTGAATAAGGAGACTTATTTTCTACTTTTTCAGTATACTTGGATTGCACACTTTGGTTGAAATGGCCTTCCCACGTTCAGTCACTCGATTTTTTGGGAGGAGGAAGATGTCCAAGGTTGTTCCAAACAAATCTAGTACCAAGTTTGTTCATTGCCTACATTGGTTGGTATTTTTGGAAATGGTTGACTCTATTGTAGTACGTTGATATTATTACGATGATCCAATCATCTTTATTCAAAACTACAAAATAGTCCCATTCCTTGAACTTTTCATTTTTTTCCTCAGCCTCGGGTAAGGTTTTTATTCTTTTGCATGCTTCAATATTGTGCTACCTATTGACCATCCAAAATTTGTCAGCCATAATATCCTTAGGACACTCTATTAGGTCCATGGGCATCATGCACAATGTCATCTTCTTGTTGAGATCGAGTATCTTCATAAAATAGTTTAGGGATTTGATCATTCCTTTTTCCTTGAGATTTTTAATGTTTAAGTTTTTCGAAGGAGTCTCTTATTGATCAATAGAGATAAAAAAATTTCTTGTTGATCCTCCAAATGTAAATTTGGTGTAGGTGGTTCATTAGTCCTCATATATTTTTTTGGACTCATTGTAGTTAAAGCCTTCCAAACTTAAGCCAATATCCTTTGGTAGTTTTGTAGGCACAAAGACCATGCTATCCTCATCAAGGGCTTTTCCGAGTACTTCAACAACTGCCTTTGATTTTCCTTTAGTGCCTCTAAATAGATTGGCGGAGGCAGTACTTTGTGAATTCATCGAGGTTGTCTTCTTCTTGATTTGGCTCTTGCCTGTGATAGTGGTCTTTACAACAAGGTCCCCTTCTCCCCCTACATTCCACAGTATCTTTGATGACGGACAATGCAGCCATATTCTTTGCCTTCTTCTTGTACTTTGCCTTCAAAATATCAAAGGCTTTCAATAGGTTGTTTAGTCTTTAAACCAATATCTTATATAGAAGGGATCCTTCATCCTTGTCTTGCCACCTCTTCTTGTCAATATGAAGTGCCAAGTTCCTCTATAGCTCACCGAAGTCAATACTAATAGAATTTCCTATTTATCTAGACATAAGTTGTCTAACTTGACATTATTTACCTAGACGTTCAATGTAACAACTCCATATTTTTATGTCAATATTGACATCCACTAACGTTCATTGTAACATCTTCAATGATATAAAAACATAGGGTTGTTACATTGAATGTTTAAGTAAACAACGTCAAGTTAGACAACTCATGTTTAAATAAACAGGAGATTCTACTAGTGCAATGTCTTTAAGATTTCTACAAGTACTAGATATTGAAAAGGCTAATTTCTTGTAGTTGACAATGTAAAAGAATATGTACTCCGCGCTTTGGTCTAGATTTTTGATTTTACACGAGATGATGACGACGTCTTTGGGACCCGTACTAACTTCAATGACAATATCATAATCATTCATTATAAGGATGGATAAGCACCCTTTGTATTTGGTAGTGAAGCTGAGGTACTTAGATCTAAGAGCTAGGACAATGCTGCAACACTCCACATTCTTCAGCTCCTTCCAAGTCCAACATTCCCTAAGGACAAGCTCATCACTAAATGCGTGTAGATTCTCAAGCAAGATGTTGAAACGTTTGAAGTTTACATTGAAGTTTTCAATTTATACTTCCATTTCTACACTTTTTAATAGATCGGTTAGACTTCAAGTCAATTCAAGTTGATCTTGAGAATTATATCACATGAAAATCAATGTCATCTTTATTCATGTCAAATTCCTATTTAATATGCGAACTACTACCTACATATTTTCATTCGCTTATGTTGTTAATATTTAAGTCAAGCTGAGTTGAAGCCTCAACTTTCTTAGACTTGTTTTCCATTTTTGCTCAAGGCTTGATAGACATTGCTTCCATGATTCTTACAACTCATATCGAGTTGATCATTATTGGCAATACTTACTTGATTACTTATATACAATTGTCAATTAAGACTTTTGGTCTATGACATTATTCATTCTTATATGTTCAAGTGGAGTCAAATTGAACATATTTGTATGCGTTTTCATTTAGTCCACATTCATTTTTTTTTATAAGATTTGTTTTGTTAGAAATTCTTTGGGAGTTCCAATGATTCAATTCAAATTGAATTGAAGTGTCTCATCTATATATCCTAGTTTAGATCTTCCTAGTTTTTCAACTCAATATGAGTTGAAAATTAGCTTCAAATTCTTCAGATTATTTATTTTTTCACTTTTTAGCATGTATTTAGCATTGTGAGGACCGTTCTTGTTTGAACTTCTAGTTGATTTGAGTTGAATTCTCTATGGGTTGGTTAGAATTTCTACTTTTAGATGGCGTTAAAATAATTGCCTACTAGCATTTTCAACTCAATGTGAGTTGAATTGTTGTATGCATTTTTATTTTAGGAGGATAGATGTGGTATTGAGAATGAATTTATGCAAAAATAAACTTTTTTGAGGTGAAAATAGTAAAAAAACCCATCCTTTTGCATGGCAAAAATAGGGTGGCCTTGATTTGAATTGACATTGACATGAATTTGAAACTAGTCAAATCAAAAGCTACAAGGTTTTAGGACAAGAAATTGAAGGTGGATTCGAGTTGAATTTCGATCAATATGGATTTGCAACTATTCAAATTCAAATCTACTCAATTTTCACTACAACTAAAGACTGCATTTTATTCTACAATAATCTATGTACATTCCACTAAATGCAATGTACTAAAAAAAAAGTATTCGGTACAATTGGCTACTATGCAACTAGTGTCCTATACAATTATCTTGTAACTATAAGACCTCTCTATTAGCACCAAGTCTAAAGTAATTGTTTTATGTCATTGTTTACATTATTTTAGTCGCAAAGTAGTCAATCTATAGTTGCAAAAAATGACTAGGAAAAAATTAGGAAAAGATTGCAATTGTAAAATAACAATAGTTGTTTCTTACTTGCTTTCTAGTTGTTTCTAGGTCACTTTTTAGTCATACACTAATTGTTTCTTAGTCGTTTCCTACAATACTAGAAAATTCAGCTTTTTTGTTGATTTGGTTGCATAAATTTGATTCACTTTTCTATTGATTTAGAGAGTAATTTGTTGATTTGAATAGAAATCTATAGAAAAAAGAACCAAATGAATGCAACCAAATTAATAAAAAAACTAAATTTTCTAGTAGTGAAGCTGTGACAACTCATATTTTTTATTTTTATTTGTTTACCTTTTTGAGCGAACCGGAAATTCGAAATAGGTATCCGGATTCATCTAAAGAGAAAGATAAAACCAAAAATAGTCACAAAAGGACCTTACAGAACTAATCCGGTTTTAGGTAGAAGCGGATCGGATTAGATTTCTAACCGGATAGTATTTCTAACCGGAATATCGTTGATTGGATTGGAGAGAACCGGATGTCAAGAACCGGACCGGATATCCGACTGGTCGTAAAGACAGTCCAGGGCGTCAGGATTATATAAAGCCTGACCCTACCCATTTTCAGGTCTCTGGATTTCCATGTGTTGTCGTGTCCTGATTTAGCGCCTGACGTTTTTATCGTTGACCACGGCAAGGAGAGAAAGTACAAGAGGGTCCGGAAGTGAGTGAAGGGTATGAGACGGAGAGATCTCCTCCGGACATGAGTGTGAGAGACTGAGAGTGTGAGCACGCCAGTAGGTTAGTTTACAGGCAGAGTGGAACATCTGAGTGTCGGCGCTCCCTTGTTAGGACTGTAGAGAGTGAAAACCGGGTAGAGCTACCCTCATGCCGCGGCTAAACCGGAAAAGAGGTTCTAACACCCCACCCCCGAGTGAAGTAAAACTTAGAAAAGTGGTTCCGGTCATGCCGACCAAGGAACCGGAACAGGGAGAACTCAGAGAGGATTTATCGTTGATGGGTTGTCAGGGGTTAGCTTTGAAACCTTGGGGTTTCAAAGATGAGAGGATGATTAGAGAAATCCTGAGTGGCGTATCGAATCAATTCGATAACACCCTGAGAGGGAATCCGGTCCAATGGACCGAGGCTTTGTAGCGGGACGTATACGGATTCCGACCAAGAGGACTCGGGCTTGCCAGCCGGAAGGATGATTTCGTCCAGGGCAAGTTCGGAAGCGTAGTAAACCCGAAGGACGGCTACGCGGTAGAAGACTGCCTCAATGACCGGGAGCAATGCCTGCTCCAGTTCCTGGTTCCGGTTCTGCACCCGGAAAAGCCCACCAAGGTGACTATTACCCTAGCTAACACGATCTTCGGAGCGCTGAGCGGAACCCGGAAAGTAGACTGGGGCCGGATCTTCTTTGATCTGGTGTCCCAGCTTACTACAAGGGTGGGGAGAAGTAGGGCTACCCCACTGTGCTCTTATGTGTACCACCTCTACCAGTGACAGGAACTGCTGACGGAAGTAGAGCTGAAGGTGTGGAAGGCCCAGGAGCGGACCATGAAGTACGGCGAATCCGAGTCCGACCAAGAAGCGGATTCCGGAAACAAAACCGAGGAGGAGGAAGAGGAAGAAGAGGAACCGTATGTCCCCGCCAAGAAGCAGAAGACCACGCCAACTCGGAATCGAAGAACGCCCCCGAGACATCCGCGTCCGCGCAGAGGGGAGACTCCAACCGGATCGGATGTGGCATCCGGATCGGGAACCGGAGATCCGTTCGACGAGTTGGTTGGGATCCTCTACGGAATCCGGGCAGATTGGGAAGTTAAGAAGCGGACACTCGGGGAGATCGCGGAATTAATCGGAGCGGAACCGGACAGTTAGTTGCTGCAGAAGGTAGCTGAGAGTGTTATCAATCCGGATGAGCTCCGGAAGATGAAGGAGGACAGCAAGCGGCAGCACGATGTGGTGGACACCCTCAAGGCCGAATTTTTCGCGTTGCTCGAGAACGCCACCGCGACAAAGGAGATGGCGGAGGAAATGAAGAAGTTGGCCGCAGAAGTGAAGGACGTGCTTGGAGGGCCCGGAGCCGCGGTCACCAAGGCACGCCTGTTCGAAGAGGAGGTGCACAAGGACAAGAAGATATCCGGAACCAGGGTGGTGCACATCCTCACCGATTTTGAGGAGCAGATGGAGAAGCTCCTATCCAAGGCACGGGAGTCAGCGGACCAGATCGTGGAGAGCAGCCAGAAGCTGACAGAAGTTCTGGTCCGGCTCTCTGAAATTTCTCTTTCGGACTTGTTTCCGAAAGACGTAGCTCATGAACCGGGAAAGGATAAGACGCCCCAGTCAAGTAGGGCAAAGAAGGAGACGCCCTCGACCGGACATCAGCCGATAGATTTAGACTCCCCGGAAACTGAGGAAGATCACCCGGCTCTACCTATGGATGGGGAACGGAACCGGAATCTAAATGAAGTCTTCGAGCAGTTGGAGAGACCTGATGAGAGCCCTACCATTGGATCCCGAGTGTATGAGACGGAACATGAAGGATTGTAAAAATAGGACTTATAGATAGGAACCGGAATGGAATCCGGTTAGGATAAGGTAGGACCGGATTGTCAGCGCCTTCAGAGGCGGAAATCATGTATTCACTTTTTACTTTTTGCTTTTTGTATATAAAACAGTCTCTGAGCTGGAGACGAGGAGGAGTTCTTTTGGTATTTCCTTGTGTACTTTCCTTTAAACTAACTTTTGTGTAATTTTCCCGAGTGTTGGCAAGAGTGCACGGAGTCAGAGTAGGAAGGTGAGTACGGAGGTGTTGGTAGAGTTTCTCCCCTTGATGTATGTTTCCGGTTCTAGGTACATGTGAGTAGGTTATGAAGAGTTAGGAGTGGATTCCAGTGCCTCAGCAGCTACAGAAGTTTAGCATTCCGGGTAAGAGATCCGTTGATCAAGCTAGGCGGATAGGGAGGGATTTCTTATCTGCGCTAGAACTCTTGGGTGGGAAATCCGGTCGAGTATCCTGACTCCTGTGAGGTCTTGCCACCGTTGTGGATGAACGGAAGAACTTTCGTAGGTGTTGGAACGGACAGATGCACTTGTAGCCACTTAACTTCATACGGAACGGATCAGTGTCAAGGTCGTTGTAGTATGAGAGGATCGTACGGGGGGTCTTTGTGTGACTTGTGATTCACGTTGCTATCCGGATTACTGTGAAGGACCAAACCGGATCCGTGTTAGTTAGGGGATCAGTGGATAGGAAAGTGGGTCTTCAGCTACTATAAGTCACGGAAGGAGTGGTGGGCCTACCACTTTCAAAAGCAAGCGGTGAACCCTCTGATGGTAAAACAGAGGTAAAACTAAACCGGGTACGGAAGGGTGGACCGGATCGGATCCGCCCAGGAGGGTACATAGGACCGGAAGTTGCAGGGTCCAGAATTCAGAAGTCAGTCCAGAGATCGGGGAACTAGTGAAACCGGAAGTGGGATACAGTCCGGTCGTAGTCTTCCGGTTGTTGTTTGACATTCCGGTTGTCAGAGGTAGAACCGGAAAAGTAGAATTAAAGGGTTTAATTGGGTTTATCTCCTTGTTAGAGTTAGCTACTTTCTCAGAAGCTAGTCGTTTTTTAGTCGCTTTTAAGTCATACACTAGTTATTCTTTAGTTGTTTTTTAGTTGTTTTTTAGTTGCTTTCAAAGTTCATTCTCATTTGTCTTATATCAATTGTCTCATATCAATTGTAAAGAGTACCATTAGGTTGAACATATAAGACTTGTAAGTTGTTGTAGTGTTATGCAATAAATTTTGCTGATTTAATTCTAAGATTTTTACAATTTTTATATTTCTATAGAGTATAGATTTTTACAATTTGTAGAAATCAAAAAATATTTAAAATCTATAAAATTGTAAGGTTTCCTGAACCAATGAAATCTATTAAATACCAATTTTTGAATTTTTGAAATCTAAAAAGAAGGTAGATCTAAAATCCAAAAATCTAGAAAAAAGTAGTTCTGAAATTTTGCAATCTACAAATCATTGAGATTAATAATTTAAAATCTATAAATATACAAGTTGCAAACAAGTTGCAGATGAGTTACAAACGAGGCATGACTTTTGCAATTGGTATACTTTTTTTCTAAATTCTAGGGTGTCCACCACAACTAAAGGTCTCCAATTTATCACTAATTGCAAACTAGTCACAAATGACCTAAACAATTAAAAACTAGTTGCATAGTATAGTTACAAAACCCCTCATTTTCTTCTAATGATGACACATTCCACTTCTGAATGAAAACTCACATTTGCATGTAATGACAAGATTAAACTTATCCAAAACTTGCATAATTCAATCTTCTCTACATGAAATACAAGAACCTGACTTCTTCAAACCCTAAAATAGCTTGTAAAAAGTTGCACAAAGAATCAAAATCTAAAGAAATGTGACCAAAACTTTGAAAACATTCAAAGGCCTTTGAAAACCTTCAAACTCTAATTTGAACATTCACCCCTAATTATGGAAATCAAAAACTAGAGATCAAAATAGAAACACAAGCATGAAAATTCAAACTCTAGTTAAATCCATAGTGAGAAAGATCTGCATCTAAATCTTATGAAGAAATTGCAAAAGAAATGGTTGTCAGCCACCATATCGGCTCACAAATGTTTAAGTAGAAAAAACCTAAACAAAAAGAGTGGAATGATTGAAATTGTAAATTCGGAAGTATTAATACTCTAAATTAAGACATAGGAGTTTGGGAGTTTTCTATTAAGTAGTGATAGAAACCTTAAAAAATTAGTACCAAAATTCGAAAATTGCAATTAGGTGGAAATTAGGATAAAATTTTAGTGAAAAATAGGAAATCTAAACAAAAAAACTTTAAGCAAGATTTGGTAAAATAACCAAACTAGGCAAATGGTAGAATGGTGAGAAAATAGGGACCAAAAACATTGCAATTAGGAAATGAAGTTAGTGGTAATATAGGAACCATAATGAAAAAGTAGATATATAAAATATAAAAGTGAAAACCAAAAAAATAGGGAATATAAAAAATATATATAAATAAATTGAAAACAAAAGATTAGAAATAAGAGATGAAACTAGAAGTAATATGAAAACCACAAAAATAATAAATATAAAAAATCACAAAAAATTAGTAAACTTTAAACTACTACTGCAACACTAGAGTTGTGATAGAAACATTTAAATGGGAGAAAAACACTAAAATGGGAAAAAGCAATAATTTAAAGGATTTCGCAATAAACTGGTGTAATCTACACTAAACTAGTGCAACTTTCACTAATTTGAAGTCTTTTTCAATAAATTAGTATTGGATGAATTAAACCTGCCAAATTTCAAAAGTAAAGGAGGAGTTTTTCAAAAGCTGCCTTAGCTACTAGAAAAGTTTAGGGCAACATAACTTATGATCCAGGCACCCAATTGGGAAAAAAATCAAATTTCTACTCAGGGGGGGGACATGTTCACACCTTGTGTCAAAATTTCGTGAACATTCAACCAAAATTGACTTTATAGGAACCTATCCAAATTTTCAATTGTCCATTCAATAAACAATTGTCCTTTAGGGAATAAACAATACATAGTCACTCAATAGCTTTTTCCATCATCAATGAACCAAACACGAAATCATGCCCCATTTTACTTCAAACTAAGTGGACTAAGTTATCATAAGCTAGTATTAGTCATAGTCATAGAAATTTTAAAATGAAAATTCTTATAGTATTTCATTTTTGGTAAACTAGTACATCTAATATATTACATGTTAAATTTGAAAAGAAATTAATTTCAAGATTCTTCATACTACTAAAATCATAACTCCCTCTGTAATATTACAAATGCTACCATTAATACTAAGAGCTCGTGCTTGCTATGTTACGCATTCATTGTATCACATATTAGTAAAAATTTGATATATTTGAATAGAATGCATGATAATGATTTCAATAAGTCATTAAAATAATTATTTTAAATATTTTATAAAAATATTTTCAATCATGCATGCATAGAAATCGTATTTTCACACAATGTGATATTACAGAAATAGAGTAGCAGTTTGCAATCACTTCTGTAATATCACTTTTTACAAAGGATGATATTATAGAAATAATATAGTTGTTGTAATTAAGGTGATATTAAAGAGGATCCATAGGATGATATTATAGAGGTAGCAATTCCATTGCTTCTCTTGGCTGAACACTTCTTTGCACTTTTATGATTTTGTGCTTTTGTGAGCTTTGAGTTTTCATAATTTCAATTTTCTATTTCTACTACCAAATGATTTTGAGAAATTTATTCAATTGAAGTGATTTTGGATTCCACAACAATTAAGTTGTTCATAAAGTTTTTGAGATTTATAAGTTTTTCTTTTCAATTCTTCAATTTGGGCTGCCATTTTTTGTAACAATGGAGTCAAATTTCTAATGCATTCTAATGTATGTGTATCTCTTATAGTATTTACCATTGCATATGTTTCATTCATCATTCAATAAATTTTTATTGTACATTTCAATATATGCTTACTTATAAAAAAAATTAAACAAAGATTTTAGTCATTTTTATTTGAAGATTTATTGAAATTTTTGTTCGGCATTCTATCTAATACATAAAAATTCTTATAAAATTCTAATGATGAATATGTAGCATAGCAAGTGCCAACCACTAGTATGTAAAATAAAAAATTTGTACAAGTTAGAAGTAATTAGAAGATGTGGAGTTCATTGCCAAACTTAATTGGAACCATCAAATTGTTTTCCTTTTTCACGTCATGCAAAAAATAGTAAAAAAAATAAAATATTTAAAAAAAAAATACATCCTTGAATTGTATAAGGCTAAACACTAAATCCCTATGTGGGAATCCGGAATCCGGAAACGGATCAATAGTGCAAGGAGTAGGTACGAAAAATAAAAAAAAATAAAAAAATAATAGTTAGAGTGTGATTTTTGGACCAGAGAACTTGAATTAGGAAATAAGCGTTCCGGCACCACCCGTCACCGGAACTTATCCGGATCCGGAATCCGGACTCATCCGGAACATAGGAACCTACCGTATAGGTCCCGTAGCTACGGAAGTAGGATACCGTTGAGGCAACGGACCTGTAGCCGTTGTCCTTAAGACCGTAGAGAGACAGTTTAGTACTTAAGCCGTCTTCCTAGGGTTTCCTCTTCCCTTTTCTGTTCTGTGTACCCGAGACTGTTTGTGTGAGTAGTTGAGAGAAAGAGTGGTGACTTAGCGACTGAGGTAGGACTACTTTCTTTTCGTTCTCACGTAGATCTTATGGCATCCGGACTAGTACGGAAGACAACGGTATCTGCCCGGGTTATCTCTTCGACCATTCCGGATAGCCCGGAACTACACAAACAGTTAGAGGAGGACTTGACTAGATTAGGATGTGTCGGTTTACTACACCGACCGTGGAATCTCAAGAGTGAGGAGATGATTCAGGAGCTACTTCACGGAGTGCCGAATCAGTATGAGCTTACTTTGAGAGGACGACCAGTCGCGTGGACCGAGGACATCTGGGCGGACGTCTATCAGTTCCGGAAGAGTGGGAACGGTTTAGCATCGAGGACGGATCGTTTTGTAGCCGGGAAGTTCACCGGGACTGCAAACCCTAAGGACGGCTTTGCTATCAGCGAGTGTAAGGACGAGAGACATAGGCGGATCCTAGAGTTTCTGATTCCGATCTTATATCCGGAAAAGCCAACACGGGTTACCATTACGGTGGCCAACACTATCTTCGGGGCTATGGAGAACCGGATAGTACACTAGGGTAGGATCATAGCCGGGATAGTGGTTAAATTAGCGGATCACGTGACACGAGCTAAGGCGAGTCCGGTTAGCACGTATTTATTTCATCTGTACCATCAACAGGAACTTTTGAGTGCGGCGGAAATAATTCAGTATGACACCGGAAAGACACTCTTGTCATATGGACTTTCCGGGGAGGAAGCGGAGGATCCGGTCGAGTCTGAACCGGAGGAACTTCCCGAGGAACGTCTAACGGACCCAAGGACCAAGAAGAGGAAGTCAACCGATCCGGGGTCGAGAATCAAGCCACCGACAATAGAGAGGGGGGAGTCCAGCAAGGGACCTGAGATGGAAACGGAATCCGCATTTTTCAATGCGGGGCTCGATTGGATACGTGAAGCCAAGGTACTTCACGACGGATTGTCGGATCTGGTGATAGATACCGCGGAAGTACTGAAGGTGGATCCGGATCAGATCGTGGAAGCTATTAAGCGACTGCCCAAGCCGGAGGACCTGAAGAAGAGGGATGAGCGAATCCAGGAATTGGAGGCGGAACGGAATATACTCCAGGCTCGGGTGAATTGGGCGGAAGGAGAAATGGTAGCTGCGAAGGAGAAAGAGAAGGAGGCCCTCGCGCTGGTCAAGAATCTAACCGGGGCAATCAACATCAAAGCCGACATCATCACGAAGGCTGCCTTGTTTGACTCCAAGATGATATCCGAAGGCCACATTACCGGAACCAAGGTAGTTACCATCCTCGTAGACTTCACCGCGAGAATAGAGCGAGTTTTCAAGGAGATCCAGAAGTTGTTGGCGGCCATCGACCCAAACCATGCGATGGATTTCTCCACCTTTCCGGAACTTCCTTTTGTCGCAGGTACCCTAGGAAAGCCAGTGGCGGATCAGGCAACCCGGATGGAGGGTCTGAGGGGGATACTCACACCAGCCGAGCCTTCTGCTAGTAAGATACGGATGACGGAGTTGAATTTGAGGCCAGCCTCGGAACTGGAACCGGAGTCTAGCGCGAAATCGGTTCCGGTGCCATCTAAGTTCTCAACTCCGGAAGTTCCCAAGGCACAAACAATGCCAAATTTGATGACCGGATCATTCAAGGTTCCGGGACAGCAGGTTAGGGGAGATCTCATCAACCGGATCGGTGGGATGACAAATTCGGCTCGGACCAATCCGAAAGGATTTGTGCACATGCAAGAGACCACGCCGGAGAAAGGAAGCGAACCCGCGACATTGGAGGATACAACACCAGAGAAGGAGAAGGAAGTCCAAGTTATTGAAGATTCGGATGAGGAGAGTGCCCACTCCACTTCCGGGACCGAAGACGGCAGCGATCCGTCTCTAGCCACGCGCCATATCCAGACTCGGGCCACAGCAAAAACTACGCCAGCCAAGAACACGAAGGGGACGCCTACCAACCAAGCGGGGAGTCGTTCAAAGAAAGGACGGAAGCCAAGACATTAGGATTGGTAGGAGAAGAGGTATAGGATCCGGAATGGGGTTCCGAGCTTGGACCCGGTTTCCGGAAATTTAGGCGGATAGTGAGGAAATCCGGTTATCTTGGACGGCTGTTAGCAATCTGTCCGGATATCCCGGGAGGTTCAGGGATTGGTGGCCTGGATTTCCGGGTTTTCCTTTTCAGGCTTTTAGGAGTTGACTTTGGGTTTTTGTGTTAGTATTTTAAGGGCAGGCAAGTTAGTTGTCTGCCATTCCATTCCATCCTACTCCACTGGATTTTAGTGCTTTCACGTATGTATTTTCTTTTCTTAATCTAAGTCAGTCAAGTTACCTTTAGCTGCACTTTTTGCTTAGACAGGATCTTTTTTTGAGCTGGGTGTATGCATGGGTGTCTGATCTAGTACTGGAGGAAGAGAAGGGAGGGAGAGAAGGAATCCGGATCTTGAGCTACGGATCGTCTGGGAGTGGAGCTAATGAGAAGGAATGCAGAGCTGAGTAAGGGAGTGCAAATGCAACATGCTTTTAAACTGCTGGAACGGCAATCCGGAATAGAGGGTAGAGGTCCGTACGAGTCCGGAACCAGGAGGGTTCTGTGTGGAGTTAAGCAATCGCCAAAGGAAAGGATCTCCCACTACTTCGGAAAGTCTGCCAACCTCCCCCTTGGTAAATTATCTTCTCCTTGAGATTCTATTCTTTTGGGTCTATAAGTTCTGATCCGTCGTTGTAGTAAGTGAGGTGTGAAAAGTGCTCTGTGTGACCTGATTCCGGATCGGCCAATCCGGAAACTGTGAGAGAATACTCCTCCCTCCTTCTACAACTGTGTTGTCTTGGGTGTGTTGTTTAGTAGATTTAGAGTACAGAGAGGATAATTGTACAAGTGGTGAGTCCCCACCCCTTCTAGATTAAGGGCGGACCCTCTGAGGGTAAAACAGAGGCAACAAAAACCAGTGACGGAAGAAAGACGGAACTCAGATCCGGGTGTGTCCGGATCCGGAACGGAATCCGGAATGTATTAAGTTTCCGGAACAAGATAGGGTAAGTGAAATAAGGGAGATTAAGTGAGTAGTCACAATCCGGATACCTCTCATTCAATCGATATCATACTAGAAGTTCCCTGGACCGATAATTCGTGTCATCTTGCAACAATTTGCTGTTGTCAGGATACTTACGGCTAACTACGCGTACGACACCCTAAATCCTAACTCCTAAATCCTTAGTCACAATTTGTATGATATGTAGTTTTCCAAAAGTTATGGTAAGTGAATTTCCTTTGGAAAAACTTATGATATTTATAAGGAGGGGCTTTAACCCTTGTAAGTATCCTAAAACAAGTTAATGGACTATATATTTTAATAAATAAAGGTTGTTGTATATCTGCTTAGTACTAATAATTGGTAGGTTTTGGATTTTTGGATTTATACCCCCACCAAAGTTTTAGTTGCCTAATTATTAGGATGGATTTTTAAATTAAAGACCTTCGATGGAGTTAGTTTTACTCACCATTAATGGTTTGATAGTCCCTTTCTCCCTCCCATCCTTCTATAAACCTTCCCTCCTCTTAAATCAAATGACCATTTGTTTTCTCTTCTTTTTTTAGAGGTATTGGTATCAATTTGTGTGGTTTGTTAGTTATTGGATATCATACTCATAATTTAATTTAACCTTGGTGTTACATTGGAGCGACGCATTATAGTTGGTTTGATTTTATTTGTGGTCCTATTTACACTAGTAGGATATAAATTAGTTTTGATTACCTCAATGGCAATGTAGGACTTGGAGGTTAAATCAACCAATCCCATATAAATGATAGTCAAAAAATGACATAGTTCAGCCATTATATGTTTGTACCATTCTATATCTATGATTGATGGCTATTGTTTGGAACTTAATGGGGTTTATCGTGATTCCAAAAGTTGAGTCTATGTTGTGTTTAGTTTCACTCTATGCACCATATGTTGAAAATCCAAATCCAAATGCGTAAATATCATTAGGAAAAATTTGAACCCTGCAGAAGGCCGTTATGGTTTTGTTTTTCGGCATGCCGCAGTGCAAGTATAGGAATTTTAAAAAAAAATATTTAAATTTTTTTTAAAACATTAAAAAATACTAAAGCTTGACATGGTGTTGATGTGGCACTAACGTGGCACCGATAGTGCCACATCAGCTAATGTCATTAAAAAATAATAAAAAATAAAAAATAGTTTCATTTTCCTCTATAATTGCACTGAGAGGGTTCAAAACTTGCAGCCTTTTGGAGGCCTGAAATTTTTTGTAATGGAAAGTTGTTGTATCCTTTGTATACTACAATCCCTAAAAAACTTGAAGCAAAAAGTAATTACAATTTGAAAGTAAACGAATTCCAAAGCTAACTACCCTGTAATACTCTAAATTTTTAATTTTTTAGTCTATTTGACTTGTGTAGTGTGAATAGAGTTCATAGATTGTTCCATTTCCATTTGTGAGTCTATTAGTCTTGCAGATTTCACACACGAATGGAATTGTTGGGATTGAGGTTTGAATTGGGTTAAATAGACATGATTTTGAAAAGTGTCAATTAGCCTTCATAGCCCTTGGTGAAGAGTTATCTTTACCACATTTTGGGACTATAAGTCCAAAGGTCCATTTTCGCTTTCCTTTAGTTCATACAGGTGGTATGACTCGTTGTAAATTGCGCTTGTGCAAATTGTAAAATATATTTGCTGCATTTTAATTGATTCCGTGAATGCACTGGAGCAATTGATTGTCTATTTGATTGTGTATGTAAGGACTATACCTGTGTGTATGTCAAGTTGATGTATGGGAAGATGTTGGTGAGAATTGTTGAGAGTTGCAGTCTAATTGCTTGATTGATGAAGCCAGTAATTGGTTGGAAATAACTTACTGTCTAATTGACTGGAGCTTAATCCGTCCATGCTCGTTTGTGAACTGAGCTTGTGTGTCTGTAAATAAGATTAATCGTTGAGAAATCCAGCTAGATCGTGTGTATGTAATTTCCCGGTTGGAAATTAAGTCAAATTGCCTTGTTAGGGTCGAATTACAATCAAACTGTTTGTCTGTAAATTACCATTCAAAGTTTATAGATGATGTAAGATCAAATCGCAGGGATAGATTGAGTTTGTCAAATTAACTGAGTACGGTAGGTATATGTCAGTGGGTCGAATTGACTGAAGAGTTCACAGGGATTGAATTTGCAAAAATCCAGTCACGGTTAAGTTAAACTCCTGCGAGTCCTGCGGATTCAATCGGTATTAAAGCGGTTGCAAGTCGATTTGACGAAGAATTTTTGTAAAATCAAATACTGAAGTAAGGGCAAATTGGAATTAGTAATTGTGACTGTAAGAGAGAATGTCAAGTTGAAATCTGGCTTAAACTTGGAGTCAAATTGCATTCAATCAAGAGAGAGAGAAAGAATGTGGAAGTAGTAATCTGCAGTCTTTACTTCATAAGCAATACCGAGTGTGCGCTAGTCAAATTGACGAGGAGCTTGGAGAATTGGGCTGCGCAATGGATGGCGAAGAAATTCCAGCAAATCGACCTTACAAAAATCTACTGTAATAAATGATAAATCACTTTGTTGTCAATTTCCACGTTACTTATGTAAAATTCCTGTTGATGTATGTGTGTATACAATATATATAAGTGATGTTGAATTAAGGATTTGTTGAATTAAGTTAATAATAGTAGTGACTTTGAGAAATTTGTTAAGTCAAGTTGACACATCATGTCTAATTTAGGTAGAACCTGCCTTGAGTCAATTGGACTGTATGGAAATTGATTTATATAACTAAGAAAGATAACTCAAATTGACAAACTGAGAAGTTAAAATTTAGTCTAATTGCCGTAAGCGTCAACTGATTTGAAATTGCATTGGACTGAAAAATAGAAATTTTCATATTAAGTGGTCAATACTATGAGGTTGTGTTTTTGTTTCACCTATGGAAGACAGTAGAAATAAAGATATGAAATCCGTGGGTTAGCCAACTTGATAGTTGAAAATTGTGGTTAGAAGTGTAATGGTCAAATTGACGCTTGGAATAATTAATTCTCAAATTTATATAATACTATGCCGCAGGGCTATGATATACATGTGTGATACATTAAAATGAAATAAGTCTAATTAACATTGTATGTAATTGATATTGAAACTAACCAAGACCTAATAGTGGAATATGTTTAAGTGTGGTTGTTGGTCTAATTGACATTTCACATGAAATTGTTTGCATTGTGTATATTTTATATTGTAGTGTGAAATCAACCTTAGCCGTTTCATATAAATTGAGATGATCCCAATTGTGGTAGAGTTAGGCTGTAAGTCAAGTTGACCCACTATTGGTAAATCAAGATAATTAGATTATATTAGATAATTTACAATAGAAAGATAGTAAAAAGTGTCAAGAAGCATAAGATAGAATAAGTAGGTGAGACTTATCCATTACAAGGTGACCAAATTTGATTGCATAATCAATGCATTAGTCAAGTCAATAGATGTTGGAAAAGCAAGGCCTATTAGACCAAAGTGAACAAGCAAAGATGCACGGCCATAGGTCAAGTTGGACAACTGGTTGGTGGTAAGGCCAAGCTAAGCCAAATTGACATTGGTAGCAGCCAAACGAGATTGGCAGATGTGAAGACTTAATCAAGCACTAGGAAAAGATCCATTCCCTTCATGCTCATGCATAAAGGAAATTGACATAGGATTACAGATTTTTGTTGAGCATGATTAACATTGGCAATTAGGCTAGTAAATAGAATTGTTTAAATACAACGGAATAAACGGATGAAATGAGCAATGAAGCAAATTGTCCCTAAAAGTTTATTGTATTTCTAAATATATAACTTGTCATTTTGATTACGTGGATAGAGCATGCATAAAGGACAAATTGACCTCCCTTGACAAATTGACTTGAAATTTGACCACCAAAGCCAAAATACTAGACAGGACTGAGACGTCATACATTGAGTCTATTATATATAGCATCGGTAATGGACTGTGACAATTTGATATAAAAAGGGATGTAAGTGTGAAAGACCCAAAACAAGAAACAAAACAAAGTAAATAAACATCCAAAATACTGAAACGAGTAACCTTAGCTACATAAAACGTTAGACTTTTTGACCTTTCCTTTGGATTAACCCCTATACTAGTAATCCCTGGATTTTGGTAAATAGACAAAATTTACATTACATACCCCATAGACTCAATTATTGAGGTGGATTTCATAATCACTTTCAAAATTGCCTATGCTTCTTTTTTGAGCTTAGATGACTTGAATATTTTTTTACATACTGTTATATACCATTTAAGCCCCAACCCCATGAGAATTGTAAAAGATTGATACACTGTGGGAATCCGGAATCCGGAAACGGATCAATAATACAAGAAGTGGGTGTGAAAAAAAAAAAAAAAAAAAAAATAATAGTTAGAGTGTGATTTTTGGACCAAATAGCTTGAATTAGAAAATAAGCGTTCCGACACAACCCTAAACCGGAACTTATCCGGATCCGGAATCCGGACTCATCCGGAACACAGGAACCTATCGTATAGGTCTCGTAGCTACGGAAGTAGGATACCGTTAATACAACGGACCTGTAGCCGTTGCCCTTAAGCCCGTAGAAAGTCGGTTTAGTACTTAAGCTGTCTTCCTAATTTTCCTGTTCTGTATTCCTGAGATTGTTTGTGTGAGTAGTTGAGAGAAAGAGTGGTGAGTTAGCGACTAAGGTAGAACTACTTTTCCCTTGTTCTCACTTAGATCTTATGGCATCCGGACCAGTGCGGAAGGTAGCGGTATCTGCCCGGGTTATTTCTCCGGCCATTCCGGATAGCCCGGAACTGCACAAGCAGTTAGAGGAGGACTTAACTAAGTTAGGATGTGTCGGTCTACTACACCGACCATGGAACCTCAAGAGTGAAGAGATGATTCAAGAGCTACTTCACGGTGTTCCGAATCAGTATGAGCTCACTTTGAGAGGGCGGCCAGTCACGTGGACCGAGGACATCTGGGCGGACGTCTATCAGTTCCGGAAGAGTGGGAATGGTTTAGCATCGAGGACGGACCGTTTTGTAGCTGGGAAATTCACTGGGTCTGCAAACCCTAAGGACGGACTCGCTATCAGCGAGTGCAAGGACGAGAGACATAGGCGGATACTAGAGTTTCTGATTCTGATCTTGTATTCGGAAAAGCCAACACGGGTTACCATTACGGTGGCCAATACTATCTTTGGGGCTATGGAGAACCGAGTAGTGCACTGGGATAGGGTCATAACCGGAATAGTGGCTAAATTAGCGGATCACGTGACCCGAGCAAAGGCAAGTCCAGTTAGCACCTATTTGTTTCATCTGTACCATCAACAGGAACTTTTGAGTGCGGCGGAAATAATTCTGTATGACACCGGAAAGACGCTCCTGTCATACAGACTTTCCGGGGAGGAAGCGGAAGATCCGGTCGAGTCTGATCCGGAGGAACTTCCCGAGGAACGTCTGACCGATCCGAGGACCAAGAAGAGGAAGTCAACCGATCCGGGGTCGAGAATCAAGCCACCGATGATGGAGAGGGGGGAATCCAGCAAAGGACCTGAGATGGAAACAGAATCCGCATTTTTCAATGCAGGGCTCGATTGGATACGTGAAGCCAAGGTACTTCACGACGGGTTGTCAGATTTGGTGATAGATACCGCAGAAGTGTTAAAGGTGGATCCGGATCAGATCGTGGAAGCTGTCAAGCGACTGCCCAAGCCAGAGGATCTGAAGAAGAGGAAGGATCGGATCCAGGAGTTGGAGGCGGAACGGAACCTACTCCAGACCCGGGTGAATTGGGCGGAAGGGGAAATGGTAGCTGAGAAAGAGAAAGAGGCTCTCGCTCTGGTCAAGAATCTAATCGGAGCAGTCAACATCAAAGCCGACATCATCACATAGGCTGCCTTGTTTGACTCAAAGATGATATCGGAAGGCCACATTACCGGAACCAAGGTAGTTACCATCCTCGTAGACTTCACCGCGAGGATAGAGCGAGTTTTTAAGGAGATCCAGAAGTTACTGGCGGCCATCGATCCAAACCATGCGATGGATTTCTCCACCTTTCTGGAACTTCCTTTTGTCCCAGGTACCCCAGGGAAACCAGTGGCGGATCATGCAACCCGGATGGAGGGTTTGAGGGGGATACTCACACCAGCCGAGCCTTCCGCCAGTAAGATACGGATGACAGAGTTGAATTTGAGGCTAGCCTCGGAACCGGAACCTGAGTCTAGCGCGAAAACGGTTCCGGTGCCATCTAAGTTCTCAACTCCGGAAGTTCCCAAGGCACAAACAATGCCGAATTTGATGATCAGATCATTCAAGGTTCCGGGACAGCAAGTGAGGGGAGATCTCATCAACCGGATCGGTGGGATGACCAATCCGGCTCGGACTAATCCGAAAGGATTTGTGCACATGCAAGAGACCACGCCGGAGAAAGAAAGCGAACCCGCAACATTGGAGGATACAACACCAGAGAAGGAGAAGGAAGTTCAAGTCATTGAAGATTCTGACGAGGAGAGTGCCCACTCCACTTCTAGAACCGAAGGCGACAGCGATCCGTCTCCCGCAACGCGCCATATCCTGACTCAGGCCACAGCAAAAACTACGCCAGCAAAGAATACGAAGGGGACACCTACCAGCCAAGCGGGGAGCCGTTCAAAGAAAGGACGGAAGCCAAGACATTAGGGTTGGTAGGAGAAGAAGTATAGGATCCGGAATGGGGTTCCGAGCATGGACCCGGTTTCCGGAATCTTAGGCGGATAGTAAGGAAATCCGGTTATCTCGGACGGTAGTTAGCAATCTTTCCGGATATCTCGGGAGGTTCAAGGAGTGGTGGCCTGGATTTCCGGGTTTCCTTTTCAGGCTTTTAGGAGTTGATTTTGGGTTTTTGTGTTAGTATTTTAAGGGCAGGCAAGTTAGTTGTCTGCCATTCCATCCTACCCCACTGGATTTTAGTGCTTTCACGTATGTATTACAATTTTCTTTTCGTAATCTAAGTCAGCCAGGGTACTTCTAACTGCACTTTTGCTTAGATAGGGTCTTTTTGGCTGAGTGTATGCATGGATGTGTGATCTGGTACTGGAGAAAGAGAAGGGAGGGAGAGGAGGAATCCGGATGTTGAGCTATGGATCATCTAGGGGTGGAGCTAGTGAGAAGGAATGCAAAGCTGAGTAAGGGAGTGTAAGTGTGACGTGCTTTTAAATTGCCGGAACGGCAATCCGGATAAAGACGGTAGAGGTCCCTACGAGTCCGGAACCAGGAGGGTTCTGTACGGAGTTAAGCAACCGCCAAAGGAAAGGATCTCCCGCTACTTCAGAAAGTCTGCCAACCTCCCCCTTGGTATATTGTCTTCTCCTTGATATTCTATTCTTTTGGGTCTATAAGTTCTGATCCGTCGTTGTAGTAAGAGAGGTGTGAAAATTGCTCTGTGTGACCTGATTCCAGATCGGCCAATCCGGAAACTGTGAGAGGATACTCCCTCCCTCTTCCTACAGCGGTGTTGTCTTGGATGTGTTGTTAGTAGATTTAGAGTATAGAGAGGATATTGCACAAGTGGTGAGTCCCCACCCCTTTCTAGATCAAGGGCGGACCCTTTGAGGGTAAAACAGAGGCAACAAAAACCAGTGACAGAAGGGAGACGGAACTAAGTTCCGGGTGTGTCTGGATCCGAAACGGAATCCGGAATGTACTACGTTTCCGGAACAAGATAGGGTAAGTGAAAGAAAGAAGATTAAGTGAGTAGTCATGATCCGGATACTTCTAACTCAATCGATATCTTACTAGAAGTTCCCTGGAACGATAATTCGTGTCATCTTGCAACCATTTGTCGTTGTAAGGATACTTATGGCTAACTGCGCGTACGACATACACATATGCTTCAAAAAAAATTGTATATAGAGAAAAATGTAGATAATATTAATTTGAATGGAATTTGAAGATTCTTTATGAATTAGATACTTTAGGGTTCATTTACAATCATAGATGATCTATAGGTTGTAATTTGAACCATTGATACATCTACTTTGAAAAGATTTGAAGATATTTGTTTTAAAACATAAACAATTTTAATAATTTTAATTTGTATTTAGCAACCAAAAACAATTATTTCCACCACAATCTTTTTGAATGTGAGATATTAGTTTGTACTTTGTAAGGATTGTATATAGTACATTTATTTGGATTGTAGGTCACTCAATATGATATGACAACGATAAAGTGATATCAAGATTATTCTACTACATAATGTTTTTATAAAGCCTAATTTACATGTACTAGAGCATGTCACATTTTATACACCCTATAGTAGCCCTACATATAATATAAAATTTCCCTGCTTCAAATTAAATGAAAATTATCTTTTAACTCACGTAATTTTTTAAACAAAGATAGTAGTCTCTCTCAGACTCTCTCATCTCCTACCCTTGGCTGAAATTCAGGGTTGCTAGCAGGCGAGCTTGTGAGTGAGCCCATGAGCCTATGAGCAGGAAAATTTTTTTATTAAGAAAATGTAGGGGACCTATGACCGTGGATGTAAGTGTCTTATTTTTTCTGTAGATGTGAGCTCATTCTTCAAAAATTTAACTTACTTAAAAACTTAAATGAAATAAAAAATTACAACAACCAATTGTATTTAATCCATAAACGTCGTGGAGGACGTCAAATGTCTAATGAATGACAAAAAAATCTCATATGTAGGATGTAACTGCAACTATTCATCCACATAATTAAGGGTGGGAAAGAGAGATCTTCTACAGTACTTTGACTCCCAATAAGTTTTTTTGGTATTTTTAAAGTAAATGATGTCACATGGTTCCAGAATCACTGATTTCCACGGTAACCAACCCGACGTTCAAGAGTTAATTTTGATAGAAAACATAAAATGCAAAATTTTGAAGGGGAATGAATCATACTAAATATATAGCCATAAAATACACAATTAAATCAAATCATATTGAAAATGAATACATAACATTTTGACTCATGAGATATGTTAATCTCATAAATCTAGGTTGTAGTGGATTCAGTTGCAAACGCCAAGCTACTCTCATACTCTGAAGTCTCTTTCCCCTCTGATGCCGATCCATCTATGAATTGCAAAACATTAAGAACATATGTATCTTTTCTACGTTTTGGTTCTAAGCTACCAAAGTTTGCAAATGCTGATGCTAATTGCTCAGCATAAACTGGGAGATCAAAAGACTTTTCTGGACTTAGTACCAGTTTGTGTCTCTTCCTCAATGCATCTGCGAACATTAGTTTTTGACACCTAAAAAAAACATATAGAATATTAGAGTCACGAAATAGAAGAAGTAGAATGTCAAAAAAACACTTCAAAAATATGAAAAACTTACTTACTAGGTTTAATTCGGCGAGGAAATTTTCGAGGAACCACAGTCATTGCGTTCGGATCTTGTGAAGATGCAACCGGCATTGGCGGTTGCGTTTCAGTTATTATCACATCTTCTTGAGTGTTCTTTTTCATGCGTTCAAGGATGCTATGAAAAACACTATTGTCTTCCTCTAAAGCCACTATGTGTCATCCTGTGTCACGACATGCTGTAATTGATGCACCTACATGTCGCAGCACAAGGTAAGTGAAATTCCCTATTATACTCACAAAAAACTCTTTAAAGCATAACAAAGTGACTCTAAAGATCGAACCCAAGAGACTCTGAAGTGTTTCATGTTACTAGGTGGTTTGGGAAAAATTCTCAATTCAAGTACTCTCCTTTCTCCATATTTACCCTTTTCCCCAAAAATCGGACAATTCCTTTCTATTACTGTTTGCTAATCCGGTCTATGCTACTACCCGATCTGAATTAGAATCCATTCACAAAACCAACTAAAACCCAACCGGAACTCATACTCCCGATCGGATCTTTATTACTACATCCGAGAACCTCATTCTTCTCGATTTCAATTCCGGTTTCGCTTAACCTCTGTTGGCACTTCAGAGGGGTCTGCCACTTGTTCTCAGAGAGGTAGGCCCTCTTCTCCTTCCGATCTTTATAGTGACGGAAGATTCACTCAACTAATCTATCTTCCTATTCTAATAGGATCCAGTTTGATCTTTTACAGCAAACTAGGAATGATCCCAGTCTGTAGGTCATACAAAAATCCCTCGTACAATCCTTACCAACTACAACGATCTTAATGTTTTCACAAATCCATGCGAAATTAAGGTGGCTACAAGTGTGTCCGCCCGTACCAGTGCAATCTAGAGTTCTTCCGTTTACTATTTCAAATGGCGAGACCTCTCAAGTGATCGGAGGCTAATTCGGATATCCCATCTGGTAGCTCTAGCGCAGTTTGAGAATCCTCTCTCTTACTACTTAGCCTAACACTGGCTATCTCACCCGGAATAATGAACTCTAAATCTACTGAGGTGTCTTGATTCACTCCCAACGCTTACAACCTGTCCACATGCACATGCAATCACAAGAAGACACCAAGGGGAGAAGCTCCTCTTACAATCTGCTCATCTATACTCAATCTCTCACTCCCTCATTCGGCCAGTCCTTGGGAAGACAAGGAAAAACAATAGAAAATACAAAGGAGACAGCATGTGCAAGAAAAAGAACTCCTTGTCTCAGTCTTGAGACTCAAATTATATACAGAATTTACAAAAAGTGTCCCTGTAAATCCGGCACTGATCTGGCCAAGATTTTCGGATCTGAACTTTTCCTATCTTTCCGGGATAAGGTCCAGTCTAACAAAATTCCCTATCTCTAAATTCCTAACTACCTACTCATCCTAAGGGGGTCCACCACTATCTGAAGTAGCTATGGGTGAGAGTTCACTCAAGTTCTTACTCTTATCTCCCCCTTCCGGAACTCGTTCCGGTTCTACAAGGGAAGTCGTCCCTGTCATCGCTCGCAGAGCCACTAAAGTGGAAGTTCTTCCTCCCTCCTTCTCCTTTGAGACTGGAGTCTCAAACTTCCCATCCAGGATCTCCACATCATCGAACTCATCTGGGATCGAAATCCCGGATAGAGAGACCAGTCCACTCTGGAACTCCCGGATGTTTTCCTCCAGTCCTTTTGCGTCTTTCCGGAATTCCTTCTTGGTTTCCTCTACCTCTCCGGCAAAGTCAACTAAGATGTGGGCAATCCGGGTACCAGAAGGTTTCTGGTTCTTGTGCATTCCCTCATCAAAAAGCTTGGTCTTCGCCATCACGTTACCGGATGCCCCTACTACTGCTGTCATCCGGTCGATTGCCGCCCTGATCTCCTCTTGTAGAGACATTGCAATCTTCACCTGTTTGCGACTGGTCTCCAAGTCTTTTCGGAAGACTTGGATCTCCCCTCGCAACCGGATCACCAACTCATCCGTCTCCCGCTAGTTAATATTCTTCTTCAGCAACCTTTCTTTTAATTCCCGGACATCGTTAGGGTTGCTGATGCAGTTTGCCACTACTTCTAGTAGCGCACTAGTTGGAGTACTTCCCACCAAGTCCACCACTTCACAAAGCGTAGTGGTCTTGATCTCCCAATCCGCTCTCACTGCACTAAGAATCCGGGTTAGGTCGTTATACGGATCCGTCAGGTCCGTCATTTGAGACATTGGAGTGGGTCTCTACTTGACCACCTCCACTAGCTCCTGCTTCTTTAGGGTGACCGGCTCCACTTTTTCCATCAATTCCGGTCCTTTGTCCTTGCGAGGTACTGAAGGAGAACCCTTTAGACTAGGCGTCCGTTTGATCCTCCTTCGGTTGAGAGGAGCTTCCTCTTCCTCCTCTTCCTCTAACCAAGCCCTCTTCTTAGGGTTTTCACCCTTATCTTCTGGTTCTGGGCTATCCGGTTCCGTCTCGGATTCTTCATCCGATCCACCGCACGTCCGGAGAACCATCTGAGCTCTCCACTCCTTGTTCTCCTCTGAAGTCAAGAGACTCTGATTCTTATATAGGTGGAAAAGGTAGGGGCATACCGGAGTAGCCCTACTCTTTCCTACATTTGAAACCAGGGCATTCACCAACGTGTGAATGTAGCCCGCCCAATCCATCTTCTTTTCCCCGCTCAGGGCTCCAAAAAAATGGCGTTCCCGATCATGGAGGTCACCCGGGTGGGTTTTTCCGGATGCAAGATGGGCACCAGGAATTTGAGCAACCGCCGGTGTCGTGCGTTGACATAGTCTTCAATGGCGAACCCGTCCTTGGGGTTGGCCGCTCCCTTGAACTTCTCGCGCACAAAGTCTTCCTTCCGGCTGGCCTGCGCTGTACCGCCTTCCTTGAATTCATAAACTCTCCTCCAAATCTCCCGCGTCCACATGGGCGGAGCCGGTCGAAGGGAGTTATCAAACTAGTTAGGGGCTCCTTATATGAGCTCCCTAACTATGGCTTCACTCTGGAAGCCCCAGGGTTTCCCAAAGAACCCTGCCACTATTAGAAAATTTTGTTTTTCTGTTGTTTTGGTCACATTGATCTCGTCAAAATCTGACAGAAATCTGTTGAAACCAATAGATTTCTATTAGATTTTGACCGGATCAACGCGACCAAAACAACAGAAAAACAAAATTTTCTAGTAGTGTGCACATTCCATGGTGGAGAGGTCTTCCATTAACTCCGCTCTCTCCCGCTCGTTATTGGGCTCTAAAGGCACCACCTATCTCACCCTGATTTCTATCTTGTGTGCACTCGTCTGTCCCTGATTCCTAGTGCACTTTAACTGCGGCATCCGTCTCCTCACCAAATTACCACCTCACTTCTCTTCTGGCCGCACGTCCCATTTCCTCACAATTCACTCCTCGGTCTCAACCGAGTTATCTCCTGTGCCAATCCTCACACAGACTCTCACGGCACTCACTCGTCCTCAATTGACCGCTCTCAAAGATACGCAACCAATTCCTCTCCACTATCAGTGCAAAGGAAACTCAATCACCCTCGCAGAAGAAAATAGATTTACAAAAGCTCACACACTCACAGACACCTTCACTCTTACAAACACAAAAATTCACAACACACTCGTGTACTCTCACAAACAGAAATAACTGAGAGCATGCAAGTACGCGAGCGCTCCTAGGTGCAAATGATAGTCCAAACCCTAAAGCAGTCTCTTTTGTACCCTGGAAACCTAATCATTACTTTTTTCCGATTTTCCAGGCGCAAATCCCGGATCCGTTCCTCCGGTCATGGAACTAGACCGGATTCATTTCCGATATCCATTCCGCTCCATATTCCGGTTCAATGCTTGTTTCCATAGTCTTCCTAACTTTTAGCTTTTCTTTTCTTTCTGTACCAATCCAGGTATATTTTTTCCGGATTCTGTGTTTCAAAACACGATATAGAGAAAAAATCAAAAAGTTAGGTTGCGACATTACAATTTACAAAATGCAATTCATATCAATGAATCACTATATCAATACATATATGAAAGTCCAATTCTTGATATGAAAACTAACCAGTGGATGCTGTGCAATCCAAAACCAAGTTGCCTTCTTCAGTTGTCCCCTCTATAAGGAATTGGAAGAGCCTAGTATCCTTTTTGCGAGGCCCTTGCCATGGAATTTTGGTTTGTGGATTGACCAACATGCTCTCTTTAGTTGTGTAGTTAATTAATGTATCATCCTTGCGTAGGTCTACTTTTGCCTTCTGCATTGCTTCTGACCGCTTCAAAGAGAACTTCAACTTCTCTTTATCACCGAGGTCCTTCACCAAGAGAGTGATTCCAAACTTCAAAGTCTACAGTCATAAAAAAATTATATATTAGAAAAGAATACAACCATTTGTGAATGTCAATTTCCATTAAAATCATGAAAATATTTGAAAACACTAACCGTTTCCGAGTCATCCACAGCTGAAGTTAAGTGCATACGATTGATGCCCAACCATTCCTTCTTCTTCACCAGTGAAGGATAAGACTCGCACAATCCTGCAATAATGCCCTTTGAATCGGCATACCATGACTGAAATACTATCATGCAACCATGGTCTTGTAAGTGCATATCTGCAAAGAAGAAGGCCGATTGAATGGCCTCATACTCTAAATTTGAATTCCATGAAGGTATTGCTTTCTCTAGAGTACATACATCCGGGACAGGTAAATTTTCTTGGCAGTCAAAAAAGATAAGGTCCACTAAAGGTGCTTGGCTCACTTTACCTCCATACATACGGGGCTTCCCTAGTGCCAATTGAAAAAACGAATTTATGCAAACAATCAATTATTCATACAACTTTGTTTCAAAGGTCCAAAAAATAAAGGATTCTTAGTTTTAGGCAAAACATCGTGGTTACCTTCTTCAAAAAGGTTGTCACTTTAGTATAGCACGTAGGCACCTCAGACTCCATGTTATCCATCACGTCGACAATAGAGACGTTCAAGATCAATTCCTCTGAAGTGACGTCTGCATCATCACCAAGAACTATGACCTGAGTACCTTGTGTTACGATGTCCTCTGTGAAATCTGGAAGTATTGCCTTCCTCTTCAATACACTTTGGAATCCACTTTGCATGTACGAGTTTTGATTAATCGTTGAAGAGGCCGGTACTTGTTTATTGCCTTCTTCCTTCTTCTTGCCTTTGCCTTTCCCCTTGCCCTCTTCTTTTTCCTTCTCCTTCTCTGCCAACTTGAGA
The DNA here is from genome assembly GCA_950106755.1 of Climacium dendroides. Lineage (NCBI taxonomy): Eukaryota > Viridiplantae > Streptophyta > Bryopsida > Hypnales > Climaciaceae > Climacium > Climacium dendroides. The sequence goes on from OX467092.1 coordinate 27,269,264, forward strand.
AGACGCTTCGCTTCTTTTTTGTCCTTGTTCTCACGAATCTCTTGCTCTTTGTTCTCTTTCTTCTTGTTAGCAACCATTCTCCTTGCAATTACTCTCTTCTTTTGTTGATCAGTGTAGATGAATTCGGGAACATCCAAGTCAATGACGCCAAGACCATCTAGTGATTTTCGAAGTTCTACTTTTGATGGATGAGTGAATGTCAACGGACAATCTAGATACCACACACCACCATTGAGATGAGCCGTCGTGAATGTCTTCAGTTGGCTTGACGTGTACATGCACTCTTCAGAACTCCGGTCCAACCATGTGATTAGAAATGGAGGAAGATCCTCCCTAGGAATGGTGTTCTTCCCTAAAAGCTCGTATTTGAAATACCTAAAATAAGAACATTACAAAAATTAGTAACAATCACATAGCCAAATTCCTTGTTACAAATAACACACATTCACTGAACAAATAACTACATATGCTAATCCTTCAAAGAAATTAAGGAAACATGAAATTTATATTTACATAAATGTATTAGAAAATAACTCTACGAACAACGTCATTTGATCCATCAAAATTTGAGAAGGTCTTTGATTTCTTGAAAGGGTTTGATCCCTTCAAAGCCGGGCCAAAACCTTGATCCCAAATCTTCCTTCTCCATCCCTCTATATACTCTGGAAGATATTCTGGTTGAAGTGGGGCTGCCATATTGATTTTGAGGCCATCTTTATTGACTACATTGTCAAAGTACTCTACCGCACTATCCTCAATTTGCAACATGTTCTTGTCAATACATTTTCATTGTTCTTCGATATACATGAAAAAACAAAACTTTACAATGTAGTACTTCAAGATTTTGACATTATATACATGAAAAGTCATTTAAATAAATACAAACACTTACCCCTACCCACCAAACCCATTTATTGAGGAAGAGCCCCAATTTCTCTTCGGAACTGGCTTTGGAGGGAAACGTCTAGCATCCCATGAAGGCAGGGATGAGTTCCACCACTTCAACAACTTTGTCTTTTGTGTTGCAGAGGTATTGCAAGTAGCTATCATTTGGAGCTTTTTCAAAGTCATTTCAGGAACCTCATTTGTGGTCCAATGCTTTTCAACCTTCAAAATGAAATAGAATTATATCAACAATAAATAAACCATAATAAAAAAAAATACAACAACCAATTTTTACATCAAAATTCTCCATCACCTCTTCCAAAAATCCTGGACCGTAAGTAGGATTTGCCACTGCAAGCAATTTTCCCATTTTCACGTACAACTTTGCCGCCTATGCATGAGCCACCCCTTGATCACTTTTATCTTCAGTTGCTGTCACTTCATTGTACTTTCGTATTGCGGCATCTGCTCCTTGTGCTATCTCTTGTTATAAAATAACATCAACAAAATTTCAATTATACCAAATTTGCACATTCTTCAGCCTTTCCTATATTATCATGACATAAAATGAAGGATATATAAAACAGTTAGAACATTTTCACTCTTACCCGAAAAACAAATGCCGTGAAGACCTCCATTGGCATTGAGTACCATGTTTTTCTCACTGATTGTGTACCACAATGTTTCCTCTCAGAAGGTCTCAACATTTCATTGAACTTCTCCATGGGTAGAAGCCCATACTTCTGAACATGATAAAGAGTGTGAACTAGATTGGTCTTCACATGGGAATCCTCCGTCGACCTACAATTCACATTAAACAATAAGTTCATTTCATAGATATAAAGAAATTGAACCTCAAAATATTAAAAGTCAAAGATTATGTTCAATCAAGCAACATTATATGATACACTCTTACTTACTTGTTGATGTCATGCATAATCTGCATGACAAGCTCTATTCTCCCTTTTGTGTCCAAAATGATGTTGTCTACTGAAATGTGCCAAGCCCAGTCCGCCACATGCAGCCTTGATATATGATTCATCCATGCCAAGCGACGGTGATTTCCATCACAAACAAAGAACTTGGAGTTCTTCAAGTAACTCAACTCTGGCAAAGAATCTAAGTACTCATTGAAGATGTCATTCTCCGATTTCCACAAAGGACCCCAGGCATCTATTTCATCTCTTGAGAATTCTGAAGACTCCTCCGCCTCATTAGTTGTAGATATGTAAAAAATTGCGGCTCCATCCCGATATCCATGAACAAACTCTTGTTCAAGTTTTACAAGATCACAAGAGAGGGTCGGGCTAACCATTAACATGGGTACTATGGGAATGTGGTCCCACATGCTAGACCCATAATACTAGCATAGGACGGAAAAATTCAAAAATTGTCTCCTTCAGAAGGAAAGTTTTTGAGTTCTCCTAGGAAATTAGGGCAAATTAGCAAAACCGGATTTCCGGATCCGGAAATATTTCATTAGGGCTAAAAACCTAAAATCCGGAACCCTAGAAAGTTCCGGATATCGGATGACGGCGCCGGCCCTAAACCGGAAACCGGATCCGTACTAGGGATAGGGTTTTGCCGCCAAAACCTATCCCGTACATCGGGTCCGTATAAGAGGGGGACTGTAGCCGGCCGCGGGCACACTTATCCTCTTTCTTTTGTTCTTCCGCCGGCGTATTCCGTTTTCCTCGCTTCGTTAGAATTCCGGTAGACTGAGGGACTGTGTGAGTTGCGATCGTGCAGGGGTTACCGGAGTGACAATTGTGAGCAGAGATTTAGGGAGAGATTGTGCGAGGATTGATCGTGAGCACAATGACTTCTAGGGCAAGCCGGCGGAAGTTGAAGGACTTGCCTGAGGACTCAGAGGACGAGGCGCCGGCACCTGTACCTCGACGAAAGACCATCCCGGTGATGAAGGTGGTTCCGGAGGTTCCGACGGAGGAGGACCGGCTGGCGCGCCTACGGGAGCATCTCCGCAACATGGGGTGTGACGGACTCCTAGAAGTGCCGTGGGGAATCCGAGAGGAGAGCCTGGTTTCGGACATACTTCGTCCGAAATTGGTATCTTGGATACCACCATTCGGGCGAAACCAGACCAATGGACGGTGAACACTTGGCGGGCCGTCTACAAGTTCCGGGAGGCGCCGAACAAGGTCATGGAGAAGAATCAGGAGGTGATGGAGGGAGAGTTCCGGGCGCCCGCCAATCCGAAAGAAGATAACTAGGTTTCCGACCTGGTGAATCCGGAGTACCGGGATGTGGTAGCGTTTCTCAACCCTTTCCTCCATCCCATCAAGCCGTGGTGAGTAGTAGCAAAGGTAGCCTCCACCATCTTGGGGAGCCTCCAGGGAAAGATGATGATGGACTGGGCAGCCATCATCCACGAGCTAGTCGGAGACTTAGTACGTGCCCTCCGGTCCGGAAAGAAGAGCCAGAGTCCTCTTCCGGCATATTTGTCTCATTTGTACGTCCACCACTCTCTGCTCAAGGCGAATGAGGAGAGTGTGTACCAGGACCTAGTCCAACTGCAACAGTATGGAGGAGAGGAGCCCTCACCTCGAGACGGACCGGACGATGAGGACACTAAGGAAGAGGAGCCTGTCTTTCCGCTAAAGAAGAAGAAACGGCGGAATAGGACGCCGCTAGTAAGTCCGTCAGAGGAGCCTCCTACACCGGAACCACAGGAAGAGGTTCAGAAGGTAAAGACGGAAACCGGACCTGTTCCGAAGGGAGTCCAACCATCCTTACAACTGGTTGGACCGATACGACCGCACACCGTCGCCACTCAGGCTGAGGCCGGACCCTCCCGGACCCTCCCGGACCCGGATGATAGAGGTGGAGGAGAGGGATCGGACAACCATGCGATTGGGAGGGTCGCCTCTAGAAGACATCCAGGAGATGGCTCAACATCTGGTGTGGCGGGCAAACGATCTCTTCCAGATCTGCGAGAACTATGATGGAGCCCTCAAACGAGTGTGCCGGAAGATGGCGCTAACTGATCGGAATGCCATTTTTCGGAGGACGGATGCATTGGTGGCAGCGGAGCAACAAAACAACCTCCTCATAGCAGAATAGAAGAATTTGGTAACAGAGCTGGGGGCGTTGCGCGTAGAAAACCAGACGTTGCGAGACCAAGTCCGGAACTCGGAATCCCGTTGTGTGGATTTAGAGAGCACCATCCGCACCGCTAAGGAGACAGCCCGGCTCACAGAAGGAGCTCATCGCTGGCAGATAGCGGCCTTATGCGAAAGCGTAGTTCAGCTTCGGAGCTCTCTAAAGGTCCTGGCAGACGACATCAACAAGGCCCGGCTGTTTGAAACTAACCTCGATGCAGCCACCAGCTCAAGCCGGGTTCCTATCGTCAAATGCTTACTAGAGCAGGCAAGACGAATGGATACATCCCGAGCCACGATGAGGGAGATGCTGGAGTACATTATGTCCACAGAGTCGAATCCGGCACCTCAATCTTCCCCGTCAGCACAGACTTTGGTGGTTCCGGAAAGCAACGATCCGGAACCTATGGTTACGGAGGCCTCACCGGTGGTCCCGGTAAATCCGGAACTTTCACCACCAGCCGGAAGACCAGAAGGAGTGGACTGGGGAGCAGTGGTACCTCCGAGAAGTGAAGACCTGCTGCCGGTGACTCCGACCATTGACCTGACGGGTGCTTCTCCGGAAGTTCACATCGGACGGACAGTACAGTCTTCTCCGCGTCATAAGAAGACTCAAAAGGATGCGAGAGGGAGTCTGGACACTCAGGTAGTCGGGACTAGAAGTGTAGACAGGGACACCAACATTGTGGAAATCCCAAGGTGGAGCCAAAGGGGTCCGAATCTGTTTTCTCCGGAGGATAGCCGGAAAGAAGTAAAGTTAGATCTTCTGAAGGACTATGTTCCTCCTAAAGATCCAGATTCAAAAGAATAGTATACCGTAGTGTAGTATAATACCGGAGTCCGGCCGTCAAAGCCGGAAAAATAGGATCTGGAATCTTCCGGAAATCCAGCGGTCCAGTAGGAATGCTTTGTAGGATTTTTAGGATGACGTTAGTCTTAGTATAAGTAGGATTTTTAATGACCTTTCTGGTCATTCACAACTATCTCATAGTTTCAGCATTGTACCTTTTTGCGGAGTTTAATTCTAAGGGTGTCGAAGTATCCAATCTCTTATCTTTCTTGTATACGGTATATGTTTGTGAGAGGTGTGAGTCCGTTCTTGCGTTTCCGGGACTGAGAACTTACCTTGTGTGGCAAGAGTCGATGTTGTGAGAGTATCCGGATGTATTAACTTGAGGGGGAGATCAACCGGATGGTTCCGGCAGTAAGGTTAGGGTAGTACTGCTCGGATGCCGGTATAGCCTGCGTGTAGAATATAGCCCTAAGGGAAAAGGGGTATCTGAGAGGCTGCTAGCAAACTTCCGTGTACGGAGGTATTGCCGGACGTGCCCGAATTCCGGATTGCCGAAATTCCACGTAGAACAGAGTTAAGCCCTAGCACAAGCCCAAGAAAGTACAGGAGAAACCAGCCGGTCGACAAGAGGCTCAGTGTTTGGTTAAAAGTTAGAATGTCGTTGTAGTTCTTGACCGTCCTTGTGTGACCTAATCCAGAAGAGCTTCCGGATTTGTGAGGCGACGGAACAGGAGGACACTTCCGGTCCATGAAGAGTTAGGTTGCCGTTAGTATTAGAGAGAGAGAGAGACAGAGAGAGTGAAAGAGAGCGTGTTTCCGAACACGGTAAGCATCCGGACGGTGGATCTGGCCACTCGTCATCCAAACCTAGGGATCCCAGAAGGGACACTAAAACGGTTTTCCGGATCCTTCCGGAACCCACCAGGCACTAGTGTCCGGACTAGATCGAAAGTCCGGACTAAGCCGACGGAGAAAAAAAAATGAGTGCTTAGACCGGGATAGCCTATGAAACTGTAATCCACAAGTCCTCGTGGGAACGATTCCGGAGCGGTTTACTCTAAGAAGGCCTTTGGTATGAATTAAGGGCTAATTGGAGGAATACTGGTCCGACTAATCGCTACAGGTACCAATTTGTACAAAGGTATGCGCATTCGGGAGTGTTTTTCAGGCCTCATCTTCAAACTCTCAATGGTAGCCACGGAGTCTACCTTCTACAATCGTCGGAATTCATCTTCCAGCAACTCCTTCTCCTCCTCCTCCTCCTCCTCAACATCATTCACCTCAACATCTCCTTCTTCCTCAATGCCAATTTCTGGTTGACCTCTTTCACTGGTAGGTGGAGTTGAATGAACTTCCTCTGGCTGTGACAAATTAATTGGTGACTCCTCCATCTGCAAGATCATGTACATTTCTTAGGTCAATTAGGAAATACACGGAAGTCCTCATGAAGTTCCAAGTTCAACTTGCAAACCAAATCTTTACTATGATGGTAAAAAAATCCTCAATACAAAAGATTGTACAAGTAATACATAATGGAACGTCTTATGATAATACCAATGACTAAGTAATACAAATGCTGTAACACTGGAATGGTATCTATTCCTTTCAAACTCAATCAATTTGTACACTAGCATCTAAGTCAGAACTCAAGTGGATGAGGACAATTTCGTGCCTGCCTAAACCGGAGCTGCAAGCACTATCTCTAATATCCTCTATTGGTGGACTAGAAATGGAGATTGATGTTTGACAATTACAGCTACTATACTCAGTCTCAGAACTCTCTGGAGAGAACACTAGTTGTTTCGTTTTTGTTTGTTGGAATCACTGAACCTATTGCAACAAGGTTCATCTAATTGATCAGTTGCTCGATCACAAGCATCAAGAATGTCTCCAAGGCTTACCAAGTCAGTGTCTTTATGAGGCAATGACTAGCTAGCAATGTTGACGTTCCTATCTTCTGGAGTCCTAGGTTCCGAAGTTCCCGCAACATCTGCAATATGGATTGCCATATTGGAAGGTACTGGTAAAAGGGCATGGTCGTCCAGACTCTCATGTGTATCCATCTACAGAAGCATTTTAATAATGAGGTAGGCCAATGTCAGTTAGAATGGAATAGAATTTTCAAAAAATAATACTAAGAATACATCAATAAAAAGTAGGAAGAAAGAATCAATATTAAAAACAAAACCTAACATCCCAAAATTACTTGACTTCCATTTCCAACATTCCTATAGCTGGAATACCAAATATTTATAAATTTTGTAATTTGCACCAAAATAGGGTCCGACAGGGTCCCTTGGGGTAGATCACGCTACCTATGGTTCTTGTCTTCCTTTTTCATGGCATGTGCATTTAGATCCACGGCGTCTGCATTCATCATGAATTTTTCAATGAACTCAAAGTCACGTCATGTAGTGTTGCCGAATACCGCAAATGAACTACTCCTACCGAAGCATGCTATACCGAACTGCAGGACCCAACCGAACCCTCATGACGAGACTGGAGGAATGGAAAACAAAAACCTATAAAAAAATAGAGGACCCTGTGGAATCCTCACAACGACACTGCAATATTGAAAAATTAAAAATAGGGGTAGCGTGAGCTACCCAAGGGAACCCTATCAGGTCCAACAGGATTCCTTGGGGTAGTTCATGCTACCCATGGTTCTTGTCTTCCTTTTTCATGGCGTGCGCATTTAGATCCACGACGTCTGCATTCATCATGAATTTTTCAATGAACTCAAAGTTACGTCAGGCAGTGTTGCCGAATACCGTAGATGAACTACTCCTACCGAAGCATGTTGTACCAAACTGCATGACCCAACCGAACCCTCATGACGAGATTGGAGGAATGGAAAACGAAAACCTGTAAAAAATAGAAGACCGAACTGTAGGACCCAATCGAACCCTCATGACGAGACCGAAGGAATGGAAAACAAAAACCTGTAAAAAAATAGAGGACCTTGTGGAATCTTCACAATGACACTGTAGTATTGAAAAACCAGAAATGGGGGTAGCGTGAGCTACCCCAGGGAACCCTATTGGGTCCAACAGGGTTCCTTGGGATAGTTCACGCTACCCATGGTTCTTGTCTTCCTTTTTCATGGCGTGTGCATTTAGGTCTACGGCGTCTGCATTCATCATGAATTTTTCAATGAATTCGAAGCCACGTTAGGCAGTGTTGCTGAACACCGCAGATGAACTACTCCTACTGAAGCATGTTGTACCGAACTGCAGGACCCAACCAAACCTTCATGACGAGATTGGAGGAATGGAAAACGAAAACTTGTAAAAAATAGAAGATCGAACTATAGGACCTAATCGAACCCTCATGATGAGACTGGAGGAATGGAAAACAAAAACCTGTAAAAAATAGAGGACCGAACTATAGGACCCAACCGAACCCTCATGACGAGACTGGAGGAATGGAAAACAAAAACTTGTAAAAAATAGAGGACCAAATTGCAGGACCCAATCAAACCCTCATGATGAGACTGGAGGAATTGAAAACGAAAACCTGTAAAAAAATAGAGGACTGAATTGTAGGATCCAATCGAACCCTATCGGGTCCAACAACCATGTTGAGTTTTCCATTGTCTCGATAACGGTGAAAAACTAGCGTTTGCGCCTGCTACGTAATCTAGATGGAAGGAGCATGCTCTTTTCATGGGTTGAAATTGCAGGGACGGAATTGCAGGTGGTATGTTAAATGCAGACGCTCTTGGGTCGGCAATTACGACTATTTCACGGAGTAGGCCTTGGATTCACGGCGTCTGCATCAGAATTCTCGACGTATGCCTCTACTTCATGGCGACAGCGATCAGAGTTCGTTTTCTCCTAGTTCGTGGCGTTGGCGTTGGAGTTCGTTTTTTCCTGGTTCGTGGCGCATGCCGTCGGAGTTCGTTTTCTCCTGGTTCATGGCGCCAGCGTCCACGACGTGCAACTAGTATTTCACAGCGTGCGGTTCAAGTACTCATGGATCACAGTCGATCCATGAGATCAATACAATCGACAAGACATGATCTTGTTTTCTGGTAGAGGTCCCAAACCTGGTTGTTGTGCAGCTCATTTGAAGTCGGTGCCAATTCTATCTCTTCCGGCTCTACTTGCCGACATCTCTTGGTCTTGCGCATTCTCGGAAGATGGAACGTATCGTAGAAGTTGAAAGCCACCTGTAGGACTGGAGGTATGACAATTATGAATTTGTTCATGCATACATATCTAAGGTAAGCCACCCTTGGAGATCCCCTACTTGTACATCACTGACTATGCTGAAATGAACGAGGCTTCAACGAAGGGGAATGTAAACTAGAAGCTACAGTACGAGAAAAGAGGACGCTTACCAAAGAGGAGGACTTCAGGGTAACCACGGAAAACTCCTGGACCGTGTAGCTCTGTAAGTATGTTCAATGCAGGACAGATACCATGTAAGATGGTAATTGGAAATGATGTCAAGAAGAGGCAAAGTCACCACGAACGTGAAGGCATGAACCATTTGAGGATGTGGTGAAGACACTGAAGTTATATACTGCACTCACCAGAAGCTAGAGTGAGGAAGTTTTTACGGAAGATTCGAGGAAGAACATCTGGAAATGCATTTGGAATTTGCAATATTCCGGTCCTTGATTTCAATATGGCCATGACATTTCAGTATGGCCACATGCGGTCCTGGATTTCAGTAGGCCAAGAGATTCCGAATTCATGATGGTGTCACATGGAGTACAGGCAATTTAGGGGGGAAAAGAATTTTTGGTGGCCTTCAGATTTAGCAAGTCCAAATCGTGAGATGACACCTCATGCATGCGATGTTGTCATGTGCTGAAAATTTGGACGTTTGAAATCTGTATTTGCTGATTTCAAGCAAAAGTTCATTTGCATGCATGAGCTCGGTTGTCTTTGGAAGAATTTCAGGCAAATTTGAGTTAAGAAGTCACTGTACGCATTTGGAAGCCATTGTCTGCAAACTTTATTATTATTTTTATCAAAATAATTAATAAGAAAATTATTAATTAATATTTTATCAAAATAAAAATAAGTATTTAATTTATAATAAATATTAAATGTTATTTGTTCTATTAAAAGCTTCCTATTTAAAATAATTTTTTGAATTTTTTAAAAAATATTTATAGTTGTTGGAGAATAAATGAATAATTTTGAAATTTTATGAAAATTTTTATGAAAAATAGCTATAAAAGTTTTATAAAATATATAAATAGTTTTTTTATTTAATTTATTAGACCATTTAGTAACTAATTTTTGACTATTTATAAAATTTATTTTATTAGATAAAGATAATAATTTTTTTTGTTTTTCAATAAAATATTTTAATATTTCTTTGTTTTTATTTTTATTTTTTCAATTAAAGTATATTGATTAAAATTATAATAAATATATTCATTTTTTTTAAAGTTAGTTTCATATTCATCATAGTAGTAATGAATGTGGACATTTAGGCCACCCATGAGGCAATCCTAGAGAATGCATAAACCATCCCCATGAGGCAATATGAGAGAATGTATAAACCATCTTTTTTCTTTAGGAAGTGCTGTGGAAGCAATTCCAAATAGTGAAGTATAGATAGTACAAATGGATGTGCTCATTTACGTATATAAAATTGCAATGCAATCCCTTTTTATCGTATCTAAAGAATAGGTTATTCTATGGTATCTGAAGAATAGGTTATTCTATGGTATCTGAAGAATAGGTTATTCTATGGTATCTAAAGAATAGGTTATTCTATGGCATCTAAAGAATAGGTTATTCTATGGTATCTAAAGAATAGGTTATTCTATGGCATCTAAAGAATAGGTTATTCTATGGTATCTAAAGAATAGGTTATTCTATGGTATCTAAAGAATAGGTTATTCTATGGTATCTAAAGAATAGGTTATTCTATGGTATTTTGTACTGTCTACCTTAGTGGTAGTTATGTTATTCTATTTCATATAATTGGTGCGCAAGTACTTTTTCTATATGTAGTGTAAGTGTGCTAGGCATAGCCGCCAACATCAATAAATGTTTTACTATAGGGCCCTAGTATTAGAATGTTTTTGAAGTTGTAAGACAATTGTTAATGTCCTATACACTTGAAGTTTAACTACTTCCTAGCATCCTATTCAATTTTCACTAGTTGTATAGTAAAATCAATATGCATAAAAATGCACTATAAGAAAGTGAGTGTTCATATTCACAACACCAAGGACTAATTTATGGTTGATCTTCACTACTGTGTTCAAGCAAAGATTGTATCATGGCTTGCATTCGTGTAAATGGCCATGACATTCCCTTAGTGTTTCCAATTGATGAGGGTGGATACGCTAGGGTTGTGAGCCATCTGTTGCACATGCGCTTTAGATTTATGGAGTCGTCCGTCTATGTCGAAGAAGAGAGAATGTCTGAATCAGGAGAAGTGCAGCAGTAAATTCCAATATTGAAGTCTGTAGAGGAAGGAAGTTAGTGTTGGTATCTTCCTATTGGAAACTATAGAGCTTATGGGCTACTGTTGTCTATAGTAAGTGCATCAACAAAAATTCGAAGTCAACAATAAGATAATTTTTCTGTAGATATGTCATATGTCGTTCAAATGGTTTCATCCAGTCCTAGTCGTCAAGCTCTTCTAGTCCTTCTTGATAACTCAGGTCTTCGCCCAGTGAAAATTAAGAAGTTAGATACCATCATAGAGTTGTCTAGTGAATCAGAAGGAGAGTCTCTTGACTTAACAGTTCAGAAAAATGCATGCAAAATTGAAGTTGCATGGCAAGAAAATACTTTAGTGAAGCTACTGTCAAGCACCCCATCAAACAGTGGAGGCCAAACTGAAGTGTCCTGTCCTCCATTGCATCCAGATATAGTGAACCAAGTGAGTATAATGGAGTCTTTGAGGGGATTAGGCAAAATGCATTGTTCATGGAATGAGTTGTCAATGACGGACTTAAACAACATGAAGCACCATTGCGTACAGTTTCTTCCAGCCATGTTCAATGGAAATGTCATATTTGAGTTGCCTCCATGTCGTTCGTCTTCTTCTTCATCAGCGGCCAAGAACTTGGAAAGAATGGACAACAGATATGATAGACACCCATGGTGCAAGTTGGTGACTACAAACATCCACAACTCCGATAAGTTGAAGTTCCGTAAGTTATACTGTGCTGGTCATCTTGTTTGTCTAAATGTAGAGTGTGACTATCTGAAGAGGGCTTCAAAGAGCAACGAAATTGAGTGGAGTGGTGCAACAACCTTCGCTTTCACAGTAGGGGATACTCCTTCCAAAGACAATACTCTGGTTTGCAAACTTTGTAGAAAAACTCCTACACGTCTAAGCACCTGTGATGTTAGGATGTACTACTGCTATAGTGAGAATCTAAAAATGACTAGGGCCGCTATTCATTTCGGAGATCATGCTCACCCTGTTACCAAAGGCATGTATAGAGATTCTGCAAAGAAGATTAGTGAATTGATTGCGGAGCAAGTGGCCAAAATACCTACGGCCACAAACTCCGCCATTGCTCTATTGGCAAGCAAAGACTTCCTTACAAACTATCTATTCCACAACAGAAATGGAGAGAAAAAGATGTTGGAAGGGGAAGAATTGGAGGAAGTGATGGATCGTTTCCAGTATTTGTGGAGTCCCAACATTCGGAATGTAATTTCTTCATTTCGCTCAAACAATAGAGGAGGAGTCATAGACAACATTATGACCATGAGGAGAGATTCGAAGTTTGAGTTCATTCATGATAGTGTTTTTCCTGGTCAAGGAAAGGAGAAGGTATACCTTTTCAAGATGCTCACCGAAGGACCTGGTAGTGGAGTAGACTTGGTGAAGCGCATGCAACCAAGGGAAAATCTGCAGAATGCATGGATGATGTTTGACCACGTCAAGCATGTGAAGGATTGGACTACAATGGCTTGCCACGTGTACGATTCTGAGTACAAAAAGGTAATGACCATTGTAACATGCAATATGCAATCCAAAGATACGGAAATTCAAATGCAATTCTGGATTTCATTGAATGTTGTAATGTCAAGACATGGACTAGATCACCCAAACTTCAAAGGGTTCAAGGCAGATAGTGCTATGGCCAATTAGAATGCAGTTTGAATTGTCTACAGAAGTGAATGTGCCAATGACAAAATGGAGAATAGGGAGAGGACATGCTTACTGCATTAGAGTACTTCTCTCCAAAAACATACTCAGAAACATATAAAGGAAGCATTTCAACAATAGCACAATACACTTTGCAAACAGTATAAAGATGCAAAAACTATGGAGGAGGCAGAGACACGTTACCTAGCAATTCATTCATAGTGGTTATCATTAGGTGCTACCACGGAAGATGCACTTCATCACTTGGAGCATTGGTTGGCATTTTGACATTTTGGCATTTCAAATATCGACAGTGGGGGGGCTTCATGCAAATGGTAAGAGAATATTTACTTTTTTGTATGTCAATTTGTTACCATACGGACAAGTTGTAGTTATATTGGACTTGAAAAATGAGTAGTATGTTGATGACGTATTTGTTTGAGCAAGAATAGTATGTTTTTCTAATTAATTAATTAGGAATGCCTTTCATCCCATTTGAACTATACATGCACATAGTTCATGGTCTTTACTATTTTCTGTAGCTGGAATGTATGAAAGTAATTATAAGAAGTTATTTTGATTATTGGATGCATGTCTAGGATTTGAATTTGGAGGAAATAGCAGACATGCCTTTGTACAATCTATCAAAGACAGTTCATAATAAGTGGCTTCAAATGTCTGGCAACTAAGGAAACAATTTGTTTGATGCCACATGTGATGATAGCATCCGTGCGTGGATGCAAATGACAAACTACCGTACATATCTGAGAGGCTATGCCTCTGGATCTGGTCCGTCAAAGGGGGAGTTGAAGTTGAGAGCTGCAAGACGAAGTGGAGATCCTAAACAAATGGCAGAAGCATTGAATTCCCTATCTGGGTCTGAAGGAATTGGAAGTAGTATACCACATTTGGAAGGAGAAGAGATCTTTGGGAGCACAAAGAGGAAATTGGACGTTCCAATTGGCGATGCAGGAGATTCACATCAACCAAACAAAGTAAATTTCTCTCAACCTCGTGTCCGAATAAGGTCCACTATTCCTCCTACAAACTCTTCAGAGGGCAAAGGAAAAGAACTAGAGTCAAATAGGTATAACCATGTCATAATTGCATTTGAAAGTGATTGTGACACATCAAAGTGGCACATTGTAAGGATCAATCACAAATCTAATGCTAAGTGTCAAGCTCAATAACGAGGGTCAAATATCAAGTGCACTGCTCGAATTGCAAGAGGACGAAAGGAAACACCAGCTCCAACTTATCGTGGTAGAATAGAAGATTATAGAATTAAATGAGAGGTATTTGCAGACTTTTGGTTTTGTGCAAATGCTATTGAACGATTTGTGAAGGGTACGAAGCGTAAGTGGGTAATAGATTGGCCAGATGTACTAGAAATTTGGCCTATTTTGACAAGAACAAACCTCAGCCGAGACGAGACTTTGCTATTGCAACATGTTGGCTTCCGGTTGCAAGAACAACCTATATTGTCACCACGTCGCTTGTTCAGCATGTCAAAGATTTTTGAAAGTGTTCTATATAATGAGGTCCCGCTAACAAATGCAGATGTGTATCCTACAATGAGGAACAATCGAACCACACGGCAAATAGCAAATGCACCAACTGTAGAACAACGCAATAAGTGGGAGAGTGCAGACAATGTTAGAGGTCAAATTCTAGGAGTGACCTTGCTTCCTTTCCCGGGACTAAGTGCAATCATATCTCTGGAGACTGTGATAGATCAGAATAGAAATGTGTATCGAGTGACAGTGGGTATGTTCCCTTCCTACACATGCCCAGACTTTATGAACATGTCTACTTCAGCTATTGGAGGACATCAATAGTATGTGAATTGCAAGCATCTATATTACTTGTATCAATATTTTTGCAAGATGGACATCCATGACGACAAATTCATTCATACACCGAGTTATAGTTTCAATGAGTTGAAACTTCTTTTACTTCGAGCAGGAATAATCAGTGTGGCACAATAGGCATGTAGTAAACTTCATATGTATTTCAGTGGTATTTTATTAATATATTTAAAATACCATTGAATTGATGGGAAGTAAAGAAAAATGGAAGCTTGAAAACTACAATTGAAAGCGATAATGTAGTTATGAAAATATGAATATGAATGACATTTTCTTTTCCTTTTTTTTTTTTTTCTTGAATTGTATTTCTCATGTCTTTCCCCTTTTTTTCCCTTGGGTTTCCATTAGTATTTCCATTTTTCTTGAAATTGACTTTCATTTGTTTCGTCATGCATTTGTATGTTTTTTTATTTTTTTCCTATCCTAAGTCCATACTATTTTTTTTTCCTCCACTGTTACTTTTATTTCATTTTAGTTTTCTATTTTGTATCATTTAGTACACTCCTTTTTACACTTTACTTCCCATTTCTTCCTTTTGTTTTCCTTTTCTCTTCCATGTCATTTCTTTTTCATGGTTGCTTACCCATTTTTCTAGGAAGACATCTTCTATGCTTTATATTTATTTTTTTCACTTGAGTAATCATTCCATTAAGTTGGAGTATATTAGCGAGAGGTCTATGAGACTGAAATGTGATGGCCCGGGTTCGAATCCCGTGAGGCCCCAAATTATGCCGTTGGATGCAATCTCTGTATTGAGCTAAGTCTTAAGAATTCTTCTATAACAGCTATAGTGGAGGCTAGTTAATGTCCACCAAATATTTTCTATAGTATTCTCTGCTAAACTAATTATATTTTTTTCTATAAATGATTGATGATTGCATACATAGTTGCATTATAGAGTTGGAAGTACATGCCTAAATGTATACTAATATTTAAGGAAATTTTCACATTTCAAATGGTCATTATTGAAATAACTATTTTTAAAAAAAATTCACGATTATAGGTGTCTTGGTCATAGGTCCCAAATTTTACTAAAAATAGTAAGTACACGTCTTATTTTGGAAAAAAGAATTTAACTTTTTTTTGGATTTTTTTTTTCCAATTTTTGGGGCTCCACGCTCGCAAGGCCTACGCTTGCAACTCACAAGCTCGCCGCTCAAGGCTCGTATGCTAACATCGTTGGTTGAAATTTGTTTTTTTGTAACATTTTCATTCAACATTCAATTTGAGAGTTTTTGAGTCTATTACAATTCATTTTTCAAGACAAATTCAAGAATATATAGCTAATTAAGAGTCTTCATATTTTAAAAGTTATAAGGAAAAAAAGTTAGATAGTTTAAAAGCATTTATAGTTGTACATAATTTGATTTAAAATTTCTCAAATGGTAGTATAGCCATGATAATACACAAAAGTCAACAACCTATAGGATACCCATATAATTCTAAAACCCTAAATCCTACATTGCCTTCATGTATTGTCGCCTTTCAGCTCCAAATTAACACCGAATTAGGCATTTTTGCACTTGGGGGGGGCGACATTGCACTTGGCTCGTACGCCATGAAAAGTGGACAATTTCAAACCTGAAGGGCGGGAACAGATTTCTAAAAACTTAAAGCACTTCTTTTAGGAGAAAAAGTTTGGTTAGCAAACGTCAAATTGCTCAAAACTTTTTTATTACTTTATGGAAATCTTATACACTTCTCAATCCACACTATTTACAAGAAATGTTTCTTTATACTTCACATTATAGTATATGAAAATGCCTACAACTACAAGGAAAAAAATGTAGTGTATCATTGTATGACAAATTCTCCTCTAATACATATTCAAATCATTTTGCAAACATTGGTCGTCTAGGTCCTCCATCTGCATTGTCATGTATTCCAAAAGATGTGGTTTAGCCTCTGCTGGAATGTTCACTACCTCCTCCTTTTGGACACCATGCACTACAATGCTTCCATAAACTACATGACCATTTCTTCTTTGACGTGGCACATCCAACCATGAATATATAGCTGCTTCCTTTTCAATCCAAGAAAACCTTTTACCAGATGGTTCCCATGTAGATTCCATGCAATTAGCATACCTCACTCTATTACTTTCTACTTTGTTTTCTGTTTCGCGTCTCATTATTGGCCAATACCATAGGATTTTCATCTTCGAAGCCCACCTTCCTTGGCCAAACTCCAACACCTTTCCTAAATAGAAAGGTACTCCTCCTTTCACTTCACCCAATTCTACAATAAGAGCCACAAACTGTCCTATGTTAATGTAGCGATTAGTCGGACCAGTATTCCTCCAGTTAGCCCTTAATTCGCATTAAAGGCCCACTTAGAGTAAACCGCTCCAGAATCGTTTCCACGAGGACTTGCAGATTATAGGTATATCGGATAATCCAATCTAAGCATTTACTTTCTCTCCGTCAGACTACTCCGGACTATAGGTCCGGTCCGTCCACGAGTGCCGGATGGGTTCCGGAAGAATTCGGAAACCGTTCAGTGCCCCTTCCGGGATCCTTGGGTTTGGGTGACGAGTGGCCAGATCCACCGTCCGGATGCTTACCGTGTCCGGAAACACGCTCTCCTTCTCTCTCTCTCTAATACTAATGCTAACCTAACTCTGCAGGGACTGGAAGTGTCCTCCTGTTCTGTCACCTCACAAATCCGGAAAGCTTTTCGGATTAGATCACGCAGGAACGATCAAGGACTACAACGACATTCTAACCTTAACCGAGCACTGAGCCTCCTGTTGACCAGGTGGTTTTTCCTATACTCTCTTGGGCTTGCGCCGAGGCTTTGACTCTATTCTACAGGGAATTCCGGCAATCCGGAATTCCGGCACGTCTTGCAATACTTCTGTACACGAAGGTTGCTAGCAGCCTTTCAGATACCCCTTTCACCTAAGGCTGTATCCTATACGTAGGCTATACCGGCATCCAAGCAGTACTACACTAACACTACTGTCGAAACCATCCGGTCGATCTCCCTCTCAAGTTAGTACATCCGGATACTCTCATGAAATCGACTCTTGCTACACAAGGTAAGTTCTCAGTTGCCGGAAAAGCAAGAATGGACCCACACCTCCCACAAACATAGGCCGTATACAAAAAAGATAAGAGAAGGAATCCTCCAAACCCTTAGAATTAAGCTCAGAAAAAGGTACAATGCTGAAACTATGAGATGGCTGTGAATGACCAAAAAGGCCATCAAAACTCCTACTTGTACTAAGACTAATATCATCCTAAAAATCCTACAAAACATTCCTACTGGCCTGCGAGATTTCTGGAAAATCCCAGATCCTATTTTTCCGGCTTTGACGGCCGGACTTTGATATTGCTGCTATACTACACTACTGCAAACTATTCCTTGGAATCTGGATCCTTGGGAGGAACATAGTCCTTCAGAAGATCCAGCTTTACCTCCTTCCGGCTACTCTCCGAAGAAAACAAATTTGGACCCCTTTGTCCCCATCTTTGGACTTCCACGATATTGGTGTCCCTGTCTACACTCCGGGTCCCAACTACCGGAACTTCCGGACTCCCCCGGGAATCCTTCTGGGTCTTCTTATGACAAGGAGAAGACTGTACCGTTCGACCAGCGCGAGCTTCCGGAGAAGTACCCGTCAGGTCGATGGTCGAAGTTACCGGAAGTAGGTCTTCGCTTCCTTGAGGTACTACGGCTCCCCAATCCACTCCTTCAGGTCTTCCGGCTGGTGGTGAAAGTTCCGGATTCACTGGTACCACCGGTAATACTTTAGTAACCATAGGTTCTGGGTTGCTGCCTTCCGGAACCACCAAAGTTTGTGCGGACGAGGGAGACTGAGGTACCGGATCCGACTCAGTGGGAGTCAAATACTCCATCATCTCCCTCATCTCGGCCCGGGATGCATCCATTCGTTTCGCCTGCTCTAACAAGCACTTGACGATGTGGACCTGGTTTGAGCTGGCGGCTGCATCGAGGTTGGCTTCAAACAGCCAGGCTTTGTTGATACAATCCGTCGGTATGTCCAAAGAGCTCCAAAGCCGAACTATTCCTTGATACAAGGCCGCTATCTGTCGGCAATGGTCCTCTTCTGTGAGCCGGGCCGTTTCCTAGGCTGTGCGGAGAGTGCTCTCCAAATCCACACATCTGGATTCTGAGTCCCGGACTTGGTCCTACAACGTCCGGTTCTCTACGCGCAACGTTCCCAGCTCCGTCACCAACTTCTTTCGTTCTTCTATGAGGAGGCCGTTTTGCTGCTCCGCCGCCACCAACGCATTCGTCCTCCGGAAGATGGCATTCTGATCAGTTAGTGCCATCTTCCAGCACACCCGTTTGAGAACCCCATCGTAATTCTCGCAGATCTTGGTGAGGTCATTCGCCCACCACACCAGGTGCTGAGCCATCTCTTGGATGTCCTCTAAGGGCGTCCCTCCCAATTGCATGGTGGTCCTGTCTCCCTCCTCTACCTCCATCATTCTAGTCCGAGAGGGTCCGGCCTCGGCCTGAGTGACAATAGCGTGCAGTCGCATCGGCCCAACCAACTGCATAGAAGGTCGGATTTCTTTCGGGGCTGGTCTGGTCTCTGTTTTTTGCTCCTGAACTTTTCCTTCCTGTGGCTCCGGAGCGGGAGGCTCTTCTGACGGATTCACCGGCGGCATCCTATTCCGTCGTTTCCTCTTCTTTAGAGGAGAGGGCGGCTGCTCGTCCTCCGTCTCCTCATCGTTCGGTCCGTCTCGAGGCGAGGGTTCTTCTCCCCCGTACTACTGGAGCTGAAATAGGTCCTGATAGGCACTCTCCTCGTTTGCCTTGAACAAAGAGTAATGAGCGTATAGGTGGGACAAATACGCCGGCAGGGGACTCTGACCCTTCTTCCCGGACCGGAGGGAATGCACCAGGTCCCCGATCAACTCATGGATGATGGTTGTCCAATCCATCATCATTTTACCCTGGAGGCTCCCCAAGATGGCGGAGGCCACCTTCGCTACTACTCGCCGTGGCTTGGTGGGATGGAGGATAGGATTAAGGAATGCCATCACATCTCGGTACTCCAGATTCACCAGGTCGGAAACCTGGTGACCTTCCTTCGGATTGGCGGGCGCCCGAAATTCGCCCTCCATCACCTCTTGGTTCTTTTCCATAACCTTGTCCGGCGCCTCCCGGAACTTGTAGACGGCCCTCCATGTGTCAACCGTCCATAGTTCTGGCTTTGCCCGGAGGGTGGTATCCAAGATGCCACTTTCCGGACGAAGTATGTCAGACACCAAACTCTCCTTCCGGATCCCCCACGGCACCTCCAGGAGTCCATCACACCCCATGTTGTGGAGGTTCTCCCGTAGGCGCATCAGCCGGTCCTCCTTTGTTAAAACCTCCGGAACCACCTTCATCACCGGAATGGTTCTCGGTCGGGGCACCGGTGGCAGCATCTCGTCCTCTGAGTCCTCGGGCAGATCCTTCAACTTCCGCCGGCTTGCCCTGGAAGTCATCATACTTACCCTTCAACTTCCGCCGGCTTGCCCTGGAAGTCATCATACTTACAAACAACCCTCACACAATCTCTCCCTAACTCTTCTGCTCACAAACTTTCACTCCGGTAATCCCTGCACGATCGCAACTCACACAGTCCCTCAATCTACCGGAATTCTCACAAAGCTAGGAAGACGGAATACACCGGTGGGAGAACAACCAAAGAGATACTCGTGCCCACTGCCGGCTATAGTCCCCTCTTATACTGGCCCGATGTACGGGATAGGTTTTGGTGGCAAAACTCTATCCCTAGTACGGATCCAGTTTCCGGTTTTTAGGGCCGGCGCCGTCATTCAATTTCCGGAACTTTCTAGGGTTCCGGAATTAGGTTTTTAGCCCTAATGAAATTTTACCGGATCCGGAAATCCGGTTTTCCTAATTTAACCTATCTTCCTAGGAGAACTCAAAAACTTTCCTTTTTAAGGAGACAATTTTTGAATTTTTCCATCATATGCTAGTATTATGGGTCTAGCATGTGGGATCACATTCCCACAGTTAATGTCATTCATTGGATTGAACGGAGGAAAAGGATCTTCGTTTGCATCTCGTAAATACTTCAACTGCTGATTCATTATTTTTGCCTCTATGTCTCCTTCTTGTCAGTCTTTGGGATATTTCCTAAGGAGGTCTATCTTTACGGGTCCAAAATAACCCCTCCTCTATGGATTAGGCATTGTTTCCATCATCAAGTCCACAACTGCATTCTCTACTATGTTTCCAACCACATCCGCTATTACATTGTCATTTGTACCTTCTTTTTTCACATTGGGAACAACATTGCCATCTTTGTTGTCTTTCTCGATGTCGATTGGCCAAAATTATGGTAAATTACAAATGGCGATTTCCTCGCGATTTAGGTGCTCCTTGTGTTGTTTTCAGCACCTTGTGCCTTCGTGTAGTGTGAGAGCGTACTGGTAGAATTTGATAGTGTGTTACGCCACTTTCGGTTGAGATTGGAGAGAGAAGTAAGGAACAAGACGTGCGGCTAGGAGTGGATAAGGTAGAATCGGTGAGGAATTTGTGAGAGGTAACCTACTTCCATGCTGCTGTTGCGTAAGAGGAGAGCGGGGTTGGCTAGTTCCGTTCTGGTCAAGGTGAAGCTCGAGAAGGTATTTCTGGTGAGTCCCTCCGACGAACAGGAAAAGGCCCAACTCATAGAAGACTTAACTTCTATGGGTTGCCATGGGTTTGCTGAGAAATCCTGGGGATTCTAGGATGAACGGATGGTAAAGGAACTCTTGGGCAAGTTGTCCAATGAGTTCGACAACACCTTGAGAGGGAATCCGTCCCTCTGGACTGAAGAGGTCTGGAGGGCGGTGTATGATTTCCGGGTAGGGGGGCTTGGAATGGCCAACCGGAAGGATGAATTCATCCGGGGCAAATTCCACAGTGTCCCCAACCCTAAGGACGGATATGCAGTTGAGGATTGCATAGACGACCGACATTGTCGTCTTCTAAAGTTCTTGATTCCGGTCCTTCATCTGGAGAATCTAACAAGGGTAACGATCACCCTTGGAAACACCATTTTCGGTTCCCTATGCAAAACCTGGAACATGGATTGGACTTGGATCATCTTTGATCTGGTGACCCAGCTCATTGGAAGAACAGGGAAGAGTAGGGCTACACCAATATGCCCCTACCTCTACCACCTGTACCATAACCACCAACTCTTGACAACCGAGGAAGAGAAGGAGTGGAAGATCCAGGGAGCTCTTCTGAAATACGAAGAATCAGAGGAAGACGAAGAGGTGGAATCCGTTCCTGGATCGAATCCGGAAACGAAGGAGGAGGAGGAGGAAGATTTGTTGCCGTCGATTAAGCGACATAAAACGACGCCTCCCCATAGGCGAGGAACACCACCAAATCACGGCATGTCAACTTCGGAAGGAAAACGGAAGGCTGTCGATGCGGAAGAATTGGATCTACGGGATCTACGGGATCCATTCAGCAATTTAATATCCATCCTCTGTAGTGTCTGAGCGGATTGGGAAGTCAAGTATCGGACCTTGGAAGCGATCAGGAAATTAGTGGGCGTGCCACCAGATAGTAAGCTGCCAAAGAAGGTAGCAAACTGCATCACCGATCCGGTCGAGTTCCAGAGGCAGGAGGAAGAGGTAATCCGTCTACAGAAAGAAGTGGATACCTTGAAGGCGGAAAACTTCGTCTTGAAGGAGGATGCGACCGCCACCGGGAGATGGCAGAGGAAACTCAGAAGGTAGCTGAGTAGGTGAAGGACATCCTAGGAGTATCCGGGATGGCCGCCGCCAAGGCCAAGCTATTCGATGAGGAAGTTCAGAAGGAGAAGAAACTATCCGGTTCTATGATAGTGAGGATTCTCACAAATTACGCTGAGTGGGTTGAGACGGCGGTGATGGAGGCACGGATATCAGCGGATCAGATTGAGGAGAGTAGCCGGAAGCTGACGGGAGCTATGTGTTCTAAGGAGATCCATCTGTTAGAGCTCTCCTTACCGGAATCATTTCCGGATGTATTAGTCGCTGAAAAAGGAAAGGATAAGACTCCCAAGTCCAAGAAGACCGCGTAGACATTTAAACTAGCCAACACCCCAGAGTCCACCATTGATCTGGAATTTACGCCCGATTCCGGCCAAGGCGATCCGGTTCAGAAACCTATAGATGGAGAACGGAATTGGAACCTGCCTGAAATCTTTGAAGGGATGGAAGCCGAGCCGAAGAGCCTACCTTAGGTTTAGGATTGTAAATTAGTAAGTTTGTATATGCTAGAGGGAGTTAGAATGGATCCGGATTCTATCCGGCAGGGTAGTAGGTGGGATCGGAAGTTCAGCTTGAAAATGCGGCAGGATTCCATGGCACTTTTTGCCTTTTTGTACTTTAGGGTTTTGTATATAAACCAGTCCCTGGAAAAGGGAAGGGGGAGAACAAATCTTCTTTTTGCAATTTTTCCTTGTGCTTTTGCTTCGCTCCCTTATTATGCCACTTTCATGTATATGTGAGAGTATTGTATGATAGGAAGTAAGGAGGGCAAGAGGGGAGCTGCAATCAGTTCTCATTTTAAGTGTATGTGAGTAGGCAGTAAAGAGTTGGGAGTGCACTTCAGTTCCTCAGCTCATCTAGAGTTCTGAGATTCTGGGTGAGAAAACCGTTGTTAGGCTAGGCGGATAGGGAGGGATTCCTTACTTGCGCTAGAACTCCTGGGTGGGAAATCCGGTTGAGTGTCCAATCTCCTGTGAGGTTTCACTGCCCTAGTTGGTAAACGGAATAGCTCTAGTCGATGCTCGAACGGACGTGTATACTTGTAACCACCTAACTTTGCACAGATAGGAACAGGTAACCTAGGTTGTTGTAGTATAAGAGGATCGTACGGGGGGTCTTTGTGTGACCTGCAATCCGGATTAATATCTAGGTTGTTGTGAAGGACCAAACCGGATCCATGGTAAGTAGAAGATTAGAGGATAGGATAGTGGATCTTCAACCACTATAAGTTACAGAAGGAGTGGTGGACCTACCACTCTGAAAACCAAGCGGCGAACCCTCTGATGGTAAAACAGAGGCTAAATTAAACCGGATAGGGTTAAGGTAGTATGTAGGTAGACTGAAGCGGATTGGTCTACAGAGGTAACCGGGATCGGATTTTGTAGGATTCTGGGATGGTGGTGTTATATAGACCCGATAGTTAATAGGACCGGATGAGTGGTAGAAAGCTAATCCTCAGCTTTCCGGGTATTATAGTGTTTCCGGTATTAGACATAGAATAGGAAAGTGAGTTTGTATACTAATTTAGCCTAAAACGCTTAATGAAGCTAGATACTTCACAAGATCTCTTGGGTTCGATCTTTAGAGTCACTTAGTTATACTCTAGAGTGGTTTTTGGGAATATAACGAGGAAATTACTTACCTTGTACTGCAACATCACATATTACGTTCATAATCGACGTTATAACCTGATTACTATTATGCTTGTGGTGAGCATCTATCCACACATCTGCATATAGGTCAATTTCATGCACTAGTACACTACACGTATGAGTCTTCACGAATCAAGATTCAATGTTCTTCACAGATTACCTCATCTTTGGTATTATATAGTTGTATTTTGATCCATGCCATCCACAATCAAACACATGAAAATATCTAGAGTGATCATTGCTGATCTCTTGAACAACCAATATTCCCGCCTCTCCTCCATTTGAATTCGAATGTGGATGATGTATAATTCTTTTATCTTCTATTTTACTACTGCATTTGTCGTGGATTCCATTCCGCACTGATACTCCCAACAGTGATAGCACTTTGAGAATCTTGAGAAAGGTGGGATTTGAACGTGTGGGAATTCCTTCTGCCAAAGCCGATGGAACGAGCTCATTGATAATTTAGAACCATTTACTAGCTTCTTTACTTCTTCATTTACATATCGAAATACTTGTATTCATAAGCAATAGAATCAGTGATAACACTGCATTGTCCATTTTCCTTCGAAGTGATCAATGAGGTTGCTGACATCCTGCTTCATTGACAAAAACATTGAGGCATTCCCTAGCAGCCAACATTTTTGCACTTTCTCTTCCTTGACATGTATTTCCATGAATAGCAACCACTCGGCCATATATGGCATGTGATGTCTTCAATTGCTTGAACTGCCTCTGAGAATAATCCAATGCCACGGTATAGCATGCATTGCAAACCACTATGCCATCTAACTTAGTCACATACTTGTCTTTTACCAAACCCTCCGTGTGAGTATAAAAAGCATTCAGCATTTGCATTATCTATGTAGCTCTTGCTTTGTACTTTTGTCTCCATGCCATACTCCGTTGATCTAATACATATTTTGCATTGACATGACATAAGCAATTGCGTTTGCATGCCCCTTTTTCCTTTACACACAAAACACTTTTAAAAGTGACTTGCTGACTTGTTGACTCTCCCCACTCTCTCAAACTTCTCACCCTCGCCTTTGGATTTGTCATTGAATACCTCCTCTATGGTGCACCTACAAAGATCTCTTCCACTCTTGTTCTATCAGGAATACTACCTTTGGAGCCTTATGTCATTGGAGAATTCCTTTCATTTGTGCTTCTTCCACTATGACTTATTGGTGTGACATTGGAATTGTTGGCGCTCTCTTCTACGTCTTGGAAATCAAACTGTGGTGCGTAGACAGAAGGAAAGGTGAAATTTGGCCCTCCCTTGGATTAGTAATTGTTGTTCTCATTTTCGAAGGATGTACCTGACAAACTAAAGATTGACGCCATCGTATGACTTTCTCTTTACAATCTCCAAGATACTTCCCTACCACCTCTCCGACCCATTTTCTTTCATCTACAACGTGTGTAACACAGACTACAATTTCAAATGGACGTAATTTAACTTGGTGAAGTTCTACACTACATGTAAAGCTTCCATCCACTTCACCAACTCCTACAATGTCACCATTGTCTCCAAGAAGTTGTACCAATTCATTTGTTGTTTCAAAGACAATATGTGTAGTTTCATGATTTTCTTCTTGGAAAAGTCTTCCTCGTATTACACGTGCAAGCCTTTCTCCTATGCTCCTTCGGTTCGTTCCAACCAATGTATTGTCTTGAACATTGAAAACCACTAGACTTCCAAATGCTTATGTTGTCATTTTTTGCAATTACTTATATACTATCGTTGTGTGGAAATCCGGAATTTAGAAATGAATCCAGGTTAAGAGAGCTAGGTAAAGAAAATAGAGAGAAATTCAAAAAAATTATAGTTAGAACATGATTTTTGTGTAACAAAACCCCAAATAGAAAATAGGCGTTCTGGCAAAATCCGTAACCGGAACTTATCCGGATCCGGAATCCGGAATTATCCGAAACACAAGAACCTACAGTATAGACCTCAGAGCTACGGGAATAGAATACCATTCGTATAACGGTCTTGTAGCCGTTATCCTAATTACCGTAGGGAGACGATTTAGTATTAAAGTTGAGTGAGGGTTTTCATCTCCACCTTCCTGTTTTGTTTACTAAAACCTTCCGTGTGAGTAGTTGAGAGAAAGAGTGGTGAGCTAGCGACCGACTTAGGTTTTCTTTTTCTCTCCCATCATTTCTACTTAGGCCTTATGGCATCAGGATTGGTCCGGAAGGTAGTCGTATCTGCCTAGATTATTTCTCCGACTATTTCAGACAATCCGGAACTGTACAAACAGTTAGAGGAGGATTTAATCAAGTTAGGGTGTGTCGGACTGTTACACCGACCATGGAACCTAAAGAGTGAGGAAATGATTTAGGAACTACTCCACGGGGTTCCGAATGTCGCGACCCAAATGACACCTAACAGCTTCCAACAGCTTCCTAGGTTCACCACAACCCACTAACAGCGTCACTTGGTCACCAATTGCCTAACACTGCACATGCCAAGCACACACAGTATTAGTCCCCATTTCTAACTCATTTGCCAAGTCCCAATCACTGGGACTACTAGCACACACTCCCATTGTGATATCGAGCATGTCACTTAGTAACATGGGGCGGAACTTCCACCTTAATGTGCAAGGACCCATGGTGGCACTACTCACCATGGTCCTAACCGCCCTTGAGTGTCACCCCACTCCATACTAGCCCTTTTTGTATTTGCTACTCATCCACTAGAGGTAACTGGTGCTAACAACTCAGGACACATCCAAGGAGGCCTAGCAAGGAGCGGGACTCCACCCAACCGATGCCATGGGACACACACAAGTGTCCCATGGTGCCTTGAAGTGGTGGTGAAGTCATCACCACCAACCATGAGTCACTGGGACTCATCAAGGATTCAAGAGGGAGTGAGGAGGGGACCAACCCCTTCTATAGTACTCTCTGTGGTATTCGGCAGACTCCCCCATCCTAGGTCGAAGGAAGTCCTTGGATAACCTTGGGTTGTGGAAGACCACCCACTTCCAATCCAAATTGCCAAGTTACGTCACCGTTTGGACTCCCAAACTTCCAACTGGCGTAACTTTGCGCTCAAAGCTCCAAATCCAACATACAAGACCATTTTAGACATCTACACGACGAGTAAATGCCGATGGACTACTCACTCGTCCCATTTGGACAAGTTCTCACAAAGTTATGGCCCTCTAAAGATTCGTCACGCCTTCACTACGGCTCTTCTTTTGGCCATAACTTTTGACTCATGTCTTAGAACCTCGTAATTTTTGTCATTCTAGGTTCCTTGTGTTCATAGCTTTCCAATGATATGCCACATGTCATACTTTCTTGTGGGATTCATTGAGAACCCCTCACACCTAGCCCTCAAGTGTCCCGGCGCCCCTAGGACCCAGTCAACTTTGAACGGCCATAACGTTTAGCTCCCAACTCCAAATTGCACATTCTTTGCGCCATTAGAAGCATAGTGTCAAGAGCTTTCTAAGAATGTATGACACTTTCATGTTCACTTCAAAATCAGGGCGCCATTGCGCCCTGTTTGATCGGGAGTCTCTCCATTCTCCCTATCTAGTCTATTGCAAGGTTTGGGAAGTCACCCCCAAGGTCCCCCCTTGCGCACTAAGGTTCATTGGGCACCCCAAGTAGTTAGGGGTGTGACATACAATCAATACGAGTTCACTCTGAGAGGACGGTCAGTCACGTGGACGGAGGACATCTGGGCGGATGTGTACCAATTCCGGAAAAGCAGAAACGGGTTAGCATCAAGGACGGACCGTTTTGTAGCTGGGAAGTTCGTAGGGTCTGCAAACCCTAAGGACGGATTCGCTATTAATGAATGCAAGGATGAGAGACATAGGAGAGTTCTAGAGTTCCTCATCCCCATTCTGTACCCGGAAAAGCCTACACGGGTCACCGTTACGGTGGCCAATACAATTTTTGGGGCTATGGAGAACCGGGCCGTCCACTGGGGTAGAGTCATAGCCGGGTTAGTTTCTAAACTAGCAAAGCATGTAACCCGCGCAAAGGCAAGTCCAGTTAGCACTTACCTGTTCCATTTATACCACCAGCAGGAACTTTTGAGTACTGCGGAAATAGTCTAGTACGACACCGGAAAGGCTATTTTGTCATACGGACTTTTTGGAGAAGAAGCAGAAGATCCAGTCGAGTCGAAGCTGGAAGAGCGCCCCGAGGAACCTCTGACCAATCCAAGGACAAAGAAGCGGAAGTTAACAGATCTAGAATCACGAGTCAAACCACTAGTGATGGAGAGAGGAGAATCGAGCAAAGATCCGGAAGTAGAATCCAAATTGGCATTTTTCAATGCTGGGTTCGAATGGATACGCAAAGCCAAGGTACTCCACGAACGTAATATTCATTAAAATGAGAGTATTCCACCGAAATGAGAGTTACAGAAGTCTAATTTCATTTGAAAACGGAGAAGAGAATTCCTCAAACAATATTCAAATCATACAAGAATTAAAATCAGATGAACACAAGTAGGAATCAAATATCATAACCACAAGGTAAACGTTCATATTGACCTTTCACTTGTACACCATGAGTTGTTCCATACATCTTCAACTATGCTTGGCTAGGTCCAGTGACACTATATTACAGGCAACGAACTATAAAGGCTAGTAATGTAGTTCATTACATTGTTTTGCGTACACTGTAAAAGCTACGAGTGTGATTCATTCAAGCTCTGAGTTCTTTTGTAATATGCACATTGAGCTTTCATGAAGCATGAATGTATGACTCTACACTATGAACAAGTACTATACGTGTCATTTACTCTTGAGCTCCACGATTGCCTTCGTCATCTTCGGCCTGTGGTTGTACTTGCTTGTAATTCATGAGCTTGGAAAGCCCACATACTTCCTTGAACATCCGAAGAAGGACCCACGTCCTCACCATATAGTTTCCGTTGTGTTGCTCTATCGCAAGGTGAGGACGACATCGGTGTAGCAAAAACATCGCTAGACTTCATGGGCGATGGAAAACATGATTTTGGACGATGTGGAGCTGAACCCGGGGGACTATCCACCACCCTATCATCAACGAGCTTTAGGGAGAAGTCCATTGTCGAATTTGCAGTGGCAGCCGAACACATGAAGTTTCCTGTACTCAGAATTAGATTCTGCCCGTAGTCGGAGAAAGAGTCAGCTGATGCAATGCACGGAAGACTGGTGTGCCGAACTAGAGAGGACAACGTTCCCAAATTCTAAGAAAACAAAGAGATTAGAACAATTTAATCAAAAACTGTAACTGTCATTACATTTACAAGTAAACTCCAATAGCAAATTTGCAGTCTAGGAAGTCCTGGCCATCGAATGAGGTTGACCCGACCTAAACTGGAGGAAGAAGAAAATACAGAAAGGTATTCATAAAAAAATTATATTACAGAAATTACGTATATCTCTAACCATACATGTGAATGCACGAGCCATTAAGGTCGAGGCGAGATGAAGTTCACTAGGAACTCAGAGAACAATCCACATGCCATTCAGCACAACTCGACCTGAACTAAAGCAATAAATAAACTACCCTCTCGTAACGCCGATTAGACCATGACACAGTCATTGCATCCATGTGGCTCATGAACAGCAATGAAATGCAGTGCGCTATCAGTACGCTGAAGACACTCTGACTGCATCCATAAGACTATTGTACATGCCACGATTTCTCTCGTCATACAACATCTTCCGCCTAATTTTCCCCGCACTACTCTTGCGAAATGATTTCAACCCTTCATCTCGAGCTACGTGAAGTCGCCTGAGCTAGGGCAAAAGGACCATGTCCAAATATGAGTCCCTAGGGCCGTTACCCTTGGGAGACCAACTGATGGGGAGAACGACGTTCTCCGACTTGTTCATGAAGTGCTTCATAGGACTATCGTCAACTATGACAGTATTCTCTCGAAGAAATTGCCCATTGAAATTATTAAACAAGGTGTTCGCGTCCTTCACAAACAGGTCCTTGGTGGTGCCTGGCTCCTTGAATGTGACTATCCGACCTTGTTCCTCACACTTGAGCATCGTGCAAGACTCCTGCCCAAGTATAATGCGAGGCTTATCCAGACCGACAAAAAGATAATCGACAATTTTTTGAACGGTAAACTTCTTCATGGAGCTCCAAATAGAAACGTGTGCTATCAATCCTAGCTCACGAAGGAAATGAGCGCAATTTGGGCGGACAAAGACCGCCTTCGGTCCCACAATCGCAAGAATCGTGGCGGAGTGCGGTTGGTCTGCATTTCTGACGTGCACAGCCCACCCCTTGTACTTGGCGTCTTCACAAACATACAAGACTCCATTCAAGTCCAGGACAACATTCAGCCACTTCTCGGCGACGGTCACCCTGGACGTCAATGGAATCTCAACATCCTTCGACGTATCTCCACGTTCAGATGGGGGAACGGATCCCTGCTATCAAACAGACAAATGTGCAGCCAATTACTAAGCTGCAGTGACACATTTCGAAACTCAAGGAAAAAGGCAAAATCCAATTGTCGCAGACTATATATGAACACAAAGGTACCTATTAGCGCAGAGATCAAGGACACATGGGCACGAGGTTACCTTTTCCGGCAAAGACAACGTCGGTCCAACAGGGTCTGGCATTTCAATCTCCAGAAACTGAGCGTTGGGAATAGAGACGTCATCATCTAAATGCATGGACTCAGATTCCGGTGCACCTCCACTTGTAGCTTCTATAATGCCACAACCAAATGGTGGACATTATACATGCTGTAGAGGAGCAATAGATTTCGGAAGATCATTCGGTCTAGTTGAGATAGCCATCAAACGAGGTTCTGCAATTCAGAAAGGGCCAGACAAACAAGACTTAAAATTTTTACTGAAAAATCCGTATAATTGATTAATAAAGTTCAGTATAAAAAAGTCATCATCTTACATGAAGATATGGATTAGCCAAAAAATTGTTTTCTATCAAAAAGTATTGTCTCCCACACTAAGGGTCTCTATCTAAGTACAATCTATGACACAAATCAGCTCGAGTCGAGCTAATTCTATACAAATGACATCGAGTGATTGTGTGGTCAACCTGATGGTGCATCCTGGCCATCCAATGCATGACTCCGATTATCATCAATGGCGATGGCAGGATCCGCGGGCATCTTCGGGCTAGACTCCAAGGTCTCTGAGGACCTGCCACCATCAAGTGGAACTCGAGCCATGTCCTCGTCATCAGGTGGAGGTGGAGGGGTGGAGGGGCACTCCTTAGTAGGAGAAGGAGGTGGAGGATCTGCAGAACCTGCAAGAGGAGTGAGAGAGACAGAAAGCACTCCAGTCAATCGTGGAGTGGAGGGTAAGCTTGAGGATCCACTCATCGTTGGTCTTGTTGGTACTCCCTGCAGCAAAAGCACTTGGTCAACCTGAGACGGCTGTACGGATGCTAGAGGCATGGCCCCACCGAGATTGTTGATAATGGCCTCCAGTTTGGAGTCACTCTTTTGTGACATTACCACCATAAACTGTCGCAACTCCGCCATCTCCTTGGCCTGCCTGTCAAACATCATTTGATCTAGTTCCCGCCTCCTCTTCAGCTTTGCAATTTCTGCATCATAGTCGTCGTCGGCTTGCGATCTTCCCCTCTTTCGCTTCTCCCTGGAGGTTGGAGACGGCATGGTAGACGAGTCAAGTGGTTGACCCGACGACACTGATGATCCCCGGATGCTTTGAGAGAGGATCACTGGAGGGGTGCTCCGATCCATGGGAACGTCGTCGTCATCGTCGTCATCACCGACTGCCCCATCGCTGTCGGAGGACTCACACAATATGATTGCAGATGACCTCTGACCGGACGGCGTGCTTGCCTCTCCAGTTGCCTTCCCCTTGCGCTTTGATGACGAAGGCGTGCTTGACCCCGATGGTTGGCGCGGGAATTTGCCCTCATCAACAAAGTATCCCTCTGGAAGAAAATCGTTCTTATCCAGTTTCTTCGCAGTGGTTGCAATTTCAGTCCACTGGTCAGACTCCTCCGAGTCCCCCACAACAAACACATTAACCCCACTCATCTGCAAAGTCACACACAGCGTCACATACTATCAGATTACGATAGTATGAAAATTCCCTAACGAGGATACAATGGTATTTCATGTATCGTGAGCAGTAGATTGGGTCAGGTCAACCCGACCTGAAGTTCACTCTCGGGCACTCAATGGAACCGGTCAGGTCAAGCCAAACTATGGAGGAACACAATCCAGTCAATGCTACGAGTCAGGTCAACCCGACCTGGTTTCTATCACCTTATAATTTCAAGAAGAAATACATGTCCATTTTATTCAGGTCGAATCGACCTTAACCATAGCCAAAACATTACATTGTGGAATTCATTGTGTTCAGGCTTACCATCGCAGCACACGTGAACTTCGACCCAGCGAAGAATGACATTACGCTTTCTCCAGGAGCGCAAAATTTCCTCACAAGATTGAGGAAGAACTCCATCCGTAGCTTAGTATTATTAATCCTGAACTCTAGCTCGTTGTAAGCCCCGGGCCTCGTAAATGTTTCAGTATTGGGAGCATCATAGGAAGACCTCATTCTCACCGTCCTAGCATTGCTTGGGCTTTGCAGGATGGTTAGGTAAATTGGGTCCACCACCTTCTTGCTTCGTGCAGACAAGTCACCGATATGCTCATTGGGTGAGGGCATGTAGTTAGAGAAACTCATGGAGTACTCCTTCAACGCGGGATTGCTGTCTATGAAGTGAAGTGCTTGCGTTTGCTCGGTGAGGTCGGAACAAATGAGCACCCACACCGGAATGTCCTCGAGAAGGGGCTGGCCCTTTTCTTGGAAGGACTCGACAACTGCAGCGAAGTATGGATCGGCTGGCGTACACTTAGACTTTGACACCACATTCGGGGTGTAACGCAGGTCCCACACTCCAAGCTTGATGTCCTTCACGTTCTCTGTAGTGAGCACGCCTCTAGGCCAATCTTGGTGCGTCCTATACATAACATCATATGGACAATAGTATGCAGTGGATTTTGGGGGCACAAAATTGTTTCTCTGCTGTAGGAAGACCCGGAAGAACTCAGCCGCGTACATTGACATCTCCTCAGTGCTCTTCCCCTTTGCTCTTGACTGCTTCGCATCCATCCAGTATTTGTTCCCTGGCTGCTCTAGCAGCATGTTCATGGTGGCACTCGTGAAGTTCCGACTTCGTTTGAACTCCCTCCACTTCTCGTGGTTCAGCTCGTTCAAGGAGGACATGAGCCCGAGACTTGCGTCCAGGGCGTGAAGCTCCATCTTCACTTTATGCTTGCGCTTCCTTCTCTCCACCCACTCCCTAGCAGTGTAGTAGCTCTCCTGTACAGAAGAGAGAAGCTTGATTGTGACCTTTGGATAGTCCTTGTTCTTGCTCCCTAGATTTTGATGCAGAATATATTCGGCCAGCTTCGACAAGTCATTGAAGGAAAGGTTTCCGAGCACTTTGAAGAACTCATGCGTCAGATTCCCTTGCTCGGGCTTCCAAGTGGCCTTCTCGTTGTACTTCAGTCTAGTATTAGGGTCTATCAACTCCCCATGCACAGCACTAGAAATGACCTCACTCCACAGGTTGTACACGTCGTCCGGAGCTGTGATTATCTTCAGCTCGTTTCGGATCTCGAGCTTCTCCTTGGCGTCCTTGCCTTTTGCAGCCTTCCAGGCCTTTAGTACATCTAGCAGAGCGAACCGCTTGTACATTACTGATGAGAATTCCTGCAACGCAATTTTGTATGTCACGGTCAATTTGGAGCTCTCTATTCAGCTCGGACCGACCTAAACTACACATTTCATTTTGAATGTCAAATGCACCTTTGTCGTTTTGCTTACTTCGAACTCTTCATTCATTATCACGTGAAGTAAATCAATACATCACCTATGCTGGCTGGAACACTAGGTGGCAGACGACATTCTCAGATCAGGTCGACTCGACCTGAATCTCTTACCATGAATTTCTTCTTATTTGCTGTACTCTCAGCGTTTCGCCTGACGTTGGACATTGTCGCTATTGGGGCCGCTTCCCTCGGATTGCGTGGCCTCCCCATGAGTTCCCACACTTTTTTGGCTCCCAGAATGTTTGTTGACCACAAGGGCTTCTACGCCACGAAGTGGTTGATCCTATTGTAGTACGCCGATATGTCGCGTAGTTTCTGGGGATCTGTAGACCAGACCACGTAGCAATCCCATTGACGAAAGTTCTTGATAATCTCTTCGTCAAGGTTTTGGTCCACCATCATTTTGCTGGCAATCACACTGTGTTGCCCATTGCTGATGTAGAAGTTCTTCCTTTCAAGTGCTGGCCAGTCCTCCGGCTTTGGCTTCTTGAAGCAATCCATTGGCATGACACACAATGTTTGTTTTGTGGACTTATCTGGCATTTCCCAGAGGTATGTCATCATGTCCTCCGCGAGCTTCATTTTATGGCTACGGATGTTTAAGTCCTCTGGGGCCTTGATGAGCTGCTCAATGGAAATTGTCTTCTTATCCTCCAGGCCAAAGATGTAGGCGTCCATGCAGTGCTTCCAGTAGGCCTTGTATGCCTCCGCGGACGCACTATAATCGTGCGATTTCTTGGCGTCATAAGGGACCGGGACCTCAGTTACCGCGGATACAAAACTCAGCTCCCCTAGTAAAACTGCACTAGGGTCTTGCGCTGTGTTGCCGCTGTTGAGGTTGATGCAAACTTACTTTTCCTGGGAGCTCGTGCTGGAGTAGCGGCCTGCATGGACTTTCTTGTCCCTCGACTCTGTTGGGTTCCAGGTGTACCCATTGAGCTCTATCCCTCCACGTTACTAGGAAACTCTTGGGAGACAGTTCTGACAGTCATGTCTTTCTTCTTCAGCTCAAGTTTCGTCTTCAGAATTGTCAAGTCGTTCAGGAGTGTCTTCAGGCGAGAGTATAGGGCCTTCCCCGTTGCCAACTTCCCGTCCTTTGTCTTGAAGTAGTTGTGGTCAACTTTCTTCTCAAGGTCGGGAATCTCCGTTCTGTACTCAGTCGGTTCCAGCGTTGACAGGAAGTGCGATATGTTGAAGGCACATCTTGAGGAGTCCAAGCGAGTAGTGAAGTGGTACTGCTCGATTTCGGGTGTACCAGTCACAGCTATAACACACCGAATTTTCAAGAATGGACCACTGTCGTGGGCAACGTCCTTTATCTTCTCATCAAAGGATATGTTGAAGAAATGGTCGGTGTCTTTGAACTTTGCAGCGAAGCAAATGAGGTTCTTGAAAGGAATCATGTGGAGACTCCAACTCTCAACCTTGTCGGGATTTTTGAATTCCCAATAGTCTCCGTCATTGTCAAAGTCGTCCCCTTCCTCTCCAGAGGATTCGTGCGCACAGCGTACGTAGAAGGCCTCCAGCTTCTCAATTTGGTCATCCATTCTGCATTCATTATCCAAACGAGATGTTGTTAGAACAAGAGTTGTTGCTATGTTGATTCAGATCGACCCGACCTAAAAACCTGTACATGGAGCTTCTACATTTCATCTTCTATGTGTTTGATCTACTTGGACTCGGTTTGTTTTGCTTCATACGCTTCAGGTCGACTCGACCTGAAGTTCTAGTCGGAATATGCAAATATTTTTGCTATTGTGATGGCCTCAATGTTATTGATTAATGTTATCGGATCGTCCTAGAACGTATTGTTCTCACTTTGGAACTAGCAGTTCAGGTCAGTCCGACCTGAATTGCATGCGGTAGTGCTGTCATGTTTGTTGTTGGTAAATGGATGTTTATTAGAAATGTGTCTTTTGGTCAATTTGTTAATTATACTAGGTGTCTAATATAGTCATATAAATATGTATGTTGGTGAAGGGAAAACGTATTTGCTGTGCCAGATTGCAAAGGGTCTTCCTTGCAGTTCAGGTCGGACCGACCTGATCTGCATTTAATTTTGACAATCATGTTATTTCCCTTCTGAGATGTTACTGACAATGTCTGCTACTCAGTTGCTTCCCTTGTACTGACGATGCTAGTAGGTATACATTTCAAGTCGGATCGACCTGAAATGCATGTTCATCTCATGTTAACATTGTCCATGAAATAGCATAGACAAATGGAGAGATTTGGGAGAGGATATAATTTATGGGGCTCTGCAATTCAGGTCGCATCGACCTGAATTGTAGTGTGGGTCATGTGACGTACATTACCGGTACGTTAATGAATTCATTTATTAGTCCATTTGTTTATAAATAGGTGTTTAATATTGTGATAGTAATTTATTTCTTGGTCTTCCAACTTATTTGACACGTCAGGTTGCATAGGGTGTTCTTTGCAGTTCAGGTCGGACCGACCTGATCTGCATTGAATTTGGACGACTTTGTTATTTGTCTTTTGACATGTTAGTGCAATTCCCTTCCATTTAGTTGCCTTCTTTGTACAGAAAATGTTAGTAGGTGTACATTTCAGGTCGGACCGACCTGAAATGCAGGTTTATCTCATTTGAAAATTTTCATGGAACTTGCCCGGACCTAGGATATGTGTTTGAAGGGATATGCAATTCAGGACGATGCGACCTGAATTGCAGATTCGTTCAGGCGCCTTACATTCGTGGTACGTTTAGGAATTTAGTGTGACACGATGATACCCGGGTAGTATTGGGCTGATTCTAGGGAATTTGTGTGGTTGTGGCTGGTCATTTCTTTCCTTGACATTCTGAATTCTAATTCGTAGACCTTAAAGAAACCCTAAACCCTAAGCAATGGACCCTAAAAAAACCCTAGACCCTAAGCACTGAACCCTAAACAAACCCTGGAACTGAAGTACTGGACCCTAAACAATGAATGCCATTTTCTGAACCCTAAACCCTAAACGAAGTCGTGTGCATTATAACTCACCTCGGGAATTAAAAAATGAGGATCTTGAAATGCAATGCAGATGGATTAATCTCCTAAACCTGCAATATTATCCACATTTTCAACAAATTCAAGAGTTGAAAAAAGCCAAAGAAATCAAAAACATCTCAAACCAGCAGACCACCTAAACTTAAAATCAAAAAGTCATTGTACAAACCTACAACATCCCAAACAAGCATGTTTCCATCTAGAAACTCCCAAACCATGAAATCTAACAGAAAACAACAAACCTCACGAGAACTAAAAAAGGAACGTACGCACACGATACATCCCGTAAGTTAAACCCCATTGGACATTGCAGCTAATTTTACAACAATCACAGAAATCACTATTCAAAGCTGAGATGGTGCAAGAGAATTGAAATTAATACATACACAGAAATCACTATTTAAAGCTGAGATGGTGCAAGAGAATTGAAATTAATACATACCTGAGTTTCTACAAGCAAGCGCTATGCAACTTCAGCCTCAACTTAGCTCCTACTTTCAGTGTAGCTGCTTATTATGGACTCCACAATCTTGTAACTCTAGTGCTACAATTGTCAATCTGAAATGCAAAAAACAAACCAATTTTAAAAAACTTACATTGCAAACCAAATGCCAAGAAACAAACTGCAAACATATTCCAAGCAACCACATTCCTTCCAACAATTACAAAGAAAGATCCAATCTGTTGGGAGCAAATACCACCCAACAGAATACACAACTCTTATCTCCAGAAGCTCATTTTCTAGAATAAATTGTACAACCACATCTGAGCAAGGAAAAACAAACAATGAAGTTCTAGATACTAACCTCGTTGTTGTTGTTGTAGCTTATCCACTAGTACCTATTCTTTGAAGTAGAATAAGGTTACACAACCTTGCTTGTCGCGACCCAAGTGACACCTACCAGCTCCCAGCAGCTCTCTAGGTTCACTCCAACCCACTAACAGCGTCACGTGGTCACCAACTGCCTAACACTGCACATGCCAAGCACCCACAGTGTTAGTCCCCATTTCCAACTCAGTTTGTCATGTCCCAGTCACCAGGACTACTAGCACACACTCCCATCGTGACACCGGGCATGTCACTTAGTAACATGGGGTGGAACTTCCACCTTAATGTGCAAGGACCCATGGTGGCACTACTCACCATGGTCCTAACCGCCCATGAGTGTCACCCCACTCCATACTAGCCCTTTTTGCATTTGCTACTCATCCACTAGAGGTAACCGGCACTCACAACTCGGGACACATCCAAGGAGGCCTAGCAAGGAGCAGGACTCCACCCAACCGATGCCACGGGACACATACAAGTGTCCCATGATGCCTTAAAGTGGTGGTGAAGTCACCACCACCAACCATGAGTCACCGGGACTCACCAAGGCTTCAAGAGAGAGTGAGGAGGGAGACCAACCCCTCCTATAGTACTCTCTGTGGTATTCGTCAGGCCCCCCCGTCCTAGGTCGAAGGAAGTCCTTGGATAACCTTGGGTTGTGGAAGACCACCCACTTCCAACCCAAATCGCCAAGTTACGTCACCGTTTGGGCTCCCGAACTTCCAACCGGCGTAACTTTGCGCTCAGAGCTCCAAATCCAACATGAGAGCCCATTTTAGACATCTACGCGACAAGTAGATGCCGATGGACTGCTCACTCATCCCATTTGGACAAGTCCTCAGAAAGTTATGGCCCTCTAAAGATTCGGATGCACCGGGGGAGGCGTCACGCCTTCACCACGGCCCTTCTTTTGGCCATAACTTTTGACTCATGTCTTAGAACCTCGTAATGCTTGTCATTCTAGGTTCCTTGTGTTCATAGTTTTCCAATGATATGCCACATGCCATACTTTGTTGTGGGCTTCATTGAAAACCCCTCACACCTAGCCCTCAA
This sequence comes from Climacium dendroides, assembly GCA_950106755.1. Classification (NCBI taxonomy): domain Eukaryota; kingdom Viridiplantae; phylum Streptophyta; class Bryopsida; order Hypnales; family Climaciaceae; genus Climacium; species Climacium dendroides. The sequence goes on from OX467092.1 coordinate 27,308,121, forward strand.
GTGTCCCGGCGCCACCGGGACCCAGTCAACTTTGAGCGGCCATAACTTTTCGCTCACAACTCCAAATTGTGCGTTCTTTGCGCCATTAGAAGCATATTATCAAGAGCTTTCTAAGAAGGTGTGGCACTCTCATGTTCACTTCAAAACCAGGGCGCTATTGCGCCCTGTTTGATCGGGAGTCTCTTCATTCTCCCTACCTAGTCTATTGCAAGGCTTGGGAAGTCACCCCCAAGATCCCCCCTTTGCGTACTAAGGTTCATTTGGGCACCCCAAGTAGATAGGGGCATGACACTCACACCCACCAAATAGGGTCGATGCCCTCATCGACATTACTTCTTGTCAGAAGCATTGAGTTAAAAAGGGTAGCCATCCCCCTCAACACTTTCATTGTGTTCTGGGTAACTAACCCCGCAATGATCCAAGTACTCATTTACTTAGTTCAAATGGCTAAGTCTCCAAAGGTGGCACTAGATAAGCCCATGGTTTTGGCACCCTGGACGGCAAACATCCAAGGACCTAAACCTACACTAAAGGGACTTATCTACTTTGAGACTCCCCCGGTTTGCCTTCTTTTGGCTCCGAGTTAGGCTCAACTAGCCTATCTTACTTACTTGACTAGGAAGAACTCAAGGCTCATCAATTTCTACTTGATTGCAACACCAAGACCCCTCTCAAACACTTAAGTTATCAAGTGATGAACTTTGCAAGCCTAGAGATAGTGTCAAGTCCCGCCCGACTTGTCCTTTGAGTACTCTCCCGAGGCATGGATGATCAATCCATGTGTAGACAATGGTCTACTCCCAAAGGGCACTTTTGTAAGCCCGTGCCACTATCTTGCTCCCACCCGAACAAGTCCTAAGCTTGAAAGTCAAAAGGGTTTAGTCCCTTGCAACCTTCAAGTCAAGGCCCCTATTTTGCAGCATTCTCAAAATTGATTTACGTATCATTCCATCCTCTTCTACTAAACCAAACATCAATGAGACTAGGACTCATCTCATAGTGCTAATGCCAATCAAGAGCTAACTCACATACAAGGAGTCATTTCCAACATTGCAACTTTATTTCAAAACCAGTACACAATAGACAAGCACATAAATGCACTGTTTACACAAGTGTTGTGTTTCTCCCCCACTAACAAAGGTTGATGTCCTCATCAACTCCTACGCGGCTTTTTGTTGGATTGTCTACTTTGTTCAAATCGATCCACCACCTCCTTTGCATGAACCATATCTTTGGCATTCACCCAAGTTGCTTCCTTTTCATGATACCCCTGCCATTTCACTAAGTATTCCTTGCCCCTCTTCTTAGTGTTTCTACTCTTGAGAATCCCTTCCACCTCATACTCAAGGTGTTCTCCAACTAACTCAGGGAGAGGCCTCAACACTTGCTTGCGTTCCGGCCTCAAGGTATCCTCATGATATGGCTTCAACAATGAAACATGAAAAGTTGGGTGCACCTTGATTTCCTGTGGCAATTCTAACTTATAGACATCCTCAAACAACCGCTCGGCGATGACAAAGGGACCTGCATATTTGGCCATGAACTTAGGTGTTAGTCCTTCTGGCAATGTAAAGTTCTTCACATTCAACCACACCTTTTGTCCCACAGCATATTCCACATGGCGTCTCCCTTTGTTCACTTGTTTGATGTATTTCTTTTGTGCCTTGTCTAAATGCAACTTGATCTTCTCAAGCATAGCTTCTCTATGAACAACAAAGTCTTCTGCAACTTGGCTTCTTTCAAACTCTGATTGCAACCCTTCCAAGGCAAGGTCAGTAGGCATAAGTGGCTCCACACCATAAGCCACTTTGAATGGCGATTCTCCTATAGCTGCATGTTTGGCTTTATTGTAACTAAACTCAGCCAAAGCCAAATACTCCGTCCAATTACTTTGGTCAGCACTCACATAGTTTCTAAGGTATTGATTCAAGACCCCATTCACCCTCTCTGTTTGCCCATCTGTTTGAGGATGAAACGCCGTGCTAAATGAAAGCTTGGTCTTCATTTTCCTAAACAAGTGCCTCCAAAATGCACTTGTGAATTTAGGATCTCTATCAGAGACAATCACCCTAGGCAATCCACTATGCCTCCACCAAGTGTTGAAAAAGAGTGTGGCTGTTTGAAATGCAGTTGCCACTCCTGTTGTTGGTGCCATCCTGGCCAACTTGCTAAACCGATCTACCACCACAAAGATGGCATCAAACCCTTGTGACTCCGGTAAGCTAGTGATGAAGTCCATGGAAATACATTCCCATGGACCATTTGGAATGGGCAAAGGCTTAAGTAACCCAACTTGTTTTTGATATGAAGCTCGGTTGGCTTGACAAGTGACACAAGTCTTTACATAATGTGCAATGTCTTCTTTCATCCCAGGCCAATAGAACCTCTTAGCCACAAAACTTATGGTGGCTTTCTCACCTCTATGACCTGCAAGAGGCTTGTCATGCTCCTCCTTCAAGACTTGCAACCTCAACTTGCCTTTGGGGACATACACCCTACCTTGCTTGAATTTGATTAGGCCTTGGTGTAATCGAATCCCCTTCACTTTCTTGCCAACCCTCAAATCACTTAGGAACTTTTGAGCCTCTAGGTCCTTCATATAAGCCTCCCTTATTCTCCTAGCTAAGTCACTTTCTTCCTCATACATTAACCTTAGTATTTGAGTAGAACTTGTTTGAACTCATCCTTTCGGCTAAGGGCATCGGGCACCACATTTTCTTTGCCCGGTTTGTGAATCAAGTCCACATTCATAAGAGCCAAGGTGTCATACTACCTCAACTGCTTGGCTGTCACTCTAGCTTGGCTCTCAAAATACTTCAACGACACATTATCGGTGAACACCTTGGTTTGATGAAGACCAAGGTAATGTTGCCATGTCTTCAAACAATGCACCACTGCAAACATCTCCTTTTCATGTGTTGGCCATTTAGTTTGGGTCCCATCTAACTTCTTGCTTTCAAAAGCAATGGGCCTCCCACCTTGCATCAACACTCCCCCAATTGCAAAATCACTTGCATCCGTGTGTACCTCAAAAGGTTGATCAAACTCAGGAAACTTCAACACTGGATGAGAAGAAAGTTTGGCCTTGAGCTCCTCAAAAGCTTGCTCACATGACCTGGACCACACTATGGCTTGGTTCTTTTTCAACAAGTCAGACAAAGGTTTGGCAATCTTAGAGAAGTCTCTAATGAACCTCCTATAATAATTGGCAAGTCCAAGAAATGACCTTACACCTTTTTGGGTGGTAGGTGGTTTCCACTCCTTGATTGCTTCTACCTTCTTTGTATCCGGCTTGATCCCCGATCCAAACAACATGTGGCCCAAGAAGTCAATCTCCATCAAACCAAACTCACTTTTCTCCCCATTTGCATACAACTTGTGTTCCCTAAGCCTTCCCAACACAATCTCAAGGTGCTTGGCATGCTCCTCCGCCGTCTTGGAGTACACCAAGATGTCATCAATATAGACAATGACAAATTCATCCATCTCTTGATGGAACACGGTGTTCATAAGGGTGGTGAATGTTGAAGGGGCATTGCATAGACCAAAAGGCATCACCAAAAACTCATAGGACCCATATCGGGTCCTACATGCCGTCTTTTCAATGTCTCCAAGTGCAATTCGAATTTGATAGTAACTTGACTTCAAATCAATGCGGCTAAAGTACACCGCCCTTGCCAACCTATCAAAGAGATCATCAATTCGAGGTAAAGGGTAGTTGTTCTTAATGGTGATCTTATTGAGTGCCCTATAATCAATACACATGCGAAGTTTTCCATCCTTCTTGTCCACAAACAAGACTGGCGCTCCATAAGGTGACTTGCTCTTGCGAATGTATCCTTTAGCTAAGAGCTCATTGAGTTGGTGTTTCAACTCTTTCAACTCCCTTTGATTCAACCGGTAAGGTGCCTTGGATGGTGGTTGTGATCTAGGCACCACCTCAATTTTGTGATCTACTTCTCTTTTAGGAGGCAAGGCATCAGGCAACTCCGTTGTCAAAACATCCATAAACTTATGGATTACACTTGTTACACACTTTGGAGGGGAATTGTCCCTATTAGCCAACTTCTTTTCCTCTCCAACCACACTAGCACGCATAACAATCAAGAACTTAGTATCACTAAGTTCTTCCAAAACTACTAGATGGATTTGAGTCCCCAGCATCTTGGGTGACTTAGTTATTTCTAACTCTATCCCTTTTCCATCTACATTGGCAACCACCTTCAAAGATGGCCGCCTTCTTATGTCTACTTCATAAGTATCTAGGAAAGTATTTCCTAGGATGAGGTCTACCCCATCCATATCACATACCGTGAAGTCTTCCACAAAGGTGAACTCCCCACACTTCACTTCCACGCTTGTTGCCACCTTACTTGTCTTGTGTGGCTTACCCTTGGCAAATTGCACTTTGATGGGCTTGCAAGACTCCTTGATTTGCAAGCCCAACTCTTTAACAAGTCTTGGGCTCACGAATGAGTGAGTTGCACCTGTATCCACCAGGAGTGAAACATCATGTTTACTTATGGACCCTTTTAAGAACAACAAGCGGGGACTCAACTTGGGTTGATTTGCCTTAGCCAAAAAGCCACCTTGAAGAACATGCTCTCCAATGTAAGAGCGTGCATTTTGGACACTCACCTTAGGTTTGGTGCAACCCCGGGACAAGTGGCCCTTCTCTCCACAATTGTAACAAGTCATTTGCCTCACATCCCTTTTGGTTTTGTCACCCCCTTTGTCAATGCCCTTAGCTTGTCCTTCTTTTGGCCCACTTGACTTGGCTCCATCCCCACCATGCTTGCTCTTCATCCAAACATGACGCCTCAACTTACGCTTGGAGTGTTTGCTTGACTCACCTGTTGAAGGCCCATCTTTAGCCTTCTTGTTTTGGCCCTCATCATCACCAATTCTTTCAGCCAGCTTCAACAACTCCGCACAAGTCTTTGGAAGTTGGGGCATTCTAAACAATGCACGCTCTGCCCAACTTTGCAACCCATTGAAGAAAATGATTTTCTTGGCTAGCTCATCTAGCCTTGGAAGCACATTCAAGTGTGCATTAAACTCCCGCACATACCCCCTAAGACTCCCTGTTTGCTTGAGTCTTACAAGTGCCACTCCATCACGAATGTCTTGGTATTCTGGGGTGAAGCGGTCGCTAATGTGTTCCTTGAAACCAGCCCAAGTCAAGTTATCCACCACCTCAGGACTTTCCCCACGAAAGTGAGTCCACCAAAGCAACGCATGATCCTTGAGAAAGGTCACCGCAATGGTGATCTTGTCTTCTTCAGGTGCTCTTTGAGCTTCAAAGTACAACTCCAATTCTATCAAAAAGTCCTTCACTTTGTGGGCCTTGCCAATGCCTGTAAAAGAAGATGGCATGTTGGTTTTGCACAATTTGTGAGAAGAAGAGGTAGAACCCTTCTCCTTTAGCTCTTTGATTTCACCTTGCATCACCTGAAGTGTTTTGACAAGTTCTTCAAACATGAGGTCACGCCCTTTCCGTTTGCGATCACGTTGGGGTTTCCCAGGACTAGTGGCGGTGTCACCTTCCTTGGCACTAGTTTCCACATTCTCTTCCTCAATGGGAGTCAATTCTTGTCCCATTTGCTCCAAGTGAAGAGAATCCCCTCCTTGAGTTTCCTCTAAGGAAGGCTCATTAGCCTCCAAACCTTGACTACGTGTTTGGCGCCCTTGTCTTGAAGCTCCAGCTTCACCTGTCTTGGCTCTCACTATAGCTCCAAGACTCACTGCACACCAACGTAGCCCTGCTCTGATACCAAATGTCGCGACCCAAGTGACACCTACCAGCTCCCAGCAGCTCCCTAGGTTCACTCCAACCCACTAACAACGTCACTTGGTCACCAACTGCCTAACACTGCACATGCCAAGCACCCACAGTGTTAGTCCCCATTTCCAACTCAGTTTGTCAAGTCCCAGTCACCAGGACTACTAGCACACACTCCCATCGTGACACCGGGCATGTCACTTAGTAACATGGGGTGGAACTTCCACCTTAATGTGCAAGGACCCATGGTGGCACTATTCACCATGGTCCTAACCGCCCATGAGTGTCACCCCACTCCATACTAGCCCTTTTTGTATTTGCTACTCATCCACTAGAGGTAACCGGCGCTCACAACTCGGGACACATCCAAGGAGGCCTAGCAAGGAGCAGGACTCCACCCAACCGATGCCACGGGACACATACAAGTGTCCCATGATGCCTTAAAGTGGTGGTGAAGTCACCACCACCAACCATGAGTCACCGGGACTCACCAAGGCTTCAAGAGAGAGTGAGGAGGGAGACCAACCCCTCCTATAGTACTCTCTGTGGTATTCGTCAGGCCCCCCCGTCCTAGGTCGAAGGAAGTCCTTGGATAACCTTGGGTTGTGGAAGACCACCCACTTCCAACCCAAATCGCCAAGTTACGTCACCGTTTGGGCTCCCGAACTTCCAACCGGCGTAACTTTGCGCTCAGAGCTCCAAATCCAACATGAGAGCCCATTTTAGACATCTACGCGACAAGTAGATGCCGATGGACTGCTCACTCATCCCATTTGGACAAGTCCTCAGAAAGTTATGGCCCTCTAAAGATTCGGATGCACCGGGGGAGGCGTCACGCCTTCACCACGGCCCTTCTTTTGGCCATAACTTTTGACTCATGTCTTAGAACCTCGTAATGCTTGTCATTCTAGGTTCCTTGTGTTCATAGTTTTCCAATGATATGCCACATGCCATACTTTGTTGTGGGCTTCATTGAAAACCCCTCACACCTAGCCCTCAAGTGTCCCGGCGCCACCGGGACCCAGTCAACTTTGAGCGGCCATAACTTTTCGCTCACAACTCCAAATTGCGCGTTCTTTGCGCCATTAGAAGCATATTATCAAGAGCTTTCCAAGAAGGTGTGGCACTCTCATGTTCACTTCAAAACCAGGGCGCTATTGCGCCCTGTTTGATCGGGAGTCTCTTCATTCTCCCTACCTAGTCTATTGCAAGGCTTGGGAAGTCACCCCCAAGATCCCCCCTTTGCGTACTAAGGTTCATTTGGGCACCCCAAGTAGATAGGGGCGTGACATTGCTCTTCAGAACCTCGGCAAAGTGCTCTGACACAATACAATCCCCACACAAGTACAATGAGGATTCACACAATACTTGATTCAGCTAGAGTCATACGCATCTAAAATTCCATCGAAACCAAGGGAGATGTGTACAATCCGGCACAATCCAAGTTCCGAAATCCAACAATGTAGAAACGCAGACAATAACATCTTATGCATACAAATCATGAAATGTCGTGAAAGTACCTCCTCCATTATTTTAAATTCAACACTTCAGAGGAAATGCAACAGTATTCCCAACACAAAGCAAATACAAAGCAAAAAAACCAATCCCAAACCCTAAGTGTCCAAAGAAGCAGAAGTGCCACTTTCACATCAGTACTCTAAGAGGAACAGAGACTCCAATCTTAAGAACAGGAACACTCCCAAGACCGACCTGGACTTCACTGGAAACCTCCTCGCATCAGTAGACGCCATAGCCATGGCTCACAAACACAAATTCTCGAAGATGGTCCGCTTTACTAGACACAAACTCTCGAAGAAAGACTCTCCCAAGTGGATCAAGCCTCCTTTGGACAATTGTGAAAATTCACAGTAACAAAAATTCAGAACGCAAAAACAAGACTCCTATTGCGCGAAATCCTAGCGTCGTTGAGCACAGAACTGACAAACCTTGGAGGAATTGAGAAAAGACCCAAGAGAACCCTTAAACAGACCTAAACCCTTAAACACGCCTAAACAGAACTGACAGACCTAAACCCTTAAACACGCCTCAAGAGAACCATTGCACTCCTACAACAGTGATGAATGGAGTCAGGTTTTTACCTCAAACCCCAAACCCTACTTCAAGCTGCACGTCCTTGAGATCAAGCTGCACCTCCTTCAGATGCAAACATACAGCACCACCCAGCAGCTTCAAGTCCCCCCGATCGAATGGAACTCCAAAATCACACAGAAAACAATGCTCAAGGTCCGCTTCTTCACGACGCCCGCCTTGAGGTCCGCTTCTTCACAGCTTCAAGTCCCCCCAATTGAATCGAACTCCAAAGTCACACACAAATCAATGCGGAAAACAAGGTCCTCTTCTTCACGACGCCCATGCTAAAAAAATGCGTGTCAATTGCCGGCAAGTGCGAAATGCACAAACAACAAAGATGCAACAAAAATGCGTCCAAAGAACAGTGGAATGCACGAGAATATAGCGGAATGCACGAGAGAACAGCAGAGATTCACGAGGGAACAGTAGAGGTGCACGACAAAACAACAGACATGCACGGAAATGCGCGGACACCAAACCCTAGGTTTCCAGAACTCTGCAGGCAAATACCCGGCGGTCTAGGTATCTGGTTCTTCCAGGTGGTTTTAGGTACCCGGCCTTCTTCAATACCCGCCTTTGATACCCGACCATCTTCAATACCCGTCCCAAGTACTTGGACCGTGATATGTCCCTTTTTGTAGCCTCACATAATAATAGATACCCTTTTTCCAAAATTTGGTTTGTTTATCATACTACTAAAATCATAAGTCTCTCTGTAATATCACAAATGCTATCATTAATACTAGGGGCTCGTGCTTACTATGCTATGCATTCATTGTATTACATATTAGTAAAAATTTGATATATTTGAATAGATTGCATGATAATGATTGCAATAAGTCTGTAAAATAATTATTTTAAATATTATGTAAAAATATTGTCAATCATGCATACATAGAAATTGTATTTTTACACAATGTGATATCATAGAAATAGAGTAGCAGTTTGCAATCACTTCTATAATATCACTTTTTACAAAGGGTGATATTATAGAAATAATATAGTTGTTGCAATTAAGGTGATATTAGAGAGGATCCATATGATGATATTATAGAGAAGGCAAATCCATTGCTTCTCTTGGCTTTACACTTCTTTGCATTTCTATGATTTTGTGCTTTTGTGAGCTTTGAGCTTTCATGATTTCAATTTTCTATTGCTACTATCAAATGATTTTGAAAAATTTATTCAATTGAAATGATTTTGGATTCCACAACAATTGAGTTGTTTAAAAAGCTTTTAAGATTTATAAATTTTTCTTTTCAATTCTTCAATTTGGATTGCCATTTTTTGTAACAATGGAGTCAAATTTTAACCCTAAACCCTAATGTATGTGTATCTTTTATAGTATTTACCATTGCATATGTTTCATTCATCATTCAATAAATTTCTATTGTACATTTCAATATATGCTTACTTTTTTAAAAAATTATATAAAGATTTTAGTCATTTTTATTTGAAGATTTATTGAAATTTTTGTTCTGCATTCTATCTAATATATAAAAAAATTATAAAATTCTAATGATGAATGCGTAGCATAGCAAGCGCCAACCTCTAGTTGAAACAAAAATACTAAAAAGTTTGTTTACAAACATGAATATCACAAAACTTCATTTGAATAACGTAACATTTTTTGTACTTAACCACGATAGTCAATCCTTCAAATTCAATCCCAATGATACCTAAAAGCTTCCTCACATGAAAACCTATGTAGAATACATATTTTCATTCCTGAATTTTTTAACGGGAATTGGAAGTGAATCCTTTACCTTTTAATCTTTAAATATTGATTTCTTCATTTGGAAATCATTCTTTTTTTCACTATCTAAATCATTGGCTTTAGTAAGGTGTACGAACTTTCATTTGTATACTGACTACTGCCAGAGACCTCCCATTTTAACAAAAAAAATTTGATCATTATTAGTTGCAATTTTGTTCTAGGCATTAAGTGCATACTATAAGAACGATTGACTAATAGTTTCCTTAGATGAATTGGTACTGACTGTAGTAATTATCCCTTTTTATTGTGTAACATAATTGATGTAATTCTAAAAAACCTGAAAGAGCACTTATGAATTCCATATAAAAACTTAACTGACACCCTTGGTCAAAGACCTTCAGACCACTGTCTTGTTCCTAAAGATTTCAATATAAATTTTTAGGGAAACTTCATTTATAATTTGAATTATACATATGAATTTCTTTATGGCGGTAGAATTCTTAGCTTATTTATAATTATTCACCATCCTAGCACTCTTCACGATGAACCTTGGAGTGACTAGCCATCAAAATACTTTTATATACAAATTCTTATTGATTACTTTGAAATAACACAAAAACAATCACCACAAATTTTGCTCACTATTAGTCATAACGTAATATTCATTAAAATGAGAGTATTCCACCGAAATGAGAGTTACAAAAGTCTAATTTCATTTGAAAACGGAGAAGAGAATTCCTCAAACAATATTCAAATCATACAAGAATTAAAATCAGATGAACACAAGTAGGAATCAAATATCATAACCACAAGGTAAACGTTCATATTGACCTTTCACTTGTACACCATGAGTTGATCTCCAACAATCACTTTTATAATATCACTTTTTCCACCGGGTGATATTATAGACATAATATAGTTGTTGAAATGAAGGTGATATTAAAGAGGATCCATAGAATGATATTATAGAGGTAGCAAATCCATTGCTTCTCTTGGCTTTACACTCCTTTGCACTTCTATGATTTTGTTCTTTTGTGAGCTGTGAGTTTTCATGATTTCAATCTTCTATTGCTACTACTAAATAATTTTGAGAAATTCATTCAATTGAAGTGATTTTGGATTCTAAAAGAATTAAGTTCTTCAGAAAGTTTTTGAGATTTTTATTTGAAGATTTATTTGAAAGTTTTACACAATAATTCTTATAAAATTCTAATGATGAATGGATAGCATAGTAAGCGCCAACCCATTTCTTGCTCTGCATTTTATCTAATACATAAAAATTCTACTGAAATTTTGAGGATGAATTCATCGGGTAGGATTCATTGGAAAAATTATTTTAAAAGAACCGTATTTGCTTTCCTACACTTCTTCAATTGAAATGGATTTCAAAACAAATACTCTAAAAATCATGCTGTATTTAATAAAACCCAAACCAATAAATTATATCGGTTTGACGTGCAAGCATGTCCAAAAACGTAACACACAAGTTGCAAATGTTCAAAATAATTAGGATTCATGGAAAAACTTAATTTTAAGACAACCCTATTGCTTTCCTACACTGTCTTCTTCATTTGAAATGGATTTCAAAACAAATACTCTAAAAATCATGCTGTATTTAATACAACCCAAACCAATAAATTATATCGGTTTGATGTGGAAGCATGTCCAAAAACGTAACACACAAGTTGCAAATGTTCAAAATAATTAGGATTCATGGAAAAACTTAATTTTAAGACAACCCTATTGCTTCCCCACACTTTTTCAATTGGAATGGGTTTAAAAAAGGCACTCTAAAAATCATGTTGTATTTAATAGAACCCAAACCAATAAATTATATCGGTTTGACGTGCAAGCATGTCCAAAAACGTAACACACAAGTTGCAAATGTTCAAAATAATTAGGATTCATGGAAAAACTTAATTTTAAGACAACCCTATTGCTTCCCCACACTTTTTCAAATGAGTTTCCAAAAAAATACTTTAGGATTGATGTTGTAATTAATACAAACCAAACCATTAATTTGTATCGGTTTGACGTGGAAGCATGTCTGAAAAAATAACACACAAGTTGCAAATCTCTGCGAAATAATTCGGATTCATGGAAAAATTAATATTGCGAACATTATAAAAAGAATTTGAAAGTGCATGCAGTATAATTCCTTAGTGTGTACTAAAACCTTGAATTCACTTCTAAATTAAATATTTGTTCAATATTTCAAAAGTATGATATGAAATGATTTATTAATCTACAAAAATACCTGAACCCGAGCCCCTAAACCCTAGAGACCCTAAACCCTAAAGATCCTAAACCCTGAAAACCCTAAACCCTAAAGACCCTAAACCCTAAACCGTAAAACCCTTATTGATAAAATCACATGCAAACACTTGGGTGGTGCAAAAGGTTGTGTTTGTCTAAATTTACAAACAGACCCTAACTTCAGCAAAATCAAATTGACTTCCAAAAATTGCAAAAGAAAAAAAGACAATGAAGATCTCTTGCCTAGATTCTGTTACAAATAGAATCTAGAAATTAGTGCTTAACGGTGCAAGAAAGCAACCTCATAAGTACTTAATAGCTGTCAGTGGCTATTTCTGTCATGAACAGTGTAGGCGGGAATCAAAAATCAAAGGAATTTGCGGAAGGAGTTCGGGATTTTCAAATTCCGTCCTACAGCTCCCGCCTTTGCATTCGCGCCTACACATTGCCGCCAAAATTGTTTTAAATGTCGTTGCGTCTGCACGCATTAGGGTACTCTCCTTCTCCGTCGCGAATGCATGGACGTTCATGCGAGATTTCACTTCTCTCATGTCATTACTGAACTCTATCAACTTCTGTACTTGTACTATCTAGAGTGTCGGAGTATTGCGCTTCGAGGATCTCGGTGAACGCGCTTGTTTCCTTCCGTATGTCCTCAGGTTAGAAGCCTTTAGCATTTTCAAACATTTTCATTCAATGGATTAGACATAGTTACTTTGTAAGCACATAGTAGCTTTCTGAGTGTGTATAATGTTTCTTTCAGCGCTGCCATCTATTGTCGAGTTCCTAGTTGCTGAAGTTGGCAGAGTGCGTGTGTTTCCAACGTTTATTACTGAAAATCGAGTTGCACGATTATGAGTTCTGGGCTTCCTCAATTTTTAGTGACAAGGTCTTTATTCAATGTTCAGTTCTCGACATCTGAATTGCTGAATTCTGAGAGTGCAGTGCCCGATTATCTCGCCGAGAAACCCCGAACACGAGATCACGGTTACTACGAGATTGGCAACACAATGTCCGAGAAATCCGGAACTCTTTAGGTCGAGTCGACCTGAATACGAACAACGATACATGAGTAATTTTAATGCACTTCAGGTCGAGTCGACCTGAATGTGAGATTGTCTACATTAGTCATTCGTTCATGCAATTCAGGTCGAGTCGACCTGAATGTGAGATTGTCTACATTAGTCATTCGTTCATGCAACTCAGGTCGAGTCGACCTGAATGTGAGATTGTCTACATTAGTCATTCGTTCATGCAATTCAGGTCGACTCGACCTGAATTGACCCATATGATAGTAATTGAAGTAATGTAAAACGTATCCTAGGTAGATTGAATAGTTCTGTCATCGAATATCATTTATGAAATGGTATACATGGCAATTCAGATCGAGTCGACCTAAACCGTATCTATAATTGTAATTTCGTTCAAGTGAAAATCTCGTAGATGTCCTGTTGAAATTTCCGATATTCACAGATTCAGTCACCAAGAATTCTGTACGTAATGATAATAGTGTGCAGATGGGATTCGGCTCACTACAAGTCCTCACTTCAGGTCGGTTCGACCTGAAGTGTGGGTACTCCCATCACAAACTTCAGTTCGAGAAGTTCGAGATTTTTAAAGGAATAAAATTGGGAATTCCCTGTGGAATTGAACAAATGAAGATGGGATCATTATCTCAGAGTACAAGGGACACTTCAGGTCGATCCGACCTGAAGTTCAGGATTGTACTCAGTCTTCTTACATTTATATTTTCGGCTGACAAAAATTATACAAGACAGGGGTCAGACACTTCAGATCGATTCGACCTGAAAACAGTGTTTACATATATCTGAATTTATAAGAAATTTTAATGAATGATGTCAATTGCAGTTGAAACCTAGGCTTCACAAAATAAGTTCGTTCCTGTCATAGATGTACCTATAACATTTGGTCATTCAGGTCGGGTCGACCTGAATATGAATGAAATTGCATGATCTATGCTTCAATTCACTTACCCTATTTCACATTGCATTTTTACAGGTATCCATGGATACTATAGATGACCCTGATGACATGGACATGTCATCGGGTTCTGAATCCAATGAATTCAGACATGATGAAGAGGATTTCATGGCATCTTCAGAAGACGAATTTCAGAATGTCGAAGCAATGAATGTTGGGGTCCCGGAATGCTGTCGCAGCACAGGGTAAGCAATTTCCCTATTATACTCACAAAAATCACTCTAGAGCATAACAAAATGACCCTAAAGATCGAACCCACGAGATCCTGTGAAGTAGCTAACTCTAACAAGGAGATAAACTAAATTAAACCCCTTAATTCCACTTTTCCGGTTCTACCTCTAATGACCGGAACAACCAAAACCAACCGGAAAGTTTCAACCGGACTGTATCCTACTTCCGGTTTTACTAGTTCCCCGATTTCTGGGCTGACTTATCCATTCTGGACCCTACAACTTCCGGTCTTATGTATCCTCCTAGGCGGATCCGATCCGGTCCACCCTTCCGTACCCGGTTTAGTTTTACCTCTGTTTTACCATCAGAGAGTTCGCCGCTTGCTTTTGAAAGTGGTAGGCCCACCACTCCTTCCGTGACTTATAGTGGCTGAAGACCCACTTCCCTATCCACTGATCCCCTAACTAACACGGATCCGGTTTGATCTTTCACAGTAATCCGAATAGTAATCCGAATCACAGGTCATATAAAGACCCCCCGTACGATCCTCTCATACTACAACGACCTTGACACTGATCCGTTCCGCACGAAGTTCGGTGGCTACAAGTGAATCTGTCCGTTCCAACACCCACAAAAGTTATTCCGTTCACCCACAACGGTGGCAAGACCTCACAGGAGTCAGAATACTCGACCGGATTTCCCACCCAAGAGTTCTAGCGCAGCTAAGGAATCCCTCCCTATCCGCCTAGCCTGATCAACGGATCTCTCACCCGGAATGCTAAACTTCTGTAGCTGCTGAGGCACTGGAATCCACTCCTAACTCTTCATAACCTACTCACATGTACCTAGAACCGGAAACATACATCAAGGGGAGAAACTCTACCAACACCTCCGTACTAACCTTCCTATTCTGACTCCGTGCACTATTGCCAATACTTGGGAAAAATACACAAAAGTTAGTTTAAAGGAAAGTACACAAGGAAATGCCCAAAAAAACTCTCTCCCTCGTCTCCAGCTCAGAGACTGTTTTATATACAAAAAGCAAAAAGCAAAAAGCAAAAAGTGAATACATGATTTCCGCCTCTGAAGGCGCTAACAATCCGGTCCTACTTTATCCTAACCGGATTCTATTCCGGTTCCTATCTATAAGTCCTATTTTTACAATCCTTCCTGTTCCGTCTCATACACTCGGGATCCAATGGTAGGGCTCTCATCAGGTCTCTCCAACTGCTCGAAGACCTCATTTAGATTCCGGTTCCTTTCTCCATCCGTAGGTAGAACCGGATGTTCTTCCTCAGCTTCCGGGGAGTCCAAATCTATCGGCTGATGTCCGATCGAGGGTGTATCCTTCTTGGCCCTGCTTGACTGGGGCGTCTTGTCCTTTCCCGGCTTCTGAGCTACGTCTTCCAGAAACAAGTCCGGAAGAGAAATTTCTGAGAGCTGGACCGGAATTTCTGTCAACTTCTGGCTACTCTCCACGATCCGGTCCGCTGACTCCCGTGCCTTGGATAGGAGCTTCTCCATCTGCTCCTCAAAATTGGTGAGGATGTGCACCACCCTAGTTCCGGATATCTTCTTGTCCTTGTGCACCTCCTCTTCGAACAGGCGCGCCTTGGTGACTGCGGCTCCGGGTCCTCCAAGCACGTCCTTCACTTCCGCGGCCAACTTCTTCATTTCCTCCGCCATCTCCTTTGTCGCGGTGGCATTCTCAAGCAACGCGAATAGTTCGGCCTTGAGGGTATCCACCTCATCGTGCTGCCGCTTGCTTTCCTCCTTCATCTTCCGGAGCTCTTCCGGATTGATAACACTTTCAGCCACCTTCCTCGGCAATTGACTGTCCGGTTCCGCTCCGATTAATTCCGTGATCTCCCCGAGCGCCCGCTTCTTAACTTTCCAATCCGCCCAGATTCCGCAGAGGATCCCAACCAACTCGTCAAACGGATCTTTGGTTCCGGATCCGGATGCCACATCCGGTCCGGTTGGAGTCTCACTTCTGTGCGGACGCAGATGTCCCGGGGGCGTTCCTCGATTCCGAGTCGGAGTGGTCTTCTGCCTCTTGTTGGGAACATACGGTTCCTCCTCTTCCTCTTCTTCTTCCTCCTCCTCGGTTTCGTTTCCGGAATCCGCTTCTTGGTCGGACTCGGATTCGCCATACTTCATGGTCCGCTCTTGGGCCTTCCATACCTTCAGCTCCACTTCCGTCAGCAGTTCCTGTTGCTGGTAGAGGTGGTACACATAAGGGCACAGGGGGGTAGCCCTACTTCTCCCCACTCTCGTAGTAAGCTGGGACACCAGATCAAAGAAGATCCGGCCCTAGTCTACTTTCCTGGTTCCGCTCAGCGCTCCGAAAATCGTGTTAGCCAAGGTGATAGTCACCCTGGTGGGCTTTTCTGGATGCAAAACCGGAACCAGGAACTGGAGCAGACGTCGCTCCCAGTCATCAAGGCAGTCTTCGACCGCGTAGCCGTCCTTCGGATTTACTACGCTTCCGAACTTGCCCTGGACGAAATCATCCTTCCGGTTGGCAAGGCCGAGTCCTCTTGGCCGGAATCCGTATACGTCCCGCCACAAAGCCTCGGTCCATTGGACCGGATTCCCTCTCAAGGTGTTATCGAACTGATTCGATACGCCACTCAGGAGTTCTCTAACCATCCTCTCATCTTTGAAACCCCAAGGTTTCAAAGCTAACCCCTGACAATCCATCAACGACAAATCCTCTCTGAGCTCTCCCTGTTCCGGTTCCTTGGTCGGCATGACCGGAACTACTTTTCTAAGCTTTACTTCACTCGGGGGCGGGGTGTTAGAACCTCTCTTCCGGTTCAGCCGCGGCATGAGGGTAGCTCTACCCGGTTTTCACTCTCTACAGTCCTAAAAAGGGAGCGCGCGACACTCAACTGTTCTGCTCCGCCTGTAATCTACCCTACCGGCGTGCTCACACTCTTAGCTTCTCACGTATCCGCTCGCACTCAAGGTCTCACCCACTCATGTCTGGAGGAGATCTCTCCGTCTCACACCCCTCACTCACTTCCGTACCCTCTTGTACTTCCTCTCCCTTGCCGTAGTCAATGATAGAAATGTCAGGCGCTAAATCAGGAAACAACAACACATGGAAATCCAGAGACCTGAAAATGGGCAGGGCCAGGCTTTATATAGTCCTGACGCCCTGGACTGTCTTTATGACCGGTCGGATATCCGGTTATCTCTAATCCGGTCAACAAGATTCCGGTTGGAAATACTATCCGGTTGTACATCTAATCCGTTCCGCTTTGACCTAAAACCGGATTAGTTCCGTAAGGTAATTTTGGTGACTATTTTTGGATTTATTTTTCTTTCTAGATGAATCCGGATACCTATTTCTACTTTCCGGTTCGCTCAAAAGGGTAAACAAATAAAAATCAAAAATATGAGTTGTCACAAATGCGAAGGTCTACCGCGTCGGCTTTGGAATACTCGAGTTGTTACCTTGTACAATGAGGCTGGAGTGCTTGTGGGTGAAGGTGTCTGTCATAGTGTGAACTCTGACCTCGTTTTGGGTGCCAATGGCCCTCTTGGTGACACCCACGTGGCGATCCACATCTCCAAAACACATAGCGAAGAGGACCTACCAGAGGAACAAGTGTGCTCATTGTTGGCTTGGCCTATTCATCTTGTCCATTGTCGTGGAGCTAGCCTTAGAGACCATGAGGCTAGGGACAAATTCAATTGTCTCCAACAGGCTCTCTTAAATCCGCCCTCTTCGACGTCTTCGAGACCATACACAAGTATGGTCCGAAATGCGCCTCGTGAAACAAATTTGAAATCGAAGGAGTTGCTTACTCAAGATTCCATCCATACAGTGTCTACTAAAATATGTTGTAGTCGCAACTGTGTTCAGCCATTTCCTAGGGATAAGATTTGAGCCTTTCGTGAACGCATGTATCGCAACTCCACATTCAAACACAAGACCTACATGAAAATGGATGTGCATAGGCAGGTGCATGTTGACGAGCATGGTAGACGAATGGTGTCAATTGACAATACACTGGTATGTATACTAGCGTGGATGCATATAGCTGGGGTCCCTGAGGCCACATTCTATCGCTACCAATCGTACATGAGGCGTGGTCGAGAGGCAAAGGACCATGGCAATAAGGGAACGGTGAAACCGAGGAAACACACTCAACAAGCTATAGCAACATTGAAGTGCATTCTGGAGAAAGAAGCAGATCACATGCCTCATCGTACGAAGACCCTGAAGTCAGGAGAGAAAGTTGTGGCCAAGATCCTACCTTCCACCTTCCAATGAAAGGGTAAGATGAAAGAACTCAATGATGTCAATGCTGTTTTTGGACTGAGTGAGGTGTCAGCTTCGAACTTGAGTAAGATTAGGTGCTGTAAGTTCCCTGAGTATGAGGTGAAGAAGCCTGGAGACAATTTTGCGCGATGTGGCACGTGTGACAAATTGCAAGACCTCAAGAAGGGTGCTATAAGTGGGTCTCACAATGAATTGAAGTATTCTCGGAAGTTGGATAGGCACAATGAGATTGCTCGAGCTCATCGGGAGTTGTATTATGCAAACCGTCACCGTTCAGTAGCTTTTCCACACGAATGCCTTACAGTTATGCACGACAAGATGGATCATGCAAAGACTGCTTCTCCAGTCTTTTCCCACAGGAATAAGGAGCTTGATGGCCTTGTGAAATTGCCTGTGTCTGTCACTAGCATGATTGCTCATGGTCATGGAGATGTGCGTTACGCACATTATGGTTTGGATCTCTTTAAACACGATTCAAACTATACAATTGGTTCTATGGCAAAGTTGTTGTGGGATCTGGAATTGCCATCGAAGTCTTCTTCTCGGCAATTATTTTCTGGGTCAGGGTCTTCAAATTTGTTCAGGGCAGTGCTGCAAGGTAAAGAAATGTGCGACGCGTCACTGCCACCACCTCCAATGAATGCAGTTCCAGCAGTGCCTTTGCCTCCTATTTTGAATGTGCAAATGGACAATGCCACCAGCGACAACAAGAATAGATATGTTTTCTGTTTCTGGTCTCTACTTGTTGCTAACAAGATCTTCAGAGAAGTGTATGTCAACTTCTTGATTGTTGGTCACACACACGACAACATTGACGCATTGTTTGGAAGATGGAGCATGCTGTTGAAGAAGGAGAACTTTCCAACAATCCCGGCGCTCATGAAGTTATTCATGGATGTTGAGTCTATTCCTACTATCCCTCACCTCATAGAGGAGGTGCCTGATTTCAAGCGTTTCATTGCAGGAAAATGGATGGATGGTGATGAAATCCTTGTGGGACACACAAGACCGCAACAAGTGAAGTTCTACCTAGACTCTGTTGGATGCCCAGTCATGAAGTACAAGTTGAAGTGCACGGATGAAAACTGGTTAGGCAGGCACGGTTAAGCCATTAAGTTGTGGAAAGAAGACAATGAAGGACGGAGTTTGTGGCCACGTGGTGTGCCTTTGCCAGTACCACTCAACCCAATGAAAGGTGTCAATGACATTGTCAAAGGTTTATCAGGATTCATAAACTATTGGGACGACTTGTGCAGAGTAGACGTGAGTGGAGAACATCGTAGGCGCTATGAGAATGTGGTGCGCTATTGGTGTGGTGTAAAGGCAGCTCTTCAAGAGCCACTTCCTACTTCTAGTGCTCTAAAAGACGGTTTCTGGCCAACTACTCGTATTCAAGTGATAGAAGCTGATCATTTAGACGAAGATGGTGAAGATCTCGAAGAGCATGGAGAGGATGAGCCTTATGTTGGGCCCTTGAGGGATCGTCCACAACCATCCTTTAGGGTGGCTCGAGATGTATACGAAGGGTATTTTGTTGCAGTTCGCCCTACAAACAGCGACAGCAGACTAGTTTGGATTGCCAGAGCATTGTCTGATCCAAACTCTAACCCCGAGAAACCAAATTGTGTGCACATTCAATACTTTCGGCCAACATCACGCAATCAAGAAGTTCAAGACTTCTATGAAGGATGGGATAGTGATAGAGGTTTGCTTTGGAGGGTTGATGAAACCGAAGAACCTGCGTGGGAGACAACAAACGCTTTAATTACAACATGGAAGTCTCAAAACAGAAGAGGTACTCGCCAATGCAGAATCAAGATCCCTACAGTTCAAATCGAAATCATCAACCAGAGTTTGGCTTCATATACATGATATGGAGAAATCATGTACATACATTGGATGCATTTTAACTATGACATTCATATGGAGGGTATTGTTTTATTTCTACATCTTATATGAAGTTGTTTTTCATTGCATAAGTGTTGGACCCTTAATATTATAATAGATGATAGTCGTTTTAGTTTTTTTTAGAGGATATAGGTTTCCGTTGATTGATTCTATTTTAGTGTTTAATACTGCATGATTGTTTTCAAGTGTATGTTTTGTGTTTACAAAACAATGGAATTTAAATATAGTCTTTAATATATATATATTTTTTATTCTTGAGTTATATTTTCTCTATTTTTTAATTCATTTTTTTATTTGTGTATCACTAAATATATTTTATTTGAAATTACATTGCTATTGGAGAAAAAAATGTAGTGGATATATCCACTATTTATTTGGTTAACATGTAAAGCACTTGTCACATTCTGGGTAGGGGGTCGGTTGGTTGTTACAACTTTCCTGCCGGAAAAGCTCACTTAGTAGCACTAAGTCATGTTTTTTCTCTCATGCGCTCATACAAACCCAATGGGAATCGAACCCGGACCGCTTCAATGAGATGAACAACCCCTTACAACCAACCGCGGAGCTTATGACTTGGTGTTCAAAAGATGTCATTCTCTTCACTTATATAAATCAGAATATATACCCTAAAGCAAACTTCATGTATTTCAACAGTCCATCACTAAAAAGACTCTCATTTTAATGGAAATTGTGTATTATAACTAGCAAAGTTAGTGTTTGCCCACCTAAACTAGTTAACATTACAATTCACTTTTTAGGGCCTAAATGGAAAATATTATTATGAGAGGCCCTAAACCTCTCAAAATATTGAATATTGTGTTGAAACAGGTCACACAAAGAAACTCTCACACCTCTCTTATTACAAAGACAAATCCAAACTTCTAGATTCAAGGGAGTAGATTTCCAAGGAGAAGACAACGTACTGATGTGGAGGTTGGTAGACCTTCCGGAGTAGCAGGAGATCCTTCCTCTGGTGGTCGCTTATCTCCGCACGAAACCTCCCTGGTTCCGGACTCGCAATGACCTATATCTCTCTACCCAGATCGCCGTTCTGGCAATTTAAAGGCACGTAACGCTCACACTCCCTCACTTAGATTGTATTCCTTCCTGACTACTTCAACACCCAAGAGATCCGTCGCTCAAGATCTGGATTCCTCCTCTCCCGTCCCTCTCTTGATCCAATACGTGGAAACAACACAAACGCATACACCAGCCAAAACTCTGTAAGCAAAGTGTAGTTAGTAGTACCCCAACTGACTTAGATTAAGAAAGAAATTGAAATAACATACGTGAAAGCACAAGGAGGGAATTGGAATGGAATGGCGGACTATTAACTTGCTTGCCATTAAATACTAATTGAAAATCCAACATCAACTCCTAAAAGCTGGAAAGGAAACCCCGAAAATCCATGCAACCAATTGCTGAACCCCTCCGAGATATCCAGAAAGGCCAGTCTCTGCTGTCTTGAGAAAACCGCCGTGTCTATCACCAAATCTGTCAGACTGTCGTGAACACAATATTCAATATTTTGAGAGGTTTAGGGCCTCTCATAATAATATTTTCCATTTAGGCCCTAAAAAGTGAATTGTAATGTTAACTAGTTTAGGTGGGCAAACACTAACTTTGCTAGTTATAATACACAATTTCCATTAAAATGAGAGTCTTTTTAGTGATGGACTGTTGAAATACATGAAGTTTGCTTTAGGGTATATATTCTGATTTATATAAGTGAAGAGAATGACATCTTTTGAACACCAAGTCATAAGCTCCGCGGTTGGTTGTAAGGGGTTGTTCATCTCATTGAAGCGGTCCGGGTTCGATTCCCATTGGGTTTGTATGAGCGCATGAGAGAAAAAACATGACTTAGTGCTACTAAGTGAGCTTTTCCGGCAGGAAAGTTGTAACAACCAACCGACCCCCTACCCAGAATGTGACAAGTGCTTTACATGTTAACCAAATAAATAGTGGATATATCCACTACATTTTTTTCTCCAATAGCAATGTAATTTCAAATAAAATATATTTAGTGATACACAAATAAAAAAATGAATTAAAAAATAGAGAAAATATAACTCAAGAATAAAAAATATATATATATTAAAGACTATATTTAAATTCCATTGTTTTGTAAACACAAAACATACACTTGAAAACAATCATGCAGTATTAAACACTAAAATAGAATCAATCAACGGAAACCTATATCCTCTAAAAAAAACTAAAACGACTATCATCTATTATAATATTAAGGGTCCAACACTTATGCAATGAAAAACAACTTCATATAAGATGTAGAAATAAAACAATACCCTCCATATGAATGTCATAGTTAAAATGCATCCAATGTATGTACATGATTTCTCCATATCATGTATATGAAGCCAAACTCTGGTTGATGATTTCGATTTGAACTGTAGGGATCTTGATTCTGCATTGGCGAGTACCTCTTCTGTTTTGAGACTTCCATGTTGTAATTAAAGCGTTTGTTGTCTCCCACGCAGGTTCTTCGGTTTCATCAACCCTCCAAAGCAAACCTCTATCACTATCCCATCCTTCATAGAAGTCTTGAACTTCTTGATTGCGTGATGTTGGCCGAAAGTATTGAATGTGCACACAATTTGGTTTCTCGGGGTTAGAGTTTGGATCAGACAATGCTCTGGCAATCCAAACTAGTCTGCTGTCGCTGTTTGTAGGGCGAACTGCAACAAAATACCCTTCGTATACATCTCGAGCCACCCTAAAGGATGGTTGTGGACGATCCCTCAAGGGCCCAACATAAGGCTCATCCTCTCCATGCTCTTCGAGATCTTCACCATCTTCGTCTAAATGATCAGCTTCTATCACTTGAATACGAGTAGTTGGCCAGAAACCGTCTTTTAGAGCACTAGAAGTAGGAAGTGGCTCTTGAAGAGCTGCCTTTACACCACACCAATAGCGCACCACATTCTCATAGCGCCTACGATGTTCTCCACTCACGTCTACTCTGCACAAGTCGTCCCAATAGTTTATGAATCCTGATAAACCTTTGACAATGTCATTGACACCTTTCATTGGGTTGAGTGGTACTGGCAAAGGCACACCACGTGGCCACAAACTCCGTCCTTCATTGTCTTCTTTCCACAACTTAATGGCTTAACCGTGCCTGCCTAACCAGTTTTCATCCGTGCACTTCAACTTGTACTTCATGACTGGGCATCCAATAGAGTCTAGGTAGAACTTCACTTGTTGCGGTCTTGTGTGTCCCACAAGGATTTCATCACCATCCATCCATTTTCCTGCAATGAAACGCTTGAAATCAGGCACCTCCTCTATGAGGTGAGGGATAGTAGGAATAGACTCAACATCCATGAATAACTTCATGAGCGCCGGGATTGTTGGAAAGTTCTCCTTCTTCAACAGCATGCTCCATCTTCCAAACAATGCGTCAATGTTGTCGTGTGTGTGACCAACAATCAAGAAGTTGACATACACTTCTCTGAAGATCTTGTTAGCAACAAGTAGAGACCAGAAACAGAAAACATATCTATTCTTGTTGTCGCTGGTGGCATTGTCCATTTGCACATTCAAAATAGGAGGCAAAGGCACTGCTGGAACTGCATTCATTGGAGGTGGTGGCAGTGACGCGTCGCACATTTCTTTACCTTGCAGCACTGCCCTGAACAAATTTGAAGACCCTGACCCAGAAAATAATTGCCGAGAAGAAGACTTCGATGGCAATTCCAGATCCCACAACAACTTTGCCATAGAACCAATTGTATAGTTTGAATCGTGTTTAAAGAGATCCAAACCATAATGTGCGTAACGCACATCTCCATGACCATGAGCAATCATGCTAGTGACAGACACAGGCAATTTCACAAGGCCATCAAGCTCCTTATTCCTGTGGGAAAAGACTGGAGAAGCAGTCTTTGCATGATCCATCTTGTCGTGCATAACTGTAAGGCATTCGTGTGGAAAAGCTACTGAACGGTGACGGTTTGCATAATACAACTCCCGATGAGCTCGAGCAATCTCATTGTGCCTATCCAACTTCCGAGAATACTTCAATTCATTGTGAGACCCACTTATAGCACCCTTCTTGAGGTCTTGCAATTTGTCACACGTGCCACATCGCGCAAAATTGTCTCCAGGCTTCTTCACCTCATACTCAGGGAACTTACAGCACCTAATCTTACTCAAGTTCGAAGCTGACACCTCACTCAGTCCAAAAACAGCATTGACATCATTGAGTTCTTTCATCTTACCCTTTCATTGGAAGGTGGAAGGTAGGATCTTGGCCACAACTTTCTCTCCTGACTTCAGGGTCTTCGTACGATGAGGCATGTGATCTGCTTCTTTCTCCAGAATGCACTTCAATGTTGCTATAGCTTGTTGAGTGTGTTTCCTCGGTTTCACCGTTCCCTTATTGCCATGGTCCTTTGCCTCTCGACCACGCCTCATGTACGATTGGTAGCGATAGAATGTGGCCTCAGGGACCCCAGCTATATGCATCCACGCTAGTATACATACCAGTGTATTGTCAATTGACACCATTCGTCTACCATGCTCGTCAACATGCACCTGCCTATGCACATCCATTTTCATGTAGGTCTTGTGTTTGAATGTGGAGTTGCGATACATGCGTTCACGAAAGGCTCAAATCTTATCCCTAGGAAATGGCTGAACACAGTTGCGACTACAACATATTTTAGTAGACACTGTATGGATGGAATCTTGAGTAAGCAACTCCTTCGATTTCAAATTTGTTTCACGAGGCGCATTTCGGACCATACTTGTGTATGGTCTCGAAGACGTCGAAGAGGGCGGATTTAAGAGAGCCTGTTGGAGACAATTGAATTTGTCCCTAGCCTCATGGTCTCTAAGGCTAGCTCCACGACAATGGACAAGATGAATAGGCCAAGCCAACAATGAGCACACTTGTTCCTCTGGTAGGTCCTCTTCGCTATGTGTTTTGGAGATGTGGATCGCCACGTGGGTGTCACCAAGAGGGCCATTGGCACCCAAAACGAGGTCAGAGTTCACACTATGACAGACACCTTCACCCACAAGCACTCCAGCCTCATTGTACAAGGTAACAACTCGAGTATTCCAAAGCCGACGCGGTAGACCTTCGCATTTGTGACAACTCATATTTTTGATTTTTATTTGTTTACCCTTTTGAGCGAACCGGAAAGTAGAAATAGGTATCCGGATTCATCTAGAAAGAAAAATAAATCCAAAAATAGTCACCAAAATTACCTTACGGAACTAATCCGGTTTTAGGTCAAAGCGGAACGGATTAGATGTACAACCGGATAGTATTTCCAACCGGAATCTTGTTGACCGGATTAGAGATAACCGGATATCCGACCGGTCATAAAGACAGTCCAGGGCGTCAGGACTATATAAAGCCTGGCCCTGCCCATTTTCAGGTCTCTGGATTTCCATGTGTTGTTGTTTCCTGATTTAGCGCCTGACATTTCTATCATTGACTACGGCAAGGGAGAGGAAGTACAAGAGGGTACGGAAGTGAGTGAGGGGTGTGAGACGGAGAGATCTCCTCCAGACATGAGTGGGTGAGACCTTGAGTGCGAGCGGATACGTGAGAAGCTAAGAGTGTGAGCACGCCGGTAGGGTAGATTACAGGCGGAGCAGAACAGTTGAGTGTCGCGCGCTCCCTTTTTAGGACTGTAGAGAGTGAAAACCGGGTAGAGCTACCCTCATGCCGCGGCTGAACCGGAAGAGAGGTTCTAACACCCCGCCCCCGAGTGAAGTAAAGCTTAGAAAAGTAGTTCCGGTCATGCCGACCAAGGAACCGGAACAGGGAGAGCTCAGAGAGGATTTGTCGTTGATGGATTGTCAGGGGTTAGCTTTGAAACCTTGGGGTTTCAAAGATGAGAGGATGGTTAGAGAACTCCTGAGTGGCGTATCGAATCAGTTCGATAACACCTTGAGAGGGAATCCGGTCCAATGGACCGAGGCTTTGTGGCGGGACGTATACGGATTCCGGCCAAGAGGACTCGGCCTTGCCAACCGGAAGGATGATTTCGTCCAGGGCAAGTTCGGAAGCGTAGTAAATCCGAAGGACGGCTACGCGGTCGAAGACTGCCTTGATGACTGGGAGCGACGTCTGCTCCAGTTCCTGGTTCCGGTTTTGCATCCAGAAAAGCCCACCAGGGTGACTATCACCTTGGCTAACACGATTTTCGGAGCGCTGAGCGGAACCAGGAAAGTAGACTAGGGCCGGATCTTCTTTGATCTGGTGTCCCAGCTTACTACGAGAGTGGGGAGAAGTAGGGCTACCCCCCTGTGCCCTTATGTGTACCACCTCTACCAGCAACAGGAACTGCTGACGGAAGTGGAGCTGAAGGTATGGAAGGCCCAAGAGCGGACCATGAAGTATGGCGAATCCGAGTCCGACCAAGAAGCGGATTCCGGAAACGAAACCGAGGAGGAGGAAGAAGAAGAGGAAGAGGAGGAACCGTATGTTCCCAACAAGAGGCAGAAGACCACTCCGACTCGGAATCGAGGAACGCCCCCGGGACATCTGCGTCCGCACAGAAGTGAGACTCCAACCGGACCGGATGTGGCATCCGGATCCGGAACCAAAGATCCGTTTGACGAGTTGGTTGGGATCCTCTGCGGAATCTGGGCGGATTGGAAAGTTAAGAAGCGGGCGCTCGGGGAGATCACGGAATTAATCGGAGCGGAACCGGACAGTCAATTGCCGAGGAAGGTGGCTGAAAGTGTTATCAATCCGGAAGAGCTCCGGAAGATGAAGGAGGAAAGCAAGCGGCAGCACGATGAGGTGGATACCCTCAAGGCCGAACTATTCGCGTTGCTTGAGAATGCCACCGCGACAAAGGAGATGGCGGAGGAAATGAAGAAGTTGGCCGCGGAAGTGAAGGACGTGCTTGGAGGACCCGGAGCCGCAGTCACCAAGGCGCGCCTGTTCGAAGAGGAGGTGCACAAGGACAAGAAGATATCCGGAACTAGGGTGGTGCACATCCTCACCAATTTTGAGGAGCAGATGGAGAAGCTCCTATCCAAGGCACGGGAGTCAGCGGACCGGATCGTGGAGAGTAGCCAGAAGTTGACAGAAATTCCGGTCCAGCTCTCAGAAATTTCTCTTCCGGACTTGTTTCTGGAAGACGTAGCTCAGAAGCCGGGAAAGGACAAGACGCCCCAGTCAAGCAGGGCCAAGAAGGATACACCCTCGATCGGACATCAGCCGATAGATTTGGACTCCCCGGAAGCTGAGGAAGAACATCCGGTTCTACCTACGGATGGAGAAAGGAACCGGAATCTAAATGAGGTCTTCGAGCAGTTGGAGAGACCTGATGAGAGCCCTACCATTGGATCCCGAGTGTATGAGACGGAACAGGAAGGATTGTAAAAATAGGACTTATAGATAGGAACCGGAATAGAATCCGGTTAGGATAAAGTAGGACCGGATTGTTAGCGCCTTCAGAGGCGGAAATCATGTATTCACTTTTTGCTTTTTGCTTTTTGCTTTTTGTATATAAAACAGTCTCTGAGCTGGAGACGAGGGAGAGAGTTTTTTTGGGCATTTCCTTGTGTACTTTCCTTTAAACTAACTTTTGTGTATTTTTCCCAAGTATTGGCAATAGTGCACGGAGTCAGAATAGGAAGGTTAGTACGGAGGTGTTGGTAGAGTTTCTCCCCTTGATGTATGTTTCCGGTTCTAGGTACATGTGAGTAGGTTATGAAGAGTTAGGAGTGGATTCCAGTGCCTCAGCAGCTACAGAAGTTTAGCATTCCGGGTGAGAGATCCGTTGATCAGGCTAGGCGGATAGGGAGGGATTCCTTAGCTGCGCTAGAACTCTTGGGTGGGAAATCCGGTCGAGTATTCTGACTCCTGTGAGGTCTTGCCACCGTTGTGGGTGAACGGAATAACTTTTGTGGGTGTTGGAACGGACAGATTCACTTGTAGCCACCGAACTTCGTGCGGAACGGATCAGTGTCAAGGTCGTTGTAGTATGAGAGGATCGTACGGGGGGTCTTTATATGACCTGTGATTCGGATTACTATTCGGATTACTGTGAAAGATCAAACCGGATCCGTGTTAGTTAGGGGATCAGTGGATAGGGAAGTGGGTCTTCAGCCACTATAAGTCACGGAAGGAGTGGTGGGCCTACCACTTTCAAAAGCAAGCGGCGAACTCTCTGATGGTAAAACAGAGGTAAAACTAAACCGGGTACGGAAGGGTGGACCGGATCGGATCCGCCTAGGAGGATACATAAGACCGGAAGTTGTAGGGTCCAGAATGGATAAGTCAGCCCAGAAATCGGGGAACTAGTAAAACCGGAAGTAGGATACAGTCCGGTTGAAACTTTCCGGTTGGTTTTGGTTGTTCCGGTCATTAGAGGTAGAACCGGAAAAGTGGAATTAAGGGGTTTAATTTAGTTTATCTCCTTGTTAGAGTTAGCTACTTCACAGGATCTCGTGGGTTCGATCTTTAGGGTCATTTTGTTATGCTCTAGAGTGATTTTTGTGAGTATAATAGGGAAATTGCTTACCCTGTGCTGCGACAGCATTCCGGGACCCCAACATTCATTGCTTCGACATTCTGAAATTCGTCTTCTGAAGATGCCATGAAATCCTCTTCATCATGTCTGAATTCATTGGATTCAGAACCCGATGACATGTCCATGTCATCAGGGTCATCTATAGTATCCATGGATACCTGTAAAAATGCAATGTGAAATAGGGTAAGTGAATTGAAGCATAGATCATGCAATTTCATTCATATTCAGGTCGACCCGACCTGAATGACCAAATGTTATAGGTACATCTATGACAGGAACGAACTTATTTTGTGAAGCCTAGGTTTCAACTGCAATTGACATCATTCATTAAAATTTCTTATAAATTCAGATATATGTAAACACTGTTTTCAGGTCGAATCGATCTGAAGTGTCTGACCCCTGTCTTGTATAATTTTTGTCAGCCGAAAATATAAATGTAAGAAGACTGAGTACAATCCTGAACTTCAGGTCGGATCGACCTGAAGTGTCCCTTGTACTCTGAGATAATGATCCCATCTTCATTTGTTCAATTCCACAGGGAATTCCCAATTTTATTCCTTTAAAAATCTCGAACTTCTCGAACTGAAGTTTGTGATGGGAGTACCCACACTTCAGGTCGAACCGACCTGAAGTGAGGACTTGTAGTGAGCCGAATCCCATCTGCACACTATTATCATTACGTACAGAATTCTTGGTGACTGAATCTGTGAATATCGGAAATTTCAACAGGACATCTACGAGATTTTCACTTGAACGAAATTACAATTATAGATACGGTTTAGGTCGACTCGATCTGAATTGCCATGTATACCATTTCATAAATGATATTCGATGACAGAACTATTCAATCTACCTAGGATACGTTTTACATTACTTCAATTACTATCATATGGGTCAATTCAGGTCGAGTCGACCTGAATTGCATGAACGAATGACTAATGTAGACAATCTCACATTCAGGTCGACTCGACCTGAGTTGCATGAACGAATGACTAATGTAGACAATCTCACATTCAGGTCGACTCGACCTGAATTGCATGAACGAATGACTAATGTAGACAATCTCACATTCAGGTCGACTCGACCTGAAGTGCATTAAAATTACTCATGTATCGTTGTTCGTATTCAGGTCGACTCGACCTAAAGAGTTCCGGATTTCTCGGACATTGTGTTGCCAATCTCGTAGTAACCGTGATCTCGTGTTCGGGGTTTCTCGGCGAGATAATCGGGCACTGCACTCTCAGAATTCAGCAATTCAGATGTCGAGAACTGAACATTGAATAAAGACCTTGTCACTAAAAATTGAGGAAGCCCAGAACTCATAATCGTGCAACTCGATTTTCAGTAATAAACGTTGGAAACACACGCACTCTGCCAACTTCAGCAACTAGGAACTCGACAATAGATGGCAGCGCTGAAAGAAACATTATACACACTCAGAAAGCTACTATGTGCTTACAAAGTAACTATGTCTAATCCATTGAATGAAAATGTTTGAAAATGCTAAAGGCTTCTAACCTGAGGACATACGGAAGGAAACAAGCGCGTTCACCGAGATCCTCGAAGCGCAATACTCCGACACTCTAGATAGTACAAGTACAGAAGTTGATAGAGTTCAGTAATGACATGAGAGAAGTGAAATCTCGCATGAACGTCCATGCATTCGCGACGGAGAAGGAGAGTACCCTAATGCGTGCAGACGCAACGACATTTAAAACAATTTTGGCGGCAATGTGTAGGCGCGAATGCAAAGGCGGGAGCTGTAGGACGGAATTTGAAAATCCCGAACTCCTTCCGCAAATTCCTTTGATTTTTGATTCCCGCCTACACTGTTCATGACAGAAATAGCCACTGACAGCTATTAAGTACTTATGAGGTTGCTTTCTTGCACCGTTAAGCACTAATTTCTAGATTCTATTTGTAACAGAATCTAGGCAAGAGATCTTCATTGTCTTTTTTTCTTTTGCAATTTTTGGAAGTCAATTTGATTTTGCTGAAGTTAGGGTCTGTTTGTAAATTTAGACAAACACAACCTTTTGCACCACCCAAGTGTTTGCATGTGATTTTATCAATAAGGGTTTTACGGTTTAGGGTTTAGGGTCTTTAGGGTTTAGGGTTTTCAGGGTTTAGGATCTTTAGGGTTTAGGGTCTCTAGGGTTTAGGGGCTCGGGTTCAGGTATTTTTGTAGATTAATAAATCATTTCATATCATACTTTTGAAATATTGAACAAATATTTAATTTAGAAGTGAATTCAAGGTTTTAGTACACACTAAGGAATTATACTGCATGCACTTTCAAATTCTTTTTATAATGTTCGCAATATTAATTTTTCCATGAATCCGAATTATTTCGCAGAGATTTGCAACTTGTGTGTTATTTTTTCAGACATGCTTCCACGTCAAACCGATACAAATTAATGGTTTGGTTTGTATTAATTACAACATCAATCCTAAAGTATTTTTTTGGAAACTCATTTGAAAAAGTGTGGGGAAGCAATAGGGTTGTCTTAAAATTAAGTTTTTCCATGAATCCTAATTATTTTGAACATTTGCAACTTGTGTGTTATGTTTTTGGACATGCTTGCACGTCAAACCGATATAATTTATTGGTTTGGGTTCTGTTAAATACAGCATGATTTCTAGAGTATTTGTTTTGAAATCCATTTCAAATGAAGAAGACAGTGTAGGAAAGCAATAGGGTTGTCTTAAAATTAAGTTTTTCCATGAATCCTAATTATTTTGAACAATTGCAACTTGTGTGTTACGTTTTTGGACATGCTTGCACGTCAAACCGATATAATTTATTGGTTTGGGTTCTATTAAATACAACATGATTTTTAGAGTGCCTTTTTTAAACCCATTCCAATTGAAAAAGTGTGGGGAAGCAATAGGGTTGTCTTAAAATTAAGTTTTTCCATGAATCCTAATTATTTTGAACATTTGCAACTTGTGTGTTACGTTTTTGGACATGCTTCCACATCAAACTGATATAATTTATTGGTTTGGGTTCTATTAAATACAGCATGATTTTTAGAGTATTTGTTTTGAAATCCATTTCAAATGAAGAAGACAGTGTAGGAAAGCAATAGGGTTGTCTTAAAATTAAGTTTTTCCATGAATCCTAATTATTTTGAACATTTGCAACTTGTGTGTTACGTTTTTGGACATGCTTGCACGTCAAACCGATATAATTTATTGGTTTGGGTTTTATTAAATACAACATGATTTTTAGAGTATTTGTTTTGAAATCCATTTCAATTGAAGAAGTGTAGGAAAGCAAATACGGTTCTTTTAAAATAATTTTTCCAATGAATCCTACCCGATGAATTCATCCTCAAAATTTCAGTAGAATTTTTATGTATTAGATAAAATGTAGAGCAAGAAATGGGTTGGCGCTTACTATGCTATCCATTCATCATTAGAATTTTATAAGAATTGTTGTGTAAAACTTTCAAATAAATCTTCAAATAAAAATCTCATAAACTTTCTGAAGAACTTAATTCTTTTAGAATCCAAAATCACTTCAATTGAATGAATTTCTCAAAATTATTTAGTAGTAGCAATAGAAGATTGAAATCATGAAAACTCACAGCTCACAAAAGAACAAAATCATAGA
This sequence comes from Climacium dendroides, assembly GCA_950106755.1. Classification (NCBI taxonomy): domain Eukaryota; kingdom Viridiplantae; phylum Streptophyta; class Bryopsida; order Hypnales; family Climaciaceae; genus Climacium; species Climacium dendroides. The sequence goes on from OX467092.1 coordinate 27,340,485, forward strand.
AGTGCAAAGGAGTGTAAAGCCAAGAGAAGCAATGGATTTGCTACCTCTATAATATCATTCTATGGATCCTCTTTAATATCACCTTCATTTCAACAACTATATTATGTCTATAATATCACCCGGTGGAAAAAGTGATATTATAAAAGTGATTGTTGGAGATCAACTCATGGTGTACAAGTGAAAGGTCAATATGAACGTTTACCTTGTGGTTATGATATTTGATTCCTACTTGTGTTCATCTGATTTTAATTCTTGTATGATTTGAATATTGTTTGAGGAATTCTCTTCTCCGTTTTCAAATGAAATTAGACTTTTGTAACTCTCATTTCGGTGGAATACTCTCATTTTAATGAATATTACGTTATGACTAATAGTGAGCAAAATTTGTGGTGATTGTTTTTGTGTTATTTCAAAGTAATCAATAAGAATTTGTATATAAAAGTATTTTGATGGCTAGTCACTCCAAGGTTCATCGTGAAGAGTGCTAGGATGGTGAATAATTATAAATAAGCTAAGAATTCTACCGCCATAAAGAAATTCATATGTATAATTCAAATTATAAATGAAGTTTCCCTAAAAATTTATATTGAAATCTTTAGGAACAAGACAGTGGTCTGAAGGTCTTTGACCAAGGGTGTCAGTTAAGTTTTTATATGGAATTCATAAGTGCTCTTTCAGGTTTTTTAGAATTACATCAATTATGTTACACAATAAAAAGGGGTAATTACTACAGTCAGTACCAATTCATCTAAGGAAACTATTAGTCAATCGTTCTTATAGTATGCACTTAATGCCTAGAACAAAATTGCAACTAATAATGATCAAATTTTTTTTGTTAAAATGGGAGGTCTCTGGCAGTAGTCAGTATACAAATGAAAGTTCGTACACCTTACTAAAGCCAATGATTTAGATAGTGAAAAAAAGAATGATTTCCAAATGAAGAAATCAATATTTAAAGATTAAAAGGTAAAGGATTCACTTCCAATTCCCGTTAAAAAATTCAGGAATGAAAATATGTATTCTACATAGGTTTTCATGTGAGGAAGCTTTTAGGTATCATTGGGATTGAATTTGAAGGATTGACTATCGTGGTTAAGTACAAAAAATGTTACGTTATTCAAATGAAGTTTTGTGATATTCATGTTTGTAAACAAACTTTTTAGTATTTTTGTTTCAACTAGAGGTTGGCGCTTGCTATGCTACGCATTCATCATTAGAATTTTATAATTTTTTTATATATTAGATAGAATGCAGAACAAAAATTTCAATAAATCTTCAAATAAAAATGACTAAAATCTTTATATAATTTTTTAAAAAAGTAAGCATATATTGAAATGTACAATAGAAATTTATTGAATGATGAATGAAACATATGCAATGGTAAATACTATAAAAGATACACATACATTAGGGTTTAGGGTTAAAATTTGACTCCATTGTTACAAAAAATGGCAATCCAAATTGAAGAATTGAAAAGAAAAATTTATAAATCTTAAAAGCTTTTTAAACAACTCAATTGTTGTGGAATCCAAAATCATTTCAATTGAATAAATTTTTCAAAATCATTTGATAGTAGCAATAGAAAATTGAAATCATGAAAGCTCAAAGCTCACAAAAGCACAAAATCATAGAAATGCAAAGAAGTGTAAAGCCAAGAGAAGCAATGGATTTGCCTTCTCTATAATATCATCATATGGATCCTCTCTAATATCACCTTAATTGCAACAACTATATTATTTCTATAATATCACCCTTTGTAAAAAGTGATATTATAGAAGTGATTGCAAACTGCTACTCTATTTCTATGATATCACATTGTGTAAAAATACAATTTCTATGTATGCATGATTGACAATATTTTTACATAATATTTAAAATAATTATTTTACAGACTTATTGCAATCATTATCATGCAATCTATTCAAATATATCAAATTTTTACTAATATGTAATACAATGAATGCATAGCATAGTAAGCACGAGCCCCTAGTATTAATGATAGCATTTGTGATATTACAGAGAGACTTATGATTTTAGTAGTATGATAAACAAACCAAATTTTGGAAAAAGGGTATCTATTATTATGTGAGGCTACAAAAAGGGACATATCACGGTCCAAGTACTTGGGACGGGTATTGAAGATGGTCGGGTATCAAAGGCGGGTATTGAAGAAGGCCGGGTACCTAAAACCACCTGGAAGAACCAGATACCTAGACCGCCGGGTATTTGCCTGCAGAGTTCTGGAAACCTAGGGTTTGGTGTCCACGCATTTCCGTGCATGTCCGTTGTTTTGTCGTGCACCTCTACTGTTCCCTCGTGAATCTCTGCTGTTCTCTCGTGCATTCCGCTATATTCTCGTGCATTCCACTGTTCTTTGGACGCATTTTTATTGCATCTTTGTTGTTTGTGCATTTCGCACTTGCTGGCAATTGACACGCATTTTTTTAGCATGGGCGTCGTGAAGAAGAGGACCTTGTTTTCCGCATTGATTTGTGTGTGACTTTGGAGTTCGATTCAATTGGGGGGACTTGAAGCTGTGAAGAAGCGGACCTCAAGGCGGGCGTCGTGAAGAAGCGGACCTTGTTTTCCGCATTGATTTGTGTGTGACTTTGGAGTTCGATTCAATTGGGGGGACTTGAAGCTGTGAAGAAGCGGACCTCAAGGCGGGCGTCGTGAAGAAGCGGACCTTGTTTTCCGCATTGATTTGTGTGTGACTTTGGAGTTCGATTCAATTGGGGGGACTTGAAGCTGTGAAGAAGCGGACCTCAAGGCGGGCGTCGTGAAGAAGCGGACCTTGAGCATTGTTTTCTGTGTGATTTTGGAGTTCCATTCGATCGGGGGGACTTGAAGCTGCTGGGTGGTGCTGTATGTTTGCTTCTAAAGGAGGTGCAGCTTGATCTCAAGGACATGTAGCTTGAAGCAGGGTTTGGGGTTTGAGGTAAAAACCTGACTCCATTCATCACTGTTATAGGAGTGCAATGGTTCTCGTGAGGCATGTGATCTTGCTGTTTCTTTTCTTAGTTCCTCCAAGGTCTATCAATTTTATGTTCAACGACGCTAGGATTTCGCGCAATAGAAGTCTTGTTTTTGCGTTTTGAATTTTTGTTACTGTGAATTTTCACAATTGTCCAAAGGAGGCTTGATCCACTTGGGAGAGTCTTTCTTCGAGAGTTTGTGTCCAGTAAAGCGGACCATCTTCGAGAATTTGTGTTTGTGAGCCATGGCTATGGCGTCTACTGATGCGAGGAGGTTTCCAGTGAAGTCCAGGTTGGTCTTGGGAGTGTTCCTGTTCTTAAGATTGGAGTCTCTGTTCCTCTTATACTAGTAGAAAAATATAGTGACCAAATTAACAAAAATCAACAGAAAAGTGTTGATTTTTTTTGTTAATTTGGACGTGTTGATTTGGGCACTTTTGAACAGAAAAGTGTTGATTTTTGAACAGAAAAGTGTTGTTTAAGAACAAAAAAGTGTTGAATTTCTAACAAAAAAGTGTTGTTTCAGAACAAAAAAGTGTTAATTTTTTTGTTAATTTGGTCACATTATTTTTTTAAATTATTTTTTTTTGAAAAAAAATGAATAAAAGTGACACATGGCAATGCCACGTAGGCACCCCCAACTATCCACGTGGCATGCCACACAAGCTACTTGAATGCCACGTGGACAGTCCAAATGCCACATTGGCAATTCACGTGGCAAACGTTGCCATCAAGGTTTGAACCTTGAACCTCATGGTTGAGGCCCAAGACTCAAACCAATGCACCACTTATACATATACATGTTTAAAGTGTATATAAAATCTTATTTGTTTAGTTTTTCATTTTTTTCCCATTGTTTTTTAAAGTCAGCGTACTTCAGGGCTGGTTTTGACTTAGTAAATGACCTTTTTTCAAGAAACTTTGAACTAATAAAAGTTGGAAAATCCAGCCAACTTTCACCTCCAACAATCCGTTTGAGATTTTGATCCTCCAATCAAAAGTTATGGACAAAAATCAGAGAGGCGTTTTAAAAATGTAAAAGAAATGATTCATTTTCACCCCTCTCTGATTTTTGTCCATAACTTTTGATTGGAGGATCAAAATCTCAAACGGATTGTTGGAGGTGAAAGTTGGATTGATTTTCCAACTTTTATTAGTTCAGAGTTTCTTGAAAAAAGTTCATTTATTAAGTCAAAACCGGCCCTGAAGTATGCTGACTTTAAGAAATACCGAATTGTTAATGTTTAGTTTTAAAAAAATCTACATTGTGCAATTAAAGATTCCAAGAGATTCCAAGAGATTTCAAGAGATTCTAAAAGATTCCAAATTATTCCAAAAGATCCCAAAAGATTCCAAAAGATTCCAAAAAGATTTAACAAAATTTTGTTGATTTTAGTTGCACTATCCAAATCAACAAAAATAATGTGACCATTTTGTTAATTTGGGCAAAATCAACAAAAATTTGTGAAAATGGACAATACAGTACCCAAGTTAACAGAAAATTGTTGACTATTTGTTGATTTGGTCACTGATTTTCTACTAGTGTTAGGGTACTAATGTGAAAGTGGCACTTTTGTTTCTTTGGACACTTAGGGTTTGGGATTGGTTTTTTTGCTTTGTATTTGCTTTGTGTTGGGAATACTGTTGCATTTCCTCTGAAGTGTTGAATTCAAAATAATGGAGGAGGTACTTTCACGACATTTCATGATTTGTATGCATAAGATGTTATTGTCTGCGTTTCTACATTGTTGGATTTCGGATCTTGGATTGTGCTGGATTGTACACATCTCCCTTGGTTTCGATGGAATTTTAGATGCGTATGACTCTAGCTGAATCAAATATTGTGTGAATCCTCATTGTACTTGTGTGGGGATTGTATTGTGTCAGAGCACTTTGCCGAGGTTCTGAAGAGTAAGGTTGTGTAACCTTATTCTACTTCAAAGAATAGGTACTGGTAGATAAGCTACAACAACAACAACGAGGTTAGTATCTAGAACTTCATTGTTTGTTTTTCCTTGCTCAGATGTGGTTGCACAATTTATTCTAGAAAATGAGCTTTTGGAGATAAGAGTTGTGTATTCTGTTGGGTGGTATTTGCTCCCAACAGATTGGATCTTTCTTTGTAATTGTTGGAAGGAATGTGGTTGCTTGAAATATGTTTGCAGTTTGTTTCTTGGCATTTGGTTTGCAATGTAAGTTTTTTAAAATTGGTTTGTTTTTTGCATTTCAGATTGACAATTGTAGCACTAGAGTTACAAGATTGTGGAGTCCATAATAAGCAGCTACACTGAAAGTAGGAGCTAAGTTGAGGCTGAAGTTGCATAGCGCTTGCTTGTAGAAACTCAGGTATGTATTAATTTCAATTCTCTTGCACCATCTCAGCTTTAAATAGTGATTTCTGTGTATGTATTAATTTCAATTCTCTTGCACCATCTCAGCTTTGAATAGTGATTTCTGTGATTGTTGTAAAATTAGCTGCAATGTCCAATGGGGTTTAACTTGCGGGATGTATCGTGTGCGTACGTTCCTTTTTTAGTTCTCGTGAGGTTTGTTGTTTTCTGTTAGATTTCATGGTTTGGGAGTTTCTAGATGGAAACATGCTTGTTTGGAATGTTGTAGGTTTGTACAATGACTTTTTGGTTTTAGGTTTAGGTGGTCTGCTGGTTTGAGATGTTTTTGATTTCTTTGGCTTTTTTCAACTCTTGAATTTGTTGAAAATGTGGATAATATTGCAGGTTTAGGAGATTAATCCATCTGCATTGCATTTCAAGATCCTCATTTTTTAATTCCCGAGGTGAGTTATAATGCACAGGACTTCGTTTAGGGTTTAGGGTTTAGAAAATGGCATTCATTGTTTAGGGTCCAGTACTTCAGTTCCAGGGTTTGTTTAGGGTTCAGTGCTTAGGGTCCAGGGTTTCTTTAGGGTCCATTGCTTATGGTTTAGGGTTTCCTTAAGGTCTACGAATTAGAATTCAGAATGTCAAGGAAAGAAATGACCAGCCACAACCACACAAATTCCCCAGAATCAACCCAATACTACCCGGATATCATCTTGTCACACTAAATTCCTAAACGTACCACGAATGTAAGGCGCCTGAACGAAACTGCAATTCAGGTCGCATCGACCTGAATTGCATATCCCTTCAAACACATATCCTAGGTCCGGGCAAGTTCCTTGAAAATTTTCAGATGAGATTAACCTGCATTTCAGGTTGGTCCGACCTGAAATGTACACCTACTAACATTTTCTGTACAAAGAAGGCAACTAAATGGAAGGGAATTGCACTAACATGTCAGAAGACAAATAACAAAGTCGTCCAAATTCAATGCAGATCAGGTCGGTCCGACCTGAACTGCAAAGAACACCCTATGCAATCTGACGTGTCAAATAAGTTGTAAGACCAACAAATAAATAACTATCACGATATGAGACACCTATTTATAAACAAATGGACTAATAAATGAGTTCATTAACGTGTCGGTAACGTACGTCACATGACCCACACTACAATTTAGGTCGCATCGACCTGAATTGCAGAGCCCCATAAATCATATCCTCTCCCAAATCTTTGCATTTGTTCGTGCTATTTCATGGACAATGTTGACATGAGATGAACATGCATTTCAGGTCGGACCGACCTGAAATGTACACCTACTAGCATTGTCAGTACAAGGCAAGCAACTGAGTAGCAGACATTATCACTAACATCCCAGAAGAGAAATAACATGATTGTCAAAATTAAATGCAGATCAGGTCGGTCCGACCTGAACTGCAAGGAAGACCCTCTGCAATTTGACGTCTCAAATAATTTGGAAGACCAACAAATAAATTACTATCACGATATTAGACACCTATTTGTAAAGAAGTTGACTAATAAATGAATTCATTAACGTACCGGTAATGTACGTCACATGACCCACACTACAATTCAGGTCGATGCGACCTGAATTGTAGAGCCCCATAAATCATATCCTCTCCCAAATCTCTCCATTTGTCCGTGATATTTCATGGACAATGTTGACATGAGATGAACATGCATTTTAGGTCGGTCCGACCTGAAATGTACACCTACTAGCATCGTCAGTACAAGACAAGCAATTGAGTAGCAAACACTGTCACTAATATCTCAGAAGAGAAATAACATGATTGTCAAAATTAAATGCAGATCAGGTCGGTCTGACCTGAACTGCAAGGAAGACCCTTTGCAATCTGGTACAGCAAATACGTATTCCCTTCACCAACATACATATTTATATGACTATATTAGACACCTAGTATAATTAACAAATTGACCAAAAGACACATTTCTAATAAACATCCATTTACCAACAACAAACATGACAACACTACCGCATGCAATTCAGGTCGGACCGACCTGAACTGCTAGTTCCAAAGTGAGAACAATACGTACTAGGACGATCCGATAACATTAATCAATAACAATGAGGACATCAGAGTAGCAGAAATATTTGAATATTCCGACTAGAACTTCAGGTCGAGTCGACCTGAAGCGTATGAAGCAAAACGAACCGAGTCCAAGTAGATCAAACACATAGAAGATGAAATGTAGAAGCTCCATGTACTGGTTTTTAGGTCGGGTCGATCTGAATCAACATAGCAACAACTCTTGTTCTAACAACATCCCGTTTGGATAATGAATGCAGAATGGATGACCAAATTGAGAAGCTGGAGGCCTTTTATGTACGCTGTGCGCACGAATCCTCTGGAGAGGAAGGGGACGACTTTGACAATGACGGAGACTACTGGGAATTCAAAAATCCCGAAAAGGTTGAGAGTTGGAGTCTCCACATGATTCCTTTCAAGAACCTCATTTGCTTCGCTGCAAAGTTCAAAGACACCGACCATTTCTTCAACATATCCTTTGATGAGAAGATAAAGGACGTTGCCCACAACAGTGGTCCATTCTTGAAAATTCGGTGTGTAACAGCTGTGACTGGTACACCCGAAAGCGAGCAGTACCACTTCACTACTCGCTTGGACTCCTCAAGATGTGCCTTCAACATATCGCACTTCCTGTCAACGCTGGAACTGACTGAGTACAGAACGGAGATTCCCAACCTTGAGAAGAAAGTTGACCACAACTACTTCAAGACAAAGGACGGGAAGTTGGCAACGGGGAAGGCCCTATACTCTCGCCTGAAGATACTCCTGAACGACTTCACAATTCTAAAGACGAAACTTGAGCTGAAGAAGAAAGACATGACTGTCAGAACTGTCTCCCAAGAGTTTCCAAGTAACGTGGAGGGACAGAGCTCAATGGGTACACCTGGAACCCAACAGAGTCGGGGGACAAGAAAGTCCATGCAGGCCGCTACTCCAGCACGAGCTCCTAGGAAAAGTAAGTTTGCATCAACCTCAACAGCGGCAACAACAGCGCAAGATCCTAGTGCAGTTTTAATAGGGGAGATGAGTTTTGTATCCGTGGTAACTGAGGTCCCGGTCCCTTATGACGCCAAGAAATCGCACGATTACAGTGCGTCCGCGGAGGCATACAAGGCCTACTGGAAGCACTGCATGGACGCCTACATCTTTGGCCTGGAGGATAAGAAGACAATTTCCATTGAGCAGCTCATCAAGGCCCCAGAGGACTTGAACATCCGTAGCCATGAAATGAAGCTCGCGGAGGACATGATGACATACCTCTGGGAAATGCCAGATAAGTCCACAAAACAAACATTGTGTGTCATGCCAATGGATTGCTTCAAGAAGCCAAAGCCGGAGGACTGGCCAGCACTTGAAAGGAAGAACTTCTACATCATCAATGGGCAACACAGTGTGACTGCCAGCAAAATAATGGTGGACCAAAACCTTGACGAAGAGATTATCAAGAACTTTCGTCAATGGGATTGCTACGTGGTCTGGTCCACAGATCCCCAGAAACTACGCGACATATCGGCGTACTACAATAGGGTCAACCACTTCGTGGCGCAGAAGCCCTCGTGGTCAACAAACATTCTGGGAGCCAAAAAAGTGTGGGAACTCATGGGGAGGCCACGCAATCCGAGGGAAGCGGCCCCAATAGCGACAATGTCCAACGTCAGGTGAAATGCTGAGAGTACAGCAAATAAGAAGAAATTCATGGTAAGAGATTCAGGTCGAGTCGACCTGATCTGAGAATGTCGTCTGCCACCTAGTGTTCCAGCTAGCATAGGTGATGTATTGATTTACTTCACGTGATAATGAATGAAGAGTTCGAAGTAAGCAGAACGACAAAGGTGCATTTGACATTCAAAATGAAATGTGTAGTTTAGGTTGGTCCGAGCTGAATAGAGAGCTCCAAATTGACCGTGACATACAAAATTGCGTTGCAGGAATTCTCATCAGCAATGTACAAGCGGTTCGCTCTGCTAGATGTACTAAAGGCCCAGAAGGCTGCAAAAGGCAAGGACGCCAAGGAGAAGCTCGAGATCCGAAACGAGCTGAAGATAATCACAACTCCGGACGACGTGTACAACCTGTGGAGCGAGGTCATTTCTAGTGCTGTGCATGGGGAGTTGATAGACCCCAATACTAGACTGAAGTACAACGAGAAGGCCACTTGGAAGCCCGAGCAAGGGAATCTGACGCATGAGTTCTTCAAAGTGCTCGGAAACCTTTCCTTCAATGACTTGTCGAAGCTGGCCGAACATATTCTGCATCAAAATCTAGGGAGCAAGAACAAGGACTATCCGAAGGTCACAATCAAGCTTCTCTCTTCTGTACAGGAGAGCTACTACACTGCTAGGGAGTGGGTGGAGAGAAGGAAGCGCAAGCATAAGGTGAAGATGGAGCTTCACGCCCTGGACGCAAGTCTCGGGCTCTCATGTCGTCCTTGAATGAACTGAACCACGAGAAGTGGAGGGAGTTCAAACGAAGTCGGAACTTCACGAGTGCCACCATGAACATGCTGCTAGAGCAGCCAGGGAACAAATACTGGATGGATGCGAAGCAGTCAAGAGCAAAGGGGAAGAGCACTGAGGAGATGTCAATGTACGCGGCTGAGTTCTTCCGGGTCTTCCTACAGCAGAGAAACAATTTTGTGCCCCCAAAATCCACTGCATACTATTGTCCATATGATGTTATGTATAGGACGCACCAAGATTGGCCTAGAGGCGTGCTCACTACAGAGAACGTGAAGGACATCAAGCTTGGAGTGTGGGACCTGCGTTACACCCCGAATGTGGTGTCAAAGTCTAAGTGTACGCCAGCCGATCCATACTTCGCTGCAGTTGTCGAGTCCTTCCAAGAAAAGGGCCAACCCCTTCTCGAGAACATTCCGGTGTAGGTGCTCATTTGTTCCGACCTCACCGAGCAAACGCAAGCACTTCACTTCATAGACAGCAATCCCGCGTTGAAGGAGTACTCCATGAGTTTCTCTAACTACATGCCCTCACCCAATGAGAGTATCGGTGAGTTGTCTGCACGAAGCAAGAAGGCGGTGGAACCAATTTACCTGACCATCCTACAAAGCCCAAGCAATGCTAGGACGGTGAGAATGAGGTCTTCCTATGATGCTCCCAATACTGAAACATTTACAAGGCCCGGGGCTTACAACGAGCTAGAGTTCAGGATTAATAATACTGAGCTACGGATGGAGTTCTTCCTCAATCTTGTGAGGAAATTTTGCGCTCCTGGAGAAAGCGTAATGTCATTTTTCGTTGGGTCGAAGTTCACGTGTGCTGCGATGGTAAGCCTGAACACAATGAATTCCACAATGTAATGTTTTGGCTATGGTTAAGGTCGATTCGACCTGAATAAAATGGACATGTATTTCTTCTTGAATTTATAAGGTGATAGAAACCAGGTCGGGTCGACCTGACTCGTAGCATTGACTGGATTGTGTTCCTCCATAGTTTGGCTCGATCTGACCGGTTCCATTGAGTGCCCGAGAGTGAACTTCAGGTCGGGTTGACCTGACCCAATCTACTGCTGACGTTACATGAAATACCATTGTATCCTCGTTAGGGAATTTTCATACTATCGTAATCTGATAGTATGTGATGCTGTGTGTGACTTTGCAGATGAGTGGGGTTAATGTGTTTGTTGTGAGGGACTCGGAGGAGTCTGACCAGTGGACTGAAATTGTAACCACTGCGAAGAAACTGGATAAGAACGATTTTCTTCCAGAGGGATACTTTGTTGATGAGGGCAAATTCCCGCGCCAACCATCGGGGTCAAGCACGCCTTCGTCATCAAAGCGCAAGGGGAAGGCAACTAGAGAGGCAAGCACGCCGTCCGGTCGGAGGTCATCTGCAATCATATTGTGTGAGTCCTCCGACAGCGATGGGGCAGTCGATGATGACGACGATGACGACGACGTTCCCATGGATCGGAGCACCCCTCTAGTGATCCGCTCTCAAAGCATCCGGGGATCATCAGCGTCGTCGGGTCAACCACCTGACACCTCTACCATGCCGTCTCCAACCTCCAAGGAGAAGCAGAAGAGGGGAAGATCGCAAGCCGACGACGACTATGATGCAGAAATTGCAGAGCTGAAGAGGAGGCGGGAACTAGATCAAATGATGTTTGACAGGCAGGCCAAGGAGATGGCGGAGTTGCGACAATTTATGGTGGTAATGTCACAAAAGAACGACTCCAAACTGGAGGCCATTATCAACAGTCTTGGTGGGGCCATGCCTCTAGCATTCGTACAGCCGTCTCAGATTGACCAAGTGCTTTTGCTGCAGGGAGCGCCAACAAGACCAACGATGAGTGGATCCTCAAGCTTACCCTCCACTCCACGATTGACTAGGGTGCTTTCTGTCTCTCTCACTCCTCTTGCAGGTTCCGCAGATCCTCCACCTCCTCCTCCTCCTAAGGAGTGCCCCTCCACCCCTCCACCTCCACCTGATGACGAGGACATGGCTCGAGTTCCACTTAATGGTGGCAGGTCCTCAGAGACCTTGGAGTCTAGCCCGAAGATGCCCGCGGATCTTGCCATCGCCATTGATGATGATCAAAGTCATGCATTGGATGGCCAGGATGCACCATCAGGTTGACCACACAATCACTCGATGTCATTTGTATAGAATTAGCTCGATTCGAGCTGATTTGTGTCATAGATTGTACTTAGATAGAGACCCTTAGTGTGGGAGACAATACTTTTTGATAGAAAACAATTTTTTGGCTAATCCATATCTTCATGTAAGATGATGACTTTTTTATACTGAACTTTATTAATCAATTATACGGATTTTTCAGTAAAAATTTTAAGTCTTGTTTGTCTGGCCCTTTTTGAATTGCAGAACCTCGTTTGATGGCTATCTCAACTGGACCGAATGATCTTCCGAAATCTATTGCTCCTCTACAGCATGTATAATGTCCACCATTTGGTTGTAGCATTATAGAAGCTACAAGTGGAGGTGCACCGGAATCTGAGTCCATGCACTTAGATGATGACGTCTCTATTCCCAACGCTCAGTTTCTGGAGATTGAAATGCCAGACCCTATTGGACCGACGTTGTCTTTGCCGGAAAAGGTAACCTCGTGCCCATGTGTCCTTGATCTCTGCGCTAATAGGTACCTTTGTGTTCATATATAGTCTGCGACAATTGGATTTTGCCTTTTTCCTTGAGTTTCGAAATGTGTCAGTGCAGCTTAGTAATTGGCTGCACATTTGTCCGTTTGATAGCAGGGATCAGTTCCCCCATCTGAACGTGGAGATACGTCAAAGGATGTTGAGATTCCATTGACGTCCAGGGTGACCGTCGCCGAGAAGTGGCTGAATGTTGTCCTGGACTTGAATGGAGTCTTGTGTGTCTGTGAAGACGCCAAGTACAAGGGGTGGGCTGTGCACGTCGGGAATGCAGACCAACCGCACTCCGCCACGATTCTTGCGATTGTGGGACTGAAGGCGGTCTTTGTCCGCCCAAATTGCGCTCATTTCCTTCGTGAGCTAGGATTGATAGCACACGTTTCTATTTGGAGCTCCATGAAGAAGTTTACCATTCAAAAAATCGTCGATTATCTTTTTGTCGGTTTGGATAAGCCTCACATTATACTTGGACAGGAGTCTTGCACGACGCTCAAGTGTGAGGAACAAGGCCGGATAGTCACATTCAAGGAACCAGGCACCACCAAGGACCTGTTCGTGAAGGACGCGAACACCTTGTTTAATAATTTCAATGGGCAATTTCTTCGAGAGAATACTATCATAGTTGACGATAGTCCTATGAAGCACTTCATGAACAAGTCGGAGAACGTCGTTCTCCCCATCAGTTGGTCTCCCAAGGGTAACGGCCCCAGGGACTCATATTTGGACATGGTCCTTTTGCCCTGGCTCAGGCGACTTCACGTAGCTCGCGATGAAGGGTTGAAATCATTTCGCAAGAGTAGTGCGGGGAAAATTGGGCGGAAGATGTTGTATGACGAGAGAAATCGTGGCATGTACAATAGTCTTATGGATGCAGTCAGAGTGTCTTCAGCGTACTGATAGCGCACTGCATTTCATTGTTGTTCATGAGCCACGTGGATGCAATGACTGTGTCATGGTCTAATCGGCGTTACGAGAGGGTAGTTTATTTATTGCTTTAGTTCAGGTCGAGTTGTGCTGAATGGCATGTGGATTGTTCTCTGAGTTCCTAGTGAACTTCATCTCGCCTCGACCTTAATGGCTCGTGCATTCACATGTATGGTTAGAGATATACGTAATTTCTGTAATATAATTTTTTTATGAATACCTTTCTGTATTTTCTTCTTCCTCCAGTTTAGGTCGGGTCGACCTCATTCGATGGCCAGGACTTCCTAGACTGCAAATTTGCTATTGGAGTTTACTTGTAAATGTAATGACAGTTACAGTTTTTGATTAAATTGTTCTAATCTCTTTGTTTTCTTAGAATTTGGGAACGTCGTCCTCTCTAGTTCGGCACACCAGTCTTCCGTGCATTGCATCAGCTGACTCTTTCTCCGACTACGGGCAGAATCTAATTCTGAGTACAGGAAACTTCATGTGTTCGGCTGCCACTGCAAATTTGACAATGGACTTCTCCCTAAAGCCCGTTGATGATGGGGTGGTGGATAGTCCCCCGGGTTCAGCTCCACATTGTCCAAAATCATGTTCTCCATCGCCCATGAAGTCTAGCGATGTTTTTGCTACACCGATGTCGTCCTCACCTTGCGATAGAGCAACACAGCGGAAACTATATGGTGAGGACGTGGGTCCTTCTTCGGATGTTCAAGGAAGTATGTGGGCTTTCCAAGCTCATGAATTACAAGCAAGTACAACCACAGGCCGAAGATGACGAAGGCAATCGTGGAGCTCAAGAGTAAATGACACGTATAGTACTTGTTCATAGTGTAGAGTCATACATTCATGCTTCATGAAAGCTCAATGTGCATATTACAAAAGAACTCAGAGCTTGAATGAATCACACTCGTAGCTTTTACAGTGTACGCAAAACAATGTAATGAACTACATTACTGGCCTTTATAGTTCGTTGCCTGTAATATAGTGTCACTGGACCTAGCCAAGCATAGTTGAAGATGTATGGAACAACTCATGGTGTACAAGTGAAAGGTCAATATGAACGTTTACCTTGTGGTTATGATATTTGATTCCTACTTGTGTTCATCTGATTTTAATTCTTGTATGATTTGAATATTGTTTGAGGAATTCTCTTCTCCGTTTTCAAATGAAATTAGACTTTTGTAACTCTCATTTCGGTGGAATACTCTCATTTTAATGAATATTACGTTTTTCCGGATCGGCCAATCCAGAAGCTGTGAGAGAATACTCCTCCCTCCTCATACAACTGCGTTGTCTAGGGTGTGTTGATGATTAGATTTAGGATGCAGAGAGGTTAGTTACACAAGTGGTGAGTCCCCACCCCTTTCTAGACCAAGGGCGGACCATCTAAGGGTAAAACAGAGGCAACAAAAACCGTAAACTAGGAGAGACGGAACTAGGTCCCGGATGTGGTCCGGATCCGGAACGGATCCCGGAACATACTAACTTTCCGGAACAAAGTAGGAATGTGAAACGAAGGGAATTATGGGTGTAGTTACGATCCGGATACCTCTAATTCAAATGAAATCATACTAGAGTTCCCTGGAACGATAATTTATGTCATCTTGCAACAATTCGTCGTTGTAAGGATACTTACGGCTAATTGTGCGTATGACACGTTGTTCACATGGTCATAAGCTTTGCAATTGTCCTTCCTTCAAAATCTTATTTTATATCTACACTTCCAAACAATTACAGAAAAAGGTACAATTAGACACTTTTGTCTTCATCAGAAGAAGAAATACCCTACCAACATTATAGAAGAAATTCATGTATTCACTATTTCTAACAGGAGACAATACATACTGATTTGTTATTTTTTCCTTTTTTATATACTAGAACACTATGTAGGATCTAAGATTAACAAATTGGAATCCAGTATTGCATGTTCCAGCTACTACTTCTACAATTTTTTACAGTTTATGACAATGCTTCTGCAACTACAAAAGTTTTTGAAGCCTTCACCATTTTGAAAGATGAATATCGGGCTTGAAGACATTCTTCAATCCAATCAAACTCTCACTCAAACATTATTGTATTACTTAAATGTTCAATAGACGACCTCCCTTGTAGATGAATTTCATGTAATTGCAAAAAATGATATTGCTCTAAAAAAAAATAGTTAAACATGTGCCACTGTCGTAGACCAAAATGAGAGGATGAGGATGGTTATATAGAATATATAAGTAAGGAGTGGACATTGGTAAAATTTTTTGATTTGCAAGATGGTAAACTAATTATATTACCAATATTAACCCTACCTCACTATTGGATTAGTAGTAGATAGATAATTTGGTTAAGAAAGATATTGTAAGATTCCTATTTTCCTAAAGATCCGGAACCGGATCCGCATCTGAGGAACGGAATAGGGGTCGAAAAATATACCGGGGCTGGAAGCAAACGCATCCGCACGCTACCGAAAGATTATCGGGACGGAAAGAAGAAATCCCGGATCCAACGGTAATCCCATACATCACGGAGGACCGTTTTAACGGCTAGTTTCCTCCACGATGATTGCGGAAACGGCTACTTTCCCAACGGCTGTGACTACTAGGAAGGGATACGCAGGGGTTTGGTTCCTCAAACCTCATTGTGTCTTTGTGGTTTGGGAACGCTCTCAGAGCAAGGTCGGCCTTTAGAGGTGTGAGAGGATTGGGTGATCTTACTTTGCGGATCCTGTCGTAGAGAGGAGGAGGATTGACCGGGAGCTGTGGCAAGAAAAGGCAGGAGGTTTGAGTGGTGAGTGTTTTAGAGAGTTCTGCAACCATGGTGAAGGCGGAAGCAAGCGGGTCATTTTCTTTCAAGATCAAGAGCATCTGTCCAGTGATTTCGAAGGATGACGGAGAGCGGAAGCAACTGGAGGAGGATCTAGGCCAACTCGGGTGTGCGGGATTCCTCTGCCGACCATGGAGCTTGAAGAGCGAGGAACTGATCCAGGAGTTGATGAAGGAACAATCGAACGAATGGATCAAGACCGTCCGAGCTCTACCCGGAAGGTAGACTATGGACATCTGGAAGAGGGTCTACGACTTTCCTCGACCTAGAGAGGGGATGGCTTCGCGGGTACACAAGTTCGCGGAAGGTAAATTCTCTAATCCTCCTCACCCTAAGGATGGCTACGCAATAGCAGATTGCAAGGTGGCAAGAGAGAGGAGGATGTTAGAATTTGTAGTACCGATCCTGTATCCGGAACGGCCAAACCGGGTCACGGTAACTTGGGCCAATACGATCTTCGGAGCGTTGAGTGGGGAAAGGAAAGTGTTTTGGGGAGGAATAGTGAAAGATCTGATAGGGAAGATGATGAACGCCCTAGGAAACGCAAAGGCTACCTCCATTGGGCCATTCCTCTTTCACCTGTATGACTTCCTAGGTACTCTGAAAACTTCAGAGAAGACCATGTACAAGGCCGCAGCCACCCTAGTGAAGCTTAATCTTACTCCACCCCGAGAGGAAGAGGAAGAAGAGAGAAAGGAGGGACCAGATGAGGGATCTGAGAGGGGATCCTCAGAGAGAAGGAAGGAGCCTTCCGAAAGGAGGACAGAGGCTGAGAGGGTTTCAATCTCTTCTAAGAAGGGATCCAGAGAGAAGAGGAAAGTCTCGCCAGAACCGGAAGTTCTAGAAGAGGATACTTTGGGGAGGATCATTTCGGACTTAGGGAAAGTTCGGGAGGAGCTTGATACGGAGAGAGGAGTAGTGAGGAATGTATGTGGACTGCTTGGAGGGATCAATGTGTCAGAGCTCGCGGAGAAAGTAGAAGGGTTGATCCGGGATAGTGAAAACCGGAAGTGGGAGACCCGCATCAAGGAGTTGACTGAGAGGAATGCGGATCTCCAGCGGCAAATTGAGAAGGGTGAGGAAAAGAAGAGAGAGGTGGAACGGCTTACCTCAGAGTTTAAAGGGGCCATTAGGAGAGTTGGGGCCTTTGTTTCCAATACTGCAGATGTTGTAAACAAAGCCAAACTCTATGATGAGGGAATCCATGAGGCAGGACCGGAAGCCGTAGGTAAGGCTGTCTTAGTTTTGGCAGAGTATTCCGAGGAGATGGAGAGGTTCATGTTTGAAGTCCGAGATGTTCTTTACCAAGCAGAACGGTTTCCGGAATCCGGAATAAAGAGGAAGGATGAAGAGATGGAGCCAACCAAAAAGGATGCGCCCACAAAGACTCCAACAAAGACGCCAGCCAAGCGGGAAAGGCAGGAGGATGAGTTGACACCAACCTCTAAGGGTATGGAGGAGAGGAAAGAAGGATCAGTGCACGGATCCGGATCAAAGGATCAAATCCGGAAGTCGGAATCCGACTTAGGCACACCATAGAGTAAAGGTTCTCAACCCTCACCCGCCAAGAAGATTGTGAAGAAGGTTACTCCCATCAGAGGAAGAGACGTGCCTCTAAGGAGTCAACAATCCGCGGAGGACAAGTCTCCAAGCCAATCCGAGCGAGAGGAAAGTCGGTCGAGATCCGGAGAAGAGGATTCGGAAGACACCGGATCAGAAGAGGAATCGGAACCTGAGCAAATCTCACCAGCAAAGTTCAAAGGGAGAACCTCAACACCATCTAAGGGAAAGCCGCCCTTGAGTGGGAAACCGTCAGCCAGTAGGAAACAGCCAACTAGGAAGGGGGAAACAAAGTTAGAGGAACCTTCTCCAAAGAAGGCTAGGAAATAGATAGGAAAGTTGTTAGGAACTTTTTGGGAAGCGACCCTAGCATGGTCAGCCAAAAACTCAAGTTTTTGATAGGTAGGAAGTAGCTTGGGAGGTGCTTTTCAGGTGCATGCACTTGGGCTGCACTTTCCGGATTTTTAGGATTTGAGATCCACATTTTGCAGTCGGATGGGGTTGGTAGGAAAGTCAACTTAGAAGAATAAGGAATGACACCTGTCATTCTCCTGTCCTTTAGTTGTATTCCTTGGGACCTTTGGGGTTCCCTAGAGTGTGTATTTAGGAGACTGAAGTTAGTTTGAAGCCCCGGGTGTTTTCTTATTTGTGTTTTTCAAACACTTTGCGAATTGATTTCAGATTTCCACTTCATAAGTGCTAGCCTAAAAAGGCTAAGTTCTGTGTTGGTATGTCGTGCAATGCTATAACCATTGTTTAGTGCGGGTAGCTGGTTTGTAGGTGTGGAAGAAGACAAGTAGCCCCCGGATTCTGTCCAGGATCTGATTTTGTGAGCTTTGAGGATTTGGTTAAGGAAAACTTTGTGTACTAAGAGGGTATTTTAGTTGCTGAAGTTTCTTGGGAGTTTTCTGAGTAGGATAGCCATTCTTAGGTTGGGTGAATTCTTCAGGAGGGAGAACGAATGCTAGCCGACGTTTGATGAGGTCCTACTGGATCCGGAAGAGAGGAACATGAAGGTAGTTAGGATCTCTCAGTTATCGAGTGCCGGATCACGCTCTTGGGGTCCTGTCCGAATAGGTCTGTCGTTGTAGTACTGGAAGGATAATAGGGGTTTCTTGAGTGACTTGCTAGTCTGGATCAACATCCGGATTAGTTGTGAGGAAGTAACTATTTCCTATTTCTTTTTGGTATTTGTTGTTGTTATTCTAAGTGGATCTTCATTTCACTCTAAACACGTTTGAAGGGTAGGGTTTTCGTTCCCTTCCTAAAACCAAAGAGCGGAACCCTCTTGGTAGAGGTAAAACTAACATTTTGTGAGTTACTGCAATCGGATAGAAATCCTCTTTCCGGTTCCACATCCATCTAAGTCGATCCGGATAGGGAGGGGTAGAGGATTATGACCATTCTCCTTGTTTGATTATTGGTGATAGACTTGGAGTGGATGTAAGGGAATCAGAACATGGAGAAGAGAGGGTATTGAGAGAGAGTTTCATGTTGCAAATATTTAGATCCGATTTTGCTTGGGTTTGGTGTTTTCCGAATCCTGTTCTGGATATCTTGAGGAAACTAACGTTGAAATCCTGTGGGAACGATACACGAGTCATCTAAGGTGTTTTACATCAATTTAACACCTAAGGGTAGGATTTGTGCTTCCTTGTGCTATGACAGCCACAACTCAATAGAAACATTGAGAGTTCCAAATTAAACCAATGTCGCTTTTACAACACCCTACCTTCAAAGCAAGTACTTCAATGGACTTTTGCTTAGCATTGATTTGCCATTTCCTTCAAATTTATGAAGCAATACATTCATTTGTGAATTTGTTGCTATAAAAATTAAAGAGAAATCCTTACACTACATTAATTCTCCCATGGGAACAAAGTACACTTTAATTTAATAATTTACATATACCCAAACCATTTAAATTATAAGAATCTTAATTACTCAGCAATGGGACAACACTTGGCTACAATTAATGGAATGTAACTTAGTAGCACACTAGAGTGCGTTGTGGCATTACCAGAATTAAAACAAAAGTAAAAGTAATTTTCAAATTTTTGAAAACAAAAAGCAACTCAAAAATCCATAACTTTCTCACTGTGAGTTGGAATGCCATGAAACCAAGACTGTGCACCCCTCCTTGCCGAGAGCTTTCCGATGGTACCAAAATTGTGACCAAAATATAAGAAAAAGTAATTTTCTAATTTTTTTAGAACCAAAAACAACTTGAAAATGCATTACTTTCTCACCGTGAGTTGGAATGCCACGAAACAAAGCTCGTGCACCCCACCTCGCCGAGGGCTTTCCAACGGTACCAAGATTGTGACCAAAATGTAAGTAAAACTAATGTTCTAATTTTTTAGTTCATAAAAGTACTTCAAAATTCAATAACTTTTTCACCATGAATCGGAATGCCATGAAACAAACAAACATCCTATCTTAATAGAAGAGATTGATTTCAAAACCATAAATTCTTGTTTTCCAAGAAGATAATTCCCTCACCTTGACAAAGTGCACTTATTTGAAATATACTATTGGATTCTTTTTAATTTCCTACATGCTTTAAAATTTTATCTAATTGCTCATGGTGGATATAGAAGCATAGGCAATAGAAAGCTAGAATTGTGTTGTCATAGGCAACCGCCTAATCTTCTATAGTCAAGTGGTTTTAATGAAAGCGATAGAATTACAATGTATTTTTGGAAGGGAACTAGTAGTGGTATAGTGCATTTCAATACTTTTGTTGTTGAAACATTCTTTTTGAATCCATTGTGCACTGCAACCAAGTAGATTTCTCTGTACGAAAGAAGCACATTCCAGGTTTTAATACAAGTTCATTAATTATTTATTTGCTTATGCAAGACACACATAAAGAAGTAAACAAATACTTATTTCAAGAAACTAATGACCTCTACACTCAAATGCACAATCAAATGACCACAAAGTCAAGCCTTCGTCACTGTTGTTCCCTTCATAGAAAAGGTTGCCATTGGGTATAGGGACGCTTTCAGGTGACTCTACCTTACTGCAATAAATTCCATAAACTAATTATGGGATCACTGCTGTAAAATAGTACTATACAATAAACAGCCCAAAAATTCCCAACCATCCCTCCATTTCCAACTTGTAGACTATTGAACCCATTTCCAAAAGTTCTACTGTAGTTCAAGGAGTACTTTGGGTGCATTATGATTGACAACAAGGCTATCAATATTGCAACTGTTTCTACATCGATTAATAAAGTGGCAAATGGTTGTGTGTTAAGGGGTTAAATTTGCAACATCCATCCATTAAGTTAGAATGTTTGTTTGTTTGTTTCTTAGGTACATTGAAATCTCCCAAACTGTGTGTTCCTAAGTGCATTCTTGGTACAATTAGAAAGCTCTCAACAAGGAGGGATGTCAGGCTTAGTTTAATGGCATTTGGACCTACGATTGGAAAGATATGGAATTTCAAAGTTTTTATGAGTAAGAAAATTAGAAAATTTATTTTTCTTCTGAATATGGCAACAACACAAACCACAATAGTTTCCCATACCTTAAATTTAGTTGTTTGTTTTGTTTTGTTTGTTACAAAGACATCTTCTACATTGTGTGCCCTCTAGTTGCATTTTCTGTACTGTGGGAATCCGGAAACTTGGGACGAGTCGAGATTTGAAGGAAACATGTAGAAAGAAGTGAAAATTGCAAAAAAAATTTAGTTAGAACTTGAATTTAGTTTAATAAAACCCGAATTAGAAAATAGACGTTCCGGCAAAATCCGTAACCAAATCCTATTCGGATCCGGAAATTACCGGAACTGAGGAACCTATAGTGTAGACCTCTAGGGCTACGAGTATAGAATACTGTTCCTAAAACGGTCTTGTAGCCGTTATCTCGATGACCATAGAAAGACGTGCCAGTATTTAAGCAAATTGCTCATGGGTTCCTTCTTCATTTTCTTGTCTGTACGCTAGTCTTCCGCATTGGTAGCTGAGAGAAAGAGTAGTGAGATAGCAACCGCATTAGGTTTTCTTTTTCTCACCTCATTTCCGCTTAGCTTTATGGTGACGGGACTTGTTCGGAAACTAGTTGTGCCTGCCCAGATCATTTCTCCGGCCATTCCGAAACAGTACAAGTAGTTAGAAGAGGATCTGACTAGTCTAGGATGTGTCGGTCTGTTACGCCGACCATGGAGTATAAAGAGTGAGGGGATGATTCATGAATTGATCCACAGAGTTTCGAATTAGTATGAACTCACTTTGAGAGGATGGCCGGTCACGTGGACAGAAGATATCTGGGCGGATGTTTACTAGTTCCGGAAGAGCGGAGTCGGATTAGCTTCGAGGATGGATCGTTTTATAGCAGAAAAGTTTGTAGGATCAGCAAACTCTAAAGTGGGGTTCGCTATTAGTGATTGCAAGGACAAGAGACATAGGAGAGTCCTAGAATTTTTCATCCCAATTTTATATCCGGAAAAACCTACGTAGGTCAACGTTACGGTAGCCAACACGATCTTTGGGACTATGGAAAATAGAATTGTCCACTGGGATAGGGTCATAGCCGGAATAGTCGCCAAGTTAGCTGAACATGTGACCCGGGCTAAGGCCTGTCCGGTTAGCACTTATCTCTTCCACCTGTATCACTAGCAGGAAATCTTGAGCAATGAAGAGATAGTCCAATATGATACAAGAAAGGTTATTCTGATATACGAGTTTACGGGAGAAGAGCTAGAAGATCTAGTTGAGTCAAAATCGGAAGAGCAAACCAAGGAGCCTCTAACCAATCCAAGGACAAAGAAGAAGAAGTCGACGGATCCGGGGTCACGGATCAAACCTCTGGTTATGGAGAAAGGCGAGTCAAACAAAGATCCGGAAGAAGACCACGGGTCGGCATTTTTCAATGCCGAATTCGAGTGGATATGTGAAGCCAAGGTGCTCTACGATAGCCTAGCAGACCTGGTGATTGAGACTACAGAAGTCCTGAAGGTGGAACCAAACCAAATTGTATAAGCGGTCAAGCGACTACCAAAACCGTAAGACTTGAAGAGCAAAGAGGACCAGATTCATGAGTTGGAGGCGGAATGAGATCAATTTCTATCTCGACTGAACTGGGCGGAAGGAGAGTTGGTGGCCACGAAATAGCAAGAGAAGGAGGCCCTAGCCCTCGTCAAAAACCTATCCGTATTGATAGATGCAATAGCAGACGTCGTCACAAAAGCGGCCATATTCGATGCTAGATTACTATAAGAGGGTCACGTGACCAAATGCAAGTGGTGATGATCTTGGTAGATTTCACCGCACAGATAGAGCGGATTCTAAGAGAAATGTGGCATTTGTTGAGTAGCATGGATCCAAATCAAGTAATGGATTTCTCGAACTTTCCGGAACTTTCTTTTGTCATAGGCACTCCAAGGCGGCCATTAGCACATTGTTCAACTTGGACAGAAGGGATAAAGAAAATACTCGTGCCAGATGAGTCCACTTCTAGCAAGATGTGGATGACAGAGTTGAACTTGAAGCCAACTTTGGATCTGGAGCACGAATCCAGTGCAAAGTCCATTCTGGTGCCACCCAAAGCTTCAACACTGAACCCCCTTAGGGCCCAGACGGCACCCAACCTCTTGAGAGGAACCTTCAAAGTTCCGGGAAAGGGAGTTAGGGGTGATTTCATTGAGTGAATTGTTGGAATGACCAATCCGGCTCGAATGAATCCGGATAGTTTCACGCACATGCAGGAGACTACATCGAAGAAGGAGAGCGAACCAATGATACTAGAGGAGATGCGGCTAAAGAAGGGGACGGAGGTCCAAGTCATTGAAGATTCCGAGGAAGAAAGCGGTCATTCCACATCCGGAATGGAGGGGGATAGTGATCCGTCTCCAACATGGCATAACATTCAGACCCGGGCGGCAATGAAGACAACTCCGGGGAGGAGCGTTAAGGGGACGCCGACTAGTCATGCAGGCAGCCGCTCGAAGAAGACTCGGAAGGCGAGATAGTAGTGCTTTAGGAACGGATAGTTTTGAATCTGGAACGGGTTTCCAAGCGTAGGCCCGGGTTCCAGATTTTTAGGCAAGGAATCTTCGGTTTTCTCAAGGCAACTAGCACTAATCTCTTTGAATATTCCGGAGTATACACTAATGTGGGAATGCGATCCCACATGCTAGACCCATAATACTAGCATAGGACAGAAAAATTCAAAAATTGTCTCCCTCTGAGGGAAAGTTTTTGAGTTCTCCTAGGAAGTTAGGGCAAA
Organism: Climacium dendroides; assembly: GCA_950106755.1. Taxonomy (NCBI): domain Eukaryota; kingdom Viridiplantae; phylum Streptophyta; class Bryopsida; order Hypnales; family Climaciaceae; genus Climacium; species Climacium dendroides. The sequence continues at coordinate 27,364,536 of OX467092.1, forward strand.
TTAGGAAAACTGGATTTTCGGATCCGTAAAAATTTCATTAGGGCTAAAAACCTAAAATCCAAAACCCTAGAAAGTTCCGGAAATCAGATGACGGCACCGGCCCTAAAAGCCGGAAACCGGATCCGTACTAGGGATAGGGTTTTGCCGCCAAAACCTGTCCCGTACATCGGGCCAGTATAAGAGGAGGACTGTAGCCGGCCGCGGGCACACTTATCTTCTTTCTTTTGTTCTTCCGCCGGCGTATTCCGTTTTCCTTGGTTTGTTAGAATTCTGGTAGATTGAGGGACTGTGTGAGTTGCGATCGTGTAGGGGTTACCGGAGTGAAAGTTGTGAGCAGAGATTTAGAGAGAGATTGTGTGAGGATTGTTGGTGAACACAATGGCTTCTAGGACAAGCCGGCGGAAGTTGAAGGACTTGCCTGAGGATTCGGAGGACGAGGCGCCAACGCCGGCACCTCGACCAAGGACTATCCCGGTGATGAAGGTGGTTCCGGAGGTTCCGACGAAGGAGGACCGGTTGGCGCGCCTACGGGAGCATCTCCACAACATGGGGTGTGATGGACTCCTAGAAGTGCCGTGGGGGATCCGAGAGGAGAGTCTGGTTTCGAATATACTTCGTCTGGAAATTGGTATCTTGGATACCACCATTCGGGCGAAGCCAGACCTATGGATGGTGAACACTTGGCGGGCCGTCTACAAGTTCCGGGAGGCTCCGGACAAGGTCATGGAGAAGAACTAGGAGGTGATGGAGGGAGAGTTCCGGGCGCCCGCCAATCCGAAGGAAGGTAACCAGGTTTCCGACCTGGTGAATCCGGAGTACCAGGATGTGGTAGCGTTTCTCAACCCTATCCTCCATCCCACCAAGCCGCGGCGAGTAGTAGCAAAGTAGCCTCCACCATCTTGGGGAGCCTCCAGGGAAAGATGATGATGGACTGGGCAGCCATCATCCATGAGCTAGTCGGAGACTTAGTGCGTGCCCTCCGGTCCAGAAAGAAGAGCCAAAGTCCTCTTCCGGCATATTTGTCTCATTTGTACGCCCACCACTCTCTGCTCAAGGCAAATGAGGAAAGTGCGTATCAGGACCTAGTCCAACTTCAGCAATACAGAGGAGAGGAGCCCTCGCCTCGAGACGGACCGAACGATGAGGACACTGAAGAAGAGGAGCCGGTCTCTCCGCTAAAGAAGAGGAAAAGGCGGAATAGGACGCCGCCGGTAAGTCCGTTTGAGGAGCCTCCTACACCGGAACCACAGGAAGAGGTTCAGGAGGTAAAGACGGAGACCGGACCTGTTCCGAAGGGAGTCCAACCATCCTTGCAACTGGTTGGGCCAGTACGACCGCACACCGTCGCCACTTAGGCTGAGGCCGGACCCTCCCGGACCCGGATGATAGAGGTGGAGGAGAGGGATCGGACAACCATGCGATTGGGAGGGTCGCCCCTAGAAGACATCTAGGAGATGGCTCAGCATCTAGTGTGGCGGGCAGACAATCTCTTCCAGATCTGCGAGAACTATAATGGAGCCCTCAAACGAGTGTGCCGGAAGATGGCGCTAACCGACTGGAACGCCATTTTCCGGAGGACGGATGCATTGGTGGCAGCGGAGCAGCAAAACAACCTCCTCATAGCAGAACAGAAGAATTTGGTAACAGAGCTAGGGGCGTTGCGCGTAGAAAACCGGACGTTGCAAGACCTAGTCCGGAACTCGGAATCCCGGTGTGTGAATTTAGAGAGCACCATCCGCACCGCTAAGGAGACAGCCCGGCTCACAGAAGAAGCTCATCGCCGGCAGATAGCGGCCTTGTGCGAAAGTGTAGTTCAGCTCCGGAGCTCTCTAGAGGTCCCGGCAGACTATATCAACAAGGCCTGGCTGTTTGAAACTAACCTCGATGCAACCGCCAGCTCAAGCCGGGTTCCTATCGTCAAATGCTTACTGGAGCAGGCAAGACGAATGGATACATCCCAGGCCGCGATGAGGGAGATGATGGAGTACATTATGTCCACGGAGTCGGATCCGGCACCTCAATCTTCCCCGTCAGCGCAGACTTTGGTGGTTCCAGAAAGCAGCGATCCGGAACCTATGGTTACGGAGGTCTCACCGGTGGTCCCGGTAAATCTGGAACTTTCACCACCAGTCGGAACTTTCACCGGGGAGCAGTGGTACCTCCGGGAAGTGAAGACCTGCTGCCGGTGACTCCGACCATTGACCTGACGGGTGCTTCTCCGGAAGTTCACATCGGACGGACGGTGCAATCTTCTCCGCGTCATAAGAAGACTCAGAAGGATGCGAGAGGGAGTCCAGACACTCAGGTAGTCGGAACTAGGAGTGTAGACAGGGACACCAGTATTGTGGGAATCCCAAGATGGGGCCAAAGGGGTCCGAATCTGTTTTCTCCGGAGGGTAGTCGGAAAGAGGTAAAGCTGGATCTTCTGAAGAACTATGTTCCTCCTAAAGATCCAGATTCAAAATAATAGTATACAGTAGTGTAGTATAGCGGCAATATCGGAGTCCGGCCGTCAAAGCCGGAAAAACAGGATCTGGAATCTTCCGGAAATCTAGCGGACCAGTAGGAATGCTTTGTAGGATTTTTAGGATGACGTTAGTCTTAGTATAAGTAGGACTTTTAATGTCCTTTCTGGGCATTCACAGCCATCTCATAGTTTCAGCATTGTACCTTTTTCTGAGCTTAAATCTAAAGTGTGTTGGAGTATCTAATCTCTTATCTTTCTTGTGTACGGTATATGTTTGTGAGAGGTGTGAGTCCGTTCTTGCGTTTCCGGGACTGAGAATTTACCTTGTCTGGCAAGAGTCGATGTTGTGAGAGTATCCGTATGTATTAACTTGAGGGGGAGATCAACCGGATGGTTCCGGCAGTAAGGTTAGGGTAGTACTACTCGGATGCCGGTATAGCCTGCATGTAGGATATAGCCCTAGGTGAAAAAGGGTATCTGAGAGGCTGCTAGCAAACTTCCGTGTACGGAGGTATTGCCGGACGTGCCTGAATTCCGGATTGCCGGAATTCCTCGTAGAACAGAGTTAAGCCCCGGCGCAAGCCCAAGAAAGTACAGGAGAAACCAGTCGGTCGACATAAGGCTCAGTGTTCGGTTAAAGGTTAGAATGTCGTTGTAGTTCTTGACCGTCCCTGTGTGACCTAATCCAGAAGAACTTCCGGATTTGTGAGGCAACGGAACAGGAGGACACTTCCGGTCCCTGAAAAGTTAGGTTGCTATTAGTATTAGAGACAGAGAGAGACAGAGAGAGTGAAAGAGAGCATGTTTCCGGACACAGTAAGCATCCGGAAGGTGGATCTGGCCACTCGTCATCCAAACCCAGGGATACCGGAAGGGACACTGAAACGGCTTCCGGAACCCACCCGGCACTAGGGTCCGGACCGGACCTAAAGTCCGGAATAATTTGACGGAGAGAAAAGTGAATGCTTAGACCGGGATAGCCTATGAAACTGTAATCCACAAGTCCTCGTGGGAACAATTCCGGAGCGGTTTACTCTAAGAAGGCCTTTGGTGTGAATTAAGGGCTAACTGGAGGAATACTGGTCCGACTAATCGCTACAACTAATCTCTTTGGATATTCCGGAGGATTGTGTTCAGAATTGTAGCTGGTGTGTATGTGTAAATACCTGGGTATTGGAATGAGAGAAGGACGGGTGAGGAGGAATCCGGGATTTGAATGACGGATCTCTTGGGTGTTGGAATAGTTATGAGGAGATGCAATCTAGATGAAGGAGTGTGAGCGTAATGTGCCTTTAAATCACTGTAACAGCGATTTGGGTAGAAAAGTAGAGGTCCATGCGAGTTCGAAATCAGGGAGATTCCGTGCGGAGGTAAGTAACCGCTAAAGGAAAGATTTTCTGCTACTTTGGAAGGTCTATCAACCTCTAAATTAGTACGCTAACCTTCCATTAACATTCTACTCCCTTGAATCTAGAAGTTCGGATCTGTTGTTGTAGTGAGAGGGGTGTTAGAGTTCCTTTGTGTGACCTGTCTCTAGATCAGCCAATCCGCAAATTGTAAAAGGATACTTTCCCTTCTTCGTAATGCAAATGTGTCAACTTGGTGTTTTATTAATTAGATTCAGAGTGTAGAGATCTTAAACAAACAAGTGGTGAGTCTCCACCTCTTTTCAGATCAAGGGCGGACCCTCTGAGGGTAAAACAGAGGCAATAAAAACCATTAGTGGAAGGAGACAAAACCAGGTTTTGTGTGTGTTCCGGATACGAATCGGAATCCGAAAAGTCTTGATTTTCCGGAACGTAGTGAGGAAGTAGTGAAAAGTACGAATGAATTGGAGGTTTGAGAAAGAAGTAATGACGGTCCGGAAGTCACTAAATCAACAACACCATATTAGAATTCCCTGGGACGATAACTCGTGTCATCTTCCAACAATTTGTTGTTGTAAAGATACTTACGGCTAACTGCGCGTACGACAGCATATTAGTTTCCCATACCTTAAATTCAGTTGTTTGTTTTGTTTTGTTTATTACAGTGACATCTTTTACATTGTGTGTCCCTTAGTTGCATTTTTTGTACCGTTGGAAAACCCTCATTGAGAAGGGGTACATAGTCTTCAATTCACGGCATTTGGACCTATGTTGGGAAAAATGTTTAATTTCTAAGTTTTTTTTAATGAATTAAAGTAGGTTAACCCAAATGTGCCACTAACCTTAAACCGCCATCTATACTACATGTAAATCTTGATAACCTATGTGGAAGAAACGCTTTTAGAACCAAACTTTGTTTCTTAACCTCTAAATGATGAACCTATTATCGTTGATTTTTAGCCTCATTGTCATCACTCAAGTTGTTGCCATTTTGCAACAAGATATGTATGAAATTTTTTTATTTATTTTTCAAAGATGAAACAAGTAACATGTCTTCTTTGTTTCACCAAAATTTTAGATTCTTTTGAGAATTATTGATTTGTTTGTGAAATTTAGAAGATATAATGAATACAAATCATATCAAATAAAAAATTATTTCAAAAAATCTGAAAATATCACCATTTGTGCATATTATAGTGATGAACAACATGGTATAAAATCAATTTCCGTGGCATTCTATAATTAAAACATAGTAGACATTAAAAATACATTCAAAGTTTAAACTGCAAAAGTAAATTGATTATCAAGAATTTTTTCAAACTTCCTATTGGAATAGAAACTACAGTGAATGAATATGATTTTGTTAGTTGTAGTGATTAGTCGGACCAGTATTCCTCCAATTAGCCCTTAATTCTCACTAAAGGCCCAACGAAGCTAGTATACGAGCGTAAAGCGGGAGCGTAGAGCGTAGAGCATGGAATTGGAGCGTAGAGCATGTATATAGGGCGTTTTTCTGTACTTTTGTGTGATAAAAATTTATTTATTTATTTATTTTGTTGAATTTGGGTGTTCAACTTCCAAAGCCGACTATAAATTTTGGGCCTTTTTTCATAAATCAGCATACTTTAGGGTAATAAAAAGGCAAGTCTCAAAATTAAGAGATTTAAAAAATTCTAACCTCAAAAGTTTATGGTGGACTAAAATCTGAATATGTGTACAAAAATTTTAGGACCATTGACCACATGGAAGAAAGCGTTATATTGATTGAACTTAGAAGAATGTATTTGTTATTGTTGGTGTATAATTTCAACAATGACATTTTCCCCCCCCTACGCTTGGATTATGACAAACCAATTTGTGTAGGGGATTGGTGTTTTAATGCAATATCAATTTATTGGTTCATGTGCCAAAGTTTAGTGGCTTGTCTTTCAAGTGGATATTGAGATTGTCTCACTATCCACTACCCAAAACAATGAAATTGAATTTTTGTAACACCCACCAATAACCTCAAATTTTTGGGTTGTTAAATATAGTATTTTAGTTCCCCCCCTCCTCCCCTTCTATAATTTTGAAGTCGGGGTGAGGGTAACATTTGATATGGGATGTATCCATATCCGTACTTCATACCTCGTATTTTGTATCTATATTGTATCATATTTATATTGCATTTGAACTATATTTTGTATCTCAATTGTGTACCATATTATATTTCTATTGTATTTGAACTATATCTTGTATCTCATATCCAGACTGTATCTATATTATATCGTATCTATCCCTATATAGCATCCCTACCCGTATCCAGATCAACAGCATGGGAAGGAGAAAGGAGTTTGTTTTCTTTAAAGATTGGCATTTCAATTTCCGAGACTGAAGTGGGGAGAAGAGATGGAGGAATAAGAAGGTTCTTTTTTTTCCAGGGGATAGTTAGGGTATAGGGCATTTTGCCAAAGTTGCCCAAGAAGATAGACGCCTCACTGTTATACATGTTATGGCGGGCAATTCATTGGGAATATTTTCAAATCAACCAAATAGATGACTTCTTTTACATTTCATGCAAAAATCCATTGAACATTTAAAGAAAAAGGTGTTCATGGTTATGTATCCCAAATTGAATGAACTTGTGAATGAAGTATGTCTTGCAGACGTTTAGACTAGGGTTGCTTTGGAGTTATAGGGTTTAGAACATGATAACTTTATGTTCGTCCCCCTATGACCGTGAAAATGGACCTATCACCGTGGACCCAAGACAGGAGACCCTAAGTCTATAGCAAAAAGAGTATTGAGGGTGTGAACCCATAACTGTGTTATAAAGAACCAGGACATAACCTTTCACCGTATTTCTTTTCCTAAAGGTTGTGAAATCCAAGCATTGCTTGTGAACACAATTTCGTTCACAAAATTTTAATTGGGTGGCAACTGTATTAGGAACCATTTTTTTTCCCTTGAAGTTCTGGAAGGCAAAAACCACTAGTGAACACAAATTCATTCACGAATTTAAATGGGGATAAACTTCATCACTCACCATATTTTTTTTTCTATAGCTTGTGAAAGCCAAGCACCAGCAATAAACAAAAATTCATTCACAAATTTTAATTGGGGGGGGAACTCCATCACTCGCCATTTCATCTCAAATACAAAGTTGCCTGAATACAAGGTGCACATAACATAATTAATCTTGAACAAAATTCCGGAGGATCGTTGGGAATATAATATGCCACACATTTACGGCCAATGTCTATTCCTCGACCGGTCCACTCGGAATGATGGTTCATTGAACATGCCAGCTTTTATAGTGAGTCCAGCGAGTAATGCCAATCGTTATGGGACAAGTGAAGACTAAGAAGTGACCTCTGAACATGTATTGTCGAACGTAGGAATAGAACCCCGAGAACAGTGGTCGACAAATGTTCCCCATTTTCAGCTCTCATCAATACGGTATGCTCACGTATTAGCATGGTTGGAGACATCATATGCCATGGAAAGTATTACAAAGAGAAGTATGCATGAAATGGATTCAAGAGTGAAAATGGAAATGGAAATCATATGAAAAAAATTGTTTCAACTCATTTCAACCAATCTAAACAACCCTGTAAGAATATTTTATATTCAGAGATACAAACAAATCATACTAGAGTGTAGTGTGGGCAATCACGCATGATAGTACAACATGCAATGGACAAATGGCAATTGAAATGAAGTAGTGGCCCTTTTAGTCTCACTACAATTCTTACATGAAACAAGTTTGGAGCACATCATCCAAAACCACATTGCAGTATGCTGGCGCATACTGTCATGAAGTACAGCTATGTACTAATTGGGTTTCAACTTCAAGATACCACTCTGAAGTATGCGTTTTACTTCGTTAAAGCTAAAGCTTGGAGTATGAATAAAAAGATCTACTTCTGCATCCAATTGGCAAACTCCAGTGAACAAAAAATACAAGTGCTTGCAATTAGCCCATTGTCCTCTTTTTCCTAGAGCCTTTGTCGACATCTCCTTGAAATACGGGCAAGTGCATTCAGGAAATGCACTTACAGTGATCATGTAATGTTCAGTGCTTGGTGGTGTACCTGAGTCTAGTGCAACGATGCATCCAAAGCCTGGATGCGGTACCATAGTAACTTCACGAACCACTGCCTTCATTGTGAGTACGGAGGCACAATTGTTAGCTTGCTTTGTTGTAGGTGCTTTTGGATTCCTCCGAATCTTCTTTCTTGACTGTGTACTGGGGTGTTCTGTGGGTGACTCTGGAACATGAAGTCCCAAAATATCTGGTGGCAAATCATGATTTCCAAATAGCCTACGAGGAGAAATTTCAAGACGCTGCAGAAGACAGAACCCTGCATTTTGAAGGTCTAGTATCTCTTTGGGCGTAAGATTGGTTCCAACTTTCACTGGCCAAATGTCTGGTACTTCTGGTTTTGATAAAACCCATTTCCGCCGGGAACCTTTGACACAACGCGATATATCATCATTGCAAAAAAAGAATTGCATACTCTCAATCCTATTTTTCTTGTAGTTATCCATGCTGCCAGTGTATGTAGGTGCAGCTGTTGCCCTATTGCCTTACACTATCTTTGCAACACACTTTCTCTGCGTAATGGCCTGCAATGCAAAACATGCTTTTGAGGATGTCTTAGGCAAGCGGGCAATATGCCATCGACACTCATCACAATCAGTTTCTTGGACGGTCCGCACTTGAGAGGCTACCTTAGTAGAAGGAGTTGACCTTGTCTTGGGTGACTTCAGCAAATCCGGATAATCTTCATGCGTCACAGGCTGTGGTTCTTCAGAAATCCGATCCAAGGAAATGACTAGTGTGAGGGTAGGGGTTGCCCTCTTTCCAACACGGGGGCGGGAGAAACAGCGGTGCTAGATTGTGAGCTTGCGAGCACGAGCCTGTGAGCTGTAAGTAGGGTTATGTGAGCAGTAAGCAAGATTATGTGAGCATTGACACCAAAAATTATTATTTTTTTGGCAACAAATAAAAAATATTTCTAAAAATAAAATTTGTAATTTATTTTATTATATTTTAAGTAAATCAAATCACCTATTACCGTGGAACAATGAATGAGGACCCATTATCGTGGAAACTAGGACTGTAGACCTATAATTTTAGCTAACGTACAGTTTTTGGAGAATTTTTGGGTTCCATTAGTTTTTAAAATGTCAAAAGAATATATAATAGAAAAAAATAATTCAAGTACAGTAAATTCAAATGGAAAGTGAAAATAGGGTATATTAAATATGTTGGCAAATACAATATTCGGCCAATTGAAAATAAATACTCCTTCACCTACATATTTAACTACAGTCTAAACTCTTTCACTCTCAAATGTCAAGTATTGAAACACTTTGTGGCTTCTAGACACGTTCAAGATTCTCAGTCGAAGTCTTGATTATACCAGCCCTAATGAGAAGAAGCTTCACTTCATTGAAACTGAAGCTTGGAGAATGTATGAACTTATCATCTATAGGATTCATTTTGCAAAAATAACGAAATAAGTAGTAAAGGTGCTTGCAATTGACATACTGATGGCGGCCCCAATTGCTGAAACAGCCATGTCTACAAAATTGGGACAAGTACACTCGGAGTACATGCCAAGTGTGATTCTATAAACCTTCTGTGTGGGCTCTGTTCCAGATTGAAGGGAGATTATGGCTCCAATCCGGGAAAGGGGAGCATGGTTACTCCCAAAATCATTCCTTTAACATTACCAGCACTCTCCCAATTATTGTGATGCTCTGTAGTCGGAGCGTTTGCAATACGTCGAATCGCCTTGCTCCTTCGGGTTGATGGATATGTATCCGCATTCACAGGGCTAGGTTGATCGTAATAGACTGCTGTGAAAACATTTGACATTGCAAATAAACGACGAGGTGACATAGGAGGTCGTTCTTGGAGTTGAAAGCCGGCTTCTTGCAGTAGTAGGGTTTCTTGGCGGGTTAAGCTGGTATTAGTTAGGATAGGCCAGACGTCTAGTACTTGAGGCCAGTCAATTACCCAAGCTCGTTTAGAGCCTCGTACACATCGTTCAATATCATCAGAACAAAACCAAAAGTCAGTGACGATCTCCTTGTTTCCACCATATTGTTTCTTGCGACCACGATACGTTGGAGCTGGAGTACTTTTAGAACCCTTAGCTATTTTGGCAACACAACAGATATTCGTACCTCTCTGTTGGGCATGACATTTGCAGCTAGATTTATGGGATAGTCTGGCAATATGCCACTATGAAATGTCACAATCACTTTCCATTGTAGTTGTGACATGTGGTGTAGGTGTAGAGGAAGCTGCCATGCCAAGTTCATTGCAGAGAACATCAGGTGTAGAAGTAGATCGCCTTTGCACTCTTGGCTGAGAGAAGTTGACCTTGTCTGAACAATGAGAATCACCATCAGAACCAATAGGGACATCAAGCTTGCGTTTACTACTGCCAAACACCTCTTCGCCTTCCAAATGTGGAATATGGGTTCCAACGTCACTGAGGCAAGGGAGACCATTTATCGCCTCTGCAATCTTCTTTGGGTCCCCGCTGCGTCTCGCGCCTCTTAATTTCAACTCCTCTTTTGATGGCCCCGACCTTGATGTTGTGCCGTTTAAGAAAGCTCGATAATTTGTCATCTACATGAAGGCTCGAATGCAATCATCACAGGTGGCAGCAAACAAATCATTACCTCGATTACCCGATTGTTGCAACCATCTATTATGAACTGTTTCGGATAAGTTGCAGGATGGCATGTCTGCCATCTCTTCGAGATTCAAATCCTGGAGGAAATAGAATGTGCATTCAAAGTCAAAAAGCAATCCCACAACAAATTAATGACGCACTTTCAATACAAGCTAACCACCATAAACTTCATTTGATTGGTAGGTAAATTCCCACCTCAGCGCCGAGGCGAGAATTAGACCTCGTTCCTGAGGGTCACATCACTTACTCTATATACAAATCAGAATTTCATCTTTCCTTGATAGTTCTTTACGCAAGAAAAAAAAACGAAGTTCACCTTTGGAGAAGGCAATATAAAATGTAAGTGAACTTGAACGGTATATATAATACAAAAAATAAGGACTGATGAAAATACCATTTGCATGAAGCCACCCCATTGGCGATATCGGAAGTGCCAGAACACAAGCCACAATTCCAATTTACGCAAACCATCTTCGGAGGTTGCTCCGGAGGAAAGCCACCAAGAACGAATCACTAGATACCGCATCTCCGCTTCCTCCATAGTCTTGGAATCTTTATATTGCTTGCAAAGACGAGTATGTTGGTGTTGTAAATCTGGTTTGATGAGCTTTTGTGTATGGCGATGCAGTGATGTACTCCAATGTAACAAACAAGTTCGCTCACGGTTCACCATCTCTATTTTGGAATCCCCCGAACCATATACGATGCGAACAGCATTCCAATTGGCTTGTGCACTATCAGCCATGAAGCCCTTGAAGTTCATATTTGATATACCATTCCGTTTCATGACATCATTTAATAACCTCCACATAATAGTTTGAATCTCGGTGTCCTTAGATTGCATGTCACAGACAGCAATTGTCATCACCTTTCTACAATTAGTGTCATAAACGTGGCACGCCATGGTTGTCCAATCCTTCACACGCTTGACGTGGTCGAACATGAGCCATGCATTTTCCAAGTCTCCACCCGGTTGCATGCGCCTTACCAAATCCACTCCACTACCAGGTCCTTCTACCAACATTTTGAATAAGTATACCTTCTCCTTTCCTTGTCTAGGGAACACACTATCATGAATGTATTCGAACTTCAAATTCCATTTCATATTCATGATGCTATCTATGACCCCATTTTTCCCAGTGCTACGAAACGAAGTAATAACGTTCCGGATATTAGATGAACTTAGTCTCTAGAACCTATCCATAACATCCTTTAACGATTTTCCTTGCAACATCTCCATAGGGCCTTCACCATTGTGTATAAGGTGGTTGTCTAGAAATTGCTTACTTGCTGCCAAGGCAATGGCTAAGTTGGTTGCAGTCGGAGTTCTGGCCACCTCACATACAATGAGACCTGAAATAGTATCTATAGCCTCTCTACATGTTCCAGAAGCTACAGGATGCATATGATTACCTAAGTGAATGCACACTTGGGTCATGAAAGTAGTATCACTGTGGATGTAATAGATTCTAGCATCACAAGTACTAATACAATCAGGTGAACTCTTGCATATCTTGCACAAAAGACATGAATCCTTCGGAGGATTAGTACCAACATAGAATGGGGTGGGAGTATAACCACACCACTCTGTCTCATTGGGCTTCGAGAATCGCTTCAAATAGTCACACTCAGAATTATTACAGATGAGATGGCCTGCACAAGAGGATTTTCTAAACTTCAAACCATCTTCATTGTGGATATTGGATGTCATGGTCCGACACCAAGCATGACCATCGTATTTTTTATCCATCCCTTGTAGATTTCCACCAGAAGATGATGAAGACGAGACACGAAGGGAAGGCAACTCAAATATCAAATCCCCATTAAAGTCGACCGGCAGATACTGCACTTTGTGGTGGACTAAGGAATTGTAGTTCAAAGTAGCAATTTTGTTCCTAGACTTACGAATGGTGGCAAGTTTACGCAAGCAACCAACAATACTAACCGAGGCTGTACTATTTGGATATGTTGGCGAGCGAGAATGCGTAGACAAAGAAGGACTACTTGCTAGCGTTTGGTATATACCGGAAGATGTCTTGAAGACATCATTAGGGACTCTAACAGGCACAGATGCTTGAATATTTTGCTGGCTCGGAGACTCTCCTTCAGATTCACTAGAGAGATCTATAATGGGGCCATTGAATTCTTGTTTTACACGCATAAGTGGAATAGGTGTACTAGCATTTAAAACATGATCACGATCCGGAGAAATACTACTGGTATGTCGAGCAGGAGGCATATTCATAGTAGAGGGGTCTGACTGGCGAGGTAATATTTGAATAGTAGCATTGAGAACAGGAGACAGCAATCCATAAGCTCTGTGTCGACCTTGCCGAAGGTGCCACACATGATCGGTTTGGAATTCTAATTTTAACATAGGTATATACTTCTTCAAGCGCCCATCCTCAGACATGACTTCTTCTTCAACATATATACTAGATTCGACAAAACCAAATCGCACATGAAGAAGGTGTAAAGACAATACAGCATATCCTTCGGGCCCAAGAGGAAGAACTAGTGGAATCTCATGGCCATCCGCTCGAATGGAGGCCATTGAGTGAAAAAGAAAGCACAACAACAATGAGACGCTTACAAGAGGTAGGCAGTAGAGATTAGAGATGGGTTGAATGAATTTGAACTTCTATTTAATATATGAATATGTTTTATTTAAATATTATTTTAAATTAAAATCGTTGAGAGAGAGCCGTATCTTCGAGCACACTCATAAACTCAAGTGTAATATAATTGAAGTAATAAGATTTCATTGTTATAGATCTTGGATCCATTAAGATTTTGCAAATATTATGTATATGCTGTTGTTAATAACTCCCACTCTTGTCCTTATAGGAAGTCTTGTAACTTAAATTTCAACTAATCTCAACGTATACATTCACTAATGACTCATTTAAGAGGGACATTAAAACGGCTACTTGGTGGACATACATTAATTTATTAAAAGCATAAAAAAGATTTAGAAAGCCCAAACATTCATCATGAATTAGGAGACATCCATTTCAAATTGTAGAGGTTATCTACCATATCTATAAAATCTAAATGTATTGGATACACAATAGATTTCAAACAATAAGTTTTTCTATACTCTTTGCCGTTATGGAGTATTTTATAGATAGGATCTGACAAATATTTAGAGATAGTAGTTTACCGATTAGTGTAGCAAACTTTCAAATTTCAAATTTGAATACCAACCGAAAAGATGTTTGGATTCCCTATAAGATGATGTAAAGATATAAGGTTTAGCCATTCTTGTGAAAGCATTACGTAGAAGATTTTGGTGTTTAGGTCATGCGTTAGATTGAGTGACTAGTGCTAATTAGAATGTTAACTTCATTTTTTGCTCCTACTCCTACCCACTTTGTAGAAATCCTCTGTATTATGATCCGCTAGTCTCATGCGTGTTGAAAAGGATATAAGTGTGAGTAGTCCTCAATATAATTTGACAAAGCGGAGAAAGAGAAGAAAGCTTTTCTTTTCATCCCGTAAGGAGTTGCAACGGGCACAGGCGGTACAAGACAATATTGGTTTAGGAAAAAAGGTAATACCTCCAAATCCCACTTGCATCTTCAATTATATCAAGAAAGATGTTTATGATAGAAATGAAAGAAGCTTACAGGAAGATTTGAACGTGAAGGTGAACCTGAAGGACTTATTCACTCAGGGATATTAGCCGATTTCAAGTGTAAGTTTATCACGGAATGCTTTTTATTTCAAATATTATATTCTAGAGAATAATTGCTTAGTATTCAGAAATCAACCTGTGCAGTGAAAATCTAGATTGTACCAAATGGCTAGATACGAATTTGTAGGAATGTGCCTTACATTATGTAAGATATCAAAAATATTGAAAGTATAGCAAAGTATTCCTAGTTTCAAGAAACAAACTACAACAATTTAAATGCATTATTTATGACATTTTATGTATTAACAAAAGAGGTTCATAAATAGGAAAGAAAATGAAGGTCGTAAGATTTTGTAATGCAACTTTTACCTTCCAATAATAAACAAATAGCATTGCCTAATCTGAATGTACCTATCGCATAACACATACTGCTTGAATATAAACGGGAGCCTAACCTGCTTGAATATTAACGGGAATTTTGCTATACTTGTACAAATACCATTTCAGTATGTACGGGAGAGTATACAGACGTAAAGAATCCCGCCTCTGGCTCGGAGCACGTCTGTCGGATTTACAGATAGTGGTGAATCTGCATTGCGGCACTTCAGCCTCATGCCAAAGTGAACTAGTTGTCGCTTTTCAATTTTGAGTCTGTGAGCTCCGATAGTGGGCAAGTCCCCGTTTGGCATCCTATTCGAAATTTGTTCATTGTGGTTGCCGCTCATTCACATTTCCACTTGCTGCGATTCTCTCAGACAGGAAATAACGTGGGGTTTAGGGTATCTGTGTAGGGTGACAAGACAATGGCAAGAAGGCCAGCGACGAGGAGAGCGGCTCTTGGAGAGACAAGAGGCATTGTAGACGGAAGCGAAAGTAATGAAGACCCCGTACATGGAGATCACGTGGTCTCCAATCTCTCCACGGGACATCAGGTTTGCAATTTCCTCCCACTCTTTTTAAGTCGACACGCATAAAATCTGACCATTTTGTAGTGGCCGCAACAAGTAGTCAGGAATTCCGACTGGCGTAAACTGTCTGTCGTTCGAAGTTCATGGTGATATCTTGGTTTAGGGTTCATAAAAAATTTGTCCCTGTTCGGTGGACTTCAGTTGTCCGACCAAGATTTACGGTTTAGGGATTCAAAAAATTATGGGATCCAAAAGTCTTCCTCGGCGCCGAGGCAGTTCGGAGGGCCTCTTCAAGGTGAGTTTTACCGCCTTCAATTTGTCCCTGTTCGGTGGACTTCAGCTGTCCGACCAAGATTTACGGTTTAGGGATTCAAAAAATTATGGGATCCAAAAGTCTTCCTCGGCGCCGAGGCAGATTGGAGGGCCTCTTCAAGGTGAGTTTTACCGCCTTCAATTTGTCCCTGTTCAGTAGACTTCAGCTGTCCGACCAAGATTCACGGTTTAGGGATTCAAAAAATTATGGGATCCAAAAGTCTTCCTCGGCGCCGAGGCAGATCGGAGGGCCTCTTCAAGGTGAGTTTTACCGCCTTCAATTTGTCCCTGTTCGGTAGACTTCAGCTGTCCGACCAGGATTCACGGTTTAGGGATTCAAAAAATTATGGAATCCAAAAGTCTTCCTCGGTGCCGAGGCAGATCGGAGGGCCTCTTCAAGGTGAGTTTTACTGCCTTCAATTTGTCCCTGTTCGGTGGACTTCAGCTGTCCGACCAAGATTCACGGTTTAGGGATTCAAAAAATTATGGGATCCAAAAGTCTTCCTCGGCGCCGAGGCAGATTGGAGGGCCTCTTCAAGGTGAGTTTTACCGCCTTCAATTTGTCCCTGTTCAGTAGACTTCAGCTGTCCGACCAAGATTCACGGTTTAGGGATTCAAAAAATTATGGGATCCAAAAGTCTTCCTCGGCGCCGAGGCAGATCGGAGGGCCTCTTCAAGGTGAGTTTTACCGCCTTCAATTTGTCCCTGTTCGGTAGACTTCAGCTGTCCGACCAGGATTCACGGTTTAGGGATTCAAAAAATTATGGGATCCAAAAGTCTTCCTCGGCGCCGAGGCAGATCGGAGGGCCTCTTCAAGGTGAGTTTTACCGCCTTCAATTTGTCCCTGTTCGGTAGACTTCAGCTGTCCGACCAGGATTCACGGTTTAGGGATTCAAAAAATTATGGAATCCAAAAGTCTTCCTCGGTGCCGAGGCAGATCGGAGGGCCTCTTCAAGGTGAGTTTTACTGCCTTCAATTTGTCCCTGTTCGGTGGACTTCAGCTGTCCGACCAAGATTCACGGTTTAGGGATTCAAAAAATTATGGGATCCAAAAGTCTTCCTCGGCGCCGAGGCAGATTGGAGGGCCTCTTCAAGGTGAGTTTTACCGCCTTCAATTTGTCCCTGTTCAGTAGACTTCAGCTGTCCGACCAAGATTCACGGTTTAGGGATTCAAAAAATTATGGGATCCAAAAGTCTTCCTCGGCGCCGAGGCAGATCGGAGGGCCTCTTCAAGGTGAGTTTTACCGCCTTCAATTTGTCCCTGTTCGGTAGACTTCAGCTGTCCGACCAGGATTCACGATTTAGGGATTCAAAAAATTATGGGATCCAAAAGTCTTCCTCGGCGCCGAGGCAGATCGGAGGGCCTCTTCAAGGTGAGTTTTACCGCCTTCAATTTGTCCCTGTTCGGTAGACTTCAGCTGTCCAACCAGGATTCACGGTTTAGGGATTCAAAAAATTATGGGATCCAAAAGTCTTCCTCGGCGCCGAGGCAGTTCGGAGGGCCTCTTCAAAGTGAGTTTTACCGCCTTCAATTTGTCCCTGTTCGGTGGACTTCAGTAAACCGACCAAGATTTACGGTCTAGTGTTTGAAAATACTATGGGATCCAGAAGTCTTCCTCGACGCCGAGGCAGTTCGGACGGCCTCATCAAGGTGAGTATTACCGCCTTCAGTTTGTAGGAAGATTCCTGTCGATTCCTGTCTAATTATATCAAAGACCTTGTTCGTTGTAGTGCCTAGACAAGTTCTTGTCCTTTTGCATGGAATTTCAAGTGTAACATCGAAGCTTGTAGTTCATGTGAAGCACTGTTACATATAGCTTTCTTTTTTGTGAAGATTGTCAATTGCTGTTCATAATATCACAGATCAATAGCTAGCAATGCCTGTTGAAACCATTCTCTGACTGCTATGGGCTTTTTCTAGAGCTTATTGAGTTTCTGTTTTTTTCTTCGAATTGCAGCTGAAGTCGCACATGCCTTCTG
Organism: Climacium dendroides; assembly: GCA_950106755.1. Lineage (NCBI taxonomy): Eukaryota > Viridiplantae > Streptophyta > Bryopsida > Hypnales > Climaciaceae > Climacium > Climacium dendroides. The sequence goes on from OX467092.1 coordinate 27,381,902, forward strand.
CACTACTAGAGTCTATTGATCAATGGTTGACGGATCTGTTGAACCTGCTGGATTCAGTAGTCTTGAGAACTAAATGGATGCTCCGGAACAAGAGGCAAGACTAAAGCTTTGGATAAGAGCTTTGCAGATTTGCTGTAACCTAGTTTCCCATCATAGGTGTGGATTCTCATTCCTTTGTTAATCCAGAGTTTTGTAGCAGTTTTGACTTGGTCATATGATGGCCTTCTCTGAGTCCCATTTTTTCTTTCCGCCAGTGGATGCTATGTTCTTTGACTGATTCTTGTGATATAGAAATTTTCCCTATTGTCAAAAAACGAACAAAAAATGGTCCCCGCCTTAATTATACTGTTCAAATTGTTTTTTTCAAACGATAAATCCTGGTCCTATTGGGGTAAAGCACCAGCCTCAATTTCGCCTTTCTTTGGCTTATCATTAATTTTCTCATTGGAAGCTGAAGGGCATGTTTCGGGGTGGCTAGGTTGACAACTGGTGGAAGAAACTACTTCCAAAGGTAGCTCCTGAATTGTTTTCAGCAGAGGGTTTAGTGATTATGGTTCAGGTAATTTTCTTTCCACGTCGTGATTCTTTACTAACAATGAATTGCGTTTAGGGTGAATAACATGATGGTGAAGGATAGATCTTTTAATTAGGAGAAAGAATTGAAAATAATCTTACTAATAACGTGAGTGTACTTAGGTCTTTAATATGAATTGATCTATCCCTGTTCGGTGGACTTCAACTGTCCGACCAAGATTTGCGGTGTGGTTTCTAAATATTATGGGATCTAGAAGGCATCCTCGACGCCAAGGCAGTTTGGAGGGCTGCTATCATCCCAAATTTTACCCAACAACCGAAAGCCTTCCTCGGTGCCGAGGGAGCTCGAAGGGCTCCAGTTGATCAACACTTCAAGCGCGGGTGAGGCACGGACCAGGTTCACGGAATTTCAAACGCATGTCCTCCTAGCGGGGTTCTGATCAGATTGCGATGTGGCCCCGTGGCCTGTGTACAAGAATGGAACGTGTGGGAGTTTGGATGACGCTTGAGATTCTGACCTCATGAAGGTTCGTGATGTAATCACGTGGACCGTGATGATTTGGTGCACCTGCCAAACACGGCTGTGGCACAGTCTTCCAAGCGGAACTTATGTGTGAGCACTGCTCTTGTCCACCTGTCTAGAAAATTGTGGCGGTTTGGTTGATTCTCGGCTAGTATTGGACTGGATGGAGGATCGTGAGGTGTTCACGTTTAACGTGATGATCTGTGAGACTGCCGAACGCGGATGTGGGCAAGAAGCATATGATCAGTTCATGCAAATGCATAGGGAAGCCATCGAATTTCATGCATGCATGTTCTCGAGCGTTCTAAATCCGTGATCAAGCATAGGGCTTTGAAATGGGACATGGGAACTGGTCTCGGCGCCGAGGGAGCGTAAATCGTTATCTTCAACAAACAGAAAGTCAAGTTCTACCTGAGGTTCAAGATAGTCCCCGCTACCAGAAGTCCGCCTCGGTGCCGAGGTGACCTGTGGCTCAAGTTGTTGAAGCAAGACGGATGCACTTCAGTTACTGTATGTCGGATGCCAAATTGATTTTAGGCAGCCCTCAAGAATCCAGTTCATGAAATGGGTACAGAAGGTCGAACCCCAAAATGATACACCACGGCGCTGAGGCTGCTTCAGTGATCGGGACTCTGGACTCCGGGGCTTGTTTTTAATGCGATGGGAGCTACTTCATTCTCATTACGTGGCTGTTCGGGTATTACCTGTTTTATTTATTATCAATTTATTAATTGCTTCATTGAATTTATGAATTTATATTTTGTCTTTTACAGGTTGTGGAAGATAAATCTCCCGGCTCACAATGCATGGGTGTTGAAGAGGAGCACACTGGTGGAGATTTAGATAGAGAAAGGACATCTTCAGTGCAGAATAAGGAGATTGCCGAAACAGACTTCACCACTGAAGATGCCTTTCGAAAGTCTCAGAAAGTGAACTCAGTGGCCTCGATTTCGGCTTTAAGACTGAAACCAAATTCAATATCTCGGCTCCGAATTCCCTTGTGCCGCCTTGTCATTATGCCCATGATTCAACCTGCACTTCAATGTGACTTCACCTGATTAGAACAGGAGTTTGTGCATGGGTACCGAGATGGTTCCAATGTGTTTTATGTGTCTCTTACTAACGAGCAAGGCGATATTCAACTGGTATCTGATGTTGACAAGGAGGCATGGGGGCCACTATGGAATGAGGAGAATGACATCTTTAATTCCATTCTCAATGCAACACCAGGCTTGGAGAACTTTCAGAACTCGAAATTCTTTGTTTGTGATGGAAATCACAGGTTGATGGCGTGGTCATCCTACATTTCGAAATATCATTCAACTGATCGAGATTGGCATATCTCGGTTGATTCCATAGTTTTGGAGACGAAGGGGAGGATTGGTGAAGTCATACATGCAATGCATGATATAAACCAGTAAGTGCATCCATTGATCAATTTTGTTTGATTTCGGGTTTTTTTAATGTTTATATTTTAATTTTACTTATCATCTTATTTTTGATTCGCAGGCATACCGAAAATTCGTTTATCAAAACGAATTTAGTACACACGTTATATCGTATCCAAAAATACGGAGTTCTTCCGTTGGACAAATTTGCAAAACATTTGAGTGAATTTGAGATGGCACAATGCACTACTAACATTCGAAAGAGTTGGTATACGATGTCGGTTGAGGTTTTCACTTCATTTATTTTTTGGGTAAAATATCTCATTCAACGTTTCCATGAATTTCTTTCATTTTTTTTTATTTTGACGAAAATTTGCTAATTTTTTTGTGGTGTGTAGTATGAGATTGCTGCAGCAGCTGATTTGGCATGCCGAATATTCAAAGAAGAAACTGCAGCAGAAGACCAATCTCCGGAAAGCATTCTGGTTGTGATGAAATCGGCTACCAAGGAAACAACATCCAAGTTGCAGCAGAAGCTGAATAAGTTGACTGCAGTTGCTAATCCCCAGTTTGGTCCTGATTTCCTTAAAGAGGTATGAATTTCTAGACCGAGTCAAATATTAGAATCTATATTTATTGCTTAAGTTTAATGGATTTATTTTAACTTTCATGTTTCTGCGATGTAGATTGAGAGACACTATACACAGAACATCAGTCCAGAGATGACGCTTGAGAAGTTGCAATTGATTGTAACTTCGAATGTGAGCAATCAGTATAAAGTGAGGTGGCTTCAATGGTGGAATTGTTCTAATGAAACACAGGAGGCATTATGGTTTCCACTGAAGCCGGTTGGTGAGAGTGATTTGAAGGCCTTCCTAGTGAAAGCTTGTTGGTATGTTTGGGTAAGTAATTTTCTTCAGTTTAATGTTTTCTCAAATTCCACTCTTCTTCATTGAAGTGATGGATGTTTTTTTATCATCTTTATATATTTCCTTTGGCATATCTATACTCTCTTCATTCCATAGATTGAAGAAATGGGCTCCGAAATGTTTGAGGACATTGCCAAGAAGGATCGGTTGCCGCTGGTTATGGATTCACCCAAAAAACCGGCCATTTTTTCTGATTATGTTGAGGGATGGCGGATTCTAGTTTGGGACAAAGCATTTCTGTCTCATTTCAGAGGGCAAGAAGGTTTCAAGAAGTCAGATGACTTCAAAAAGCGCAATGGCACTGACTTAGTATTGAAGCGTGTCCTTTTCCGGTAAGAATTCGATCGCATGCGTTCCATAATCTTGTTCTTGTGAATTGAATTGCATTAAGATGGAATGTTTTCATTTTTTTCAAACGATAAATTTTTTCTGTATCTACAGGTATTTCAAGTATGAGCTGTTGGAAAATGGGGCCATTGCAAAGCGCGATTTACCCCTTTTTCTGTCCACATGGGTGGATATTAATTCCGAACATTGTATGTTTTCCCAGTCTCAATTGCAATGGTGGACAAGTGCACACCTGAAGACGGGTGCTTGGTACCTGGATTGCCCCCCGGAGTTTACACCTGAGTCTGAGGAGGAGTTGAAATGGTCTATTGATTCCCACAGTCGTGAAGAAGAGATCAATGATTTTGCTGGTCTTGACGAGCAAGCAAGAGCTAAAGCATTGAAGAAGCGGGAAGAAGCTGACAAAAGAATTGTCTTGAAGAATTCCGAGGCAGTGAACAAAGCCAAGGAAAAACTAACAAAGAAGTCTTTGAAGGAGACCAAAGAGGCATCGACACCAAGGAAGGGTAGGAAGAGGAAGACCAATGATGAAGTTCCACTTTCATCTACAAAAGACGAGGTTTCTCAGCATCAAGGGTCTTTCTCCCGCGGCACCAAACGTGATGCAGACTTCGCATCACTTAGCGAAGAAGGCATGCTACACGGCCCATCCACCTCTGAGTTCTTACAGGACTCAGAGATTTCCTTGTCTGAGTTGATTTTGAATCATTCTTTGGAAACTGTTCTAGATGATCCTCTTCCCCAGGTGTACCACGACATTATAAAATTCCTGGACAAGGTCAGTTTCTTTACTTGCTTTGAATTCTTTGATCAATATATTTTATTGACATTCAATAAATTTTTATTTTTTTTATACTTATCGTTACGTGTGTATTGCAGCATAAGGGGGAAAAAGAACGTCTCTTCAAAGGAAAGAAGAGTGATTCCCCACGAGTCGACCTTATTATTGGAGACATACCTGAGGGCTTGCCCGTCCCTGGTTTGTCTTTACCTAGAACCAGCATTCCTAAGTGGAATGCGGAAGATCCAGAGTGGCTACAGTTGTTTTTTGAATTCAGTGACGGCCATATTCATGACGATGGAGCTGTTATTATTATATATCCTTTGAGGGCGATAACGAAGGCTACCATTGTGTAATACGGTGTTACCTACTCTTTCGAGCCGATGAAAGATTGGTGGGGAACAAATGCTTTGCATTTGGCATCACCTATAACTCCAGGGAGAACAGTAGATTCCTTTGTCATTTCACTTCTGGATTTTTATAATTTTTTAAAGGTGTTTTATTGTCAAACATAGAATTTGCATAGTTTAGTATTGTACTTTCGATTTTAATGCATTGTTTGATTATATAAAATCATACCTATATTCCTTGAATGGTATAGTCTTCTTTGATTTAACTAAATCCTATACATCTTCTTTTTTGCAGACACAGCGGTTCGAAATTATGTTGCTTGTCAGGAAATTGCCCAGTATTCAGCCTTTGAAGTTTCAATTCCAGCCATGCCCGCCAAATTTAGCAAAACTAAATTTGGATGTGGCGGCTAATGATATCCTTCAGAATTTCACAAACTTGGAGACTATGACAATGGATTGCAACTCCAAGCCTTGGAGAGGGGCGAGAGAAAAAGACCCTCGATTATTGCAAATGCTAATCCAACGATGCTCATTTTTAAATGACATTGTTATGGATTGCACTGTTGCAACAGGTATTATCAAGTGACTTCGATGATACTTGTTTTTTATTTTCACTTCTCTCTTATGCTTGCCAATGTCTTCTTACTTATTGTATTTGTGTTTTATTTGATACCAGGGGCTTCAATCCACACTTGCAGGAACTTGGGTAGGCACATAATTGCACTTGAGTCCGACAAAGCCCTATTTGATGCGGTTTTGGCTCCTATGATTCGCCCAATTGCAGAGGTTACTAAACCATCCTCAACAGTCCTTTTGCTTGACGCCGATGAAGATGCAGTGGAAGTTCAAGTCCCACGCATTGTCAAGAAATCTCGTTTCACATGTGAATAAGTCTACCGGTTAACATTATTTTTTAGCATTACATGTGTAGTTCTAATGCTATTGTCATTCTTCTTTTACATTCACCTTATATATATGATTTATCATCAAAGTGATTGATAATTACGTTCTAATACTTCTTTGATTTGTGCAGCATGATTTCAAACAAGGCAACTCAGCGTCCTTTTTTCACTTTGCCTTCTTTTTTCCCAAGCCCGAAGAAGTCATACATATTGCCGTCATATGCAGAGGCTATAGCATCTACTTTAGCATTTGAAAAAGACATTCCTGCACGGAAGAAGTATACTTCTATAGATCTAAGAGTTTTAAAGTTTGTGGATGTGGAAGCTTTAGAATCAGATACAGAGACATCGTCGGCTGATAGTAGTGGCCATTCTCAGTCTATGTCTACATCTTCTTTCTGATTCCTTTGTTTGTTACATTACACTTAATGGATTTCATTTTATCTAATATTATATGTTGTTTTTGGTCTTTAAACCATCAGTATTCTGTTACCTTAACTTCTGTTAGAATATAAAATGTACAAGTTATTATTTGGTTCAAATCTTTAGTTTTTGCTTACAGGATTAATAAGAGGGGTCCTCTCTTTTGCCTTTTCATCTAGGCTTATGTTTTTTTTGGCTTTTTTTTTCTACTCTTATCTCTTCATTGTCTAGCCAGCCTTTGTTGGTTTAGCTGCCTTCTACTTGGTTTCCATGTTTTTTCTCAATGGTTTCTTTCTATTTGTTCTGAAAATAAGTAAATAAATAAATGTAAAAGTTATGTATGATATAGTAATCATTATGTCTGCCTATTGTGATAATGCGAAGTGGTCTTCTCACCCTAAAAATAAAAACTATCAAAAATGGTTAGAAGATCATCTATATTTTACTTCATATAATCTATTTACTATTTCATTTAATAAGCTGCTCTTCTTTAGCTTAGACAAACATATAGAGGACATCATTTCAATGTGAAAAATGAATGAATTTAGGTAGGAACTTTGAAATGGATAAAATGCACTACACAAGTTATGTCCATGGATTATGTTATTTTTCTTTAAATTCTAAACCCTAATCATATCAAAGAAGTTGTCAACAAATTCCACTACAAATGATTTGAGTGCCCTCTAAAAAAAAAAATTAATTACCATTTCTTCTTTTCATTTTGCATTAAATCATTATTGAAGAATCCACGGTTATAGGATAGTCTATTTATTTAAAAAATAAAAAAATAAAAACCAAAAAAATCCATGGTCATAGGTACCTTCTAAATTTTAAAATCAAAAAAATGTACAGTCATATGTTCACAAGCTCGCAGCTTCACGCTCACAGGCTCGCAGGCTCACGCTCACAGGCTCACAAAATAGCAACCCTGCGGGAGAAATTCACTTTGTCGGGACGATGCGAGTCAAATTCTGAACTAGGTGGAAGATTGGGCATTCGCTTTTCAGATCCAAAAACTTCCTCACCTTCCAGATGGGGCTTCCTAGTGCAATACTCATTACCACCTGGTATAGATGCCATGGCCTCATTTAGTCCTTTGGGATTACCGGTATGTTGGGCATATCTCTGTGCTACACGAAGCAATAGTTCTTCTTTTCCTGGACCAGTTCCTGGCTTCTCCCCCTTTAGAAACTGGTAATATCTAACCATTTGCATGAATGCTCGAACATAGTCATCGATAGTGGCAACGTACAAGTCAGAGCCACGTTTTCCAGATTGCTGCAACCATTTGTTATGGACGGTCTCTGCGAGGTTGCAAGTAGGAACGAGTCCAAGTTCATCTTCAGTGAGTCCCTGTACCGTAGAGTATGGATTAAAGATACTACAAATGAAGAGTACCGAAATATACTTGGTTTAATGTCTACGATTAAGGTTGTTACACGAAGTACTCAAGAAATTGAAGATAGAAAGCATTCAAAAAACAAATGATTAGCAATGATGGGAGATAACACAAGAAAAAGAAGTAATGAACCCTAGCTTGGGAAAAAAAAAAACGAGGGATAGGGTGAGCAAGAAACTTACAGTGTCCATGAATGCTCCCCATTGCCTATACTGGAAGTGCCAAAATGCTAACCACAACTCCAAACGACGAAGCCCCTCCCCGCTTGTGGCTCCAGATGAATGCCACCACGTTCGAATTGCATGAAACCTAGTCTCTGCCTCTGCTAAGGAATTTGCATCCTTATATTGCTTACACAGCTTTCGATGTTGGTCTTGAAGGTCACTCCGAATGTTTGCTTTCGTGTGTTTCTCCATAGACTGAGTCCAGTGAAATAAACATGTACGTTCTCGATTGGGCATGGGCTTGGTTGGATCACCACTTCCATAAACAATGCGCACCGCATTCCAGTTTGCTTGTGCCGAATCAGCCATAAATCCCTTAAAATAAGGCAAGGGGTATCCATGTCTACCCATCACAAGGTTTAAGTTTTTCCAGAAGTCGCATTGGGCAACTACATCTTCTGATTGCATGTCGCAAACCGCAATAGTCATGACGCGGCAGTAGGTCGTGTCATAAACATGATATGCAATCGTAGTCCACAACTTCACTCGCCTAACATGATCAAACATGATCCATGCGTCCTCAAGGTCACCACCAGGCTGCATACGCGATACCAAGTCAACGCCGCTTCCAGGACCGACCTTGGACATTTTGAACACAAAGACTTTGTCAGAGTCAGATCCCTGTCCAGGGAATTTGTTTTCTTGTACAAAAGCCCAATTGCTACAGCCACGAAGCTTTGTGATGCTGTCCATGATTCCAAAGCGTCGGAAGTACTTAAACGTACTAACTTCATTGCAAATACTTGGGGAACTCATGAATTTGCATTTCTCCAAAACCGGCATCAATTCCTGTAGTCCAAATGGGGTAGGCGTAGCTCCTTCAGGTCGAAGTAGCATCTCTCCGAGGAACTCTTTGCTGGCCTCCAAGATGATGGCGGAATTTGTTCCGGACGGGTTCCGCTCAACTTGGTCTGATATCAGGGACCGAGTTCTCTCCTTGGAGTCTCGGCAATCTCCATCTTTCACAGGGTGGTTGTGAATACCGAAATGAATACAAGCCCGAGTCATGTCGTTTGACCCAACTACATAATAGATTTTCGCAGGACAACTACCAATACACGATGGGGCCATTAAACAAATCTTGCATGTGATACTGGAACCAACCGGAGGATTGGCACGAACCTCATATGGAAGAGGAGAACAACCATCCCATTCCATCTCGTTGATGAGAGCTACACGGTGCTTTCAAGTAAGGTAGTCACAACTGGGGTTGTCACATCGTAGGTGACCCATGCACGATGCCAACCGGAATGTGAGGCCATCTCCATTCTTTATATTTGTTGTATGGAGATTTGTCCAGACGTGACCATCGTATCGTTTCTCCATTCCAGTGAGAAGTTTAGCCTGATTCTCAGTTCCCGAAACATCTCCAACGGGTGGTAATTCGAATATCACATCGCCATTGAACGAAGGTGGAACAAATTGGACTACAGAAATTTTGATAGAGTTCCACTCGATCTTCTTGAACGGATTCTTACAACCTTTGGTGGAGCCCAACTTCTGCAAACATGAAACAATAGAGGACCCACAATAAGTTGAGGATGGTGTTCCTAAGACTGGAGAAGGTGAGATGGATGGTGTCCTTAAGGCTGGCAAAGGCAAAGTGGATGTGGTCGCTCTATGAATTGGTGGTGCCAAAGTTGGTCGCATAAATTTATATGGAGGCGACGAACCATCGGAATCATCGCTATCAATGGCAATGACCTCAACACCTGGCTCAATCTTTACAGTACTAAGCAACGCTGTCTCGAAAGTGCTAGCGCTGGATACTCTAGTGGTACCTTGTCGAGTTGGTGCTTCCACAATGGTTTCAGGTAAGCCATACACTAAATATCTACCTGGATGTAAATGCCACTGCCTCACTAGGTTAGAGACAATGGGCTCCTGACCTACAATATGGGTGAGATCACCACTCGAACTATCAAATACTTCCTCGTCAATATCCAACGAGTTCTCTGCAAGATGAAAGCGAGCACTTAGTCGAGACGAAGTCACAACAGCGTATCCCAAGTCACCAATCGGAAAAGAAATAGGGACCCGTTCTCCATTTGCCCTAACGGTTGCCATTCGATTGTGCTCCATTCAAACAGTTCATGCACTCTACCTCAAAAGCACAGAAACGCATCAATCGTACACCTCATGAGCTACAGTAAGGAAATCTTACAACAAGGAAATCAACGGACCTCGATGACATTGCTACAAGTGTTTTGTTATTAACCAGAACACCTTTTATGACATACTACTCCGCTCATCATGAAGGCAAGACCGCCAGAGTTGTAATGAATGAAATCCCTTCAAATATACCGAAGCGGAATGCAGCATAATGAGAAGTTCACTTGGCGCTCTGCTTATTAACTGACATTAATATTATAAAATATAATAAGGATAAAAACCTCTCACTACAAATGTCGGACCAGATTTGTATACCCGGAACAGTATGACGGTCATTAGCATTAATGCAAATAAGGCAACGACTTTAAAATCGAATCGACTTCATAAATAACATGTAGAGTAAAGAGTGGCACAATCCTATGCAAGATACTACTCAAATAAATGGATCCCAACAATACCACCACGTCATTGTGATGCATCATCCTTATGAGGCAATCCCAAATCCCAAAGCAATATTAATTAGAAAGCATACAATGTGCGTCCTAAGTGTAGCAGGAAAATTAAAAATATACATGTACAGTAGGAACTGCATCCACACACTAGGGGATCAAGTATGAGGACAATACCGAATATCGAATCCAAATTCACAAATCACTTCAACCTTAAAGTATTACTCAAGAAATGATTGATGTAATACAAGAACAAGATCACGCAGGGAAAGTAAAATATTATAAAGTAGACAACCAATTGACAACAACATGCTCAATCTAGAAAGAAGAAGAATTTCTTATCAACCCCTAGACCTGAACCAACAACCTTCAACACCCCACCCTGAGGTCCCAACCGGGAGACCCGAACCTCGAGTCCCGACCCTAGAACCCAACCCTAGGAAATCATGACCGGGGACTCGTCCGCCAGGTCCAGGTCGATGAGGGCTGTCGACTGAGACAAGTTTCGCCTATCCCACCGACCTCACTAACTCACCTAGCTTGAACTGAAGCAACGAGGATTTGTCGGCGTTGGATAACCACGAGTGTCGGCGTTGGAGAAGTGGATTTGACTATGGAGCGAACCTTGCGTCCAAGGCGTGGACATGCTGTAGAAACTCAGCGGCAATCTCCACGGCGTCAGACATCGAGACGGAACACCCAGGTAATGAACCCAAAACCCCTCTTGATTCGCAAATTGGCGCTTGATCGCGGTCCTGGTTGCAATCCTCGTCGTGTTGGTGCTCGTGGTTTTGTCGTGTTGGTGCGCGTGTCCCCGTCGTGGTCCTGATCGTGTTCCTGCTCGTGGTCTCGTCGTGTTCCTGCTCGTGGTCTCATCGTGGTCCTGCTCGTGGTCTCGTCGTGGTCTTGTTCGTGGTTGTCGGAATGCAATCCCACATGCTAGACCCATAATACTAGCATAGGACGGAAAAATTCAAAAATTGTCTCCTTCCGAAGGAAAGTTTTTGAGTTCTCCTAGGAAGTTAAGGCAAATTAGGAAAATCGGATTTCCGGATCCGAAAAAATTTCATTAGGGCTAAAAACCTAAAAGCCGGAACCCTAGAAAGTTCCGGATTTCGGATGACGGCGCCGGCCCTAAACCGGAAACCGGATCCGTACTAGGGATAGGGTTTTGCCGCCAAAACCTGTCCCGTACATCGGGTCCGTATAAGAGGGGGACTGTAGCCGGCCGCAGGCACACTTATCCTCTTTCTTTTGTTCTTCCGCCGACGTATTCCGTTTTCCTTGCTTCGTTAGAATTCCGGTAGACTGAGGGACTGTGTGAGTTGCGATCGTGCAGGGGTTACCGGAGTGACAGTTGTGAGCAGAGATTTAGGGAGAGATTGTGTAAGGATTGATCGTGAGCACAATGGCTTCTAGGGTAAGCCGGTGGAAGTTGAAGGACATGCCTGAGGACTCAGAGGACGAGGCGCCGGCACTTGTACCTCGACCGAAGACCATCCCGATGATGAAGGTGGTTCCGGAGGTTCCGACGGAGGAGGACCGGCTGGCACACCTACGGGAGCATCTCCGCAACATGGGGTGTGACGGACTCCTAGAAGTGCCGTAGGGAATCCAAGAGGAGAGCCTGGTTTCAAACATACTTCGTCCGGAAATTGGTATCTTGGATACCACCATTCGGGCGAAATGAGACCTGTGGACGGTGAACACTTGGCGGGCCGTCTACAAGTTCCGGGAGGCGCTGGACAAGGTCATGGAGAAGAATCAGGAGGTGATGGAGGGAGAGTTCCGGGCGCCCGCCAATCCGAAGGAAGGTAACCAGGTTTCCGACCTGGTGAATCCGGAGTACCGGGATGTGGTAGCGTTTCTCAACCCTATCCTCCATCCCACCAAGCCGCGGCGAGTAGTAGCAAAGGTAGCCTCCACCATCTTGGGGAGCCTCTAGGGAAAGATGATGATGGACTGGGCAGCCATCATCCACGAGCTAGTCAGAGACTTAGTGCGTGCCCTTCGGTCCAAAAAGAAGAGCTAGAGTCCTCTTCCGGCATATTTGTCTCATTTGTACGCCCACCACTCTCTGCTCAAGGCGAATGAAGAGAGTGCGTACCAGGACCTAGTCCAACTACAGTAGTACGGAGGAGAGGAGCCCTCGCCTCGAGACGGACCGGACGATGAGGACACTGAAGAAGAGGAGCCGGTCTCTCCGCTAAAGAAGAGGAAAAGGCGGAATAGGACGCCGCCGGTAAGTCCGTCAGAGGAGCCTCCTACACCGGAACCACAGGAAGAGGTTCAGGAGGTAAAGACAGAAACTGGACCTATTCCGAAGGGAGTCCAACCATCCTTGCAACTGGTTGGGCCGATACGACCGCACACCGTCGCCACTCAGGCTGAGGCCGGACCCTCCCGGACCCGGATGATAGAGGTGGAGGAGAGGGATTGGACAACCATGCGATTGGGAGGGTCGCCCCTAGAAGACATCCAAGAGATGGCTCAGCATTTGGTGTGGCGGGCAGACGATCTCTTCCAGATCTGCGAGAACTATGATGGAGCCCTCAAACGAGTGTGTTGGAAGATGGCGCTAACCGACCGGAACGCCATTTTCCGAAGGACGGATGCATTGGTGGTAGTGGAGCAACAAAACAACCTCCTCATAGCAGAACAGAAGAATTTGGTAACAGAGCTGGGGGCGTTGCGCGTAGAAAACCGGACGTTGCGAGACCAAGTCCGAAACTCGGAATCCCGCTGTGTGGATTTAGAGAGCACCATCCGCACCGCTAAGGAGACAGCCCGGCTCACAGAAGAAGCTCATTGCCGGCAGATAGCGGCCTTGTGCGAAAGTGTAGTTCAGCTTCGGAGCTCTCTAGAGGTCCCGACAGACTATATCAACAAGGCTCGGCTATTTGAAACTAACCTCGATGCAGCCGCCAGCTCAAGCCGGGTTCCTATTGTCAAATGCTTACTGGAGCAGGCAAGACGAATGGATACATCCCGGGCCGCGATGAGGGAGATGCTGGAGTACATTATGTCCACGGAGTCGGATCCGGCACCTCAATCTTCCCCGTCAGCGCAGACTTTGGTGGTTCCAGAAAGTAGCGATCCGAAACGTATGGTTACGGAGGTCTCACCGGTGGTCCCGGTAAATCCGGAACTTTCACCACCAGCTGGAAGACCAGAAGGAGTGGACTGGGGAGCAGTGGTACCTCCGGGAAGTGAAGACCTGCTGCCGGTGACTCCGACCATTGACCTGACGAGTGCTTCTCCGGAAGTTCACATCGGACGGATGGTGCAATCTTCTCCGCGTCATAAGAAGACTCAGAAGGATGCGAGAGGGTGTTCGGACACTCAGATAATTGGGACTAGGAGTGTAGACAGGGACACCAGCATTGTGGAAATCCCAAGATGGGGCCAAAGGGGTCCGAATCTGTTTTCTCCAAAAGGTAGCCGGAAAGAAGTAAAGTTGGATCTTCTGAAGGACTATGTTCCTCCTAAAGATCCAGATTCAAAAGAATAGTATACAATAGTGTAGTATAGCGGCAATATCGGAGTCCGACCGTCAAAGCCGGAAAAACAGGATCTGGAATCTTCCGGAAATCTAGCAGACCAGTAGGAATGCTTTGTAGGATTTTTAGGATGACGTTAGTCTTAGTATAAGTAGGACTTTTAATGTCCTTTCTGGGCATTCACAACCATCTCATAGTTTCAGCATTGTACCTTTTTCTGAGCTTAAATCTAAAGTGTGTTGGAGTATCTAATCTCTTATCTTTCTTGTGTACGGTATATGTTTGTGAGAGGTGTAAGTCCGTTCTTGCGTTTCCAGGACTGAGAACTCACCTTGTGTGGCAAGAGTCGATGTTGTGAGAGTATCTAGATGTATTAACTTGAGGGGGAGATCAATCGGATGGTTCCGGCAGTAAGGTTAGGGTAGTACTGCTCGGATGCCGGTATAGCCTGCGTGTAGGATATAGCCCTAGGGGAAAAGGGGTATCTGAGAGGCTGCTAGCAAACTTCCGTGTACGGAGGTATTGCCGGACGTGCCCGAATTCCGGATTGCCGAAATTCCACGTAGAACAGAGTTAAGCCCTGGCACAAGCCCAAGAAAGTACAGGAGAAATCAGCCGATCGACAGGAGGCTCAGTGTTCGGTTAAAAGTTAGAATGTCGTTGTAGTTCTTGACCGTCCCTATGTGACCTAATCTGGAAGAGCTTCCGGATTTGTGAGGCGACGGAACAGGAGGACACTTCCGGTCCATGAAGAGTTAGGTTGTTGTTAGTATTAGAAAGAGAGACAGAGAGAGTGAAAGAGAGCGTGTTTCTGGACACAGTAAGCATCCGGACGGTGGATCTAGCCACTCGTCATCCAAACCCAGGGATCCCGGAAGGGACACTGAAACGGTTTCCGGATCCTTCCGGAACCCACCAGGCACTAGTATCCGGACCAGACCGAAAGTCCGGACTAAGCCGACGGAGAGAAAAGTGAGTGCTTAGACCGGGATAGCCTATGAAACTGTAATCCACAAGTCCTCGTGGGAACGATTCCGGAGCGGTTTACTCTAAGTAGGCCTTTGGTGTGAATTAAGGGCTAATTGGAGGAATACTGGTCCGACTAATCGCTACAGTGGTCCTGTTCGTGGTCATGTCGTGGTCGTGGTCTTCGTGCTCATCTGGTTGCATCCGGGGGACCCTCCCGAGGAGCCTCTCGGCCCCGAGAGGGGTTCGGGAGGGGAGGGGGGCATGGCTCGTTTCCCCGTCGTGGTCCTGTGCGCGGTCTCGTCGTGGTCCTGCTCGTAGTCTCGTCGTGGTCCTATTCGTGGTCATGTCGTGGTCGTGGTCTTCGTGCTCATCTGGTTGCATCCGGGGGACCCCTCGAGGAGCCTCTCGGCCTCGAGAGGGGTTCGGGAGGGGAGGGGGGCATGGCTCGTTTCCTCGTCGTGGTCCTGCTCGTGGTCTTGTTGTGGTCCTACTCGTGGTCTCGTCGTGGTTTTGTTCGTGGTCTTGTCGTGGTTGTAGTCTTCGTGCTCATTTGGTTGCATCCGGGGGACCCCCCCGAGGAGCCTCTCGGCCCCGAGAGGGGTTCGGAAGGGGAGGGGGGCATGGCTCGTTTCCCCGTCGTGGTCCTGCTCGTGGTCTCGTCGTGGTCTTGCTCGTGGTCTTGTTTGTGGTCCTGTTCGTGGTCATGTCATGGTCGTGGTCTTCGTGCTCATCTGGTTGCATCCGGGGGACCCCCCCGAGGAGCCTCTCGGCCCCGAGAGGGGTTCGGGAGGGGAGGGGGGCATGGCTCGTTTCCCCATCGTGCTCATCTGGTTTCATCAATGTCCAATTGTGGATACTTATTATCTTCGTTCTATATTGACAGGGTACACTCTCGGGTACAAGGGAAGAGGCTGCGTTTGATTCCACTGAGGCTGTGGCAACATCCGAAGATGTTGCAATAGTGGCTGACTTGCAAGCAGTTTCTGAGGTTGTGGTTTCAGCCGCCATGGATTGTTCTGATCTCCTTCCAGAAGTCGCACCTAATATTGTCGGGCCATGGCCAAGGGTGAGCTTAGATGATCTTATCCGTGAATTAGATTCCTCTGCTAATGACTTGTCCGAGGAGGGGCTGATGTCGCCCCTTCATTCATCGTGCACATCATTGGGAGTAGATGATAGAGAGCAGGTTTTGACCTATGATGAGGATGAGTTCTAGGGATGTACTTGCACACATGGTAATGTCCATGTTAGCATAGACATTGACTATGATGACGATGTCCTTATATTATGTTGCGGGAGCTACAGAGCAATATGTGCAACTTGTATTAGCACTCACTGAGACTCAACTTGAGGTGTTGCTATATTTTGTATCAATATATTAGTTCTGATGTTGTATTGATACTTTTGATTTGATAGTCCACTTTTTTGTGATATTGATGACATTGTTCATCCATCTCTGGCATTGAAGAAATACGGAGGGGATATTTAGGATTCTGTTTGAGTGTTCATATTCTTTTCTATTTTGCAACCATCGATGAATGCTGAGACCGGAGACACGCCTCCCAAGTCCACAGCTTCATCGCAACTGGAGCCCCAACCAGAAAAGCAAATATCCCCCGAGGCTGACATGAATAACGTGGGAGAAGATTGCATACATGGATGGCAGGATGACGCTATGGAAGATGAGATTCGACAATCTCAAAGGCTTGACACAGTGGCAATCATTTCAAGCTTGAGGTTGACAAAATCGGAGCACTCACGTTGGCGCATTCCACTCTGCAGGTTGGTTCCGATGCCAATGGTTTGTCCAACCCTCGAATGCGACTTGACAATGTTGGAGAACCAATTCAGCAAGGGGTACGAGGAGGGGGCCAGGGTGTTCTATGTGTCTATTGTGGACGAGAGTAGTGAGACATCTGTCTTCTCCGAGGAGGAGAAAGCTACTTGGGGGCCGATTTGGAATTATGTGAATGACAAGTTCAACGTTCAGTTGCAGTCGATCCCTCAACTCCAGCATCTGGTGGACTGCAAGTTTTTCGTCTGTGATGGAAACCACAAACGAATAGCGTGGATGAATTACATTCAGCAATGCCATGCAACCAATCTCGACTGGCATATCACTGTGGACTCCATCATTTTGGACACAAGGAATCGCATAGGCGTGGCAATGCAAGCCATGCATGACATCAATAAGTGAGACGTCTTTTTCCTTTCTATTTGATTTACCATCATAGTCTTTTAGATATCATCATGCAGTGATCACTTGAATTGCTTAATCGTTACTCTAATTGGATTTTAATCTTCCATGGATTGGCAGGTAGACGGAAAACTCCCATATCAAAACAAACCTTGTTTACACGTTGTATAGGGTGCAGAAGTACGGTCTAATGGATGTGGAGAAATTCAATGAGCTTCTCAGTCCAGAGGAAGTGAGGGCGTGCCAACAATCAGCACGGAAGACGTGGTACAAAATGCCTTTGGAGGTTTTCACCTCTTTCATTTTTAAGGTATGACTGAAAATCATTATCATATATTTCTTTCATTTTATTCCAACTATTTATCCTTGAGGTATTGGTCATTCTTAATGGACACTTTTTGCTTGTCTTCTTGCAGCAAGACATCGCCATTGCGACTGATGCTGCTGTACGCAAGTACCATGAGGATACTCCCAAGGACGAAGTTTCCAAGGAGGGAGTAGCAACCGCAATGCGTACAGCTATCAAAGCTGAGACGGATAGGCTTTACAAGAAGCTATCCAAATTTGTTGCGGTAGCCTCTCTGCATCTTGGGTCAGATTGGCTAAAGGAGGTACAACACATGACTCATATTTCCCTTACGACTTAGCCGGTTCATTGCTTGCATCCTCTGTCGATTTTAACTTCTCTTTCATCACAGATTGAGCGACATTGGACCCTTTTTGCCGCACCTGAATTCACCTTGGAGAAATTACAATTGATAGCGACCACCAATGTCCCACCGTCATTCAAGGTGAAGTGGTTAAGGTGGATGAACTTGTCCCCTGCCTCTCGAGAGGCACGGAGACTTCCGCCTCGCATCGTGAATGAAGAAAAGCTGACGATTTTTCTTACTAAAGCGGCTTGGTATGCCGGGGTATGTTCCATCACAATGCTTCCTTGTTTGCCCTACAATGACAAGAGTTTGACGTCAATACCCTACTCTTCATATGCATTCACTGGTAGTTATTAGTTGCCTTGTCATTTCTCTTGATGGATGACATTAGCTTCACTTGCATTTGTGCAGCTTGAGGAGGTAGCGATTGAAATGTTTGAAGTCATCATGCGCTCGGATAATATTTCTATTGACTGGAGCGTCGGCGGGGAACCGGAGAAATTGGTAGACTATTTGGAGGGGTGGAGGATGAAGCTATGAGATCATGCCTATACGGGGATGTTCAAGGGCACGGATGCCTTCAAGAAATCAGATTCTTTCAAGGACTTTAGGGGATCTATGCTTGCAGTTAAGCGGGTCATTTACAGGTAATTGAATGCACAGCTATCCACTTAGGTGCAATGTCAATCCCAATGTGGACATGGGGTAGGGGATTCAACCTACTCCCTTCTGATTGAGCTTTAATTATGGTTTATTTATACTTAGGCATTGGTGATCATTTTGGAAGGACCAAACCCTACATTAGTTTCAATATGAAGTTACACTTATTTTTGTCTTCTAAACAACCTTGTATAGTAGCTTCCCTTTGTACATACATTAATATATCTCCCGAGCTCCCTAGGCTCATATTATGAATGTGGAGACTGGTTTTGATTTTCTTAAATTCAAACTTGACCCGAATGCACAGGTATTTCAAGTTTGAGCTCTACGGGAAGAAGGCTATGGCAAAGGCCAATTTGCCACCCTTCCTCACTACATAGTTAGACAGATCATCAGCGGATTGTATGTTTTCTTCTACGCAATTGAAGAACTGGACAAGCTCGCACTTACAAGCGTGTCCGTGGTACCTTGAGTGCAATTTCGGAACCACTCCTCCGGAAGAGCAAGCTCTCTTCCTCAAACTCAAAGAGAGCGCTCCCGTAGAGCCCGAGTTTGATGAGTTTGCCGACTTAGACCTGCAAGCCCGGGAACGTGCTCTCAGACGACGTGAGGTTTCTGATAAGAAGAAGGCGGAGAGATGGGAAGAGGCTGCTAAGAAGACCGAGGACATCAAGAACAAAAGATTGGCGGCCCAAGCGGAGAAAGACAAGGAGAAGGCCAAGAAGAAGGGTACCAAGAGGAAAGCTGAGTCACCGGTGCAAGAACCTGCTAATAGCACAGCGGACATCGTAGAGGGCTCTTCAGGTTTCTCTCTCACGCAAGAACGTTTAGTACATGGACTGACACCGACAAATCAGAATCTGGACCTAGTCCCGGACATCGATGAGTGCATTTTGAACTTGTCACTAGATGCCTTGCCAAGCAATCCGGATGCCTACAACCGCGTATTAGCTTTTCTAGCCATGGTATAGACTCACCCTTGATTCCTCTCCTCATTTTTTCTGTCCAATCATTAGGTGCCTACAGGTAATGGATAAGTTTGCTTGTTCAATTTTGATGCCTACTGACCCTATGCTTCTGTCTTTATCTATGTCATGTAATACTCTTCAAGCATATGTATTGATGTATTCTAAACTCGTTTTTGTAGCATTCCGCTGACAAGGACCGGCATTTCAATGGAGCATTGAGTACACAATCAGCTGTGGACTTGATGTTTGTCGATGTACCCGAGGGGTTGCATGTTCCAACTATCTCCGCCCCCCCTGGACGTATTCCAAAGTGGAATGAGTTCCACGAACAATGGCTGGTACCTATATTTGACTTTGCGGAACAATACCTGCACGATACTGGAGCTCTCATTGTCATGTATCCAGCCCCCTCAAAGTAGCACCTCAGCCACCTCCGCAGATGCTGTGAAGAATACAAGTTCAAAATACTTCTAACTTGGTTCAGGATGAACCATCTTCACTTAACATCACCGGCGGATCCTACAAAGACGGTACTTCACTAGGACACTCTCTTCAGTATATTTGCATGTCTTCCATGTTGTTCTACATATGGAGTCTCACCAAATTGGGTTTGTTTTTCAGACCATGCGATTTGCTATATCTCTTGTGGTTCGGCAATGGGGGCCAAGGATGGAGTCTCACTTCCCATTTCAGTTCGTTCCTTCTCATGAAGCCGTTGGGGTCAATGTCACACGAGATGACATATTACAAAACTTCTGCAACAGAGAGGATGTATCCATGAATGGGAACCGGCCTTGGCGTGGACCTCGTGAGAAGGCAAGGCAATTCATGTAGATGCTAGTGGAGGCATGTTCTCAGCCAGGGGATGTTGTTGTGGATTGCACTGCAGCAACAGGTGAGTCATGATACACTGTTGAAATTTTTGTGGCAAACTTTTTGATTAATTTTGTAAATCTCGTTCATCATTTTGAAACATTCATATTTTGTACAGGTGCATGCATTCAAGCTTGCCGTGCAACACGTCGGCATATTTTAGCGTTTGAGGATGTCAAGGCTATTTTTGATGCCCTCATTGCCCCTGCTATGCGTGCTAGCGTTGTTAATCAGCCCAATCCGCCTCAAAATTCTGGTCCTATTGATCTTGAAGAGGATGACGTACCTGTTCAACGTGTCGTGAGGACATCACGATTCAGTAAGTAAGTTTTGAATTATTGATGTTGATTTTTTGTATTTGCGGAATACCTTAGTCCTTTGATCTAACATTTCTTCTACTGGATGTTCTAGGCCAACCCAAGATGTGAGAGCTGTCCCGTTCTTTGCAAACCGCAATTTCTTTCCTAGTCTTCCTAAACCATATCAATTACCGGTTTATGCTGAGGCAATTTCTAGGGATTTAGTTGCCCTTAATCCTAGGCCAACATCTAGAGCACGATCGGTAGATCCCAGAGTTCTCGAACTTGTAGATGATCGTGCTGGACACTCTGATTCACAGACCTCAAATAGTGACGGCAGTTCAGCATCAGCATAGTCCACCTAGGGTACAAGCTGTACATCAGCCCCTACTTTTTCTCGTCCTGCAGAGTCAAAATCATTACCATATATGACACTGTTGTTGGTATTCTATCTAGTGTGCTATGTTCACGGCATTCTACTATCTCTTCCATTTGATGATCTCTAGAACTATTACATTTTGGTATTATTGAATGAATCCGATCCAAAAACAGAAATTGGATTTTGTGCAAGGCCCCCTCCACTCCCCTCCCATCTGCCTCTTAGCACTGAGAGGCTCCTCATGGGCCACAGAGCTATGCATCTTTAAACACAATGACGGGCACCATATAAGAACCAAGACTATCAGAATTCCAACACCATTGGGCTATAAAACAATCCCATACAAAAAAGGAGAGAAAGCTTTTGGGTATACAAGGTTTACATATGTCGCGACCCAAGTGACACCTAACAGCTTCTAGCAGCTCACTAGGTTCAGTCCAACTCACTTATAGCGTCACTTGGTCACCAACTGCCTAACACTGCACATGCCAAGCACACACAGTGTTAGCCCCCATTTCCAACTCAGTTTGCCAAGTCCCAGTCACCGGGACTACTAGCACACACTCCCATCGTGACATCGGGCATGTCACTTAGTAACATGTGGCGGAACTTCCACCTTAATGTGCAAGGACCCATGGTGGCACTACTCACCATGGTCCTAACCGCCCTTGAGTGTCACCCCACTCTATGCTAGTCCTTTTTGCATTTGCTACTCATCCACTAGAGGTAACCGGCACTCACAACTCGGGACACATCCAAGGAGGCCTAGCAAGGAGCGGGACTCCACCCAACCGATGCCACGGGACACACACAAGTGTCCCATGGTGCCTTGAAGTGGTGGTGAAGTCACCACCACCAACCATAAGTCACTGGAACTCACCAAGGCTTCAAGAGGGAGTGAGGAGGGAGACCAACCCCTCCTATAGTACTCTCTGTGGTATTCGGCAGACCCCCCCCGTCCTAGGTCGAAGGAAGTCCTTGGATAACCTTAGGTTGTGAAAGACCACCCACTTCCAACCCAAATCGCCAAGTTACGTCACCGTTTGGGCTCCCGAACTTCCAACCGGCGTAACTTTGCGCTCAGAGCTCCAAATCCAACATGCGAGCCCATTTTAGACATCTACGCAACGAGTAAATGCCGATGGACTGCTCACTCGTCCCATTTGGACAAGTTCTTACAAAGTTATGGCCCTCTAAAGATTCGGATGCACCGGGGGAGGCGTCACGCCTTCACCACGGCTCTTCTTTTGGCCATAACTTTTGACTCATGTCTTAGAACCTCGTAATGCTTGTCATTCTAGGTTCCTTGTGTTCATAGTTTTCCAATGATATGCCACATGCCATACTTTGTTGTGGGCTTCATTGAAAACCCCTCACACCTAACCCTCAAGTGTCCCGGCGCCCCCGGGACCCAGTCAACTTTGAGCGGCCATAACTTTTCGCTCACAACTCCAAATTGCGCGTTCTTTACGCCATTAGAAGCGTATTGTCAAGAGATTTCCAAGCATGTGTGGAAATCTCATGTTCACATCAAAACCAGGGTGCTATTGCGCCCTATTTGATCGGGAGTCTCTTCATTCTCCCTACCTAGTCTATTGCAAGGCTTGGGAAGTCACCCCCAAGGTCCCCCTTGCGCAGTAAGGTTCATTTGGGCACCCCAAGTAGATAGGGGCGTGACAACATAGGAAGATGGCGTGTATGAGAGGGGCAAAGGAGGCTACGGAAGGAATGAAGAAGGGAGGGGAGGGCAAGAGGGGAAGGGAGGGGAGGGGAGGAGAAGGGAGGGGAAGGGAGGGGAAGGAAGGGGAAGGGAGGGAGAAAGGAGGGGAAGGGAGGGAGAAAGGAGGGGAAGGGGGGAGGGGAGGAGAAAAGAAGGGAGGAGAAGGGGAAGGCAAGGAGGTAGGGGAGGGGAGGGGAAAAGAGGCGAGGAGAATGGAGGGGAAGGGAGAAAGGAGGGCTACTACCAACAATGAAATCAATGGTTCACCACTTTTCTCCAAGATTGCTGAAGATATCTCTTGTCAATTGTCTCATGTCATGATTCTTGACCCTATAAATTTCTTACCTTTTCTACACAGTTCAAAGCTATTTAGTATTATATTGTATTGTTCAATGGTAAAGAGCGCTCTTCTATATTGTTTTGTACTGTTCTCCAGAGCTTCACGTCGTTCCACTATATTCAATTCATATTTTCATCCTCATTCATCCATTGTTTTTCATCCACATTCATTTAATGTTTTTCATCCACATTCATTTAATGTTTTTCATCCACATTCATTTAATGTTTTCATCCACATTCATTTAATGTTTTTCATCCACATTCATTTAATGTTTTTCATCCTCATTCATCCAATGATTTTCATCCACATTCATCCAATGTTTTCATCCACATTCATTTAATGTTTTCCATCCTCATTCATCTAACGTGTTTCATCTATTTTTTCATCTACATTCATCCATATTTTTTATCCATCCTTACCTCAAACTTAATCCAACCACATTCGTTCATTTTCCCTAAACCCTTAAAATTGCTTTCATTTGTCTCGATTAGGCAATCATGATGAACTTTCATCCTTTTTTCAACTAATGTTGTCCTTTTCCCATCCTATTTTTCACATCTTTTTTCTTTTTTCTTACAACATTATTGCTCCCCATTCACTAATCCCCGCTTCCCGCTCGCCGCTCGTTGCTCCCCGCTCGCATACCAGCATTCCCCACTAAAGGCCCACTTAGAGTAAACCGCTTCGGAATCGTTCCCACAAGGACTCAAGGCTCACAGATCCATAGGCTAATTCGATCTAAATTTTCACTTTCTCCCCCACTTACTGATTCGGACTATAGGTCCGGTTCGGCCACTAGTGCCGGATGGGTTCCGGAAAAGTCCGGAAACCATTCAGTTGCCCCTTCTGGGATCCCTGGGTTTAGGTGACGAGTAGCCAGATCCACCGTCCGGATGTTTACCGTGTCTGGAAACACTGACTCTCCCTCTTTCTCTGCTAATACTAACTTGACTTCAGGGACCGGAAGTATCCTACTGTTCCGTCACCTCACAAATCCAGAATACTTACCGGACCAGGTCACGTAGGGACGGTCAAGGACTACAACAACATTCTAGCATCAACCCGACACTGAGCCTCCCATCGACCCGGTGGATATCCTCGCACTTTCTTGGGCGTTACACCAGGGCTTTGACTCCGTCTATGGGGAATTCCGGCATCCGGAATTCGGGCACGTCTTGCAAACTCCCTTCCACGGAAGTTGCTAGCAACCTCTCAGATACCTTCACACCTAAGGCCGTATCCTACCTTCTGGATATACCGGCATCTAGGCAGGTAGTACATTAACACTATTGTCGGAACAATCCGGCCGATCTCCCCATCAATCTAGTGACGTCCGGAAACCACTCACAATTGAAAGTTGACTCTTACTAGTCAAGGTAAGTTCTCAGCATCCAGAAAAGGCACGAATGGACTCACAACCCCACAAGTATGCACCAAATACAAGAAGGAAGAGAATGGAAAGCCTCCAAACGCTTGAATTAAGCTCAAAAGGTACAAACTAAAAATAGTGGGATGAATGTGAATGACCACAAAGGTCCATCAAAACCTAACTTATACTAATACTAATATCATCTCAAAAATCCCACAAAACATTCCTATTGATCCGCTAGATTTTCAGTAATCTACTAGATCCTATTTTTCCGGCTTTGACGGCCGGACTCCGGTACTGTCACAAGTATGTACAAAATTGCCCCCTATTCCCCTACATCCTTATCCTTGGGAGGAATAAGGTCCTTTAACAAGTCAAGGTTTATCTACTTCTGGCTACTCCTGGGAGAAAACAAATCAGGGCCCCTTACTCCCCAACTTGGATCTCCCACGATATTGGTTCCTCTGTCTACACTCCGGATTCCGACTATCGGAACTTCCGGACTTCCTCGGGAATCTTTCCGGGTCTGTTTGTGGCGGGGAGAAGACTGTACCAACCAAGTCCCCCAAGTCTCCGGAGGAGTAATTGTAAGGTCGATGATCGGGGTCTCTGGGAGGAGGTCCTCACTACCTTTCGGTACCACGGCACCCCAATCCACTCCTTTTGGTCTCTCCGGCGGTGGTGAAAGTTTCGGAACAGGCGGTACCACTGGCAATACTTCTATAACAAAAAATTCCGGAACATGACCTTCTGGAACTGTCAAGGCATGTACGGGAGAGGAAGGAGGAGTTACCGGATTTGGCCCTACTAGGGCCAAATACTCCACCATGTCCCGCATCTCGGCTTGCGATGCATCCATCCGTCTTGCCTACTCTAGTAAACACTTGACAATGGGCACCCGACTCGAGCTTATGCTACGTCAAAGTTGACCTCGAACAACCGGACTTTGTTGATGTAGTCCGCTGGAACTTCCAAAGAACTTCGGAGCTGGGTCACACCCCGGCACAGTGCCTCTATTTGCCGGCAGTGCTCTTCTTCCACGACTCTGGCCTTCTCTTGGGCTGTTTGTAGATCACTCTCCAACCTGACACAAATAGACTCTGACTCTTAGGCTCGTTCCAACAAAGTCCGTTTTCCCACTCGTAAAACGCCCGCCTCCGTCACCAATTTCTTTTGCTCCTCTACCAGGAGGGCGTTTTGTTTCTCCACCACCACCAAAGCGTCCGTCCTCCGAAAGATGGCGTTCCGGTCGATCAGTGCCATCTTCCGGCACACCCGTTTGAGAGTCCCCTCATAGTTTTGGAGAATCTTCATGATGTCTTCTATCTGATACACGATGTGCTGGGCCAATTCTGAAATGTCCTCAAAGGGCGACCCCCCTAGTCGGAGCTCAGTCCTCTCTTCCTCCTCTTCCTCCGTAAGTCTAGTCCGGGAGGGTCCGGCCTCAGTCTGAGCGGGACCAGCTTCCGGCTGAGAAGGTCCGGCCTCTTGCGGAGAAGGTCCGACTTCTTCTTTCCGATCCGAAGCTCCCTCCTCCACTTGTTTTGGCGCGGAAGGATCCTCCGTTGGCATTACCAGTGGAGTCACCTACCGCCAGGACTTCTTCGTCAAAGGAGTAGGCAGCTCCTCGTCCTTCGTCTCCTCGTCATCCGGTCCTTCCCGGGGAGAGGGTTCTTCTCTTCCATACTTCTGGAGCTGAACCAACTCTTGATAAGCGTCCTCCTCGTTCGTCTTGAGTAGGGAGTGGTGGGAATACAGGTGGGAGACATAAGCCGGAAGAGGGCTCCCACCCTTCTTCCCCTGCCGGAAGGAACGCACAAGGTCCCCTACCAATTCGAAGATGACAAAGGCCCAATCCATCATCAACTTCCCTTGAAGACTCCCTAGGATGGTGGAAGCCACCTTGGCCACCACTCGCCTTGGCTTGGTCGGGTGAAAGATAGGGTTGAGAAACACTACCACATCCCAATATTTCGGCTTTACTAGGTCTGAAACCTGGTGACCATCCTTTGGGTTTGCTGGCGCTTGGAACTCGCCCTCCATGCACTCTTGGTTCTTTTCCATGACCTTGTTCGGCGCCATCCGGAACTCGTAGACAGCTCTCCGCTCATTGATCGTCCACAGTTCCAGCTTCGCCCGGAGGGTGGTATTCAAGATACTGCTTTCCGGTCGAAGCAAATCCGCCACCAAACTCTCCTCACGGATGCCCCAGGGGACATCCATCAAACCCTCATACTCCATGTTGGTGAGGTTCTGTCGTAGGCGCTCCAACCGGACCTCATTGGTTGGAATTTCTGGCACCACCCGCATTAACGGAATTGCCTTCGACCGGGGTGGTGGCACTAGAATCGCCTCGTCTGAGTCCTCCGGCTCCTCCCTCAGCCTATGCTGGCTCGCTCTAGAAGACATTGCTCTTACAAGGGACCTTGCACAAGCTCTCCCTATCCCTCTTGCTCACAAAAGATCACTCCGGAATACCTTGCATGATTGCAACTCACATAGTCCCTCAATCTACCGGAAATTTTTAAGAGTTGGAAAGGCGGAAAACGCAGATGTAAGGAAATAAGAAGGCAACCATGCCTTCCGCCGGCTACAGTTCTCTTCTTATACTGGCCAGACAGATGGATGGTTGGACGAGAGTACGGGATAGGTTTTGGCGGCAAAACCTAACCCTAGTACGGATCCGGTTTCCGATTTTTAGGGCTGGCGCCGTCATAACACTATATTCATTAAAATGAGAGATTTCCAGAGAATTGAAAGATTAAAAAATCACAATTGTTTATGAATACACAAATATTGGAGCATGGTAGAAGAGTGAAAAGCAATAAACTTATACAAATAGCACAAATGCAGGTGCAAGTTCCTTTCAAAACCAATGCACTTTATAGGAAATAGCCATCACATATGTCGTACGTGTAGTTAGTCGTAAGTATCCTTACAATGACAAATTGTTGCAAGATGACACGAATTATCGTTCCAGGGAACTTCTAGTATGATATCGATTGGATTAGAAGTATCCGGATTGTGACTACTCACTTAATCCCCCTTATTTCACTTCCCTACCTCATTCCGGAAACTTAGTACATTCCAGATTCCGTTCCGGATCCGAACACACCCGGAACTGAGTTTCGTCTTTCTTCTGTTATTAGTTTTTTGTTGCCTCAGTTTTACCCTCAGAGGGTTCGCCCTTGATCTAGAAAGGGGTGGGGAATCACCACTTGTGTGACTAACCTTTCTACATCCAAATCCTAACTAACAACACACCCAAGACAACATAGTTGTAGGAGGAGGGAGGAGTATTCTCTCACAGTTTCCGGATTGGCCGATCCGGAAGCAGGTCACATAAAGAAATTCTCACACCTCTCTTAGTACAACGACGGATCCGAACTCATAAACCCAAGGGAGTAAAGTTTCAAGGAGAAGACAATGTACCAAGGGGGAGGTTGGTAGACCTTCCGGAGTAGCGGGAGTTCCTTTCCTCTCGCGGTTGCTTATCTCCGTACAGAACCCTCCTAGTTCTGGACTCGCAGGGACCTCTACCTTCTTATCCGGGTTGCCGTTCCGGCAATTTAAAGGCATGTAACGCTCACACTCCCTTACTCAGCTTGCATTCCTTCTGACTAGCTCAACCTCCAAGAGATCCGTAGCTCAAGATCCGGATTCCTCTACTCCCTCCCTTCTCTTTCTCCAGTACAAGGATACAACACACATGAATACACTTAACCAAAGACTCTGTCTAGTAAGCAAAATGCAGCTAGAGGCACCCTGGCTGACTTAGATTAAGAAAAGAAAATTGTAATACATACATGAAAGCACTAAGATGGAATGGAATAGAATGACAGACCACTAACTTGCCTGCCCTTAAAATACTAACACAAAAACCGAAAGTCAACTTCTAAAAGCCTGAAAAGGAAACCCGGAAATCCAGGCAACCAATCACTGAACCTTCAAAATATCCAGAAAGGCTAATAACTACCGTCCGAGATTGCCGAATTTTCGTACTATCCGCCTAAGATTCCGGAAAGTGGTCCCATGCTCGGAAACCCGATCTGGATCCTATACTACTTATCCTACAAATTCTAATGCTTTTGGCTTCCATCTTTTCCTTGAGCGGCTCCCTGCTTGACTGTTTGGCGTCCTTTTCGTATTTTTAGTTGGCGTCGTTTTCGCTGTTGCTCGAGTCTGGTTATGGCGCGTTGCGGGAGACGGATCGTTGTCTTCTTCAGTTCCGAAAGTGGAGTGGGCACTCTCCTCCTCAGAGTCTTCGATGACTTGAACTTCCTTCTCCTTTTTTGGCGGTGTATCCTCCAATGTTGCAAGTTCGCTTCTCTTTTTCGGTGTGGTTTCTTGCATGTGTGAAAACCCTTTCGGATTAGTCCGAGCCGGATTGGTCATTCCACTATCCGGTTGATGAGGTCTCCTCTGACTTGCTGTCCTGGAACCTTGAATGTTCCGCTCATCAGATTCAGCATTGTTTGTGACTTGGGAACTTCCGGAGTTGAGAATTTGGGTGGTACCGGAACCAATTTCACGCTGGACTCAAGTTCCGGTTCCGAAGCTGGCCTCAAATTCAGCTCCGTCATCCGCATCTTGCTGGTGGAAGGCTCGGCTGGCGTGAGTATCCCCCTCAATTCTTCCATTCGAGTTGCACGATCCGGTACCGGTCTCCCTGGAGTACCCGAGACAAAAGGAAGTTCCAAACAGGTGGAGAAATCCATCACCTGATTTGGATCGATGGCCGCCAATAGCTGCCGGAGCTCCCCAAAAACTTACTCTATCTTCACAGTGAAGTCCACGAGGATGGTCACTACCTTAGTTCCGGTAATGTGGCCTTCCAATATCAACTTCGAGTCAAACAAAGCAGCTTTCGTGATGACGTCGGCTTTGATGTTGACTGCTTCGGATAGATTCTTGATAAGAGAGAGAGATTCTTTCTCTTTCTCTTTTGAAGTTGCCATTTTCCCTTCCGCCCAATTCACTCGGGCCTGGAGTTGGTTCCGTTCCGCCTCCAACTCCTGAATTCGCTCCTCCCTTCTCTTTAGATCTTCCGGTTTGGGCAGTCGCTTAATAGATTCCACAATCTGATCCGGTTCCACCTTCAAAACTTCCGCGGTATCTATCACCAAATCCGCCAGGCTGTCGTGGAGTACCTTGGCCTCGCGTATCCACTCGAACCCAGCATTGAAAAATGCTGATTTAGTTTCCACTTCCGGTCCTTTGCTGGACTCCCCCATCTCCATCGCCGGTGGCTTGGATCGCGACCTCGGATCGGTTGACTTCCTCTTCTCGTTCCTCGGATCGGTTAAGTGTTCCTCGGGGGGTTCTTCCGGATCCAACTCGATCGGATTTTCCGCTTCCTCCCCGGAAAGTCCGTATGACAAAATCACCTTTCCGGTGTCATACTGGATTACTTCCGCTGCACTCAAAAGTTCCTGCTGATGGTACAGATGGAACAAGTAGGTGCTAACTGGACTCGCCTTTGCTCGGGTCACATGATCCGCTAACTTAGCCACTATCCCGGCTATGACTCTACCCTAGTGCACCACTCGGTTCTCCATAGCCCCGAAAATAGTATTGGCCACCGTAATGGTAACCCGTGTAGGTTTTTCCGGATACAAGATGGGAATGAGAAATTCTAGTATCTGCCTATGTCTCTCGTCCTTGCATTCGCTAATAGCGAATCCGTCCTTAGGGTTTGTAGACCCTGTGAACTTCCCAGCTACAAAACAGTCCGTCCTTGATGCTAATCCGTTCCCGCTCTTCCGGAACTGATAGACATCCGCCCAAATGTCCTCGGTCCACGTGACTGGCCGCCCCCTCAAAGTGAGCTCATACTGATTCAAAACACCATGAAGTAGCTTCCGAATCATATCCTCACTTTTGAGGTTCCATGGTCGGTGTAGTAGACCGACACACCCTAACTTAGTTAAATCTTCCTCTAACTGCTTGTATAGTTCCAAATTGTCCGAAATGGCCGGAGAGATAACCCGGGCAGATACCGCTACCTTCCGTACTGGTCCGGATGCCATAAGATCTAAGTCAGGACGAGAGAGAAGTAACCCTACTTCAGTTGCTAACTCACCACTCTTTCTCTCAACTACTCACACGGACAGTCTCAGAGAAGCAAAATAGGAAAGTGAAGAGGAAAACGCTAGGCAACGTAATATTCATTAAATTGAGAGTATTCCACCGAAATGAGAGTTATAGAAGTCTAATTTCATTCGAAAACGGAGAAGAGAATTCCTCAAACAATATTCAAATCATTCAAGAATTAAAATCAGATGAACACAAGTAGGAATCAAATATCAGAACCACAAGGTAAATGTTCATATTGACCTTTCACTTGTACACTATGAGTTGTTCCATACATCTCCAACTATGCTTGGGTAGGGCCAGTGACACTATATTACAGGCAACGAACTATAAAGGCCAGTAATGTAGTTCATTACATTGCACTGTGTACACTATAAAAGCTACGAGTGTGATTCACTCGAGCGTTGAGTTCTTTTGTAATATGAACATTGAGCTTTCATGAAGCATGAATGTATGACTCTACACTATGAACAAGTACTATACATGTCATTTACTCTTGAGCTCCACGATTGCCTTCGTCATCTTCGGCTTGTGGTTGTACTTGCTTGTAATCCATGAGCTTGGAAAGCCCTCATACTTCCTTGAACATCCGAGGAAGGACCCACGTCCTCACCATATAGTTTCCGTTGTGTTGCTCTATTGCAAGGTGAGGACGACATCGGTGTAGCAAAAACATCGTTAGACTTCATGGGCGATGGAGAACATGATTTTGGACGATGTGGAGCTGAACCCGGGGGACTATCCACCACCCCATCATCAACGGGCTTTAGGGAGAAGTCCATTGTCACTAGAAGAAAAACGTGTCTGTTGCAACCCACTGAGATGCGACTATGTGTCCTATACAACTGAAATGCGACTGTAGCCCTCTGTATTTGCACCAAATTTCACGTGTATGTAGTTGTAGTCGCAAAGTAGTCGGAAAATGAAGAATAGGGTTACGATACTGTAACAGAAGAACTGACATGAGGTGTTATACATCCAGTATTCATTGCAGTTGTCCATGTGGACAGCTATCCGCGAAGTAGAGTCCACCGTGGAAAAATGCAATCGCTCTGATTACAGGCTGCAATTAAAAACTAGAAGATTGCAACTTAGAAATGACTCAAATGCAACTAGGAATCAACTATAATGCAACTAGAGCCCGACTACAGTGCAACTAAAAAACGATTCAAATGCAACTAGAGAACAAGTGCAATGCAGCTAGAACATGACTGAAAATCGACTCAATTGTCCCATATCGATTGTCAAGAATACCATCAGCTTGAACAGATAAGAATGATAAGTTACAGCATTCTTGTGTAATGAATTTTGATAGTGAAATTCTAATATTTATATATTTTGTAGATTTTTACACTTTGTAGATTTCTATAATCTACAAGTCTATAAATTATAACCAAGTCGCAAACTAGTTGCAAACTAGTTGTATGTCAATTGCAAACCAGTTGCACACTAATCGCAAACGAGTTGCACATCAATCGCAAACTAGTTGCACACTAATTGCAAACCAATTGTATGTCAATCGCAAACGAGTTGCACTCTAGTCGCAAACGAGTTGCACATCAATTGCAAACTAGTTGCACACAAATAAGTGAAATAATTTCCACGTAAGCAACCACGTCACAGCAGTTCATCGACGAAGTTCTCCATTGACTATCGAATGACAAACAACCTTGCGACTGCAGTGCAACTCATGTGACTTGTCCACTGCGACTGCGGACTCCAAAATATCACCAAGTCGCAAACATCCGATACGACTACAAACCAGTCGCAAACCGCAGTTGCAAAACCTTGTTTTTTCTTCTAGTGTGTCGAATTTGCAGTGGTAGCCGAACACATGAAGTTTCCTGTACTCAGAATTAGATTCTGCCTTAGTCAAAGAATGAGTCAGCTGATGCAGTTCACGGAAGACTGGTGTGCCAAACAGGAGAGGACAACGTTCCCAAATTCTAAGAAAAGAAAGAGATTAGAACAATTCAAACAAAAACTGTAACTGTAATTACATTTACAAGTAAACTCCAATAACAAATATGCAGTCTAGGAAGTCCTGGCCATTGAATGAGGTCGACCCGACCTAAACTGGAGGAAGAAGAAAATATAGAAAGGTATTCATAAAAAAATTATATTATAGAAATTATGTATATCTCTAACTATACATGCGAATGCACGAGCCATTAAGGTCGAGGCGAGCTAAAGTTCACTAGGAACTCAGAGAACAATCCACATGCCATTCAGGACGACTCTACCTAAACTAAAGCAATAATTAATCTACCCTCTCGTAACGCCGATTAGACGATGACACAATCACTGCATCGACGTAGTTGATGAACAGCAATGAAATGCAGTGCGCTATCGGTACGCTGAAGACACTCTGACTACATCCATAAGACTATTGTACATGCCACGATTTCTCTCGTCATACAACATCTTCCGCCCAATTTTCCCCGCACTACTCTTGCGAAATGATTTCAACCCTTCATCTCAAGCTACGTGAAGTTGCCTGACCATGTCCAAATATGAGTCCTTGGGGCCGTTACCCTTGGGAGACCAACTGATGGGGAGAACAACGTTCTCTGACTTGTTCATGAAGTGTTCTATAGGACTGTCGTCAACTATGACAATATTCTCTCGAAGAAATTGTCCATTGAAATTATTAAACAAGGTGTTCGCGTCCTTCACGAACAGGTCCTTGGTGGTGCCTGACTCCCTGAATGTGACTATCCGGCCTTGATCTTCACACTTGAGCGTTGTGCAAGACTCCTGCCCAAGTATAATGCGAGGCTTATCTAGACCGACAAAAAGATAATCGACGATTTTTTGAACGGTAAACTTCTTCATCGAGCTCCAAATAGAAACGTGTGCTATCAATCCTAGCTCACGAAGAAAATGAGCGCAATTCGGGCGGACAAAGACAGCCTTCAGTCCCACAATCACAGGAATCGTGGCGGAGTGCGGTTGGTCTGCATTCCTTACATGCACAGCCCACCCCTTGTACTTGGCGTCTTCACAGACACACAAGACTCCATTCAAGTCCAGGACAACATTCAGCCACTTCTCGGCGACGATCACCCTGGACGTCAATGGGATCTCAACATCCTTCGATGTATCTCCACGTTTAGATGGAGGAACCGATCCCTGCTATCAAACGGACAAATGTGTAGCCAGTTACTAAGCTGTACTAACACATTTTGAAACTCAGGGAAAAAGGCAAAATCCAAACGTCGCAGAGTATATATGAATACAGAGGTACCTATTAGCGCAGAGATCAAGGATGCATGGGCACGAGGTTACCTTTTCCCGCAAAGACAACGTCGGTCCAACAAGGTCTGGCATTTCAATCTCCAGAAGCTGAGCGTCGGGAATAGAGACGTCATCATCTAAGTGCATAGACTCAGATTCAGATGCACCTCTACTTGTAGCTTCCATACCGCCACAACCAAATGGTGGACATTGTACATGTTGTATAGGAGCAATAGATTTCGGAAGATCATTCGGTCCAGTTGAGATAGCGATCAGACGAGGTTCTGCAATTCAGAAAGGGCCAGACAAACAAGACTTAAAATTTTTACTGAAAAATCCGTATAATTGATTAATAAAATTCAGTACAAAAAAATCATCATCTTACATGAAGATATGGATAAGCCAAAAAATTGTTTTCTATCAAAAAGTATTGTCTCCCACACTAAGGGTCTCTATCTAAGTACAACCTATGACACAAATTAGCTCGAGTCGAGCTAATTCTATATAAATGACATCGAGTGATTGTGTGGTCAACTTGATGGTGCATCCTGGCCATCCAATGCATGACTCCGATCATCATCGATGGCGATGGCAGGATCCGCGGGCATCTTCGGGCTAGACTCCAAGGTCTCTGAGGACCTGCCACCATTAAGTGGAACTCGTGCCATGTCCTCGTCATCAGGTGGAGGTGTAGGGGTCGAGGGGCACTCCTCAGTAGGAAGAGGAGCTGGAGGATTTGTGGAACCTGTAAGAAAAGTGAGAGCCACAAAAGGCACCCCAGTCAATCGTGGAGTGGTGGGTAAGCTTGAGGATCCACTCATCGTTGGTCTTGCTGGCACTCCCTACAGCAAAAGCTCTTGGTCAACCTGAGACGGCTGTACGGATGCTAGACGCATGGCCCCACCAAGACTGTTGATAATGGCCTCCAGTTTGGAGTCGTTCTTTTGTGACATTGCCACCATAAATTGTCGCAACTCCGCCATCTCCCTGGCCTGTCTGTCAAACATCATCTAGTCCTGTTCCCGCCTCCTCTTCAGCTCTGCAATTTCTGCATCATAGTCGGCGGCGGCTTGCGATCTTCCCCTCTTTCGCTTCTCCCTAGAGGCTGGAGACGGCATGGTAGACGGCATTGTAGACAGATCAAGTCGACTCGACCTGAATATCTTACCATGAATTTCTTCTTATTTGTTGTACTCTCAACGTTTCGCCTGACGTTGGACATTGTCGCTATTGGGGCGGCTTCCTTCAGATTGCGTGGCCTCCCCATTAGTTCCCACACTTTTCTGGCTCCCAGAATGTTTGTTGA
This sequence comes from Climacium dendroides, assembly GCA_950106755.1. Classification (NCBI taxonomy): domain Eukaryota; kingdom Viridiplantae; phylum Streptophyta; class Bryopsida; order Hypnales; family Climaciaceae; genus Climacium; species Climacium dendroides. The sequence goes on from OX467092.1 coordinate 27,416,830, forward strand.
CCACGAGGGCTTCTGCACCACGAAGTGGTTGACCCTATTGTAGTACGCCGATATGTCCCGTAGTTCTTGGGCATCGGTGGACCAGACCACGTAGCAATCCCATTGACGAAAGTTCTTGACAATCTCTTGACCTGATCTGCATCTGATGTTAACAATGATGTTATTTCTTCTCTTACATGTTAGTGCAATTACCTGTTATTTAGTTGAATCTTCATGCACACAATGCTAGTAGGTGTACATTTCAGATCGAACTCACCTGAAATGCATGTTAATCTGATCTCAAAATTATCCATGAACTAGCACGGACAGAAGCATCGGTTTGAGAGACGATATGTTTGAACAGGCTTTGTAATTCAGGTCGATGCGACCTGAACTGTAGTTTGGTTCATGTGACATTCATTCGTGATACGTTTAAGGATTTAGAATGATACCCGAGTAGTACCAAGCTGATTCCCGTGAATTTGTGTGGTTGTGGCCGGTCATTTATTACTGTGAGATTATGAATTCTAATTCCTAGACCTGAAGCAAACCCTAGACCCTAAGCAATGGACCCTAATGAAACCCTAGACCCTAAGCACTGGACCCTAAACAAACCCTAGACCCTAAGCACTAGGCCCTAAACAAATCTTGACCCTAAACAATGAATGCCTATTTCTGAACCCTAAACCCTAAACAAAGTCCTGTGCATTAAAACTCACCTGGGAATTGACAAATGAAGACCTTGAAATGCAATGCAGATGGATTAATCTCCAAATTCTACAAGATTATCCACATTTTCGACAAATTCAGGAGTTGAAAAATGCCAAAACATCGAAAACAGCAACATCGCAAACCAAAAGACAACCTAAACCAAAAACCCAAGACTAATTGTGCAAACTTACAACATCTCAAACAAGCATGCTTCCATCTAACAACTCCCAAACCATGAATTCTAACAAAAACCAACAAACCTCAAGAGAACCAAAAAACGCACGTATGCACACGATACATTCTGCAACTTAAACCCCAATAACACATTCATTGGACATTGCAGCTAGCTTTACAACAATCACAAAAATCACTATTCAAAGCACAAATGGTGCAAGAGAATTGAAATTAATACATACCTAAGTTTCTACAAGCAAGCGCTATGCAACTTCACCCGTAGCTGCTTATTATGGACTCCCTAATGTTGTAACTCCAGTGCTATAATCGTCAATCTACAAGCAAAAACAACCCAAATTTAAAAAACTTACATTGCAAACCAAATTCCAAGAAACAAACTACAAACACATTCCAAGCAACCAGATTCATTGCAACAATTAAAAAGAAACATCCAATCTGTTGGGAGCAAATACCTACCAACACAATACACAACACAATCGTCACTCAATCAGATCATTCCAACATCAAAAGAAGCAAATTCAAAACTGATTTCGAAACAATGTGATTTCATCCTCAATTTTTGGGAATTCAAGACCATTTTTCCACAGAACCCTACATTTGGTACGGCAAGCTTCGAAACAAGGTGCCCAACCAATCTACTTATTATTGCAAGGTATTGCAATTCTCCAACACTTTCAATCAAGCTCCATTTTCTTAACTTATATACAATATCCACTACTCCAAAATCCATACATCAAATGCGTTCACTCAAACCTCCAATACTTGGGTTTCAAAGTTCCATTTTCTTAACTCATATATAATCCAGTACTCTCAAAATCCATACATCAAGCGCGTTCAAACGCTCAAACCTCCAACACCGCAGTCTGAAAGCTCCAACAAATTCATTCAAGCTCCATTTTCTTAACTCATATACAATATCTACTACACCGAAATCCATTCATCAAACACGTTTACTCAAACCTTCAAGACTTGCGTCACTAAAAACTCTGCAGTGTTGACCTAGGGAGAAGGGCTCGCCTATGTTGCACCATATGAATCAAACACATTAACATAGAGAACAGAGTTCACAAAAGATCAAGTGAGGGTGAGAAGAGCTAATGCCTCAAATCGCAAAGCAATCAGGCATCTAGGTGCCCAAATTATGAAAGACATTTTCATCAGAATACTAAAATTGATCATGATTCCACGAAATACACAACCAAACAGAATCTCCTCAATCGACAACCCCTACAACTCATTCAAAACCTTCCGTGATAGCCAACAAACCCTAAACGCCAAAAAATCTTGTAGCGCTGATCTACAGAGAAGGCCTCGCTAATGTTTTGCCGTAGCTCAGTCCTTTTACAAAGCACACCTCAAGGTGAAGGATTACAATTACAAAGCACACTTCAACCAACGCATCGAGACCTCAACCTGCGTCGCACCTCAACCTGTGTCGCCCGCTGCTATTGCGTTCGCTGCTGTTGCGCCCTCAGCGAGCACTCAAGTTCTACCCTAAACCGCTGTGAGTAAGATCCTCCTCCCTTACGAAATAGAAAAACAACAACGACACAAGCAAACATCAACGACAGAGGAAAGCAAGAACGACACAGCGCTAAACCCTAACCCGCATCCGCCCGAACCAGAGCCCGATACCCTCTGATACCCGCCCACGATACCCTTCTTGTACCCGTTGCCCGAACCAGAGTCCGATACCCTCCTATACCCGCCCACGATACCCTTCCTATACCCGTCGCCCGAACGAGAGCCCAATACCCTCCTATACCCGCGCACGATACCCTTCCTGTACCCGTCGCCCGAACCAGAGCCCGATACCCTTCTATACCTGCCCATGATACCCTTCCTGTACCCACAACGATACCCGCCCCTGAACCCTGTTGTACCCGCCACCACGATACCCTCCTGGACCCTCCTGGACCCGCCACGATACCCTCCTGAATCCGGACCAGCCTCGATATGGCCCCAGAACATGGAGACCCGCCCCATACCCACCTCATACCCACCTCATACTCGTCTGGTACCCGCCTCATACCCGATACACCTTTTACTGAAAATGGACCATGCCTTGTACCCTGTCCCCCGGCTTATACCAACCCCTATCATGCATACGTAGAAATTGTATTTTCATACAATGTGATATTACAAAAATAGAGTAGTAGTTTCCTATTCATACTACTAAAATCATAGATCCCTCTGTAATATCACAAATGCTACCATTAATACTAGGGGCTCATGCTTGCTATGCTACGCATTCATTGTATCACATATTAGTAAAATTTTGATACATTTGAATAGAATTCATGATAATGATTTCAATAAGTCTTTAAAATAATTATTTTATAAAAATATTTGCAATCATGCATACATAAAAATCGTATTTTTACACAATGTGATATTATAGAAATAGAATAGCAATTTGCAATCACTTCTATAATATCACCTCGAATATCACTTTTTACAAAGGGTGATATTATAAAAATAATATAATTGTTGCAATTCAGGTGATATTAAAGAGGATCCATAGGGTGATATTATAGAGGTAGCAAATCCATTGCTTCTCTTGGCTTTCACTTCTTTGCATTTCTTTGATTTTGTGCTTTTGTGAGCTTTGAGCTTTCATAATTTCAATTTTCTATTGCTACTACCAAATGATTTGAGAAATTTATTAGATTGAACCAATTGGATTTCACAACAATTAAATTGTTCACGAAGCATTTGAGGTTTACAAGTTCTTCTTCTAAATTCTTCTATTTGGGTTGCCATTGTTTGTAACAATTGAGTCCAAACAAATAGTAAAATTTTGACACATTTGTATAGAATGCATAATAATGATTTCAATAAGTCCTTAAAATAATTATTTTAAATATTTTGTAAGAATTTTTTCAATCATGCTTACATAGAAATTGTATTTTTACACAATTTGATATTACAGAAATCGAGTAGCAGTTTGCAGTCACTTTTAAAATATCACTTTTTACACCGGGTGATATTATAGACATAATATAGTTGTTGAAATTAAGGTGATATTAAAGAGGATCCATAGAATGATATTATAGAGGTAGCAAATCCATTGCTTCTCTTAGCTATACACTCCTTTGCACTTCTATGATTTTGTTCTTTTGTGAGCTGTGAGTTTTCATGATTTCAATCTTCTATTGCTACTACTAAATAATTTTGAGAAATTCATTCAATTGAAGTGATTTTGGATTCCAAAAATATTAAGTTCTTCAGAAAGTTTTTGAGATTTTTATTTGAAGATTTATTTGAAAGTTTTACATAACAATTCTTATAAAATTCTAATGATTAATGCATAGCATAGCAAGCGCCAACCCATTTCTTGCTCTGCATTTTATCTAATACATAAAAATTCTAATGAAATTTTGAGGATAAATTCATCGGGTAGGATTTATTGAAAAAATTATTTTGAAAGAACCCTATTGCTTTCCTACACTTCTTCAATTGAAATGGATTTCAAAACAAATACTCTAAAAATCATGCTGTATTTAATAGAAACCAAACCAATAAATTATATCGGTTTGACATGGAAGCATGTCCAAAAACGAAACACACAAGTTGCAAATGTTCAAAATAATTAGGATTCATGGAAAGCCTTAATTTTCAGACAACCCTATTGCTTCCCCACACTTTTTCAATTGGAATGGGTTTAAAAAAAACACTCTAAAAATCATGTTGTATTTAATAGATACCAAACCAATAATTTGTATCGGTTTGACATGGAAGCATGTCCAAAAACATAACACACAAGTTGCAAATCTTCGAAATAATTAGGATTCATGGAAAAATTAATTTTGGGATCATTATAAAAAGAAATTGAAAGTGCATGCAATATAATTCCTGAGTGTGTACAAAAACCTTGAATTCACTTCTAAATTAAATATTTGTTCAATAATTCAAAAACATGATATGAAATGATTTAGTAAACTACAGAAATACCTAAACCCGAGACCCTAAACCCTAGAGACCCTAAACCCTAAATCCTAAAGACCCTAAACCCTAAATCGTAAAACCCTTATTGATAAAATCACATGCAAACAATTGGGTGGGTGCAAAAGGTTGTGTTTGTCTAAATTTACAAACAGACCCTAACTTCACCAAAATCAAATTGACTTCCAGAAATTGCAAAAGAAAAAAAGACAATGAAGACTTTTTGCCTAGATTCTGTTAGAAATAGAATCTAGAAATTAGTGCTTAACGGTGCAAGAAAGCAACCTCATAAGTACTTAATAGCTGTCAGTGGCTATTTCTGTCATGAACAGTGTAGGCGGGAATCAAAACCCAAAGGAATTTGCGGAAGGAGTTTGGGATTTTCAAATTCCTTCCTACAGCTCCCACCTTCCCATTCACGCCTAACATTGCCGCCAAAATTGTTTTGAATGTCGTTGCGTCCACGCGCATTAGAGTACTCTCCTTCTCCGTCGCGAATGCATGGACGTTCATGCAAGATTTTACTTCTCTCATGTCATTACTGAACTCTATCAACTTCTGTACTTCTACTATCTAGAGTGTCGGAGTATTGCGCTTCGAGGATCTTGGTGAACGCGCTTGTTGCCTTCCGTATGTCCTTAGGTTAGAAGCCTTCAATATTTTCAAACATTTTCATTCAATGGATTGCAGATAGTTACTTTGTAAGCACATAGTAGTTTTGTGAGTGTGTATAATGTTTCTTTCAGCACTGCCATCTATTGTTGAGTTCCTAATTGCTGAAGTTGGCAGAGTGCGTGTGTTTCCAATGTTTATTACCGAAAATTGAGTTGCATGATTATGAGTTCTGGACTTCCTCAATTTTTAGTGACAAGGTCTATATTCAATGTTCAGTTCTCGACATCTGAGTTGCAGAATTCTGAGAGTACAGTGCCCGATTATCTCGCCGAGAACCCCGGAATGCGAGATCACGGTTACTACGAGACTGCCAACACAATGTCCGAGAAATCCGGAACTGTTTAGGTCGAGTCGACATGAATATGAACTACGATACATGAATAATTTGTTAATGCACTTCAGGTCGAGTCGACCTGAATGTGAGATTGTCTACATTAGTGATTCGTTCATGCAATTCAGGTCGAGTCGACCTGAACTAACCCATATGATAGTAATTAAAGTAATCTAAAACGTATCCTACGTAGATTGAATAGTTCTGTCATCAAATATATTAATGAAATAATATACATGGCAATTCAGATCGAGTCGACCTAAACCGTATCTATAATTCTAATTTTGTTCAAGTGAAAATCTTGTAGATGTCCTTCTGACATTCTCGATATTCACAGATTCAGTCACCAAGAGTTCTGTACGTAGTGATAATAGTGTGCAGATGGGATTCGGCTCACTACATGTCCTCATTTCAAGTCGGTTCGACCTAAAGTGTGGGTACTTCCAACACAGACATCAGTTAGAGAAGTTCGAGATTTTCATAGGAATAAAACAAGGGTTTCCCGTCGAATTGAACAGATGAAGATGGGTTCATTCTCTCAGAGTACAAGGGGCACTTTAGGTCAATCCGAGCTGAAGTTCAGGATTGTGCTCAGGTTTCTTACGCTTATATTTTCGGCTATCGAAAATTATACGAGGCAAGGGTCAAGCACTTCAGGTCGATTCAAACTGAAAACATAGTTTACATATATCTGAATTTATAAGGAATTTTAATGAATGATGTCAATTGCAGTTGAAACCTAGGTTTCAGCACATAGGTTCATTGCTGTCATAGATGTAGCTATAACATTTGGTCATTCAGGTCGGGTCGACCTGAACATGAATGAAATTGCATGATCTATGCTTCAATTCACTTACCTTATTTCACATTGCATTTTTACAAGTATCCATGGATACTATAGATGACCCTGATGACATGGACATGTCATCGAGTTTTGAATCCAGTGAATTCAGACATGATGAAGAGGATTTTATGGCATCTTCAGAAGACGAATTTCAGAATGTCGAAGCAATGAATGTTGGGGTCCCGGAATGCGAAGGTCTATCGCGTCGGCTTTGGAATACTCGAGTTGTCACCTTGTACAATGAGGCTGGAGTGCTTGTGGGTGAAGGTGTCTGTCATAGTGAACTCTGACCTCGTTTTGGGTGCCAATGGCCCTCTTGGTGACACCCACGTGGCGATCCACATCTCCAAAACGCATAGCGAAGAGGACCTTTCGGAGGAACAAGTGTGCTCATTGTTGGCTTGGCCTATTCATCTTGTCCATTGTCGTGGAGCTAGCTTTAGAGACCACAAGGCTAGGGACAAATTCAACTGTCTCCAACAGGCTCTCTTGAATCCGCCCTCTTCGACGTCTTCGAGACCATACACAAGTATGGTTCGAAATGCGCCCCGCGAAACAAATTTGAAATCGAAGGAGATGCTTACTCAAGATTCCATCCATACAGTGTCTACTAAAATATGTTGTAGTCGGAACTGTGTTCAGCCATTTCCTAGGGATAAGATTCGAGCCTTTCGTAAACGCATGTATCGCAACTCCACGTTCAAGCACAGGACCTACATGAAAATGGATGTACACAGGCAGGTGCATGTTGATGAGCGTGGTAGACGAATGGTGTCAATTGACAATACATCGGTATGTATGCGAGCGTGGATGCATATAGCTGGGGTCCTTGAGGCCACATTCTATTGCTACCAATCGTACATGAGGCGTGGTCGAGAGGCAAAGGACCATGGCAATAAGGGAACGGTGAAACCGAGGAAACACACTCAACAAGCTATAGCAACATTAAAGTGCATTCTAGAGAAAGAAGCGGATCACATGCCTCATCGTACAAAGACCTTGAAGTCAGGAGAGAAAGTTGTGGCCAAGATCCTACCTTCCACCTTCCAATGGAAGGGTAAGATGAAAAAACTCAATGATGTCAATGCTGTTTTTGGACTGAGTGAGGTGTTAGCTTCGAACTTGAGTAAAATTAGGTGCTGTAAGTTCCCTGAGTATGAGGTGAAGAAGCCTGGAGACAATTTTGCACGATGTGGCACGTATGACAAATTGCAAGACCTCAAAAAGGGTGCTATAAGTGGATCTCACAATGAATTGAAGTATTCTCGGAAGTTGGATAGGCACGTTGAGATTGCTCGAGCTCATCGGGAGTTGTATTATGCAAACCGTCACCGTTCAGTAGTTTTTTCCACACGAATGCCTCACAATTATGCACGACAAGATGGATCATGCAAAGACTGCTTCTCTAGTCTTTTCCCACAAGAATAAGAGCTTGATGGCCTTGTGAAATATCTTGTATCTGTCACTAGCATGATTGCTCATGGTCATGGAGATGTGCGTTACGCACATTACGGTTTGGATCTCTTTAAACACGATTCAAACTATACAATTGGTTCTATGGCAAAGTTGTTGCGGGATCTGGAATTGCCATCGAAGTCTTCTTCTCGGCAATTATTTTCTGGGTCAGGGTCTTCAAATTTGTTCAGGGCAGTGCTGCAAAGTAAAGAAATGTGCGACGCATCACTGCCACCACCTCCAATGAATGCAGTTCCAACAGTGCCTTTGCCTCCTATTTTGAATGTGCAAATGGACAATGCCACCGGCGACAACAAGAACAGATATGTTTTCTGTTTCTGGTCTCTATTTGTTGCTAACAAGATCTTCAGAGAAGTGTATGTCAACTTCATGATTGTTGGTCACACACACAACGACATTGACGCATTGTTTGGAAGATGGAGCATGCTGTTGAAGAAGGAGAACTTCCCAACAATCCCGGCGCTCATGAAGTCATTCATGGATGTTGAGTCCATTCCTACTATCCCTCACCTCATAGAGGAGGTGCCTGATTTCAAGCGTTTTATTGCAGGAAAATGGATGGATGGTGATGAAATCCTTGTGGGACACACAAGACCGCAACAAGTGAAGTTCTACCTAGACTCTATTGGATGCCCAGTCATGAAGTACAAGTTGAAGTGCACGGATGAAAACTAGTTAGGCAGGCAAGGTCAAGCCATTAAGTTGTGGAAAGAAGACGATGAAGGACGGAGTCTGTGGCCACGTGGTGTGCCTTTGCCAGTACCACTCAACCCAATGAAAGGTGTCAATGACATTGTCAAAGATTTATCAGGATTCATAAACTATTGGGACGACTTGTGCAAAGCAGACGTGAGTGGAGAACATCGTAGGCGCTATGAGAATGTGGTGCGCTATTGGCGTGGTGTGAAGGCAGCTCTTCAAGAGCCACTTCCTACTTCTAGTGCTCTAAAAGACGATTTCTGGCCAACTACTCGTATTCAAGTGACAAAAGCTGATCATTTAGACAAAGATGGTGAAGATCTCGAAGAGCATGGAGAGGATGAGCCTTATGTTGGGCCCTTGAGGGATCGTCCACAACCATCCTTTAGGGTGGCTCGAGATGTATACGAAGGGTATTTTGTTGCAGTTTGCGCTACAGACGGTGACAGCAGACCAGTTTGGATTGCCAGAGCATTGTCTGATCCAAACTCTAACCTCGAGAAACCAAACTGTGTGCACATTCAGTACTTTCGGCCAGCATCACGCAATCAAGAAGTTCAAGGCTTCTATGAAGGATGGGATAGTGATAGAGGTTTGCTTTGGAGGGTTGATGAAACCGAAGAACCTGTGTGGGAGACAACAAACGCTTTGATTACAGCATGGAAGTCTCAAAACAGAAGAGGTACTCGCCAATGCAGAATTAAGATCCCTACAGTTCAAATCGAAATCATCAACCACAGTTTGGCTTCATATATATGATATGGAGAAATCATGTACATACATTGGATGCATTTTAACTATGACATTCATATAGAGGGTATTGTTTTATTTCTACATTTTATATGAAATTGTTTTCATTGCATAAGTGTTGGACCCTTAATATTATAATAGATGATAGTCGTTTCAGTTTTTTTAGAGGATATAGGTTTCCGTTGATTGATTTTATTTTAGTGTTTGATACTACATGATTGTTTTCAAGTGTATGTTTTGTATTTACAAAACAATGGAATTTAAATATAGTCTTCATATATATATATTTTTTATTCTTGAGCTATATTTTTTCTATTTTTTAATTCATTTTCTTATTTGTGTATCACTAAATATATTTTATTTGAAATTACATTGCTATTGGAGAAAAAAATGTAGTGGATATATCCACTATTTATTTGGTTAACATGTAAAGTACTTGTCACATTCTAGGTAGGGGGTCGGTTGGTTGTTACAACTTTCCTGCCGGCAAAGCGCACTTAGTAGCACCAAGTCATGTTTTTTCTCTCATGCGCTCATACAAACCCAATGGGAATCGAACCTGAACCGCTTCAATGAGATGAACAACCCCTTACAACCAACCGCGGAGGTTATGACTTGGTGATCAAAAGATGTCATTCTCTTCACTTATATAAATCAGAACATATACCCTAAAGCAAACTTCATGTATTTGAACAGTCCATCACTGAAAAGACTCTCATTTTAATGGAAATTGTGTATTATAACTAACAAAGTTAGTGTTTGCCCACCTAAACTGGCTGTGGAATTGTGATCCTACATGCTAGACCCATAATACTAGCATATGATGGAGAAATTCAAAAATTGACTCCTTAAAAAGGAAAGTTTTTGAGTTCTCCTAGGAAGATAGGTTAAATTAGGAAAACCGGATTTCCGGATCCGATAAAATTTAATTAGGGCTAAAAATCTAATTCTGGAACCCTAGAAAGTTCCGGAGATCGGATGACGGCGCCAGTCCTAAAAACCGGAAACCGGATCTGTACTAGGGATAGGGTTTTGCCGCCAAAACCTGTCCCGTACATTGGCCAGTATAAGAGGGGGACTATAGCCGACAGTGGGCACGAGTATCTCTTTGGTTGTTCTCCCGCTGGTGTATTCCGTCTTCCTAGCTTTGTGAGAATTCCGGTAGATTGAGGGACTGTGTGAGTTGCGATCGTGTAGGGGTTACCGGAGTGAAAGTTTGTGAGCAGGAGAATTAGGGAGAGATTGTGTGAGAATTGTTTGTGAGCACGATGACTTCCAAGGCAAGCCGGCGGAAGTTGAAGGATCTGACCGAGGACTCGGAGGACAAGATGCCGCCACCGGTGCCCCGACCGAGAACCATTTCGGTGATGAAGGTGGTTCCGGAGGTTCCAACAAAGGAGGACCGGCTGATGCGCCTACGGGAGAACCTCCACAACATGGGGTGTGATGGACTCCTGGAGGTGCCGTAGGGGATCCGGAAGGAGAGTTTGGTGTCTGACATACTTCATCCGAAAAGTGGCATCTTGGATACCACCCTCCGGGCGAAGCCAGAACTATGGACGGTTGACACATGGAGGGCCGTCTACAAGTTCCGGGAGGCGCCGGACAAGGTTATGGAAAAGAACCAAGAGGTGATGGAGGGCGAATTTCGGGCGCCCGCCAATCCGAAGGAAGGTCACCAGGTTTTCGACCTGGTGAATCTGGAGTACCGAGATGTGATAGCATTCCTTAATCCTATCCTCCATCCCACCAAGCCACGGCGAGTAGTAGCGAAGGTGGCCTCCGCCATCTTGGGGAGCCTCCAGGGTAAAATGATGATGGATTGGGCAACCATCATCCATGAGTTGATCGGGGACCTGGTGCATTCCCTCCGGTCCGGGAAGAAGGGTCAGAGTCCCCTGCCGGCGTATTTGTCCCACCTATACGCTCATTACTCTCTGTTCAAGGCAAACGAGGAGAGTGCCTATCAGGACCTGTTTCAGCTCCAGCAGTACGGGGGAGAAGAACCCTCACCTCGAGACGGACCGAACGATGAGGAGACGGAGGACGAGTAGCCGCCCTCTCCTCTAAAGAAGAGGAAACGACGGAATAGGACACCGCTGGTGAATCCGTCAGAAGAGCCTTCCGCTCCAGAGCCATAGGAAGGAGAAGTTCAGGAGTAGAAAACGGAGACCGGACCAGCCCCGAAAGAAGTCCGACCTTCCATGCACGCTATTGTCACTTAGACCGAGGCCGGACCCTCCCGGACCAGGATGATGGAGGTAGAGGAGGGAGACAGGACCACCATGCGACTGGGAGGGACGCCCTTAAAGGACATCCAGGAGATGGCTCAGCACCTGGTGTGGCGGGCGGATGACCTCACCCAGATCTGCGAGAACTACGATGGGGCTCTCAAACGGGTGTGTTGGAAGATGGCACTAACTGATCGGAATGCCATCTTTCGGAGGACAGATGCGTTGGTGGCGGTGGAGCAGCAAAACGGCCTTCCCATAGAAGAACGCAAGAAACTGGTGACGGAACTGGGAACGTTGCGCGTAGAAAACCGGACGTTGCGGGACCAAGTCCGGGACTCAGAATCCAGATGTGTGGATTTGGAGAGCACTCTCCGCACAGCCCAGGAAACGGCCCGGCTCATAGAAGAGGACCATCGTCGACAGATAGCGGCCTTGTGTCAAGGAATAGTTCGGCTCCGAAGCTCTTTGGACGTACCGGCGGATTGTATCAACAAAGCCCGGTTGTTTGAAGCCAACCTCGATGCAGCCGCCAACTCAAGCCAGGTCCACATCGTCAAGTGCTTATTAGAGCAGGCAAAACGGATGGATGCATCCCGGGCCGAGATGAGGGAGATGATGGAGTATTTGACTCCCACTGAGTCGGATCCGGTACCTCAGTCTCCCTCGTCCGCGCAAACTTTGGTGGTTCCGGAAGGTAGCAATCTGGAACCTATGGTTACTGAAGTATCACCGGTGGTACCGGTGAATCCGGAATTTTCACCACTAGCCGGAAGACCCAAAGGAGTGGACTGGGGAGCCATGGTACCTCAAGGAAGTGAAGACCTACTTCCAGTAACTCCGACCATCGACCTGACGGGTACTTCTTCGGAAGCTCACGCTAGTCGGACGGTACAGTCTTCCCCTCGTCATAAGAAGACCCAGAAGGATTCCCGGGGGAGTCCGGAAGTTCCGGTAGTTGGGACCCGGAGTGTAGATAGGGACACCAATATCGTGGAAGTCCAAAGATGGAGACAAAGGGGTCCAAATTTGTTTTCTCCGGAGAGTAGCCGGAAGGAGGTAAAGCTGGATTTTCTGAAGGACTATGTTCTTCCCAGGGATCTGGATTCCAAGGAATAGTTTGCAGTAGTATAGTATAGCGGCAATATCGGAGTCCGGCCATCAAAGCCGGAAAAATAGGATCTGGGATTTACCGGAAATCTAGCGGACCAGTAGGAATGTTTTGTAGGATTTTTAGGATGATGTTAGTCTTAGTAGAAGTAGAAGTTTTGATGACCTTTCTGGTCATTCACAGCCATCTCATAGTTTCAGCATTGTACCCTTTTCTGAGCTTAATTCTAAGTGTTTGGAGTATCCATTCTCTTATCTTTTTGGTATACGGTCTATGTTTGTAGGAGGTGTGGGTCCATTCTTGCGTTTCCGGAAACTTAGAACTTACCTTGTGTAGCAAGAGTCGATTTCGTGAGAGTATCCGGATGTACTAACTTGAGGGGGAGATCAACCGGATGGTTCCGGCAGTAGTGTTAGTGTAGTACTGCTCAGATGCCGGTATAGCCTACGTGTAGGATATAGCCTTAGGTGAAAGGGGTATCTGAGAGGCTGCTAGCAACTTCAGTGTACGGAAGTATTGCAAGGCGTGCCGGAATTCCAGATTGCCGGAATTCCGGATTGCCGGAATTCCCCGTAGAACAAAATCAAAGCCCCAGCGCAAGCCCAAGAGAGTATAGGAAAAACCACTCGGTCGACAGAAGGCTCAGTGCTCGATTAAAGGTAATAATGTCGTTGTAGTCTTTGACCGTCCCTACGTGACCTAATCCGGAAAGCCTTCCGGATTTGTGAGGCGACGGAATAGGAGGACACTTCCGGTCCTTGAAGAGTTAGGTTAGTGCTAGTATTAGAGAGAGGGAGAAAGAAAGAGAGAAAGAGAGCGTGTTTCCGGACACGGTAAGCATCCGGACAGTGGATCTGGCCACTCGTCACCCAAACCCAGGGATCCCGGAAGGGACATTGTATGGTTTTCCGGATTCTTCCAAAGCCCATCCGGCACTCGTGGCCGGACCGGACCTATAGTCCGGAGTAGTCTGACGGAGAGAATGTGAATGCTTAGATTGGGATAGCCTATAGATTTGTAAAACTCAAGTCCTCGTGGGAACGATTCTGGAGCAGTTTATTCTAAATGGGCCTTTGGTGTGAATTAAAGGCTAACTGGAGGAATACTGGTTTGACTAATCGCTACACTGGCTAACATTACAATTCACTTTTTAGGGCCTAAATGAAAAATATTATTATGAGAGGCCCTAAACCTCTCAAAATATTGAATATTGTGTTAGGCAAACAGCTTAAATACTAAACCGTCTTTTTACGGATTTAAGGACAACGGCTACAGGTCCGTTGTACTAACGGTATCCTACTTCCATAGCTACGAGGTCTATACGGTAGGTTCCTGTGTTTCGGGCGAATCCGGATTCCAGATCCGGATAAGTTCCGGTTACGGGTTGTGCCGGAACGCTTATTTCCTAATTTGAGTTATCTTACCCAAAAATCACGTTCTAACTATAAAAAATTTTATTTTCCCTATTTTTCTCACCTAATTCTTGTATCATTGATCCGTTTCCGGATTTCGGATTCCCACAACATATAGAAATATAAGTGTGTACACTATAGGATGACAAGATCTAAAGACATAACTACTATACAATAGATTCAGTCGTAGTGCTGTACATGGTTCTAGAAGCATCACCACCCTTGGCAAGTAAACATCCAAATATTACATTTGGATTCTAGACTTTACAATAGCCTTTTATAAGGAACCCAAAATGTTATCATGGTCAACAATTGTTGATATTCAACTCTACATCTACATTGTATCGAATGATGTAGCTCATGCTCTGTAATAAGCATAATGTGCTTTACTACTGTGACATACTCTTCAACTTCTCATATGCCTTCAATATTTCCGGTCCTCTACTGTATCCAGTACAAATTGCGGACCGCTCTCAAATGATGTCCCACCTTTGCTTCTCCAAGGACCTTTCTTCCGCAGCATCCTATAAATGACGGCTCCCTTCTAGTCGGGACTCTCCACTAAGACTTGAGCGTTGACGTTTTGGAACATCCAAGTATCTGCGTTTGTGAATTGGAGGTAGTGGAACCTCTGGTGTGGTCGCCTCTGCAATATACATAGAAGAGCTCCGAGATCGCTTCGTTTGGACACCTTCCGTCAGTAGAGGAAGGCGGGGAAGAGAGGAAGCAATATCTAGACACACTTGGCAAATCTCACTTGGAATGCCTAAGGTTACATTTGTTCCAATGCCTGGACAACCTTCTTCCCTGTAAAGCTTTCTTTGAGTCATTCGATCAAAAGTAGACGGCAAAGCACGTTGGCCAGCGGATCGCAACGGCGACGGGGAGCAAGAAAGCCGCGGACGCGTCCTACCACTCGGAGGACTGTCGACCACGTTGTCCTCAATAGGCTTTGTCGAGAAATCCATGGTGGAATTTGCAGTAGCAGCCGAACACAGTAAATTTCCAGTGGTGAGAATGATGTATTGCCCATAGTCTAAAATGGAGTTACCAGAAGTTGCACAAGCCAATCCACCTTTCGAAACATGGTGTCGCAGCACAGAATAAGCAATTTCCCTATTATACTCACAAAAATCACTCTAGAGCATAACAAAATGACCCTAAAGATCGAACCTACGAGATCTTGTGAAGTAGCTAGCTCTAACAAGGAGATAACCCCAATTAAACACTTCAATTCTACCTTCCGGTTCTACCTCTGACGACCGGAACGTCAAACACCAACCGGAAGACTACGACCGGACTGTATCCTACTTCCAGTTTTACTAGTTCCCCGGTCTCTGGACTGACTTTTCAATTCTGGACCCTACAACTTCCGGTCCTATGTACCCTCCTGGGCGGATCCGATCCGGTCCACCCTTCCGTACCCGGTTTAGTTTTACCTCTGTTTTACCTCTGTTTTACCATCAGAGGGTTCACCGCTTGATTTTGAAAGTGGTAGGCCCACCACTCCTTCCGTGACTTATAGTGGCGGAAGACCCACTCGCCTATCCTCTGATCCCCTAACTAACACGGATCCGGTTTGGTCCTTCACAGCAATCCGAATAGCAATCCGAATCACAAGTCACACAAAGACCCCCCGTACGATCCTCTCATACTACAACGACCTTGACGCTGGTCCGGTCCGTACGAAGTTAGGTGGCTACAAGTGCACCCGTCCGTTCCAACACCTACAAAAGTTCTTCCGTTTATCCACAACGGTGGCAAGACCTCACAAGAGTCAAGATACTCGATCGGATTTCCCACCCAGGAGTTCTAGCGCAGCTAAGGAATCCCTCCCTATCCGCCTAGCCTGATCAACGGATCTCTTACCCGGAATGCTAAACTTCTGTAGCTGTTGAGGCACTGGAATCCACTCCTAACTCTTCATAACCTGCTCGCATGTACTTAGAACCGGAAACATACATCAAAGGGGGAACTCTACCAACACCTCCGTACCCACCTTCTTACTCTAACTCCGTGCACTCTTGCCAACACTCGGGAAAATTTCACAAAAGTCAGGTCAAAGGAAAGTACACAAGGAAATGCCAAAAGAACTCCCCGAGCATCCGCTTCTTAACTTCCCAATCCGCCCGGATTCCGTAGAGGATCCCAACCAGATCGTCGAACGGATCTCCTATTCCCGATCCGGATGCCACATCTGGTCCGACTGGAGCATCCTCTTTGCGCGGCCGCGGGTGACCCGGAGGCGTTCCTCAATTCCGAGGCGGCGTGGTCTTCTGCCTCTTGGAGGGGACATATGGTTCCTCCTCCTCTTCTTCTTCTTCTTCCTCGTCCTCGGTTTTGTTTCCGGAATCCGCTTCTTGGTCGGACTCGGATTCACCGTACTTCATGGTCCGCTCCTAGGCCTTCCACACCTTCAGCTCCACTTCCGTCAGCAGTTCCTGTTGCTGGTAGAGGTGGTACACATAAGGGCACAGTGGGGTAGCCCTACTTCTCCCCACTCTTGTAGTAAGCTGGGACACCAGATCAAAGAAGATCCGGCCCCAGTCTACTTTCCGGGTTCCGCTCAATGCTCCGAAGACCGTGTTAGCCAGGGTGATAGTCACCCTGGTGGGCTTTTTCGGATGCAGAACCGGAACCAGGAACTGGAGCAGGCGACGCTCCCGTTCATCAAGGCAGTCTTCTACCGCGTAGCCGTCCTTCGGATTTACTACGCTTCCGAACTTGCCCTGGACGAAATCATCCTTCCGGCTGGCAAGCCCGAGTTCTCCTGGTCGGAATCCGTATACGTCCCACCACAAAGCCTCGGTCCATTGGACCGAATTCCCTCTCAGGGTGTTATCGAACTGATTCGATACGCCACTCAGGATTTCTCTAACCATCCTCTCATCTTTGAAACCCCAAGGTTTCAAAGCTAACCCCTGACAACCCATCAACGATAAATCCTCTCTGAGTTCTCCCTGTTCCGGTTCCTTGGTCGGCATGATCGGAACCACTTTTCTAAGCTTTACTTCACTTGGGGGCGGGGTGTTAGAACCTCTCTTCCGGTTCAGCCGCGGCATGAGGGTAGCTCTACCCGGTTTCACTCTCTACGGTCCTAACAAGGGAGTGCTGACACTCTGATATTCCGCTCCACTTGCAAACCAACCTCCTGGCGCGCTCACACTCTCAGTCTCTCACGGTTCCGTATCCGCTCTCACTCAATGTCTCACCCACTCATGTCCGGAGGAGATCTCTCCGTCTCACACCCCTCACTCACTTCCGGGCCCTCTTGTACTTTCTCTCCTTGCCACGGTAAACGGAAAAACGTCAATCGCTAAGTCAGGAAACGACAACACGTGGAAAACCAAAGACCTGAAAATGGGCAGGGTCAGGCTTTATATAGTCCTAACGCCCTGGACTGTCTATATGACCGGTCGGATATCCGGTGCAGTTCTTGACATCCGGTTCTCTCCAATCCGGTCAACGAGATTCCGGTTGGAAATACTATCCGGTTGGAAATCTAATCCGATCCGCTTCTACCTAAAACCGGATTGGTTCCGTAAGGTCCTTTTGTGACTATTTTTGGATTTATCTTTCTCTCTTTAGATGAATCCGGATACCTATTTCTAATTTCCGGTCCACTCAAAAAGGTAAACAAATAAAAATCAAAAATATGAGTTGTCACAGTTGGCTACTTGAAACTTACAGTGTTTTTCATGCATGTTTTGTGGGAACACTTTATCAATGTGGCACCAAGCAATATATTTCTCACATGTTCATTTTGTCCAAGGTTGCGCTTCATTTTCCCAACCAAGGAAGGCAAGTTCTTCAGGATCAAATAGAATATGCAAGCGCTTCTTTGAATTTTTACAGTTCCGAGGCCTATCCTTATCTTGAGCCTTTTGTTTCCGTGCAACTACATTGGCTTCAACACTCGGTTGCGACATTTTTTGCAAATTAGTGTCCCGAATAGTATGTAAAGAAGTAATCATATTTTCCTCTTACCCAAAATAATGAATGAGAGAATAAGAGAAGTCGTGAACCTTGAGTTGTGAAGCCTATGTACCCCATCCCAACTTGGAGTTCAAATGTGAAGTCCAAGAACGTAGGGGTGGCACGGCAGAACCGTCAAGGGTGGTACTTATACCCCCGACAGGAGCGTAGGCGGTCGGGTTGGGGCGCAGACGGTCATGGCGCGGACGTTAAACACGGACGATAGCTAAAACTACCTACGCATAAAAAACGAAGACGTATCGACAATGTCCATGTCCCTTGCGTTCCCGCCCAGTCTAGAATCAGCGTCCCCGCCTGGCCCTCCTACGTCCCCGCTTGATCTTCCGCCGTTGCCTTCCTATCTACAGCGTCACCGCCCCTACTCCACACGTCCCCGCCCCTACCTCGTCTGGGTATATAAAGAGCAGGCTGCCATTAGGAGGCTATGTTTCCAACCTAGCCTCATAATCTTGGACTTCTTTTGAGCTCCTTGCTTGGGTTCATTGGCTGAAAACGGCATTGGTTCACTTTTGAGGTGATGTTAAAGTCACTTCAGCAGTGGACGAGTACTATCTTGATTTTGGTTACTGAGACTTTGTCGTGGAGAACATCAAATTGTCGGGGGTAGTGTTATTGAAAGTTGTTGCCTATCAAGATGACTTCAAGGCGAAAACAAACAAAAGAATGGGAACCATGGTTCAATTTTTCTGATGATGGAAGTAAGGTGACTTGTGTATATTGTGGCGGGACATTTAGCTACAAACGTGAGCGTGCTTTTGCCCACTACGATTTCCAGGCAAAGTCGGAGCCAGTAGTGTGCTCAAAACTACCTCGAGCGGTAAGACACAAATTTGCCAATTGTGCAAACTTCGTACCACAACGGATGAATATAGAAACCCCCCCAGATACAGAATCGGGTCCGAATGAGCCATCTATATCAGCCCAAAATGTTGGAGACGGAGGTTCCAACTAGTCAGCCCAGAATGAAGTGGCACGGGAGGGACTCGTAGGTGTGGGCCATAGACGTGAAGCACTAAATGTTCCACCAGGGCCTAGTGGCTTTGCGACATCAAATTCCACTGGATCAGGGCCACTACGTCAGCAGTGGATGGCGGATGCACTAAACATTGTGAAGAGGAAGGCATTGGATGAAAAATGGGCTAGTTTTTTCTATGAGGCAAATGTGTCGTTCAATGTGGTAAGACATCCGGCCTTCATTGAGGTAGTGAGGGCAACTTCGTTGGCACGATTTGAATATTCTCCGCCCTTTTACCATCAGCTCAAGACTCAAATGATTGAACCTAAGAAGATGCAGATTGAAAATGAGATTAAAGAAAAAACAGCCTTTGCAGTGCAAAATTACGAAGTCACAATATGCACTGATGGTTGGGATGATGTCAATCGACGGCTGTTGATGAATGTGATGATGTCCTGTCCAACAGGAGATGTCTTCCTTGGATCCATTAACACTACGGATGAAAATAAAACCATGGTATACATAGCAGACCAGTTGAAAGTCTTCATTGAGAGGGTGGGCCCGAACAACGTAACCCAGATTTGTACAGATAATGCAAAGAACATGCTTGGAGCAATCGAGGACGTTATTGGGACATATCTACACATCTTTAAACAGGGTTGTGCGGCGCATGCATTGGATTTGTTGCTGGAAGATTGGTCTAAATTGCCATGTTTTGCAGAGTTATTGGCGAGGGCAAAGAGGGCTTGCCAATACATCAAAAAACACCACGCAACAATGGCTACTTTCCGCTAGTTGAGTCCAAAGTTGTAGTTGTTAGTCCCCAATGATACAAGATTTGGGACTCATTTTCTCATGATGCAGCGGTTGCTATCATTGAAGCACGTATTGGTCCAATTGATAAGGCATCCACGTGTACTGAACTATGTTGCAACGCTACGCAGACAGTACGTAGAGCTTGCTAAAGAGGCCATAGATACCATTGCAAACGTGGAATTTTGGCAGCGATGTTCAAATTATGTACACATTGCGACAGATGCAGTGAAAGCGTTACGTGTTTTTGATGGACGAGAACCAGCCATGGGCAAAGTGTGGGAATCCGGAATCCGGAAACGGATCAATAATGCAAGAAATAGGTGCGAAAAATTAAAAAAAAATTAAAAAATTATAGTTAGAGTGTGATTTTTGGACCAAATAACTTGAATTAGGAAATAAGCGTTCCGGCACCACCCGTAACCGGAACTTATCCGGATCCGGAATCCGGACTCATCCGGAACACAGGAACCTACCATATAGGTCCCGTAGCTACGGAAGTAGGATACCGTTGAGACAACGGACTTGTAGCCGTTGTCCTTAAGACCATAGAGAGACAGTTTAGTACTTAAGCCGTCTTCCTAGGGTTTCCTCTTCCCTTTTCTGTTCTGTGTACCCGAGACTGTTTGTATGAGTAGTTGAGAGAAAGAGTGGTGAATTAGCGACTGAGGTAGAACTACTTTCCCTTCGTTCTCACTTAGATCTTATGGCATCCGGACCAGTACGGAAGATAGCGATATCTGCCCGGGTTATCTCTCCGGCCATTCCGGCCAGCCCGGAACTACACAAGCAGTTAGAGGAGGACTTGACTAGGTTAGGATGTGTCGGTTTACTACACCGACCGTGGAATCTCAAGAGGGAAGAGATGATTCAAGAGCTACTTCATGGTGTTCCGAATCAGTATGAGCTTACTTTGAGAGGACGACCAGTCGCGTGGACCGAGGACATCTGGGTGGATGTTTATCAATTCCGGAAGAGTGGGAACGGTTTAGCATCGAGGACGGACCGTTTTGTAGTCGGGAAGTTCATCGGGACTGCAAACCCTAAGGACGGCTTTGCTATCAGCAAGTGTAAGGACGAGAGACATAGGCGGATCCTAGAGTTTCTGATTCCGATCTTATATCCGGAAAAGCCAACGCGGGTTACCATTACGGTGGCCAACACTATCTTCGGGGCTATGGAGAACCGGATAGTACACTAGGGTAGAATCATAGCCGGGATAGTGGCTAAATTAGCAGATCACGTGACACAAGCTAAGGCGAGTCCGGTTAGCACGTATTTATTTCATCTGTACCATCAACAGGAACTTTTGAGTGCGGCGGAAATAATTCAGTATGACACCGGAAAGACGCTCTTGTCATACGGCCTTTCCGGGGAGGAAGCGGAGGATCCGGTCGAGTCTGATCCGGAGGAACTTCCCGAGGAACGTTTGACCGACCCAAGGACCAAGAAGAGGAAGTCAACCGATCCGGGGTCGAGAATCAAGCCACCGACAATAAAGAGGGGGGAGTCCAACAAGGGACCTGAGATGGAAACAGAATCCACATTTTTCAATGCGGGGCTCGAGTGGATACGTGAAGCCAAGGTACTTCACGACGGATTGTCGGATTTGGTGATAGATACTGCGGAAGTATTGAAGGTGGATTCGGATCAGATCGTGGAAGCTATCAAGCGACTGCCCAAGCCGGAGGACCTGAAGAAGAGGGATGAGCGAATCCAGGAATTGGAGGCGGAACGGAATCTACTCCAGGCCCGGGTGAATTGGGCGGAAGGAGAAATGGTAGCTGCGAAGGAGAAAGAGAAGGAGGCTCTCGCGCTGGTCAAGAATCTAACCGGGGCAGTCAACATCAAAG
This sequence comes from Climacium dendroides, assembly GCA_950106755.1. NCBI lineage: Eukaryota > Viridiplantae > Streptophyta > Bryopsida > Hypnales > Climaciaceae > Climacium > Climacium dendroides. The sequence continues at coordinate 27,438,806 of OX467092.1, forward strand.
CCGACATCATCACGAAAGCTGCCTTGTTTGACTCAAAGATGATATCAGAAGGCCACATTACCGGAACCAAGGTAGTTACAATCCTCGAAGACTTCACCGCGAGAATAGAGCGAGTTTTCAAGGAGATCCAGAAGTTGCTGGCGGCCATCGACCCAAACCATGCGATGGATTTCTCCACCTTTCCGGAACTTCCTTTTGTCGCAGGTACCCCAAGAAAGCCAGTGGCGAATCAGGCAACCCGGATGGAGGGCCTGAGGGGGATACTCACACCAACCGAGCCTTCCACCAATAAGATACGGATGACGGAGTTGAATTTGAGGCCAGCCTCGGAACCGGAACCGGAGTCTAGCGCGAAAACGGTTCCAGTGCCATCTAAGTTCTCAACTCCGAAAGTTCCCAAGGCACAAACAATGCCAAATTTGATGACCGGATCATTCAAGGTTCCGGGACAGCAGGTTAGGGGAGATCTCATCAACCGGATCGGTGGGATGACCAATCCGGCTCGAACTAATCCGAAAGGATTTGTGCACATGCAAGAGACCACGCCAGAAAAAGGAAGCGAACCCGCGACATTGGAGGATACAACACCAGAGAAGGAGAAGGAAGTCCAAGTTATTGAAGATTCTGACGAGGAGAGTGCCCACTCCACTTCCGGAACCGAAGACGACAGCGATCCGTCTCCAGCAACGCGCCATATCCAGACTCAGGCCATAGCAAAAACTACGCCAGCCAAGAACACGAAGGGGACGCCTACCAGCCAAGCGGGGAGTCGTTCAAAGAAAGGATGGAAGCCAAGACATTAGGATTGGTAGGAGAAGAAGTATAAGATCCGGAATGGGGTTCCGAGCTTGGACCCGGTTTCCGGAATTTTAGGCGGATAGTAAGGAAATCTGGTTATCTCGGACGGCTGTTAGCAATCTGTCTGGATATCTCGGGAGATTTAGGGATTGGTAGCCTGGATTTCCGGGTTTCCCTTTCAGGCTTTTAGGAGTTGACTTTGGGGTTTTGTGTTAGTATTTTAAAGGCAGGCAAGTTAATTGTCTGCCATTCCATTCCATCCTACTCCATTGGATTTTCGTGCTTTCACGTATGTATTACAATTTTCTTTTCTTAATCTAAGTCAGCCAGGATACCTTTAGCTGCACTTTTTGCTTAGACAAGGTCTTTTTGAGCTGGGTGTATGCATGGGTGTATGATCTGGTACTGGAGAAAGAGAAGGGAGGGAGAGAAGGAATCTGGATCTTGGGCTACTGATCTCTTGGTGTTGAGCTGAGTGGGGGGAATGCGGACTGAGTAAGGGAGTGAAAGTCTGACGTGCTTTTAAATTGCCGGAACGGCAATCCGGGTAAGAAGGTAGAGGGCCCTGCGAGTCCAGAACCAGGAGGGTTCTGTGCGGAGATAAGCAACCGCCAAAGGAAAGGAACTCCCGCTACTCCGGAAAGTCTACCAACCTCCCCCTTGGTACATTGTTCTCCCCTTGAGACTCTATTCCTTTGGATCTATGAGTTCGGATCCGTCGTTGTAGTAAAGAGAGATGTGAGAATTGCTCTGTGTGACCTGATTCCGAATCGACCAATCCGGAAACTGTGAGAGGATACTCCTTCCTCCTCCTACAGTTGTGTTGTCTTGGGTGTGTTGTTTAGTAGATTTTAGAGTATAGAGAGGATAATTGTACAAGTAGTGAGTCTCCACCCCTTTCTAGATCAAGGGCAGACTCTCTGAGGGTAAAACAGAGGCAACAAAAACCAGTGACGGAAGAGAGACAGAACTCAGATCCGAGTGTGTCCGGATCCGGAACGGAATCCGGAATGTACTAAGTTTCCGGAACGAGATAGGGTAAGTGAAATAAGGGAGATTAAGTGAGTAGTCATAATCCGGATGCTTCTAATTCAATCGATATCATACTAGAGTTCCCTGGAACGATAATTCGTGTCATCTTGCAACCATTTGTCGTTGTAAGGATACTTACGGCTAACTGCGCGTACGACACAAAGCGTGGCTGACAATGACGAATCTACGACGACATGTGCATAGTTTGACGAACGCACCATTTTTCCTCTCCAATGCTTTGGTGGCAAGCAATGAGTCTTCTTTTGAGGACAGATGGGATATGGTATTCACTAATCTTCACTATGCCGGTGCATTATTGAATCCGTTTTTGGCAGATTATCCACGATTGAAGGCTGACGGAATAGCCCTTCGTGCATTGTATAGGGTTATTCATAAATTAGAAGGCGTGGTTCAAGTATGATATGATGATGTTATACTCGAACTAACACAGTATGAAGAGCGCACAAGACCTTACAGTCCAACTGAAACCCCAAACATTCGGGACACCGGGTTACTTCTCCACCAATGGTGGAATAGAATAGGAGATCAAGCCCTATCCAAAATCGCAAAGCGTGTTCTTTCCCTCACATGTTCGGCATCGTCTTGCGAACGAAATTGGAGCATGTTTTCTTTTGTCCACAATAAGACCAGGAACCGCTTAGCAGTGGACAAGGCAGAGTCTCTGGTATATATATACACCAATAGCCGCGTCCTTCGACAAAGACAAGGTGCAGATCCAATTCGTTGGTATGATTTGAACAACTTGTCGGAGGATTCTGACTCAGATGCACTAGGCCCTATTCCAGTCCATAAAGCCAATCGCGAATTTGACGCAATGCAAGCAGAACACGAGGAGGAAGAAAATTGTGCACCTCTAGTGTATGAAGCATTCCAAAATCTTTGGAGGGAGGGTGCCGACCACCTCCAAGAAGCACGAAACTACTATGGAGATGAAGATGGTCTGGAAGATGGCATAGATGCAAATCGTCGCGTCCATCATAGTTTTTCGCCCCCTCCAAACCATCCAATCGAAGGGATAGTTCATCCTGACCTTTTTGCTTTTCCTCTGGACGATGACAAAGATGTATTTGGAAATCCTGATGACAATGATATTCCCCTAGATGATGACAAGAATGACGACAGTTGGCGACCAAGAAATGGAGGCGGAAATGTCAATGTACAAAATGCTGGAAACGGGGGAAATGTAGTGAACCATGCAGCTCCAAACAATGAAGGGTCTGGTCATGGCGGTGTTGCAAATAGGATTCGTCATGGGGCTGGCCGGGCAGCTACGCCCTTGGGGAACAATAGATTCCGACGAGAGTACTATGGTACAAACGTCGAAAATATTCAAACTTCGAATACTATAGCAAGAAATGACGCCATTGTAGATGGCGAGAGACATATTCGTGCTCCAGAAATTGAAGATGATAATGTCCTTGGTGCTTGGGTTCCTGCAGCACACCCCACTGCAATAGTGGCCCCTATTGTAGGACAGGGCCGAAGCATGCCAAGAGAACGTACACTAAACCGCACTGTAGGTGTAAGTTTGAATGCAACAAGTAGACTTCGCCAAGAAGGGTTGGGCTCGGTGGGGAATGTTGAGGGCATAGACGTTAACGCATCCAATGCTCCTGTCAATGGTAGAACCCTACTACCCTCCAATGAACCTGTTGTGGGTGACTATAGGCATGCATGACAAACCGTTTGAGGTGGTCGAGGAGGGAGGAACACTAGTAGAGCTTCATCTTCAAGGCCCCCCAATTGTGCTCCTCTGCGAGGAATTGGAGCAAAAAGACCAGCAGAGGAGATACTTCCATTTTTATGAACTCCAGCACGTATGGTTCATGGAAGTCGAAGAGGTCCTACTATCAATTCAGATGCGAAAGACCTCGCAGCGAGTTGACATAAAAGATTGAGGAAGACTCATAGAGACGGAAGAAGAGTCATTGAACTTTGAAATGAGAACTCTGAATTTGAGGGCCATGGAATGGAAGAAGAAGAGGGTAGAAGCGAAGACATGGAAGATGAAGAGGATGAAGAAGTCGACAATGAGGCGCCTGCTGATGAAGATGTACACATTCCACAAGCTCATGTGGCTGGACCTTCTACAGGTTGTGTTCGTAGATCTAGTCGATTGAGTAATATACCAAAAGCAGTAGAAGAAAATGAAGAAGATTCTAGTTCTTCAAGAATGAGTGAGTAGTATAGAAAATTGTGGTAGGAAACTAGCGCTGAAGTGGTAGGGCTTGGGAAACAATGGTCCATTGTATTGTTCTTGGTTTATATCAAAGTATGAAATTGGAAATTGTTTTTAGTTTCTACCCTAAATTTTGGAACTTCGTAATTTATAATTTGTCATGCTCATGAACAAGTTTGCAAGAAGCATAATTTCAACTTATCCATATTAAATTCTAGGGAAATATGTATTCTAGTAGGAGCAAATTCACACATTGCATAAAGATTAAATGCGAAAAAGTTTCTTTGCAAATAAAATTACCTTCATTCCAATTACAATGAAAAAAAAGTTCCAAGTTCACCTTCTTCATCGTCCACTTCTGGTCTTTTTGAAACTAAAAGCATTTCACAGTTGGGGCTATGGAAGCAACCACTGTCCCACTACGTCTCCGCCCAACACATTCACGCGTCTGCACCAGCGTCCCTGCCTCTTTGGAGACGCCCACGCCCAAGAAGGGAACGTCTCCGCCAAATGACGTCCACGCATTAGCGTCCACGCCCTAGTCCCAGAACGTCTTCACTCAAGTACGTCCGCACCCAGTCACCACTGTCCTCGCCTGCACATATACGTCCATGTCCATGCGTTATACGTCTTCGTCCATAATTGTCCTCGCCCATGCAACTACGTCTCAGCATGGACTACCCATCCATGCCCAACATCCATGCCCTCCCTGAAACATGGATGGCCACGTCAGGTACCTACGGTCAGGTTTAAGAAAAATTTGGATTTTGGGCAGAATTTCCTGCCCGAATTCCAAAATGGGGTCCGGACCGTCCATCCGTCCCATCCGGTTTGTCCGTCCGTCCGGGACATCCGATGACCCCAACCCGCCTGATGTAACAACCTAGCATTTTGCTTAAGAAAGAGCTTAAACTTGTTCCATATCTACTTTGACATGACACAACTCATGACATGTTTGAGCATGCTTTCATCTATGGCTTGACACAAAAGATTGATAGCCTGATTATCTTTTCTATATCAAGCAACTTTAATAGCAACCTTTGTTGTATCAATGGGTTTATCTTTTGAGTCAATAATGACCTCCGTCAATTCTCTACTGAGTAAAACAACGTGCATTTGAAACTTCGAGTGGTGGAAGTTTGGTCCTTTAAAACAAGAGATGCTCCTAAGAGCACAACTACTAGCAGCCATGTTAACAAGAGAAATTTCGCTAGGTTAATGTATAACAAAAAACTAAAACGCAATCCTAGTTTGGAAAAATGAAAGGGCCCATAACCTATTGAAACTACTTAGTTAGCATGCACATACTAGACTAACTTGATACTTAAATTCCACACACAATAGCGATACTTATAGAATGATCTATCCACCAACAACAGGAAAATATATTAATACTTAATACACCTAACATATACCCCTCTATGCAAAAGCATAAGGGTACACTCGCTGACACTGTTCCAATGTGACACACATATGAAGAGAGATGCACAAGTTATAGTGAGGTTAACCCTTCCCTGCCTGGGCGGGAGGTATGTGTAATCACAAATCAAGAAGCCTGTACTGGTTCATCTTCTTATTTCCAGTGACCGCCTCGCATGACGCATAGTGTTCTTGATTCTCGGATGCAGGCCAGCCAATGCTGACTTCATCCTGAATCTATCAAGAACGGTGGACCTTGGTTGATTACAAATAGAATTTAGTAACCCCTAAATAGTATTTAAGGGTACAAAAAGTATTGTGTACTAATATCCATGCTGTAGACAATGAACAACTGAAACTGTTTCCAGTCAATTAATCCGTTTAAGCTTAGTCCCACTCAATCCCTTCTCATTCAATCATCCTATCGGAAGTCATTCTTGAATCTTTACAAGCCAGGTGACCTTTCTTCGTTTTCTTAGTTTACGTACGCCCAGTTTGACGACATTGATGGACATCATCTATTCATACATCCTAAAGATCAAAGCGATAAAGATCGAAGCGAAAATGTGCAATCATCTGAAAAATGTGCAATTATGATGTGTTCCAGGGTCCGATACCAACAAGCTCCACCTTTTTTAATTGTTCTTGTGCAGCTCTGTTTCCAAGTCCACGATGTACGTACGTACATTCCTTTCAAGCCTTCTGCCCCGCCCAGATCAATGAGACTGCACTCGCTATGGATCGGTGCATTGGTCTGGACCAAGTCCTGTCCGCTTTTAATTTCGCATATGGTCGACACACACAATGCATGTGATTGTGTCAGCTCGTGTCGGCCGAAGCTAAACTAAGTTAATTAGGTGCAGGTGAGCAGATCATTCATTCTAGGCAGACAGACGTCAAGATGAGAATCAAATAATTCATGCCACTTGTGCTAGAGCTAGAAGACTTCTGGCTTGGCCACTCGATTGTGATCCACGTACACAAGTCTATTACCACCGTGATTAGCAATGTGAATATCTTCAGTGCAACTGCACAAGAGGCACATATTTTTCCAAAAGTATGCACTTGTTTCACGAATCAAACTTAAGTGGAATGATAATTTTTCAATTGAAATTGTAGTTTTTGTGAATGTTTGAAGTGGTTTAGGGTTTAGGGTTTAGACGTTTCAGAAACAGCAAACTTATGCTTACATGTTGATAGGCTCACTGGGCTTCCGATGCGATCGATGCATGGATGGGAGCGACAGGGCCTAGGCATGCTGGCTTGGCCTCCACCATGCCAGGCCCGAACTATCGGCGCAGCAAGATCCCTTGCAATTAAAGGAATGGTCGAGTACAGGCCATCTTCAATTCTTGCCGTGAACACTGTACAAGTAAGTAAGGGGGGTGGACGTCACCCTACAACATACAGGAAGCAGAAAATAATCACCTCAGTTATCCTACAGGTTGAAGCAAGCTAGCTAGCTAACGCCGGCTTCCTAAGTGACGCGCGCATGACTGGCGGGGCTCCCCGGACGATATGTCCAGTGCTGTTCACAGGAAACCTACCTAGCTTGTCGATCGAATGGACGGACGGACTGAGGTGGTTCATTGGTTCATGGAAGCTAGCTGCCATGGCGATCGCGAAAGACTCACGGAGCTAGGACTAGTCATCGATCCTTCACCCTCTGAGGCTCCGATAAATCCAGTGCTGCCCATCGGGCTCCACGCGCAGCTTATTCAACTTCGCAAACAGGTCCACAGCGCGGCGCACGCCTCGTCGGTCCGCGGCGGTGAAATAGTCGTGGCCGAACATGACCCCGCCCCGCCGCAGCAACCGATAGGCGATGTTGATGTCCGCCCACGCGGAATGAAAGTCGTGGGACGCATCCACTTCGATCAAGTCGGCGTAGATGCCCCACTTGCAGAAGCTTGACAGCGAGGCCACCGTCCCAAACGGCAGGGGCAGGATCCTTTCCGACATGTTGCGGTGGATGACGTTTTGGAGAAACTGGTTGAGGAGCATGGCGTTCCCGTTCTGCTCTCGAAGGTCCGCGAAGGGCCCACTGCGGAACCCCGGCCACCCGCGGAAATCGTCGAAGCAGAAAATCTCGGTCTGCAACCCTAATTCCTGAGCGATGGCGCCCATATGCGTGGCAGACGCGCCCAGAAAGCTCCCGAGCTCGATCACCACGCGCGGCCTCACCTCTTTCATGAGGCGCCGAAACACCGTCATCTCGGATCCCCACCCGGAGACGCGCTCGGGCTGAAGCAGAGACGCCACGCCCGGAGGGGGAAAATGCTGGAACGGCGACACGCCGTCGAAAAGCTCGGTGATGAGGAAGTGTCGCGCATCATCGGGAGCCATGCCTGGCTTCTTGCACCCGGTGTGAAAGGTGATCAAGTCGGTGGGGAGCATCTTGTGTCCGCGCAAGGGCGGTGGCTGCTGCTGCTTCCTGCAATCATCGGTACGTTCCTCGAGGGGCTGGTGCACCGGGGGAGCTTCAGGGAGGGCTTGCTCGATGGAGCTCCGAAGCTGGAGTTGGGCATCAGGGGGGGGCATTTGTTGCGGGGGGTGGAGATACGTCCCATCTGATTTCATTGACCGCAGAAGGGGAATGGCCGGAGAGGTGAGAACCCCGAGCAGATACGCCAGGACGGCCACCACGAACAGCGGCCTGTAAGACCCCATCCCTCGCAGCTTCGATTTCCAAGACATGGAGGCACTCAACGGTCTCATGTTCCGCACCGTTCTTCAATGACGCAGATTTCGATGGTGGCTCGAACACCAATCCTCCGATCCTCCAATTTGGACTATAGCAACATTGGAGCACCCATCGTTGAGTCTCCCGACTTGAAGCCATGGCCAGCACGAACACGGGAAATCAGACATACTCTGCATCACCAAGCCCACGTCGCAATTGCGAAGGACTTGCTTGTATTCCTTTTATCAAGGCACGATAGGTCTAGTGCGGACACTCACGACACTAAGGACTGCAATTCGCCATCACCCACGGAATGGTCCGGACGTGAATTTATCGCTTGAGTTCATTTTTAAACGTCGGTGCTAGTTCGATTCTACGATTCGATCTACGACATCCATAGCATATTTGCTGCCCTACGACACTAATGAAGACCTCGAGAAAATCGCACCGCACGTACAAGTAGTGAAAGCCAAAGGAGAAAATAACGGAGCAAGGCAGGCAATTTCCGAAGCGCCACAGCAACGACGAAGAACCTCAGCTCGAATTGATACCCAAGGAAAATTTAGTAGCTTCAAAATCAAAATCACTCCAACCCAGCGACCCAACTATGACTTGCACTTGAAGAACTTTAGGCTTACATCAACAGGTGAATTCGTCGTCCACGACAGCCTGAACGCGACCTCCTCTCCACGTCCACATCCACCACCAGAAGTCCGCCCAGCCAGCAACCGCGTCCTTGAAACGAGAATTGTCGGTGGAAGCCGAATCGCTGCGACTATTTCAATCCTCACACCAAAACCAGGCCTCTGCCCAAACTCGTCGAAAAGTCATGCACAGGGAACGAGATAGCGAGAGAGAGCAAATCGTCCTCGGAATGTCTGAGTTCCTACCCCCACCCAAAGACTTCGGTCCTTTCTCCTCAGGACACGAAAGTCTGGATGAGCACACAGGAAGCGAGCACAGGTACAGCAAGTGAACACAGCTGGGCAAAGTGAAGCTACGAGGCTTGAGCACCAGGGTCGGGGAGTGCGAGTCAAAGAATTATAGGCCTCATGGGAGTCATGGCGGGACCTTCGCCTCATTGATTACTAAATTTGGAAAGGAGTTTTCAGCGACAATTGGAGGGCTGCGCAGGATTCTGGAAAAGGAGGCTGATCTCCGGACGCGACGATGAGGACAGTGGGACATGGGTAAGCTTATGAGAGTAAGCTTATTAGCTTATCATTATGACCAAGTCCATCAGTCGTGGGCCGGGCGTGTCATGCGCACAGCACAGCATCCTACTACGAACCTCACGACTCGCCTGCACCGTCATGTCGGTCTCCACATGCACAGGCTGATCCGAGCTAATTAAGCTTTGCCATGGCCGATGTACTCCGTACAGTAATGTACGAACTTATTAAGCGTCCTTGGGCTCCATCATATCAAAGCCAAGTTTCAACGAACCTGCGATGCTTTTTCAGGTGACGCACTGGTCAATAGAAGGGTAGGTTACTAACTTAAGTTTTGTTTTTTGTTTTTTTTTGACACAAGTTAACCCCTGAGCGCCCCAGCGCCCCAAATGTGGCCTCCTACTATGAGACATTTGACCATCATAATGTCCTAGGCTGTATGGTGAAAACTTTCACAAATTTCTCCAAAGATGCCCTCCCTACCTCTCTTCCAATCTAAACGGTCATATCTCTTGGATCTTATTTTTTAATCGGTGGGGTCTACTTGAATGGCAATTTGTAGCTTGTTTTTGGAATTTGCGCTGGGCGCTCACGGGTTAAGGGAACCTTTACTGCAAGAAAGAAGTGTACAAGTCCCCAGCCGCAAGCGGCCTGGGGTGAGAAAAATAAAAGCAATTACTAACTTAAGTTTTATACTGAAGCCATACCATGTATAACAGTCTCATTCTGCCGGGGTGTGAGTGCCCTTTAGGCAATCAGAAAGGAAGGACACGCAGGTCTATTTGCGCATTCTAGATTCGAACGGACTTGGCATGGGATGCCGTAGGAGGTTCTCTCGGTCAACAGGAGACGACGACAGCACTCTTTATCACACAATCAACTTCCGAAAGAGACACCAGATTCCAATCTTGATCATTTGGAATTATTGGCTGTGATCCAAACGTTTTTAGTTTGGAACAGCGAGTGTTCCCGCTGCGTTGGTGACTTTACGGAGGGAGCAAGCCAAATCCACCAGAATCATCGTACGACAGGAGCGATACATCACCACTGAAAATGGGGAGGAGGCTTTTCATCAACAGAAGCTACTGCGAGGAAGTTTGAGTAGGACCTTACTCAAGAACATAGTCACTTTAAAAAATAGAAATAAATGAAAAAGTGCCTATGCTACAAGGACAAAGCCTCTCATAGCGTAGTTGCTTGTTGAATATATATACTCTTTGGGGAAACACTAAGGGTCAAGAGCTGTGTGTTGAAAAGTTCGGAAAATGTACAGAACAATCATCATCTATCTCGATCATTCTGTGGCGGGAGTCCGTCTTCCACTGCAAATTGGGTAGAGCTTCTTGCCGATATGGATTCTTTTCAACAGACAGTAACCTGCAAAAGGCCGGGTTTCTTTTTATCAATAGCGATCAACAGATCACTTCAAACGAATATATGTTCTTTGGCAACACATCATGAAGCAATAACTTCTTCCTTGCATTTGTTTATTTTTATTTGTTAAGTGCCAGTAGGAGAAGTAGATAGTACGTTCTTTGCTCTTAACCCTAGAGATGCCAATTGTCAAGAATTGACAAATACTCACAAAAGTGCCAAAATTCAGCTCTCTCTAAATTCTGAAAAGGGCTACTAATAAAATTACATTCATTTTTTTAAATTTGGAAATCATAAGATCTTATTCTTGACTAGTATTAGGGTCACATATAAAAAATTTGAAGGTTTGAGAACAATGTATGTGTGAGAACAAAACTTGCAAAGTGAAACAAACCTTTTTCCCAAGACTACCTAAACTTTTGATAATATGACTTTGTTGTGCTTCTGAGACCTATAACTCAAAATTCTTTTAGAAGGAAGATTTAGGGACTTCAAATTTTAGTAGTGCCTCAAATTAGGAAAAAGTATGCAATTTTTGAAAGTAAAATGATGTTGCTCTCTTCTTGCCTCAAGTTGAGGCCCAAAACAAATGAAAACATATAACTTCTTTTTCAATTGTTGGATCATCATAAAAATTAGATTCACCAAAAGTTTGTTTGTTTTCCTAGTCTCACCACCAAGAAGAAGATGATTCTTCATTTAATATTCACAAATTTCTCTAAATCTATTTTGGCTTGCAATGAATTTTAGGGATTAAAGTAAATCACCTTGAGTTCAATTATAAGTCTTTACATGTGCAAGGCAATGCGAAGAGTTGTAGAGCTAAACTATCTAACAAGACTATATGATTGATTAATTTAACCCCTAAATGTCCAAGTCCTTCGAAGTGTATTTTTCCTATGAAAAAGAACATGAACTTATAGTTATCTTCAACAAAGCAAATTGTTTTTTTTCCAAAATCTAACTATATACAAAATGTTTAAAGAACTTTTTTATTAGTGTGTAGTCCAATTTTGAGCATGAAATTGTATATGAATTGTGAAATTATAACAAAATAAATATAATTATCCTATTTTTAGTATACTATCCTTCCCTACAATGTTTGAAAGTATTGCATATAAGAATTTTTAGGGATTGGAGGTGACTCACACAATTGAAAATTGTGTTAGAATACAAAAAAGCACTTCCAAAAACCTTAAGTGCAAATGAAGATAATTATTATAAAAAAAAACTTGTCTTTTTTGACAGAATTTTTTGGACATTCATATGTTTTCATGTTACCAATAACATCAAACATAACATTTTGTTCTTACGTTTGACGTTATTGTTAACATGAAAATAAATGGATGTTCAAAAAAATCTGTCAAAAAAGACAAGGGTTTCTTATAGTAAGAGCTATCAAACTCGTTATACAATCCTCCTTGCAATTGTTGAAATGCAATTTCTTTTATAAGTAGAAATTGCAAATAACTCCAAATTAACATTTGCATGTTTAAAAATTCAATGGTAAAAATCATGAAAACACTTTACTCTTTCTATTGAGATCATTTGCAAAGCAAATAGATACATACAATTTTTAAAATCTCAAATTAAGTGAAATTGACAAACTTTGCTCAAAGTCAGGAAATGAAGTAAAAATTGGCAAGCTTTACTCTTCACTAATGGCACATATATGTATTTGAGTACCTCCCAAAAATCAAAGATTTACCTTTTTCAATGAAAAATGAAAGTTTTCAATAGTTAACCTCAAAACTGTCTACAACATTTTTTTAAATGATCATAGGAATTTAATTGCATACACCAAAATGAGCTTGAAATTTCAAATCAAGTAGATATGGTTGGTTAGGTAGTTAGGGGTTAAAAATAGAGATAATAGACCTTTGATTGCATACGGTTAATTTATACACCTTGTTGAATGGACATTGATGCCTTGTTGGTTTCATCATATTTGTATTTTTCAATTTAACATGCCGTTGAATGGGAACAAGTGTTAATAAAAATTGTTTGCTAGGGGACTTTCAAATTTTGCTAAAATGTTGTGCACTTAAGGATTTGATTACAACTTTGGAAAGGGTTTCTCAAAAAACATTACTTATCTACTACTACATTGTATTGCAAAGCCTGCTATGTCAAGAGATAATGGTTGGAAATGGCCTTAAGTTAAAGTACAAGCATTAAGTATAAAATGACTCTCTACTCCATAAACAATTTTGTCAATTCTAATATGGATACCATACATGAGAAGATTAAAAATGGTTCCTCTTTCATTTTTGTCTCATACAAGGCTTGCAAAAATCTAAAATCTACTTATTCATATATGGACTCCGGGGCTTAAAATCTATTCTACTTCCATTAAAATGGAGTTTGCACACTATGATACACAAATTTTCTTGCCACAATGCACCAATGCACACTAGAGTTCAAAACTTTGAAAATTCACAATACTTAGCCCTATGGGACTTGAAGTTGGGATTGCCACTAATTTTTTGCACAAGGTATGTATCTTGCTAACATTCAACAAAAAAACACCCCAAGTTCAATTTCTACATGCCCAAGTTAATGATCAAAGTTTTGAACTCTCGTACGCATCAGTTCATCATGATGAAAAAGTTTGTGTACCTTAAAGTGCAAATATCCTTTTATTCGAATCTAATCAATAATTAAAACAACAGTTGCTAACATCTTCTTTCAGGTCTTAGTTTGCATAGGCAAGTATCATTGTTAATTAGGCTGCAAAACCATTTACTTGCATTGAAAATCTCGAAAGCATCATGTATACGAAATCTATTTTGCATATACAGAAAATTTTCATGGAGTTGACTTTTACTTATGGAGGACATCGAAACGACTCCGAAAGTAAAGTATCTGCATGACTGGGATTTTGAAGTTACAACACTCGCTTGCTTCCAAGTTGGATTACTAAGCTACAGAATCACTCAAGCATTGCAGATGTTTCAAGATCCATCAAGACAAGAGAAGCGTAGAGAATTAATTGTGGGTTGATCTCCAATGATCACATAGGAAGCCGTTTTGGGCTGACTGGAAGATTGAAATTTGAATCCTTAGTTCAAATATTCAATACAACCAGGAGGCGAGCATCATGCGAGGAACTGCGGAAAGGAAGACTCTGTTAAGTATAAGCCACTTGTCACTAGTATGGACTTCATTTACAAATTCCAATTGTAAGGGAATTATTTTCAAAGATGGGAGATTTTCAATGTCAATGCACTAGTGCAGAACACAAGTTTTAATGACATTTTAAATGACATTTGGATGTCATTTCAACCACCCACGTGGGTGGCTGAAATGACATCCAAATGTCGTTTAAAATGTCATTAAAACATCCTTGTGTAAATGACATTTCAACATTTCTATGGTATACATCTTCATTAAGAATAATCAATGTTGAATGAAGATTTGGGTACTTTAAATTTAGTTCAATATGTAACTTTTGTTCAAGAATTATACACATAATGTACATTTCATTTTTCCAAATGTTCTTCAAGACATAGATCTTCTAATCCAAAATCTCTGTGAAATGTAGATTTGAATTTCTAAAAATCTAAAGAACATTTACATTCAAAAATTCAAAATGTAAGAGTGACAAAGATTTCAAAGCCTTCTCACATTCATCCGAAGATGTGCATGCTAGTATCAAAAAATCTTCACCGGATTTCAAATTTCAATTTTGAAATCTTTAAGAAATGTAGATCATTTCCTTGCAGGAAAGAAACTGAGCTTGAAGGCTCTGCAAATGAAGAAATGAGGTACATTTCATTACCTTAGGAAATAAACATAAAGAATTCCAAATCTACAATTGTGCATTGAACATACAATGTATACAAAACCCTTTAATTATACTCATCTACAAAATCTTGAATCCTACATCTATATGATGGCTATCTACTCTGGAGAGTAGCTAAAATTCTTCATCCTTTCTACTCTTGCTTCTTTCCTTGCATTGCATGGCTTGCTTTACAAAAATGACCATCGATATTTAACTTGACCATATGGTGGTAAGACGTTGCCGAAGCAAGATCACTCCTGAAAGAGCCGCAGCAAAATGCTTAGACTTTAGAAAATTCTATCTAGGATTTTGAAAGCTCTTGCAAGAGAATCTCAGTATTAGATGACAGTCAAATCCTTCCATGATGTCGACCCAGGGATGTCGACTTCAGGATTTTACTATTTCATCTGAGGATCTGACCAAGAATCTCGTTTGAGAATTACTAAGTTATCCCTTTCATAGAGTTTTGAAATGATTACTTGGACCGCCCCTGTTGAGGAGAAAACTTATATATACCCTAAGCCCCCTTTGGGGGAGACAAGAGTTTTGACTCCCAAATTGCGTAGGATAAACCTCTGAAGAAATGTTGAAGAAATCGTGAGTATTGACAAATCCACTACAAGTAGAAATACCTGACTCTAATGTGGAATGCGACAGCGCAGGGACTCAAGGTGATTGAGGCTATATTGATTGTTTGGACAAACTCCTTCCAATTTGATCCTCTCGAACGGTGGAATTCATTGACAGAGCTCGTGTTCTCGTTCTTGCCGGTGCTAAGATGCGGTCGGTTAGCAAGGAAGACATGGATCTGTAGACCGAGCGGTTTTTATGGTCTGTGTGACCGCAATGCAAGACACAGATCATCAAAATATATATATTTATTTATTTATATTTGTTCATGTGGCAGTACTGTTATACTCAATCTGGATATCTATCAATCAAATTGCCATGACAATTATCGAGTTTGACTACAACATTCATCAGATCAGTTTTCTTGACCTTGATCCCTAGAGACTAGGGCGATGGTATTGAAACTACTCTTGAACCCTGTCATCCATCTCCACCAATCATTCATCCATATGTACAATAGATACATAACAGGTTCATTTAACACAATAGGACAGTTGCCAGCTTAGTGGTCTTAATCCCCTATACAGCAATTAGTTTAGTGGTCATTATCTCTGCCTATAATGTAGTTAGTGGAACTTAACTATTACTTATAGATTACTTGTGTATATTAAGTTCTCTCCGGGGCTCCTTGAATCATTTGAATACAAGCACCTCACTATATGCTGATTTTAACATGGTATCAGAGCGTCTGTTTTAGTCAGAGAGTATTTCGGAGTGAACTAAGGATCCCAGTCTGAGCAATACTCCTGGTCAGCATCAAGAGAAGAGAGAAATCAAATCTGATTGCAGTAGGGCACTGCTCCTACTTGAGAGTCATAGCAAAATGGCAGAGAATACAAGTGTGAGCATTAGGGAGAGTGATAAGCTGAAAGGATCATCCAATTACTATGTTTGGGCATTGAAAATGCGTGCAGTACTGAGAGGAGAAGGCCAATGGACGATTACCGAGACTGAGCAGAACCCTGCTACGTTTCCTGTGACAATTGACGGGGAAGCACTGACTGAAGCGAAGCTGATGAGAAAGAAGATCTTGGCATGCCGTCTCATCTTCTTATCGGTCTCTGACGATCTTGTGGATTTGGTTGCAGAACATACTGATTCGGCCGTCGCGTGGAAGGCACTCAAGGAACACTTCAACTCAGACAACCAGTCGCAAATCTTGACAATCATGGGGCAGCTTCAGTCACTGCGCATGAACGAGGGAGACTTAGTAGAAGATTACGTGAAGAAGGCGAGAGAATTGAAGAACAGACTGCAAAGTATGGGAGAAAGGCTTACCGATCAAAATTTGAACCAGATGGTGCTGAACGGATTACTACAATCCTTCGAAAGCGTCATCCAAACACTTACTCATCTTGACCCAAGCATGACATTTGAGAAACTGAGTGCCAGCTTGCTATCCGAATCGCATCGGTGCAAACACCGGAGTTAGTTGCTCGGCGACGCAGAAGCCCTGGCGGCGAGTTTTCAGCGACAAGCTTCAGTACGAGGAAAGGGAGTCCCGTGGCCTGTCCGCGGGCGTGGCTTCCTAGGCAGGGGACCGTATGGCATACTGCGGCCACCTCCCATATGCTACAATTGTAACAAGCCCGGCCATTTCGCGAGAGACTGTAAGCAACCGAAAAACCTGTATGTCTATCCAAACACTGACACCGGAAAGGCAACCGGATATGCTAATTCGGCAGAGATGTTCAATACTCAGTTAGATTGGGGGTACGACCCCTACTATCACTGGGGAAACGGCCCCTGGTACCTCAATAGTGGTGCGACTGGGCACATAGCTGCAGATTTTCAGAAGTTGGACCACCCCCCTAGCTCATCCAGTGTAGAGATCAGTGAGATAAAAATTGGGGGAGGAGAATTACACCCAGTAGCAGGGTCTAGCACAGCCACTATAAACACTGAGTCTGGAGCATTAAAATTGACTCTGTTCAGTACGTACCGAGTATGAAAAAGAATTTGATGTCAGTTGGGGCTATCGCTGACTCCGGGCACCAAGTTGTGTTCTCAAAACGCCAATGCTGGATCATGAATCTGCAAGGGCAAATAGTCGCATCAGGAAAAAGAGATCCTTCTAACGGACTCTACTCTTGTGAAAGCCAGTTTGCAGCACTCTCAGCTGAAAACACGGACGTCACAGATCTTTGGTACAGGCGCCTCGGCCATCTGAACTTTCTCGGAATGAGTCTCCTGTCGAGAAACTCCTTCGTATTAGGCTTACCGAAATTAGGACCAGAACAACGAATTTGTGCTTGCTGTATGGCAGGGCGTCAACACCGTGAGCGCTTTTCCAAGCACTCCGACACCAGAGCACAGAAAGCAGGTCATCAAATTCACACTGACTTAATAGGCCCGATGCAACAGCAGTCCCTGGGAGGCTCTCGCTATGCGCTAGTTTTTATAGATGATTTCTTGAGAAAGAGCTGGGTATATTTTCTTCGATGTAAGAGCGAAACCCTAGCAAAATTTAAACACTTCAAAAATCAGATAGAGGTCGAAACTGGAAACAAAATACAAGTCTTGCGTTCTGACAGAGGGGGTGAATACCTATCTAACGACTTCACAAACTACTGCATGGAAGAAGGTATACGACGTGAACTCACTCAAGCGCACACACCTCAGCAGAATGGAGTTTTAGAAAGGAGAAACATGACGATAATGGAGAGAGCTAGAAGTATCTCACATGACTGCAACCTTCCGATGTATCTGTGGTCAGAAGCGGTATCGCGTGCAGTCTACATCATAAATCGAAGCCCCACCCGAGCAAATTCTGGCAAAACTCCAGAAGCCAGATACTCAAGTACTGTCCCTGACGTCTCAAACCTCAAAGTATTTGGGTGTATAGCCTATGTACACATTCCCAAGGAATACCGCAAAAAGCTAGATAGTAAAACACGAACCTGTCTTTTTCTAGGATTCGATAAGGAAACCAAGGCCTACCGCCTGTTCGATCGTACCAACCAGAAAATTATAGTAAGTCGAGACGTAGTGTTTGATGAGATCAAAGTTGGATTGAGCTACCTGGGATCTCACTCACCTGTGGACAATTCAATCGAACTCTCACAACTAGGTACGGAAACCAACCTAAGCACTGACCCTACAGATTCAAAACCTCAGCTTGACGAAATCGTCATAGATGATGCTCCTCCAAACCTGGATCATGACAACCTGAACATGTTAGAATCATCGGAGCGCCACGGGAACCCTTCATCGATTCCAAGTTCCACACCAACGGTACAAGATCGACCACAGGCAATCCCAGTCAATCGCAATGCCGGTCCCACTGCCAAAAGATATCCGAATCGTCATCGACAGCCATCCTTCAAGCTGCGTGATTTTTAGACCCTTGTTTCCAAACAGATGAAAGAGCCTCAAGACTTCACCACTGCATCGCAATATATGGAGTGGCAAACAGCTATCCAAAAGGAGATTGACGCGATTCTGAAGAACAAAACGTGGGAAGTCATCGATTGACCCACCAACAGAAAGCCAATCATAGCAAAATGGATCTTCAAGCTCAAGAAGACCGCAAAAGGAGCAATCAATAAATTTAAGGCCAGAATTGTTGCGAGAGGTTTCCAACAGCAGGTGGGGATTGATTTCCACGAAATATTTGCACCGGTTGTAAAGTGGTCTACAATCTTACTCATATTCGCTCTGGCTGCAAAACACGGATGGCTACTACATCAGATGGACGTCATATCAGCTTTTCTCAATGGATTTATAAATGAAGACATATTGATGGAAATCCCCGATGGATTTCCATTTGCAAACGATGACACAAAGGTATGCAAAATTAATCGAGCTTTGTACGAGCTGCGACAATCCCCGAAAGCTTGGTACGACAGAATCAATAAGTGGCTTCTTAGTCTTGGATAGTTAACCCGAAGTACATGCGACCCAAATTTATACTTTCTAAACCACGACGGTAAGCTTACCATACTCCTCCTCTACATAGACGATTTGATTATTACTAGAGATGATGTCGAGTTCATTTCGGATTTTAAATCTAAGCTACACGAGGAGTTTGAGATGACTAATCTGGATGCAGCAAGTCAGTATCTCGGTGTGGAAATCTGTTGCCAAAAAGAAGGAATTTTTATCCATCAACAAGGCTACATACAAAAGTTTCTCAAAAAATTCAACTTACAGCATTGCAATCCTACCAGACTTCCGATTGATCCCAAGACTACTCTGCAACAGGAGATGGGGACAGGAAAAGCGGATCCGGTTGAGTACCGATCACTGGTTGGCAGTCTCATATATTTGACACACACGAGGCCCAACATCAGCTATGCGGTAAGCTGTGTATCTAGATTTATGCAATCTCCTGAGAACGCTCATTTCCTTGCCGCTAAGAAAATCTTGCGTTACCTGAGTGGCACAAGTGACTACGGCACACTCTTCAAATCAGGACCAAGCGACAATTATCACACCTACACCGATGCAAACTGGGGCCGCGATCTTGACTCTAGGCGGTCCATCTCCGGTATACTACACAAATACGGAGACTCAATCATACATTGGAGCAGCAGAATGCAACCAACAGTATCTTTATCAAGCACAGAGGCTGAATATCGCGTACTAACACATGCGACCAAGGACATTGTTCATTTTCGAAGGTTGTTCAAGGAATTAGGTCACACCATGAGCGCCCCTATGACCTTACTTAGCGACAATCAGTCTTGTATCAAATTGGTGAAAAATCCAGTACTACATGCAAGAACCAAACATATTGAGATACAACACCATTTTATAAGAGAAGTTGCCCAAGCTGGAGAAGTACAGGTGGAGCATGTGCCTACTCAGCTCCAATTGGCCGATTTTCTCACCAAACCTTTGCCCTACAAGGCATTCACAGAAAACCGCCATCAAGCAAGTGTGTGGAAAAACCCTTTTCTCTAGGATCGAAACCTAATTCGTGCCCATTCTGGCGTCTGGAAGTTGTCTATCCAAAGTGCCTTCCTAGTCACTTGGTGCTTGAAATCAGGAGCACGAGGGTTCTTTCTTGAAGTTCGGTTGTTCCACCATTCCTCCGAGCGAGCTACCAAATGCCTCTATAGCTCCTCGACTGAACTATCAGGACTTATTTCCCTAACCCTAGTATTACTCTCAAGAAAGCTGTGAAACTCCCTAACCTCAAGATCTGCCCGCTGCTCGATGTTCTGTTGATGAAGCATCACCCACAAACAATTGCACGCTCCCTGGATGTTGTCGCATATGCGCTGCACAGCCATGGCAAACAACCATATTATGACCAGCCCCATTTGTACCTGCACACGCGATCTCACTTCATCAACCACGCGACGGAGAATTGCCAGCAATTTTGTGCAGTATCACCATCAATTATCAGCGATCAACCACGCACCAAAGACATTTGTCGCACGAAGACCCGAAGCTCCTGAATTGCATCCGCCGGAAATTCGAAGACTCGCGCCATATCTCAAAATCCCTAATTCGCACAGACAAGACAAGACAGGGTTCTTCGAGCAAGGGAGGGTGTTGAAACTGCTCTTGAACCCTGTCATCCATCTCCACCGATCATTCATCCATATGTACAATAGATACAGAACAGGTTCATTTAACACAATAGGATAGTTGCCAGTTTAGTGATCTTAATCCCCTGTACAGCAATTAGTTTAGTGGTCATTATCTCTACCTGTAATGTAGTTAGTGGAACTTAACTGTTACTTATAGATTGCTTGTGTATATTAAGCTCTCTCCGGGGCTCCTTGAATCATCTGAATACAAGCACCTCACTGTGTGCTGATTTTAACAGATGGCACCCAATCAATCCCCGGCCGCACCTGAGCTTCCTAGAGTTTTTGGTTGCCCAATTACTGCAATTGAACTTCGGTGTCGATCTGGCTGAGGACGACGGTCTCGTTTGTGAGCTGACGACTTCCATCCAAAGCATGGAGAACTTACAAGGCATGGCGAATATAATAAGCTGGATGGAAATCTACCGAACAAGCAATTGATTTCCAAAGCACCCTATAATTTTTTGATATCACGTTGGTGGATATGACCAGCTTCAATTCGACTTTGCAGAGATACCAGCTTGATCGAGGGAGATTCGATTCGTTTACAGGGGAGGTTTGGCGAATGGAAGGATTCTCGCTCGTTCGTACATCTTAATCTACATTCTCCTTCGTTCGTACATTCTAAACTAGACTGTTGCTAATTAGCGACACTTGCTTGACTTAGTTGTTTCTCGTGTTTGTGGTCAGAGTTTAATTGACAGTTTCAATCCGACCCTCCGTCCCAACGATTGCCCTAATTCTTTCAAAGTCCTTGTTCCTGACCCGTGAACAGTATCCAGACCCATTGTATGAGTGAATTCTTATGGCAAAATCCTAGCTAACTTAGCTAGGTCGAGGGGCACACGGCAAAGTAAGTGCGCGCAATCCATACTTGTTCTGTACACGCCGTGTAATTTTTCCATATGCAGCCCTATGATAGTCCGTTGAGTACCAACGCTCTCATCCAAGTGAACAGATCAGTATCACGCTCTCGCATATCCGGAATCGTTTTTGGAAATAGTTGCATATGGGCGGATGAGCCTAAAGTACGGTGTTTGCAGCTCCTTCTGGGATGGAATGTTATGTGAGAATTTCAGTCAGGCTAGTGATTAATTTGTAGTTTGAACTGTGAACTCTCTTGCATTGAGAGTTCTGAGGCCAGATCATCCCCCCACCACCACCACCACCATGCTTTGAAACACTTATTTTCTGATTGATCACGCCAATTTCGAACACCACACCCATTTCATAGTAAGGGATGTGAGCATCCTGTACTACAGAGAGGGCTGCATGTTTGGCATTCTAATTGGGATATCTTTTATTCAGGCAAACACGCTCAAGGACAGGTTTGCAGCAAGAGATAGAGGAAGGTCGGCTATTAATATTCTCTGAAGAAATGCACGTGGAAGTAGGGGAATGGGTAACCCGAAAGACTTCACGGAACTCTCTGAAGAATCTTGTACTTGCCCAAACGGGTGAGTAACGTTTCCCCATTTGGTAGAAGTCACACAAGCTACTGTGACTCCCTGTAGTACAGAACCCCTGGAATGTAGAGAACCCAGAAAAGAGAGCATCATGAAACTGGGCCAAGCAATTGAATCAAAGACGATGGATCAAAGATGTCTTTCAATACAAACAACCAAGTTCGTTCCCGGCCTCACTTGCACCAATTAATCTTTCTGAGAGTTTTTCAAAGTTCATTATTTTAATTTGTTTGAGAAGACTGAACCTGCACGAAAGAACCATGTTTTTAACCCCTTGAAGTATAAAAATTTGCAGGATTGGAAAGACAGAAGCAGCAAACAGTACAAAAACTTGTACAGTCAGGTCCAGTTCATTTACGAACTGCCTTTTTGAGGCATTCAAATTTTCTTTTACAATGTAGAGTATAATTGATAGATTTTGGAAGAGATAATTATCATTGCATTCTTACTGAATTGCACTCAAGCCTACAATATTTCAACTTCAAAAAATCAAATCTCCATTTTTGGTGAATTTTTAAAGTTAATTTTCATAGTCTTACAAGATATTTTACTACAAGCAATTGGTGGTGAATTTTTAATATTTGATTGTGGATATATGTAGGGAGCATCCATATGCACATCTTATCCTAGGCAAGTTTCTCCATAAAAGTTTTACAATTCCTTCTATAGAGTTTTAAGTGTTAGGATGACAATGTCCAAATGTTGTACGAATAAATATTTCTTTGTTATAATTAGATTTTTCTATTTGCCACTTATGTGGTAACTAATTTGGTACATTCAAGCATGATGGTACAATTACTTTGCCAAGATCTAATTCAAAATATAGAGATATCTATTTCACAAAGTTTGGTCATATGACACTTCAATTGAGCCCTTATTGGGAGCTTATATTTTTGTTACTTAATGGGGTGTTTTTTAATATGAAAGATGTACATATGGATGTTCCCTACATATTTATGCAATCAAATTAAGAAAATTCATCATCAATTATTTTCAATCAAATATTAAAACATGAAAATTAACTCCAAAAATTCACCAAAAATGAAATTTTGCTTTTTTTAGTTGAAAATTGGTAGGCTCGAGTGGGATTGTGTGAGAATTGAGTGTAAATAATACAAGATGAAAAATTCCAAATCTCTTCCTCGCTATGTAAGGAAATGTGCACGGCTCAAACAAACAGTTCGTAAATGAACTGGACCCAACTGTACAGAGGAATCAATGCTTGAAAAATCCAATCTTAAGACTTGCCATTCCCTACAACATCCTTGACAGGGCAAGGTAGATATTTTCTACATTGCACACAACAATTTGATCGTTCCTAAAGACACATTCATATATAAGGTAGGAGCACCCAGTAAGTAGCGTGAGTGTATCCAATGGTGTGACTTTCTACACAAGATAGTCATTTCAGAACTTAAAATAATATTGATAAACTGTAGATAGCTCATTTTTATTGACTAAAGTAATAAGTTATCTATAGTCTACCTACATTTACATTCTAAAATCATTACCTTACCTAGAAAGTCACACCATTGGGTACAGTCACGCCATTGGGTGCTCCTACCTTAAACGTCTCATAAATGAAAGGGAGGAGGATGTCCAACCTCTGCCAGTTAGATCTACAAACATAAAAAACAAGGTTGATAGGACAATTTGTGTCACATCTAATAGCAAG